>OZ018375.1:168504844-170962883 GCA_963969555.1 Polydrusus pterygomalis | reverse complement strand
ATGGCGCTATCATCAAACAGTTGAAAGGTCTGTTGGGTCTGGTTTAAATAATAGAAAATCATCAAATGAAGAAGACCAAAATTTAGAGGAGTATTTAAGGCAAAATCCATTTAAAACTGCAGTATCCGCTATGCACATAACAGGATTCCCTGCTTCATCTAGAACTGCGCAACGCCGAGTAAGACAAATGTTCCGAATTAAGAAATCAAGCAGCTGCATCCAAAACGTTTAAAAAAAATAATGATAAGGAACAAGGAATTGGGTTTGCTGTGCAATATTTACCAGAACATTTTTTTTTTGGCAAAACGCAAAATCTTTTCCGATGAGAAAACTTTTCAGTCTACATAATATAAGGGAAGGATTCGACTATATAGACCACCAAATTTCCGATATGATGAGAAGTATACTCAAAAAAAGCAAACCAGTGGACGTTTCTCCGTTAATGTGTGGACATGGATAAGTGTTTACGATGCAAGTGTATGCTGGAATATATATCTTCAGATTTCGGAAAATGTTTTTCTTCCTTCTGCCGTGATAGTTTTTGAAGGAAATAACTTTATATTTCAGCAGGATAACTGCCCTGTGCATACTGCAAGAAATATAGGGAACCCCCCTCCTTATATATTCACCCTTTTCTAACCTAAAGTTGGGGGTAATTGTACTCCAAAGAAGAAAAATTTTTTTCACCAGGCCCTGGAGGGGATTTATAACCCCCCCCCCCCCCCCCCCCCCCCCCTCTGTGCGCCTGTGATCTTACGTGCGACGATAATATTTTTATGATTATTTAACACAGTCAAGCCAGTGAGGCGGCCCTCTGCCATGCTTGCTCTAAAGCTATAATGCCTTCTGACATTTCAGGAGGGGAGTGAGTGAAACTGAATACAGGCCTGTGCATTAAAAAAAACGGGTTTATTTGACGTTTAACTCCGGGCAGTAGTCGGCCACATCATTTGATTACTCGGCTGGTAAAGATACAAACCAACTTTATAGCCTAGATCAGCGGTTCTCAAACTTTTTTGGTGACGGAACCCTTTTGGGAAGCAAAATACTTGATGGAACCCTACAATAAAACAATAGTTTTAAAAAGTGTATTCTTTATTAATAAGCATAATAAAAGTACAATGTAACAGTCACTAATTATTACTTACTTTACCACATGGCAAGTACAATAATAGAAGATATTAAAAAAGAAAAAATCTAACTAATGGGAGGTATGAAACTGTTTTTTATTTTTCATCAATTGGTTGATATCAGGTTTGATAGAAGACAGTTGAAGTCTCATATCAGGTTCGGCGTCCAGTCTATTGCGATATTTTGTTTTCGTGGCTGCATAGGTTGAGAATCCTGTTTCGCACAAATATGTTGTTGGGAACGGGAGAAGAATATTCAGAGCCATTTTGCCAAGCATTGGATATTCATCACAGATTCTGCACCAAAAATCGTTGAGAGGCGTCGTTTTGAACAGTGACTCCATACTTGTGTCTGATGACATTTCTAAAAGAGATTCATACAGGGTGGCCCTTTAGTGTGGCAAAGTACAATAGCTCCGTTACTATTTCAAATACATTAAAAATATTAATACAAAAGTTGAAGGGCAGTAAGTGACTTATAACGTAAAATTATTTTTAACTTTATAGGGTGGCTCAAAAAAGCGGAACAATAAAAAATGTACTTTTTTCAAATGGAACACCCTGTATATTTTTTCATTTTTAAATTCCATATTAAATTATAATTATTTTTTATTAAATACATTATTAGTCTATACTTTATAGTTTCCGAGATATTGGCTCTTGAAAAGTGACATTTTTGAACTTTGACAGCTTCTAGCTTTCTAACAGTACGTCTTAGAGCAAAACGGCTTACATGTCCCTATCTTCAATTTTTATTATCTTCCCAAAAAAATCAACTTCCAGTTAAACCGGAACAACTATATTTCCTGCTTTCGAGTAACATCCGGTTTAACCGGAAGTTGATTTTTTTGGGAAGATAATAAAAATTAAAGATAGGGACATGTAAGCCGTTTTGCTCTAAGACGTACTGTTAGAAAGCTAGAAGTTGTCAAAGTTCAAAAATGTCACTTTTCAAGAGCCAATATCTCGGAAACTATAAAGTATAGACTAATAATGTATTTAATAAAAAATAATTATAATTTAATATGGAATTTAAAAATGAAAAAATATACAGGGTGTTCCATTTGAAAAAAGTACATTTTTTATTGTTCCGCTTTTTTGAGCCACCCTATAAAGTTAAAAATAATTTTACGTTATAAGTCACTTACTGCCCTTCAACTTTTGTATTAATATTTTTAATGTATTTGAAATAGTAACGGAGCTATTGTACTTTGCCACACTAAAGGGCCACCCTGTATATCTCGTTTGACATACTTTCGGGCTTTTCCAAGTTGGGTAAAAAAGGATTATGAATCCATGAATTCAGTTTCATTTTTGTATTCTGTTCTTCGGGAAAATACTTTTCAAAAGATGCGTCGTTATCGCTAACAAACTCACTAAGTGACGTAAAGCTTTCTATTTCTTTCTTACCAACGCAAATAACCCAAAAATCTAAATTTCTTTTGAAGGTAGTTATTTTGTTATAGGCCTGAAACACTGTTGTCTGTTTACCTTGCAATGATAAATTCAATTCGTTCAGTTTTTGAAAGATATCCGCCATAAAAGACAATCGGAACAACCAAGTTTTATCATACAAACGGTCCTTCAAATTAAAAGAAGTATCTGCTGAAAGAAACATTTGTAACTCGGCTCTAAGTTCAAATAGCCTTGTTAAAGTTTTACCCCGAGACAGCCATCGCACTTCTGTATGGAGCAGCAGTGTTATATGTTTGCTGCCATAATCTTCACACAATAATGAGAACAATCGGGATTGTAGTGGTCGTGATTTGATAAAATTAATTATTTTTACCGCTTCATCCATAACTAATTTTAGATTTGACGGCATTTGCTTCATCGCAAGTGCTTATGCAGAATACAATGGCTGGAACTACAATTAGGCGCTTTATTTTTTATTCGTGACACTGCTCCTGCTGTTTTACCTGTCATCGCCTTGGCCCCATCTGTACAAATGTCAATGCAATTGTTCCACCTGAGATTATTTTCTTCAAAAAATATATTTATTTTATTAAAAATTTCTTCGCCGGTAGTGTTTGTGAGCAGCGGTGAACACATAAGCATGTCTTCTTCAAAAGAACTTTCATATGGATATCTCACGATAACCAGCAAGATAGCCAAACCAGCGACATCAGTTGACTCGTCCATTTGCAAGGCGAATCGTGTTTTTTGTAGACGTGTAACTAGTTCTTGTTTGACGTAGCTTGCCAGATCATGGATTCGCCGTGAAACAGTATCGTTTGATAGCGGCACAGTAGAAAGATGCTTTGCAGATTTTTTATCGAGCATACATTTTGTTATGTCTAATACACATGGCTTTATTAAATTCTCAGCGATTGTGTGTGCTTCACCTGCTTGTGCAATGCGATAGCTAACTAAATATGATGCCTTCGTGGCCTTTTCGTTGATAGTTTTTGTTACATGCATCATATTTTTTTGACTTTCCAATAACTGATCTTTTTTACGAACAAAAAATTCTTTATTCTTGTCTTTAGACTCGGGGTGTACAGTTTGTAAATGTCGGCGCAATTTGGCAGGTGCCATGGAACTATATTAGGAAGCAGTTTACTACATAGCATGCAGAGAGGTGAGCCGTTGGAATCAACAAATCCGAAACTGATATATGATTCATCATACTTCCTTTTTTTCGTCTTTGAAACCGTCGAGCTTGACGTCGTGGCATCATCGTCTGGATCGGTGATTGCTATATTCTCCGCGCGTACTGCTTTTGAACATTCAGCGTCATTAGAAGATGTTGTTGCAACACGTTTAACACCTTTAAGCCAACGTTCCATTCTTCTTTATTTATAATGTTACACGTCAGGATGGTGGGGTCTAAATAATGCACAATCGTTACTGCGTATAAGAGACTAAGTTTAGTACAATGAAGAAATGTATAAAACTGAGACAACAGAATACAGCAGGCAGTAGAACAATGAACACTAGTTTCTCGCTAGCGAGCTTGTAAGTAGGTAGGTAGGAAACTTATCGCTCCGAACGCTAATCGTCAACTGACTGACGAGGCGCGACGCGCGATCGCCGCTTTTATACTTAGTCCTATACTCGATCTCGAATATTCTCGAAAATACTCGAGTCGGCGCCTTTGATAAACAAAAAGCAAAAATAAAAAGAGAAATATAAAAATTGCGTTGTCAACAATTCAGAGGCGGCTTTTATCAAAAGGACTGCGCGCTCACAAGTATACAAGTATACATGTTGATACCAAACTTATGAGATATTGTACCAGCTATTGTAACACATGTTTATACAAATACAAATAAATAAATAAATATACCTACGCGCGGCCGCGGAGTCAAAACGTTCGACCAGAGAGAGGTGTTTTGATTTTTTTTCTAAATTCTTGAGGAACCCCTACAGAGGTATCGCGGAACCCTAGGGTTCCGCGGAACACACTTAGAGTATAGCTGGCCTAGATGCATACCAAAATGATAGTAGTTGATTTTTAATATTTTGACGTGTTATCATGATTTGTCAAACAAAACTAACCTGAAAATATACCGATATGTTGACGTTCTCTCATAAAACTAACCTCAAAATATGAAATTACTAAACAAACGGGATGTCAACGACGACGTCGTGACGTCTTAACGTTTAACAAGTAAAACTAACCTAAAATTAGTTAGTTAAACTCCGAGCCGCTGACTAGAAGACGCCTCCTAGGGTGGACCTCACGGTCACCACAAACCACAAACCCCACGGAGATGCCCTGAGGGTATTATATGTTGTCTCACTCACTTCTTTTAAATCGAGAACACTATATATGCAATCCATAGATAATGACCACCGCACGACACCCCCCCCCCCCCATGGATCCGCACTTAGATTATAAGGCAATTTTATTGCCTCGTTCAACGATATTACTCCACTTTCTCCTACTTTTTTTCTTTTATTTTGGTCTTTTGTCTCTCGTGCCCTTATCCGGTCTTAAAACTGAGACTCGCTGTTGGCTGGTAAAATAAAACTTTAAAACTATTCGTCCTTTGACGTGGAAATCCTTAAAAGCCATTTTTTGTTTAGGGACAGCAGTAATAGGTTTTTGAGACGGAGACAAATAGGTGGAAGCACAGAAGGATTAAAAAAAAAACTTAATCCTAAAGGTTTCTTATAAAGAGTATAGGGGTAGCCAAAAATAGGAATGGACCACATATAGGCCTATAAAAAAAGTAAAATGTTTGTTCCCCATAAGGCCTGAGTATTAAAAATAGCATCTCATCTCATTTCTTTGCACAATGCATTTCAGAAGTTTATATTTAGTTTCGTTTCTCATAACGTGACTTAAATATTCCAATTCTCTTCGTTTTACTGTGTACATTATTTCTTTTTCTTCTTTTCTCTGTTCGTGCTTTTTCAATTCGTAATTTTATTTCTTGTGAATGGTCCCACTGTTCATTTAGTACTTTGACAAAATATGTGTATATTGACACTCGTCCTACTACTTTCTCATTGATGATAAATTGTTCTCCTCCAATTCTTTGCTAATTATCATGACTTTTGTTTTATTGGTGTTAACCTCTACGCCATATTTCTTACTTGCTCCAACAACACTGTTGTTCTTCACATAATTTGCACAACCTCCGATGCATAATTTTTAAAATAGTTTCAGCAAGTGACTCATGAGGCCTTTTTGACAGAACTATAAACTCTGAACTCAACTTTGGTTATTTTTCCACTGTTGTATATTTCATTGAAAATGATAGTTAATTCTATATCGAAGAGTTTAGTGCACTCCATCTGGACCAGCAGCTTTTCCATCTTTGAGTGACAGTATTGCTTTTGCAGGATTAGGACATTACTTTCGAAAATATTCCAATGAACGATCACCGCGAGACACCCTGTACATATTTAACTGTTTGTGAATAATTATTATAATACAGAATGTATTTTATGTTTTGATTTTGAGAAACAATTAATTATATTTTCTGTGTCAATATTTAAAAAAAATGTAAATGTACAAGGAGGGCAATAGCCCCCATTGCCCTCCCTCCGGGACAAAAATGTCCTATAAACATACCCAGAGAAATGCTCCTTTAGGGGCCTAGAGCCTCTCAAAGAGGGTCGGAAAGGAAGTATTTTTTTATAATAGTATGGAAACCCTTAAATATTATGACATGAAAATTGGTACGTGCCTTACAACCGATACATAATACATAACAGTTAGTTTAGAGTGAAAATATTTCTTCCAGTGGCGTCGCACGGAGTGAGGCTGAGGGTAGGGGACTAGAGCCTCTCAAAGGGGGGCAATTTTTTTTTTTCGTAATAGCATGCAAACCGTTTAGGATAATAGCATGAAAATTGGTACATGCCTTACAACCGGTAAGTTTTAGTAGTAAGAATTTAAAGTAAAAATAATACTTAGCGTCTCACGAAGGTAGATATTATCCTACATTTTTAATTTCAAAGACTTTTAATTATTGTAAATTCACTTTTTTAAATTTCTATCTATTAAAAATAAATAAATAGTAGGGTGTTTGTTGAACATACACAGTATAAAATAATTAAAAAACAATATTATTTAAAATCAGTAAAAAAATTTTTTAACAAATTTTATAATTTTTATTTTTAAAAATGCATTGGGTGAACTTATACCTGGTTTTCAAAATAATTTCCATTTTGCTGGATGCACAATCTAGCTCTTCGTCTAATATGTTGGGAAGCACGCCGAATCTGAAAATGATTTTCCTTAAGTTCGTTTCCGGCCCGATTTATTCTGTGTGCTATTACAGCGGCAGTAGAACTACCATTACAAAATCCATACACAAAATGAATATCTGTGAGTTCTCTGTTTGAATAATTTGCCATTTTTGTTACGAGAAATAACAAACAGCTACTGAACTATTGAACGATAACATCAAATGGCAAAAATAATAAATGTGACACCTACAAAGAATTTACTTACTTTTGTTTCCATGGCCTGCCAATAAAAATTTGCTTTAAACCGCTTGACACGATTTTTTCATAGATTTTGAAAAATACGTTTTATTTTAAAATTAATTTTACTTGAAAACGGTGCCTCCTATCGAAATAAAACAAGAGGTAGGATAATATTTACCCTCAACCCGACTCCGTGCGACGCCACTGGAAGAAATATTTTCACTCTAAACTAACTGTTATGAACAACTTATCGGTTGTAAGGCACGTACCAATTTTCATGTCATTATCTTTAAGGGTTTCCATACTATTATAAAAAAATACTTCCTTCCCGACCCTCTTTGAGGGGCTCTAGCCCCCTAAAGGAGCATTTCTCGGGGTATGTTTATAGGACATTTTTGTCATATTTTTGGGTATAGTTTACGCCCTAGAAATATTGCACGCTAATTTCGGGACACCCTGTATATATTTCAAATCTTCTTAATTCTTACGAATTTCGATAAAATATTTCGCATGCGGCGCTATTTTCATATCACCGTTTTACCAGTTGGCATCATTGGTTAAAAGTTTTGAAAGTTTGTGGCTCTATATAGTTTTTAACTCCAACAAATATTTAATAAGCTGTATGCTAATTTTGGAAAAAGTTTCAAAGTTTAAAAAGCCTTTTTCATCTACACAGTAATAATATTAAACATAATTTATACTTTGAAACAGAACAAGCTTGTGAAAGACACGAGGCTGAAATAAAATAAAAAATTTATCGTTTCCAAGATTTCCCCGACTTTATGATGAAGTGGCTAATCTTGTTTTTATTTTAATTCATCCTAGCACTTGTAAAAGAATATAATTCTGGAGATCCTCTTAAACGTTGTAATTTAAATTCTCTTTTATATAGAATTTTTAATTTTACAAAATGACACTTCTTTTGTACAGGATTTTTTTTTGGCGGCATTTGTTGTTAAATGGTTTATGCGATTCATTTCGTGGAGGCCCGGCGTGCTCTGCAGTTAGTTCGTTTTTACAGCATGTTTTCAAAATCGTGCTGTAAAAAAATCACAATTTTTTTGAGACGCGCGGTATGACTAGGAAATCTCAAGTATGGTTTTATTAATCTTCTCGTCAAAATTAGCGAATACTCTAAAATCTAGCAAAAGTTTGTTCTTAACTATCTTATGAACCGCTCATCCGATCTTGACGAACTAATTTTTTCAGTGTAACCTAAGGTGTTGCAAACCCTTTTAAGTTCCTAACGTTAATCTGTAAAACGATTCAACTGATACTGATATACAAGGTGTTAAATTTCATTCTAAACAACATTCTGTAGAGTAAACTGGTAAAGTTAGAAATTCTCGGTATGTGCCCTTAGGAAGATGACATCAAGATCTCCAGACCTTTTTGCCAGTTTTTTGATAAGTGTCTTTTGGCAATAGATACACTATTAAACAAAAAATGTGTCAAATTTTGGTAGGAAAATCTTTACAATGCTGTATCTTGGCAACGGTTGAACAGATTTCGACCAGTATTCAAGATTTGGAAAGCTCTTTTTCTATAGATTTTCCGTGATATAATAATGATTTTTAAAGATGGCCATTTTCGTATTATACAGGGGTCGAGAAAATCATAAATATAAAATTGCTAAAATTATGATAACTGGGTTTATTAAAGCTATGCCAACCGGGCTATATGCTTTTGTTTTTTTTTCAAAATTAGTCACTTGACACTTTGGGGTCAATATTTCGGGACGTCTTTTTTCCTATTTGATTAAGAGCTATTTGGCAAAAGATACACTATTAAACAAAAAATGCGTCAATTCTTCATGGAACTCTCTAAAAAGCTGTACCTTGACATCGGTTAAATAGATTTCGACCAGTATTATAGATTTTAAAATTTTAATAATAATAATAATAATTAAATTTAATGTATATACTGTAATACTCTGGTATACTTACATGTTTTAGAGGGACAAAAAAATTAAAACGTCATTTTTAAAGCCAAATTTTATTAAATAAATTCACAAAAACATTGCAACATAAAAAACATAAAAACACAAAAATAATCTTCTAATATAATTAGTAACCTCTTGAGGTAGTTGCAATGTTTTTGAGAATTTATTTAATAAAATTTGGCTTTAATCATGACGTTTTAATTTTTTTGTCCTTCTAGAGATTTCCACGAAGAATTGGCACATTTTTTGTTTAATAGTGTATCTTTTGCCAAATGGCTCTTAATCAAATAAGAAAAAAATAGTCCCGAAATATTGACCCAAAGTGTCAAATGACTAATTTTGAAACAAAACAAAAGCACATAGCCCGGTTGGCATAGCTTTAATAAACACAGTTACCATAATTTTAGCAATTTTATATTTATGACTTTCTCGACCCCTGTATAATAAGAAAAGGGCCATCTTTAAAATCACTATTATATCACGGAAGATCTATAGGAAAAGAGCTTTCAAAATCTTAAATACTGGTCGAAATCTGTTTAACCATTGCCAAGATACAGCATTGTAAAGATTTTCCTACCAAAATTTGATACATTTTTTGTTTAATAGTGTATCTATTGCCAAAAGACACTTATCAAAAAACTGGCAAAAAGGTCTGGAGATATTGATGTCATCTTACTAAGGGCACATACCGGGAATTTCTAACTTCACCAGTTTACTCTACAGAATGTTTCAAATTTACGGCACAAAATCGCCTCTACTAATAACACCTTGTATATCAGTTGAATCGTTTTACAGATTAACGTTAGGAACTTAAAAAGGTTTGTAAAACTTATCTTAGGTTACACTGAAAAAATTAGTTGGTGAAAATCGGATGAGCGGTTTATACTAAGATATGTAGTTAAGAACAAACTTTTGTTAGATTTTAAAGTATTCGCTAATTTTGACGAGAAGTGTAGTTCAATAAACGAAACGCTTAAAAATGAATTGTAGTTAGAAAACTGTTGTCCCGTAGCTTCAAAACAAAAAACACTAAAAAAGTTTTAGACAAAAGTTATAGAGGATTTTCTGAATAAAAAAGTTTATAATCATTTTTACGATATCGCAAAGTTCGACAATTTTTTTGTCCTTTTAACACTTTTATTACTGGTCTGTATAGTTAGGAAACGACATTCCGGATTTTAATGCGGTTTGCAGAGTGTGAAAGATTGTTTCTTGCAGATTAATAGTGTAGTATGCCTATGACGTAACCAATGCACTTTAATATTATACAGAGTGGAAAAGAAAGCAGTGCAAAAAATTCAAAATTTCAGCGAGCAGAAACCGTCAGCAAATTAACGACGCATGCACACGTGGTTAAAAGCGTTCGCACGCGACAAATCCCGAACCGCTGCCAGAAAATCCGGCGTTCGCAGAAGTCAAATTGTTGGTTGTGGATCGGTTTTTAACTGTCATGACGTTTAGAAAAGAAATACAAAATTTCGTAGGGCAAGAATGGTATGTTTAAAAAAAAAAACATCTGTTTTGGACATAACTGATGAAGATATCAGCCCGTTGATGATTGTTTACGCAGCTTGGTTTCTATACCGTGCGAGCAAAAATTATTTGCATCAAAGGACGTAATGCTTGGCCGTAGAGCTTAGTACCTGTTGGGTGTCAGTAACGACCTGAATTAACAATCAATCAGTTATTCCGTCATCTTTGACAGTCGTTACAAGTAATTTGATTCATCGCTAATTTTTCCAATTTCTTGAACAATTCATACGATGGGCTTTACGGAACAGCACAAAATATTCATGGTTGAAGCGTATTTTCGAAACGGGGTTAAATGGTGAGTGGCAATACAATCCGGGTTTGTGCATGGACGATTTTCACGAACATTTTCCTAACTTTGCTTTTATTATCATTGCCTGAAAAGAACCGTGACTGTGTTTAGGGAAACAGGTTCTATAAAACACAAAAAAGGAGCAGGAAGACCATCTGTAAGAACAGAATAACTTGTTGCAAACTTTCGTGAAATAATGCAAAATACGCCAACAAATTGCATAAGACGCCTGTCCCAAGAAGTGGGAAGATCTTATGGGACATGCAGGACTATATTCTTAAGAAGCAGCTTAATTATTTCCTTATAAAGTGCAAGTATTCCAAGATATACAAGCCGCAGACTTTAAAAGACGCAGGAATTACTCTCAATGGTTTACCCAAAATTTATTGGAAAGAAATGATTTATTAGACCTGACATTTTTTTCGGATGAAGCCTGGTTCCACCTCTCCGGTTATGTGAATTCTCAGAATACACGCATGTGGAGTAGTGAAAATCCCCATTTTTTTGTAGAGTCCACATTGCACCATCAAAAAATTGGTGTCTGGTTAGCTATTTTCCGAAGAAGAATTGTTGGTCCTATTTTTTTCCATGACACAGTTACAGCACAGCGGTATAGAGACAATACTTTAAATCCATTTGTGGAGCAATTACTTGATCACGAACTACGTTTTGCAAATTTTCAACAGACCGCCCATACCTTCGCCGAAACTATTAACTAATTACGCAATTTTTTCGACGACAGATTGATCAGTTTTCGATCAGACATTGAATTTCCACCTAGATCACCTTGTTTAACGGTTATGGTTTACTTCGTTTTTCCTCATTTAAAGAACACTATTTTTAAAACACCAGTTGCAAATTTAGAACAATGACAAGAAAGGATTATCCAAGAATGTGGTAACATTTCTCCAGAGATGCTGGTCAACACTTTCGGAAATATGAAGAGACGTGTACGTATGCTTGGAGCATGGCTGTGGCCAATTTCAGCAATTTATGTAGTTATTACTTTTCTTTTTCTTTCTGTATATTCTGATTTTGTAAACAACAAGAATAAATTTGTACATGTCTACTTATTTTATTATTCATTCGTTTGGCATATCATGTCATAATATGAATTTGAGAAAATTTTCACCTAGATTTGGTTAGATATATATATATCGTTCCTATTTCATTGTGATCTAAACCAAGCCCTAGGTTTTTTAATCCAAGCTCTCTTTGATGCAAATAATTTTTGCTTGCACGGTATCTAATGAGTGCATTGGTTTATTACTTAAAAAAACTAATAAACGGCCTTAGATATCTACCTGGTGTCCCAAATCACAAACAGCATGATAAAATTATGATACCTAATTGGATTATTCAAATTTAAAAAGTCAGATCCAAGATATTTAACCTTTTTGTAAAACCATTGTTCTTATGCTTTCGTCGGTTGGCAAAAAGAGTCGCACTGGCCTACTTGCTTGGCGCTAAGCCTCCCCTTTACTACCACTACTACTACTATGCTTTCGTCAATCTCTCGAGACGGTTTTGTATTTATTTAGTTTTTTATTTTAAGTCCTAGGACTGGAGTTATACTAATTTTTGTGACAAGCAGCTGTTTACAACGCATAAATTGCTTGCACTTAAGTAAACTAAGCATGTATTCATATCAAATTTTTCTTCTTAGCAAGAGTTATAATTACTTTCAATAAAATACCTTTAACCATATAAAAATTATTAATTTTTATTTGCATTAAACACTTTGGTAGCTAAGCAAAAAATAATTGAATGCTTAGGGGTCATCACTTAATTTAAATGTAAATCATGGCGAGTATCAGAATTTGATCATTTATGGGAGGAAGCAAATTAAAAAGTATGCTAAAGATTATCTATTTATTATTAAAAAATAAATAATACATAGGTATGAATATAACTGTAATACAACAACTAACAACGGTAAATACTACACGGGAATTATAGGGTTTGTTCTAATGTTTATATTAAATAATGGTTTATTTGACTGAAATAGATTCAATTTATCATAAATAAACAAAAATTTGCCAAAAATAAATAAATGTTTGTCTCAAATGTCCATTTATTTAAGGCAAGTAAATATTTGTTTTAATAAATTCGGCCGCAGTGTAATTATATGGAGTCATTTTGTTCGTTCTACAATGTGCAGAAATAGTGAAAACAAGAATGTAATGAAGTATGTTAATTATTGTTAATTATGAGTTATTTACTTTATACCTATTAAGAATATAAAAGTTTATTAAATTTTAATATTATTTAAGTTTTATTCTACATAATATCGTTTTAACGCAATTTCACCCAACATTTTTAGCTAAATTCACCTCTTCCTCTTATGTCGGTTTTAATTGATGATTTTAATATTAAAAAAAAATATTTTACCGTCAAATAAAGGCCACATGTGGCCAAGATTGTGGTTTAAAAGCCAATTATGAACTTCCATTACACTATATTAACAAACCCTGTGGTACCTTTCCACCCCCAACAATTTGACTGGGAACTCGGACTGGTCAGGATGGCATGGCGGGCTAATTGTGGCTGAGTCTAAAACCCTTCCCTTGTCTTAATTTCGCAGAATCAGAAAGAACCGGTAGTCAAATAAATAATTATTACTACAAATAAATATTTATTTAAGATAGCAAAATACTGTTAAAGTTTAAACCAAACAAATATTATAGGAAATTCAAATAAGCTTATTTATTTAATACAAACAATATTTGCGTCGGTCAAATAGAAATTATTTGGTCCCAATAAAAATAAGTCAAACAAATCATTTATTTAACTTAAAAGGAACATTTTTTTCAGGTCACCCTTTATTTGTCTTCGATACGATAGTGTTTTCTCTGTGTACCTTTCATTATTTTTTACCTTTTCTATTGGAAGTTAACATAAGAAATCAATATAATTACTTGAGTCAAAACCGGTTCGGCGAAACATTAAGTATACCTACAGTAATATAAAACCATTTTCTTTAAATTTCTTGGAAAACCCTTTCGGAGTAAAAATAAAAAGGAGTCTAACCTCATTGACCTGACTAGGCGATTTGGCGTCCTCGCAGGCGGAAAATATTTCTTCTTATCACGTAAGCAAAATCGCATTTTCGAGGGTCCGTCACTCGGCGCTCCTCTGTCGCAAACCCAATCTGTGTCATAAGTGGTCCCCGACGGCCTAGAGCTCCGGCTACGAGGCAATGCACCTCCGCGACAAATTGCACATTGTCAACATCGATTTTCCATCCACAGTCACGTCGCATACAAATGTTAAGTGGCGCATTTGTCTACGCTGCCGGTGGGCTTTGTAATTTAAAATGCTTTCTGTTTTACACTCGTATTACCCTACATAAATCCCATTCTTGCCATTTAAAGAAAGGCGGCAAGTTCGCATTTTTGAACAGAGGGCATTTTTAAAGGTGAACAGTTTTTAAACGACGCATATGTTTAGTTTTTGTTATAATATACACTGCAACAAAAAATATACCTAGTAAGCAGTATTTTATGTACCATTGGTGCAAGTTTTGTCCTACATGTTTGGTTCTGACTTTGGTTATGATAAACATATCGCTCACTGGGTGCATGAGTGGCACATATCAATAATTGGTCATATTGAGTAAGTGATACTGTAGAATTTCTGATGATTGATACGATGTTTCTGGTGTGAAATGTGTTTTATTTTCGATAAATTACATGTATTCTATTGTAAGTTAAAAAGTGATGCGACTGACTTCTTAGAGTGCTGAACAGATGATTCGCGCCGATGCCGCCTCTTCTCTCGTGGGTTGCCGGTTGCCGGTGTGCTCCTTAGCGGTTTCTTCTTTAAGGGAAGGTGGCGTCGGATTCTAGTTCCTTCGCTTCTTGATAGATGTAGGTAGTGGACTGTATTTTGATTTTAAAATATGTAAATACGAGGGACGCTCGTTAAGATTGAACATGCCGCCGCCCTTGGAAGACGGTATATACAGAGTCTTTCAATAATAGAAACATTTATATTACCAAAACTGGGATAAAGTAAAGTTATTAGTAACGTATTTACTAATCACTAATCGGGAGTAAACATAGTCTTTGTATAGCACGTACGGTGAGTCCTGTCGCGGTACGCACTGTGACAGTTCGTACTATATTGTCACTGCTTTTATGAAGGTCAACGATACGACCTAATTTCCAAAATAAAGGTGGAGAATGATCGTCAACAATAAGAACCATGCTGTTTATTGTTGCTTCAACAGAACTGGTGGGCCAGCGATAGCGTTGCTGCAATTGATTGAGGTAATTACGGCTCCATTTCTTCCAAAACAGTTGCTCCATTTGTTGAAGTTTTTGGTACTGCTTGAGTCGATTTTCGGGTAGATTGGTGAAGTCTAGTTCGGGAAGGGTATGAAGGGCTTGGCCGATAAGGAAGTGCCCGGGGGTAAGCACGGAAAAGTCATTAGGATCGTTTGATAAGGGGTAAAGCGGTCGCGAGTTCATGATCGCTTCTATTCGGGTAAATACGGTGTATAATTCTTCGGATGTTAATGTGAACTTTCCCACGACTCTTTTTAAATAATACTTGGCCTGCTTAACAGCAGCTTCCCACAAACCACCTCGGTGAGGGGAATAAGGTGGATTAAATTTCCACTCGATTTTGTTTACTAAAAACCAATCAATGATTTCACGTTCTGTGACAAACTTTTCAAGTGATCGATATAGCTCTTGAATTTCTTTGTTTGCACCGACGAAATTGGTTCCGTTGTCGCTATAAATTCGTTTGCACAAGCCACGCCGTGCTATAAACCGTTTTAAGGCGTTGAGAAATGATACAGAACTAAGGTCACCTACGAGCTCGAGATGTACAGCCTTACTTGTGAAACACACGAATACACAAAGGTAAGCTTTTAAAATTGTACGATTACGCGATTTGCCATCTTTGATATTGAAAGGTCCTGCAAAATCTACGCCAACGATATAAAACGGACGATTTTGAGTCACACGATCAGTTGGCAATTCTGCCATTTTTTGGTTTAAGGTTCGAGGATTTACTCGAAAACATGTTATGCATTTACTTATAATATTGCGAATTACGGATCTTCCGTTCAAAAGCCAAAACCGTTGTCGGATTAAGGATAAAATAGTTTGCGATCCTGCGTGTAAGCACCGATGATGCTCATTAAGAATAATTAATCGCGTTAAAGCATGATTTGGGCTTAGAAGTAATTGATGCTTTGCGTCATAGGAAAGATTGGACTTGGCCAATCTGCCACCTACACGCAAAAATCCTTGAGGGTCGATAAAAGGATCTAAATTTTTAAGCCGTGAATTAGGCGGTAAAACTTTAGATTGTTTAAGGCATTCAATATCGCTATAAAATGATTCATTTTGAGCAATTTTTACCAACATCAGTAAGGAATTATCGAGCTCTTCCAATGTTAGTTCTCCAGTTAATTTAGTTGTTTTCTTAAGGCTATTATTTATAAACCGATTACAAAATGAGAGTACTCGTTTAAGTCTATGTAAGGTAGAAAATTTTGAAAACAACTCTAGTTCATTAACCGTTGCTACGAAAGTAATTTGTTGTTTACGTTTCTCTTGGTTCGTAAAACCAAAGTCGATTATTTTTGGCCAGAAATATTCATCTTTCGAAAGCCACGGTGGGCCGTTCCACCAGATGATATTTTTGATAAGATTACATGAATCGGTTCCGCGGGATGCAACATCTGCTGGATTAAATTCAGTTGGCACGTGCCGCCACTGAACGTTGCTAGTTAAATTTTGAATCTCACTTATGCGATTTCCTACAAATATTTTTAAAGTACTTGGTGACGAAGCAATCCAAGCTAAAACTATGGTACTGTCTGTCCATAAATATGTTTTATTTATATCGACATTTAAAGAAAGTCGTACTTTATCATAAAGCTGACATAATAATAACGCACCGCAAAGTTCTAATCGTGGCAACGTTATTGTTTTTAGCGGAGCGACTCGCGTTTTGGAACAAAGAAGTCGCACGAGTGTGTTTTCTTGATCATCCGTCGATTTAAGATATATACAGGCTGCATAGGCCTTTTGAGACGCATCACAGAAACCGTGAAGTTCAACTTGTTTAACGCTAGGAATAAAAACTTGACGCGGAATTTGAATATCGTTTAGATAGTTTAAATTTTTATTAAAATGGGACCACGCCTTTAAGATATGATCTGGAGGTTCATCATCCCACCCTAATTTAATGTCCCATAATGATTGCATTAAAATTTTTGATACAATTATAATTGGTGACAAAAGTCCCAAAGGATCGAATAATTTTGATATCAGCGACAAAATAACGCGTTTAGTGATTTTTTCAGGAGAAGTGTCAACTTCGTTTAATTTATAAGTTAACACGTCATGCTTCGCTTGCCAATATAACCCTAAGGTTTTTTTAGTTTCATCTTCCGAAATAGCATACTGATCATTAAAATTTGAATCGTTTGATTCCAAAACTTCTATTCGATTTGAACGCCACTTTCGCAGAGGGAATCCGTATTTGTTTAATAAAATCGATAACTCGTGTTTTAAAGCTATAGCGTTTTCTATAGTATTTGTACCGGTTATGAGATCGTCTACATAAAAATCGTTAGTAATAATATTTGCTATTTCAGAATTGTGCTGCTGATTTTCGATTGCTACTTGTTGCAAGCTACGCACTGCTAAAAATGCAGCAGAGCTTGTACCATATGTTATGGTATTAAGGCGATAATGATTAATTTCATCTTTTTCGTCAGACCGCCAAACGATACGTTGTAAATCGCGTTGATTTTCGGCTACGTTAACCTGACGATACATTTTCTCTATATCACCCGTTATGACCACATTGTGTTGTCTAAAGCGCAAAAGAATCGATATCAGATCGCTTTGAATGGTTGGACCAACCTTAAGTAGGTCATTTAGTGAAATACCTGATGATGATTTGCATGATCCATCGAACACTACGCGTAATTTGGTAGTTTCGCTAGAGTCATTAATTACGCCATGGTGCGGAAGGTAATAAACGTCTGAAGACAAACTATCGATTTCGGTTGATTTTATTTTAGTCATATGTCCAAGAGACTCATACTCTGTCATAAAGTCAACATATTGTTTTTTAAATTTCTCATTTTTCGTAAATTTTCGTTCCATGCTATGTAATCGTTTTATTGCATTATCAAGTGAATGACCTAATTTGCCTACGTTGTCACGAGTCGGTAAGGTAACGACAAAATGTCCGCTATTATCTCGGTTTACGGTTTTGATATATAAATTTTCACATTCTTGTTCATCTATCGATTTAATTTGCGAGGTCGATACTTCCTCTACCTTCCAGAATTTTTCGATAGAATTTTCGAGTGATTTATTTATAGATAAATTGCACAGAGCAGGTTTATTAATTTCTTGATATGAATTGGTAACATCAGTAGACATGGGTCCCGATACTACCCAACCTAACTGAGTTTGCTGTAAAGTTGGCATACATGGACCTAACTTGACCTGGCCGGAACATAGTAGGTCGTAAAAAATACTTGCTCCTAGAAGCATATCGATTTCATGTGATTTATTAAATTCGTAATCTGCTAAAGTTATACCAGTTGGTATTTTCAATAAATTGATATCAAATGAATAACTAGGTAAGTTTTCTGCGATTTTATCTAGCACTAAGAACGTTAGATCTGCCTTGAAATCATTATGAATTGATTTTATGCTGGTTACGATTTTCTTATTAATATTTAAATTTGTACTGCCTACGCCCATGACCGGTACGCTTATGTTCGAAGAAGGAAATTTTAAAATATTCTGGATTTTGTTAGTAACAAAATTTGGCTGACTACCGCTATCTAGCAGAGCTCTGCATTGATGAAATTTACCAGAAGAATCTTGAATTAAAACAATTGCTGTCGATAACATGATTTGAGTAATTCGATTACTTGTGCGATTTTCACAAAAATTAGTCAATAAGTCTGACCTTGAAATAAACGATTGATTTGGTATTATTTGATTGTTTTGCACATTATTTGTTTGATTTGCATTTTCAGTGGCGTTTCCCGATTGCTTACGACGGTTGTATTGATTTTGATGTACGCCACTGTATTGATTAGAAGTATCAACATGCAATAAAGTATTGTGAAATTGTTGACATATTTTGCATCCTTGCGCTTTGCATTGGGATAATTCGTGATTATTACGGAAACAGTTGGTACATAATTTTAATTTATTTACTTCTTTTATACGAGACGACACTGGAAGTGATTTTAATTTTTCGCATGCAAAAACTGGATGATTTCCTTCACAAAAATTACAAGAAAAGGGCCTAGGGCTACCAATGTGACCTGAAAATTGTTTGTCGCCTTCCTTTCTTGCAAATTTGTTTTTATTTTTATTTTGATAATCAAAAGGTTTATTGTCATCTTTTTCACGATATAATGTTTCAAGTAAAAGACAGCGTTTTTCCAAAAATTGTATAAAATCTGCAAAAATTGGTTTTTTATTACGTAGAGTTTGTGAAATGAATATTGACTCCCACTCCCGTTGAGTTGTTGAATCTAATTTTTTGGTTATTAAATAAAATAATAAAGTATCCCAGTGGTCTACTGGCTCTCCTAACGTTTCTAGAGATCTAATATGCTTTTTTAACGAATCGGTCAATTTTCGCAAATCGATATGCACATATTTACCAATATTTGGTAACTCAACCAGGGCGCTAACATGATGTTTTATTATAACTGACTCATTTTGATATCGTGACACTAATAAATTCCACGCTATTTCATAGTTTTCGTTTGTGACTTCTATGAACTCGATTACCTTTGCAGCATCACCCTTAACACTGCTTAATAAGTAATAAAATTTTTTGATATTATCGAGATGCACATCCTTATGTACTAGTGACGTAAACATATCTCTGAATTGACCCCATTTTTCATAATCCCCATAAAATTTAGGAATATCTATGATTGGAAAGCGTACGCTTGACTGATTATAAGTATTTTGATTGGTAGGAACCACTACAGACGCTTGGTCACTAATTTGAGATCCGGTTGTTGTATTATAAAAAGCCTGTATCGTTTTCTTGGCTTTTTGAGTAAGCTCATAATAATTACTTTCGAATAATTCACGCTCATCAGAACCAATTTCGTCGACCTTTATTAACTCGATTTCATTTTGCAATGAATTAAATTGTTCAAGGAGAGGATATGTATTCTCTAAACGCGAATCTAACTGCATGATATTTTCTTCGTTAATATTACTTTTACATTTTTCAATGAACGTAGAAAATCTTGTTAAAGTTGCTTTAACCTGACCGCGTTTTGCGACAAGCTGCTTTAATTTGGTTTCAGTATCTTCAGCTTCGGTGCTCATTATTGCAAAGTGGTTAAAAGCTGGTACCCACAATATTTGTTCGATAAAATGCTATTCGATATGATAAGTAATTAAGAAAATTCGATACGATACTACACAAAATGTGTTACGATACTACACAAATGTGCTACGATACTACATAAATGTGATATGATAGTGTGCTAATAGTATTATAGCCACACAAAAATCTGATATTAAAAGGTATGCTTATATGACACACTATGATATAATGATGTAAATTACGGTAAAACTTCGCTACGATTTATTTTACCACAATAAAAACGATAATAAACTTCGATAATGACAGGAAAAGTGAAAAATGGAACAGACTCACCAAAAATTCTGATGCGTTATTCAGCGTTTTTCTTGACGGTCGTGTTTAGCCATTACTCTATTTTTCGCACGAAGGTCACCTCTTTCGATTGTCGTTAGGTCAATTTTCGCTTGGCACTCCCGATTACTATAAGCGATCTTTTTGATTGATTTTCTTCGTTTTTCCTATGAAAAACCATGCGGCTTGAAGACCATGTAGATTTTCTGATGATTGATACGATGTTTCTGGTGTGAAATGTGTTTTATTTTCGATAAATTACATGTATTCTATTGTAAGTTAAAAAGTGATGCGACTGACTTCTTAGAGTGCTGAACAGATGATTCGCGCCGATGCCGCCTCTTCTCTCGTGGGTTGCCGGTTGCCGGTGTGCTCCTTAGCGGTTTCTTCTTTAAGGGAAGGTGGCGTCGGATTCTAGTTCCTTCGCTTCTTGATAGATGTAGGTAGTGGACTGTATTTTGATTTTAAAATATGTAAATACGAGGGACGCTCGTTAAGATTGAACAGATACTATATTACCTTGAATACCTTATTTGTCACACTAACAATAGTGGCATAATGTTATCTCTAGTGGAACTCGCTAGATGGCACTAGTGTCACTATTGAATTTCGCGCCTTTTTGATCGAGTACATAGACAACAGTGGCACTTGAATTTTAATACGATAAGTTGGAACAAATTTTACATTTTTAATAATGCAACAGTGGCATATTACAGGTGGTGTCAATATTGCATGCTATTATTTTATATTTTATTGCTAATTTTAGTGGAATAAGTTTAGTTGTACCAGTATTGCGTGCTTTTCAATTGTAAATTTTTTATTTATGTGTCATTATTTATTGTTAAAAGCTGGACTGAAAAAAGTCCAAACAGCCGAAACCCAACATTTCATTAAATTTTTTAGTATTCAGATTAAGTTTAGCCATATTAGTTCATGTCCAAACTAAATAAACAACATGTTTTATTTTTCAACCTGTTCCTGTTCCTTTTTGCAATAAAATATTGTTAAAACAGAGAAACATATTTTTAATGTACGTAAAAGTCAACAATGGCACAACTTATTATTTTCCAATTAAAAAAAAATATATACAGTTTGAATAAAAACATAAAGTGCAATACCATTCGACCTAAATAATTCAACATAATTTATTATTAGTTTTCTAATTAAATAAGACAGCTGCTTTAAAACTCAATATATTAAATTTCCAGATTACAAATTGTTGATTTTCTCAAAACTTACAATTTTTTAATGTGCCATTATTGCACCCAGTGAGCGATCATCTTTATGTCTTTATTATGTCTATATGTATTAAATATCGGAATCAATAAATATAGAAGAAAATCCACTTTCCTTTAAGAAAAACACAAAGTTCCTTCGTATCTATATTGATGAATTTCTTCACTGGTCAAATCAAATCGTTTATGTCAATGGTTCATCGAATAGGACTTGCTACTGTCTATGTATCGTTACAAAGTATCTAAGCAACACTGCCAAAAGAACACTGTATTTTGCAAAGTCGAAATCTACGGATAGGTTTGGTATTGTTTTTTGGGGAGCAAACTGACAAAGCCAACAAATTTTTGTAATTCAAAAACGAGTCTTGAAAGTTATGTATAAAATGGCATATTTAGAATCATGTAGAGGTCTGTTTAAAGCAAAAAGAATACTTACAATTTATGCGTTGCGCTTTTTTGATACAACTATGTTTTTCTATGAAAACAGAAACACATTCGGTACGCATTATCAACATTATTACAACACACGAACTAATGATATAAATTACCCCATTCACCGACTGACTTTATCTAAAAAAAGCCCCTACTATATGGGTGTCAAATTTTATAATAATGATATTAAAAATGCACCTTCAGAGAAATTGTTTAGAGTAAAAGAAAGAATTGCTTATAAATTTGGAGCTATACAGCATAAGTGATTTTTTGGAGATGTAAAAAAAGAGAACTAGATCAGTATGCATAATGCATTAGGTATTTAAACTAAGATTTATTGTTGACGCCATTTTATTTATGCTTGTTTGTACATTTGTATTAATTAACGTAATTTGATTCTATTATATTTATTTAAAAAACTCAGCACGTTTTTCAAGTAGATCCATCATCAGCATGGACCATTATCAAAGACTACAGAATTTGTGAAATTAAAGTAATTCATGGGTTTTAATTGTTGCACAATTTTTAAACTTACGATAGTCTGTTCTTAAATATTGCACTATTCTTGGTAACTTGGTAGCCATTTTTTCATTGAGAAATAATTAGAGATCGACGGAAGGTTCGGTTTCGGCTAGTTTCGGCTAGTTTCGGCCAAAAAATCTAGTTTCGGTGACAGTTTCGGCCATGCCGAAACTCAGTGTTCGTGAATTGTCGCGCACCGTTCGGCTAAGTTTGGGTGGGTTCATAGGCAGGGTTGTCTATATGAATAATAGATTTTTTCTCTGTCGCCCATTTTTTTTTTCTAGTGGGAAGAGTTCAATCCGTTCCCAAGATCGATCTCGTCCTATATAAAATAAATTAAATTTCAGTAATACAATAAAATTTTTAAGTTTCGGTTTCGGCCGAAACTGAGACCAAGTCCGAAGAGTCGGTTACGGTTTCTGCTGAAAATCTTGTTTCAGTCGGACACTAGAAATAATATTACTACTATAAGGCATGTCTCGAAACACACCGATAGAATACACATTCCTATTAAATTTGACGATGATAAGATGTGATTTCTGTCCACTTTGAGTTCTTGTTATAAACAAATCGGGCAAGGGACCCAATTCTTCTAAGAAGAGCGAAATGTTGCTGATATAAAACAAATTATTTCATTTTAAAAAGCGATAAAGGAATAAAACAAACTGATCAACCTGACTCCGGATTGTTGTGTTCTCACAAGAACACTTTGAAATAACTATTTCGGAGGACTGACAATGGCTGCCATCTTTATTTGTGCTCAGGCTATTTATGTTATTAGAAAAAAAAAGCACAAAGTCTTTCTCCACAATTTTTTATTAGAATAACCAAGTGAACCTAGAATAATTCATAATAATTTAAATCGATATGTTTCGAGTGTAGAAACACTTATCATCAGGAAAACAAAGTAAATGGTACAATGCTGATGTTGTTAACAATAGACAAAATATTAAGTGGGATTGAGCCGTAATGGAGCTTTCAATGGTGTACAAGAGGTGTAAAAATTGAATAGTCAGAAGACCGACAAGACTTTAGCATACTGGAAAGTCAAGGGTCAGTGCAAAGGCCCTGTCTTGGTCAGAAAAGTGAAGAGAGCAAAAGACAAATTAGGGAGTTTTAACAGACTTGGTGAAAATCATTTATTAAGTAGTAAAAATCTTAAGTTTCATTCAACTTTTTCGGAGACATGTGAAAGTATTGATTGAAATAAGAGGGAACGTCTTAAATTATTCACAAAAATAATTAAGCGTCGAAAGAAAAAATAATAATTATGAATATTGTGTACGGGTAGGTAGGGTCATAGCAATGTGGATCAATTGCAGGAGCCGCCACTGTATTGCACAATAAAAAAAACAGTTAGTCTTAATTATGGCGCAATTTGCAGAGCAACGATATGCAGTTCTTGAATATCACACAATTTTTAAAGTAACGATAGGCATTTCTTCAATATGGCACAATATTTAAAACAACGATAGTCACTTCCTAAACAATTTTTCGGTGGCGTGCGGAGAGATATTAATTGATGTGGGGAAGGGCTCCAAAAAATAATTCTTTTTTGTGGATATTAATGTGGGATTTCGTTTGTTTGTTAGTAGTAGGTAGTAACATGTTTTATTTAGCAAAAAGCTACAATTAAATATTTTTTAATACATTTTTTTAAAAACATCTTTATAAATTTATTTTTAAATTTTAAAACGCAACCTTCTTTTAACAAAAACAGACAGAAAATTTAAACATTTTGTAAATTGTATTAAATATTACGTATCATTTTGTTTAATTAAATGTAATTTTAAAGTTTTATTAAACAGTTTTAATGATTATTGAGGTTTAATAGAATTTTTCAAATTAATATATTCTATCAAACATTTATAAAAAATAAATTTATAAGCTAATGTTTTAGACACTCTATCCACATAAAAATTTTGATTAGTTCTTGTTTTATAATTATGATGGTCATGATTAAAAGAACAAAAATTTTTTAAACAATCAGGCATTAAATTATTTTTAATTTTATGTATAAAGATACATACTAAATAAAAAAATTAATTTCTGACATTCAACCAATCTAAATTTACATAAAATTAATTTTTGTAAATTTGTCACAATTTAAAATAATCCGCATTGCCTTATTTTGTAAAATTTGTAATTTATCAAATACTTCTTCACTAGCACAATATAAAATGGAAGAACAAGAAATAAAATGTGGTTATATAATAATATTACATACAGTTTTTTTAGAAAACAAACTTAAATTAGAACTGATTCTTTTAAAATAACTTACTCTTCCGGCAATCGCAATCGATATGATATTTTCAAAATAATTAAAAATTTTTAATTTTGCATCAATGAATATCCCTAAATATTTAAAACTGTTTACTAATTCCAATTTTTCACCATCAATTACAACATTTATATTTTGACAATTGAAATTATTACCCATAACCATACATTTAGTTTTTGAAATATTGAATTTTAATTTATTTACTTTTAGCCAATTTAATAATATATTTATCTCAGAATTTAGACCATCAAACATATTTAAAACATTAATGTAAATTAAGGTTTCATCAGCAAACATTTGTGACATTGTAACTTACATATTTTTAAAACTCGTTGATGTATAAAATAAATAATATTGGACCTAGTATACTTCCTTGCGGAACTCCTATATGATTTATTTTTTTATTTGAATATGTTTTTGATATTTTTGTTTTTTGTGACTTGTTACTTAAATAATTTTTAAACCACTTATAAACGTTTCCGCGAAAAACCCCTAGTTCCACGGCATTTTTTCACTCACACTGAACTAAAAGGTCAACGAAATAGTTTTATCAATGTATGACATCTAGTTACCTATTCACTGTATTTGTCATAAAAGTATATTGAATTTGATTTCTAGTCTAATAAGCGAAGCGCTTTAAAAGGAATTTTAGTTAGAAAGCTGCATTTTTGAAGGAGGATAGACTTCATGTGAAGGATCAGTTCAATACTATTTTGTGTCCAACCCTTACACGAGCGTTAAAAAGCCCCCCAAATGGATGTAATAATGTTTTTTTTTTTCATTTTATTTTAAACGAAAAATAATATGGAGAACAGTTTTTTTTACAAAAATGTTGTATAGCATTAAATTTAGCACAAGAAAAGTAATTACTAGTCTTATTTTTATCTATAACTAGCGTGCATCCGGCATGCGTTGCAACCCGCTGGTATAAATACAAACCCGAACAAACCCGATATATTCGTACCCGGCATGCCACTTTCTGATATTGCACCCGTGCGAAGCCGGGGCGGGTCGCTAGTTATACATAAAAACCTTCCCCTTGAATCACTCTATCTATTAAAAAGAAACCGCTTCAAAATCCGTTGCGTAGTTTTAAAGATTTAAGCATATATAGGTAGGGACGGTCGGACAGACAGCGACAGCGACTTTGTTTTATACTATATTAAGATTAAGAAGATACTCGTTAAGCCATCAGAGGTTCGCAAATTTCAAAAATAATTTTTCGGTCAGGTCTTTAATAAATGGGAAATTCGTCAGCACTTCGAAAGGAGATATTGAAAACTACACTTTGTATTTAAGTGCAATATTTAGTTGATTAGTATAGAGCGCTGTTGACCTTGCGGTCATCTACAGTGCTTCTTTGTCAAGGTGCAATCAATTAAAATTAAATGTGGCAGAAATGGTTTTTAAGGACGTAATGCTTAGCCGTAGAGCTTAATACCTGTTGTGTGTCAGTAACTACCTGAATTAACAATCAATCAGTTATTCCGTAATCTTTGACAGTCGTTACAAGTAATTTGATTCATCGGTAATTTTTCCAATTTCTTGAACAATTCACACAATGGGCTTTACGGATCAGCACAAAACATGGTTAAAGCGTATTTTCGAAACGGGGTTAGAGTAAATGGTGAGTGACAATACAATCCGGGTTTGTGCATGGACGATGACTAAAGAATGATTTTTTTTAAACTTTCACTTATAATAGTTATAATCTCCCTAGCCCTAGAGCATGAATAATTCTTGAGGTCGCAAATTTTTACTTATAATCTCCCTAGAGCATAAGTTAGAAAAGGTAAGATATTTTTTCGAGGTGCAAATTTCTTTAAAAACTCCGGAATTTCCGGAATTTTAATGCAAGCTTGCGAGAGATTCGGCAAGAAATTTTTTTGCGAAAGCTATTTGAAAATAGAATTTAATTGGTGACATACTGATGTAAAGGACATAATACAACCCTGTGTTACAAAAAACCATAATGGTACTATATTTTGGAAATCATAAGCACTTTAAATTGCATTATTTTCTTTCCCTGTCCTCTAATAAAACAAGGTTTAAATAATCTAAAATAAATATTATTCTTTATACATTCCATAATTTTATACTGTGCGAGCAAAAATTATTTGCATCAAAGAGGGCCTTGCATCTAATGACGTAATGCTTAGCCGTAGAGCTTAATACCTGTTGGGTGTCAGTAACTACCTGAATTAACAATGAATCAGTTATTCCGTCATCTTTGACAGTCGTTACAAGTAATTTGATTCATCGCTAATTTTTCCAATTTCTTGAACAATTCACACGATCGGCTGTACGGAACAGCACAAAACAGTCATGGTTGAAGCATATTTTCGAAACGGGGTTAGAGTAAATGGTGAGTGGCAATACAATCCGGGTTTGTGCATGGACGATTTTCACGAACATTTTCCTAACGTTGCTTTTATTGCTGGGGATTTTTATCATTGCCTGAAAAGAACCGTGGGTGTTTTTAGGGAAACAGGTTCTATTCAACACAAAAAAGGAGCAGGAAGACCATCTGTAAGAACAGAAGAACTTGTTGCAAACGTTCGTGAAATAATGCAAAATACGCCAACAAATTGTATAAGACGCCTGTCCCAAGAAGTGGGAAGATCTTATGGAACATGCAGGACTATTCTTAAGAAGCAGCTAAATTTATTTCCTTATAAAGTGCAAGTATTCCAAGAAATACAAGCCGCAGATTTTGAAAGACGCAGGAATTACTCTCAATGGTTTACCCAAAGTTTATTGGAAATAAATGATTTATTAGACCTGACACTTTTTTCGGATAAGGCCTGGTTCCCCCTCTCCGGTTATGTGAATTCTCAAAATACACGCATGTGGAGTAGTGAAAATCCCCATTTTTTTGTAGAGTCCACATTGCACCCTTAAAAAATTGGTGTCTGGTTAGCTATTTCCCGAAGAAGAATTGTTGGTCCAATTTTTTTCCATGACACAGTTACAGGTATAGAGACAATATTTTGAATCCATTTGTGGAGCCACTACTTGACGACGAACTACATTTTGGATATTTTCAACAGGACGGTACAACCGCCCATATAGCCGCCGAAACTATTAACTACTTACGTAATTTTTTCGACGACAGATTGATCAGTTTTCGATCAGACATTGAATTGCCACCTAGATCACCTTGTTTAACGGTTATGGATTACTTCGTTTTTCCTCATTTAAAGAACACTATTTTTAAAACACCAGTTGCAAATTTAGAACAATTACAAGAAAGGATTATCCAAGAATGTTGTAGCATTTCTCCAGAGATGCTGGTCAACACTTTCTTCACACTATATTCTTACTTTGTTAATTTTGAAAACAACAAAAATAAATTTGTATTTTTCTACTTATTTTATTACGTACTCATTAGTTTGGCATATCATGTCATATAATGAATTTGAAAAAATTTTAACCTAGATTTGGTTAGATATATTGTCCCCATATCATTGTGATCTAAACCAAGCCCTACGTTTTTTAATCCAAGCCCTCTTCGATGCAAATAATTTTTGCTCGCACGGTAGGTACTGTTCTTTGCACGTTCGTTTTGACTGTTACTTTCAGTTATAAAAGTCCTCATAGGCAATAACGTGAAATGTGTCGTGAGTAATTTTGTAAAAGGGTAGCGAAAAATTCTGCAAGTTTGCAACCACAGCTTATTTATTAGAATACTGAACGTCTTTATTATCTGGAACTGATCACCAGCCCAATATCCATAAATAAGTATTCTGCTGGGTTCTATTTTGTCACACGTGTGACAGTGTCGGCCAGTGGCCGGACTTTGCCGATTTATTTATAGTTCATTTCGTTCAAGTTCCCTCCACGCGACGTGATGAATGTTCGGCCATGTATTACCGCGTCATTGCGATGGAGGACAGTTTTATTGGCAGGCCTACTTCGATATTGTTCAATTTAAAGCTAATTTTATTTCGTGCAACCAACGTGTTTACTGGCGAATGTGATAAAATAACGATTCGACGCAAAATACCTTCACCTATTGGTGTTTTTGGCGTATATGATTATTTATTGCCGCCCTGATTTTACAGGTTTTAACTGTACAGTTGTGTTCATAAAAAAGGAGGATAAAGTTTGTACTATATAAACCTGCCTTTGGTGGGATCACATTTTAACAATTATGTAGTATATAAACTGTTTATTGAAAAAAATTACAATTACAATCTACAAAAATATATTATGTAAAAACCAACGTTATAAAAAAATCAGGTACTGATTAATCAAGGGCGGATTATATGCACTAAAATTCAGCTAAAATATGCGCATTTATATGCCTTGTTTGCCTTTAAAATATGCAGTTATTTGCATTTTTTTACCAAATATGAATACTGGTATGCAATATTTTTTAATTCATTATACTAAAATGAGATAAAGAAACACATTGGGTTCTAAAAAAGATGTTTATTTTTAAAAAAATGCAAAAAAAAAACAAAGAAAAATAAAAGTAAACAATTTTTTAACCTAAAATTGTATAAAAGGCATTTGTTACTATATATTTTTTTAAATTTTCAACTAAAAAGGATTGTCTTCTATTAGTAAAAATATGTTTAGAAAAATTGCGGATTTTGCAATTTTTTTAAAGGTATGTAGCTGCGACCAAAGCCTTGCATAAGTTTTCTTGAACAATTTCCTTCTCAGATTTCCATTTTGGAATGAGTTTGCTACACTTAATTGTAGTGGCTCAGATTTTATTTTTTGTAACTATTACTTTACTTATGCAGCGGTGTTTTTAAATGTTGATCGATTTGGAACTTCTTTTCACAAACAATCATTTTTGTACAAGCTTTATAGAGACTTTTTCTCCACTAAACTCTAACTCTGGGAATTTTGTAATCCACGAAGTCGTTTTCGCCATCTTAGACATTCTGAACACAAATTTGAAATTACTACACTGAAAATACTGAAATCTTTCGACAAACTAAAACAGAAGTATATATTACAAATCGATATAAATACAGTTTGTTAAGCAGGTATAGTCGATTCACCCAGTAAACCTGCAAGATGGCCGACATGTCATATGACAAAAGTCATATTCCAGCTAAATAAAATGAATTTTTGCATTTTCAATGACTTTTGTCATATGACATGTCGGCCATCATGCAGGTTTACTGAGTGAATAGACTTTAATAATAACGCATTATTAAATGACAATAAACAACCCCTAACGATATACCTGCAAACTCCGGAAACCCCCAATAAATACCTTGTGTATAACCAAAATGTAAATTTAATTATTATAACCTTCAGATTGGAAAATCCCTGAAATAAGTACCGAACTGGACATCAAACCTTTAACCTTTTAATTTTTTTTTAAAAGCCAAAAACATAAAAATATGCTCTTAAAATAATAATTTATGGAAATTATGCATTTTATTATAAAATGACAAACTATTCAAAAAATGCGTATACCTATATGCATTTTGCGTATATTCTGCACTTTACTGATTACTAATAATAAACTACAAATGCAATTGCTTTACGATACAGCGTTATGATATAGAAACGGTTTATCCCTTTATATAGAATAGCGCCAACTTAATCAAGAATCATAAATTATGCCCTATGCCTATTTTCAACCGTTTACGAAATATTAACACTTTAATGCTGGTATGCACCATTGATGTGTTTTTCGACTTATAGTCGGATCTGGTCTTATCGTGCGGGTCATACGATTCAAGAAAGACATACTCTCAGTTTTTGTTTTCTTTACTTGCGTTTAATTTTACCCTCTAAATAAAATACGTAAGATAAATGAGACAGACTTATTCCATTTTGACATGAAAAAAAAGGATACGTATTTACTTTCCAGCGATTCTAAAAAAGCTTATAATAAAGCTACGTTTTATTTTAAATATGCCAGTTTTGTGACTTTGACAGTTTGTGACAAAATGAAACAATTTTCTGGGTTTTTGCATCCCCAATCAAAAAAAATGGTACTTAATCTGATAAACTATTTCGAAAATGAAAGAAAAAGTGGAAATTCGCCAACCAATATTTAGGAAACAGTAGCCAAAGCACTGGGAATTAGTTTAAGGACTGTGCAGAAAATTGTGCATGAAACAAAACATAACATAATACCCAAGAATACTAAAAAGTGTAAACGAAGAAAGCCAAAGACTGAGGATTTAAGCGAAAATATTAAAATGGAAGTTCGAAATGTGATTTACGATTTATACAAATCAAAAACCAATGTTACTCTTCCAGTTTTACAAAAAACATTAAAAATTCGGGGTGTTTTGGAAATTGGACTTGAAGCGTTATCAAAATTAATAAAAAATTTAGGTTTTTGCTATAAAAAATACTGCAACCGAAGATTTTTATGTGAGCAGCCACAGATAGTGAGTCAGCGTGTTCAGTTTTTAAAAAAATATACGGACAATTACAAATCGAAATTTAGAAAAGTGGTATTTTTAGACGAAACGTGGATATTTTCGAATGGAAATGGTTCAAAATCTTGGCAAGATGAGTCTGTAAAAAGTGTTAAAAGGAAAAAGGGGTGCGGTACGGGAAAGCGTTTTATTATTTTGCATGCCGGTTCTGCAACAGGATATGTTGCAGGTGCAAGTTTAATTTTTTCTTCAACATCAAAAAGTGCTGACTATCATGATAATATGAATTGCGAAATGTTTGAAAAATGGTTAAAAGTTCAATTGATACCAAATTTGGATGCTCCGTCTTTAATTGTATTAGATAATGCATCATATCATTCAAGAATTTTAAATAAACAGCCTACTTCATCTTGAAGGAAAAGTGATATTTATGAGTGGCTGGAAAAACACAACCAAAATCCTTAACCAAATATGCTTAAATCCGAACTCCTATCAATAGCAAAGTCTCTTAAAAAACCCAAAATATACGCGGTAGATGAAATACTGCGTGAATATGGTCATGAGGTTCTACGACTGCCGCCATATCATTGCCAGTTTAACGCAATAGAATTAATATGGGCTGGTGCAAAGTCTTATTATGAAAAACATGTAGGTGATGGTCTTAAATCCGACCAAGTACAAATAGTTTGGCAAGATTCGTTAGATCATATTACACAAGAGTACTGGAAGAAATCGGTGGAACATACAGAAATATTAATAAGGGATTGGTGGGATCGAGAACAAGTACTAGATGTCGAAGTAGCGCCAATGATAATTGCTCCATTCGAAGACGACTCAGACGACGAGGACTTTTCAGATTTTATAAGTGACGATGAGAGTTTTTAGGCTATAATTATAAACGGTGTTTTTCGTTTACATTTTTTAGTATTCTTGGGTATTATATTATGCTTTTTTTTCATGCACATTATTCTGCATAGTCCTTAAACTAATTCCCAGTGTTTTCATTACGGTTTCCTGCATATTGGTTTGCGAATTTCCACTTTTTCTTTCATTGTCGAAATAGTTTATCAGACTAAATGCCATTGTATTTTTAGGTTTTAGTAGTAAAATTGTTAAAATAAATTGCACTGTTTATTATTGTCGTTTTTAATTAGGTACAGTAGGTATATAATTAACGATTATATAATTTTTTTGTAACTTTTTAAACTCCCCTGTACATAATTTTTACAAAACTAATAATATTAGGTATATGTGGCCATCTTCGCGATAGCTAAAATAATGAAACTATTTTTCCTTCCTTCGGTATATTTGTAAATAATCTCACAACATTTTGATAGCCTCTGTGTTGTCTGATTGGACGCATATGATCAGTGACCTTTGGACCCGCACGTTAAGACCAGATCTGACTATACCAACATTCTGAACTCAAGTCACAATCTTTAAGGCTTTGACAATGACAATTTGCTATTTAAGTTTTAGATGTTAATGAATGTCAGTAAAATGTTAATTAAATTTAAATTTTGCTCTGCTGATATTACATTCAAAATTGCCTCGCTAAAGATAAACGCATAGAAATTTTGAGTATGTTAAGTTGTGGAGGCAAAATAAAAGTCATAGGGAAGTCCCTGACATGTTCAATAAAAAAAAATTGTGTAGCAGTGTAGTACGGCTAGTACTTCAGTACGTGGTTGTGCTAACAATGTCTTAAACAGTACAATAAATATTTCTGTTTAAAATCAGAGGTAGGTCATTATTTTTTTCAATCTGGATATCGTTTAAAAAGAAACTTCTCTTTTGTAGGCTGAAAATTCAAACCAAATAAATGTAAAAAACGGTTGATCTCCCGGTGTGCCTAAATTTATTACAAAACTTATGGGTCTTCCTCTTTTTAATTACTTCCTAAACTTTCTTATCTTTAAGACGAGGCCGTTCAATTGATTTGGAAAACTTTTATCGCAAAGTGGATCAAACGAATCAATCAAGTGGGAATAAATAACATAATATATGGAATTAATGCTTTTCTGTTAGTTTTATTTAAACCAAATATTTTTATGAATAGAAAAGAAAAAACTAAAAGTCTTCCTCCACAAAATTTAATAGAATAAAAATTCTTTGTTCAAAAGTATCTACATGTTTCGAACGTAGAAACGTTCATCATCAGGAGACAGAAAAATTAAAAGTGGTATAAAACCTTAATGGAGCTTTTATGGCATCAAAAATTGGATTTTTGAAATGACATAATGTGAGGAAAAATAGAAATGAAAATAAGTTAAAACATACTGAGTAAGTATGTGAAAAACTCAGTTGAAAGGGTCTAGAACAACCAAAAAAGACCGAGGAGGCAGAAAAAACACTTATAAAAAGAAGATGTCAAAAAGGGTTTTCTTAATAAAAATATGTCTTTAATTTAAGACATTGTGCACTATAATAGCGCCTGTTAATTTATAACTCTGGTTAACGTATGTACCTACCTAACCTACCATTGCTTTGTTAGTGTTGTGTATTCTGTGCCTTTACCTACTCGTCATGGTTGGAACAACTTGTATATGGTGTTGTTTTGCACGAATCGTAGCGTGATTTCAGGAGTTTATTACTTCAGGAAAGTATTTCCACTTACAAACTACAGAAGCTGTCAGGCATTGTTTTTGTTCGCTCCAATTTTATCACGACTGCATTTTATTGAATGGATAAGTAGGTATACCTACTTTGGCTGTGCGTTTTTGGCGATGATAACGTAGGAAAGGTATGTTAAAAGAAAACCGTATCTATCTAAAATAATTTTTAAAGTCTACGACACAATTTTAAATTTTGTTCTATAACCCTGAATTTAAAAAACACCTGCACCTCTTTGAAAAAGAGTACCTACCTACTAGTTATAGAATTATTAGACTGCGATTAGATATAATAATGGAAAATGTTATAAATTTGAGATATCAATAATATTTTGCTGAAAGTAAACCTACTAACTAAAGAATAGCAAACATTTTAAGGACTCCACCTTGGGTTCTACTAACCTAAGCGACCGAGGTAGAGTTCAATTACAACTTCTACCTGTGTAAACTTTATCAGTGTTTTTACATGTTGTAATTAAGGCTACTTCTGGTTATGGAGAATGTATTTGCCTCAATTTTCACAAATTAGGGATATCTACAGTTAGGTCAGTAGTAATAGATGATTCTTCTGGCGCCACTCCTCCTTCCTGACTTCTGCGCATGCGCCAGCAGTGCGTACCTGTTTTTTGGTATTTTTGAGCTATTTTTTACTGTTTTTGAGCTGTTCCTTGCTGTTTTTGAGCAATTTTTTGCTGTTTTTGAGCTTCTTTTGTTAAACACATTCAAAAGAGCAAAATACAGCAAAACACAGCTCAAAAAAGCCAAAAATAGCTTAAAATGATGTAAACTGCCCAAACTCTGTGGATTGTAGTGGTAGTGGACTATATATTTCACAGGTCAGACTGGCTCTTTATTAAACCTCAGGGTGGTTCGTTCAATTATTTTTCTTGTATGGTAAATTAGTAAAAAAATAATGTAGAAATAAGAAATAGCAGTAGGTAAAGTAGTTAAGGATTAGGGACTCACCAGGGATCGCTAATCTGCAAAGGGCTCTGGTACCATTTCACACTTTAACACGTATCTCGCGTCGTGCTGTATCGAGGTCGTACCGGTACTGCCTCCACCCGATCCTTCCGTAGCACATTTCGTAGGAAGTAGGTAAAAACAAGTGATAGCAAAAAGGATGGAGTGATAGGACTTTTTTAAGGATGGTAAAGTAAGTAAACCACTATTCTTAAATTAATTGACACGCGTATTTAGAACCGTCGAATACGGGGGCATGTCAAGACGTATACAAATTAAATATAATAAATCAAAAAGTAAAATAAAAAACTAATATGTAGGTAACCAAAGTAAAAGAAATATAAACAAAAAGTAATTAAAGTGAAGACATAACATCCTCACCCCCCTGAAAATTCTCAGGGAATTTTAAGTAGGTAAATAAATTTAAGCATTATTAGGTAATGGACACAGTTTGACTAATGGACGTTTTAGTAATCCCTTAGCCGTTTTAACTATAGCAACTCTAGCTATCTTGTCCGCACCATAAATCACCTCCTGTACACGACCCAAAGGCCAATTTAGAGGGCTAATATCATCGCTTTTGATAATGACCATAATACCGGGAGTTATTGAAAAATTATCAGAAATATTCCACTTTCCTCTCTGTTGCAATGTATGTAAGTATTCACGGTGCCATCGGCGCCAAAAATCAAAATGTATTCTTTGTAGTAGCTGCCAACGTGAAAGGCGATTCAATTTATAAGCATTAAAGTCCGGATCTGGAAGAGCCGTTAATGGTTCCAAGCTTAAAAAATGACCTGGTGTCAATGCAGAGAGATCGTTTGGATCGGAACTAATCGGACATAAAGGTCTTGAATTCAGTACGGCTTCCACCTGCGCAAGAACCGTATAAAATTCTTCATAACTTAAAATTTGGTTGCCTATTACTCTTAGTAAATGAGATTTCATACTCTTTATATTGGACTCCCAGATCCCTCCCATGTGCGGTGCACTGGGTGGATTAAAATGCCACTTAATGGCTTGGACATTCGCTGTATGTAAGTAAATTTCTTTTAGATATTTAGCCGCGCCTACGAAATTTGTGCCGTTGTCTGTATAGACATTAGAACATCGCCCCCTTCTCGCGATAAATCGACGAAATCCTGCTAGAAATGAGTCGGTTGAAAGTTCAGAAAGAAGCTCTAAATGTACGGCTTTAGTAGTACAGCAAATAAATAGGCAAACATACGCCTTTAAAGTTCTAGAGCCGCGTAATCGGTTCATGGTAATTAAAAAATGACCTGTGAGATCGATTCCTACATTTTCGAATGCTTTAGCTTGCGATATACGAAATTTAGGTAAATCACCCATTTTGGGCTGATACGATTTAGGGTGCGTTCGCCAGCAAGCATGGCAACGAAAAACAATCTTCCGAATCACCTTTTTTGCAGCGAGAATCCAAAAATTTTGACTAAGTAAGCAATGTGTGGTTTGTATACCAGCGTGACAAAATTTTTCATGTATCTCAGAAATAAGTAATTTAGTGAAAGTAGAATCGCTTGGTAATAAAATTGGAAACTTTTTGTCATACTTAAGTTCAGAGTGACGTAGTCTACCCCCTACTCTTAAAACATTTTCATCATCCAGGAATGGGTCTAATTTTCTTAAGTAGTTTGGACGAAGTTCCTGACTTAATATTAAAGAAATGTATTTTTTGAAATGAATATTCTGGACGTGTTTTACCAAAACAAGTAACGCATTATGTAATTCATTATAAGAGAGATTAAAACTAATTCGATTATTTGTATTTTTAATATTATGTAAAAAACGTAATAGGTACGCCAGAACTCTTTTTATTTTAGAAAGTGAAGAAAATTTTTGATATAAATTATCAATGAAATGATTTTCTTGTACATTAGTAGATAAAACAATTTTACGACCTTCAGCCTCTGCTTCCGGTAGACTCGTATGTTGCACCTTAGTAAAGTTCCAATTTTCGATAGGCATTTTTAGAAAATCAGGCCCTTGCCACCAAAGATTAAATGCGGACAGTTCTTTAGGAGAGAGCCCACGAGAACCACAATCCGCGGGATTCAAGGCCGAAGGCACATAATGCCAGTATTCTGGAGCAAGATTTTCTTGGATGTAAGTGACACGATTACTAACGAAACTTTTCCAACAATGTGGTGAACTTTGAATCCAGGAAAGTGTGACTTTACTATCAGTAAAAGCAAGTACCTTTTCAAATTTCATAATTTTTTCGAATGTATTTAAAGTAAATTGTATAAGTTTGGACAGTAATACCGCAGCGCAAAGTTCCAGTCGCGGTAATGTAATTATTTTTAAAGGTGCTACTTTGGATTTGGCACATACTAGAAATCTTTTAAGAGAACCGTTTTCATACAAAATCCTAAAATATACAACTGCTGCATAAGCCTTTTCAGAGGCATCGGAAAAGCCTATTAGTTGACAGCATTGCATATTAGTGATATCTATGTGTCGAGGTATCGTAAAATTCGAGAAAATTTGTAACTCAGTTTTAAATTGCTTCCATTTAACTATCACGTCCTCTGGGGGAGTATCATCCCATCCTAGACCTAACGACCAAAGACGTTGCAAAATTAATTTGTTGAACAATACGACTGGAGTTAGATACCCTGTGGGGTCGAATATTCTCGCAAGTTCAGATAAGATATTTCTTTTAGTACATATTTTATCGACATTATCAAATGAATAGAAAAAATTATCCTTTCCAGGATTCCACCTTAAACCCAATATTTTCAGAGTAGTATCGTTTTCTAAATCTAGAGAAAAATCCTTTGTTTGTAAATATGATTCAGGCAAGTCAGACAGTAACTTGGGTTCATTGCTAGCCCACTTACGTAATTCAAAACCGCCCCTTTTTAGTAAAGCAATTAAATCATTTTTAAGTTTCAAAGCTTGATCAAAATTTTGATCGCCGGTAGCGATATCGTCGACGTATGTCGCGTTTAATATGACAGAACTAGCCAAAGGTAGATCAGTATGATCATTAGCTAATTGTTTCAATGTACGAATGGCTAAATAAGGCGAAGAAACAACTCCGAAAGTAACCGTATTTAATTGATATTCACGTACATCCTCATTAGGGGAAAACCGCCACAAAATTTTTTGATATTTCCTATGTTCTGGTTTTACAAGAATCATTCGAAACATTTGCTTAATGTCACAAGTAAAGACATATTTAAAAATTCTAAAATTTAGTAAAATCTTAAGCAAATCTGCTTGTAACTTTGGCCCGGCATAAAGAGCTTCGTTTAATGATAATTTATTGGGCGCATGGCTAGAAGCATCAAAAACAACTCTTAATGGAGTCGATGTAGAATCCTTTTTTTGTACAGCATGATGCGCAATGTAAAATTGATCCGAATCTAAAGACGAGTAATCTGAGACATTTTCCATATGTCCTAATTGTAAATATTCACGTAAGACATCAGAATATGCGCAATACATATTTTTATCTTGTAACAGACGTTTTTCTAAAGAATAAAACCTGCGTAACGCGATAGATTTAATATCCCCAAAATCAGGTGCAGCAATTTTAAAAGGTAAGACAACAACGTATTTCCCGTCAACATTTTGCGTAGTTGTATCAACAAAATATTTTTCACAATATTTGTCTTCGGGTGACTTAGAAACCACTTCTGGTACCTCCTCTATTTCCCAAAATCTTTTTATAGAACTGTCAAGCTCCTTTTGAGCAAAAGTAGTAAAAAAGGATTGTATATTTTTGGATATGACATTTGAATTACTTATAGGTAATTTTCCCATTAGAGTCCACCCAAAAACTGTATTTAAAAATGTTGGGGAATTTTGGCCCAACTGTATCTTACCATCTACCAAGATGGAACCAAAAATATCAGCACCCAATAGCAAATTCACTTCTCCCTTCTGATTGAACCCAGGGTCACTTAACTTTAAATTTTTAACTAAGGGTAGTAAAGAACTGTCGAAGGAAGCACGTGGCATGGAATCACAAATTTTCTCAATCACAATTGCTTCGATGTCAAAGGAAATATTTTCATCAGAAAGTGACATAATAGTACAGCATACCCCAGAACGTGCAGAAGTGCACATTTTCTCAAGCCCTTGTAAATTTATTGTGACGTTATGTTTTGATAACCCCAGTTGGTTGGACAACTTTTTTGTAATAAAAGAGGCTTGAGCGCCAGTATCCAAAATTGCACGGGCTTGATGCCAATTGCCAAAAGTATCCTGTATTTTAAGTAAAATGGTAGAAAGCAGAACATCATGATCATTTAACATCATATAAACAGACTTTTCAACAGTATCTTTTGAGGTGCTAGGTAAGCTATGTTGCAGGGGGGAGTCATTTCGAGTATTTTGTATATTGCTATTTTGTATATTTGTATTAGGTGGAGGCGCCCGAAATACATTTTCATCTGGATTATTTCGAGGCTGCGCCCCATTATTCGAGGGTGCTAACTTGCTATTTTGAAAAGTAATTGCATTATTACTATTATTATTATGATAAGGCAAATGTAGTAGTGAGTGATGATTTTTATTACAAGTTTTACACCTCTTTAAAGAAGTACACTGAAGTATTGTATGCGCATTCGCTAAACAGTTAATGCATGCTTTATTATTTTTTATTATATTTATTCTTTCAAAAGCGGTTTTTGATAAAAAGGTAGGACAATTGTAAATAATATGAGGTTCTCTACATAGAAAGCATGTATTTGTTCTAAATTGTTGTTGTTGGGTAAGCAAAAGAGCAGAAGTATTTCTCCGATAATTTCCACGAGTATTATTAGTATTATTATTTTGAGTAAGATTTTTAGTTCTATTTTGTATAGTATTAAGATCTAAAGATTCTAACGCGGTGCACTGCCTCGTTACAAATTTTATTATGTCATCATAGGTAGGCATATCGTTAGACGCATGATATTGTTCAAAGGCCTTTTGTGTAGCAGGGTCCAAACGATCCAACAGCATGTTGGCCAAAATGAAATCCCAATGTGAGGGTTCATAACCCATATTTTTTAATGAAGCTAAATTATCTTCAAAAGTATCCACTAAATTACGTAACAATGAGACGTTATCTCTATTTAAACAAGAAAAACCCTCAATGGCCTTCCAGCATGATACTGCCCGCAAACGTTTATTATCATACCGTTTTATTAACGTGTTATAGGCAATATGATAATTGTCACCCACTAATTTAATATTTTTAATTAAAAGTAAAGGAGGTCCACTTAATACCGAAAGTAAGTAATTAAATTTTTCTATATCAGATAGAGTATTGCTGTTATGAACCAAAGCATTAAATAATTCAGAAAAACCAGGAAAACTTTCAAAGTCCCCCGTAAAAGTAGGTAACTAAATTTTTGGAAGAATTGCATGGTCATTTCTAGCTGTTGTGGAAGTACTTTGATTTAAATGAGTCATGTCATTAATTTCTAATTCAAATAAATCATGATAAATTGTTTGAACATTTGAACATCGTTCCGAAAAATCAGTATGTATAAGGTTTTCAGAAGTTACAATTGTTTTGTCAGCAGCTACAAGACCAATAATTGCATTATGATTTTTTTCAAAATCTTTAACAATCTTTTTTAAATTTTTAAAAATTACTTTAAATTTACTATGTACAGAAGGATTATTTTTGGATTCATTTGCGATTCTTTCGATGCATTCTAACTGATTGACGGATATCTGCCTTAATGCCGTAAAACGTAAATACTTTTGTTCCTCTGTGGGATTAGGCATTTTTTTTAGACGTATTTAATAATAATTGTAAGCAATATAAATTAATTATGCCTTTTATAAAGCCTTTAGGTTTAAATATTTAAACAAAGAAAAGGTATGGTAGTAAACAACAAATATTCAAATTGCCTTATCGCAAAAGCTCCACTATGTAAAGTAAAAGCTTCGTACAAATTTACAGTAAATAAAGTCGATTTTATTGCCTTGCAACAACAGCCTTTTTTCTCTAAATCAGTATAAATGAGCAATTTTTATTTGCTGTAGGTACCTGGTCAAAATACAAAAACGATGTAAAAAACCCGTTTATAAATCGAACCAGGAATGCGATGATAAGGACAAGGTTTTATTAATGTATTTCACCAGAATATTTTTCTAGATAAAAATTAAATTTTAGCAGTTATGTATAACGGCTTATGACTTTGTAGGATGTAATACGTAAATTACAATTGATATGCCCTGTATTCGACGATTTAAAACCATCATAAGTAGGTATACGAGATGACGAAAAAAGGAGTAAATTTTTATTGATAATAATTGAGCGAACCAATCCTCAGAAAATTAATTATTATTAACTAATAATATCAATTAACAATATTAATAATCAATTCAATAATTTAAATGATGAATATTCGGCTCGAATGAGCAAAAATGGATTGTAGTGGTAGTGGACTATATATTTCACAGGTCAGACTGGCTCTTTATTAAACCTCAGGGTGGTTCGTTCAATTATTTTTCTTGTATGGTAAATTAGTAAAAAAATAATGTAGAAATAAGAAATAGCAGTAGGTAAAGTAGTTAAGGATTAGGGACTCACCAGGGATCGCTAATCTGCAAAGGGCTCTGGTACCATTTCACACTTTAACACGTATCTCGCGTCGTGCTGTATCGAGGTCGTACCGGTACTGCCTCCACCCGATCCTTCCGTAGCACATTTCGTAGGAAGTAGGTAAAAACAAGTGATAGCAAAAAGGATGGAGTGATAGGACTTTTTTAAGGATGGTAAAGTAAGTAAACCACTATTCTTAAATTAATTGACACGCGTATTTAGAACCGTCGAATACGGGGGCATGTCAAGACGTATACAAATTAAATATAATAAATCAAAAAGTAAAATAAAAAACTAATATGTAGGTAACCAAAGTAAAAGAAATATAAACAAAAAGTAATTAAAGTGAAGACATAACACTCTGTATACCGCTTAAGCCCTCTAAAGGGGTCAGAACAGGTTAGAATATGCCATTAGCAACATTCTGATTATACCGTGCGAGCAAAAATTATTTGCATCAAAGCGGGCCTTGCATCTAAGGACGTAATACTTAGCCGTAGAGCTTAATACCTGTTGGGTGTCAGTAACTACCTGAATTAACAAACAATCAGTTATTCCGTCATCTTTGACAGTCGTTACAAGTAATTTGATTCATCGCTAATTTTTCCAATTTCTTGAACAATTCACACAATGGGCTTTACGGAACAGCACAAAACATTAATGGTTGAAGCGTATTTTCGAAAGGGGGTTAGAGTAAATGGTGAGTGGCAATACAATCCGGGTTTGTGCATGGACGATTGTCGCGAACATTTTCCTAATGTTGCTTTTATTGCTAGGGATTTTTATCATTGCCTGAAAAGAACCGTGGCTGTGTTTAGGGAAACAGGTTCTATAAAACACAAAAAAGAAGCAGGAAGGCCATCTGTAAGAACAGAAGAACTTGTTACAAACGTTCGTGAAATAGTGCAAAATACGCCAACAAATTGTATAAGACGCCTGTCCCAAGAAGTGGGAAGATCTTATGGAACATGCAGGACTATTCTTAAGCAGCTAAATTTATTTCCTTATAAAGTGCAAGTATTCTAAGAAATTCAAGCCGCAAATTTTTGAAAGACGCAGTAATTACTCGAAAATATGAAGAGACGTATGAATTTATGCTTAGAGCATGGCGGTGGCCAATTTCAGCAATTTATGTAATTATTTTTCTTTTTCTTTCTGTATATTCTTACTTTGTTTATTTTGTAAACAACAAAAATAAATTTGTATTTGTCTACTTATTTTATTACTCATTACTTTGGCATATGATGTCATAATATGAATTTGACAAAATTTTAACCTAGATTTGGTTAGATATATCGTCCTAATATCATTGTGATCTAAACCAAGTACTACGTTTTTAAATCCAAGCCCTCTTTGATGCAAATAATTTTTGCTCGCACGATATGTGGGTATAATCCCCAAAATTCGAAAATACTATAAAATAAAATGTGTTTTTGGTCCCTTTTTTGTTTAGCCATCTTATAAAATTATAGTTATAGGCCCTTTGCTATACTTAAATTGCATTAACATTCTTCTGTTTTCTATTATTTTAGAAGTCAAGAAGACTTTTCTAGTGCCCCTCGTAAATAATAAGGTAAACTCTCCATTTGACCAGTAACAAAAGGTACCAGAGGGACAGGAGCCATACCAACCACGCCACTGATGCCTATCCCGTCATAGCAAATCCTAATCTAATAGGGTCACAAAGACTTCTTAAAATTTAATCGTCTTAAATTATGTGCCCGAAAATAATGCCGTTTCAAGCATTTGGACGTGGGATAGTCTTATAAAGCGCCCCGTTGGGTTTAGGGGCATTACTGTCCTTGTTTTCTTAAACAACACAATCTTGTCAAGTCCTAATGGGGCCAAATTGGCCGACGCCTGCAGTCAAGAGAGCGAGACTATTTCTAATTTCGTTTGGCGGCGGCGGGAGAGTTCTGGTCGCTCGGTAATGAAATTGAAGTCGGAGAAATTCGGACGGAATAAAAAATATTATAATGAAGGGCTTTTCGAACAATATTTTGTTCGGTTCAATTATTTAGAGCACGTGGAACAAGTATACTCTAGAACAGCGGTTCTCAAACTTTTTTGGTGACGGAACCCTTTTGGGAAGCAAAATACTTGATGGAACCCTACAATAAAACAATAGTTTTTAAAAGTGTATTCTTTATAAATAAGCATAATAAAAGTACAATGTAACAGTTACTAATTATTACTTACTTTACCACATGGCAAGTACAATAATAGAAGATATTAAAAAAGAAAAAATCTAACTAATGGGAGGTATGAAACTGTTTTTTATTTTTCATCAATTGGTTGATATCAGGTTTGATAGAAGACAGTTGAAGTCTCATATCAGGTTCGGCGTCCAGTCTATTGCGATATTTTGTTTTCGTGGCTGCATAGGTTGAGAATCCTGTTTCGCACAAATATGTTGTTGGGAACGGGAGAAGAATATTCAGAGCCATTTTGCCAAGCATTGGATATTCATCACGGATTCTGCACCAAAAATCGTTGAGAGGCGTCGTTTTGAACAGTGACTCCATACTTGTGTCTGATGACATTTCTAAAAGAGATTCATATATCTCGTTTGACATACTTTCGGGCTTTTCCAAGTTGGGTAAAAAAGGATTATGAGTCCATGAATTCAGTTTCATTTTTGTATTCTGTTCTTCGGGAAAATACTTTTCAAAAGATGCGCGCATCGAACTGAGATATTGGACCAATTCTTCAAACACATTATCTTGAAACATTTCTGAGTCGTTATCGCTAACAAACTCACTGAGTGACGTAAAGCTATCTATTTCTTTCTTACCAACGCAAATAATCCAAAAATCTAATTTTTTTTCTAAATAAATATACCTACGCGCGGCCGCGGAGTCAAAACGTTCGACCCTAGAGAGGTGTTTTGATTTTTTTCTAAATTCTTGAGGAACCCCTACAGAGGTATCGCGGAACCCTAGGGTTCCGCGGAACACACTTAGAGTATAGCTGCTCTAGAATGAGTCCAAAATTACCGTCAGTGACTCAATAACGACAGAATAAAATTTTTGAAGTGAAAACTTCTTTAGGCGCGTTTAGCACTTTTTGTGGGCACTGAATTAAACTGAGCCGTCGCGCGTCACACTCGGCTGTGTAACGCTCGAATTCAACTGCTATATTCAATCCGAACTGACCCTGACCCGAATGAACGTTATATGCAAGAGCATGCCGCAAACCGTGTGCGTTGTATAGACACTCGTCTGCGTCTCAGGTATGTTCTGGCATTTTTTAAATTATATATTTACGTAGGGTGAAGTAAGGTTTACCGTAATTGCTTATTCCGTGGACCTAATTTATTATGATTTCTGACTTCTGTTGAAGATGTAAAAATTCAAGGGTTGTTCAATTTTAGGAAATATCTTTTTTCGTATGCAGTAAAAGTATCCCGTATTCCAAGTTTATGTTATTTTTATGATTGCTTACGAACCTAACCTAAAAGAAACAAAATTGAAAAATTGTATTTGATATTGTTAATTTCACCTTGTTAAAGTTTTCACTTCTGTCGGGTGGTCTTAAGCACACACAATTTTTTAATAAACATTTAAAATAAAAATTTTGCACTTTAAATGATAGTTTTTTAATTAGCATATTATCATTACTAATGTTTTATCTTCTTAAAAAGAATTTTTAGGATATTTTAAAGTTGTGTTTAATATCGTTGCAACAAACATATGAAGTTTGTGATTCCTTAATAAATTAAAATATGCTTGAATTTGAACACAGATGTGTGAAATTGTTTTGATTATGATTAATTTATAAAGGTCTTTATAGTGAATATAAAAAAAAAAATTGGGAAATTATTAATGTTTTTAAAAAATATATATTTTTTTATTTTGGAGTCACGTTTTTGAATCTATGCATAACTTTTACTTCTAAACAACTTTTCTTAATAACATTTTGCTGAATTTTTTGAAATAGGGGTACTTTGTTCTTGTAAAAGTTTTATATTTTTTGACCTACTCTGTACGCCGTTTGACTTGCAACCATTCCAAGTACACCAAATATGATTATAGAACATGTACCAACTTTTATCAAGAATAACATTTTTTGAAAAATCGGTAATAAAAAAAATGCCCATATGTTGCACACTTAAACAACCACACTGCATAACTCTCTACCAACAAACTTAAAAAATATTGGTAATCATAAAAAGTCTGCTCAAATGTGTAAGTCAGTTATTTTTGCTAATTATCGAAAATTCCTCGAACTGCTGCTCTAACAAGTTGCAACATTTTTATTTGCTTGTCTTCTTCGATAGAATTGTTCAACTTATGACTTTTTGCTTAAATTAAAATATAATAGAAACATTTGAAGACCTTAAAGCAACAACGGTACAAGCCACAATCTTCTTTAAAATTAGTTATATTCATTTTCCACATCAGTAGTAGTATTTCTTAGCTAAGAAATAGAAATCCTCGCTACTGTAACATAGATCGCGGCACAAACTCCCAAAATCCTTTTTGCTTTCAAAATGAAATCAACTATTTTAACTGTAAAAATGGTACAAGCCACGTTATTTGTGTTATGACGGAGCCGGTTAACACGACGGTTCGACCAAATACATATTATTACGACGACTCTGAAAGTGATCGTGGCTCAGATTTTGGATCTGCTGATAGTATAAGGGACAAAGATTACGTATTAAGTGGTAGTGAGAATGATACGTCTTCAGGTGACGATGTGCAGGTGAGTAATTAAAATTTGTGGCTTATCCCCTTGTTATGTAAAATTATTGTGGCTTAAATTTTATTTTACAAATATTAAATTAATGACGTTGTTTTATTTGCTTAACGCTAAAATGACACATTTGCTTATTACTTTTTTGATAGTGTTTATAAATAAAATAAAATAATGTTTGGGTTGTATATTATTCCTATGAAGTTTTGAATTTTATCTAATTGTGGCTTATCCCCTTTGTGCTTTAAAAAGTGTGGAAAATTAATGATGGGATTGATGATGGGAGATTGGCGTAGTTCAAAATAATAATGTAGGGATTCTTAACGTTATAGATGATGAGATTGAACATTTGGACAACTTTAGCGATATTAACGAAGAAAATTAAAGTTGTTTTTATTTTTAAATTTATTGTTTGTTTAAACTAGGTATTTAACTAATCCAAATATTTTTTTTACTGTTACAAGGTCGTTAAAACATTAATGATTTTTTTAAACCTTAAATATATTGAAATTATGAAAATATACTTATTTTCTTTCATTAAAAACTTGTTATGAACTGATTATTACAATAAGTTTATGGTAGTATTTTCGAAACGTCTTAATGTAATAAAGGTACAAGCCACATTTTTTAAACTAAACTATTAGTTTTTTGGGCAAAAATGTTTTTTTTTTTAATACTTTTTTCAGCATTCATCAAAGACCGGTTGGAAATTTGCAAATAGTAAGTTATAATATTTTTATTATATTTCTTGGTATTTGAAGATTTAGTTAAAAACTTTAAAGTGGATTTTCTCAAAAACTCAACATTGAGGCATGTACCGTTGTTGCTCTAAGGTCTTCATTTTATGATTTTTTGCACATACAGATTGCTCGTGATCTAGGTGCAATAATTAATATTTGTACTTTATTAAGACTGTTATGATTTTTATTAGTAAATTGTATTTGTTAATTGTTATGTTTTGTATGAATAAATTAAATTGAAAGATTTGATGAACTTTTACTGCGATTCTTCGCAATATACGGCACCTCAACAGTTCCTATAGGAGATGTTGGGTATCTGCGTCTTAAAAGGCTCTTAGGCATATTTTGATTTTGACTTTGTCCAGTGCCGTATCTAGGGTGGGTGATGCCCTGGGGCGAAGTGTGACTATATTTTCAATATTTTTTTCCTTTTTCATTCTTCCCAGTACCTCCACATTTGTTACCATGTCTACCCAACTTATTCTCAACATCCTTCTATATAACCACATCTTAAATGCTTCCAGTCGATCACTTATATCTTTCTTTAACGTCCAGGACTCCATCCCATACAACAACACCGAGGAAACATAGCATCTCAATATTCTGACTCTGAGGTATAAGTTAAGATCTCTACTGCATAACACATTTCTCATTCTGTTAAATATGGTTCTGGCTTGTCCAATTCTTGATTTAATTTCGTCAGTGTACTCATTACCCTCATTGACAGTTGTTCCTGTTCCTAAGTATTTGTACTTACTGACTTTCTCCATCAGCTCTTCGTTGATCCATAGGTTTTCCTGCTGTTGAACTGATTTTGTAATGGTAATAAATGTTGTCTTTTTGATATTTAAAGTAAGTCCGCTCTCCTCACTGCTCATCACTACTTGATCAACCAAGCCCTGTAAATCTTCTATTATTCGGCAATAAGTATGGTGTCGTCTGCATATCGGATATTGTTAATGGGTATTTCAATAACCTTTACTTCCATTGTTGTTTCTTCCAGTACTCTCTGAATGATTTCTTCCGAATAAAGATTAAACAATAGCGGCGATAGTACACATCCTTGCCTTACACCAGGTTTTATTTTTACTTCTTCTGAGAGTTCATTATCCACTTTGATATTAGCCGTCTGATTGTAGTATGTAGTAGGCTACTACACCACTGCTATTTATACTGAAACACACTGTGTCTCTTTTGTAAGAATATAATGTTCGTCGAAAGGTTCGACGAGCCGCTCGACAAATGGGCTCCTTTATTCCTGATAACAAGCAATGTTACGGAACGTGGAATGAAACTACTAACATTTTTTTCTAAAGGCCACTCTAAGCCCTCCTGTGCTGTCAGCCGCCTCGGGGCCTCGCCCTGGCAGCCCCGTCGCTAGAGACAGCCTTTGTCTTGCCGTGCCTTTAAAAACTAATAGACCCAAACAGAACTAATGGGCTTGAAACCGCTCCTGCAAATTGGTGAAACGGCAAATAAAACTCTCTAATTTCTAACTTACAACCAGACTGTTTTATTTGCCTGTTTCTAAGACCACGTACCACGTTATAACACGATCCATAAGTTCATCAGTTAATTTCCTTCATTTTGAATTCAAGTCAAATGTTGACGTGAAAAACTGGCATCGCAGCGTCGAACTAAGCGTTGCACTATGGGGTATGTGCCCCAAATTCTGGTCAAAATTAAAAAAAGGATTTAAGGATTCATGATCTCTGTTTGGTAACCCCACTGGCGGCTAGAAGTTATAAGGTTTAGTTTATTCAAAAACGACTAAATCTATCGAACGAGGTAATTTTTCTACATTTGACTTTTGTACTATGACCGAAGGAAAAGATCACTTTACAGTTTTTGATTTTACCATTCGTAACCACCCTTTTTTGTGTATTGTTTCCAATGGTTTTGAAAATACATTCATCCTATTGTCGTGTCGTTTCATCAAAAGTATTATTCATTCTGTGCGTTTTAGTTGAGAAAAGCAGAAAAAATCGAGATGGATGATCTACAAAGCCTACCTTCAGATATTGAAGAAACTCCAGCCAAGGGATTATTTTCGCTCCAGTATCTAATATGCGCAGAAGACACTTTCCAGTTTGTTGAAAATGTCGATTCATCGGAGAACATGATAAATTTATGAAAATTCTTGTTTTCACTTACAATTTTGTTTCCGACCCAAAGACAAAAATCAAAACGTTTGGCGTCTCCTTCTTCCAACGTTTGATTAAAAGTTGGCGTAAATGGGAATCTTTTGTTTGCCTTTAAAATATACTGTATATGAGTTTTTTTTACTACATCAAGTTCTTGAGCTCGGTTTCTTAACATCAAGTTCTTGAGCTCGGTTTCTTAATGAAAGGGTAGGATTGTCAGCAACATACTGCAATACGATTAGGAAAGCTGCGTCATTCTGATCTATTTTTGAGTTGTAAAAGTTAGGGTATCTTTGATTAAATCTCTCCATCACAAATTTTCTTCGTAAATTGCCATTTTTTTTTACAAGCAAAACTTTTTATCAAGAATGACTTTTTCCCGAAAAATAAAATTTTTCATCCATTTGTTTTATTGTAAACCCTATCCGCGGACAGTTTGTATATAAATAACAATTAATTATTATTATTTATTATAAAAACAAATTATGCACAAACAGTTAAAATAAAATAAAAATTAGGAGACAACAAACTGGCAAATTCATATCCAATGTATAGCATCCAGGCAATGATTAGCAGGAGGCCAACAGGAACTCATTCAAGTTGTGTTGTAAAAGCAGTAGTCAAGTAAATACTTTTTAATATATTTTTTGAATCGGACATCATCGAGGGCTCGGTACCGTCCTGGGATCTTATTATATAAATGATAGTTAAGAGAAATTTTTATATTTAGTTAGTCTAAATCGCTGAGTCACTATCCTCTCTGAGTCTCGCGTGTTGTAGCTGTGAATATCTGAATGCTTAGTGAATGTATCTCGACAGGAGTGTAGCTCCATGACAGTTTATCAAAATATAACCACAGGACAACTGCATGATGCCAAATTTTTTGAACATAGGCAGACATACTCTGCTGCCATAAGTCTCACAGCTCCTTTTTGTAGTCGAAAGATTTGTTGTGCATTTGCACAGTTTCCCCACATTATAGCCCCATGACAATTTTCGTCCCAACTCAGTTATGTGAGCTTCCCAGGATAAAGAACTATCCATAGTGATACCCAGTAGCTTACATTTATTGTTTTTGTTTAATAATCGATTAGTCGATTACAACCTTACAACCGAACTTTCATTAAGTGGCAGGAGATTGCAAGAAAACCATATTTCTGCATCCCCCAGCAGCAATCGTGACGCCACAATTAAATTCTCCTGACTAGAAGCAGAAGTAATAAAAGTAGTGTCATCTGCAAATATGGTCAAATTTCAAATCCGTTACATGTAATAGCACACATATATTGTAAAAAGGCCACATGTATATTATTTAAATGTTTAATGTAAATTATGATTATATACTGTGATAAAATAAATTTCCCTTCTCTGGCCAATTGCAATGTTTATGTAATTTACCCTAGCGGTAAAATTGGGAACTACTATTTTGACTTGCTTCTTGGACGAGTAGTAGAATGCCGTGACCGATGATTTCCTGGAGTGAAACGTCAAAATGACCATATTTCGTTTCACGCACTTTTCCTTAAATCTCAAAATGCCTTGATTTTTAGGAATTATTTTAATTTATTCATACAAAACAGAACAATTAACAATTGAGTGATAAAAATCACAACAGTCTTAATAAAGTAGAAATATTAATTATTGCACCTAGATCACGAGCAATTTGCCTGTGCAAAAAATTATAAAATGTTTCTATTATATTTTAATTTAATTTTAATTTGAGCAAAAAGTCAAAACCTGAACGTTTCCATGTCCAATTCGATTGAAGAAGACAAGAAAGTAAAAATGTTGCAACTTATTAGAGCAGTTCGAGGAATGTTCGATAATTAGCAAAAATAACTGGCAAATTTGAGCAAACTTTTTATAATTAGGTACTATTTTTTAAGTTTGTTGGTATAGAGTTATATATTTTTGGAGCTAGACTTCTTGTAATTCTTTGGTTACTATCCCTTCTGTAAAAGGGAACAACCAAATTCTTATTAGTAGTTTGTCTAGTTTAATGTCTGTGAAGCACTTTTAATAATATAATAATAACAATTATAATAATAATACGTTTATTAGTCCTTTTAGTATTACAGAAAAGTTGATATATAACGAAAATAACAAATAAAAAGTAACAGTTATAGCAACTTTAGACTATAAGGACTAATAGGCCGTTGTGTCAGCTTTCCCAACAGGTTGTTGGGAGGCTGTTGCGGCCTTTGTATACCTAAATCTATAAAATAACTAAGACTAGGAATTAGAATGGAAACATAGAAATATATAAAAAAAACATGAAAAACATGAAAAAATGTAACAGCCAACTCGTACTATCCATTACTAAAAATAAGAGACAGCTAAATTATAGATAGTTATATACTATTGCATTAAAATAAAAAAACAAAAAGTCTGCAAGCAAAGAAAAGTGAGAAAAGAAAGATAGGTTGTTGGATGAAAAAAGAAAAGAGAAACCAGGCACCTCTCAAGACACATGATCAAAAAAATAAGAAAAAGAAGAAACAATCACACTTGAGCAGATAACAATTTGAGTATTGTTTTCTTCTTGTAAGTCTGGCAGCTCAGCGAGAGGTCGGTACTCGGTTGGGGTATTGGTGTTCATTAGGTTGGCAGCGTAATACGAGAAAGATCGCTTAAATAGTTCTCTATGATGCAGGGGAATATCAAGAAGAGTCTTAGGTCTAATGTTTAATCTATGGACGTCGGTTCGGAAAAATAATTTTCGATATAAATATAATGGATTTTTTAAAATAATATTAAATACAAAACAGGACCCATGCAGCACCCGTCGATTGCACATGTTAAGCCAGCCTAGCTCCGCAAGTTTATAAGTAACTAGCGTGTACCCGGCATGCGTTGCAACCCGCTGGTATAAATACAAACCCGAACAAACCCGATATATTAGTACCCGGCATGCCACTTTCTGAAATTGTACCTGTGCGAAGCCGGGGCGGGTCGCTAGTTATACATAAAAACCTTCCTCTTGAATCACTCTATCTATTAAAAAAAAGCGCTTCAAATTCCGTTGCGTAGTTTTATAGATTTAAGCACACAGACAGCGACAGCGACTTTGTTTTATATATGTTAAGATTCTCTTACGGCGCCTTATTCCAAATCTCGACCTAAGGTAGGAATTTTGTAGCTTTTAAATTCTTCCAATATCTAAACTATCCAAGCAAAGACTGTATATAGTATCACAAAAATTAAGCTGTGACAGTATAAGTGATTCGCATACTTGGGCCTTAACATTAGAATCGAGGGTGTGACGCAGGGAGAAAATGCTCTTTAATGCAGTATAGGCAGATCTTAATTTATATTCAAATTCAATTCAATTTAAATTTATTTATTCTCAGTATACAATAATAATAATAATACATAAAGACGTAAATAATATACTTTAAGAGAGATAAATAAAAACTTAACCCACTAAAGCCTACGCTGTGCGTGGGTACGTTTTAATTTATAACATGAACATTATTACATTAATCATAAATACCATGATCGAACTAATATAAAACGAATAAGCCTGATAAACCCTATCAAGGTTACCAACCCAAACCAAAATCGTTCAAACTAGAACCTAGCAACAAAATAGCACATTCTTAATATACTGTACACATACACTATACAGAGCAGAGATTCAGCTCATGCATTCAAAATTGCATTCAACAATAAATTATACGTATACATATCAAACACAAAAGATAGCAGTCCATTAATTAGACCATATGGTACAGGTTTTTAAAATCAATATATTGGTGTATCTGATATCTAGGCAATGAAAGTATCCATTTTTTTTATATTTATTTTAAATAATGGAAAATGAGTTACATTTTTAATTTCCGAAGGTATAATATTAAATAACTTGGGAGCCAGATAATAAAAGTTCCTCTGTAAGATTGATTTTTCTGTCCGAGGTACAAAATTTGACCGGCTGCTATATCTTGTGTTATAATCATGTTCTATCTTAAGCAAATCATTTTTGAAAATAAATTGTCTGGAAACGCATGCTAAGAAGTAAAGTTGCCTAATGTCAAATATACCACTCTCTGAATAAAGAATATTGGAAGGATAGGTGAAAGGTTTTTTGAAAATTATTTTAAGAACCGATTTTTGGATAACTTCCAAATTATGTACATGAATCTTGCTTGCCGCGCCCCTATAATTCCACAAGTTAAATGACTTTGTATTAGGGAGTAGTAAAGAATTTTTAGTTGCTTGGCACCTAAGATTTTTGAAAGATGTCTTATTTTGTACAGAATGAATCTAATTTTTTTGACCGTACTACTTATTTGAATTTTCCACTTAAGGCCACTATCAATTATGATGCCGAGATATTTTATTTTATTTACTATTTTGAATTTAATTTGGAAGTTGTTATTACACGTAATGTTAATAGTGTCATAAGAAGGAAGATACCTAGAGTAAGATGTAAAGGGAACACAAAACGTTTTATCAAAGTTAACTGTAAGTAGGCGGCTACTGAACCAGTCATATATAGTTTTAAAATATTTTTCGATTTTGTTCCGTAAAGAAGCCCAACACACGTCATTATAAAGCACGGCCGTATCGTCAGCAAAACTTATAATATCACCGGAAACCTCCAATGAAAACAGTTCGTTCAAATATATATTAAAAAGAATCGGTCCCAGGACAGTGCCTTGAGGTACTCCGTATTCTATAATTTGCATGTCACTGACGCAGTTATAAATTTGTACACACTGTTTTCTGCCACTTAAATAACTATTCATAAGCTCATAAGTAGTACCTCTAAAACCAATTCCCTCCAATACACGAAGCAACAATCCGTGGTCAACAGTATCAAAAGCTTGTGTGTGTTTCTTAATTTGTTGTCAAGTATAAGTCCTAAATTTGTAGCGTTTTTCTTGATTGGAATTTCTACGTCGGACATTTTTATATTAAGACTGTTCATAATATTAATTCTTGACGGCTTTATTTGTAAGTTTTCATTATTATGTAAGAATAGGCAGCTGTTATAAAATCGTGTTTATCTTATTACACATTTCAAAATTGACCAACTTTTGATGTCGATACCCTCACAGTGTCGTCGAAAAATCGCGGTGCCAGGAAAATGCAAGATGAAATATCAGAAGGGCGACAGCTCGTATGAATGCATCGGATGCTTCCATCAGATCTGATTGTTCACGGATAAGAAGTGAGACTCGTAAAATGTCAGACAAAAAGGGTGCTGAATGATGCTTTTGCATAAATAAGCAGTTGTCTGGCTGTGAAGTGCCGCCAACAGACTTGGAATAAGTAATTAATTTTCACAGAACAGTCTTGAGCGCATACCTTCCTCTGCTGGGGAAACGGTTTGTTAGTTAAAACTATTGTTTGCCTCTGACACAATGTGGGCAATTTCACTCCAACGTGAAACTTATGACGTCTTTTGTAAGCTTCAGTACCAATAACTAATCGAGCTTCTCGGAAAATTAGGTAACTAATGGTGCGGTGTTGTTGAGTTTTACTAAATTTTATAATATAGCTTATATTTCCATATACAAGGTGTCCGGGAAACTGTGGGAAATATCCCGGATATGAAAAAAACACGTGAAAAGAATATTACAAGTTCATATAAACTTCTTTCGTATCGGCCTCCTCTTCGGAGATATGGGCTCCCATGGAATTAAGTTTTTGATACATACTTATTAAACCAACAGGCATATTTAATTTTTTTTTCATATAATCTATACCAGGTAAGACCCTTCAAATTACTATCCCAGAAAGTGTTGCAAATTACTCACCGCTGCAGGGACGGACTAGCTGTGACACTAATGTGCCCATTTTTTTTACGCTCTGTATGATAAAAACTTTGGACAACGTGTTTTACATACCTTTAACTATTGACTAAAAATTAAGTACTCTTTATTCAATCTTCATTCATGTCGCTAATCCTAACCGTTTTTGGAAAAACGTCATTTTATTGCGATCATGTATTAATATTAAGCAGTTAAAAGTGAACATTTATAATTTATAGGAACAAAGATGTATCTTTTATTGAAATACGCTAAATATACATGATGTAAATATGTTAAAAATGACGTTTTTCCGAAAACGGTTATGATTAGCGACATAAATGAAGAGTACTTAATTTTAGTCAATAGTTAAAGGTATGTAAAAAACGTTGTCCAAAGTTTTTATCATACAGGGCAAAATGGGCACATTAGTGTCACAGCTAGTCCGTCCCTGCAGCTATGAGTAATTCGCAACACTTTCTGGGATAGTAATTTGAAGGGTCTTACCTGGTATAGATCATATGAAAAAAAAATTAAAATATACCTGTTGGTTTAATAATTATGGGTGAAAAAGTTAATTCTATGGGAGCCCATATTTCCGAAAAGGAGGCCAATACGAAAGAAGTTTATATGAACTTGTAGTATTTGTAGTAACGTGTTTTTTTCATATCCGGGAAATTTCCCACATTTTCCCGGACACCCTGTATATGAAATGGAAATGTTTTGTCAGTCTATATCCTAGTAGTTAGAAGAATAAAAATATTAAGTATCGCAAAGCAAACAGAAATAGGTAATAAATAATGACCGGATTTGCGTAGTTGCGTAGAAGAGTTGCGGATGACGCAAAATCCAGAGGCGGATTTACGACGACGTTTATACTTAAGTATGTATATTACATTAAGAATTTGCATTTTAATTTTAACTAATCTAATGTGCAGAAATATATACAGTGTCTGCGGAAAAGTCTGCACCATATGGAAAACTTTTTTATGCGTTTTTTTGCAAATCTGTCTTTGCCATTAGGCTCTGCATGACCCAAAACAAAACAGAAGTTTAAAACTTTTGACTTGTGACGTGCGTTACACCTGTCAAATGTCATTTAAAAATTTCAAACTGGCAAAAATGTAATTTTTTTTATAGAGATACGAAAAAAAGTTATAAGAAAATATTGCTTCCCATCATATTTTGAGTCTATTTCCAAATTTTTGTTTAAAAATTTATATGTAAATCTTTTTTCATTTTTTTGAAATTTCAACTTGTCTCTTTTTTTCACTCTCGTCAGGTTATTTAAAAGACTTATTTTGAATCAGACTAACTGCATTTTAAAATTTAGTATAAATCGCATAAACCCATTTTATAGCAAAAAAAAATTTCCTTCAAAAAGTTTAAGGCGCCTCTGGACTATTTGCCTTGTTTGCCTAGGGCAAATTTAAAATTAAAGAAAACTATAAAACTTTTCTTTCAATACCTAATAGCTTCAATTTAGTACAACGTTGGGTTAGTTTCCATTTCCGGATAAAGAGTAAAATTTTACAGAAATGCAAAAAAAAAAATGGTTAAATTTTGTCAAGGAATGGATGGATATCTTGTTACCAAATTTATTGCAGCTAATAAAAGATTTATTCGATATACCCTAGTAACTAGTAAGCCTAGCCCAGAAGTAAAACTAATTTTACTATTTCCCTTAAATCCTAGTGGAAATCAGTGTTGCTTAAACGCTTAAAATATCTATCAAATTACAAATTAATACCACTCATTAGAAGAAATCTTCGAATCCAGAAAATCTTTGGCATAATTGATTACAGCCTCAGGTGTAATTTTTTACCAACCTAAAACCAGTATCCGAAAGACCCATCAGCAAAGCAAAATAAAGGCAAAACGACCTGACCCTTCTTTCTATTAGATCAACGTTATCAGATTAAATACAAAGTTTTTTCGTAAACTGAAGCGAGCCCTTATGAAAATTTAATCGTCCCAAAGTGTGTCTCTGTAGATAATTAAGAGTTAGGCGATAGAACGGAGAGAGAGAAAGAGAAAGTAAATTATCTAATATAATTGAGGTTGGTAATTTAAGGCCTTTTGGCCAAAACTGCGCGGTCCAAAACAACCTAAATGACTTACGAAAATGTCGTTGGGCCTGACCTTTTGGAGTCTTTTTTGTGACGTGGTTTAATGAGGGTATACAGATAAGTTAAACCTATTAGATTATATGCTTGGTGGGAATATTTAGTAGTTTTGGATATAAACCTACAATGTCATATTCGAGGGTCTATTAATGCCTAGAAAGCAGTTTACAATAGAATAGTTAATTATCTAGATAAATATAACATATTAACAATTTCCCAAGACGGCACTAAGTCTTGTGCAGGCGTTCTATGAAAAATCAATTCGTAGTTGCGATTCTCTTTGACTTACCTTGCGCTTTGGAACCGATAAACCCCTCTTTTCTCTTGCAAAAATTGCATGTGCTTGGAATTTGCCACCCAATTAGCAGTTGGCTCAAGTCATACGTTTTTGGACGATCACTGGTACCTAGTGCAAGTAGGATAGGAATATTCGGATTTATTTTAATGCGAACTTGGAACACCACAAGGGGTGTTTTAGGACCTTTAATTATTTGTTGCTCTATTTTAAATGACTTATCGCAGCATATAATAAGGGATGGCTTGTTATTTATACATGCTTACAATACCACTATTCTTAGTACGGCAGCCACAATAGAAGATCTAACAACTAAAATAGACGTTGTTTTGCGTGATTTCGATTTATGGCGCAAACAAAACCATCTTATGATTAATTATAATAAAACGGTCGCGACAGTATTTGTAAGTAATTATGCCCAACAAAGTAAATTGCAAATTACTTATAATAAAATCCGAAACGTTGCTAAAGATCTTAGGATGCTTCCAGATCAAAAACTTAGTTTTGGGAATCATTTTGATGCAGTATGCAAATGACGCACATACTTTTAATTTTTTTTCTTACACTTTTACAAAACCTTGATCAGAAATCCATTTAAAATATATATCACTTCCTAGTATATCCCCACATTAGTGCACATATCTTACTTTGGGGTCAAGCAGTTGACTCACACCGTATATTTGTACCGTGCGAGCAAAAATTATTTGCATCAAAGAGGGCTTGGATTAAAAAACGTAGGGCTTGGTTTAGATCACAATGATATGGAGACGATATATCTAACCAAATCTAGGTTAAAATTTTGTCAAATTCATATTATGACATGATATGCCAAACTAATGAGTAATAAAATAAGTAGACAAATATAAATTTATTTTTACAGAAAAAGAAAAGCACGAAGTCTTTCTCCACAATATTTATTCATCGAAAAACTAGGCGAACCTAGGATCACATCGACATGTTTCGAGTGTAGAAACACTCATCATCAGGAAACCAAGTGAAAAGTAAAATGCTGATGTTTTTAGCAAAAGAGAAAATAATGGTGAGATTGAGCCGTAATGGAGCTTTTAATGGTATACAAGAGGTGTAAAATTGAAAAGTCAGAAGATCGACAATCAAGACTCCAGCATACTGAAGAGTCGAGGGTTAAGTGCAGAAGCACACTGTGCCGTGCAGAAAGTTATAGGGTAGTAAAAATTAGGGAGTTTTGAAAAACTTATCTGTAAAAAGCATTATTAAATTACAGTAATTTTATAATGCTTTTTAAAGATCCCTAATTTTTTCATGCTTTTTACAGATAAGTTTTTCAAAACTCCCTAATTTTTACTACCCTATAACTTTCTGCACGGCACAGTGTGCTTCTGCACTTAACCCTCGACTCTTCAGTATGCTGGAGTCTTGATTGTCGACCTTCTGATTTTTCAATTTTACACCTCTTGTATACCATTAAAATCTCCATTACGGCTCAATCTCACCATTATTTTCTCTTTTGCTAAAAACATCAGCATTTTACTTTTCACTTTGTTTCCTGATGATGAGTGTTTCTACACTCGAAACATGTTGATGTGATCCTAGGTTCGCCTAGTTTTTCGATGAATAAATATTGTGGCGAAAGACTTCGTGCTTTTCTTTTTCTGTACCTATCATTTAACTCCACTTTGAGTATGGACTACTTCTTCAAATTTATTTTTGTTGTTTACAAAACTAACAAAGTAAGAATATACAGAAAGAAAAAGTAAAATAATTAAATAAATTGCTGAAATTGGCCACCGCCATGCTCCAAGCATAAATTCACACGTCTCTTCATATTTTCGAAAGTATTGACCAGCATCTCTGGAGAAATGTTACCACATTGTGTTGTATAGAACCTGTTTCCCTAAACACAGCCACGGTTCTTTTCAGGCAATGATAAAAATCCCCAGCAATAAAAGCAACGTTAGGAAAATCTTCGTGAAAATCGTCCATGCACAAACCCGGATTGTATTGCCACTCACCTTTTACTCTAACCCTGTTTCGAAAATACGCTTCAACCATGAATGTTTTGTACTGTTCCGTAAAGCCCATTGTGTGAATTGTTCAAGAAATTGGAAAAATTAGCGATGAATCAAATTACTTGTACCGACTGTCAAAGATGACGGAATAACTGATTGTTTGTTAATTCAGGTAGTTACTGACACCCAACAGGTATTAAGCTCTACTGCTAAGCATTACGTCCTTGGATGCAAGGCCCTCTTTGATGCAAATAATTTTTGCTCGCACGGTACTTCAAAAGCGATTTATCCGCATTATTTTTAACTTTAAGTATATGCAAACTTGTAGAGACACATTGAAGAATTCTAATATTTTAACAATAACTGATATTATAAATTTATTAACATAATTATGTATATTAAAACGAAATATAGTGATTTAAAAAACGTCCATTCTTACGGAATCCTTAACAAGTTTGATTTTTATATCGCACAATTTAAGCACTTCCAGTATAAGAAGTCACCTAATTTTTCGAGACGATGCTTGTATAACCTCTTGCTTGCTGATATTAAAGCAATCACCAACGTAAAAAAGTTTAAAACTAAACTACAATCATTTTTAGAAAAACATTGTTTTTTATAGTTGCTAAATTTACTGGCTTTTGCTTGGAAATCGACAGATAACATATAATGACATTTCTTTATATCTATACCAAGTATGGCAACAAAAGACTATAATAAATAAATACCACTTAAATGAAAATAAAGGAAGTTTAACGTTATTTTTTGGCAGCGATTTTGTCCATTTATTATTTAACATAGAAAAACAATTGCCAAAGCCAAGAGGTATGTATTATTGTACGGGACTTTTATTTTCATCACATTTTTGTTAAACGATTAGGGTAAGATTTTTATTTTCTTGTGTATGAAATAAAACATATTTGAAGTAAAAAATCCAAAATAATTTTCTTACCTCCAGAGTGATCTAGGTAAAGAATTAACTAATGTTAGGAAGGAACCTTCATATTTATCAGTAAAAAATAGTGCAAGAAACATAGACATAAAAATGCATTTCCAAAATATAATTTTATATGTTAAAGTGTTTCTTAGGTCAATTTAATGACATTAAACTGTAGGAATTTCCTAACCATAGGCGTCCCAAACAAATAATTAAAATGCGTATACACACTTATAAGTTTGTTTTACATTAGGTGTTTGTACATACTACACTTTATAAACCCACTGTATATATAATAATATTATATTAAAATAATAAATATAAGGTAACTCAAAAATTCTATACACAAAACTAAAATCAGAAAAATAAACCTGACACGGCACGACACTGCTCAAAAAAAGGTTTAATTTTTTTACCAGAACTCCATTCTCCGACCATTGTCCAGCCCGTCCACAAATTCCAATTTATGTATATTTTATCTTCGTCTCTTCCACGCCATCGGCGGTCACTGGCCTATCTCTGTCTGACAGAATCGATCGATGAACGTGTCGAAGACCACTTCAGTTTATCCCAGCCGCTTTAACTGGCGCTTGTATCCCTTGCTGTTGACAATTCTTCAAAATTTCGGATTTGTGAGCACAATGTAAGTATATACGAGAAACAAGGGTTTGTTAATTAGTTGTTTTTAAACACTGAAAACACTTTTTGTCTTGATTTCAGTTATATTGTTTCTTAAGGACTAAAGAATGTATTATTATAACAATGAATGGCTTGTTATTTTTTTCTGTCACACTCAAAACTCCTCGGTTTAAAGTATATTTGCAAACTAGCTTTCAAAGAAAGTTACTGACTAACAATTGAATACTGATATAAAAGAAACATTTTTAATAAAAAAAAAACTTAAAGAATTGAAGAAGAAAGATCTGACAACCCTGGTTGTGAGGTCGGTATCTTTGAGACTGTTTACCGCCGTTTGTATGCCGTATGGAATGATTGGAATGTCATCACACTGACTTTGGATAAATTATACAATTACTATTTGAAATAGTTACTCATTACGTAGATGTCATCCGAAAGAGAACTGAAATTACTGTGGTTACCGAGCATTGTTGGACCAGCTAAATTATATCTGCTGTAATAAAAACTGCCTTTTAAATAATCTGTAGATCAAATGTTACTTCCTGTGATAGACCCAGGTCTAAAGTATAACGTATATTATATTGATTGTAATTTCGAAACTTTACTGACGGCTGCATTTTCTTAGTTGGAGGTTCTATATAGTGCAAGCAATGAAATAGCAGATGAATTAACCAGACTTGAAGTACTTGATTTTGCCATAGAGATTTCCAAATAACTTATGAACGGATTAAAATTTTGTAAGAATGCGCTAAACGCTCAAAAAGCGATTAGAGTTAAGCTCCAAAAAAATATTGATACTAATCAGTGTAGAAAATACAGATGTGCGTTTCTAACATAATCTAAAATAGTTGGAGCAGATCTAGGTGGGTAGCAATAAAAAAATTTACGGGTACGCTGAAGCTGAAACTATTGTACAACTACAACTAAAATGGCAATAAAATCTTGGCTAAATTAATTGTGTTGGGCCTTGCAGCCATTCCATTGTCGAACAAATCATGCAACAGCTTTAATTCCATTATTAAACATCATGTCGTGCAATTACCTAAAAGCTCCCGCTCCGAGCCCGAAAACTTAGCCCATTCATATTATTTCTTCCATCTCTTACCGAGATCGTTCAAAAAATGCCGTTGAATATTCAAAAGAGATGTGAATATTTTAACAATGGATTTAAAACTTAAAAGTGTCATCCCATTCGCGAATATGGCATAATAAATTTTGCCCTACGCACTTCGGGGTGCGTCAGTGTTTTCGCTGAATTAAACGCAAAGGCACGTCCTCATGAACTTTGTCGAAGAAAGTTTTCATGAATGCAGTGTCGGAGGTAAGAAGATCACTAGAAATTTTTTGCAGCACCCAAAATCGAAGAAAAGTGAATAAGGGAAATCTTTATCAACAATATATTCTTATTAGCAGGGACGCCTCGTGGTATTTGAAAGTGGTGAGGCACAGTTGAAAATTTTTTTTTAGCAAGGTTAGATTTTAAAGTTTAGACAAGTTTTTTAAATCGCTATAACCATATTTTGACCAAACTTTGTCGCTATTATTTGTTGCAAACAGAATACACGGCCAGCAAAATAATTTGTTTAAAGTTACACTACCAGTAAGCCAGTCGTACTTTTCGTACCAAGTGTTTTGAAAGCCCCGATTTGATTTCCCCACCCCACCGATAGTAACAAGACGTTTACTCAAATCTGAAACAGGTCGCTTTACTTCTTTTACTATGTACAATTTATCTTCATAGGAATTAATACTTGAAAAATTCTGCTCATTTACTATAAAATTAACAAGATAACAAGTAGGATTGTGAATGTTTACATTTACCTAGGGAAGTTGTGACGCTGTGCTAGGTCCCGCTGAATCAGTTTTTCGCTAGTAAGCACAAAACAAATAAACTAATAAGTAATAAAAGTAATGTAATATTAATATTTTAGAAAAATCACTGCCCACTGTTGGAAAAAAAGCAAAACAAAAATCAGTACGGAAAACCACAAAAGTATTTACCGAAAACTATAATAAAATACAATGCACTACCTATGCACCCTCTCTAAACTTTCAACTTTCAACGGACAACCTGTTAATGTTAATCTAATAATAGCATTTCTCCAAATACCGCGTCGCGGCGTTCATCTTTATAGATTAGATTTTATATGTCCCCTCGCGTTCGCATTAAATTTACGTAGAGAGTTGAGGCTGGCCTCAGAAGAATGTTTTTATGCGCTATGTAAAGCTAGATTTGACTGGACTATTACGGGTATCATTTACATCACCTTAGATATTTTCACTAATACGCTAGACAAGGAAGCGGGAGGCCGGGCCTCTAACCATATACGACCGCATGCAGAAATGAGATGGATGATATAAGAACAAAACACGCAAGGGATCGTAAAAGACAAGGAAGCGCGAGACCGGCTTCTACCATATACGACCGCATGCAGAAATGAGATGGATGATAGATGATATTTCTAGCGAAGCGCGTTAAGATTGACGGCATTAATTCTAATGGATATATATTTATGCAAATAGTAAAGTAATATAAATTTGTAATTTATTTAATTTGCAAAATTATTGATGAGGCACTGCCTCACCTGCCTCATAGGAGAAGCCGCCACTGCTTATTAGTACAAGTGATTAGAGTCAGTGGCTGTTTAATAGCTATCGAATAAATTGAATTTAAAAATTGAAAAATGGTATTGTGATCGCGGGATGAAATCACGTAGGAATTCGTTACAACTTTTAAAGAGCGTATGCTTTTTCGTCACCGAGGTAATAAATACATTGTTTTCGTCATCGACTTTAAAGGGTCAGTTTTATTACACATGTATTCTCGTCACTAGGCTTAAAGGTTCGTGTTTATTATACATGCATTTTCGGCACCAATACAAGAGTTTTAAAATTAATTATATTCTCTTTTTTGGTCTCCGATTTAAAAAAAAAGGCACTCCATTATAAAACATAGTATTTTATTAAATTTACAGGAATAACACATAACCTAATTACATCATGTAATAGATAAATTCGTAAGTGAATAAGAAAACTAAACAGATATATTTTTAATGCTGCAGCTATTCTAAATGGAACAATGATCTCTCTCTCTCTACCTTTGTCCTGCGCAGATTAAAAATTCAGTTAATCCATCTACCCTTTTAACTGTTAATTTCGCACTTTTTCATTCTTATTTGAGTTATGGTGCCATCTGTAAGAACAGAAGAACTTGTTGCAAACGTTCGTGAAATAATGCAAAATACGCCAACAAATTGTATAAGACGCCTGTCCCAAGAAAGAAGGGAAGGGAAGATCTTATGGAAATATGGAACACATGCAGGACAATTCTTAAGAAGCAGCTAAATTTATTTCCTTATAAAGTGCAAATATTCCAAAAAATACAAGCCGCAGACTTTAAAAGACGCAGGAATTACTCTCAATGGTTTACCCAAAATTTATTGGAAAGAAATGATTTATTAGACCTGACATTTTTTTCGGATGAAGCCTGGTTCCACCTCTCCGGTTATGTGAATTCTCAGAATACACGCATGTGGGGTAGTGAAAATCCCCATTTTTTTGTATTATTGACTCCACATTGCACCCTCAAAAAATTTGTGTCTGGTTAGCTGTTTCTCGAAGAAGAATTGTTGGTCCTACTTTTTTCCATGACACAGTTACAGCACAGCGGTATAGAGACAATATTTTGAATCCATTTGTGGAGCAATTATTACTTAACGACGAACTACGTTTTGGATATTTTCAACAGGACGGTGCAACCGGCCATACAGCCGCCGAAACTATTAACTACTTAAGCAATTTTTTCGACGACAGATTGATCAGTTTTCGATCAGACATTGAATTCCCACCTAGATCACCTTGTTTAAAGGTTATGGATTACTTCGTTTTTCCTCATTTAAAGAACACCATTTTTAAAAGACACGTTGCAAATTTAGAACAATTACAAGAAAGGATTATCCAAGAATGTGGTTTTCTCCAGAGATGCTGGTCAACACTTTCGACAATATAAAGAGACCTGTGAATTTATGCTTGGAGCATGGCGGTGGCCAATTTCAGCAATTTATGTAATTATTTTTCTTATTCTTTTTGTGTGATCTAAACCAAGCCCTATACGTTTTTTAATCCAAGCCCTCTTTGATGCAAATAATTTTTGCTCGCACGGTATTAAAAAACGAAGATAGCTCCTGGTTACGGTTTTTAAATATTGTAACTTTGGTTCCAGTTCCATTGTTGTAATTTAGAACCTAATACTTCTGCTGAAAAAACCATAATACAAAAATTTCGCATTGAGACTAAAAATGATAAAAAAACTGCGTTTTACATAACAGTCATAAATTTGCTGTAAACTAGTGAAATTAGTTAAAAGATGGCGAGCTTCATCTGCGAGAACCAAAAGTGCGCCGCCACGGATCTTTCAGAAGGACAATGGAAGGAAATTATTAGTGACTTATCCGGAAATTTCCATAGAAGCGACGCTTCCATCGCAGCCTCGCTTCAGGCCCGGTTCTAGACCTCCCGGCGCCCCCGGGCAAGGGTCTCATTTAGCGCCCTAGAAATTTTTATTTCATATTTTTTTCCTGAATGTATAATATATGTATACCATCAAAAATATTTAATATTTTGACGTGATATTTTAAGAAGGAGATGCTCTCTGTGCACTCTGCAGTGACTAATTTGAAAATAATTTGCTCCCTTCAATGTTTTAATTTTAGAAAAAAACAAGTCGACACGAGTCTATCCAACTGAGCCTGCTGTTTCTTTTTTTGTAGCCGCGCCGCGCTCACCGCGTCGCGCTAAGGGCGGACTATATATCGAGGATTAAAGATCATCAAGATGTTTTTTGGCCCCTATTAAACGGGTTAAAGGCACCCGCTTTGTTTCAGAATTTATAAAAAATACTTGGGCGCCCTTATCTTTTAAATAGTATATTATACATCGAAGGTTATACAGACGCTTATTTGTTTTACCTTTGGCAATATTTTGCGCCCCTTGGACTTTGCGCCCCCGGCGTCTGCCCGGGTTGCCCGGGCGCTGGAACCGGGCCTGCCCGCTTTTATGGATCGTACGCCAATGAATATTTCTGGGTTAATCTAACATAATCACCAAATCATCTGTAGAAAATTAAACGGTGAAATGAACGGGGTATGTAAAATTACGGGGTTCGCAGTGCAGATAGCTACGCCACTGCTCACGGTTAAAAACTTCGTATTGTGTTTCTCCATTAATTAAAATTTCGGTCATAGAAGTACTTTGCAGCCATCTTACTGTCCTACAAATCATAAAACAAGTTTAATTCCATTATTAAACGGCATGTCGAGCAATTACTTAAAGCGTCGGTTTTGAGTTTAAAACTTGGGCCATTCATATCATAGATATCTGTCCTATATTTTGCGCGTATCTTCCATTTAAAATGGATGTTAACGATGGGAATGTTTTAAACATTAGCGGTCTCGCGCCTAGAGAATAATAATATGGAGAAATTACAGGAAAACTTTAAAAAACTAAAATAATTACATCAATATTTACATTCTTCCCTGTGTGTTAAAACTATGTAAATTAAAATGAAATATTTCAAAAACTAAATGTATGGTTATGAGGTTATGAGTAATAATTTAAATTGTCAAAATATAAATGTTGTAATTGATGATGAAAAATTGGAATTAGTAAACAGTTTTAAATATTTAGGGATAATCATTGTTTCAAATTTAAAATTTTTAATTATTTTGAAAGTATTATATCGAATATTGCCGGAAAAGTAGGTTATTTTAAAAGAATCAGTTCTAATTTAAGTTTGTTTAATAATTATAATGTTCCTGTATTCTTTTTTCTTTTGTCAAAATATCTACCCTTTTGGCGAACGTATGAATAATCCATCTACTGTTTATTTTGCACTTTTTTATTCCTATTTGAGTTATGGTGTCGTATTGTGGGGCAATTCTTCATCGGCCATTAAAGCTTTTAGACAGCAAAAGAAAGCTGTTCGTGTGATTGCCGATGCTGGTTACTTTGACCACTGTCAGCCCCTTTTTAAATGGGTTGGAATTATGCCTCTACCCTCTCTGTTTATATTCTATCAACTGCTCGAAATTCATAGAAACAAGAATAGTTTTTCCTTAAATTCTAATTTCCATAACCACTCAACTAGAGGTTCTGACGTAATCAGATCTAAAAAAATTTGCTACAGAAGACCAAGGATAATTCTATCGATATCTCATTGTACAGGGTGTCCAGTTTTCGATGGTTTTACGGGGTATCTCGGTTATTAGTAAAGATAGAAGGGTACGGTCAGTGGCGTAGCTAGGATTTTGTCTTGGGGGGGGGGGGGCATATAGTTGTATAGAGGTGTAAAGCTCGCCACGGCCGAAAGCGCCGCAGGCGAAAATTTTTTGGACCACGCCCAAATTTAGCGAAATTTGACAGTATTAGCAGTGTTGCTGTTTTTATACACTGGCAAACAATGGTAAAAACTAGCGACATAAGAACAGTGAGAGAAAATATACAATATAATATAAAAATTAAATTTAACTACCTATTAAAAGTTTTTAAATTATTGTTGATAATTCCTTTTTTCATGGCTCTTGGGGGGGGCAAATGCCCCGATGCCCCCCCCCCCTAGCTACGCCGGTGGGTACGGTTTTCGCGGCACTGTGCTACCTTTTTTATGAAACAAAAGATGCCCTAATCAGAATTTTTCTAGTCCTCCTTGTTTTTGATATACGGGATGTTTTTGATAATTTTACATTTTGGGACACCCCCCATATTTAGGTTACCCTGTAGCTTATCAAAGAGAAAACAAATGTTGTTTGTGTAGTTTTTTACGTAGAATCCAGTGACGTACTCAGATTTTTTCTACGTTCAATAGTTTCCGAGAAAAATACTAAACTTTTTTTTTTAAATGGGACACCCTATATATTTTTAAATATTATAATTCAGTTCATAACAAGCTTCTCAAAAATATATAATACCCTATTTTATTTTAAATATTAAGCACGAAATTTACGTTTTATTAAAAAATAAATTTTAGTTAGTAGGCCATGACGGGTATTGAAAAAAAGAAAAGAACACAGTCGTTTATGTCATATTAATAACTTCTTTAGTTTCTGTCAGAATATTCAGGTTCTCTAAGTTGTTTTAAAGTACCTATCTAATTAATAGTAAAGGATCAGTTTGTCCTAATTATGGCAGAATATGTGAAATTTGAAAATAATGAAAAATACGACATGTTCGTTTGTTATGTTCATTGTAATGAAAATGCAGATGTAGCATTAGAAGAGTATTTCAATAGGTAAATATACGCCTTTGTGTAGTATCTCTATGAAGATTTAGTAATTTTTTTAAATTACTTGTAGATATTCCGAAAGACGACAGCCGAATAAAAGAATTTTTTTAAGGATGAAATCAAATTTAATTGAACACGGTTCATTTATTAAACCTCGTCCTAAAATCTACAACAAGGAAAACCGCGAGACTGATGAAATAAATGTTTTAGCTTCGATTGAAACAAATCCAACTAGTTCTTGCAGAACGGTTGAAGGTTCGGTCGGAGTAGTTAAATCAAGAGTTCAAACAATCCTAAAAAAACACAATTTCAAACCATATAAATTTCACCTAGTACAAAACTTACATCCTGGTGATGCACAACGCCGTACAGAATTCTGTAATTGGTATTTACAAAATATCAACAGGGGAAATAATTTTGAAAAAACCGTTGTATGGTCCGATGAAGCTCATTTTATCAGTGCTGGTATATTTAATCGACACAATACGAGGTTTTGGTCTAAGGAAAATCAGCATCTAATATTTCCACTCGAACGGCAAGGAAGGTTTGGCTTTAACGTTTCATGGTTTGTACTAGGAAGCAAAATAATTTTTAATATATTTGAAGGCAGCCTTAATGCCAATAAATATTTGGAAATTATGGAAAACGTTGTGCCGGAAATAATAGAAGACGTGCCCTTAGCGGGTATCAATAACTTATATCTGCAACAAGATGGAGCACCCGCTCACAATGCGCTAATTATCAGGGCCTACTTAAATAATTATTTTGCAGGCCACTGGATTGGAACTAATGGACCTGTAAGATGGCCACCAAGGTCACCAGACTTGTCGGTTTTGGATTTCTTCTTGTGCATACCTTGAAAATAAAAATTTATTCTATTCAATACCAAACAATTGCAGAATTAAGAAATGCTACTGAAAGAGCATTTAGGGAGTTACGGACACGGCCTCTTATTATTTTAAATTCATTAAGGCGGATAAGAACTATGTGTGAAACATGTCTAAGGCATAATGGAGAACAATTTGAGCAATATTTATGAGAAAGTTCTATTAATATTCAGCTTCTCTTTGTAATGTTTTGCGTAGTAAAATACAACTCGATTTGTGCATTGTTATTATTTTTACTGAAATATTACTGCTAATTAGATTAAGGAGTCCAAAATATATTTTTCCTGCAGTAATTATCATACCAGTAATAGTTTTTTTTTCAATACCCGTCATGGCGTACTAACTAAAATTATATATTTTTTAATAAAACGTAAATTTCGTGCTTAATATTAAAAATAAAAATAGGGTATTATATATTTTTGAGAGGCTTGTTATGAATTGAATTATATTATTTAAAAATATATAGGGTGTCCCATTTAAAAAAAAAAGTTTGGTATTTTTCTCGGAAACTATTGAACGTAAAAAATCTGAGTACGCCACTGGATTCTACGTAAAAAACTACACAAATAACATTTGTTTTCTCTTTGATAAGCTACAGGGTAACCTAAATATGGGGGGTGTCCCAAAATGTAAAATTATCAAAAACATCCCGTATATCAAAAACAAGGAGGACTACAAATATTCTGATTAGGGCATCTTTTGTTTCATAAAAAAGTAGCACAGTGCCGCGAAAACCGTATCCTTCTATTTTTACTAATAACCGAGATACCCCGTAAAACCATCGAAAACTGGACACCCTGTATAATGCATTACTTGAAAATGTAAAGCTGCTAGTGATTCAAAATTTAAATCTATGACTAAAAAATCTTTTCGCCGTCACTGTTTTTATTCAGTTCGGGAGTATATTATGGACATAGCCGCAGGGGATAGGTTGTTTTAACATTTTTTTCCTGTTGTGGTGTGAAAAATATTAAAATAAATATATTAAAAAATTTAAAGATGTAATTAATAAACTTCTTGAATCCCATGCTTTTTGCTCAGTGGTAGAATACTTTGATGTTGTTCATTCACGAAGATGAACATTCAAATTTTAACTCTTTTTTGTTATTACTGCTTGTTTATATCGTTTGTGTATGCTATGTTCTTATACAATTATATTTTAATTTAGTTAAATACATGCGTCCAGGAATGCTTTATATGTTATGTGACACAATTTGTAATTTACCAAAATGTGGTCAAAAATAAATGTGTTTAATATGCCAATTATTTTGCTGACAAGTTTAAATTTCTTGCTTCTAGGAAAAACTTTAATACCCTTTTGTAAGTTTTCTTTTCTAAAATAGGTTCGAGTTAGATTCATTATTTACTGCAATTTGCATTATAATGTTTAGTTTTTTTTGAAAATTAATTTTGTTTAGGGGGAAAGTTACTAGTCGATGGATCATACTGTGATAAGAAGCTAATTTGTGTTGTATAGGGTGGCACGAAGAGTTGTGTATGACAGTATCTGTATGACAGGGTTTATGAAATACGGAGTAAACGTGTCTATTATTTTCTCTCTTAATATTTAAATCAAGAAAATTAATAGAACTATTACTTTCGTGTTCTATTGTAAACTTGATTTGTTAACATATTCTAAAAATACTTTTAACTGTCTATCAGTTCCGAAAAAATATGTTAAGACGTCATCAACATACCTGCCAGCGGCGCACCCAGGATTTTATGTTAGGGGGGGCCCGCCAACCAGTGCTGGAAGCAAATTTTTTAATAAACTTTTAAGTTACGCATTTTTCTAGAACTTTGGAGCTTTTTTAACAGGTACTCTTGCAGGGAAGATCGCAATAGCCTAGTCATGGGAGTCGTTAAACGGTTTCTTAGGGGGGGGGAGCATTGGCGGCTTGTGACTTGTTAACTTGGGGGTGTACTAAAAGCCTGCTGTAGGCGAAATGCGCCGCAGGCGAAATTTTTTTAAGACCACGCCCAAATTTGGTCAATAATTATTATAGTAAATATTTTAAAAATTTATGATTACCTTCTTATTCTATTGAAAATGAAATAAGATAAAAAATAGAAAGGCTAATTTATTTTTCATTAGTGGGTATATTGTTTAAAAGTAAAGTTCATTCATCTGTTTTTATTTGCAGCAAACTTATCAATAACAATAAAGTTCCTAGATTTACACTTTGTGGTATGTATCAAGTTAATTTCGAGAGTTTAGGTCTTCCCTTAATTTTAATTTCAATTTTTTGCTCAATACTTAATGAGCTAAAATTGTTTCTCAAACATTCATAGTCGTTTTGGCATTAAAACTGTTTTTTATTAAAATAAGTCTTTACTACCCCAAAATAATAACAAAAATATAAAGGAAAACTCGAAATAATAAATTCTTAAATTCAATCAAACCATATTAAACCTCAATATGGCCCCCCTCAAACGAGGCCCGTGAGGTAAATCTAAGAAAATTGTCTTTTTAAAATACTTATCCACTTTCATAATTTTTATTTCATTGGGGGTTTTGGGGGGGCCAAGGCCCCCTTGGCCCCCCCACCCCTGGGTGCGCCACTGATATCTGCCAATAAAGAACCTGTTTGAATAGAGGATGATTGCTGATTTTATCTTCTAAAAAATCCATAAATATTTCTGCTAATAGGGGACTAAGCGGGTTATCATTGTTGCTAGTGTATAAAAATGTTCTGTGATTGCTCCAATCCGTTGGTAATGACTCACATTATTCCGCAAAAATGCTGTCAAGGACTCCTAAATCCATCTAATTCCTTTTATACAATTTCGTCCGTCCGTATTATTATTTATTCTAAGGTCTATTAAAAACGCTGTTGAATATTCAGACGAGATAGAGATATTTTCACAATGGACTAAGAAATTAGAATTTTCATCTCATTCCCGAACATTTCAAGATTAATTTTATTTTACGCACTTTAGGGGTGCGTGGAGTATTTTCGCTTAATTTAACCCGAAAGGACGGTTTCATGGAGATTCGTAAGAAAGCTTGGGAATTTAGTCTTGGAGGATAGATATCTAAACTTGGTATCCAAAGTAATATTATTTAAAGCATTAAGGGGATTTCGTAGCTTCCCGCATTTACAGTGTTTTTTCGATTTCCATCAGCTGTTTTGCTGGCCCGTGTCGCGTCTCCGAGAGTAGCGTTCGTAGCAATCACTGGGCGACTAAGATGGACTATTAATAGTAATAGTAACATGTTTTATTTAGCAAAAAGCTAAAATCAAATATTTTTTAATACATTTTTTTAAACACATTTTTATAGATTCATTTTTAAATTTTAAAACGCAACCTTTTTTCTAACAAAAATAGAGAGAAAAGTTAAACATTTTGCAAATTGTATCAAATATTACGTATTATTTTGTTTTTTAATTAAATGTAATTTTAAAGTTATTTTAAACAGTTTTAATGATTCTTGAGATTTAATAGAATTTTCCAAATTATTATATTCTATCAAACCTTTATTAAAAATAGATTTATAAGCTAATGTATTGGACACTCTATCCACATAAAAATTTTGATTAGTTCTTGTTTTATAATTATGATGGTCATAATTAAAAGAACAACATTTTTTTAAACAATCAGGCATTAAATTATTTTTAACTTTATGTATAAAGATACATACTAAATAAAAAATTTAATTTATGACGTTCAACCAATCTAAACTTTTCAACATAAAATTAATTTTTGTATATTTGTATATTTGTCACAATTTAAAATAATCCGCATTGACTTATTTTGTAAAATTTGTAATTTATCAAATATTTCCTCACTAGCACAATATAAAATGGAAGAACAATAAAAAAAATGTAGTAATATTATATGATTAAATACAGTTTTTTTAGAAAACAAACTTAAATTAGAACTGATTCTTTTAAAATAACCTACTTTTCCGGGAATCTTCGATATAATACTTTCAAAATAATTAAAAATTGCTGACTTATTCCAATTTTTCACCATCAATTACAACATTTATATTTTAACAATTTAAATTATTACCCAAAACCATACATTTAGTTTTTGAAATATTTAATTTCAATTAATTTACTTTTAGCCAATTTAATAATATATTTATTTCAGAATTTAGAGTATTTAGACCATCAAAAATATTTAACATTAATGTAAATTAAGGCGTCATCAGCAAACATTTGTAACTTACACAATTTTAAAACTAAAGGCATATCATTGATGTATAAAATAAATAATATTGGACCTAGTATACTTCCTTGAAGAACTCCTAAATTATTTATTTTTTTTATTTGAATATGTTTTTGATATTTTTGTTTTTTGTGACCTGTTACTTAAATAATTTTTAAACCATTTATAAACGTTTCGGCAAATACCATACTGATACAATTTGCTCAATAATCTAGCCCTGTCAATTGTTTCGAATTCCCGCTTAAAATCAAAAATACAGCTATAACATTTTCCCCTTGATCATTGGCTCTCTTCCACGTAGGCTTAGAATATTATTTTGTTCAAAGTTGTTTAGAATTAATTACAGAATATGCGGAAAAAGCCATATGCGGCATTGCCATTACCTTATGTGTTCTACCATCTACAATTTATACTCTTATTTTTAAAGCAATTAGCAAAGTACAGTTAAAACTGGAACGCAGTCGGTCGCAAGTTTGCGCATTATCAAAGCGATTATATGTAAATTGGTAACGTGGTTCTCATGAGCCTAGCTTAGTATGACCTGTATCCACACCGTTTTCCTCCAATTTAAGTGGCCAATAATAGGCAGATACCTAACTTTTTAATAGCCAGACGCCCAAGGATCCCACCAATAAAAATATTCCAGTCGCTGGCAGTACGCGTGACGGCCTGACCACGCGGTTGCGCGGTTCAGTTGATGGTTTGTCCGTTGCGAATGCGTGTTATTTTACTTTGTTCGCGATCGTAAATAAAGTAATTTTCTTTCCAACTTTTCATAATTTAAAAGTTTTTATTGGACAATCCCACCTCCTATTTATAAAGTAAGTTCACATTTTCGTTTCATATTTTTTTCTGCTTTATCCGAAAAGTAACAATAAATTCTTAAACACAAATGTTTTTGTTAAAACACACAAAAAATTCTAGATAAAAGCAAATGTTAATAAGGGCACTCGCAAACTGAAATTCAAACAAACATTCTACAAAACCCTTTGTAGATTTCGAGAGGAAGTTCGAAAACTTTTGTTAGCACGTGTAAGCTCGGCGCAAAATAGCTTTCACTCAAGTTATTTTAATAAAGTTTGAAATACTTCGCCGGAGATAAAACATTAACTTAATAAATAATTAAGAAGTTAGGCATAAAAACCTTGTTATTGCCCATATAACTTCTCGAGAAGTTGAATAATTATAATCATAATTAATATTAATTATGGTAGACAAAAGGAAAGTTTTAACATGACAAAAAATGCGGGAACATTTAATAATTACTGTAGGTAGTATTAATTATTTATATATTTGGCTTATTTTTTTTCTTATGCTTGCAGCAGCTATACTAATTCATATTTTATTATTATTCAAGGTTTTAACAGCTATTAATAAGTAGCCCATAGACCTCCTCCATATCATTGCCAATTTCATCCTAATAAAATGGTCTGGTGGGAATGTAAGCGCTATGATGATGCACAAATAAGTTCTATGCATCAAGTAACAAATGACGTAGTTTTGGGCCTGTAAAATGAAGCCATAAAAAATGTAATAGTGAAAAAATGGAAAAATTATGTAACAGACAGACACTGATAAAATTATAAATAATGTTTGGAAACGGGAAAGATTTATCGATATCACAGATACTCTTCCTCTTATTATTAACTTAACGAATCTGATGATAATGATGATCCTTGCGAAGATGATTTATTTTACTGTATTTTGTTATGTTGTCATTTTTTTATTATATTTTCTTCTTTATGATTTTATTAATAAGATGAAAATATTTGAAACAAAGTATATAGACTGATGCACTAGACAAAAAATATATGATTTTATTTATTTTTCAGTAAATTTAAATTAATTAAAAATTTCATACTGATTTTCAAAAACAAAATATTTCATTCCATGATACCTTTTACCCTAAATAAACTACGTATTTCTGACTTCATTAACAGTAGAAAAATAGTAATTAAAAATTTGGAAAAACGGGCTTGTATTTTACTTTTTCACATGCATCCGTCTTTATGTAGATCAAGTCTAAAAAAATTATATCCTTTACCACCGGTAAGTCAAACTAACTAAATTAATTTACGACATACCGTAAATATGGAGAATATGACGTAATGGTCAGCGATCATTGAACAGACTTTATATTATTCATAATTAAATTTACCAGGTAAAAGAATCCGGACCTGGAATGAGTTAATTAATAATCGTTATTAGATAGATACTTATGATGTATTCTCTACGTGGTAGGTCAATTGCGTTTAACACATTCGCTGCTATGGCGGACACCGGTGTTTGATTAGCTATGATTTTACTACGCCACAGTAGACACCCGTGTTCGTTACATTTATTCAACGACACTGCCCAGCGGACACACATTTCTATAAAAGTTTCCATATGAGGTGTCTGTATTGGCGCTGCGGAACCGTCCACTTATTTTGTTTTTTTGATTAGACAATGTACATAGATTTTATAACCTGTGTCTGCTATTGTGTCCTATCGCGAGCATACTTAATTTTTTAAATTAATTTCCATACACGCCAAGGCAGACACCCAATTGTCAGTTACCAGTTATTTTCAAAAAATGAGATTTACTAAGGTGAAGGTGTCAATTTAAATAATCGACTTTTTCTCTTTTTAAATATTTTATTGGCGCCAAATTAAAATAGCTATTATTTTGAATAATAACAACGTTTTCTCTATTTTATTTTCAGCATATTATGTTACTGTACCCATCACATACCACACACCCTAGTCTCTAGTTAAATTACCAATAAAAATAAAGTCTATGTAGTATCATATACTAAGTAAATACACACAATACGACGGTCATGACTCACGACATACACACACATAAATAGAAAATACAACGCTACAACGCCACAACGCGCTTCGGGGAATTACAGAATATACAATTGCCAACCTATCTACCAATCCACTATTTCCCTCGCAATTTTAAACGTGAAGAGTAGTGAAGACGTGAAATTGTCTTGTAACTATTTAACACCTTTCCTTTAAGCATAAGCATCCTGCAAACCAGGACTATCAAATATCAGAGAAATAACGTTCATTGGAAATTAATTATACCTTACCGTTACCGCCCACAAAGTGATATGAAAATTATCCGATTACTAATAATAACCATGTTATTTTTTAATATCCAGTTATTTAACAGCGAGAGAAGGCTGCATGAGCCGGCGACTTAAGCAGCGGCAGTGCTGTGCGATCGGTTGGTATATGAATCACTAGTTGCTTCACATCCTAAATAACCATGTTATTCTTTATCCAGTTATTTAGAAAATAACAGCGTGCAGCGAAAGAAGGCTGCCATGAGCCGGCGCACTTAGTCGGCAGTGCGATGTGCGAGCGCTTGGTATATTGAATAACTGGTAACTGCTTCAGATCATATTTAATCACCGATAGCGACTGTTATTTCTTAATAACCGGTTACTTTTAACCGTGACATATCGTCACACCTCTAGTTATCTTACTTCCATATTTAATCACCGATAGCGACTGTTATTTCTTAATAACCGGTTACTTTTAACCGTGACAGTTATATCGTAACACCTCTAGTTATCTTACTTCCAACTGAAGTCTCCTTATAGTAGGGCTATAGCTCTATACGATGGGCGGGTCTTGACAAGATTTGACGTGTCCGCTATCTACGTCGTGTCCGCTAAGGTGTCCGCTGTGGCGTACCCATATAAGAAAAATGTCCTCTTAGAGTGTCTTCTGTGGCGCATTTATGAGAAAAAGGTTTAATACCTTATCACCACGCCATGTCAGACACCGGTATCTGTTTATGTTTCATTAAAAAAAAACAGGCAACAATACATAAAAAAAACTGCTATACCTAATAGTCTTAGAATTGTCGTATTTTATAGGATTTAGCCTTGGCCTGCCAGACAATTTTTACAAATTTGCCTTGGCAGCGAATGTGTTTTAAAACAATTCCCTTTTCCACCGTCTATATAACTTACCCATATAATAAAACTGTAAAAAGTATTTAAAAAGATTACTTCAAATGTTTAAAGTTATTAAATAAGTTGTTTTTATGGTTAAAATAAAACAGGAAATTTGATGTTTTTAGTTCGTTATGTCGCTTTAAAAAGTAAAATAATTAAGGTGCTAAAACTGGCCTATTCAAGAATATGATTCATAAAAGCAAATAATAATAAGGATTTTACGCTTTACTAAGAAACTCAAACAAGAGCTAAAGATTTTGAGGAAAGTTTTAAAACTTTTATTAGCACGTGTAACCCGGGCGCACGATAACGTGCAGTCAGTGGCATCCCGCTGGATCAAGTAAAAACATTTAAATGCCGTTAAACTGAAAGATATAATAAAACGAAAATATTCAGACCCAGGTTTACAGATGACTAAGATTTTTGTCGTCTGTTGTTTGCATAAATTAAATATATGTAATCCCACAGATTGAGTACAAGTACAATGAGTAATATCAAACATACATATTTTTAAATAATTGTATATAACGCACGTTTCTGTAGCCAAAACCCTTATTGGTTTCACATACAGGGTGTTTGGGGAGGAAAGGGCAATATTTTGGGAATATGTTCAGAGGGTGAAAATAAGAGAAATAAAACCATATGTTTTAGTTCGATTCTCAACCATTTCTGAAATAATAGGTTCTAAAGTTTTCGTAAGTTCATTTTTATTTTACAAGCGAATAATTGCAGGTACTGCAGTACAAACTAACGAATATTATCCATTCCAGCGATTAGGAAAACGATAATTTAAGAAATTTCGCACACGGAGACTGAAATGAGGTGGGGTCATGTTGGAAATACATTCGTTGTCGAACATTAACGGAACGTCATCCAAAATGTGTATCAAATGGTCTTCCAAAAACCGTAAATATCCTTCTCCAGTAAGATGCCCATCCATTTCAAATGGACCAAACAACTGGTCGTTGAGCATTGCACACCAGACATTAATACTGAATCGATCTTGAACGTTTCGTTCAAGTGTGGCATGAGGGTTTTCACCTGACCACCGATGTTCATTGTGGCAATTATTAATTCCATCACGAGTGAACTGAGCTTCATCGCTAAATAAAATGTATTTTTGCAGACTTCGATTTTAATGGATCCATTCACAAAATTGTAAGTAGGTACTCTTGAAGCAGGATCACCATCTAGAAGATGTTGAACGGGTTGAATGTGAAAAGGTTTTAAACCGTTTTTTCTAAGTGACTCCCATACTGCTAGATGTGATGGTATATGAAGTTCATTTGCAACCCGTCTCGTACTTATACCTGAGTTCTCTGCGACAATATCCAGAACAGTTTCTTCATTTTCCACATCTAGACACTGCACTCTTTCAGAAACAATTCTCACGCTTGGAAACATTCCAGTTTCCTGAGCACTTGCAAATACTTTTTGATAAACTCTTCTATTAGGAACTCTTCGATTTGGAAAACGACGTCGATATTCATTAACTGCGCGCATCGCACTACACAGTAACCATACACGAATATCATGTCGGCATACTCCCTGTGACTGAATGTGTGGGGCATTGTACGAAAATCTTGGTTCAAATCGATACGCTCAATATGAAGCTAACTGACAACTACTATGCATGTCAAAACTATCAATCAAAATGTATCGGACGTTTAAAACTAAAGCCTCATTTATTATTTTAATATAAAAAAATTCAGAACCGATTATTTCAGAAATGGTTCAGAATCGAACTAAAATATATGGGCTCGTAGGGGAAGGTTGCCCATATTGGACCATTTTCCAGATTTCTTATCATAGATCCTGATAATACCGCAAAATCGATCTGGAAGCTATACCTTAGTATACTTTAGTATGTTGTTCAACTGCAGGATTTTTTGCAGAATTTTATTTCAAAGTATCTATGTTATACCAGGCTATAAAAAAAACCTCTGCAAGTGGTTCAATATAGGAAACTGGTTGCCTAAATTGCACCTGGGGGTTCCAAAATTGGACCACATGATTTAAATCGGAAGCTTAGGTGTTAAATAAATAAATAAAAAAGAAAATTGTTGGTATAGGAAGTTTTATACTTAAATTTCAAAAAAACATCAAATTTACAATCACAATTTCGGTAGAAGACATCCTAATGCAAAAAAAAGTATCTATTAGTTTCCTATATTGGACCAGTCATAATTTCATTTTTTAAAAAAAGATTTCAGCAATATTGAAATGGTGTTAGTTCATAACATTAACTTATTTAAAGAGAAAACTTATTTTTGCACAATTTGGAAAAATTGCCCAAATTGGACCGGTTCAATTTTGGCAACCACCCAGTGGTCCAATTTAAGCAACTACTACGCATGTTACAAAACCACCCAGGAAAAAAACAAGAAAAAACAAATATGGCATGGTAATAGGAGAAATAGAAAAACTTACTTAAAAACTTCCATAAAAAAATATATTGCTTAGAGTTTTATGGTTCTAAGGTAAATTCTTAGGAACATCCTAAAAATATTACATTAAACTTGGGTAAATTACGTTTTGCTCTGTACACGCCAAACACTAACGGCCAACTAGTTGTTGCCGATCAAAGGTTCTAGGTGGAAGTATGTTACAGTGTTGCCAAATGATAGGGCACTTGTTTAGTTTCGGAGAAATGTACTGTGGTCCAGTTTAGGTAGTGGTTCAATATAGGCAACCTTCCCCTGTATAGGTATATTTCTCTTATTTTCACCCTCTGAACACATTCCCAAAATATTGCCCTTTTTTCCCCAAACACACTGTATATCGATGACCTAACGGCAATACCACGTATCATAAAATTTTTTTAAATTGATATTTTTCCATAAATAAAATTAATAAGTATTAAAACACATTCTGTAAAACCCACGTATCAACTAAACCAATAAAAAACGAGCAATTACGGTTGGTAGAATACCGCGTATCATCATCCGTGGAGTTCTCTGAAAAAATACCTCGTATCAACGCGAGTTTACAGTTGAAGTGCACATGGTGCTGCTTCAAGCTGTAAAGAAAACGCTGTTTTAAGCAAAGGTATGGTATGTTGATATTTATTAAAGTTAGAGTAATATATCTTAAAACTAATATATTGAACTTGCTTTTTGTTACCTTATTTTAAATAATTAGATAGTTTTTTGCAAAAAAACTCGTTATGTTTAGTTTGACTTGATGATACGTGTTATTTTAAATTATATCGCATCTTCACTTTTGTTGGAGTTGGTGTGGTATTGTATTTAAACAGTTTTTCTCGATTCCTGTAAAAAGTCTAAATAGATGATGCGCGTTATTGCCGTCTGGCCATCGATATGTGGTTTTAACCTCGTTTTTCTGCTGCTTTTTAGGTTTAGGGACGACTTATCTGGAGCAAAGACTCCGTTATTGCACTTATAGAACTGTATAAAAATTAACCAATTTTGTATTCTGTCAAATGACACCAATATTAAAACAAAAAAATTACCAACAACCCAATTTCAAATTAAAAAAAAACATTAATGTGGACATATCAGGACTTTGATGCATAATATGCGTTAAAAAATCATAAAATTAGCTGTTGTAACTATGAATCAAATGCAGAGTGAAAATGCATAGGTGTGGATAGGCCTTAATGGATTTTTTTAGGGAACATTTTTCTTATACAGGTTAAAACATAAATAATGCTAACACAATATATTTTTATACAGTGTGGTCATTTAAGTGTGCAACATATGGGAATTTTTTTTTTACCGATTTGTCACAAAATTTTATTCTTGATGGTTGCAAGTCAAACGGCGTACAGGGTAGGTCAAAAAATATAAAAATTGTACAAGAATAAAGTATCGCTATTTCACAAAATTCAGCAAAATGTTATAAAGAAAAGTTGTTTAGAATTAAAAGTTAGGCATAGATTCAAAAACGTGACCTCCTAAAATAAAAATAAATAATTTTTTTTTTACATTAATAATTTCCAAAAAGTTTTTTTATATATTCACCATATAGAACTTCATAAATTAATAAAAAATCAAATTAATTTCACATATCTTTGTTCAAATTCAAGCATATTTGTAAAATTAACTTGACTTTTTAATTTATAAAGGAATCACAAACTTCATGTTTGTTGCAACGACATTAAACACAACTTTAAAATATCCTAAAAATTCTTTTTAACAAAATAAAACATTAGTAGCAAGTGCAAAATTTTTATTTTAATTGTTTATTAAAAAACTTTATTCTTGTACAAGTTTTAGATTTTTTGACCTACCTTGTACGCCGGTTGACTTGCAACCATTCCAAGTGCACCTAATAAGACTATCGAACATGCACCAACTTTTATCAAGAATACAATTTTCTGAGAAATAAAAAATCCCATATGTTGCACACTAAATGACCATACTGTATATGCAACATTTTAAAAGTGTTTGTTTTTTAGCCTTCGGTGAAAAATAAAACGCTAGTATGCACCCCGACTTTTTAAATCTATCAAAAAAATTTAAGATACAAGAAATAATAATAAAAAACATTATTTGTTTATTACAATGATTTTAAATCACAAATAAACATAACAAAACCTTGAAATTAATTATAAAATAAATCAGTTATCTTGTCAAAATTGTTGAATTTGGCGGCACCACTTTTATATCATTATCAACAATTTAAAATAAAACATATTTTCTTAATTTCATCGTTTTCGCAATTATTGATTTGTACATTTTGAATTAAGGCTATTTTTTTGAAATGACGAGCCACCCCTGCCTCAAGCCGAAATTATTTTAATAAAGCCTGAAATACTTTTTTAGGGGCTGAAATTATCAACTTTATAACTTATTTCGAAGTTGGCAGAAAAAGTTGTTATTATTAATAAAAGTTGGCGAAGGAGTTAAACAATTATAATCATAATTAATTTTCGTTTGAAAAGATGAAAGGAAAGTTTAAAAGTTAAAATATAAGTGACACTTTAGATTGGATGACTAAAGCGTAGGGGAGGTCAGGGCACGACGGGTTAAGGGTGCAGAGTAGAATATGGACCAGTCAATTTTCATATGTGTCTAAATGACAGTTTTGTGTGACAGTGCCGTACGGTGGGATATTGATGCGGCAGGTGAGTCAAAAAATAATACTTGTTTGCTAAAGTCGCTACAGTGGATCTTTTCCCGTGCGTCATCAATCATCGATCAGGACTCAACGTGGTTAATAATCTGCATCCTTATTTATTACAGTAACAAGTTTGAATGAAAGCATAAAAGAACGTCTCCAAGATTCCGCAATAATATAACGTGCTAGACAAGAATAAAACTATAAACGTCAATTAATTACATTTTTTATTTGTTTAGTTGACTACCGTTGTATTTTAGAACGTCATTGTCAACCTTATTTTGATCTGCCAATCGAATTCGTATTTTGTAAATTTGTGTGCCTTAAAACTGTTCCTATTTCTAAAAATAGTTTTTTTTAGAGCTAATTATACCCATCATCTGTTTTGGCGGTAAGTATTTATGGATTTTTATAATACCTAATTTATTTATTTTAAATATTCTAACCGTGAAAGTTCTTTGAAAAGTTTACGGCAGTGGCTAAATTTCCTTAAATGAAAGGATGTCAAAATTTTGACTTTTGCGATTTTAATAGTCAATAAAACACCAAACTTTTCTAGATTTTAAGGTTTAAAAATAGTATTAAATGTATTAACAATTGTTTGTCAATTTCTTTTAGATAATAGAGAATGCCGGGCAAAACTTAAAATAAATAATAATTTTTCGGGATATTATGTAGGTACGTCAAACGGTAGGCAGGCACGTCCATTTTATGAACTTAGACTTAGTTTTGAGTTTTGTCGTCTCGTAATTTTGATTTGATTTATATGATTTTGATGACGTGAAAGTGATGACGCACGAGAAAAGATCCACTGTGGCGACTTTATATAATATTTTTTGCTAATAATACGATGGACCAAGGCTTTGAAAAATACTAGACTAATCCCTAAAGATGTTCTTCCACTGGCGCGATCGGTACCGAAAAGCTATATCCGGGTGGTGTCTGGCCGTGGGAAAACAAAGAAAAATAAAAGTAAACAATTTTTTAACCCAAAATTGTATAAACGGCATTTATTACTAAATATTTTTCAAAATTTTTAACTAAAAAGGATTGTCTTCTATTAGTAAAAATATGTTTATTCAAAGAGAAGCTTCTTTCAACCTCTACTGATGAAAATCGGACAATACTGCAACTTAGTTAGCAAAATATAAGGCCAAGATACAACTTCGTTGGATGATCATAAATGATTTTTACTGCAGCTAAGTATTTAAATCCTTCATTCTTTTTACAGTTACATCCAATTTGTTCCTTACTTGACCTCCTACTTTACCGGGAATGTTGTTACATTTAGCGGAAAAAGTTTCAACAATACTAATTGAGTCTCTTAAACCTACATTTCTACTCTCCAACACTCCAACGAGGATATTATGTTCGGCATAAATCTGAAATTAACCTTAATAAAAACAAAATCTTTAGCTAAAGTTGAATTCACATAAACTTTTAACGCCGTGACATTTTAGTTCTGTCATACTTGTCAAATACTGCAGCAACTCATAAAATATAAATTTCTAATGGCAAAATTTAATTAGTATAATTGTACTGCACACAAAGTATGTCTATCTTGTATTATTTCAAACGATTTAAAAGAGATAGAAATAAAAAGAGTTGGCCGAACAATTCCAGAAAAAAAAAAAGAAAAAACACTGACCAATCTCAGCTGTATAAGAAATTTAGTAAGTTGGTGAAATCTAAAGTAACTAGACAATGACAAGTTTTGACATTTGGCATTAAAACTTTCTGTGAATTTAACTACACACTTGCTTTTTTTAACAACTCTACTTTGCACAACACACGAAGACGTTTTCGCCACCTTAGACATTCTGAACACAAATTTGACTTTACTAGTTTCACACTGAAAATATGAAATCTTTCAACAAACTAAAACAGAAGTATGTATTACAAATCGATATAAATACGGTTTGTTAAACAGGTAATAATAACGTATTATTAAGTGACAATATTTATTTAGCGTATGGCACTAAAGCTTTGGTTTCGTACAAAGCGGCACCGCAAAAGAGCGGCCGTAATTACCAACAGTAGTGCACTGGCTTTGGACGGTGAATATTATTGGAAAGTAACATTAAATACGGACGGTTCGATAAAATACGACGGCAAGAGCGCCAAGCGAAGAGCCAGTTGATAGTTCAATTTTAATACTGGCGCACCGTCAAAAATCGTGCTTGCATTATCCCAACGTAAAGCTTCGGTTTCCTACAAAGCGGCACCGCAAAAAAGCGGCCGTAATTTGACGGCGCCGCGAAAATACGTGTATATATAGTGTTTTTTGAGTCAATTTAATGACATAAAACAGTATGAAACTCCTAACCATAGGCGTCCCAAACAAATAATTAAAATTAGTATACACACTTATAAGTTTGTTTAACATTAGGTGTTTGTACATACTACACTTTATAAGCCCACTGTATATATAATAATTAATAATATTATATTAAAATAATAAATATAAGGTAACTCAAAGATTCTATACACAAAACTAAAACCAGAAAAATAAACCTGACACGGCACGACACTGCTCAGAAAATGCTTTAATTTTTTTACCAGAACTCCATTCTCGGAGTCCGAGTCGGACCATTCCCCGGCCCGTCCATAAATTCCAAATCACGTATATTTTATCTTCGTCTCTTCCACGCCATCCGCGGTCACTGGCCTATCTCTGTCTGACAGAATCGATCGTTGAACGGGTCGGGGACCGCGTCTGCTATACCAGCTGCAAGTAGCTGGCGCTTATCACCCCTGACAACGCGCATAAATTGTGAACGGTTGCCAGTTCTACCAAATTTTCTGGTTTGTTAATATATTATGTATAAGTATACGAGAAACAAGGGTTTGTTAATTAGTTGTTTTTAAACACTGAAAACACTTTTTGTCTTGATTTCAGTTATTTTGTTTCTTAAGGACTAAAGAATGTATTATTATAACAATGAATGGCTTGTTATTTTTTTCTGTCACACTCAAAACTCCTCGGTGTAAAGTATATTTGCAAACTAGCTTTCAAAGAAAGTTACCGACTAACAATTGAATACTGATATAAATGAAGCATCTTTAATAAAAAAACTTAAAGAATTGAAGAAGAAATATCTGACAACCCTGGTTGTGAGGTCGGTCTCTTTGAGACTGTTTACCGCCGTATGGAATGATTGGAATGTCCTCAAACTGAGTTTGGATAAATTATACTTGCAAATCAAAGTATGTTCCTTCAGAGCGTTCAGCGCAAAAAATACGGCACCGTATTTTCTAAAGCGGCCGCTCTGTACGTTGGGAGATAGCGCAAGCACGATTTTTGACGGTGCGCTAGTATTTTATCGAATCGTATGTAATGTTACTTTCCAATAATATTCACCGTCCAAAGCGACCGTACTACTGTTGGCAAAAACAGCCTACAAATTACGGCCGCTGTTTTGCGGTGCCGCTTTGTAGGAAACCGAAGCTTAAGACACAATAACAAACAGTAATAATAACAAACGATCAATATAAATAGGGTTACAAACAAACATTTAACGAATTAATATAAGCTATTGATTCTGGCGTAGCCGTCAGGAAATCTTCAGGTGTCCCAGCATAGGCTGTTATTGGGCATTTTTCTGTAATGTGCTTAATGGTTTGGTTTTCTCCACATTCGCAGAGGGGCGTCGCTGTCTTGTCCCACTTGTGCAGGGAGTAGGCACATCGACCATGCTGGGTCCTACAAGTGACAATAAACAACACCCCCAACAATATACCTGCAAACATCGGAAACCCCCAATAAATACCTTGTGTATAACCAAAATGTAAATATGTAATCTTAAGATTGGAAAATTCCTGAAATAAGTACCGAACTGGAACGTTTTAAATTATTTGATAAAGCCGAAAACATAAAAATATGGTCTTAAAATAATAATTTATGAAAAATATGCATTTTATTATAAAATTGACAAAAAATATGCAAAAATGCATATGCGTCCTTCCATCCATTCCAAGCAAAACAACAGTTCTCCATTTTGTTCTTAATTTTGAGAGAAAAGGTACTCCAGGTGAAAACCTTATAAATATAGTACGCAATATTGTTTAAAAATTTTCTAAACGACCTTTTTCCGTGTGTTGGCTCCTTTACTAACATTGGTATTCGATCACCTCCTTAAAATACAGCGCTTAGTTTTCTTTGCAGACACAATATTTTATATTGGGTATAATGGAACTTATTATATTTAAACCCTCAAATTCTGATATGAAAACAAATTGCAGAACTGTGCTGTGATGAGAAGAGGACAGTTATTTCTAATCAAAACAGTATTAATCTATCTTTTATAGAGTGTAGTTGAACTTAAATAAAATGTTGAACTGACTTTGAGTCGTCAGGTAAAAGGTCGCCACACGCCACTGCTTTTTACATAAAGCAGAAAAATAAGCTTAAAAGGGTTAAAGCAAAGGAGACATAAATGTCAGTTAAGTCCAAGGTTTAAACAAAAGTAGCGGTTTCAAATTCAGCGCACACTGATCGGATTCAATCAGACTGTAAAGTGTATCTATCAGGCTGCAGCTTCGCCTCAGCTTCGATTCGATTTTGTCTTAAAACCGATTGCCGGCTGTGCTGGTTACAGATCGCCGTATCTTTTTTACTTATGTCTGTAAGTTACACATTTCTTTGGTTGAAAGCTGTAGGATCGTTTTAGAATTGGAAAAGTCTAGCGCGTCTCATTTTTCGAATCGAATTTAGGATTAGTTTAGTATTTCTATTTATTTTTATTGTATATCAATCATTGTATCCACAAATGGGATTTGTCTGACAATATTTGCCTTTTATACAAAAACTGTAGCAGGAGCAGGGACTCAATTCAATTATTATCAATTCGTTATGTAAGCTCATAGACATTTACCTTTAGCGCCCAACAGGGATGAGTATGCGCACAACCCGCTGGTTATTAGATTTTCCTTGTTTTGCAACTTTATATTAATATCTACCGTGCGAACAAAAATTATTTGCATCAAAGAGGGCCTTGCATCTAAGGACGTAATGCTTAGCCGTAGAGCTTAATACCTGTTGGGTGTCAGTAACAGGCAATCAGTTATTCCGTCATCCTTGACAGTTGTAACAATAATTTGATTCACCGCTAGTTTTTCCAATTTCTTGAACAATTCACACAATGGTACGGAACAGCACAAAACATTCATGGTTGAAGCGCATTTTCGAAACGGGGTTAGAGTAAATGGTGAGTGTCAATACAATCCGGGTTTGTGCATGGACGATTTTCACGAACATTTTCCTAACGTTGCTTTTATTGCTGGGGATTTTCATCATTGCCTGAAAAAAACCGTGGCTGCGTTTAGGGAAACAGGTTCTATATAACACAAAAAAGTAGCAGGAAGACCATCTGTAAGAACAGAAGAACTTGTTGCAATTAATTATTATTATTATTAACTATTTTTCTTTTTCTTTCTATATATTCTTACTTTGTTAATTTTGTAAACAAAAAAAAATTGTATTTGTCTACTTATTTTATTACTCATTAGTTTGGCATATCATGTCATAATATAAATTTGACAAAATTTTAACCTAGATTTGGTTAGATATATCGTCCCCATATCATTGTGATCTAAACCAAGCCCTACGTTTTTTTTAATCCAAGCCCTTTTTGATGCAAATAATTTTTGCTCGCACGGTATATAGATTCCAAAATCGGTTCGGTGCCATTTTTGTTGTTACGTTTTCTCTGTGTATTTCTTGTAGTCTTTGCTATTAGGAACTTTATTTTTTTCTTCCTTTTAAACAGCATAGCTAAGTAAAAATCTTTGCTTAGCTGTTGGTAAAGGAATGCTTCGCGAACAAATACTATTATAATCGTATGGGAAATATAGATGAGCATACTTAACCGCAGCAAGGGAGGAAGAAAAAACCTTTGCTGAGCTGAGCTAAATTTTTAAAAGGAACATTCAACCCAACTGTTGGCTCGGCTACTTAAAAGCAACTAAAAAGAACTCGGCTATTGTTGATGTGTTTGTGCCTTAAACAATGAGTTGTACCGAAATTTTTTTCAAATTTTTGATCAACAAATTGTGATTGAAAATGTTGTTGTGCACGTACCCAAGTTTTTGGCAAATTATTAAATATTACCAACTAATATTTGGCTTGAGGTTAACTGAAATCAAAACAATACCATCGACCTTCGGCCAACCTCTGAACTAATTCTACGCTGGCTGCGATGATCCGACTCGAACGAGAACTTATTCCGGCTTTGACTGCTTTATTTCCTTACCATGCAGAAGCAGATCTTTATTACGATCGAATGTGGTTACAGATAGTGCTGCGCCTCATAACGCCATAAATGTTTGACAATATTTAATTGTAATTTTTACAAACTGGAGGAAGAAATATCATTGAATGACCGCCACGATCGCCGGACCTTCATCCTCTAGATTATTTCCTAAAAAACAGGGTTTACGTAACAAAACCAGGAAATTTACTGAAACTCAGGCAACGACTTTCGCCAAATAACCCCGGATATGGTACATAAGTCAAAAATGAATTCTACTTTAGATTAGGGGCTTGTGAAGAAAAAAATGAGCATCATTTCCAACAATTTTTACAATAAAACAAATTGCGTCTACATTACCGAAATGCAAAAGTAAATAGTGGATAGTAATCTCTTTCTTATGTCCTTCCTAATGAGCTATTACATAATACATACGTTTACATTTGAAAGAAAAAAATTGGAGGCAGTTGATACCCCCAAAAGAGGGGTAAATTTTATGAAGACACGAAAAAAGTATGCGAAACTAAAAATAAACGTAGCCGTAAATCTGTATTTTTCAGCAAATAAAGAAGCTTTCTGATTCTGAATTTATTCCAGGAAAAAATGCCACCCTGTATAACATATTGTACAACTGAGGAGGGGAAGAGGGAGGCGCGTTTTCCTGCCTATTATTTTCCGCAATGCTTTTTTATTGAAATATCCACTAAAGCGCCTTGACGATTAATATTTAAATAGGCAAATATTTTATGTTTTTTTAAAATCCTTAACAGCAATTACTAGTTACATGAATAACGTCAGTATTTCGTTATTTTAAACAAAAGTTATTCTTTACAAAAAATTCTGCTTGTCGAGAAAATGATTTCACCATATAAAAATTTCAGATCAGATGTACAGGGTGTTGATAAATTAAGAAAACATGAAAATGCTTTAAGAGAAAACTACCATTATTTTATTATTTTAGACAAAATGTTTAAGGACCAAGTTGTTTATAAGCCAAAATAAAGCCTAAATACAAAATTTGAAATCTGAATTCTAATTTTTGTTTTTTATTTTTTAAAATAGAATTTATGAACATTCAAAATGTACAATTGTGGAAAAAGTTATTATTCTACATATCCTCCTCCAACCTGCACACATTTCTCCAAATTAGAAATAAATTGAATAAATAGGTCAGCACTCTCAGGTTTTCTTTTTGAATGTTCATAAATTCTATTGTAAAAAATAAAAACAAAATTTAGAATTCAGATTTCAAATATTGTATTTAGGCTTTATTTTGGATTATAAACAATTTTGTTTTATAAACATTTTGTCTAAAATAATAAATAATGGTACTTCTCTCTTAAAGCATTTTCATGTTTTCTTAATTAATCAACACCCTGTACATCTGATCTTAAATTATTATATGGTAAATTAATTTCCTCGACAAGCAGAATTTTTTTTCGTCGTAAAATCAATATTAAATATCTTTTTCCTCTTGTCAACTCCATCCGGGGACACACTGTAGATTTCTCAGATATAGAGAAATTCTATAGTTTTCAAGAACCCTCAAATTAAAAAAAAAAACATATTTTTTTGGATCGCTATTCCCCATCCCAAAAAGCTAAATCCGCCATTGATTTAATACCCAATTTAGGATCTGCCCCCCTCCTCTTAAATGTGCCCCTAATTAAAATTATATTATTTTTAGTCAATTGACTTTAACAATCAAAAGTAAATTGACCTAGGTTAAGCTCATACAACCCAGACTATACGTAATTTTTTTACGATAAAACAGCAAAACGGCTTTAAAGGAGTTAAAGGAAAAGAAACAGCGACACAAGTTAAGCCGAACATTTGAACAAAACTAGTGGTTCCGTATTCAGAGCACATCGAGAGGATTCAATCAGACTATAAAGTGCAGCTATCGAGCTGCAGCTTCTCACTAACGGTCTTCGTCATGTCAGTCACGATCTTAAGCGTTGCCAAGCTGTAGTAAAAATATCGCCAAGATGTTTTACTCGCCTCGCGATAGTCTTAAATGCCTCTTTGTCCCCCCTCCCCCTGGGTTAATAAGTGATCCACCCTGGCACTACCACAACCACCTTGAAAGAAGCCGTGAAACAGAAACATCGACAACACCGCTTGAAGATCCATGTGTCACGTGACTTTTTTGAGGTTAGACATGTTTTAGTATGTAATTTACGTGTGAAGTAGGTGTAACTTTGAGGTTTTTCGTATTAATTTGTATTTTTATCCGGTTTTCGATTGATATCTAATAGAAAATTTAAGTGACATGATTGCTAAGAACCTCTACAAAATATTAGTGAACATTTTTAGTGTGCGTTTGCTGTAATAGCATTAATAAAGTGAAAAATCCAACAGCCTGGCCAGCCCAGGGCGGTTTGTTTACGGGTCTTATAATGGCGGCAGAATTTTATTTGTTTTAATTTAAAAGTTGTGTTTTTTTGTATTCTAGTTCTTTGGGATAAACTTTATTGTTTTGTGGCTACAGTTAATTTATTAAATATTGAAGTGTTTATTTCGCTTAAAGGTAAATTATGTAAATTAGTTTAAAAATATCACTAGTAGAGATTGTTCGTAAGTAGGTAGGATACCACTAGATTCCTAGGTACTTAGGTAAGTACTATTTTTTTTAGTTTGTTGATTTATTAACATAGTCACAAGTCCTTGCTGTATTCCTGGGTGTAACTCTTAACTATAAAAGTGTTTTAAAAACAGGTGAAGAGAGTGTTTCAGTTTTTCACTTCCCAAAAGAGGAAAATCTGAAAATTCTATTGCTAAAAGCGATTCCAAGAGCTAACACACACAGTATTCTGTAGTTTGTGCTAAGCATTTTGTCCCCAGTGATATTTTGCCTGATGGCACCACAAAAAAAATTCCAACTTAAGTGAGACTAAATTTAACAGCTGTTCCATGCTTTTATCCCAATTTGCCTGCTTACTTATCAAAAACTGTTCTTATTCCTAGAAAAAGTCCAGCGGAGAGAAACGAGGAACAACAAGAGCGTACCTCTCAACTTAATCAAGCTTTCGAGCAATGAGATTTTATAAAAAGTTTTGACGATCTCAGTAATTATTCACAAGAAATTAATACTTCTGAATTTTGGAAAGTAAAAATGGTAAGTGACTAAATAGACTAAAATTGAAATAGAGCAAGTGTTATAAAGACCAGTTATCCACGAATACTTTACATTATTTTTTTTTATTGGTACACTTATTGGTATTTATATTACTAAAAATGGAAATAGTAACTTAGTAAGTAAGTGAAATGGTCGAATTCGTGATGTGATATACCTGTCGTTGTCATGTAAATGAGGAGAACAAAAAATAACTTCCAATCTGTCACATAAGATTCATTGTTGTCACCGTTGACACTGGTTGTGTATTGCTTAAAAAGTATTTTATTTGACGTTAAAAGTTAATTCTGTCAAATCAATAATTAAAAAGTTGACATATTTAGACTTCACGTTTCACGGGTTGTTGATGTTGCCATGGTAACTTTAAAACACGCGCGTTTTTGAAAGTGGGATTTAAACACGCTGAGGCGTACTTTAAATAAGCGAAATAGGGTATCAATAAAAAATAGCATATTAAAGTATAAGTGGATATTAAGGTCTTTAAAACACGCGCGATTTTGCAAGCACGACGGCGCAGCCGGAGTGCTTGAAATAGAGCAAGTGTTTTAAAGACCAGTTATCCACGAATACTTTACATTATTTTTTATTGGTACACTTATTGGTATTTATATTACAAAAAATGGAAATAATAACTTAGTAAGTAAGTGAAATGGTCGAATTCGTGATGTAATATACCTGTCGTTGTCATGAAAATGAGGAGACCAAAAAATAACTTCCAATCTGTCACATAAGATTCATTGCTGTCACCGTTGACATTGGTTGTGTATTGCTTAAAAAAATATTTTATTTGACGTTAAGGCTGGATCCACATACATCCGTGATACGCATCCGTTGTGTACCACATGATTAATATAAACCAATGAAATTTTATTCCCCAAAATTTCATTGGTTCATATTAATCACGTGGTACACAACGAATGCGTATTACGGATGTATGTGGATCCAGCCTTAAAGGTAATTCTGTCAAATCAATAATTAAAAAGTTGACATATTTACACTTCACGTTTCACGGGTTGTTGATGTTGCCATGGTAACTTTAAAACACGCGCGTTTTTGAAAGTGGGATTTAAACACGCTGAGGCGTACTTTAAATAAGCGAAATAGGGTATCAATAAAAAAAAATATTTTTTTATAGTTTAGATTTGACCAATGACTGTATAAATAGTGTTAAATAATCAGGTTCCAGTGGACATTGATATGAAGGTAAAAGTTTTTTCAAAAGGTAATGAATTGGCTAACAATGATTTGAAATGGATTTTACCCTTAGAAAGAATAAAAAAATTCGTCCGTTGCCGCGCGTCATAATAATAGCTTGTGGATCCGCAACGCCCAGCTGATGCGGCGTTGCCCGATGTCACTTCATGGTTTCTTTTTAAGGTGGTTGTGGCACTACTTACGGCCTTGGCCTCGGAAATCGGTTGGCCAACGTACCGGGTGTTCCACCTAAGGAGGTAATCGGCTATATCTCAGAAAGTAATAACACTAGGACGTTGGGAAAAAAAATATATTTATAAAAGCGGCCAAGAGAAATTGCTGGAAATTATTTTCAAGTTCGAAAAATGACCGCTAGGGGGCGTAAGAGAACTTTCAAAATAGAAATGCCGATTTTCTCTTGATTTTTCTTAATAAAAATATGTTAAAAATATAAGCATTGTATTCTCCATAAAATTATGCAACTTTATGTTAGGAATCGTTTTTTTCTATTTTCAGTAATAAAGTGGTGGGAGAAGGTCAAACCTTTTTTCTTTCAAACGCTGATATCTCTGCTTTGGATAAACCGATTTTATTCAACTTTGTCTTGAAAAAAAGCCCTTCTTTTCCTCTACACGAAAATCTATTAACTATACCATATTGATTCTGATGGGGGCCACTAGATGGCGTTTTTCCGTAATTCCTCAATGAATAAGGATTTTCTCAAAAAAATCAAATGTTATGATATGACTTTTTCATCATATTTTATTTTAGGCTTATAAAGGCTAATAAATAGTGGAATAAAAAATTCAGGTCCGTATTTAAAATAAAAAAGTTGATGATAGTCGCTCGAATCCGAAACGTCGGATTAAAAAACTAACCCCATCAGCTTGTAGAGGAGGAAAAGTTACTATTAGAAACTGAAAACCTCAATGTGATATCTTTTGTTAAACTAGAAAAATTAGGGATAATAATAATTAATATGGAAAAATAAGCCATTTTTTAAAACATTCGATTTTCTCTAGTTTAACAAAAGATATCACGTTGCGGTTTTTAATTCCTTATAGTACCTTTTTCTCCTCTACAAGCTGATGGGGTTAGTTTTTTAATCCGACGTTTCGGATTCGAGCGATCATCATCAACTTTTTTATTTTAAATACGGACCCGGATTTTTTATTCCACTATTTAATAGCCTTTATAAGCCTAAAATAAAATATGATGAAAAAGTCATATCATAACATTTGATTTTTTTGAGAAAATCCTTATTCATTGAGAAATTACGGAAAAACGCCATCTAGTGGCCACCATCAGAATCAATATGGTATAGTTAATAGATCTACGTGTAGAGGAAAATAAGGGCTTTTTTTCAAGATCAAGCTGACTAAAATCGGTTTATCCAAAGCAGAGATATCAGCGTTTGAAAGAAAAAAGGTTTGACCGTCTCCCACCACTTTATTATGAAAATAGAAAAAAACGATTCCTAACATAAAGTTGCATAATTTTATGAAGAATACAATGCTTATATTTTTAACATATTTTTATTAAGAAAAATCAAGAGAAAATCGGCATTTCAATTTTGAATGTTCTCTTACGCCTCCTAGCGGTCATTTCTCGAACTTGAAAATAATTTCCAGCAATTTCTCTTGGCCGCTTTTATGGATATATATTTTTTCCCAAAGTCCTAGTGTTATTACTTTCTGAGATATAGCCGATTACCTCCTTAGGTGGAACACCCGGTACTTTGTCAATGCAGCGGGGCTGGCAACATTGCACGATATCCACATTTATGACAGCCATGCTTTAGACGAAAGTTAGCTTCGCTATTTTCATTCAGCTGCAGCTTTACTTCGATTGTGTTTTCGAACGGATTGCCGCTTGCACTGGTTACATATGGCCGCATCTTTTAACTCGTGGTTTAAGTGGAGCCTTTCTTCATGGTTAAGCTGAAAACCGAGAAAAGTTTGAGTGTTTCGATTGTATACCGAGCATTTTAAATCTAGTAGTTCTGAAGTTCTGTTAGAATTTCTGTAGAGAGTTGACTGCATTTTCACGTTTATAGTGTTTCATTAATCAAAATTATATAGTTATTGCAATAAAGACTTAAGTCTAATTGCCACATAATATTTATTTGATAACGCGAAGCAGTGGTGGATTTAGAAAAAATTGACAGGGGGGCACTTACTTGTTACCTTGGGGTGCACAAAAAGCCCGCTGCGGACGAAACGCGCCGCAGGCGAAATTTTTTTAAGACCACGCCCAAATTTGGTCAATAATTTTTAGTAAATATTTTTAAAATGTATGATTACCTACTTATTTTATTGAAAATGAAATAAGATAAAAAAAATAAAAAAAGGGCCAATTTATTTTTCATTAGCGGGTACATTGTTTAAAAGTAAAGTTCAATCTTCTGGTTTTATTTCCAGCAAACTTATCAATAACAATAAAGTCCCTAGATCTACACTTTGTAATCTGTGTCAAGTTAATTTCGGGTTTAGGTCTTCCCTCAATTTTAATTTCAATTTTTTGCACAATACTTAATGAGCTAAAATTGTTTCTCAAATATTCCACATTCATAGCCGTTTTGGCATGTTTATTTTTATTAAAATAAGTCCTTACTACCCCAAAATAATACACTTTCTTTGTAAACAAAACCACAGATTACAGTTTTCTGTAACAAAACACAAATTCTAAAATCCTAAAAGGTATGCTTTTTATCTAACGTGCTTTTACGCCATCTTTTCGCTAATTATCAAACCACGTTGAAAACCTGATTTTTAATATCCATTTCTAAATGCTCTAAAGTTTTGGCATCAAAAAAATATTTGGTTGTTACAGTACAATGCTTTGTCACTGTGTTTGAAATTTTGCGTGTTGCGCTTAGGTTGGTTCGTGCGAAATTATTATGACAGGGGGGGCACGTGCCCCTGTGCCCCCCCTCTAAATCCGCCACTGACGCGAAGCCTTTCACTACACTGTAGCTTTATCAAGGGATTTTTTAAATCGAGAGAGGTACTATAATTTTAACCTAAATATTTTATATACTAATTATCTTTTTCTTAAACAAGTAATTATATTAAGGGAATACCCACAGAGCTGTTTTTAGAATATGGTCAATTATTGAAAAGGTTTAATGAGGGCGATTTATTCAAATCTGTTTGGTCATTCAAAAGTAGACCGGTGTTTTTATGACGGTTAATTTCCAAACTTTCCAACAAATTAAGTTTATGGCTTTTATTTTATGTATGAAGAATTTTGAAATTATCTACAAATGTATGGCTTTCTTCGGCAATATGATTGGAATAGGTTGAGTCTGTTTTTTGACGTAAAAAACTTCTTTTATGTTCAGCGATTGTGGTTTTGAATGTTCAACCTGTCTCTGTCTGATCTATATAAATTTTTGGACACGATCCGCAATTTATTTGATAGACGCCAGATTTGTTCCCACTGTTGGTCTTTGTTTTATGGTTTTTTAATTTTTTACCTAGTATTATTTGTTTTATATCCCTTGGTAAATCTGCAGTGTAGCGAAACGCGTCGGGTTATAAAATAAATCTTATGTGAAAGTGTCTTTATTGCAATAATTGTAATGAATTTCCATCAAGTAAAAGACAGCACTATTCGCAGTTCAAAATTATATAGAATCGGTGTTTGTATATCTGCCTCTCTAAGCCTTTTTTTAGAGCGTCCCTGCCGAATGCCTTATAACCTTTTATAAAAAAATCTGAGTAGGGTAAGGTTGCTTAAATCGTGTTAAAAACAATAGATCGGTCTTTTGAACACATAACTTTAATTTTAAAATATAATTTTTTATTTAATTTTTAAGAAACAGTGGTTTTTGTAAGAGGCTCGAACTGGTACGATTTAGGAATCACCAACGTGGTACCATTTAGGAAACTGTCTATGAAAATAAATAAATAAAATTCTAACCACAAATTTCAGATCTAATATATATTAAATTCAATTTTTGCAACATTACAAGAACTTCCTAGGCTATATTACTAAAATAAAATCAGTATAAATACTACTTATAGTCAACCTGTCATTGATGGCTATAGTCAGAGTCAGTTACAGTAAGTTATTTTACCATCGCATTCATAATCTTTTAAACTTGTACAAGGGTCATAATGGTTTATTAGCATAATGGGTTGCAAAAATACAGCGTTAATTTTATTTACAGTTGAAACATCGAACTCAACGTGCGATAGATTAAAAGTTATGGGGTTATTCATTCGTAAAACATAGAAATACATTTGACATGCGCTAAACTTACTAATGGATAAACAACCCTGACGACATACAAGAGTTTCGCGGCATCGATAAGTTAGTTAATTAACCTAAACTGGTTTATTTTACTCGCTGTTCAACTTAAATAATAAAAAAATATTAAACCCCAAGAAAATTTAGTCTCTGAAATTTGACGCGTGAGCTTGCTACGGCCCACTACTGAGCTGGAAATGTTTAGGAAGAAGCCAGTATCAGCTGTTAATGTCACATGTGGTTGTCCACTATCGAATCGCTTTTTTTTTTAGAAAAAGTTGACTACCAAAATCAATCATAGATTATAAAGTAAAATACTAATGATGAAAGAGTTTTGGACCTCCATTGTCTTTATTTGTTTTAAATCACAACGTTTCAACTGGTAAGTATCTCCAGTCGTCTTCAGGTAAATACTAAATAAGTAAAGTAACTACAAGACTATTTCTACTAGCTAGGTGCACTAAAGCATAACTGAGGTGGGTGTAGTCATGCGTTCAGTTGGCACGCGATCTTATCCTAAGATTACATCTATCTAACAAAGGTTAACAGATATTTCTTATGTCTAATGATGGTTTACTAAAGCAGCCTGGGTTCTGGTGAATAGCAGCAGCTTCCTTGATTTTTCTTTTTCTCCAGTGTGGTTCCTTATGTAGGATTTCAGCTTCTGACCACATGATATGGTGACCATGTTTCCAGGCATGGTCAGCTGCACCTGACTTTTCGGTCTCTCCTTTTAACGTATTGTTTTTGTGTTCTTTAATCCTTGTTTCTAATGGTCTTAATGTCTCACCTATATAAGATTGGCCGTATTCGCAGGGGATCTGGTAGACGCAGTTTTTCCTATCTTTTTGACTTGTGGGCTTTGTCCTCGTCAGGTGGCTTCTTAGGGTGTCCCTATCGTTATATCGTTGTCCTAGTCTTCTTATTTTCTCAGATACTCCTTTGACATACGGAATATTGAGTGTTGGTTGTGCCTCTCTGTTTGCTTCTTGCGCGTTGGATCGATTCTTACGATTTTCCAATATTGTGTCAACTAGTCTTGTGGGGTAGCCATTTTTGTTGAGGTCGGTCTTGATGTGGTGAGTCACACAGTCTGTGTGGGTTGTTCGAAATAAGAATCTTCTATTGCTTTATCTGAAATGCAACGTTTAAAAACTTAAATACAAAGTAAAAATAAATTAATTAAAACTGGTATTGGTACGATCATTAACATTCAGACAGGACAGCTAGGAGACTCCGAACAACGATGTGACATGCGCAACAAATACGTTAAAACTAATACTACGGTGCGCGGCGATTACCGATCGCTACGAACCCATACCAACGTCTTGTGGATTATGATTCGAACGGATACAATTCGTTTTTGGAGACGCAATTCTGCTTTTTTAATTGTAGAGAAACCACTTTACTAGGAACTAAATGCGTCGCATTGAGAAGATACAATTTATTTCTTAATCTACGACAGTGTCATTATGACGTATTTAGCATTATCATTTAGATGTCATTATGACCTTCATAATAGCACTCAGTGCCATTATAAATTCATAATAACATCCAAATGTTAAGATACAAAAACAAAAAAACGTCGGTGCAAACTATTTATTTGTTATTATGACTTAGAAAAACGGATTGCAATTATTTATTGTAAACATCCGAAGGGACACTGTCGGATTCAGAATCTCCCATATTTAAATTATATTTGGCCAATACTTTGCATACAACAGAAAATTAGACGGCTATAATGACGTTGTCAAAATCGAAATTGAAACAATCAAAAATGCGGTTACCATGATATCGACTAATATGGACACCTGAAAATTTTAAAAATTACGAAAACATTATCTGATATCAATGAAATTTAGACGAATAAAATCTATTTGCACTGTCGTAGATTAAATTTTGAATGATACACGTTCGATATGAACTTTGTTAAAGAAACTTGTGCAATTAAACCACTCGGCTAACGCCTCGTGGTTTAACGTTGCACACGTTTCATTATAGTGTTCATATCGAACTAGTATCATTAATAACTATAACAGAATTGCTGTATTAAAAGTAGTTCATTATTGAACAAGACTGTGCTGCTAATAGTAGGGAAGCCCACGATGCTAAATGGGGATTTACTCGAGCGTCGTGGGGACCTATTGGATCTTGAAGACTGGATGGTGGAAAGGAAAAAAGTCATATCGTCGCTCGCATTACGTAGGGGCCTAACTCGGTTTTTGTAGTTTTTCAGTAGAGCGATTTAAAGAAATCAATGGTGCTTATTTTGGATACAGCATTGACAGCACTTTTTTATTTAGGTTTATTTTTTACAGTTTCCTAAATAAATCAATCTAGAATGATGAGACATAATAATTTTTAATGAAGTTTTACGGGTTTTGTAAAAAATAAATAATAATCAAGATAGGCCCCTTCGTAAAAACAATAACAAATTCTGATTTGTACATGAAATAAGATAGGCCCCTGTGATATTAATAAAACATTTTGTTTTCAAAGAAAAGGGAGGAAAATTTTTAAACTTTAAACATCTTTATTTTATAAAAACGGTAAAAAAAATTCTAAACATATAATTTCAAAAGAATTAAAAACATCTAGTGTAATATTTAATTATTTATTCTCTAGAGGTATAACAAATTAAAAATGGGATTGGTATTTATTTTATTTTTTACGAATTGTCTTTTATGTGTTAAATAAAATTGCAATAAATAATAAATTAATAAGGCCCATCTGCAAAGTACTGTTCATCATTTAAAAATATTTTATAACGTAAAGGAATATGTTGAGATTCGCCCAGTAAGACCCATATAAAAAATATAGCATTGGGGCCAATCTTAAGTTTGGTCTTTACGTAAAAGTATTTTTATCGATAATTTAAGATAGGCCTGACTATAATAATACTATAAAACAAAAACCATGTAGTATTGAGATATGCCAGTTTGTCATAACGTTAAGGCAGTCTTTCCCTGACTTTATATGGGTATAACTCATTTTTGCCAAAAATCGAGATAGGCCCCTACGTAATGCGAGCGACGATATCATGTGTACCCTTTCACCGGTGGGGGGAGTTACTACAGGCTTTCAAAAATGTAAAAAAAAAAACAGTCACATGGATATACTCGAGCGCGTCAGATATTACTAGTGTATATTATGCCCCACGTGACTCTCATGACGGAGGTACATTAATCTGCCGGTTTTAATGGTGGGGGCGGCGGTACGGAAGGATTAAAAATGGGAAAAAAAAAATTTACTCGAGCGTGTCATATATTCAGAGGGATGTTTAGGTATCCCTAAGGAAGCTCCCATTCAATAGACTGACGATTCGAATGTGACGCAAGCTCGTGGCGACTTTTCGAAAATGCAAAAAAAACGCTATTTTGACATACTCGAGCGCGTCAGATTTTCATACAGACGGTTCAGCTTGGTGTCCTGGTCTGGCTGATTATTTTGAGGGATTTTGTTAATCTGACCATTACAAAATTCGGAACGAGTAATAACAATAAGAGTGACAGACTGCGATATAAATAAAGACAAAATCCATAGCAACAAAACGGTTTCATAACTATCTTGATGCTTTTTAATAATATTATTTTTACATATTTTTGATGGAATTAAGAGAATAATGCATAAGTGTGTTATATTTTTGAAATCGGAAGAAAAGGAACCATCTAATGCGCTTCTAATTTACAGAGTGTCTCATTTAAAAAAATTAAATGTTTGGTTCTAAATGTGACATGTGGCACCTACTGTTATTTTTGATAAACCCCATAAATACTTGGCCAAAAGTTCTACATCATACTTTTTCAGTGAACGCGCTAACTCAAAAAACAAAAAAGTTACAGGCTTTTAAAATTGGGACAAACTAAAATGTAAAATAATAACCCTGTACATAATGCTGTGATCAGCCTGTGATGGCGTGATGGCTGACGGAAAGTAGTGTGGGGACGGTGCGAGAGAGTGAGTGATAAAGAAAGAGACATTGAGGCGCGGAGTGCTTCACTGCAGCTGCACGCGCTAATAAACTTTATTGACGATTTTTGTTACTTCGGCTTGTGGTAATCGGCAGCTTATATTTTTCCCGTTATCCTTGAATTATTTCCTTCAAAATAAAAATAAAATTGACCGCGCTCGAGAATGTCCATGTGACGTTTTTTTTTTTAAAGTTTGTGACCCTCCCACTCCCTTACGTCACGCTCAAATCGTCAGATTATTGAAATGCAGACTCTTTAGCATGAAATTAACCCACCACACCTTAATCTGACGCGCTCGGGTAAATCCAGCTATCGATTTTTTTTTACTATTCCGATCAGCTGCCGTACACGCGCGGCTCTATATAGAGGGCTTAGATATGGCAGAGGTACTCAACAGGGTGCAAGGTATATCCCATATGTTAATCTGCCGCGCTTGAGTAAATCCCAAAATCCCCTATTGGGCTCCCCTACTATAATGGAACTGATTACTACCAATAAAAACACTGTTCTAGCAAATCTGGAATTTATATAACACTAAAGCGGGTTTGATACACATGCAATTTATTTAATACGTGTTAATAAAAAATAGGCTGTCAATATAAACTATGTATTAGCAAACCTGTTGTATTGGATCATTTTTCTCAGTGTTTTCACAATAAAAACGCAGTTGCTCGATGGAGAGTTCTTAAAGAAAATAATATTACCTTTGACATGGCGTTTAACTTTCGCAGAAAATATATTTCGTATATACATAGGACTATCTATTTCCATTGCGAAGTATACTATAATAAGTGTCTTGTCAGAATCTCTAAAACTTACATTGTTAAAATGTATCATACGGCAAATACGTCCTTCCTCACAAAACAAACTTCGCGGATGTTTACTTAAACTTGTTTAATAGAAACATGAAGGGTATCTTCTTTACCATCTATTATAGAACGATAAGACCAAGTAAAATGCCTCTGGAACGAGGGTTTCCTATAAAATTTATCAACATAGTTTAAAAGCGACGTTCTATTAGCTTATATCGTATTTTGCACTTGAACTGTCAAAGGAAACAGTTTCTGAAACTATACGCGGTGAATGAGATGAGAAATGGGCTAAGACAAATTTAACAACAAAGTTTGCATTGTATTAGATAAAACAATAATGTGCATCTTGAAATAATTTGCTGGTAAAAGAATAACTTTAATCTTTGGATTTCGAAAGCTAAGGAATAACGGAACAGTGTAAACATTTGGTATAATTTATCCAAACTCAGTTTAAGGACATTCCAATCATTCCATATGACGGTAAACAGTCTCAAGTCAGATCTTTCTTCTTCAATTCTTTACGTTTTTTTATTAAAGATGTTTCATTTATATCAGTATTCAATTGTTAGTCTGTAACTTTCTTTGAAAGCTAATTTGCAAATATACTTTAAACCGAGGAGTTTTGAGTGTGACAGAAAAAAATAACAAGCCATTCATTGTTATAATAATACATTCTTTAGTCCTTAAGAAACAATATAACTGAAATCAAAACAAAAAGTGTTTTCAGTGCTTAACAACAACTAATTAACAAACCCTTGTTTCTCGTATACTTATACAAAATATATTAACAAACCAGAAATTTGTTTAGAACTGGCAACCATTTACAATTTATGCACGTTGTCAGGGGTGATAAGCGCCAGTTAAAGCGGCTGGTATAAGCGGATGCGGTCTGCAGCCCGTTCAACGATCGATTCTGTCAGACAGAGATAGGCCAGTGACCGCCGATGGCGTGGAAGAGACGAAGAAAAAATATACGTGATTTGGAACTTATGGACGGGCCGGGGAATGGTCCCAGAATGGAGTTCTGGCAAAAAAATTAAAGTATTTTCTGAGCAGTGTCGTGCCGTGTCAGGTTTATTTTTCTGGTTTTAGTTTTGTGTATAGAATCTTTGAGTTACCTTATATTTATTATTTTAATATAATATTATTATATATACAGTGGGTTTATAAAGTGTAGTATGTACACACCTAATGTTAAACAAACTTATAAGTGTGTATACGCATTTTAATTATTTGTTTGGGACGCCTATGGTTAGGAGTTTCATACTGTTTTATGTCATTAAATTGACCTAAGAAACACTATAACTTTAGAGACGAACGACGAACGCTTTGCCGAGCAGCGTAAATCCTAAGGGCGATTACACACACGGCGTTTCTCTTTTTCAGTGAAAATTTATTTATTTATTAACGAGCTTAGCCTATTTTTTAAAATTACAATAATTGGCAAATAATGCATATTTTAACATAGGTAAATAAAATAAAATTAAGAAACTTAAAATTAACAATAGTATTAACACCAATAACCAAATTTCACAGTGTAGAAAAAGATAAGCGTAAATACGAACTAAAGAAAAATCAGCAGGGAGCAACTTAATATCAGGTAACCAGACGCAGGTTCATATAAAAACTTGAAGCAGATAAAAAAAAGGCAAAATCGTTAGAATAATAGTAAGCCAACCTGACAGACCTCTGCAGAAAAGAGTTTGAAGCATAAACTGTGCGATTAAATGGCTGAAAGTAAAATTAGAACGTGTGGTTCTGGGTGGAACAAAAAGTGGAATCTTCACCAACAGATCCGGACAATGGTAAACATGGTATAAGATATTGTATTGTAAATTCAAACATGCCTCTTACGGCGAACCTCAAGTGAAACCAGTCCCAAAAGAGACTCAAGTTCAGGATAAGACGTTGCATACCCATCTGGAACTCTAAATGCTGAATATCTAAGAAATTTGTGCTGGACAGTTTCCGAACTATTTACATGTGTTGCATAAAATGGACCATACTGAGGATGCATACTCCATGCGCATAATATATATATTATGCGGTCTATTAGCAGGTGAAAAAAAATACTTATGTGTAATCAAACTGATTTTAATACAATAATTTAATTAATTGTTCTCTTTCTCTCTACAACTTAAAACTAAAACCCGTATATTTTATACATGGTGTCCGGAAATGATGAGCAAAAAATTTAGTGGATAATTTTAGACTGAAAATAAATGCTATCTCTTTTTATAAAATTTTTTGGAAAATTGATTATTAATGGAAATACAGGGTGTTAAAATTAAATTTTATTTGCAGTTTTAAAACACATAAGTTACTAGAACAATAAATTAAACATTCAAATCAAAGGTTTAAAGTTACGTCCTTCCTCTTCAATCCATAAATTAATTCTTCTTAAGAAATTCCGACGAACTCCATGGAATATTCCGTCCTTTGCTATGCCATGTTTAAGGTCGAAAATAAATTAAAAAATAATTTCGTATTCATTACATGCAAGCAATGTTATTTGAGCGTTTTTCTCGGAAGCGGTTAGATTTATCGAAACAAAAGTAATATACCCATTTTTATATCAAAAGATTCGGAGAATAAAAATACTCCGTCAAAATATGCATACAGTGTAGGACAAAAAAGTTGGGACCATTCAAATTAAAGCATAGGATCCTATGTGGCGCCCTCTACGAAATGCGAAAAGACGTAGGGCAAATTTGTATTCCTCATCCCGAAAAAGCCCCATACAGGGTGTTACAAATTCGACATACCAGCATTGGAATCTCGGAAACCATAGGAGTTAGAGAAACGGTTAAATGGGGGCAAAGTTGTGCAATTCGGTGCTGAATATAATGCCGCTTTAAAAATTTTCAAATTCCTAATACTTCCGATTTTATTCGAAATAAACAGAAATTTTTCAAAATCGTTTTTATTTTTTCCTGAGCTCATTTGACTAGCTATTTAAAAATAAATGACACTTTGTCATTGCCACTTTTTCTCCTCTACAAAATGACGTTACTAAACTAAAGATCCCCCGTTTCGTCTCCGAGCGGCCATCACCAACTTTACTTTTTAAAATACGGACCTGGATTTTTTTTAAACCGATTTTTAAACCCTCCTACCCTCAAAATGTAATGGTGATATTACTTTCTCATAATGATAAATTGTCCTTACTTATTTTTTTAAATTCATATTTTTTACACTTCTTGTCAGTCCGGTCCTGGCAACGAATCACAATATTAATTAAAAATTTTATTTTATTTAAAACATTCATACATAATATAATTTATTTTATAGGAATTTTTAAATAATTCTAAATTTACTACCTAATAATTATAAATCCTAATTTTCTAAATGTTCAAATAGTCAAAATTCTTTTTGGGTATTACATGTATTACTTAAGGTGGGAGTATCAGCATGCTTGCCAACGTATAACCTATTTCGCGTAGATTTATTTATGTTTTCTAGCTTTTATACAAAATTTAAAGAAAATCAGTATCGACTGGATATTCTATAGGTAATAATTGACATATTTAATAAATATCAAGGAATTTCATAACTTATTTTAGGAGAATTGTAAAGCGAAAAATATCGGGTAAGATTTTTTTTAACATTATTATGTCATTGTCACTCATTGTTCTTTCACTATACAGTTCTCCCAAAATTAGCAATGAAATAAATTGATATTTTTGTAATATATCAGATACTACCTAAATAATGTACCGACGATATTGATTTTCTTTAAATGTTAGTTATTAAAATAATAAACTCAAAAAATCAACGCGAAATAGGTTATAGGTTGGCAATAGATTGAATGACGTTGAGAATTCAACCTTAAATACCTAACATGAACTTTAGACAAACTTTTTCATGAAACTTATTTGTAAAGGTTTTAAATAAAATAAAGTTTTTAATTAATATTGTGATACGTGGCCAGGACCGGACTGACAAGAAGTGTAAAAAATATGAATTTAAAAAATAAGCAAGGACAATTCATCATTATGAGAAAGTCATATTGCCATTACATTTTGAGGGTAGGAGGGTTTAAAAATCGGTTTAAAAAAATCCAGGTCCGTATTTAAAAAAGTAAAGTTGGTGATGGCCACTCGGAGACGAAACGGCGGATCTTTAGTTTAGTAACGTCATTTTGTAGAGGAGAAAAAGTAGCAATGACAAAAAGTCATTTATTTTTAAATAGCTAGTCAAATGTGCTCAGGAAAAAATAAAAACGATTTTGCAAAATTTAGGTTTTCTTCGAATAAAATCGGAAGTATTCGGAATTTGAAAACTTTTAAAGCGGCATTATAATCAGCACCGAATTGCACAACTTTGCCCTCTTTTAACCGTTTCTCTAACTCCTATGGTTTCCGAGATTCCAATGCTGGTATGTCGAATTTGTAACACCCTGTATACGAGATATCGTCAAAATATCATGAACGTGGCTAAAGGTATTGCAAAAAAAACTACTAAAAAATACAATTATTATTACATTACCTTCGGCCCAAAAGTGAAATACATAATGCATTATCCTAAAAACAACGGTCAAATAATTATAAGAATCGGCCCAATTACCTACCTGGAATAATCGGCGTATCAAAAAACATACATTCAGCTCGTATTGAGGACTTCCTATTTTAATGTCCGTTAAAAATGCCTAAATTCCTAAAAATTCAAAAATTCAAACGAAATATGATATGCGGCACTAACGCGACACCACATACCTGATTTTGAAACCTCTCTTTTCAAGACGCTGCGCTGCGCTGCATGTATAGGGTTAACTTTTTCTTAAAACAAAGCATTTTGACAGAAGACAACAACATTTGACCGTAACAGCTGATCTGGTTTCGTCGTGAAAGTTCCCAGATCAGCAGTGGGTCGTAGCAAGCTCACGCGTCAGGTTGCGTCATATTGTTTTTTTTCGATTTTGGTATTTTTTGAGTGTTTCTGTGGCTGTTTTTTTGTGTAGTGTGTGTTTTAAACATTCTACTTTTGGATATTATATATTTTAGAGACAGATTTTCTTGGTGTTGATTATTTAAGTTTAATGGTGAGTACAAACACCATTTTGGTTAACTTATCTATTATCAATAATATCTTTGAGCGTCAATGATTATAGTTCATGATTATTTTGTGCTCAATGATCCAGTTGATATTGTCAAAGTAAATAAGGTAATTAACACCATTACTGTAATATTTATATTTTATAAATAATAAAATTAGTACCCACGCTATATCTTTAAAAAATATTAAGACTCGCTTACAAAATTTAAAAGGTGGCAAATGCGAAGGTAAAAGAACTTGGTCCGGTTCTGTATCTGAAGCCAACCGCTTAATATACCAGACTTCAACAGGGTGCCATAAATGACTTTATCTATAGATTGACGATTAACTCCACAATGTCGGCCAAACCAGTTCTTTGACAGGGTTCTCATGTTTTTCCAAAGATCCGCTATTCTTTGTAATATATTCAAAACTCAGGGTGCTGACGTTACAAATAAGCGCTGTGTCCGAGTTTATGGGAGTTGCTGACTGGACTCCCTCATGTAACGTCACAATCACAATGTGGGAGATAGAGAGAATTGATGCTCGTCGACATACCGTGGACCTAGCGCATTCAATCCCCCAAAATTAATTAAACTGGGATATTTTGTGTTATATAATGAATTCCTAAAATTTAAAGTTTTCAATTTAGCCGTTCATATCGGTTCCTTTGAAACATCGGCTCCGTTTCTGATGGCATTGTTTCAATCTCTGACATCTCGATAAAGTTTTACGCAAACACTCCCAAAAGTGAACTGACAAACTTAATTTCCGCAAAACTCGACGTCAAACTATTTATTCGGTTCAATATCTGCTCTACGGCAACACTATCCGTATTTACTCGGTTCTAATATTAAACAAAATAATAATGACAGAAACGGTGTCAAGTATGTTTGCAGATTCTCCGCAAACGTGTAGATGTGCTCTGTATGCGGGACGTAGGCAAATAATAAAACCAAATAGGTCGCAATATAGTGCTTCGGGTAAACGTGCGCGCTGCCATCGGGAAAATCCCGGCGTTATTACAGTCCGTGTATAATTGAAGGGTTTGGAATTTCTCGGGATTGGCAAATAAGGCGTCGTACGATCTTCGATCGGATTGTTTTTAATTAAAAGGAATGCTAATATTACCGTAATTTTGATTTGCATAATATATTTGATGTTAGAATTGATTCGGCTTTTACTTGGTGGAAATCCATTATTAATTGTGTTAAATAAATGGTAAAAAAATTAAAAAATTATAATTTTATACTTTCCACAGATATTTATTTTGACTCGACATGTTTCGCAGCACAGTTGCTTCTTCAAAGGAGTATTAAAAAATGGTATTTTAAAAGTTATAACTTAGGTGTAAAATTGCAGGTAATTTTCAGGTTGTTTAAATTGTTGGAAAAACCAATAATAATGTTTACAGACTAATTAAAGAGATTCAAAAGAGGTGATCCGTTTAAATCATTAAGAAGAGTATTGTTATTTGTAAGCCTATTTATTTCTAAGGATTCGAGCAAATTTAATTTTGTACTTTTGTTTTCAATATGCAAGATATGGTAGTTATGATTAAATATATGATTTACTTTTAACCTTATCCTTAGAAATAAATATGCTTAAAAACAACAATACTCTTCTTAATGATCAATTGGATTTAAACGGATCACCTCTTTTGAATCTCTTTAACTAGTCTGTAAACATTATTATTGGTTTTTCCAACAATTTAAACAACCTGAAAATTACCTGCAATTTTATTGTTACACCTAAGTTATACCTTTTAAGATACCATTTTTAAGTACTCCTTTGAAGAAGCAACTGTGTTGCGAAACATGTCGAGTCAAAATAAAAATGTTTCTTGCTAAGAAGGTAACACAATTCTATAAAAATATATGTCATACCAGGAGAATTTTTTAGGGGAAGTTTGACAGCCGCCCCACCGAAAATATACTGCTTAATTAATTTTGTTAGGTTTACGGTTTACATAATAATCGAATCAAATAGACCTGCCTGACACGTTTGAAGGGCACGCAATAAAAAAAAAATCCCGCGCGTCTGCAATGCTGTAGCTTTTTCCATTTTTGCCCTCCTCCCCCAGGTTAGAGTGGTAGACTTCTGGCACTGTCCAAACAGTCGTAGTCCTATGAAGACCGTTGTGGTACCACACGTGTTCCGGGGAACCTATCCGCGTCAGCTTTCTGATGGTTAATTCGACGTACGAGTAGGATATAAAAGAATCTTGGCAGCTCAATCAAACTAGCCGCTACTGTCAATAAATTTAGTAAGTCGACTCAGTTGTAAGTTGCTTACTTTCTTCAGATCATTAAATAATTGTTTACCCAAGGCATTGAAACTATTTCTTGCGATGCCAGTGCATTCACACAAGAAATGCTGAATACTTTCCTGCTATTTTTTATCTTTGCAACTTCTGTAGAAGTCGTTAGCTGGAAAGCAGTGATATTTCTTAAGTTTTTTCGATTGTGCTGTAATAATTATTCTGCAGTTTTCCTGTTATCTAGTAGGGGCCACGGCCACAGTGATTTGAAGATGTTCCAAGTTGTTAGTTCTGTCCACCTGCTTTGCAAGTTGTTACGCTATCCGATCTCTTCTCTGACCAATCCCAGTGATCTAGCCACAGTATTCTCTGCTAGTTCGACAGACATGTCTGCGCCCTCCCTGGCGCAATAGCATCTCCGTTGTCATCTATATTGCATATGGCCAGAAACCCAACACTAGGTGATTTGATTACCTCCCCCCCCCTCTCTAAGTGGACGTCTAAAACCGTCACAGTGTTATCAAATACAACATAAAACTGCATAAACTATAACATGTGGCTCTAATATTTGACTTGTGAACAGTGGCTGTATGCAGATTTTCATCAATGACAATACCCGAAACTCAAATCAAAGCAATACCATCGACCTTCGACCAGCCTCTGAACTATTTCTGCATTCGCTGCGGAGTGCGGCGATTGATGACCCCGACCCGCGCTAATAAATCTAATTCGCCTAAACGTTCGGCTACCGCTCGGTCGCTGCGAATTCTTCGGGTACTTCCGCCAAGCTCTAACCCCACGAGATCAATTCCGGACACTACGCCAATGCCGGGGTTTGATTACGAGGAGCGGTTAAAATATTATAAGGTAAAATCATTTAAAAATACATAATATTTACTGATATACAGTGTGGTTTTTTAAGTGTGCAACATATGGGAATTTTTTTATTAACGATTTCTCAGAAAATTTTATTCTTGATAAAAGTTGGTGCATATTCGATAATCATATTCGGTGCACTTGGAATGGTTGCAAGTCAAACGGTGTACAGGGTAGGCCAAAAAATATAAAACTTGTACAAGAATAAAGTACCCCTATTTCAAAAAATTGAGCAAAATGTTATTAAGAAAAGTTGTTTAGAATTAAAAGTTATGCATAGATTTAAAAACGTGACCTCCTAAAATAAAAAAATATATTTTTTTAAAAAACATTAATAATTTCCCAAAAATTTTCTTTTTTAATATTCACCATAAAGACCTTCATAAATTAATCAAAATCAAATCAATTTCGCATATTTTTGTTCAAGTTCAAGCATATTTGTAAAAGTTACTTGAATTTTTAATTTATTAAGGAATCACAAACTTTATGTTTGTTGCAACGGTATTAAACACAACTTTAAAATATCCTAAAAATTAGTTTTAACAAGATAAAGCATTAGTAATGATAATATGCTAATTAAAAAACCATCATTTAAAGTGCAAAATTTTTATTTTAAATGTTTATTAAAATTGTTTATTCTTGTAAAAGTTTCATATTTTTTGGCCTACCCTGTACGCCATTTGACTTGCAACCATTCCAAGTGCACCTAATATGATTATAGAATATGCACCAACTTTTATCAAGAATAAAATTTTCTGAGAAATCGTTAATAAAAAAAATTCCCATATGTTGCACACTTAAACAACCACATTCAATTATTCAAAATTTTTTTTGGAGGTCATTGACTAAATGACCATATGGAAGATCCAATAATTTGAAAAATAATCCGAGCCCACTGTTGATAATTATTAAATTATACTAATACATTGTTTATTTATTTAAATAGAAAAAGTGGTTTGAATTTTAAACTTAAATTTATGTTATCGGGAAACTTTTGGACCCTTACTACGTAGTTTAAGTTTTAAATATTAAGAGCAAGTTTCAAGTAAAGTTTTAGAAACTTTAACCAAAGTTAAATGAACACGACACTTTATATCTACAATATCGCTTTGAAACAATTTAAACACGGAATAAAAGTAAAAATGTAACAGGAATGGCGTTTCCGAAGTCAAATGGTTTTAGTTTAGAAATGGTAAATACTCCCCACAGTGATTACTGAAGCATTTCATTTCTAATATTTAACATTAAAAAATTAAAACACTTATGGCCACTTGCACCGTAACGCTAACAGTGGTTTAAATTTTAACAGTAGCTTACAATTCATTTTTGACTTGCACCGTGAGTTATGCCAAGTTTAAATGGCTTTAAACTACTGTTAAAATAAACCCCCAATTTCGGCGGCCTAAATGCATTTAAACAATAAGTTTACATGGTTCTAACCTAAAAAAAGTGTTGCCATAAAAATATAAAAACTTTTTTCGTATTTCGGGTGCTATTTCCGTTTTTTTTTTGTAACGAGATGAATATTTTCGAAGAAGTTTTGCTGGAAGATGATCTGGATATTCTAGACATAATAGATATGGGATTTCCAAGACGGATATATGACAGAGCAGACCAGTTTAATGATTTGGACAACTTCACTTTTTTTAAGATATTCCGCCTGTTAAAGCCTACAAATTTTTTCTGTTCTATTTTGCGATCAGCCACCTTTTTTCGAAGTTCTTTCTTTTTATTTTCATAAAATCTTTTTATTGAATCTTCTGTTCTATAATTATTTGCCGGAGATGTGGCATTAAATTCAGTTGTTACCTTCACCCAAGCCGTGTTATTTTCAAAATTGGTATTTTTGTCTGTTTCTTTATTTTCAATAATGTTTTTGTATTTTGCAATTATATTAATAAGGTGTGATTTTTCGTTGGAGGAAAAATTTGATGATCTCGCCCGTTTTACACCTGGTTCTGCATCCATCACAAAATAATATAATAATATGTAAAAATACCACGAAATTTGTCCAAACAAAAACTGGGGGTCAGAAAAAAAACACTGGAAAAAACAAATGCCATGCCATAACCTCAAATTATACTATTTGAAGTTAGGTGTTTATACCAACCCAACGAAAATTTCCTAGATCGGTACGTTAAATTTAACCATGCACCCTTAATGTACGCTGCAAGTGGTTGTGATTTAATTCACTGTTAGATTTTAACTTGTCAGTTAATTTAACTGATAAGTTAGACAAAACGGTGCAAGTAGGCATTACGGAATCATCTGTCAAATGTTTAATAAGTCCGACGCATCTCCTTCTGTCAGTTCAGTCAACTACAAGCTGGTCTACGTGTATTCGTTTTTCTACGTTACTAATAACGTTCAAGATCTATAAACTACTAAGGATATTTCATGTGGTTCTGACTTACATCAATGCCTCATGATGGCGTTATGTCCATAGCCTTCTCGATTTACCAAAAATGCCTACCAAAAAAATTTACCTACCACACAAGAACTTATTACACCCAACACTGCACCAATACACACATCTACACCAACAAAAGTAAGTTCTTAGCTAGTAACAAATTACATAAAGCTTACTTCTGCTCAGACCAGCGCTGTTGGTACTCTCCCAGAAATAGCGGGGTACCCATTGCGGAAATGCGTGGGCACCAAATATCTCAGCTGGGCACAAACAACACAATAACGCAAACACTAACATAGCGAGCAACAGCTTGCTACTGCCCAGATCAGCACCGTCTCATCTGAGCACAAACATCGCAAAGGCCAACACAAACACTAACACAGTAAGCTTCTACTACCTAGTTAAATGACAAAGCCAGCTTAACTACACCCACAGAAAAATAAAGGGTTTAACTACACCGGTACCCAAAGCGTTAGCGAGTACGACGCAAAGCACGCATTACGCCGTGTCCTAGCTAAATACGAGTGCGTGCGGTGCGTGCGGAGCGATGCGTGCGACGCGGTGACATTTAGAATTAAACGCAGAGCAACAGATGAAGATGTCCAAATTAAACACGAAATGCGTGCGTGGCGGCAACTCGCATCGCACGCAATGTTTTAAAATTAAAACGGTTTTATTTTTCTATCAGTTCTCGTCCGACAAATTGCAATGGAGGTGTTAATTTTGGAAGTGTAAAAAAAAATACGCACTTTGGAACAAAAGAAATCCTCAGTCAAAATTTATTGTTTTCATTCTGGTATACTGCTGAAATGTCGTTTCATCGGCACTAATGTCCGACCGAAACCGAATCTTATTCGGCCTTGGTCTCAGTTTCGGCCAAAACCGAAACTTATTAATACATGTTAAAAATTTTATTATATGCTGAAATTTAGTTTATTTTATATGTATAGGACGAGATCGATCTTGGAAACGGATTTAACTCTTCCCATTAAAAAAAGGTCGACAGCGAAAAGATCTATTTATAATCGACAACACTGCCTACGGAACCCACCCAAAGTTAGCCGAACGGTGCGCGACAATTCACGAACACTGAGTAGATTTTTTGGCCAAAAGTAGCCGATACCGAACCTTCGGTCGGTCTCTAATCGGCACGCAATTGCGGATAAAAATAATGAAACTCACCATAAATTAACCTGTTTTTAAAGAACATAGTAGTTTTTCTCTTTTACGTCTCATTAATATTTTTAATACTACTTTTTAAAACTAATAATATGTGTGAACGCAATACGTCAAATATCGTGCCGTATTTTGCCACCTCCGCTTTATCTGCAAAAAAGAACGATACGTGCGTGCAACGTAGTTCCCGCATCGCACGCACTCGGCGTAATAGGCGTGCAGTGCTGAAATACTAAAACGAGTGGTCTGAAGGTTTATACGCCTATGGCGCGGAAACCGCAGGAACACGGTGAGTTTAGTCGGTAGGAGGCTCCCCTTCAGGGGGTTGAATCCGACACTCCCTGCTGGTATCATCATGGAAAAAAAATTTGATTTAAACGAAGTGTGTGAGACGGTTGAAACTAGCCTCTTCATAAAGGCACTTTGACGAATCTGGGTGGGGGCTTTCCGAGCGGTGAGATCGTTAAGAAAAGCAATTTGAAATGGCAGTTGATTTTTTGATATTAGGACGTTTTGTCATGATTTGACAAACAAACCAACCTAAAAATATACCGATATCAACGTCCTGTCTTCGCACATACTCAAGTAACTGACATTATACCTTTATTGTGTAAAAGCCTATTTCTCAACAAACTGTTTGTATAACCGAGCAGTATAGCAAAAAACACAACCATTACAAGCGCACTAAAAGCATTTGACTGTGTTAATTACAGAATACTGCTGCAAAAACTTTAACGCTTTCGACGGGTATCTTTTGACTGGCTCCGATCGTATCTCGCGGAAAGGCTGTAGGTAGTCTCAATAGCGGAAGCATTGTCTGACGGGGGCGTCGTTGAATGTGGTGTTCCTCAGAGATCTGTTCTAGGGCCTATATTGTTCCTTCTCTATGTTAATGATTTGCAAAATCTTAATACTTGGGGACAGTTTACCCTGTTCGCCGATGACACGACCATTCTATGGCATGGTACGAGTATAGGTTATTTAGAGCAAGTAATAATTAAAAACCCGTGAAAAGATAAAGAACTGGTGCAACATTTAAGATAGAAAAAGACCAAGATTCTATCTTTTAAGTTCAAAATTCTTTATTTACAATGCAAAAAAATTATTTAATCACCTACCGATAGAGAAACCGAACATTGATAACTTCTTATCTGGAAATTTGCTGCTAGTTGATTTCAGTAATTGTGTTATGGTAATATTTATTAGTAATTTTGTTAGTAATAAGCTTTGTCAATGAGAATACTATATTCTTCCAGTTCAAATCCAAAATCTCCGAGCCAAGTGACGTCGTGCGCCAGGCAGACAAAATTGTGACTGCGATCTAGCGTATAGTAAACATTTAAAGTCCTCCCGCAAGATGGATTCCAAGTCACGTGACACGCTGACAATTCTGGTCTATTAAATCTTTAGAAGTTGGCATAAATTCCAGGACCGGACTTGAAAATTATACATGTCACACCTTCTAAAACAATAATAATTATTGATGCAATAGTTTTATCGGTTCTACCGCTTTAATATTGCCAAATAATAATAATAATAATAATAATAATAATTTCTTTTGAAAGTTTTGTTTTATAAATATTATAATTAAAGGAAGGTAATGGTAAACATTAATTTTTATATGGTTTAAAGATAAAGTGTCAAAATAGATTTAAAAACTATATAATATTATAATTATCCAAACCTTGAAAATACTAAATTAACTGAAACGCAACTTTAAATAGGACTCTGTCACTTACAACAGAATTTTTTTTGTTTTATTTGTTCTAATTATACCTATAGGTAAAACACTATACCTACAGTTCAATATAAACTAATTGAATTCAGTCAGGTATTACATTTACTGTCAAGGAAATCCCCATATAATATGACTTACGTAAGGTACGTAGGCCCAGATATGATTTTTATGGAATTTGTTGGTTATGATACAGTTATACATTCCTAAACTTGTATGTGGGCTAACATAAAGTTAAAAGCTTTAATTTAGCCTGGCATTTAATTTTCTGTCAATATCCTACTTTAACAGTTTTTGACTTACGTAAGGTAGGTCGTAGACCCAAAAATGGTGTTTATAGAATTTGTTCGTTAAATTGAAATTTATTGATACGGTTACATTTCTAAACTTGTATGTAAGCTAACTTAATGTTTAAAACTGTATTTTATTGCCATACAAACAATAATATTAGTAATATCTAATAATAATTTTACTTATGTAAGGTACTTATAGATGGCAACAGACATTTGGCAGAACTAGGCAGTACCCGGTTTTATCAACCTACCCAGTTTTTTCCAACTCTCCCCTACCTATTTAAGTCAGAGAAATAATTTCTACTTATTTTTCTTAAAACAGAAAAGGATACCTAGATAGTGCAAAATGCAAACATGATACATTAGAAACCTAACCTTTACGAATAAACATTTTAAGAACAAAAATTTCACAAACTTTTCGACAAAAACGGCGTTCAGATAAAATGAATCTTATTACTTATCGGGGGTAAGTGCACAAGTGCATCAAAATTACCGATAATTTTTGAATGAAATGTGTTTTTTTATAATTGCAAGAGTTTGTTTTCATATTTTCGCGAAAAAGCCCGACTCCGCAGGAGGAGGGCATTTTCGTAAAATATGAAAACCAACGATTGCAATTTGTAAAAAAAACACATTGAATAAATAAATTATCTGGTTATTTTTATGCACGAGTGTAATTTATTTGAATATTTCCCAAATTAATTAAGAACTCGAATCAAGTAAATCTAAATATTTTATTTAACAGAAAATACTAACAATAAAATTAAAATGCTTAAAAATTACAAGAATTGCAATGAAAAGTACAATTATTGTACAATATTTTGCTTTGAATTCGTAGACATGGTGGTTGATGCAGTCAACGAGCGAGAGCTTATTTCGGCGGGGGACTCTCTTGAGCTTGACGGTTGGTCATAGTCCCGCATTTTTTCAATCAAAAGCATATGGTGGTTCTCATCCATCTGAATGTAAGGCGTCAGTGACTTGGTATTTGAGTGTCCACTTAGTTTAATTAACTGTTGTTCTCCAACACCTTTTTTGGCAAGTTTTGATACGGCGGTTGCTCGTATAATAAGATGACGTTAATTGTCAGAATATTACATTTTTTGACGTTTGTTAAAAATAAAATCCCGCTTTGACGTTTCGTCAACAATATAAACTTGCGATGCAATTTTCGATTTCTGGCAGTGCTGTTTTCGCTGTAATTTTGCGAAAATTGCATTTCTCTTATGGGAACTTTAACATATGAGGGAAATATTCGATGAAATCAACTAACGTGCAAGGCACACTATAATAATTTTGATCCCTAATGAAAAAGAACTAAAAAATTTTAACCTGTAAATTTTTGGTAAAATGAATAATAATTGTTTGTACTTACCGGCCGCACAAAAGTAATTAAAATTCAATGAAAGTAAAAATAAAAGGCACCATAACCACAAAATATTTTGAAAACGTAATTAAATGTAACAAAAAGCACAAAAACGTAATTAATAACTCTGTGTTTGGAGTCATTACGGTCCACTACTAATCTGGGGATATTATTATGTCCCAATATCAGCTGATCGATGACAAATTTCTGCTGTCATATGTTTTAAAACGAGAGAATTCGTGCCGTTTACTATATCTTGTCTTCTTTGTATCATGCAGTGTAAGAAGCTTGGCGCTTGGACCACACGCCCGACCCCTGCCTTTAACTAACCAACGGTATAAAGTAGATGGTTATGTCCTGAGGGCGACGATCTTACAAACCTTAAGGTTAACTAATCTTCTTTAAACGTAGGTAATTGGTCTAAAACACCGCTCTCTGTACTCAATTTGGATAAAACAGACACATAAAATATTAATATACGCCAATAAAATTTCGAATCACTGTCCTAACTTATAAATTAAGTCAAAAACTCCGTACACATAATGTAAATAAGGATATTAAAATTGCAAGAAGGAATAAACAAGATTATCCCGATATTTTTATCCTTCTCAAGATGCTTTCAAATATTGCAAGATTATGCCAAAGGCCACATAACAAACACAGTTAATTGGCTGGAATAGTGCTTTCCTGTATTCTTATATGGTCGTTTTCTTTTTAGCATCTTGTTATCGCGGTTATTTAGGCGAAATGCCTTTGGTCTAAACAACCTCTTTAAATCCATGCTTTCATGTTAAATTGCATTTGACAATAAAACTCTTTTGTTGTTGCTGCTGCAGTCACGAATTACGGCGCTACTATTAAAGGGCGGTCAAGTGTGAGTCTAGTTCTATATTAGAGTTTCAGCCAGGGGTCATCATGACGCTTGTTAACAATAAAAACTATGAAGAAGTAGTCCATACTCAAAGTGGAGTTAAATGTATAGAAAAAAAAAGCACAAAGTCTTTCTATATAATTTTTTATTAGAATAACTAGGCGAACCTAGAATAATTCATAATAATTAAATTCAATATGTTTCGAGTGTAGAAACACTCATCATCAGGAAAAACAAAGTGAATGGTACAATGCTGATGTTGTTAGCAATAGAGAAAATAATAGTGGGATTGAGCCGTAATGGAGCTTTCAAAGATGTACAAGAGGTGTAAAAAATTAAATAGTCAAAAACCGACAATCAAGACTTCAGCATACTGGAAAGTCAGGGGTTAGTGCAGAGGCCCTCTCTTGGGCAAAAAAATGAAGAGTGTAAAAGAAAAATTAGGAAGTTTTTACAGACTCTGTGGAAAACATTTGTTAAGTAGAGAAAAATCTTTATTCAGTTTTGTTAGAGACATGTAAATGTATTGAAATAAGAGGGAAAGAAAAAGAAAAACATGTTTTTCATAAAAGTCGAAGCATCATTTAGCTTGAAGTAAAATACTGTTGGGGTACTAGGCTTTTTACGGCCCAGTTACCCCGGCAGGAGTCAAAACGTACACATTGTGTGCAAAATTAAGTTTAAAAAAGTTTTAAAAAAGTTTTTTGTTTTACTAGAACATCTTTGTTAGAGAAGTTCCACTGCAACCAGCACGTGTCAGTAGGGAAATTCCCTAAGATTTAAGATAAATGTTTTCCACAAATTCTGTTAAAACTCCCTAATTTTTCTTTTACACTCTTCATTTTTCTGCCCAACCCCTGACTTTCTGCACTAACCCCTGACTTTCCAGTATGCTAAAGTCTTGATTGTCGGTTTTTGACTATTTAATTTTTTAAACCTCTTGTACACCTTTGAAAGCTTCATTACGGCTCAATTCCACTATTATTTTTTCTATTGCTAACAACATCAGCATTGTACCATTCACTTTATTTTTCCTAATGATGAGTGTTTCTACACTCGAAACATGTCGAATTTAATTATTATAAATTATTCTAGGTTCGCCTAGTTCTTCTAATAAAAATTTGTGGAAAAAGACTTTGTGCTTTACTTTTTTTATTTAACTATGTTTTAATAATTTTTTAAGAGATGAGGAAGTTAAGTAAGACCATGGTAGCCGTACCTAAGAGGGGGGAAGGGGAGGAGGAAGAGATGATGAGAGAGGGTTAGGGTATGATCTACTTCAAAATGAGTTTTTTTTATAGCAATCAAGAATCTTTCCTTTCCTCGTTTTCGAGGGTAGAAAATTCGATTCCGTTAAGCTTATCTTCACAAAGAAAATACCTTTTTGGTTGGAGGTAGTTTCCACCTTCCTCGAACACTCCTAGCACGCATTCAATAATTATGTGTTTGTGCTATTAACCCATTAACGCCCAGTGATACTGTTTGGTATCGCTAAATCAGCTGACATTGGCCATTTTGACTAGTGCGTTAGTGGAAAGCATCTTCAGTTGTGTTTTAACTATCTTTGAGTACCGTTGTCCATTTGTGAGCAAAAAAACACGTGTTATTTTACCGTTCATTTTACGTCAATAGAAAAATATGGATATTCGCTTGGAGTAAGTATAGTTTTTCAGTGATAATATTTTTTTTTTGAATACAAGTATTGATATTGACTAAGTAATACATATAAAGCCCTCTATAACGTATATCTTATGTTTCAAAATTCCCCTGACTTTACAAAATGGGCGCATAACATACTGATACCATATGGTATCACTTGGCGGTTTCACTATATATTTTTTTTTCGACAGGCGTGGATTTTCATTGTCTGAAGCTTTAGATATGACATACGCTAATGACGATGCGGAAAATCAAATAGACGATATATTTATCGAGCCCCCTGATCCCAATGTCGACACCGATGAAAATTCCGCTGACGAAGATGACGGAGGCATGCTAAATAATTTAACAGGTCGACAATTACGTGCACGTGTGGAAATAAAATTGACGAATAATACACGGTTAGGCAATAATTATGACGACTTTTTTGCAGAAAGCCCTAACCAATCACCAATCCGTAACCGAATCATCTTCTACATCAACCTCAAAAGATACATATTACAACGCAAGAGTTTTGTTAGAACAATGTGTTCTAAGTGTGATGTAGGTCTTTGTGTAGTCTGTTTTGCCAATTATCACACAATGTAAAAATTTACTTTTAATAATTCCATAAATAAATATGTATTTTAAAATTGTAATACTGGTATTTTATAGTATCATATGCGCCCAGTGATACCATATTTGGTAGCAGTCATTTTCTTAAAAAATGACGTAAGATATTAACTCAGAAAAGTAAAAATATCTAAAATAACTAACAAAAAATAATTTTGGGCGTAAATGGGTTAAGGGTCTTATTTCTGCTTTTAGTGGATCAGATTCAGATTTTATACTATCGATAACGGGGGACAGCAGTGTTTTGCCGATGCCTGTCTGACTTTTGTTGAAAATAAGGTATTTTTTGCACTTTTTCGATGGAATAATCCTTTGACCCTTCCCTCCTTCCTTTATGCTAACATTATATGTTTCAGTCGTTTCTTTGTAAAACAAAGTATAGAAAATATAAAATACGTGAAGAAAGAAAAATATATCCTATAAGCCATTCATAAACTTGCGGAAGCATGAACCATGGATATATCGTTATTAAGCTAAAGAGGTTAACAGCGTTATGATGCCACAAAATTACTAGTTTTAAGGTAGAGATGAAGGATTCCATAGCATCCAAACTGCTTACCATTTTAATATTTTTGAAATTATATTTGGCACAAGGTCTACAATTTTAAAATATATTGGCTTACACAGGGTGCCCCAAATAGTCAGGGCATATCAAACATACTTTTTATGAAAAGGAGATTCGGTTGTACGCCGGTAGAATAATTTATTTAATATTGCCTAGCGCTTTCGGCCCATTATGAGGCCATCATCAGGGCTTAGGTTCTAAAAGAAAAACACAAACAAGAGTAAAAAACAGTAGGAACAAACTACGTGAAAAAACTTACTCGTCACAACTCGTTTCTTGTCTCCTGGACATAATTTGACGAGTAAATTTTCTCACGCAGTTTGTTCCTATATACTGTTTTTTTCTTTTAGAACCTAAGCTCTGATGATGGCCTCATAATGCCGAAAGCGCTAGGCAATATTAAGTAAATTACGTTAAAAAAACAAAATAATGCTTCATTTCAAAAATACTTTTTTTTTAAATGGAAGTAAATTATGATTTTTTGGATTGTTTGATGAATTTTAGGAACATTTTAAATAACATAAATTTTAGTTTGAAGGTAAACGATTTTTTTAGGATTTGGTGTTTTTTAACACTTAAAAAACATGCACCTGTCGCATCGGTAGAACAGACCGATAGTAATACATGAAACTTGGGTGTTATGGAAGCGACTAAAGCATATTTTCAAAAATAAAAATATTTATCGGAAAATTTTAAAAATATTTTCTAATGTAACGATTTTAGAAACTCAAAAAGTCCATGCTATTTTAATTAATAATAATAATAAAGATATACATTTGTGCCAAAATATAAAATATATTTACAAAAATTATAAAATATATGTGGGTGAGAGTACCTAACATACTAGTAGGCACAAAAAGGTAGGATTTTGATTAACAATTAATCAGCCTTCCAATCCGATCCTGAGATAATTTAATTTGTTTTTTAAAATTACTTTTAAAAGCCGAATAGTTTAGTTTTTTTTATATATCAGATTGTAGGTATATTGTTATACATTATTGTACTATTATATTTAAAAGAAGTTTTACATGATGTTTTTGTATTTCCAAATTATTTTAATTTCTAGTTTTCATGTTGTGGGCAAATCTAAAGTAATTTTTTTCATATAAATAATCTGGTTTTTTAGTGGAAATTATTTGATAAATAAAAGAATTTAAACGAATTTCACATCTAAACTTAAGTTTTATAATATTACGTTGTCTATAGGTTGGAGTAACAGGGTAGTATTTTTGAAGGCTAGTCGAAAATCCTATATAATTATTTTGTAATATGTATTTGTAACTTTTGCTTGCTTTTATAATTTATATTTTTATGATATATAACATCACTATAATCTAAACTACTTAAAATAATAGAATTTACAAGCCTTAATTTTGTATCAGTGTTTAAGTACAATTTAAAATTATATAAAGTTAATAATAAGCATTTTTTATTATAAAAAAAAGAAAAGCACAAAATGTTTCTCCACAAGATTTTTCCTTCTGACACGTGCTGTTTGCAGTGGAACTTCTCTAACAAAGATGTTCTAGTAAAACAAAAAACTCTTTAAATTTTTTTAAAACCCAATTTTGCACACAATGTGTACGCTTTGACTTCTGCGGGGGTAACTGGGCCGTAAAAAGTCCCCAACAGTATTTTACTTTAAGTTAAATGATGCTTTGACTTTTATGAAAAACAATTTTTTTTTTCTTTCCCTCTTATTTCAATACTTTTACATGTCTCCAACAAAGCTGAATAAAACTTAAGATTTTTCACTACTTAACAAATGTTTTTCACAAAGTCTGTTAAAACTCCCTAATTTTTCTTTTACACACTTCATTTTTCTGCCCAAGACAGAGCCTTTGCACTAACCCCTGACTTTCCAGTATGCTGAAGTCTTGATTGTCGGTTTTTGACTATTCAATTTTTTACACCTCTTGTACACCTTTGAAAGCACCATTACGGCTCAATCCCACTATTATTTTCTCTATTGCTAACAACATCAACATTGTACCATTCACTTTGTTTTCCTGATGATAAGTGTTTCTACACTCGAAACATGTCGAATTTAATTATTATGAATTATTCTAGGTTCGCCTAGTTTTTCTAATAAAATATTGTGGAGAAAGACTTTGTGCTTTTCTTTTTTCTATACATTTAACTCCACTTTGAGTATGGACTACTTCTTCAAAATTTTTTATTATGTTTATATATGAGCTTTAAAGGTCAAATATTGATCAAAAATTATACCAAGGTTTCTAGCGGATGTTACCAACGGCATCGCATAAATATTAATAATAATTTTGAAATCAGTATTGGTAAACTTATTTTGTTTTCATTAAGCTTTAAGTCACGATCCTTTATTACTTTAAAAGCATTAGGAAGATCTTCCTTCATTTATCAATAAAATCCAATGCAAAAGGTTATCATTTTTTAATTTGTGATATATTTGTTTATCATTAGCAAAAGCTAATAGTTGATCATATTTCAGGGATAAATAAAAATAAAATATACGAATAATAAGGGACCCAGCACAGATCCTTGAGAAACTCCATTGAATACCTTCCATAAATTCACATCATAAAGAAATTCTTGTAATTTGAGATCTATCTGATAAATCATTTGCAAACCATTTACAAGTGTGTTTATGAAATCCTATATATTTAAGTATTGCAACTGGTAATTCCTGATTTAGAGAATCAGAAACTTTAACCAGATCTAGAAAAACGATACTAGTAACAAAATTTGAATCCCAAGTTTCTAAAATATAACGCACTAAAAAGTTTATATAATAATGTCGTTGTGCTAAAACGCAGCCACTGAGTTTTGTTAAGACTCAGTGCCCCAAACAGTTTTTTTAATTATTGATTTATATTTCAACAAAATCAAAATTGGGCCTATCAAAAGTTTTTAGAATTGTTATTTTACTTCCTCTTCCATTCAGTTGATTTGGACTTCTCCCTTTCGAACAAATATGTTTTAATTATTTTACTTCATATATATTTTTACGTACTCAGTACGATCTACATTTCTACCAATTTTTCTTCACCATTTATTTTATACACCACCACACCTTTTGTTATGTTCCATAAAAGCCCCATTAAGGTTGTATACCTTCTACCATTTTCTTTTCTGCTAACACCATTAGCAAAGCTTTTTCTGTCTTCTGCTGATGAACGTTTCTAAGTTCGGAACATGTAGAGACCTTAATTGAATATTTTTATTCTAATAAATTTGTGGAGGAAAACTTTTGAGTTTTTCTTTTGTTTCTTATACGTTCAACTACACTTTAAGCATGGACTATTTTTCCAAATTTTTCTTTTAGTTTAAACACTGCATCTTGCATGCAACTATGGGAATTATCTTGGGCTGACTCATGTTTACTCAGGGGAGCAAACTTTTATGTGCCTTTATTTACGATACAGCCGTTCCTTGTGAATTCAAATATGCAAATTGTCTAAATTTTAATAGACTTCGTCGTAAGGGACTTTGTTACTTTTATGCTTGCGAAATTATTAAATTCTTTTTTAATAAAAACAATAAAAAAGTAATATTTGGAAAAAACACATTTGCATCTAAGAAAATAATACAAACACCGTTGCGGTGGTGTTATTCTTTGCTACAATTGATTTAAAGTTTTCTTTGACCGAGCTGCTAAGAAAAACTGTTTAGAAAACGGCAATTTAGCGATCTCTGCTGACTAAAATATAACGATAAAAAATTTAGTAAAATTTTGAAGAATGATCCACAATTTTATATTTAAAATTTATTTAAAAATATACTAAAAATCTAATAAAAATAATACATAAATAATAAATTTGTTTAATCCAAACCTCTAATTCTCTTTCACTGTCAAATGGGTTGTACCGTGCGAGCAAAAATTATTTGCATTAAAGAGGGCCTTGTTGTGTTGTTGTGACCTGTTGGGTGTCAATAACTACCTGAATTAACAATCAATCAGTTATTCCGTCATCTTTGACAGTCGTTACAAGTAATTTGCTTCATCGCTAATTTTTCCAATTTCTTGAACAATTCACACAATGGACTTTACGGAACAGCACAAAACATTCAGGGTTGAAGAGTATTTTCGAAACGGGGTTAGAGTAAATTGTGAGTGGCAATACAATCCGGGTTTGTGCATGGACGATTTTCACGAACATTTTCCTAACGTTGCTTTTATCGCTGGGGATTTTTATCATTGCCTGAAAAGAACCATGGCTGTGTTTAGGGAAACAGGTTCTATACAACACAAAAAAGGAAGAAAGACCATCTGTCAGAACAGAAGAACTTGTTGCAAACGTTCGTGAAATAATGCAAAATACGCCAACAAATTGTGTAAGATGCCTGTGCCAAGAAGTGGGAAGATTTTATGGAACATGCAGGACTATTCTTAAGAAGCAGCTAAATCTATTTCCTTATAAAGTGCAAGTATTCCACAAAATACAAGCCGCAGATTTTGAAAGACGCAGGAATTACTCGAAAATATGAAGAGACGTGTGAATTTATGCTTGAAGCATGGCGGTGGCCAATTTCAGCAACTTATGTAATTATTTTTCTTTTTCTTTCTGTATATTCTTACTGTGTTAATTTTGTAAATAACAAAAATAAATTTGTATTTGTCTACTTATTTTGTTACTCATTAGTTTGGCATATCATGTCATAATATGAATTTTACAAAATTTTAACCTAGATTTGGTTAGATATATCGTCCCCATATCATTGTGATCTAAACCATGCCCTACATTTTTTAATCCAAGCCCTCTTTGATGCAAATAATGTTTGCTCGCCCGGTACTTGGAGACGTACTTTACTTTAAGGACGGTTGCCGAAAAAATAGTGCACGCAACACGCCTGTACCTGGTCTACTCGTCCAAATAAACGTTATGTATTTTCTTTAGCGAGCTTATATCAACAGCAGCTGCAAAAATATTTGTTTGAATTTAAATAAAATAATTAGAACTCTTTGAACTTAATAAAAAACAAATAATAAAAAACTCAACAGAAGCGAGGCGTTCGCGTTGTTCTGCAAATATCACAGTATTTTCATTTCAAGTGAACACAAAGCGACGGTTGTGCATAAAAGTTTCTCTCCCATGAGTCAGCACAAAATTGTTTACGGCACATGCGGTGTTACATAAGGTTAAAATAAATGTCTTACACAAACAGATTTAATAGGAAACTGTAATTTTGTTGGTTTATGAACACTGTTAACTGTTAAATATATTCATGTCGCAGCTAGAATCAGGACACGAGCAAAATTTTATGATGGATATAAAAGAGTTCACTGGTTTTACACAGAAGGAGAGATTTTGAGAGCATTTTTATACTTGGCTTCGTAAAGATCGGGGTCCAGGAAGCGGGAGATTAGGCATGCAGCGGAGGTTTTATGATATTCAGCAACTTTGGATGCATCTATATTTTGCCGATAAAAAATTTCATTTTACAGACTTAAAAGTGTTATTGGCAACAGAGTCGTACTGAGCAATTTTGAGCACTGCAATACAAAAAAATATTCAGTCTATACGCTGTGTTTCTATTAGCTAATGCTGTTTATATGGACACTGTTGATACGCTCGCCAGGGAGGGCGTAAGCATGTCTGTCGAACTAGCAGAGAATACTGTGGCTAGACCACTGGGATTAGTCAAAGAAGAGGTAGATCGAATAGCTAAACAACTTGCGCAAAGCAGATGAACAGGGCTTACAACTTGTAGCATCTCCAGGCAATTGTGGCCCCTACTTGATGACAGTTGATGACAGAAAAACCGCAGCGCTATTACAGCACAGTCGGAAGGACCTAAGAAACATCACTGCCGTAGTCACCGGACATTGCCTGTTCGGTAGACACGCTGCACGTATGCAAATATCTAACGACTTCTGTAGAAATTGAAGAGATGAAAAAGAGGAGGAAAGTATTCAGCATTTCTTGTGTGAATGCCCCGGCCTCGCTAGAAGAAGGTTCAATGCCCTGGGCGAACCATTCTTTAATGATCTGGAGGAAGTGAGCAGCCTGCAACTGGGTCGACTCATAAAGTGTATTAACAGCAGTGACTGGTTTTAATGAGCTGTCAAGATTCTTCTACGATCTATGTCACGTCGCGTTAATCAGGAAGCTGATGCGAATAGGTTCCGCGGAATACGTGTGGTACCACAACGGTCCTACAGGACTACGTGTGACTGTTTGGCCAATGCCAGAGTTCTGCCACTCTAACCTAACCTAACCTAAAGGGATACAGCTGGCTGATTGTCGCTAAGACAGGTGGTCATTGTAATTAAGACTAAGACTAAGACTAACCTAAAGGGACAGTCCTCGTAATGGTGTCAGGTATTGGGTTATACATTACAATTATATTGTTAGTTTTTAAATTTTGGAAATGAAGGCGATAACGACTTTTGCAATCCATTTTAGCATCAGCACGGGTATGATAAAGGCTAGAAAACGAAAGCAATAAAGAAAAATAATATGTTGTTTTCTAGTTTTAAGAGTCTCTGCCTTTCTTTGGACCATGCAGCAATTAAGTATTAGTAAATTCTCAATTTAGCAAAAAATAATTTTTTTATTGTGTGCATTAAGTTTATAAATAGTTATAACATTTTTCATTTAATAAATAATTCGTGTTGTTCTGCAAATCAACGCATTTCAATTCAAAATTATCACAATGCAAAAACTTTCTTTTCCTGGGGTCAGCACAAGATTGTTTACGGTAATGCAGTAATACATTAAGATAATAAATATAGTTTAAAAAAACTTAAAAACACGCTTTAATAATTAATCAAACTAAAAAGCGGAAAATTAATATAGTTTAAAATAATTCTTGAAATTCTTAATATAGGCAGTAGTAATAATGATGAACGATAAACATTAGTATTATTGTGAAAAAGGTGCTCGATATACGAAAAATATAGCAAAAAGCGCCCCACGCTTTTTTACAATAATACTAATGTTTATCGTTCATTATTATTTTCTGCCTATATTAAGAATTTCAAGAATTATTTTAATTTATATTTACTTTCCGCTTTTTAGTTTGATTAATGAATTAAAGCGTGTTTTTTAGTTTTTTTTAAACTATATTTATTTTTCATTTTTTGGTTAGAGTTATTGTTAAGAAATTTTTTTTTTTTTTAGTAGAGGTAGACATAGGGAGGTCCGGAGTAGAGATGGAATACTGTCAATAATTTAACAATGATTTTTTAAAATGGCTAGATTTATAGCAGTGGGTCCATTTTTTTTAAATAGCTAGATTCAAGGCATTGGATCCACAAACCCGAACAATCCCGAACAAACCCGCTCGGCCAACGGACCAACTGATAGTGAAATAATGTACCACTATTAAACAGAGTGCTCGAGCCAGAAAGCAGGTAGTTAGTACGCATGCGCATACGGTTAGCTCTATCTCTCTTACTCTCATTCATACAGAGGATCTGTAAGGAAATTATTTAATTCCGGCGATCCTGATCAGGATAATGAGATAAACTTATCAAATTATTGTATTGTCAGCGGTTCTTGATAAGTCTACAAAATTTAAATTAAATCTGACCGTTTAAAGTGGGTCAAAATCGGGTTCTAAGAAGTCGGTTACAAACAAACATACATACAAACATACAGGTGAAGCTAATAAAAGCGTGTTAAAATACAGACAACATTATATTATAAAACTTGAGTTTAGACGTGTACTTAAGTACCAAAAAAACAGATTATTTATATGAAAAGATTCAATTTAGAGGTACCTACAACAAGAACACTGGAAATGAAAACAATTTGGAAATACCAAAACATCATAAAGAAAAATATAAAAATTATTTTAAATATAATAGTTCAATAATATATATACAATATAGAATCTGATATAAAAAAAACGAAACTATTCAGCTTGTAAACGTCATTTTAAAAAACATTATCTTAGGGTCGGATTGAAAGATTGATTTATTGTTAATCAAAATCTAGTATCTTACTGTCACCAATAGTTATTTTTAGTTGTTATATTTTGTAAGCTGTCGCAGTGACGACACAAACAAAATTTTATGATGGATACAAAAGAGTTCACTAGTTTTACACAGAAGGAGGGATTTTAAGAGCATTTTTATACTTGGCTGCCTAAAGATTGGGGTCAGGAAGCAGAATCTTAGGCACGCAGTGAAGTTTTTATGATATTCAGCTACTTTGGATGAATTGATATTTTTAGGATAAAAATTTAACATCATAGACTTGGCAGTGTTATAATAAGGAGGGAGTAGGGTCGAACTGTGACATTTGTACTCAGCACCACTGAAGAATAAACAGGATATTCGTTTAAGGTCATTCTGTGAGACCATAACTTAGTAAACATGAAGCTATAAGTTTGAACGTCATGTTTAAATTAATTAAAAGGAAATTAGCTTGGCACAAGCTTGAAAAATACAGACTTTCCTTTGGAATTTAGCATAAACTTGCCTTCAAAAATCTATCCGAACTCTTATATCTTTTTAATTCAGGTCACATTACCATAATATAATTCAATTTAGTAAAAGATAAATCATATTGTTGCTGTCAGGTGGGGGGTAAGTTACTTTTGAAATATACATAAAGCTAAAAATAAATGCTTCACTAATGATAATTAGTACCAAAGTTGTACTAAGCAATGCAAAACGAACTCAAAAGCTGCTCATTTACAGTTTATTGAGGTTTTAGGAGTAAATAGCCTCTTACAAGGACTTTCTTTCGAACTGGTTGAGTTTTATTTTGCTCAAAGGTACCTCAGTCAAGTTGAATCGCTCAGTACGAACGAAATGTTTTCTTTCAGGTGCAGGTAGCCAGAAAGAGTCCCAAGGCTGATTACTAATTCGTTTTGACCGTCTAAACGAGTCAATGTTGAATGTAACTATCGATCTATTTTGACATCATCAAACGAGCAAAAATTATTTGCATCAAAGAAGGCCTTGCATCTAAGGACGTAATGCTTAGCCGTAGAGCTTAATACCTGTTGGGAGTCAGTAACTACCTGAATTAACAATCAATCAGTTATTCCGTCATCTTTAACAGTCGTTACAAGTAACTTGATTCATCGCTAATTTTTTCAATTTCTTTAACAATTCACACCATGGGCTTTACGGAACAGCACAAAACATGAATGGTGGAAGCGTATTTTCGAGACGGGGTTAGAGTGAATTGTGAGTGGCAATACAATCCGGGTTTGCGTATGGACGATTTTCACGATTATTTTCCCAACGTTGCTTTTATTGCTGGGGATTTTTATCATTGCTTGAAAAGAACCGTGGCTGTGTTTAGGGAAACAGGTTCTATACAACACAAAAAAAGTAGCAGGAAGACCATCTATAAGAACAGAAGAACTTGTTGCAAACGTTCGTGAAATAATGCAAAATACGCCAACAAATTGTATAGGACGCCAGTCTCAACAAGTGGGAAGATCTTATGGAACATGCAGGACTATTCTTAAGAAGCAGCTAAATTTATTTCCTTATAAAGTGCAAGTATTCCAGGAAATACAAGCCGCAGATTTTGAAAGACGCAGGAATTACTCTCAATGGTTTACTCAAAATTTATTGGAAAGAAATGATTTATTATACCTGACATTTTTTTCGGATGAAAGTAATTATTTTTCTTTCTCTTTCTGTATATTCCTACCTTGTTAATTTTGTAAACAACAAAAATAAATTTTTCTATTTGACGTTCATAATAAATTCATTATGAACTTGAAATGAAGTTCATAATGAAGCTATTTCGATACGCGTTTTTTCTTTATTTGATGTTGGTAACATTGAAATTGAAAAATTGAAAAATTGACGTAAAATCACGTCTTTTGAAATTCAAAAAAAATTAGCAAAATCGCCCGAATTTCCGAACGCTCTGTATATGTACCGAATGTACAAGGATCACACAACGTATTCCGTCCAATTTCAAATCTCATATCGCTAAAATAACTTTAGAATCTCGTGGTGAAAATGGGTCAATAAATCAAAAAATGACAGTTCGCAAAATAATTTTTGTTGTCCAGAGGTTACTATGATAAAAAATAGTATTACCAACATAAAATTTAGACATAAAAATTTAAAGGATTTATTTTCTTTTTAAATATGTATTTTTTATTGAAAAAAACTACAAATAGAAAAAATAGTATAAAGCACGTGGTTCATAAGGCGTTTTAGCGCACGTGTCAATTAAAAAACTCGCTACTTCGTGGCTCGTTTTTTAAAATAGACGCGTGCGCTAAAACCGCTTCTTATGAAACGTGTACTTTAATATACTATGGTATTTGTCTACTTATTTTATTACTTATTAGTTTGGCATATCATGTCATAATATGAATTTGACAAAATTTTAACCCAGATTTGGTCAGATATTTCCTTCCCATATCATTGTAATCTAAACCAAGCCACACGTTTTTTAATCCAAGCTCTCTTTAATGTAAATAATTTTTGCTCGCTCGGTATAATATAATTCAATTTAGTAAAAGAAAAATCCTATTGTTAGTGTCAGGTGAGGGGTAATTTACTTTTGAAATATACATAAATGCTTCACTAATGATAATTAGTACCAAACTCAGACCAAGCGGTCTGAGGTACCAAAGTTGTACTGAGCAATGCAAAACGAACTCAAAAGCTGTTCACTTAAAGTTTATTGAGGTTTTGGGAGTAAATAGTCTCTTATACAATTGACTTACTTGCGAACTGGTTGTTTTATTTTTCTCAAAGGTACCTCAGTCACGTTAAATCGCTTAGTACGAACGGAATGTTTTCTTTCAGGTGCAGGTAGCCAAAAAGAGTATCAAGACTGATTACTAATCCGTTTTGACCGTCTAAACGAGTCAATGTTGAATGTAACTATCGATCTATTTTGACATCATCGAACGTTGCATACGTATATATATTTTCCAGACACACTGTTTGTATCTTTGTACTTTAAATTTACAATACTAAAGTTGCGTTTATATAGCGGCACTACTGATTAGGGCTGAACAAAAATTCGACATATCGATATTTTTATCGATATATCGATATATCAAATAACGATATTTAAAAAATAAAATATCGATATTTATCGATAATTATCGATACTTATCGATATTATTGATATTTATCGATATTACCGATATATCCGATCACATTGAAAATATCGATTTTTCGATGTAAGAATGTCGCCTAAATATTTGGATGAATAACATTCATAATCCTTTATTTACGCCTTTACCTGATTTCTTTAGTGTTTAATGTCATTTTTGACTGTCACTAATGAATTTTTATACATGTGTCTTCTGTTTAATAAAGTCAATATTTTGGTATAATATAAATGCCAGTGTATCAATACAAAAATTAGATATATCAATATATCGAACAACGATATTTATAAAATATTGATATCATCTGTTCTTTGGTTACAGTGTACGCGCCTCCGCTTCTTGCCTTTTTCTTCACATATATATATGCGCTGTGGAAGTTGCGCAAAAGCAAAAATATATTGTTTTTTCTCGGTTATGCGCCTCCACTTCTTTGTTGAATTTTGATCATCCTATTGGTTGCTGGTCTGCCAATACTCATTCTTGTAATCCAGTTTTTTCAAAAACAAAGGGATAAACTTTTTGAAGAAGTAGTCCATACTCAAAGTAGAGTTAAATGTAGAGAAAAAAGAAAAGCACAAAGTCTTTCTCCACAGGTTTATTAGAATAACAAGGCGAACCTAGAATAATTCATAATAATTCGACATGTTTCGAGTGTAGAAACACTCATCATAAGGAAAACAAAGTAAATAGTACAATGCCGATGTTAGCAATAGAGAAAATAATAAGTGGGATTGAGCCGTAATGGAGCTTTCAATGGTGTACACGAGGTGTAAAAAATGAATAGTCAGAAGACCGACAAGACTTTAAATCTTATTTATACCTAAATGATTTTCACAAAGTCCGGTTCGCCTAGCTATTCTAATAAACTTGTGGAGAAAGGGATAAACGTTTGAAGTTCAAATATAGAAGAAATCATTTTTTCACTTACCGACGATGGGTTAGAATTAACCCCCAAGAGTAGTCGCGGTCAAGTCTCTACCGAAATTCTTTTTCCCTTCCCAAATAATTTACAAAAACCAAAAAAGGGATGGTTTTTGGCAATTCTAGGGGGTAGGAAGTGTTCAAGTCACCTGACATTATTTCTTTTGTGATCAGCATCCTAGGGTGGAAGCAGTTAAAAAAAATTTAACATCATATTCCCGTTCAGTGACCTCGAAAAAGGGAGGGAAGGGATCCGACTTATGGACTCCGCTTACCCTTTTAATCCAATTTTCATTATATTATTTGTCAAATATATTTAATAAACCAATTTAATTGGAAATTATAATTCTGTTGGTTTATGAATGTTGTTAAATCCTAAACATATTCCTGTCGCTGCTCCACCAGAATCAGGACACAGGCTCTATTTTATGGAGAACATAAAATTCTACTTTTTCTTTATCTACATGTTTTGTACAGGTTTTGATAGCATTTTTATACTTCTTTCGTAAACAAACGGGACTTGAAAGCAGGATATTAGGTATGCAAAGAGTTTTATGGTAATCAGCGACTTTGGATGCATTTAAATTGGGACGATAAAAAATGCATTTTAAAATCTTTAAAAGTTTTTTTGAAACTTAAGTAAACAATTTTAAAAGAAAAAGAAGTTTTAATTGCATAAATTAGGTTTTTATATTACTAATGGGATAAGGAAGGTCTACAATTTGATGAAGGTTTGGTAACCACACAATCACATCTTTTATAGGTACGCCAAATGTTCTTTTCTTGGTTGTTTTTAAATGTTAGTTATTTAAATTTTCTGTATAATAATAAATTAAATAATGCAACCGTTTTTGTTTTAAATGTTTTTTTCTGAGCTGTTTTCGACTGGCATATAGATTTGGATTGATCTGATTTTACAAATCAGTTTAGTATAGTAATCCAAGGTGTAACACGGATTTTTAGGGCCGTGGTTCGATTGGGTTTCGATTTTGACTTAACCTTATCAAAGAGTAGTGTAGTACCGTGCGAGCAAAAATTATTTGCATCAAAGAGGGCTTGGATTAAAAAACGTAGGGCTTGGTTTAGATCACACTGATATGAGGACGATATATCTAACCAAATCTAGGTTAAAATTTTGTCAAATTCATATTATGACATGATATGCCAAACTAATGAGTAATAAAATAAGTAGACAAATACAAATTTATTTTTGTTGTTTACAAAATTAATAAAGTAAGAATATACAGAAAGAAAAAGAAAAATAATTACATTAATTGCCACCGCCATGCTTCAAGCATAAATTCACACGTCTCCTCATATTTTCGTGTTTACCAGCATCTCTGGAGAAATGTTACCACATTCTTGGATAATCCTTTCTTGTATATTCTTGGAATACTTGCACTTTATAAGAAAATAAATTTAGCTGTTTCTTAAGAATAGTCCTGCATGTTCCATAAGATAGATCTTCCCACTTCTTGGGACAGGGGTCTTATACAATTTGTTGGCGTATTTTGCATTATTTTACGAACGTTTGCAACAAGTTCTTCTGTTCTTACAGATGGTCTTCCTGATCCTTTTTTGTGTTGTATAGAACCTGTTTTCCTAAACACAGTCACGGTTCTTTTCAGGCAATGATAAAAATCCCCAGCAATAAAAGCAACGTTAGGAAAATGTTCGTGAAAATCGTCCATGCACAAACCCGGATTGTATTGCCACTCACCATTTACTCTAACCCCGTTTCGAAAATACGCTTCAACCATGAATGTTTTGTGCTGTTCCGTAAAGCCCATTGTGTGAATTGTTCAAGAAATTGGAAAAATTAGCGATGAATCAAATTACTTGTAACGACTGTCAAAGATGACGGAATAACTGATTGATTGTTAATTCAGGTAGTTACTGACACCCAACAGGTATTAAGCTCTACGGCTAAGCATTACGTCATTAGATGCAAGGCCCTCTTTGATGCAAATAATTTTTGCTCGCACGGTATAAAATTATGGAACGTATAAAGAATAATATTTATTTTAGATTATTATTTAAACCTTGTTTTATTAGAGGACAGGGAAAGAAAATAATGCAATTTAAACTGCTTATGATTTCCAAAATATAGTACCATTATGGTTTTTTGTAACACAGGGTTGTATTATGTCCCTTACATCAGTATGTCACCAATTACATTCTATTTTGAAATAGCTTTCGCAAAAAATTATCTTGCCGAATCTCCCGCGAGCTTGGATTAAAATTCCGGAAATTTATAAAGAAATTTGCATCTCGAAAAAAATTCTTACCTTTTCTAACTCATGCTCTAGGGAGATTATAAGTAAAAATTCGCGACCTCAAGAAAATTTCCGGAAATTATTCATGCTCTAGGGCTAGGGAGATTATAACTAGTCAAAGTTAAAAAAAAAACATTCACCATACACAAATACGCTCTCTAGCACAACTGGCATAAATAGGATACCGTTTAAAATCTAGCCAATGTCCTTAATTGAAACCAAAGCTTGGTTCCGCATAAGTTGGGATTAGTATAAAACCCGCTGGATTCAACCTGTATATACGGTCATCCCATTTGCTTGCGTTCGGTTTTTACAAACTACCCATTTTTTCTAAACGACCCTTTACTAATTATTATCGCAAAGTCAAAAGATCCCTTAATTACACGATAGGTCCATTTTGGGAATTAAGGCTGACTTTCCAGCCCTATATTTAAAGGCCACCCTTGGTGCTAACTTTTAAATTACAACAACAAAGCGTATCTAACCCTTATAATTATTAGTAACAGTCTGTTTTCGCATCTGATAACCGGAATTTGTGGTGGAATTTTTTTTTTGTAGTTGCTGGCATCACGAACGAAACTTTTCCACATTAAAAAAAATATTTTTTAAATATAATAATAAAAAATACCGTAGGAATACCGGAGGTGTAGTAGTCGTAAGTTTTAAAGTTTCTAATTTACGCTAATATCTATCTAAAACTCTCTAATATTTTACGGAAAGTGCGTGTAATGTGCCAAAATTTAATCATGAACAGGTTGAATGATTTATACTATTTAATTAAGGTTCATTTATTTTCATTTTTGCGGTATTGTGCGTGGTTTTTTGGTATTAGGACTCGTGTATAACCGCTAATAACTTATGACACTAGTAAACCCATTTATTGTGTCCAAGTGGTTGTTTTATGGATTAAACCTTCAAATTGACGAAAGTTTCTTATATTTCACGAGACGAGATAATTCTACAAAATTGTTATTCGGTATATAATTTAGGAATACCACTTAATTCAAAGGAGTAGTCCATTCTCAAAGAGACCTGTTTCATTAAACAAATTAATCTGCGACAGTGTCATTATGACGTATTTAGCATTATCATTTAGATGTCATTATAACCTTCATAATAGCACTCAGTGCCATTGTGAATTCATAATAACATCCAAATGTTAAGATACAAAAACAAAAAGAAAGTCGATGCAAACTATTTATTTGTTATTATTACTTAGAAACACGGATTGCATTTATTTATTGTAAACATCCGAAGGGACACTTTCGGATTCAGAATCTCCATGTTTAAAATATTTTTGGCCAACACTTTGCATACAATAGAAAATTAGACGGCAATAATGACGTTGTCAAAATCGAAATTGAAACAATCAAAAATGCGGTTACCATGATATCGACTAATATGGACACCTGAAAATTTTAAAAATTACGAAAACGTTATCTGATATCAATGAAATTTAGAAGAATAAAATCTATTTGCACTGTCGTAGGTTAAATTTTGAATGATACCTACACGTTCGATATGAACTTTGTTAATGAAACTTGTGCAATTAAAATGTTGCACACGTTTCATTATAGTATTCATATCGAACTAGTATCATTAATAACTATAAAAACACAGAAATAGTCTATTGCGCTCTGGTGAAATATTGTGAAAAACACCATTTGATGGTAGATACAAGCAAGCCACTTGACACAGTTGTTTAAATAATTCGTTGGGGGAATACAACTAGTAAAAACTTGTTTATTTTTGTCTCGATTAAAATTAAATAAGCTGTCGAAATTATGCAAAAATGGTGTATTTCACCATCTTCATGTCAAGTTATCTTAACGTTTTGAACTTACAATTTGTACGTAATTGACTATTTTTGAGACTTATTTTGACCAAAAAAAAACAAATAATAGGTATATTCGATTTATATTTAAAATTTCAATTTTAAGTAGTCAACAATTTTTTTAGCTGTGAGAATTTGTTAAAAGTTACGACGCGACGTTTTGCATATTGTGCCGTGCACAAAACGACAGATGGATATAATTAATTATTTTGATGGGTCAAAATAAGGTAAAAATAGCGATTCAAAGGTTAGGTTAGGTTAGACTGGTAGATCTCTGGCATTGCCCAAACAGTTACACGTAGTCCTATAAGGAGCGTTGTGGTACCACACATGTTCCGCGGAGCCTATCCGCATCAACTTCCTGATGGTTAACGCGATCGTAGAAGCATCTTAATTCCTTTGCTGTTAATTAACTTAGTGAGTTGACCCAGTTGCAGGCTGCTCACTTCCTTCAGATCATTAAATAATGGTTCGCCCAGGCCATTAAAACCTTCTTCTCGCGAGGCCGGAGCATTCACACAAGAAATATTAAATACTTTCCTCGTCTTCTTCATTGCCTGGAGATGCTACAAGTTGTCAGCCCTGTCAGGTTAGGTTAGACTGGTAGATCTCTGGCATTGCCCAAACAGTTACACGTAGTCCTATAAGGAGCGTTGTGGTACCACACATGTTCCGCGGAGCCTATCCGCATCAACTTCCTGATGGTTAACGCGATCGTAGAAGCATCTTAATTCCTTTGCTGTTAATTAACTTAGTGAGTTGACCCAGTTGCAGGCTGCTCACTTCCTTCAGATCATTAAATAATGGTTCGCCCAGGCCATTAAAACCTTCTTCTCGCGAGGCTGGAGCATTCACACAAGAAATATTAAATACTTTCCTCGTCTTCTTCATTGCCTGGAGATGCTACAAGTTGTCAGCCCTGTCCATCTGCTTTGCGCAAGTTGTTTAGCTATCCGATCTATCTCCTCTTTGACTGATCCCAGTGGTCCAGCCACAGTATTCTCTGATAGTTCGACAGACATGCTTGCGCCCTCCCTGGCGAGCGCATCAGCAGTCTCAATGCCATATATTTTGCTGTGTCCAGGAACCCAACACAAGCTGATTCGATGTTGAGCACCAAGTGTGCAGAGATTGTTGCGACAGCGCCTTACTAATTTTGACTTACTGCAGGAGCAAATTGCCTTTATGGCTGCTTCACTGTCTATATAGATAGCTATAGCAGCTCCTTTCAAGCCAGGGTGATCCCGCAGGGTATTGACTGCTTTATCCACTGCAAAAATGTCTGCCTCTAAAATGCTGCAGTAGTCAGAGAGTCTATACGAGCTCTGTATCAGCATGCTCTCGGAGAAGATACCAGCTCCCACACCGACGTCCATTTTAGAACTATCTGTGAAGATCGAGTGATTTGCCTCCATTGCTACTGAATTGCCTTCCCACTCTTCTCTACCCGGAATGAGCATAGAAAAGCCCCTTCCAAAGTCTGGCAGCGATTTATGCTTTGAAATTGGCCATTATTAAAATAGCAAACATCTACTTTGTAGTGAGATATTGATAATGGAACAATATAAAGGATTTATTAACAAAATCATTTATTGTTTTTGTGAGTTGATGTCCTTTAATTTAAAAACAAAAGATCAAATATTTTCTGTTATATTTTAACAATTAAAGCAATATGTTTCCTAATCACAGTCCACAGGAGGGTGCTACAAAGAAAGTTATATAAAAAAATTAAGAATTAAAACAAATTCAGTTTTTAGGTAGCACCCTAGGGTGCCAATTAGCGATAATTATTCCATCTAGTTTAAACTTGCCGTCTGTGAGTTACTTAAAAGATATGTATACATCTTCAATAAAAAATGGTCATAATTGATCACATAATGTGAAAGTATAAAAATATAAGATGTGTCTTATTAAAAAAATGCAAGTAACGAACAAACCATTTTTCTGTTTCCTTTTGTATACAATTTTTTTTCTAAAAAATGCATTACAAAAAAAAATATTGACGTGTCCGAGTAATCAAGTAAGCGGTATTCTGTATAAAAGGCGTTTCTTTACACAACCCTGTATGTAAATATCATTATATTATATAATTTTAAGCTTTTCAAAAGTTTTTCTTTCATCAGATTTTCTTATCAAGGTTTTCCCTGCAGGCAATATAATAAGAAAAAGAAAAATCCCAATTTACAACCGACCATTACACCGGATATCTTTCTGTCTCTAACCTGTTTACCTCGCTTTTATAACAGTTATTACTTCGGCTCTAGGCCAGAGACACAAGCCCCCTTTTTCCGTACGCATATTTAATTTACTAGTATAATAAAAACCACCGGGCCTACCGCCGGTCTACATCTGGAAACTCATTTAAAACGCACCGCTGCCAAAAAATACACTACGCTTCCGCAGTTTTACCTCTAATGCTATGTTCCTAAATTAAATTTCTGCAAATTGTATGAAAGTCGTGCCTGGAGTTGCTTTTTCTGCAAGGGCCAATTATATTAATCTTTTTTTCACTTTACTCATTTGCGCCTAGCTATCTAATTATAGATCAAAGCATAATATTTACATTCTTAGATGCGCTTCATCATATCATGGCTCATCAGTAAGGTTAGGATCTAACGAATTAAAGGAACGTGTGTACTACTTAAATGTAGTGAATATGGTAATCAGCCCAAAAGATGAAGAGAATGGCGACATCTAGCGTAGATTTTAGATTAATCCAGATTATTCTTTAATCCCGTTTTAAATTATTTTTGAGTATGTTGTACCACGGTAAAAATGAATTTAATCTAGATTAAAGTTGATCCTACAACCTTGCATACCGCTGTTAGATAATTAATTTGTGTTGGGCTACATGCTTGGTGAAATTGTTGTTCCATTGCACAGAAAAAAAATAACTACTTGTTATATGTTTTACAAATTTAATCAGTTTCCTGACACGTATTTCGGCCCTTGTGGGTCATTGTCAAAGGAGTACAAGCAGATGCTAAATTCTACGTGACATTACAAAGGTATTTACATCATATTATGGTAACTATAAACATGTCATAAAATTAAAATTAGGATTAGAAGATTGAATGGTCAACTGTGAATTTTCCTAATTTTTAAAGGTACAGATACGTATTTAGTCCTAAATAAGTATGCTATTAAGAATTACGGAAGCACCTGAAGGTATTTCGGTTTGATTATTAACAACATTACGTTTGTTTTTTATGGCTTTTTTGATAGCTATTGTTTCTGGTAGATTTAGTTTTCTGCTTTTATTGTGTATGTATATGGGTTTTATGTTGTTAGAGATTAAGTGATTGTCTTTTGTGCAGTGATCAGCTAACACTGTTTTTTTTTTTAAATTAGATGTTTTGTGTTCTTTCAGCCTGGTGTCAAAATTTCTACCAGGACGTCTATTCTCGAACTAGGTGAATGATCATTTCAAGGGAAGTGATTACTTTTTCTCTTGAAAAAGTTAAACTGTATTCTTGAAACTTAAAATGGCTACTCATTTCCATCAAGAGTTAGGAGAACTCATACTCTCTTAAAAATTTCTAAGATAGCAAGATCTCGTCATGAGAAATGCGTTGATAAGCATGCGCATAAAAAACTTGGTTAAGCTTTTAAAAATTGTAGAATGTACGTTATAGTTTTGTATTTGTTATTGCAATTCTAATACATTTTTATTTATCGAATTTTCTTTGCGTTTGTGACAATTTTGACGACATGACAGTGGTATTTGATGATGAGGACTTTTTAATCCGTCAACAGCTAATAATCGTTTGGAAGCAACACCACACCTTTCTGCGGCATCTAAAAAAAGTAAAGATTATCAACCCGCAGTTTTTTTGTTTTATATCAATACCTATATGTGGTTAGTAATAATAGACTAATAGTGACAGGTAATACCTACTCAAGATATTTTTAATGTATCAGAAAATTAATTTACTTTAAAATTTATTATTTTTAATTACCTAGAACCAAGCTGCAAATAGTTAGATCTTTAAATTTTTCCTTATCCCTCAATCCCAGCCAACTATATCGAATGGCCAAGCTATCTGCAATTAGCATGCTCATGGATCTTTTTACAAAGTCGTAGTTGTTTCTGCCCCCTACTTTTGATAGATTCTCGACCTAAAAGAGTGAATAAATCTTACTAGTATAATTTTTAATTTTTTTAACACATAAATTCAATTTAGTTTTTTGTCATCGAGAGGCAAATTGACACTTGACCCGTGTTAACGCGCCTTTACCCCGTAACTCATCCATCAGTAAGAAAAGCCCCACATGCCCAGTCAGGACAGACAAGTCGCAGGAATCTCGCTCGGCATCGCGGGAGTTCAGTCAGAGAGATTGATGACGAAGTAGAATAGAATAGAATAGAATAGAAAAATCTATATTTCAAATTACGTTAATCAATACAAATGTACAAACAAACATAAATGAAATGGCGTCAACAAAAAAATCTCTAAGTTCAAATACCTAAATGCAATTCCTGATCCTTTTCTCTCTTTTTACATTTCCAAAAAATCACTAATGCTGTATGGCTCCAAATTTATAAGCAATTCCTTCAATCTTACTCTAAACAATTTCTCTGAGGGTGCATTTTTAATATCATTATTTAGTTTATTATAAAATTTAATACCCATGTAGTAGGGGCTTTTTTCAGATAAAGTCAGTCGGTGAATGGGGTAATTTATATCATTAGTTCGTGTGTTATAACAATGTTGATACTGCGTACCAAATGTGTTTCGGTTTTTATAGAAAAACATAGTTGTATCAAAAATGTACAACGCATAAATTGTAAGTATTCGTTTTGCTTTAAACAGGCCTCTACATGAATCTAAATATGCCATTTTATACAGAATTCTTAAGACTCGTTTTTGAATTACAAAAATTTTTTGAATCTGTAAGTTTGCTCCCCAAAAAACAATACCAAACCTGGCCGTAGATTCAAAATTTGTAAAATACAGTGTTCTCTTGGCAGTGTCGCTTAGATACTTTGTAACAATGCGTTGACAGTAGCAAGTCCTATTTAATTTACCATTGACATAGTCGATTTGATATGACCAGTCAAGAAATTCATCAATATAGATACCAAGGAATTTTGTGTTTTTCTTAAAGAAAAGTTGATTTTCTTCAATATTTATTGATTCCGGTATTTCTTTTCTACAGAGCTTCGTGCGAAATAGTACTGTACTTGTTTTTGGTTTATTTAAAATTAATTTATTTTCTTCAAACCAATTTTTGCTAGCCAAGAAAATGTTCGATGCATTATTTACTATATGCTCAATTTGCTCGCCTTCGGCTAGAAGGTTCGTGTCATCAGCATATACTGTTAAGCTACAATTAGCGTTATCTATTTCTAACTCAAGGTCATTTATGAAAATTATAAACAAGACATGTCCAAGGATACTTCCTTGCGGTATGCCAACTGTATTTTGCAAGATTTCTGATTTAGCACAGGTATTATCTTTTTGTACAATAACTCTTTGAGTTCTTTGACTTAAATAAGATTTAAACCACTTAAAAGCACTTCCCCTGATGCCATATAACTCAAGTTTTTTTAGAAGGAGTTCGCGATCTAAACAATCATAGGCTCTGGATAGGTCCAAGAATATTCCAATTGCCATTTTGCCATCTTCCAAATATTCAAGAATTGCCTGTGTAAACTGAAAAACAGCTGTTTGAGTGGACTTTCCCTCAAGATATCCATGTTGATTTCCCGAAAGGAGTCCACCTCAAAGTAGCGCGCCTCATTTGATTTTTTACAATAGTTAACAATAAATAACCGGTTGAGTTAATTGAAACTTTTATTAGGGTTAAAACCGCCCTTAGTTACGATAGATGTATCTATTAACGAGGAAAGTGTTGTGTCAATTTTTTTGTAGACAGATGGAACGCAGTTGTTGCGTAAATTTACTTCATAAGCCAAGGAACTATGCGAAATATTTCAATTTGGATAAAAGGAACCGGAATAGGTGAATTACTTGAATGTTTACAGTACGGATCGTTGCTTCGGAGCTTCGGGCAATAGCCATTCTTTATCTTAATACCATGATCTCTGTTTCGTTTTGTTCCGTTTTAAAGTTTTAGTTAAATAAGCTTATTTTGTTTTATTGTTGTTTTCTATTTTGTGTTCTATGGGACGTGGATACCCGTTCCATTGTCTCCGTTAGAAATGGCAACGTACAAAGCTTGTGGAGGATTAATTGAATCTGTTTTTAGTGTGTTTACATGTATTGTATTCCGGTTGAAATTAATAGGTCTAGTCGGAGAACTAATCCTGCTACTTAGAAATGATAAAAGAATGCATTAAAAGAGCTTTTGTGGGAAGAAAATTAAATAAATTGTCCGCTAGTTAATGTTCAAAACAATTGGTTCTTTTATTATTGTAATTAAGGTATAGGAAATCAGGTATGTAATATAATATAATGTATCAGGTGTGGACCATTTAGTACCTAAATAAAACAGTAATACATGACTTGTCAATATCATACATAATTCTCACGATTTAAATTGTAAAACAATTCAAACATGCTTTTAATTAACACAGCTAGACATGAGGGTTGCAATTTGTTTTTACTTGTTTAGGGAAATTTGCTCTCACTATCTGATGTTTAATATGTTATTTTTTCTACAAACGAGCCATAAAATACATAAATGAAAGATATAAGACCTTTTGCCTATTTCTTCACTAATATATTAAAGTTAATTATTTACTGAATATTAAAATCTCAACATCTTTCGGACATAGTATACAAGTGTTTTTGTGGGGTACTGAGGATTAAAGATCAGTAACCCCGCGAGCGGTTAAACCAATAAAACCAATTGAAAAATTACACATTTTAAAAGTAAAAGTCAAAAGGTTATTCACGTCCACGTGTTGGGGCAAAAGTGCCCCAATTTTATTGTGATATCTTCAATTTTATCCTCATAATGTCTTACAGACATAATTATGTTTGAAAAGTTTTTATAAAAAATTTAAATAATCTTTGATACGTTCTTAGAAAGGTTTTTCTTCTTCCCCAGTTTATTTGGTTGGTTTAGACCCCCATTAATAACTTTTTCACATACACAGTATGGTTTAACCTTTTTCAGTTTTCTTCATATCATGTATCTTCTACACTTAAATTTTTTGAGTCCATAAAAGCTCCATTAAGGTTCTACATCATTTTCTCTTTTGCTAACACCATCAGCAATACTTTTAGTTTTTTCTTTCTTTCCCATACTTTCAAATTCACTTTAAGCATGGACTATTTCTTTAAATTAAAATATTTTTGTTATATCCTTGCCGCTCTATGCAATTAAAGTGACCCATTCAAAAATAGTCAACACCCACGATAAAAAAATTAAACGCGCCGGGCGGCGCTTTGTTAAAGGAATTATATTAAAGCCCATAAATAAAGCTATTTCGGTTTCGATCGGCCACCCTGTAAGAAGTACACTAAAATAAACTGTTTTCTCAAAGGGCAACGAGAGCGTTGCTTTTACTTAAATTCACAGTCTAAAACAAGCTTTTAGCAGATTGTCGGAAAATAAACTACACATTATATTATTTCTCTTAAAAGTGTAATAAAACGTACATTTATGTTATTCATTTCGGGTTTATTTTAGGTTTAAGACAGTTGAGACTTTAGGTTAATAGCTCATAAAATCTCTTCAATGTCAGTAGATAGCAAAAGTCGTAAAGAAAGTTGGAAATGGGCTAAGGTTAAACAAAAAGTTTATTTTTAGTATACTTTATAGCAGAATTAACTAAATGACGGGAGATAACTGTTATTTATATTCTTATCGTAAGTATCCAAAATTTTTATGTCAAAATGAAATAAAATTACATTATTTTTCTCTAGAATTATACCCAGGATTAGGAATTTCAAATATTGTCGCGTATCAAAATGGTAGGCGACTGGGTTGTGTAGCTTAGATGGTTTTGTATTACCGTGCGAGCAAAAATTTTTTGCATCAAAGAGGGCCTTGCATATAAGGACGTAATGTAGAGCTTAAAACCTGTGGGGTGTCAGTAACTACCTGAATTAACAATCAATCAGTTATTTAGTCATGTTTGACAGTCGTTACAAGTAATTTGATTCATCGCTAATGTTCCCAATTTCAATTCACACAATGGGCTTTATGGAACAGCAAAAAACATTCATGGTTGAAGCGTATTTTCGAAACGGGGTTAGAGTAAATGGTGAGTGGCAATCGCTGGGGATTTTTATCATTGCCTGAAAAGAACCGTGGCTTTGTTTAGAGAAACAGGTTCTATACAGCACAAAAAAGGAGCAGGAAGACCATCTGAAAGAACAGAAGAACTTGTTGCAAACATTCGTGAATTAATGCAAAATACGCCAACAAATTGCATAAGACGCCTGTCCCAAGAAGTGGGAAGATCTTATGGAATATGCAGGACTATTCTTATTATGGAGCAATTACTTGACGAGGAACTACGTTTTGGATATTTTTAACAGGACGGTGCAACCGCCCATACAGCCGCCGAAACTATTAACTACTTACGCAATTTTTTCGACGACAGATTGATCAGTTTTCGATCAGCCATTGAATTCCCACCTAGATCGCCTTGTTTAACAGTTATGGATTACTTCGTTTTTCCCCATTTAAAGACCACTATTTTTAAAAGACCAGTTGCAAATTTAGAACAATTACAAGAAAGGATTATCCAAAAATGTGGTAACATTTCTCCAGAGATGTTTGTCAACAGTTTCGAAAATATGATGAGACGTGTGAATTTATGGTTGTAGCATGGCGGTGGCCAATTTCAGCAATTTATGTAATTATTTTTCTTTTTCTTTCTGTATATTCTTACTTTGTTAATTTTTTAAACAACAAAAATAAATTTGTATTTGTCTACTTATTTTATTACTCATTAGTTTGGCATATCATGTCATAATATGAATTTGACAAAATTTTAACCTAGATTTGGTTAGATATATCGTCCCCATATCATTGTGATCTAAACCAAGCCCTACGTTTTTTAATCCAAGCCCTCTTTGATGAAAATAATTTTTGCTCGCACGGTATAATATTATTAAGCTGGCGTTTGTGTTTTTACGTAGTGCTACCGCAGATCTGAGAAAGCCTGAGTTTTTTTATTTAATTATTTCCCAGTTCGAGCTTCAAAATATCTAAAAGTAATAATACAGAAAATTTCATTTTTTATTCTTTAATACTCTACTGCCGAAAGCAAAAATTAGTGAAAAAGCCCAATCCCTCAGGTTTATCTTTATCATTATAAATTGCTTATATATCTACGCTTCTTAGAAATAGGATTCTAAACAATTGTTGGAGAATAAAAAGCAAAGATCAAAAGAAAATTTTCATTTCATATTTAGGTCTTAATTTTTTTACTACCTAATTAATGCCACTCGTAATATAGCTACAGTACACACAAGATAATAAGCGAGTCGCTAATTAAAGACGGAATTACGTAGGTATTTTAAATTGCTAATTAAATCACCAACCACCGTACCAACATTTTATGTTATAAATATAAAAAGATGTCTTTGAGGGTGATGCCTAAAAAGATAATTTCGTAAATTAAGAAGATCTTTCATTATGGTTAGTGCTTAGACATAAAAATCGACAGATTACGTTACCAATGATCAAAATATGTTATCAAGTAGTTATACAGTGTCAGATTTAAGCATATTAACAAAGAGAAAGCTTACATCACATAGAGTATAGCGAACAGTGTTCAGGTGAAAAATTATTCTACATCAATTATTAATTTAGAGTCAGTGGACCATATCTTCAGAAAATTGTAAACATATTTGATGTACAATATTCTATACCTACCTTCAACTGTTTCGGATGTATTGCAAAAATTAACAACACATTTATTTTTAAACTTTCTTCTTCTTCTTCTTTGAGTGCCTATCCGTTCCGGATGTTGGCTATCAACCCAGCAATTATCACCTTGTTGACCGCAGCTCAAAAAAGACCAGTGGTGGTCATTGCAAACCATGTTCTTAGGTTTTTCAGCCATGAAATTCTTCTTCGTCCTGATCCGCGTTGTCCAAGGATTTTTCCTTGTAATATCTGTTGAAGTAACTGGAATCTGTTCGGGTTTCTCATAATATGTGCTAAATATTCGAGCTTTCTGGACTTTACCGTGATAAGTACTTCCTTTTCCTTGTTCATCCTCCTCATCACCTCCTCGTTGGTAACGTGATCGGTCCATGATATACGTAGCAATCTACGGTAAAGCCACATTTCAAAAGACTCCAGTTTTTTGCCTGTAGCTTCAGTCAGCGTCCACGACTCTACCCCGTACAGAAGAACGGAGAGCACATAGCAGCACAGTAATCTTATCTTTGTTGTTAGGGTTAGATCCCTGCTTCTAAAAACATTTCTCATTTTCAAGAATATCGCCCTGGCCTTCTCTATACGACATCGAATTTCCTGTGAGTGGTCCCACTTGTCGTTAACGGTAGTTCCAAGATAGGTGTAGTTACTAACTCTTTCAATCTGCTGCTGGCCTATTGTTATTCTTCCTGCTGCCACTGCGTTTTTACTGATCACCATAAATTTTGTTTTACTAATATTCAGATTGATGCGGTGGGAATAATTAAGATGACTTCGATTGTAAACCATATATTTTTAACTTTACATTAAGTGGACTGTATATTTTTTAATTTTACAAAGTAAAAATGACAAGAGCAGCTTTTTGTTGGTATCTTCTTTTTCGAGTGGCGCTGTCGTCTTTTTCCTGTCATTTCAAGGGAGATGCGACGTTGCACGATTGTGCAATGTTTGGTTGAAGTCGTAACATGCCGCCCCCGTTGGAAATTCATGGATCATTTTCAACAAATTTCATCAGGCAAAGGGCACACCTTGCTGACTGGACGTTTAGACGTTCCTTTATTGGTTTTGATAGAGACAACTCTAACAATATTGTCATGCCCAGGGTGCACTTCGATGATACGACCAATGGGCCACTGAAGAGGTGGAGTGTTGTCTTCTTTAATTAAAACCATTTGGCCTGTTCTTAAGTTGGGGCTGGAAGTCTTCCACTTGGAACGGGTTTGCAGACCTCCTAGGTATTCACGATGCCAACGAGCCCAAAAGTGCTGGACGAGCTGTTGGAGTCTTTCATAATCATTCAGTTTATACTGCGGCGAGTCCTCGAAGTATCGTTGTGGCAGTGTTGTTAGTTTTCGTCCGATAAGGAAATGTGATGGTGTCAAAGGGTCGAGATCATCTGGACTTTCGGAAAGAGGAATTAAGGGACGGGAATTGAGGATTGCCTCAATTTGAACAAGTATAGTATAAAATTGTTCGAATGTTAGATTAGCTTCCCCAACTATTCTACGAAGATGATATTTGCATGATTTTACACACGCTTCCCACAATCCACCAAAGTTTGGTGCACGCGGGGGAATAAAATGCCATTGTATCCTTTGTGCATTTAAATATTCCTTGACACGTAGATCGTCTACCGATGACAACAACTTATTCAACTCAGAAAGTTCATTAGCGGCACCTATAAAATTAGTACCATTGTCAGAATAAATATCGGTCGGTACACCTCGCCTTGAAACAAAGCGTTTTAACGAATTTAAAAAGGCCTTAGCCGACAAATCATAAACGAGTTCTAAGTGAACGGCTTTGGTGGCGAAACAAACAAAGACGCATATATAAGCCTTTACTAAAACCCGACTGCGTGTCTTTCCGTCTTTTAAGAAGTAGGGACCTGCAAGATCTATACCTATTTTCGTAAAGGGCATAGATTGTGAAACACGATCGGCCGGTAAATCACCCATTTTTGTCTCATAGGAATTAGGATTTACTCTAAAGCAACGCAAACATTTTTTCAAAATATTCCGTATGGTGCTTCTGCCTCGTACTATCCAAAATTTGTCTCGTAAACTGCATAGTACAGCTTGGGGCGAAGTGTGTAATAATCTTTCGTGTTCGTTTATAATTAGTAATTTTGTAAGAGGATTTTCGTTGGAAAGTAACACCGGGTGCTTTTGGTCAAAGGCCAACTCGGATTGCCTTATGCGACCGCCAACTCTTAATAAATTATTATCTAAGAAGGGATCCAGAGATAAGATATTACTTTTTTTTGACAATGGGATCGATTGTTTTAGATGATAAATTTCCTTTCCAAAATCTCTCGATTGTGCTATGACAATTATAGCATTTTGTGAATCATCCAATTCTTGAATGGATAGGGGACCAATAAGTTTAGGAGCTGTCTTGCGACAGTTGTTTAAAAATCTTAAACAATGAGCCATAACTCTAATTAATTTTGGCAAAGACGAATATCTATTAATAAGATCAAATTCGTTGTGTTCCGCAAATAAAGTCAAATTTGTGTTGGTACGTTTTTCTGGAATGTTTTCAATATCTATATCAACCGAATGATGCCACCCTTTTGAATCTTGAATTAACCAGTCAGGGCCGGACCACCACAATTTTGAATTACGTAAATCATTGGGACTTTGCCCTCGAGATATTATGTCTGCTGGATTCTCATTTGATTTGACATGACTCCATTTTTTTACGTCCGTTCGGGTTTGTATGGTTGAAATTCTATTAGCCACGAAGGTTTTTAGGTTATTTGGCGTAGTAGCTAACCAAGCCAAAACTATTGTCGAGTCCGTCCAATAAAATATATTAAGCGGTTTTAGTTCTAAAGACTCGACAACCTTCTCGATTAATTTAGTTAGTAAGAGAGCGCCGCATAATTCAAGTCTCGGAATTGTAATGGTTTTTAGAGGGGCTACTCTAGATTTGGCGCATAAAATTTGAGCGTAAGGAGTATTGCCTGAATCTCTAGAGACAACGTATACGCATGCGCCATAGGCAGCGTTAGACGCGTCGCAAAAGCCATGTAATTCAAACTGTTTCATGTTCATTAACGAGACATGTCGCGGAATTTCGATTTTGTTAAGGTCTAATATTTGTTTGTAAAACTGAATAAAATTGTCAAGCAAATCGGGAGGTACTATCTCATCCCAGTTTATTTTTTCCTTCCATAATTTTTGCATAATCAATTTTGCTTGTACAATAACTGGCCCTACAAGCCCTAATGGGTCGAAGATTTGTGATATGATCGAGAGAATAAATCTTTTGGTTATGCGATTACTAAATTCCTTATTGATGTTGATAGAATACCCAAGAATATCTTTTTCGGGTTCCCAAATTAACCCTAAAGTTTTAACAGTTTTATCATCAGTAATGAAATACTGTGGTAATTCGGAATTGTTGACGAAATCTAATATAGACTTATCGTTGGATGCCCATTTTCTAAGCTTAAATCCAGCAGCATTTAAAAGTTTTAAAATAACATTCTTTATATTTTTAGTCTCTTCAATTGTGGAGCCACCCGTAATTAAGTCGTCGACATAAAAGTCTTTTAAAATTACTTGACATTCCTTAGGATGCGCGATCGCGCTGTCGTAAGCGATCTGATGAAGAGCGCGGACTGCTAAGAACGCGGCCGGAGCAGTACCATAGGTAACCGTATTTAACCTATATTCTTGTACTTCCTTTGAAGGGTCGACTCTCCAAAAAATTCGTTGAAGATCGCGATCAGAATCCTTTATATTGACCATCCTATACATTTTTTCGACGTCAGCGGTTATAACATAATTATGCATCCGAAAGCGACAAATTATTGAAAAAAGGTCATCCTGAATAGTTGGCCCTATTTTTAAAACATCATTTAGAGATAAGCCACTAGTTGTTTTACAAGAAGCGTTGTAGACTACCCTGCACTTAGTTGTTAAACTATTTTTCTTAATTACCGGATGGTGAGGCAAATAATATATTTTTGATTCGCGTTTATTTTGTTCATCGGCAAGTGTCATGTGACCTAACTCTAAATATTCCTGCATGAAATCTTCATATTGAGTCTTTAAATTTATGTCTTTATTTAATCGTTTTTCAAGACTATAAAATTGTTTAATAGCAGTTTCTTTCGAGTCTCCTAAATCGCAAATGTTATCTTTAATAGGTAAACTAACCTCGAACTTTCCCTGCTCATCGCGTTTAGTTGTCTCTATAAAATACTCTTCACACTCAATTTCTTCCTTTGAGCGCTTAGCTGCGGGTAAACACTCTTCGATCGACCAGAATCGCTCAATTTGCTGTTCTAAATTTGTGTTAACAACGTTTAGATTGCAAGAAGTAGTTTTTGACTTATCAAGGCGTAAAGAGCCACTTATTACCCATCCTAAATGTGTTTTTTGTAAAAGGGGTAAGTTATTACCTAAAGATATTTGACCTTCAGTAATCAGAGACCAAAAAATTCCTGCGCCTAATAATATGTCTATAGGCTTTGATATATTAAAGTCATTATCTGCTAATTTAATATTTTTAGGAATGTTGATAACTCCGTGATCAAACGTTATTGCCGGCAAATTGTCGGTTATTTTATCAAGAATCAAAAAATCTAAATCCCGAAAATAATCGTTTGTTGTAGACGAAATTCTTGCTTTGGTCGATTGTCTAATGTATATTAAATTTTTGCTAATTCCAGTGACTGGAATATTAACTTCCGATTTTTTAAGCCCTAATCTTTTGGTTAAACTACTTGTAATATAATTTGATTGGCTACCGGAATCCAAAAGCACTCGACACGTTATAGGCTCTCCCTTGTTGTCAAATATCAAGACTTGCGCGGTAGAAAGTAAAACATACTTATTTGAACCTTGATTTGTCAAAGTAGTTTTAATTTGTAAATCGGCATCAAGGTTCAAATTCTCCCCTTTTAATTGGTCATGTTCAAGGTTTTCCTTACTTGTATGCTCATTACTGGTATCGTTAATTGCCGTGTATGTTTTTTGATTATTGTCTAAATTCTGAACTATATGAAGCAGAGTGTTATGATCTTTATTACATTTTTTGCAATTATAACCCTTACAATCCTTTTTGTTATGCCCTGTACGTAAACATTTTGTGCATAGATATAATTTTCTAACTTCATTTAATCTGTTTTCTTCAGTAAGTTTTAGAAAGTCCCTACAATAATAAATCAAATGGGAACCTTTACAAAAATTACAAGTCAGGCCTTGTTGTGAAAGAAGAGTTTTATAACCTTTATAAACATTTTTTTCTTTATCAAATTTGTCAGACTTTGTATTAAAATCTATCATCTCTAAAGTTTGGCAACGCTGCATCAAGAATTTGATAATTTGCGAATACGTCGGCAGAGTAGTGACGCAGCCGCCTGCGCCTAGAGAGTTTTCCCATTCCCTCAGTGTACGCGAGTCAAGCTTTGACGAAATAATAAAAATTATCATAGCGTCCCAGGTTTGTACAGGCTGATTAAGACCTTCAAGTGAGCGTATATTTTTTTGTATTTCATCTACTAGATTTCGTAAACCTTCTTTTGATTCTTTTTTTAAGACTGGAAGATCAAAAATATTTTTTATATGATTATTTATGATAATTCTTGTGTTTTTATACCTGTCACAAATTAAGTTCCAAGCAATTATATAATTTGCATCACTTACCTGCAGAGATTGAATAGAATGTAAAGCTTCTCCTTTTAAACAAGACAATAAGTAATGAAACTTCTGACTTGAGGTCAGATTTGTATTTCTATGAATCAGAGACAGAAACGTGTCATAAAATTGTAGCCATTTATTTAAATTACCATCAAAACTAGGTAAGTTCAAAGGTGGTAACTTAATTCTTGCTAACGGATCTCCTGTAGCGATTACAGGCTGATGCTGGGTAACATTTTGAAGCGTTGCAAGATAATCATTCAGACAGCCCTTGGCCCTTGCAAAGGCAGCATAATACATGCTTTCAAACGTGTCTCTCTCAGATTCATGATTATTAGGATCGTCAATTAACTCCTCGAGTTTTGACTGACATATTTCAAAGTCCGCCAAGGATATCTCTATTTTTTCTAACCTAGCTTTTAATTCTACGTAATTGGGATTTGAGGGAAAATTATTTAAATAATTATTAAACCTTGTAACAGCACCTTTCAAGGTTCCCCTTTTATGTTTTAGCTTGCTAATTTCTTCCTCCAAAGCCATTTTGAACTAAAAGGATACTAAATTTAAAGAGCAAGGAAATAAAACACAATTTAAGTATTTAATATTAAACCTTTAACCTTCTGTGTTGATAAATGTTGTCATCATTGAAATAACGTATTAAACGCAAATTAGTAGTCGTCCGAAAATGCACTTATTATGTCGGTCAGGGTCAAACTTCCACTGACGTGTCGTTTGCTAAGAAAGCAACCAAAATTTGGAATCTAACCAAACTTTAATAACATGCACAAAGGACAAATGGTAAGAATCGTTCTTAATTCATGGAATTTAAAACTCTGAAATTATTATACTAGAGCTATGCCCCACACTAAGATAGATTGTGAGTACACTGCACAATTAATCCGAATATTATGTTTAAAATAATAATATTCATACATAAACAAGCAAAATAAAGTGGGCTAATATCATACCTTGTGCCCTAAAATTATTAATTTGCTATACTTATTCAAACAAAGAAAACTTTGAGGAAAGTAAGAAAAGGATCGGACTTACGTACGGAGTTCTACGGCTTGCGGCTTTAATGGCGGCGGCAGCGAACCCGGTCATCAAGCTTCTTTGGTCCTTTCTTTTCCTGCTAGTTCTATCTGGGTCGGTTGGACCATATGATGCGGTGGGAATAATTAAGATGACTTCGATTGTAAACCATATATTTTTAACTTTACATTAAGTGGACTGTATATTTTTTAATTTTACAAAGTAAAAATGACAAGAGCAGCTTTTTGTTGGTATCTTCTTTTTCGAGTGGCGCTGTCGTCTTTTTCCTGTCATTTCAAGGGAGATGCGACGTTGCACGATTGTGCAATGTTTGGTTGAAGTCGTAACACAGATCAAGGCCATATTGCTTACTTGTTTGTGTTATTTTGGTCATGATTTCTTGGAGATCTTCCAGGCTGTCCGCGAACACTACAGTATCATCAGCATATCTAATGTTATTAATGCGGTTTCCGTTAATTAGTATACCACATTCCGTTTCCTCACATGCTTCTTTAAATATTTGTTCGGAGTAGATGTTAAATAATAACGGTGAGAGTATACAACCCTGCCTTACACCGCGCAGTATCTCTATTTCTTCTGTTTTCTCTCCTTCCACTCGAACAAAGGCAGACTGGTTCCAGTACAGGTTGATAATTATTCTAATATCCTTGTCGTCCATACCAACGTTCTTCAGTATTTCAACCATTTTTCCATGTTGAACTGTATTAAATGCCTTTTGGTAATCTATAAAACAGGCATAGACATCGCAGTTAACATCTCTTTTAAACTTTGCCGTACTATTTTGCTATAAATTACAGAGACGAAGTAAAAAGATCAAAAAGATTTTGAAATTCCCTTCAAAAGTAAATTTTTATATTTGCTTAATTATTATCAAGGGCATATTTAAAAAATATACAAGCGAATAAACATGGCTCTAATTAAAAACCGGGTACTTACTTTAATTCGTTAATTAAAAACTTCTTTGTAACTTTGGTTGTAAAAATCAGCTTTTTGCACTCTGTCGGAAACGAACTGAACAAAATAAATTTACCTTTCAACCAAAGTTTCAGTTAAATTTATTGGCGAGTCTAAAATTCGAGTCAGTAGGTCGTTAAATGTTTTTGATCCATTTCTACAGTTTTAAACACTGATTTCGGTGAATAATATTATAACAGACACAACAAACTGTCAAATCCATACTACAGCACAGCATGCAGGTAATGCTTACCACAGGAGGCTAAGAGGTTATTCAATTTATTCAATGTATATAAAAGCTGTCATGTAAATAATTTTCAACATATTTTTTGAATCGGACAACATCAAGGGCTCGATATCATTATGGGATCTTATTAGATAAATTATACTTAAGAGCAAACACTAGTGACGCCTTCACTATTTCGTTTTTGATCAAAATTTCCTTACTTGTTCGTTTTATATAAAAATTGGCCAACTACCCCTCTAATGAGTACAATTTATATTACAACCTATTGGTTTACGTTAAAAAAGATTAGGTTAGTTTATTTATTTATTAAAAACAAAGCATTAATCCACAATACATTAATAATTACAAAATAGCTTTAAAACAATTTATAAAGTCTTATACTATCTTCATATAACATAAACTTCAACTATCAAATGCATATAAGGACCAATGTATAAAAAGAAACGCCGGAAAAAAGCACCTAGATGACTGAACATCTGTATGTGCTTAGAAAAACAGGACTTAGAAGAAAAAAAAATTTTTACAAAAATAAAAGAAATCCTATTCCACCTAAGTTAGTTCGAATAGGCAAAACAGGAAACCTATTATCTTCTAAAAAAGTGACATAAAGCTCTTCATATTGTCGAAAAAAGGCTCGACATTTTATCTTAAACATTTTAATTCTAGTAATATTTTTTATATTTAATGGTATAAGATTAAAATTTTTTGGCGCCAAATAATTGACAACTTGAAGATTAATATTAGTGTTGCTATTTGCTATAATAGTTTTCTCCTATTAACCTTGCCTCTAGTATTAGTCGGGGAGCCACCACAAAAAATATGCAAGAGTTTTCTGAAGGCTCATATTTTCAAGACGGGTTCAACTTTAGTGATTAAAAGCTAGTGTACAGGGTGTCCAGTTTTCGATGGTTTTACGGGGTATCTCGGTTATTAGTAAAGATAGAAGGATACGGTTTGCGCGGCACTGTGCTACTTTTTTATGAAACAAAAGATGCCCTAATCAGAATTTTTCTAGTCCTCCTTGTTTTTGATATACGGGATGTTTTTGATAAGTTTACATTTTGGGACACCCCCCATATTTAGGTTACCCTGTAGCTTATCAAAGAGAAAATAAATGTTATTTGTGTAGTTTTTACGTAGAATCCAGTGACGTACTCAGATTTTTTCTACGTTCAATAGTTTCCGAGAAAAATACCAAACTTTTTTTTTTAAATGGGACACCCTATATATTTTTAAATAATATAATTCAGTTCATAACAAGCTTCTCAAAAATATATAATACCCTATTTTTATTTTTAATATTAAGCACGAAATTTACGTTTTATTAAAAAATATATAATTTTAGTTAGTAGGCCATGACGGGTATTGAAAAAAGAAAAGAACACAGTCGTTTATTTCATATTAATAACTTCTTTAGTTTCTGTCAGAATATTTAGGTTCTCTAAGTTGTTTTAAAATACCTATCTAATTAATAGTAAAGGATCAGTTTGTCCTAATTATGGCAGAATATGTGAAATTTGAAAATAATGAAAAATACGACATGCTCGTTTGTTATGTTCATTGTAATGAAAATGCAGATGTAGCATTAGTAGAGTATTTCAATAGGTAAATATACGCCTTTGTGTAGTATCTGTATGAAGATTTAGTAATTTTTTTAAATTACTTGTAGATATCCCGAAAGACGACAGCCGAATAAAAGATTTTTTTAAAGGATGAAATCAAATTTAATTGAACACGGTTCATTTATTAAACCTCGTCCTAAAATCTACAACAAGGAAAACCGCGAGACTGATGAAATAAATGTTTTAGCTTCGATTGAAACAAATCCAACTAGTTCTTGCAGAACGGTTGAAGGTTCGGTCGGAGTACTTAAATCAAGAGTTCAAACAATCCTAAAAAAACACAATTTCAAGCCATATAAATTTCACCTAGTACAAAACTTAGATCCTGGTGATGCACAACGCCGTACAGAATTCTGTAATTGGTATTTACAAAATATCAACAGGGGAAATAATTTTGAAAAAACCGTTGTATGGTCCGATGAAGCTCATTTTACCAGTGCTGGTATATTTAATCGACACAATACGAGGTTTTGGTCTCAGGAAAATCAGCATCTAATATTTCTACTCGAACGGCAAGGAATGTTTGGCTTTAACGTTTCATGTTTTGTACTAGGAAGCAAAATAATTTATAATATATTTGAAGGCAGCCTTAATGCCAATAAATATTTGGAAATTCTGGAAAACGTTGTGCCGGAAATAATAGAAGACATGCCCTTAGCGGGTATCAATAACTTATATCTGCAACAAGATGGAGCACCCGCTCACAATGCACTAATTATCAGGGCCTACTTAAATAATAATTTTCCAGGCCACTGGATTGGAACTAATGGACCTGTAAGATGGCCACCAAGGTCACCCGACTTGTCGGTTTTGGATTTCTTCTTGTGGGGATACCTTGAAAATAAAATTTATTCTATTCAATACCAAACAATTGCAGAATTAAGAAATGCTACTGAAAGAGCATTTAGGGAGTTACGGACACGGCCTCTTATTATTTTAAATTCATTAAGGCGGATAAGAACTATGTGTGAAACATGTCTAAGGCATAATGGAGAACAATTTGAGCAATATTTATGAGAAAATTCTATTAATATTCAGCTTCTCTTTGTAATGTTTTGCGTAGTAAAATACAACTCGATTTGTGCATTGTTATTATTTTTACTGAAATATTACTGCTAATTAGATTAAGGAGTCCAAAATATATTTTTCCTGCAGTAATTATTATACCAGTAATAGGTTTTTTTCAATACCCGTCATGGCCTACTAACTAAAATTATATATTTTTTAATAAAACGTAAATTTCGTGCTTAATATTAAAAATAAAAATATGGTATTATATATTTTTGTGAAGCTTGTTATGAACTGAATTATATTATTTAAAAATATATAGGGTGTCCCATTTAAAAAAAAAAGTTTGGTATTTTTCTCGGAAACTATTGAACGTAGAAAAAATCTGCGTATGTCACTGGATTCTACGTAAAAAACTACACAAATAACATTTGTTTTCTCTTTGATAAGCTACAGGGTAACCTAAATATGGGGGGTGTCCCAAAATGTAAAATTATCAAAAACATCCCGTATATCAAAAACAAGGAGGACTAGAAAAATTCTGATTGGGGCATCTTTTGTTTCATAAAAAAGTAGCACAGTGCCGCGAAAACCGTATCCTTCTATCTTTACTAATAACCGAGATACCCCGTAAAACCATCGAAAACTGGACAACCTGTACAGTCAGCAGTTACAGTTCCGGGACATCTGGCGGCGGGACGCGCGCAAAGGTGTAATTTTAATTAGTATCTCCAAACTGTTTTCTGAAGGCTCAAAATTTGTACAAAACGAGCAAATATAATATAAAATAGGAATCTAGTAGTCAGACAGCGGAACATGGGGACACATAGAGTCAGCGCTACTCCATACTTGTCAAAAAAATGTCCTCACCAAAAGTGTTTTCTGAAGGCTCAAATGTTTTTTAAATAATAATAACAACTATAAAGTTAATAAAAAATACAGTCAGACTCCTCTGCGATAGAACCACTTCAGTCAGCAGTCGATAAAAGTGTGAGTGGGCACTGCGCGCATCAGTATGTCTAGCCTTAATATCTGTCAATAACGTTTCATAAAAAAGAAATTCATAATTTTTTGATAATTTTAGTTATTTAGAACGACAAATGATAAAATAATATTATAAATATGAAAAATTTCTTCTATAGTGATTAAGCTCTGATTTTTTTTATTCTCAAATACGTATGAGAGGTTGATTAAAAAAAAATAGTAAAATCAAATTAACTTTCATTAGCTCAGGAATAAAGAAAGAGTAATATCGCTGCGATTCTAATTATTTTTCAGTTAAATGTCATTGTTTCAGTTACTCTTTCTCGTGTATCAATAATACTTCACCGTTTGTGATCAACAGTCCTGTAATAATATACAGTGTGTGTATAAAGTCTGGAAACGGCTTAATAACATCACAATTTACTGGCCGATTTAAACCAAATTTGGTACAGTTGTGTAAGAGGATCTAACGCACCGAATGACGATATTGGCGTTGTTGCCAGCTTTTTAGTTTGGAATTCGAACGAATTTTATATTTTTAAATATAACACCCAGTATATTTTTACATTTTTAAATTCCACATAAAATTATAATTATTTTTTATTAAATGCATTATTAGTCTATACTTTATAGTTTCCGAGATATTGACTCTCGAAAAGTGACATTTTTGAAATTTGATGGCTTATAACTTTCTAACAGTACGTCTTAGAGCAAAACGGCTTACATGTCCCTATCTTAAATTTTTATTATCTTCCCAAAAAAATCAACTTCCGGTTAAACCGGATGTAACTCGAAAGCAGGAAATACAGTTGTTCCGGTTTAACTGGAAGTTGATTTTTTTGGAAAGATAATAAATATTGAAGATAGGGACATGTAAGCCGTTTTGCTCTAAGACGTACTGTTAGAAAGTTATAAGCTGTCAAAGTTCAAAAATGTCACTTTTCGAGAGTCAATATCTCGGAAACTATGAAGTATAGACTAATAATGCATTTAATAAAAAAAAATTATAATTTTATATGGAATTTAATAATGTAAAAATATACTGGGTGTTATATTTAAAAATATAAAATTCGTTCGAATTCCAGACAAACTAAAAAGCTGGCAACAACGCCAATATCGTCATTCGGTGCGTTAAATCCTCTTACACAACTGTACCAAATTTGGTTTAAATCGGCCAGTAAATTGTGACGTTATTAAGCCGTTTCCAGTCTTTATACACACACTGTATAATAATTATATTTATTTCAGTTTTGTTTTTATTTCAGATTTAATTATATTCATTTCGATTTTACCGTGTTACATAAATATTTATGATTTGGGTAGTGTCACAAATATACAGGGTGAGTTTTTTAAAGTGTTACAAGGCGATATCTCGAAAACGGTTCAAAATATTTTCTTGAAATTTTAGTGAGGGAATGGGGAGACATATTTAAACATATTTTTGACGTCTACCCCCCTTCTATATTTTGAGGGGTGGGGGATAACTTTGGAATTTTAAGTGAGACAATGTAGTTTTTTTGGTAAATACGAACCAACGTAAAAAACTACGTAGGTATACAAAAAAAAATGTTTTGATTTGCTCCCCTGGTTACGAAATTCTTTTAAAAACCAATTACCCCAATTATTAAACCAAAACATAAGTTCTGACATGTGGTTTCAATAGGACGAAGCTCCACCGCATTATGTGATACAGGCCCGTAATGAGTTGAACGAATTGTTTGAAAACAGGTGGATAAGTTGAGCTGGTTAAGTAAACGGCCTGCTAGGTCCCCTGATTTGACCCCCCTTGACTTATTCCTTTATTTATTTTTTATTTTATAAAAGATGGCGGCTACACCTGTACAACTTTAGATGATATGAAATACCGAATCCGCGTTGCATGCTTATTAGTGAGACTTAAAATGTTACAACGGGTACGATATTTATTCTGAAAAAAAATGACAAAGTGTTTGGAAGTTGAAGTTAGACATTTTAAACATCATCTAAAGCGTGACAGATGATAAATAAGTTGATATTAAATAGTAAAGTATTTTTTGTGTTTTATAACCTAATAAATCATAATTTCGTAACCAGGGAAGCAAATCAAAAGATTTTTTGTATACGTCAGTAGTTTTTTACGTTTCGTATTACCAAAAAAGATTACATTGTCTCATTTCATCAATTTCAAAGTTACCCCCCACCCCTCAAAATAGGGAAAGGGGGTATACATCAAAAATATGTTTAAATATGTCCCCCCATCTCCCCATTCCCTTACTAAAATTTCAAGAAAATATTTTGAACCGTTTTCGAGATATCGCCTTGTAACACTATTAGCGATATTACTCTTTCTTTATTCCTGAGCTAATGAAAGTTAATTTGATTTTACTATTTTTTTTAATCAACCTCTCATACGTATTTGAGAATAAAAAAAATCATAGCTTAAGGTGGGAGTATCAACATGCTTGCCAACCTATAACATATTTCGCGTAGATTTATTTATGTTTTCTAGCTTTCATACAAAATTTAAAGAAAATCAGTATCGACTTGATATTCTATAGGTAATAATTGACATATTTAATAAATATCAAGGAATTTCATAACTTATTTTAGGAGAATTGTATAGCGAAATATATCGGGGAAGATTTTTTTTAACATTATTATGTCATTGTCACTCATTGTTCTTTCACTATACAATTCTCCAAAAATTAGCAATGAAATAAATAGATATTTTTGTAATATATCAGATACTACCTAAGTAATCTACCGACGATATTGATTTTCTTTAAATGTTAGTTATTAAAATTATAAACTCAAAAAATCAACGCGAAATAGGTTATAGGTTGGCAATAGATTGAATGACGTTGAGAATTCAACCTTAATCACTAGAAGAAATTTTTCATATTTATAATATTAATTTATCATTTGTCGTTCTAAACAACTAAAATTATCAAAAAATTATGAATTTCTTTTTTATGAAACGTTATTGACAGATATTAAGGCTAGACATACTGATGCGCGCAGTGCCCACTCACACTTCTGTCGACTGCTGACTGAAGTGGTTCTATCGCAGAGAAGTCTGCATGAATTTTTTTTTAACTTTGTAGTTGTTATTATTATTTAAAAAAGTTTGAGCCTTCAGAAAACACTTTTGGTCACGACATTTTTTTGACAAGTATGGAGTAGCGCTGACTCTATGTGTCCCCATGTTCCGCTGTCTGACTATTAGATTCCTGTTTTATATGATATTATATTTGCTCGTTTTGTACAAATTTTGAGCCTTCAGAAAACAGTTTGGAGATACTAATTAAAATTACACCTTTGCGCGCCTCCCGCCGCCAGATGTCCCGGAACTGTAACTGCTGACTGTACACTAGCCTTTAATCACTAAAGATGAACCCGTCTTGAAAATATTAGCCTTCAGAAAACTCTTGCATATTTTTTGCGCTAGCTCCTGGACTATATGATACGGGTGAAAAATATAATTTTTTAGTTTTTGATTTTTATAAACAAATTAAGGTAATAAAAGCAGAAAAAGAAATTTACGCAAACTTTCGTTTTATGCTTTAATAATTTATTAATTCAATTTTTTTTAACTTAAAAGTGTCGGCTATTGCTACTGCAATTGCCTACAGTTTTACGGTAAAATAGGTTAGATTTATAAATTAATAAAACTAGAAAAATAAATATGGGCAAATTTGACCAAATATTGTTACAAACTGACGCTGTATTATTATCTGTGACGAGCTATAAACGATTTGCAATAAAAACGTTTGGCTTTGACTTACACGCCACTGCGAGCAGCCCCAAATAATATTTTTATTACATAACGCGGATTCGGCATTTAATTACATCTTAAATAATTTTAAACTTTTTAAGTTACCTTCAGGTTCGTTTTACGAGGTACGCTATCAACTGACATAGAACAATCTTTAGGAGCTATAATTCAAATCTCTTGACTTTCTTTAACCGGCAATAAAACGGAATGAATGGCATAAAATTGTACTTTATTGCGGCCTTAAAAAGAGCGTTTAGGTAGCCTATTTGCTAAAGCTGGTTTGAGCGTTACTTTTACGGCTAAAGTATTTTTAATGAACATTTTCATTAGGGTGAGGATAAAATAATGGAAAGTTTTGACCTCAACGTCACAAGGTGCAGCAAGCGTGTAAAAACCCACTCATGAACAAGGGGGGGGGGAGGTGCGACGACCCCATATTTTCTGACGTCAATACCTAAACACCTGCCAGAATGCGAATGATGTAATAGAACGCAAAAATCTATCTTTTTATTTTAAATTATTTTTATTAAAGTGCGTTCCCACGAGTCAAAACAATATGTTTCCTTTTTAAATTCAAAGAAGGGCTCTAAAAGCTTTTGTTCCAATAATAAATATGATAATAAAACCAAATTTAGCCAACTATTTTAAACCAACGGTTTTTCTTAAACAAATAACCAATGCCCAAGTTATACAAAACTATCGTTATGTCGTAAAGTTTATTTTTCTATATCCTAAAAGCGGGCTGTTAGCAAAAACTCAACCATAAGCACGTATTGTCAAATTTAACATAAACTTACAAAAATCTAAAACAGATAAGAATAATAAATAAGGGGACTCCGTGGGTGGTCCATTATAATGAGATAATATGAACTATATAGGTATTGAGAAAAAAATGGAAAATATAGGTAGCATCCTGGATTTGTATTTTGACCGTTCTATGTATGTGAAAGTCGGATAAGATTTATTCTTTCTTTTCCCTGGATCAGCTTAAAAGTTTTTTTTTAAGTAAATCTGATTGCTGTACTTTAAATTTAAGGTTATTTAGGAATGTTATTTGTAAGACCGTTTTTACGGTTATTTTATAAGTATACTATGTATTGTTTATCTATACATATGATTTTTAAGTTGAAATGTCCATAAAGAGAGAAAAAGTTTTAATTAAATATCAAGAATGAATTAGTAGTGTCACCTTCTGGCTAACTCTTCAAGCATACTTTGGGACGGCCCTGTTTTATAACCTTAAGGCAGAGTTTTGGAGAGAAATTACCTCTGATTGGTTGCGTGGGATAAACTATTTACCCTGTAAGACATGGTACCGAGGGGTGATACTGATTTTAGTACGTTCTATAGGTTCAAATAGCTAAATATTTGAAGTAGCATAATTTAAGGGGTTGCGTTTAGAAGTTAGATGCTTAATCAGGGAATTTCACAATTCAGTTCCTAAGTTTCTGTTATCGGGTTCGGTTTACCAAGTACCAAAGATGCTATTTTCGGGTGTATAGTTGAGCGGGTTTTCAAAGTATACATTTTCGGACATAATTCTCTTTATGATATACCTCTTGTGTAGTGAATCCATTGTTTCTTAAAAGTTTAAAGCTAAATAATTGTGGGCCTAAGCATGATTGATGTTTTTACCTATAAGCTTCAGGGTTTTAGCGTTTTTATAAGACTTTTCAGTTTTTGGGGATTATCATAAATTAATCTTTGGGTGATTTAATTACAGGGTGGTATTGAATTAAAAATATATTAATTTTATCTGTTCACGGGGTTTTAAACATTAAATGGGTAATTTTCTGAATCGTACAGTAAACGCATTTAAATAAAACAATCTCTCTTTATTAGTTAGCATAATACATATTTTGTATTAGTTTTAAAGTATTACTTTTATGTTCAGTAACTTTTCTTTCTACCTTTCTTTATCATGTTTGTTAATAGATTTATAAGTTGTTGTTTAAAATTGGTGTTGTTTTATTATCATAATTAATATAAAGGGTTTTATTAACAAAGGATGAATGGTTCGCTCTCGCGCATCAGGCGCGTATTCAGCTGTCAGTTTTTGGGGGGGGGCAAAGGAAAAAAATAGCGCCGCAGGCGAAAATTTTTTGGGTGCCTCGCCCTTTTTCAACGATGTGACGTGTTTTTGAACCAGAAAAAAGGAATAGTAGCGCCGCAGGCGAAATTTTTTTGGGTGTTACGCCTCTTTTTACTGATTTCTCAGTGTAAATTTTTTGGGATGGGGGGGTAACTACCCCCATTACCCCCCTCAAATCCGCGCCTGTCGCGCCCTAAAGACGCGTCGGTGCGACGTTATTGTTAACATCATCACCTGGATATTACTGTTTGGTCGACATTGGTAAGTCGTTTGGTATTAACAGTAGATACAACTAACAGAACAAAACGACGTCGACGTTATCATGAAGAACACTTCATTGTCATCAAGAGTGCTCTTGCTATAAAATTGTCTTAGTTATTTATACTAGTAATTCTACCCTTATGTAAAAGGAACAGGTCTGGTATTCTCGGTCAGAAACGCTACCATTGATAATGAATAATGTTTATTATAGTCAGAACGCTACCGCATTTATAATTAACTAGATATTAGTGATATACCAGATCAATCCTGTCACAATGACAGCAATTACTTCTACGGATGTTATTGGCCAAAAAGTATTTACCGATTGAAGACAAACTGAGAAAGGACTGGTTAATGTTAAAAAGTGGTTAGATTACTATCAATTAACTCTAAATGTAAATAAAACAAATTACATCGCTTTTTCACCAACATCGGTTGGCTGTCCTGATTTTTCCACAATTTCTGTTCAGAATTTCGAAAACGAAATAAAAGAGGTTTCTAGCACTAAATATTTGGGCATAGTTATAGATAAACACTTAAAATGGGAAGATCATATTAATAAATTGAAAAATAGTATAAGAAAATTAATACATAAATTCTATCAATTACGTGAAATAATGCCAGAGAGTATTCTTATGATGTTATATAGAGCACTAGTAGAATCTTTGATTAGATATGGCATAGTGGTGTGGGGGGGGCTTTATGGTAGTGCATTGAAACAACTTAATGTGACACAGAATTTTATCCTAAAAATTATACAAAAAAAACAAAAAAGACACCCCACACACATGTTATATTCTATAAAAAATTTCAATGTCAGATCATTGTATGTATTGTCAGCATGTATCTACATTCACAGCGAGAAGTGTATAAAAAAATATATCAGTCATCAACATGAAACTAGAACAAAAACTCAAAGAACTCTTCAGATTCCTAGTAGTAATAAAAAGTTAAATCAAAGATTCTTGTCATATTTGGGACCAAAATTTTATAACATGCTGCCAATGGATATTAGACAAATAAGAAATAAAAACAGATTTGGTGATCGTTGTAGAACCTATATTTATGAAAATAATATAGACTTTACAAATTTTTGGTGATATATACAAACTAAGTATTTTTAAGTAAACCTAGTTATAAGTAGTTTAGTTAGCCGTGGATTAGGTATATTTATAGTTTCGGAAAACAAATAAATTTCTTAAACAGATAACAGAGGCAATAGGGCACATACAGCTGTTAAATCAGTTAGGTGCCAAATACCAGAATATGGATTTAGTATACTAACTTGTAATATTTATATTGTATCTATATTTATATAAAAAAAAATATTTGAATAAATTTGAATTTGAATTTGATTGAATAAAATAGTGAGATGGAAATGAAAAAAACTTTACTTTTTAATAAGTTTCTCCCTACTGGATGGCCAGCTTTTTTTATCCCTTTTCCGTAATATGGTGTTTTGTGTTACTGTATTATACTCAAGCTGAGGGGTTAAAATTTAAGAAATTAATAATAGAGGATAAGTCAATTGAAAAGCAGTAGCATGTAAGAGTACCGGACGGAATGTGGAGGGGGGGGGGGGGGAAGGAAGGCCCTTATTTCCCCCATAAATATGCTTATAACAAATTCGCGCCTATGTCAAAGGAATTTTGAATTTTGAAGAAACATTTTTTTTTTTTTCAGTTTAGAAATTGTACCTAAATTTAGATCTTAAGAGTCTACCATCGCTTTCACACGCAACATTGGGACGGTCGTTAAACCAATGTCTTGAGAAAGGGTTAAATTTAATAGAGTTGATACCCACATTGCTGCTTAGATTTCGAGAATTTAAATTTGGTGTAGGATCTGATATTAAGAAAGCTTTTCTACAAATTAGTGTCAATCATAAGGATAGAGATTTTTTGAAATTCCTTTGGGTTGATGAAAAGGGCCAACAAATTGTTTTTCAGCATAGACGTGTGGTATTCGGAGTTAATTGTAGTCCATTTCTACTTGGAGCAAATATCGAATATCATTTAAAAAGATGCCTGGAAAACTGTTTTCTGTCAGGCTCTGTGTATTCGCAAAAAACAATTAAGAAATTGTCTAAAAGTTTCTAAGTAGACAATTGTATGACCAGCCTATCAGATCAAGAAGACTTAAATAAATTTGTCCAAGAATCAACGCTAGCAATGGCGGAAGGTCAATTTGATTTGAGATGGTGGGAATTTTCTGAAAATACCAACAGTGCGTCGGCCTAAAGTGTTAACCTGCTAAATCCATTTTACGAAATCAGGAGACGTAAAAAACGACTTTTTAGGGATTTGGGATATTGTTGATAAAAATTATTAAAATTAATTTCAAAAATGCTGAGAATATAATTGAAGACACAAGTGCATAAAGGGTCTAAGTGGCATTTTCTTGAAATATCTAATTTTACTGTTTTTCAGAGTTTTAAGGCTGTAGGTTGCTTTGCGCTAAGTTAAATTGGCCTATTATTAATACTGAAAAAGTTAGTAGCTGATAAAGGATCTATGTACACCTAGTTTCACGACCAACTTCCAGGTGAATTAAAATCGCTGCAATTTCTAGCCGCAACGGCTTATATATTTTTACGTCCGGGCACTTCGTCTTTTAGCCTCATTACCGTGCATAAGATAAGACAAAGAAAGAAACGCCTTTTATTAGTATCGAACAAGTAAGTTCGATTTAATGCTTTGCAATGACTTAAAAATAGACTCGAAGATACGAGAATACGGGTAGAAAGAGGAAGGGGGGGGGGGGGGGGGGGGGCTGAACTGTTAGAGTATGGAATTAATTAAAATTTATTTATTTATTTATTTTGATTGGAGGAGTGATGGGTTACGTCCCGCGAAAAATTGTTTTTTTATTGCTTGTCCTTTTAGTAATATACAGGGGGTGGCGCACTATTGCATGGGCGCCCGAACAAACTTTTTCATGGAGGGGCCAACAAATAATCGACTAAATTGCGATTAAAAATATTTAAACCAATTAAAATAATATCCAGAAAATCGATTGGTAAAATTTGCTAGGTGCTATCAATGTCAAATTGTAAGGATAAGCGTTATTGATAAAAATATAGACGCATGAGGTGATGACTGGGAGTTTTTGAGAGAAGTAAATTTTACTGTCAAAAATTTAGCGCGTAAGTGATGTTGATAAAACAAACTATATGGAAGAATAGACTGTGCCCAGGTGATTTTGGGAAACATGCGCAAAAAATACAACGTAAGAGTTTGACAGGTGCTGTGGTCAAATTTTAATGAAAAGCGATATTGATACAATAAACTATGGAATCAAATACGGTGAATGAGTTACTTTAGAATATTAGCAAAAGCTTCTGTTAACAAAATTTAACAGGTGCTGTCAATGTCAATAGACTGTGACCGGAAAAGTTAGAAGAAAGAAATACGAAATTTTTTTGCAGCTCAATATCAAATTTTGATAATATTTTACTTCGATTTATTCTGTCAACAAACATGAAAATAATAACAAACATCTCATACCAAGCGGGGTGCAGAGTCTATTTTCTCACATACAGTTCTTGCATAAGGTCCACCCCCCCCCCCCCCTTTTGATAATTTGGGAATGGTTTCAGATATATTTAAAGTCGGTATGCGTAAATGATAGGTAAAAAATTTACTTTTGAGGAAAATTTCGTTGTTTTTTTATTCAAAATGGCGGACATTCGCCATCTTGGAAAACGTTTTTAAATGGGAAGGGGATCGAGTAATACTTCAGTTAAAGGTCTTTTATGCCTGATATAGGTAGATAATCTTGTAATTTTTAATGTTCTAAAATGTGCCGTTTCAAAATGACGATTCCGAAAAATATGAGAAAACAACCATATTTTTGGAAGATCTCATCATCTTGAAAAACAAATCAATTATTTTATAAGTGTAAATTATAAGTAAGCTACTTAAATTTTTTGAAATATTGTTGCTTTGGGAGCGAAGGAAAAATAAGTCTTCTCCACAATTTTATTTTTGTTTTTCTTTCATTCCCATATTTGCAACTCCATTTTAAGCATGGAGTGTTACTGCCAATTAATGTTGTTTTGTTATTCAACATGGCGGAGATCGCCGAATATATTTATGTTTCCTTGCATAATTTCCGATTCGCCATGTTAAAGCGGAACATTTTGGAACACAATAAAAATTGTAAGGTTAAATTGGACGTGAAATACCTTTAAAATGAAGTATCACCCGACCTTCTTTTCCAGTTAAAAATATGTTCCATGTTTCCGCCACCTTGAATAACAAAACAATTCTCCTTAAAAGTAAGTATTTTGCCTATTATTTACGCCTACCGAATTTAAACAATATATCTCAAGCCGTTTATACAAGGAGAGGGGGGGAGATGGCTTTGTGCAATCACCGTTTAATTAAAAAAAAAAACGTTTATTAAACAGATATAAGTATGCAGAAATTGGCACGAAAATACAAATCTACCGCTACACAGAAAATTAGTTGTCACAAAAAAACTGTCGAAATGGTCTTTGTGCATCAAAGGCCATTTCGATAGTTTTGCAGATGCACTCTGCACCCCATAGGTATTATAATACTTAAAATGCTGTTATCTGTAAAATATTCCTATTTTTTTCAATAGTATTAAAACTTCTAAAAAAAAATTAAAATTTGCTACACACATGGAAAAGTCTATTCGCGCAGCTACAAAATTTGCCAGGGTGGAAAAATCACAAGTTCGAAAAACAAGGTCTTAACCAAGGCCAGCATAAAAATAGCACGGCAGACGATCGCGCAAGAACGTCTAGGCAAGACGAGACAATTTGCTGGCCAGCGCAAACATCGGAGCAGTGTTGCCAGACTGGCCAACGAATTATTCTGCCGAGTATGTCAAAAAATCTGCTGAATTCTTCACCACAGTCGTAGTATCAGAAATTTTTGTATTTATCTGTTGCCCCTACTTCGACCTCCAATAGGTATATATCAACATTTTTGTAAAAAAACACTCTTTTTAACATTTATTTTGGTTTGTTATTTTTTTTATATTTTCATTGAATATTATATTTTTTAAATCTATTTGGTAAATACATAGTAATTCCTTATTTATTAAAAATTCCTTAAAAGTCTGCAAATTACGAAATTATTTTGCAACTTTGCAAAAAATACGATTTCAAAAATTTTGCTAAATGCAGAAAAGACTGCTGTTCTGGCAATACTGAATCGGGGTAAATTAATATATTAAAAGTGTTGCCAGGTCAAAAATAAGGAAAGCAGTCTGACATAAAAAAGCGATAGATTTAAAAATATTACGCTAAATATATTATATTGAAAACAATTAATAAATTATTTTATTAGTTAAAAAAGTATACATATTTTCAAACAATGGCCAATATTAATCTTCACTTTAAACGGATGATAATTAGACATATTATTCTATAATATTACAGCACAGCTACCAGAAATATTGAAAAGAAGAGTACGCGTACAAAATGTCAAACCTAATCACAGAATGGAGAAGAGAGAGAGAGAAGATTAGCATGCTTATTTTAAAAGCTTAAACTAAATCGAGTGTAATGTTAAGCGGAAGAAATGGTTAGCATAGCGATAAAACGGTAGTTCATCCATCAAAATAGTGGATCAACCGCAAAAACGATTTACCTGGCAACATTGCACATTATCAATATTAAAAACATCATTGACTCGCTGCCAGTGTTGCCAAAACTCACGATTAATCGTGAGATTACACGGTTTTGGGAATTATCTCACGATTTCATGAATCACGTCGCGTTTCTCACGATTTTTTATCGTATGTCAAACATAAGTAACTAAAAATAATTCATAACAAACGTCACAAGTTTATTGCATTTACATAAAAATCCTCGTATGATTTTCTACATTACGACTTTCGCTACTATTACTGCGGCTACTGGAGTCATATTTGCATAAAAAAGATGATTCCAGCAATTCGGATTTTGATTAACTACCTACTACATTTTTTAATACTACATAATAACGCAAGTTTTTTTTTTACTTTTTAAGTTTTTAGAAATGTGTTTGGTTTTTAAATACAGAAAGTAATTATATATTTGTTGTTTATAAGCTTTTATTCTTTTCTTTAAACTACCTAGGTAGTTTGACCCCTTTTAAAGAATTTTTTAAAATATTACGAATCTCAGGATTTTAAGTATCCGAGTCTTACGATTTATCTTAGAACATTTTGGCAACACTGCTCGCTGCATTCCGTTCTGATCTTCCAAGAATTAATATTCGGTATTCGGTTACACTTGGCAGTATATAGTGCGTTTTATATGATCAATCCACCATATTTTCAATATTTCACCTGGAAGTTGGTCGTGAAACTAGGTACATAGAACATTTACCATTGTGACGTGCAAAAAGGGTCTAAGTACCAGATGTGTTACATATACATATAATAACATATAACATATAAACTAAAATCTTTTTTGATCTTACGTCACTTAATAAAGGGTCTAAATGCACATATTCCCAATTTTCTCTTAACCTAGCCATTTTCTTATACTATGAACAAAATTGTCTAAATAAACTCATTATATTCTGAAAATTGTGTTTTTATATTCACTATAACCGAAAAGTTCCAAAGTAGAAAAGTTAAATTCGATTAACTCAAAATGTTTTAAATGCCACTTAGACCCTTTATGCACTTGTGTCTTCAATTATAAACAAGTAAGCTGCGCAACTTAACTGTTTAAAAAATCGAAATAGAAAATTAAATGTTGAAAGCCCATGGCACCTCAAAATAGCAGGTTAACACTTAACACAGTTCTTGGACTAAAATGGTTTTTAAAGCAACGATATGCACCTGAAACGTGTAATCCTGCGGACCTTCCATCCCGAGGATGTACGCCAAAACATCTTTTGGAGTTAAAATGGTTAAAGGGACCGTGCTGGCTTTATCAAGACAGGCAAAGGTGGCCAGTTGAAAAACCAATTATTGCCGAAGAAGAAGCTATGGTTTCCAGCCCGATAACTGTCCAACCCGAGATGCAGCCTGAACGAGAGCCCACAACAGAACGAGATTATCGACAAAAGAGGACTGTAAATTTTAAAAATAGTGCGGGAGTGTTAAAAAGCAGAGTACCCGTTCAAAAAGTGAACATTACGCGAAGTGGTCGAGCGTCCAAAATGCCAATAAGGTTTTAATAGGGTTTATTTACATTACTTCTCACATCAATATTGTTATTTTTATTTATGAGAAACGTTTTGTGATACAACAGGTGGGAGAATGTTATGAATCAGTAATTAATTTAAGGTAATCAAGTCAATGTCAAAAAAAATATAGTTCGGACTTCAAAAATATTGTAAAGATTAGTTTAACTTGCCGGAGTTGCCGGGGAATAAAATTGTTTTGAGTTATAAAACATTGTTCCTAATTATTCGAACGTCTAGGCCGGGCGAGCGGGTAGCTAGCCAATGGTTAGGCAAAGAACAGGTCCAATGACGAATCCTTGCGGCACTCCATATTTGACATTCTCTAAATCAGATCTGACTCCTTGAATCTCCACGAACTGCTGGCTTTCAGACAAATGAGACTCTATAAGGTCGATAGTGGCCGATTTTTTCAAGAGCAGTTTGTGGCAAACACAGTCGAAAGGTTTTGCAAGACCGCACATAGTTCTCCAGACCTCTAGCTCTAGATTATGTCACTCGCAACCTCTTTGACGGCTCTCAGTGTCGATCTTTTGCTTTTATAAAATTTTTATTTTTACCTGATATGTAATTGAAGACGATCCGTATAGAAGTAAAGGTTGTATTGTTTCTATTTTCTTAGTTGCCAAGGCTGAGAAAAGGTTTCTTTTATGTAAGCTTTAATTAGCTAGCGCAGAATAAATAGGCTTTCATTTAATTACTTAGCAGTGTTTATTACACCAATTTGTAACTTTAAACAGTTCATTTGTAGCTTTTTGAAGGAAATCAGCCACATAGTAACTCCCTTATGGGCAATAAAAGAGAAATTTGTCTTATTCATCTTAAGATCATTTCTAGTTTCAAAGAGTTTATGGTAATGGTCATAAAACATCTTACATATCAGTTGACAGTAAAAACTTTATTAAATTTTATTATTTTTATAGCATAAACTTCATATTATTTAAGAGTTATTGTGATAACATAGACAATAAAATAAAACTTGTATTAGGAGCGAAAATCTACCATAAATAATTCGTTCGATTTAAGAGTACATCACCAAATTTAATAGCAAGATTTACTTCAATTTAAAAATTTGGAAATGCCTATCTTTAAACTCGGTTTCTCATGTTGCAGATTTCCAATTACCTTTTCGTTTTTAAAATATGATATAGTTTGGGTTAGTATAAATAGAAAAACTTAAAAAACTGTTTTTCTCCAAAGAAAGGCCTAAATTAAATATCTGTTACAAGACAAACAACTTTATTATATGGACAGACAGCAACGAAGAACTGATACGGTTTTTGAAACATATTAATAGTATAAGACAATTCATTAAATTTACCATTTAAACAGAAAAACATTCCACTCTACCTTTTCTCAATGTTCTCGTCAAACAAAGTGCTGAAAACATAAAAACTTCAGTGTACCGGAAACCCATTCACACGGGGCAATAAAATACCTTATGTCAAGGGGATTTCTGAAAAGATTTGAAGGATAAGCAAAAACTATAATATCATACAGCCTTCAAATCCGGAACTATGCTTAGAAGCTTTCTTACAAAAGTAACCCCCCTCCTTAATGAAAACACAAAAAATTGTATCTATCAAGTGTGTGTGCGAGTGTGACGAATCGTACATTGGAGAAATAAAGACTTTTTCCCGTACGAGTTAAAGAACATCTCAAACATACTCAAAGAGATGAAACTTCGAGATCAGGTATAGCGGAATATGTATGGACCAACCAACATAATATACAGTGGTCAGGCGCCAAGGTTTTGGACACGGAACAGCACTGAAGAAAACGAAAATTCAAAGAAGCATCAAAATACCCATATATTTAGTAAACCAAGTAGCAGAAGTTCGGGTAGCCCCGGACACTTGCAAAAATGCATTTCTGACGAAAATGTGTACCTGATTATAAAAACAAATATGATATCTAAAAGTAGAAGCCCTAAGCAATTTAAATATGGCATAATTAAAGGGTAAATATTAAGAAAATAATATTCACAAGACATTTAAAAAAAGTAAACTTTAATTAGTAAAAAAAATTTGGAGGGTAACCCCGGACGCTTATAACATTCGTTAAAAAACTGTTAAAACTTTAATGATTAGTATTCCGGAACTCTGCAAAAGTCACACACATATAATTCTGAGCAGATAACGGTATATCCGCACACTTCTCGTGGGCCCAGTTTTTGCATTTATGGCACTGTATCCAGTCTTCTTCAAAAGTTTCGTGGCCTACAAGGCAATTAATTTTTATGCCAGGGAATCATATCAGTACCTAAATATTTATTTAAGATATAGGTACTTGCAGGTATAAGTAGGTACCATACAGAATTGTGAAAATATATGCATAGGTACCTACCTAATACAAATCAGAGAAAATAAAAGCACTTTTTCTTAGTGTCCGCGGCTACCCGACATATGCGTGTCCGTACATAACCGAACATCCCACATTTGTTAAAATATTAAAGGTTAGGTTAAATCAAACAGTAAACGATTTTCGGCATGACTGTTTATCACTGACACATGACTTTCAACAGGACAAAATTCAAATTGATATTTACTTACGTCAGTACTTTTCCAGAAGCTGTTAAATATTACACAAAACACCGCTAAAAATTAGAAATTTACAAAAACAGTCGTAACTTTTAAAATAAACGTCTGGCAGCACTAGTAATTGAATCGCGCTAACCTTCCCAAGTAGCAAAATAAGTTGAAGATACCTCAGTAACAGGAATGGCTACTAAGAAATAGTATTTGCCTAGTGCTCGCTACTTATAACCACCACTTTATAGTAAAAGCTACCATAAACTCTATTTCAATAGTCGCCGTTACGATAATGCCACTTTAAATTTGGAATTAAAATACCCATTTGATAAGGTAGCAATTATATGCTTATCATAGTAAGTAGAACTACCCATTTACTAATAACTGTTACTTAAAAGTAACAGAAACTTAATAGTAATAAAGTAATAGTGGCAGGTACCATTACATTTTACCATAATGCGTTTATAAGGTAGCGATTCCATAACGAGTAACTTACTTGGTAAAAGCTACCTTTTCGGGACCATTGCCGGGAACTATAAAGTTAAGTGGCTCTTAAGAGACATTGATAGTTGCCGGGGAGTTCCCGAAACCTTTAAAAGCCACTATTGAGTTACTATTCGAAAGCCACCAAAGAGTCGCAGTTACTTAATAATGATAACTTTATAGTGGCGGCCGCATTACAGTTTTAATTCTATTTTTTAAGGTTAGTGCTTTGCTAAAAGACGCAGTTATCGTTTAACTTTCGTATTAGCAAGTTTTAGTATCTACTTATTTCGTTGTATATAAATATGCCTAAAGCACAGAAAAAAAAGTTTTTTAGACATTCGAGTACCTTTTATAGAAAACTTAAACACTAAATCACAAATCTCCTTACACGTTAAACGAATTAATTTGATGTTAGATTGTCCACTTGTCGCCTGACCGATATAGCGATGGAAGGTGTAACTTTATAGTGGCCTGAGTTACCTATTAGTGGCTTCCGCTCCTTTATAGTCGCTTCCGCCTACAGCGTGTGTCGCCTTTACCTACGTGTCGTAACAAGCGCGACCGATAAGTCGCCGGATATAAGCATCTGGGACTGTATCGACAAAATAACTTCTTTTATCAAAAATGTTACTTATATTTTCAAACCTTAATAGTGGTATAGTAGTAACTGCAACTATTAAGTAATTTTTAAGTAGTTCCAATAATACCTTTTATGGTCGCACATATTAAAAAGTTACAAACGGGTAGTATTGGCCTCGATGATAAAGTTGCAGTAACTTTTAATAAGAAATGTGCCACTTTAAAGTAACTACTTCTTCTAAATCTTCACCATTGTATAATTTTACTTATTTAAAAAAAAATTTCGATATAAATAAAACAAATCAATCTTTTATTGCGTTTTATTTACTGTACTATAAAAGCCCAAATAAAATAAATGGTATATTCCAGTAGCAGAAGTAATTTTTATTTTTTGCAAATTTTTTTTGCTTAAATTTTTTTTAAATATAATTGTTTCGAGGGCCAAACGAAATTTTCCCACAAACTGGCCATCCTTTAGTCTAAATTTTTTTTTCGTTTGTAAAATTACCCTCTTATGGTGGTTAAAAACGCGTTTAAAGTTTGTCTTCTATAGTTTAACCACTTTAAAGTGGCCATCCATTGACATAATTTAAAACAAAGGACATATATTTTTAACAAACAATGATGCTCTCGGGTTGTGGTTAAAAAAGAATATAAGTTCCTATATTAGAGTGGCGGCTACTAAGCAGCTACATGGCAAAGTAGTTCCCGCTACTGTTCTGTGACTAAAAAGGATTTCAAGATAGTAACTAAATAAGTTCTAGGACCTATCCAGACACCACGTAGCTACCTCAATATCTTTCCCCATTTTGGTGACCATTACGTAGCTGCTACTTGGCTGCAACGTGGTCGCCGAAAGTAGCAGCCACCATTGGGGATACTTTCATGGTGGCTGTTACGTTCCTGCCACTATAAATGTTAGTTGCGTTGGCAATAGAAGAGTTGATCGAGCCTACATACGTATTACTATCCAGCCTAAAAATATTAGATATCGCCATGTTCGGGGCTATCCGCTGTCCGGGGCTACCCGAACCTCCCCTATAGATATCCCCAATATCTGGAAGCCTTTTTTTGTTGTCCAAAACCAACAGCTCAAACTTCACACTCCAATAAGCAGGTAGGGAGTCATCAAGCTTCATTGCACATGGATAGTATTTAAGACAGCAGCCTTGAATTATAATTTAGTTTACACTTGAAAACGGTTAGAGATACTAACTAACCGAAACATTGTGTTAAGTAACAAAATAAAGACAATGGAAGTCCGACAAGGTAATTTTTTTAAGACAAACAACGTTTGAACCTTCTAGTTGCAAATTCATACCTTTCTAATTACATTTTACGGGTGATATTTAGTGACAGCCGAGAATGCCTGCAACTATTTTTAAAATAATGATCTTGGCGATCGTTAATAATAGAGAAATCAAATACACAAAAATTACGATGTCGATATTAAAGCAGATAATTATTCGAAATTAAACGTATTCCAGAATAAAGTTTTTGGGTCATGCCAAGAAGGGGAAGCTGGGTGCTTTCATCCCTTTCCACGGGTCGCATGCTACTGATAATGCACCAGCGCGCTTAAATGTTATTAAAGGACTGACGTTTCGTTACATTTAGTCTAAAATAATCATTAGGTCTCACGATAGAGAACTCTTATCAACGAGAAGCGACAATAGAGTCAACTTTTTAAAAACAAAGCGTTTCGACAGTTGACATCCACATGTGAGATTAACAGCTGATACTGGTTTCTTCCTAAAGGTTCCCAGTTCAGTAGTGGACCGTGGCAAACTAAGGCGTCAGGTTTTAGAGACTACATTTTCTTGATGTTTATTATTAAGGTTGAACGGTGAGTAAAATAAACCAGTTTAGGTTAATTAACTTTCCTATTCCAATAACAATCACAATTCATCATCACAACATTGATCATCATTTGCAATTATTCAGAATATTATATTATTGGTTTGTACATTTTAATTACTGTAAAATAGGTTGCCAAACCCTACGCTCACTAAAAACTAATCCAACTGTTTGTATTTATAAACACATGGCATTTTGGCGGCTTTGTACGTAAATAATAATATGGCAATGCAGCATTGTAGGCAAAACAGGCGCGGGTGCACCAATTGCCATTTTATTGGCTCGTAGCTACAATATCTGGGCGGCGAAACTCTTGTATGTTGTCAGGGTTGTTCATAGCGTTTAGTGCATATCAAATATATTTCTAAATATATTTCTATATTTTACCTATAAATAACGCCATAACTTTTAATCTATAGCACGTTGAGTTCATTTGATATCGACTGGCCCGTTTTCACAGAATAAATATTAGCCAAGTTAACTTATGATACGCGGAGAAAACCTGCTTAAGAAAGCGATTCACGTTTTTCTTGAATCGTTGGAGGTTATATTCGGTTGGAAACACGGTCTCAGAAAGGCCGTTCCACAAAGATGACGTCCTCCAAATGAAAGAGTTCTGAAACAATGATGTTCGGGGTGTACTAAGTTGAACCACATAGGGATGGGCGGCAGTGGTTCGTCGTGTGTTTCTGCTATGCATTACTCTATGTGAAATCGAGCGGGCAATATCTGTCGAACACTTGCCATGGAAATATCTGTAGAAGAGAGTCAAATCACCAACCTGTCTTCGATGTTCTAAGCTGCCGAGGTTCTTAGTCAGCTCGTGGTCGCCGATTAGACGAACGGCTCTCCTTTGGATGGAATCCAACAACCGAAGGGTATGCTTCGGTGCAGAACTCCAGATATGAGAGCAGTATTCCAGTGATGGTCGAATCTGGGCTGGTTTTTTACACTGGGAATTAGCTTGAAAATATATTAAATTATTTTTACGTATACAAATATCACCTTAGCTGGGCTTAACGATAGTTTGAGCTCGCGACAGAAACATACAGAGAACTCAAGCTTGTTTGCTCGCGGACCAAACACAATTTCGAGTATTTAAACCGACATCAACGGATGAATCGGACGGGTGACGATGGCACCTTATTTTGTACATGCAAAATGCCTTGCTGTCGCTTTTCGTTGATTAGAGTTCTCTGCTCACGTCTCACAATTTCAGATCACCCTCTATAGAGAGCACAGTCGCGGTATAGTAAAGATAAAATAACAAAGCAAAATATTTTTGCCGATAACTTTTATAGGACGAAGCGTGATTTTGAAAAACTTAAATCAATAATTGTGCGTTGTTAACATTTCCAGTGACATATTTATAGCAGTACGAAACTAAAATGGAGGTTAAAAATATAGCCATTTTCCCTTGTAAAATTTTTTCACGCAAGCCAATATTATCGTGTCTCTATAATTTGATTTTTGCAATTTATTCCACTTTCCCCGCGATAAACTAAACGAAATTGGATTTCGAACATAAAAATTAATTTTCTTGTTTTCCGGCCTAAAATTATTGTTTTAATACAAAAAATGTGGTTTCGATATCGACCTCTAAAAAACATTTTTGCAAAAGTTTCGGTCGTTAGTTATAATTTAGGTGCATTTCGAATAAAAAAGTTAATTATTTATGCCACTTTTTCTTCTTTATACATCATGTAGTAATATTCCAGGGTATTAAATTTTCAAACACGTCGAATAGCACTAATTGGATATTTTCGTACGCAGTCAATGCAGTGGCGGCGTCTATCGTGCGAGCAAAAATTATTTGCATCAAAGAGGGCCTTGCATCTAAGGACGTAACGCTTAGCCGTTGAGCTTAATACCTGTTGGATGTCAGTAACTACCTGAATTAACAATCAATCAGTTATTCCGTCATCTTTGACAGTCGTTACAAGTAATTTGATTCATCGCTAATTTTTCCAATTTCTTGAACAATTCACCCAATGGGCTTTACGGAACAGCACAAAACATTCATGGTTGACGCGTATTTTCGAAACGGGCTTAGAGTAAATGGTGAGTGGCAATACAATCCGGGTTTGTGCATGGACGATTTTCACGAACATTTTCCTAACGTTGCTTTTATTGCTGGGGATTTTTATCATTGCCTGAAAAGAACCGTGACTGTGTTTAGGGAAACAGGTTCTATACAACACAAAATAGGAGTAGGAAGACCATCTGTAAGAACAGAAGAACTTGTTGCAAACGTTCGTGAAATAATGCGAAATACGCCAACAAATTGTATAAGACGCCTATCCCAAGAAGTTGGAAGATCTTATGGAACATGCAGGACTATTCTTAAGAAGCAGCTAAATTTAATTCCTTATAAAGTGCAAGTATTCCAAGAAATAAATCAAATCAAATCAAATCAAAATATGCTTTATTGTTTTAAAGAACAGTCATTCTTATTAACAAAGCTAAAAATAAATACAAGTAATATACTACGAATACTTACATAAATTCAAAGAAGTAAAAATAATTATTTTTTTCTTAAGGTAATAGGTACATCGTCAAAAATATAAAGGTAAATAACTACAAACATAGTAAACAGGACAAAGACAAACTCAACAAAACAAAACGAAATGCCTGCCGGAAATACTTAGTTAAAAGGCGTCGTTGTAATACTCGACCACCTCGTAATAGGCCCTTTCCACCAGTAGTTCCTTTATAGTTCTTTTAAAAGTTTTAAGGGTAGGTATGTTTCGTATTTGCTCAGGAAGATGGTTAAATAATTTACGGCTTTCGTAAATTATAGAGTTTCTAATAAGGGCAGAAGAAGGTATGGGCAGGAACAGGTTTTTTGATCCTCTAGTGTCATGAGTGTGGTCAGGCACCGGCAAAGTATCCCTATGCTTGTATATCATGCAGACAGTTTCAAGGATAAACAGGCATGGCAAAGTTAAAATTTTCTTAGATATAAATAAGGGTCTGCATGACTCTCTGCCATACACACCACAAATACATCTTACAGCACGCTTTTGCAGAATAAACACTGAGTTCAGCAGGTAGTCATACGTATTCCCCCAGAACACAATGCCATATCGCAAGTGAGACTCCACTAGTGAATGGTAGACCCTCTTAGCCAAGGTTGCTCCAACCTCCATCGATGTTAATCGCACTGCGTAGCATCCCGAAGCCACTTTGCGAGCAAGTCCCAAGATATGGGAGTCAAACCTTAGACAGTCATCAATTAAAAGTCCCAAAAACTTTGTGTTAGCTTGTTTTGATAGTGGAGCTCCTCCTAGATACAATACAATACAAGCCGCAGATTTTGAAAGACGCAGGAATTACTCTCAATGGTTTACCCAAAATTTATTGGAAAGAAATGATTTATTAGACCTGACATTTTTTTCGGATGAAACCTGGTGGAGTGGGTGAAGAATGTGGATCTGAAATAATGTTTTAAGGCCCATTTACACATGGCAAGTTTACTGGCAGAAAGTACTTGCCGCCAGTAAACTTGTGTCGTTTGTATGTATACAAATTGGATAGTTTACTTGCTCAGTTATCAAAATTCAAGTTGGCTCCGAGTACAATAGTGCGTGCTGCTGTGAAAGTTATTGTAGCTAATATTGTGGAATATTACTATTTTTAAGAAACAAAAGAAAAAAAGAAGAAACGAGTATCGGTCAAGAGCTGGATTAAGCGTCGGAACGCTTTAGGGGCTTCTGCTAAACTTTTAAAAGGGATTATATGAGATTATAGGAATTTTTTCAGATTATCCCCAACTATATTTGAGAAATTATTAGTAATAAAATATTCAATCGTTTTATATATTGCTATTTTATTATATTTCAATTATTATTATTTTATCGGAAACTGAAATCTACACGGCAACTTGCTGAATATAATAAAACCATGTTTACACGCGGACAGCTACTTGTCAAGACACGCAAGTTAGCCACAAAACTAGTCAACGCCTCAACTTTACTTGGTGCTGGCCGGCAAGTAGCAAGTACAACAATCCTTTGGGTAGTTTACTGGCGGCAAGTACTTTCCGCCAGTAAACTTGCCATGCGTAAATGAGCCTTTAGATACTTTAAAACTTTAGAAATGTAAAAGAATTCAATGGTATCTTAAATTTCGTCTTAAACTGACACGCTATAATGTTTTAAATCAATCTTTCTTTACCAACATGACCCTAGCATTCTAATAAAATAATCTTGAAAAGTACACAAAGTGTCATTCAGTTCATTTTTAATTATTGACTTAGAAACAGGCAAAAAGTGTGGTATAAACCAACCAGGAGAATTGTATCTAAAGGGAAAAATACCTTTTAATAGTAGAATTGATTTGGCTTTTACTTGGTGGAAATCCATTATTAATTGTGTTAAAATGTTAAAAAAAAATAAAAAAATAATAATTTTACACTTTCCACAGTTTTTTATTTTTACTCGACATGTACTCCTTTGGAGAAGCAACTGTATTGCGAAACATGTCGAGTAAAAATAAAAATCTGTAGAAAGTGTAAAATTATAATTTTTTTTTTACCATTTTAATACAATTAACTTTTTAATAGGTTTTATAACAGAGACGCCTCCAAAAGCTTTGACAACGATTTTTGTTTATATATTATAGACCGAATATCTTCTTCTATCTTTTGCACTAGACAGGTCCACCAATGAATCCTCTCCAATCAGTCCATGTCACATTTAAACCCCACAATATTGGTCTTATCCACGTTCAAAGTAAGCAAGTTAGAGTCAAACCAATTCTTGATCTTCACGAAGTTAGACGCTACTGTTTCCATTAATGAATCTTTATTATCACTTTGCCATAGGACATTCGTATCGTCTGCAAATATTGCAAACATTAAATTAAAAATTAACTTGTTTAAGTATTGGAGAATTAGCATACTTTGATATTTTAATTTAATTAAGAGGTCTTCCTGTATCCCAAGATGCATTCTCCTGCACGTCCTCACATTTATACGTTTATTTTCAAATACCAACTTGTCTCTATCTTACTACTCTATCTTTTATTACAGCGAACCTCAATCCCATGTTCTCCCTAAACACTCGTACAATGTATGTCCTAATAAACATACCACATCTTTAACCTAAAAGCAAAGGATAATAAAGCGAAACTTGGAGCATTGAACATTCTAGCAAATAAACGGTTGAGGCAATTGAAATAGCAATTCTACAACAAACATTGCACTCTGGACAAAAACGCAAGACGTCACAATTTATCCAGCTATTCCCGCTGTCTCGGTATCAGGCCTGGAATGACTTGCGGTCTCTGGAAACTTCCCTAAACTACACTGGCACATATCCTTGCCGGAAGCAATATTGGCGGTCCGTTCAGTCGGAATAATTGCGTTACAGTTCCGTCACAAACTTGTGTGTAATGCATTATAATAAAGGAAATAATTAAAGTTCTTCCAGGATCCTTGTTTTACATTATTGACGAAGTTTGTGCCAATATTACTTAAGAAGCGGGAGATATTTGAAAAGTTTACAGCTTGTTAAAACTGGGTTGCTTTTTATTGCTGCTTTTATCTTAATGTGCACTTTATAAGAGGATTGGTGCAATTTTTCTATTTGTATTGGATTTATGACTGCTGTATTTTTAAAAGGAAAGGTTTTGAGAACAGGCTATCGGTAATTATTTGTACAGGGTGGCCAACTAAGAATGCGAGGTACTGTATCTGAGAAACTATCCATCGTAGAGGCTTGCGACAAAAAAATTATTACTAAAACGGCCAAGAGAAAAACCTGGAAAATATTTTCAAGTTTCTGAAATGGCCGCTAGGGGGCGTAACTTCAATCTTGAATCTAAAAAAGTGATGTTTCTGTAATTTCCGCTATATTAACCTAATAAAAAATATCCTGATCTTTTTGCAGTATCTCTAAAAATAAAGTGGTGGGGGGTATTCAAACGTTTCCGTAAATAACTTCCCGTATCTTCGAAACGGCTAAGCCGATTTGAACAAACTTGGGCTCGTTACAAGGAGCTATTCTTGGGCTACAAACATCATTATATTTGAAGTTTTGTAAGTTTCACATATCGCCACTAGAGGGCTCGCGAAAACCGCATCTCGATATCTTGTTCCTAACCCAAAATATCGGCAATAGAAAATTTTATACGAAAATCCCTTAAATTTTATTTTATTGTAACTATATTTTTCTGGAATTCTTTCTATTATGTAAGTTATGGCCCTAAAAAGGACCGATTTATAAAAGGAAGATTTTTAATGCCCCCGCAAATGCTCGAAATGCTGACCATCACGTTCTATGCACAAAAAAGACAATTAACAGAAGCAGGCCATGGAAACAAAACAAATACCTAATCAAAACATAAATAATTTAAATTGTCAATAGTTGTCAAAGTTTTGAGTTACTTTGAGTAATTTTTGTGTTTACAAAAATGCATTTTACGAATGATGAAGCTGTTAATATGCATGCGGTTTATTTTGAATGTCTTTAGAACTCCGCAGTAGCTAAAAGAATTTAATTCGTCGTGGCGAAGTGGCGAATATGGAAAAATGCGGTTTTGGGCTTATATCGTTATTCGATAGAAGTGGGAGGAACACCGAATAAGCTCTCAAAGTGGCGAACCTATATTTGTCCCCTTAAAAAAGTTAATCGATATTTAAGTTTAGGCGTATGTAAGAAATAACAAATAACAGTTTTTTCAAACAGGCTAATATCATATTCGCCTCTTTGAAAACTCTTCTTGAGTTAACGATTGTGGGCGAATATGGGACATTCACCAGTTTGCGAACTAAATTGACGGAAATTCTAGGAAAGGACACAGAAACGATTGGCGTTTGCCGTTCTTTGGGGAGAAAATTCAAGTTTGTAAGGTTTTATTTTTGAATACACTTTGCATTTCCGAAAAATTTATGAGAACTTGTATAATGAAGAAAAAAAATACAGGTGTTATAGAGAGGGAGAGAAGAGGTGGAAGAACACGCAAAATGAAGGAACGCGACAGTAAACTTAAAGAAGGTATTGCAAATCACATAGATAAGTTTCCAAGGGTAGAATCCCATTACTGTCGCGCGGATTCTTCAAACGAATATCTGTCACCTCTACTTTCAGTGTCAAAAATGCATGAAATGTATTATTAAAAGATTATAAAGATGATGATCCTGCTAGTATCTCACGTATCGAAAAGTGTTCACTAAACTCAATCTATCGCATAGACCCAAAAAGGATCAATGTACAATATGTAATACATACTACACTGCTGACGAAGTAAAAAGGAATAGTTTATTGGAGAGTTTCAAAAAACATGAAAATAAAAAGAAGAAAGTAAGAGAAATCAAGGCAGATAGTAAGCAGACAGCAATAAAAAACAACAAACATATCAGTGATGTTTTTGATCTACAGCAGGGTATACACCTTCCTATTTTTAAAGAGAGTGCCCTATTTTACAAGCAACGCCTAAGCTTTTATAACTTCACAATTTATGATCTAGCATCAAAAGACTGTTATTGCTATACCTGGGATGAAACTCAAAGTAAAAGAGGTGCATCAGAAATAGCATTATGCATTCACAAATTTTTACATGTGACAATAAAGGAGCTGAAACAGTCGATCTTTTTTCAGATGGGTGTTTTGGACAAAACAAAAATTCAATTCTACCAGCAATGTATTTGTATTTTTTAAAAAGTAGCAAACACATTAAAAGTGTTCATCATTATTTCTTTCAAACGTGCCACGGACAAAGTGAGGGAGATTCGGCTCACAGTACAATTAATAGAGCCATAAATGTAGCTGGAGATTTATTTTTACCTAGCCAAGTTATACCAATTATAAAATTAGCAAGGCGTAAACATCCGTACATTGTGGTAGAAATGAATTTCTTGACTTCAAGAAATTGTCCCAGGATTTGCGTATTTTTACGATTAGATCTCAAGCTGATGAATCACTTGGGAAAGTTGTTATAAACTGGACAAACGTTTTTGTAACAATGGTAAACAAGTCAGATTTTAACCAAATATCCTTTGAAAATAGCCATTTTGACACAAGTTTCCGAACAATTACACTTCCACGAAATGTCAACTTATCTAAATTACCTGTAACCAGACTAAATAAAGGATTACAGAAAATTTCCAAAAAAAATAGAAATCTTTATTATCTTTATGTGAGGGCAAAACCCCTGTCATACGTGGCTTTGAATACAAGCAGTTTTTAAAAAATCTGCCCCACTAAGCTTAATACCTACCCACCTAAAATAATGTTTGTTTCAAGTTTATACATTTTTAACTTTGTAATTTACGTTTAAAAATGTGTAATTATTTTTATCGATACCTACCTACTTTGTTTTACCATTTTTAATAAATACCGTTATATTTTTTGTAAGGCGAATGTTAATCCAACAATAAAGTTTGTACTTCAAAAGGGCGAATGTTGTTTTTCTTGTGTTGCGATTGCAAAAGCTCATTTTTTCCCTAGGTTTGCACATTAGCCCTACCCTTACAATTCCCAGTTAAAATTTGATGATAATATCGAGGGTAATATATCAGAAAGGCGGATGCGCCACTTTCCTAGTTTTACAGTAGAGATGATTTTGTTCACTTTTTCAATATTTCTTAGAAATTTTGAGATTGTGATGACGAATAATCATGATAATTTGACTGTAGGATAAACTGATCGGTATCTACGACATTCTTATGTTAAAAATAGTTTATTAATTTGCATAATACAATTAATGGCGCATACGCCTGTCTAATACAACGTTTACGTCAAATTCAGTTTTTTTTATAACAGGCGTAAGTAATACAAATATTTAATCAATAAATTTTTATTACTTTAAACAACAAACAATCTTTAAATAAACATATTAAACTAAAAAAAATCTCTAAAATATAATTAAAACAACCGTTTTCTTTTTGGCATTTCTTCTCTCATGACAGAAAGTGGTATTTCATCTGAGTCGGTAGATGCAGCGCCGTCGTCGGCGGGGTGTGTTAATTTCGTGTAAAATGGTTTATACATAATATACTCGATGATGTCAGTCTGGCAAAACTCCATTAAATCTTTAATTTTTTTTTTACTTATAGGTAGGACGTTTATGTACGCAGGGCAATCATTCAAGTTTGAGGAATATTGATGAACTGTTGGGATCTTTCGACTTTTTCTTTAAATTTTTTTTTATGTCAAGTGTATGAAACTACTGGAGAGGAATTAGCCCTATTTGTATCATTATCAAGCAATTCGTCAATTCTCCCACTTGATTGTAATATTAGTCTTTCAAATGAATCTTTATCATCCATATTTCTAAGAATTTAACGACACAGCACACAACATACGCTAGAAAAACCGTTGAATATTAAAAAACACGTGCAATGACCCATTCGCTTTGCAGGTTTTAGCACGACTAAAGCAAACAACTGAATAATCACAAGGGCGTACCACGCTTAAATCCGACGCCAAGGCCACCTACAAAACTATACGCCTATATGATTCTTTATGTTGCAATACTTTAAAGATTTACTTGGGCTTACAAGCGCTTATGCCCTTCTGATAAATTTAGAAAGTGTAGAAATTAGCACATACGCCTCTAAAACACCTGTTACTTTCAATTAGTTTCGCACGCCGTTCTGATATGTTGTGCACATCTATTTTCTTTAGGTTATACCGTGAAAATCTCAATATTACAAAAAATGGCTCTAACGCCCTTATGATATATTACCCTCGATATTCGAAATAATATAAAAAATACAATAATTTGAATAATCCCAAAAACTTTGGATGCCATTTTCTGAAAACATAAGAAACTGATATTCGCCACTTCGTGAATTTGCCGACGAATTGTGCCCCCTTGCGACGAAATGAGGAAGTTAAAAGTAATTTCCAGAATTTTCTCATTAAATTAACTTTCTGAATGTATATGAAGTTAGCAAAACAACTCCGGACAACCAAGTTAAGTGTAACGGTAAAATTTACCGCTAATTAGCCGCTAATTAACCGTAAAAAAATTAATTTTGCCGCTCGTCTTTTTTAAAAAATACGATGTGTTTTGCCAAGTTCATATAAAGTTGGCAAAACAACTTTTGACCGTGCTATATTTTTGGGTGTTCAATACTATGAAAATTTACCGTTAATTAACCGCTAATTAACCGTAAAAAAATTAATTTTGCCGCTCGTCTTTTTTAAAAAATACGAGGTGTTTTGCCAAGTTCTCGAGAAGTTGACAAAATAACTTTTTTAGACTAGCTAGTTAAGATTTATTTTTATACTACCTGAACAAACCCGAACGTGCAATATTTTTGGTTGTTCAGGTTTGTTCTGGTTTGTTCTGGTTTGTTCGGGTTTGTTCAGGTAGTATAAAAATAAATCTTAACTAGCTAGTCTAAAAAAGTTGTTTTGCCAACTTTTCGAGAACTTGGCAAAACACCTCGTATTTTTTAAAAAAGACGAGCGGCAAAATTAATTTTTTTAACGGTTAATTAGCGGTTAATTAACGGTAAATTTTCATAGTATTGAACACCCAAAAATATTGCACGGTCCAAAGTTGTTTGCCAACTTTATATGAACTTGGCAAAACAACTCGTACTTTTTAAAAAAGACGAGCGGCAAAATTAATTTTTTTACGGTTAATTAGCGGTTAATTAACGGTAAATTTTTATAGTATTGAACACCAAAAAATATTGCACGGTCCAAAGTTGTTTTGCCAACTTTATATGAACTTGGCAAAACACCTCGTATTTTTTAAAAAAGACCAGCGGCAAAACTAATTTTTTTACGGTTAATTAGCGGCTAATTAGCGGTAAATTTTACCGTTACACTTAACTTGATTGTCCGGAGTTGTTTTGCTAACTTCATATACGTAATCGATGTGCTATCTTTATAACATATTTCACGAATGGCCTCTCGGTAGTTTTACCATTACGTTGAAAGGTTTTCTAAACACTTTGCTTATTTTTTCCATCATATCGCATAGCTCCGTTAGGACCGTTTGCACCTATTATATTTCTAAATTCCTTATTCTCTTCTCCTGCTGATCAATGCTTATGCATTCGAAACATGTAGCTAATTTACCCTTTATTCAACTTATTTTAATATACCAGTGGAGGAAGACTTAAAGTGTCTTATTTATTTTCCTCTTAGGTAAAGGTTTGTTAAACAAATCAATAAAAATTTGCATCGACATCTTTTACATTTCGATTTATTTAAAATAGTATAGGTGACCTTACCTCATCATTTTTATCAAGACAGGCGTTGTTTCTAACATTAATGTCGGGTTGCATAAAGATTTTAAACAATAATAATTAATAAACCAGCAAGTTCGACTCTGAAATAAACGGCATTGTGTTAAAACTCTTTTATTTACAAACATCTGTATCATGCAATTTAATAAAGGAAATAATTAAAGTTCGTCCAGAAACCTTGTTTTACATTATTGACGAAGTTTGTGCCAATATTACTTAAAAGGCCGGGTATATTTCAAAAGTTTACAGCTTGTTAAATAACAGTTGTGGAAGTAGGTTGGTTTTTATTGCTGCTTTTATCTTGACCTGCACTTGGCTGGGTTTAATTAATTTAAAATACAAGTAACACATTTGAAGAAATAGTTCATGTTCAAAGAATGTATGGGAACGAAAGGAAACAAAAAAGTTTAATATAATAAGATCCTGTGACACATATGAAACATGTCAAGACCTTTTAAAGAATAATGTTTTTATTCTAGAGTCAACTTTTTCTAAAAACAAAGCGTTTCGACAGTAGACACCCACACGTGACATTAACAGCTGATGCTGGTTTCTTCCTAAAAGGTCCCAGTTCAGTAGTGGGCCGTAGCAAGCTCACGCGTCTAGTGTCAGAGACGGTTCTGGTATTTATTATTTAAGTTGAACGGTGAGTAGAATAAACCAGTTTATGTTAATGGACTCTCCTATTTCCAATAACAAACATTTCATTTATCATCATTTGCTGTTATAAATTTAACATTATTATTTTGATTTTTCCTACTGATACGTGCTGCTTGCAGTTGAACTTATTTAACAAGGAAAAGGTAACTTTTCTAAGATGTTCTAGTAAAACAAAATTTAAAAAAAAAATCTTTTAATTTTGCACAGAATGTGTATGCTTTGACTCCTGCCGGGGTAACTGGGCCGTAACAAGCCTAGTATCCCAAAAGCATTTTACTTTAAGCTAAATGATGCTTTGAATTTTACGAAAACCAATTTTTTCTTTTTTCTTTCCCTCGCATTTCACCACTTTTACATGTCTCGGACAAAGTTTAATGAAACTTAAGATTTTTCACTACTTTTATACCTAAATGATTTTCACAAAGTCTGTTAAAACAATCTAATTTTTCATTCGCTCTCTTCCATTTTCTGCCCAAGACAGGGCCTTTGCAATAGCCCTTGACTTTCCAGTATGCTGAAGTCTTGTCGGTCTTCTAACTATTCATTTTTTACACCTTGTGTATGTCGTAGGCTGATAGTGAAATCCGTCATTTCATGAAAAGCCTAGTCACTTCATGAAGCGTCGGCAGATTGTGTAAAAACATGAAATTACACGATCTGCCGCGTCACTTCATGAAGAGACCTTGACGTTTCGGCGTATTATGTACAACACAATCTGCCTAATTTTAAATATCGTCACTTCATGAAATGCCACAAAAACAAGGCATATTGTGTAATTCCGTCTAAAAGGTATATTGGCAATTGGTTTGTTCGGGTTTGTCAGAGCATTTTTTTAATTTTTATAAAATAATATTAGTTGAAAAAATTTAATTAAAAAAAAATGCTCTGGGGAACAACGAACAAACCAGTTGCCAATATACTTTTTAGACGGAATTACACAATATGCCTTGTTTTTGTGGCATTTCATGAAGTGACGATATTTAAAATTAGGCAGATTGTGTTATACATAATACGCCGAAACGTCAAGGTCTCTTCATGAAGTGACGCGGCAGATCGTGTAATTTCATGTTTTTACACAATCTGCCGACGCTTCATAAGGTGACTAGGCTTTTCATGAAATGACGGATTTCACTATCAGCCTACGACATGTACACCATTGAAAGCTCCATTACGGCTTAATCCCACTTATTATTTTCTCTATTGCTAACAACATCGGCATTGTCCTATTTACTTTGTTCAACTGATGATGAGTGTTTCTACACTCGAAACATGTCAAATTATTATGAATTATTCTAGGTTTGCCTAGCTATTCTCATAAACTTGTGGAGAAAGACTTTGTGCTTTTCTTTTTTCTATACATTTAATTCCACTTTGAGTATGGACTACTTCTTCAAAATTAACATTATTAGTTTATCCATTTTAATAACGGTACAATAGAATGCCTAACCTTGCTCACACTGAATATTAATCCAGCTGTTTGTATTTAAGAACAGATGGCAGGCGCATTGCTTGCCGCTTGATTGGCTCTTCTACAATACCGCCCTGGTAAGGTAAAGGGCAGTAAGTGCAAGAACAATGATTTTGAGTTATTGTCAATTTAGTTTATTTTCTTCTACACAATTTATTTTTTATTGGATTTTCAGTAAGAAAGTATTAAAGAACGTTACTAAATATGTCTTATTTTTATTATGGATTTCCACCAAGTAACGACCAATAATATTAAAGTCTTATTTTTTCACAAAATGGAAAATTCTGTAACTTTGATTTTTGATAAAAATTCATCAGCTATACCTACTCCTGTTTGGCTTAACACTAGTATAATATCAAGTTGCTATTTTTTTAAGTAAATGTAAGTAATATTCCAGCAAAAGGCAGTAATTATTAAGTGAACAAGTAAATACTGCTGTTCACCTTCACATTTAAATTTATATATTAATTAATTGTGTAGGCAAACAGCAATAAGTAGTTATTTACTGCCTGTTACCATAACATTAAGAGTCATATTGTTAGTTACTGCCTTTTGCCATAGGTGATTCTGGTATAAGTTGATTCTTAATCGGCTTCAAACCCTATGTGAAACTAGGGCAGTTACTGCTTAGGCATGCAACATGAATATCTCATTTTTGACAAAAATGTTACTTACTGCCCTTTACCTTAACAGGGCAGAATAGTTGAGCGGGCGAAACTCTTGTATGCTGTCAGGGGTGTTCATAGCGTTTTCCATTGGTAACTTTAGTGCATGTCAAATATATTTCCATGTTTTACACAATAAACAACGCCAGAACCTTTAATCTATACACGTTGAGTTCGATGTTTCAATTGCAAATAAAATTACCGCTGTATTTTTACAAGCCATTATGCTAATAAACCATTCAGACCCCCGTACAAGTTTAAAATACGGTGAATGCGATGGTAAATGAACTTAGTCCAGTCCTGTTTCGGTTACCAACATCTTAACGTAAAAAAAATCCTTATAACGTAGAACTATGAAGGGATTTTTCGGAAATTAACCTCTAAAAAGGTAAAAATGGAGGTTGTTCCTTTAAGAAAATTAAACCATACGTGTTTCGTCTTTTTTTCAAAACTCACTTATAAATTGAAAAAAGCCTAATTTGAGGGGATACCTATATAACAATTTTAAACTATATTGCTAAAAATGGGTGATAAAGTCACCACAGTGGATCTTTGCCCGTGCGTCATCAATCAACGATCAGGACTCAACGTGGTTAATAACTCTGCATCCTTGTTTATTACAGTAACAAGTTTGAATAAAAGCATAAAAGAACGTCTCCAAGATTCCGCAATAATATAATGTGCTAGACAAGAATAAAACTATAAACGTCAATTAATTCCTTTTTTTATTTGTTTAGTTGACAACCGTTGTATTTTAGAACGTCATTGTCAACCTTATTTTGATCTGCCAATCTAATTCGTATTTTGTAAATCTGTGTGCCTTAAAACTGTTCCTTTTTCTAAAAATAGTTCTTTTTAGAGCTAATTATACCCACCATCTGTTTTGGCGGTAAGTAACTATGGATTTTTATAATACCTAATTTATTTATTTTAAATATTCTAACCGTGAAAGTTCTTTGAAAAGTTTACGGCAGTGGCTAAATTCTCTTAAACGAAAGGATGTTAAAAATTTGACTTTTGCGATTTTAATAGTCAATAAAACACCAAACTTTTCTAGATTTTAAGCTTTAAAAATAGTATTAAATGTAATAACATTTGTTTGTCAATTTCTTTTAGATAATAGAGAATGCCGGGCAAAACTTAAAATACATAATCATTTTTCGGGAGATTATGTAGGTACGTCAAACGGTAGGCAGGCACGTCCATTTTATGAACTTAACTTAGTTTTGACTTTTTTCGTCTCGTAATTTTGATTTGATTCATACGATTTTGATGACGTAAAAGTGATGACGCACGGGAAAAGAACCACTGTGGCGACTTTATGCTTATTCTGTTAAAATAAGCACGTAGGTGTTTTGTGAAATATGCATGGATGTAAAAAAAGTTGGAAAAGTTATTTTTAGTCCAAATATCTTGAAAGCATTATAACTAACTAATATCTAATGGCTCTTCTTATGATTCTAATGCAGGTGACGCAAATCAGTTAAAATTAGGAAAGTTTAAGTTGAAAAGTAAGTTTTTGTTCAATTGTTAAGCAGTAGGCTTTACTAATTCCCCTCGTAATTGCTCCATGGTGGTTAAAATTGATATAATGCTATTTTTTAAATACAAGCGTTTTTCTTCTTTCCTTACAAAAGCAGTAAGAATGGCCTTCCATCATTTTCTCATGTTCCAAGATCCCGACTTTATTGTAATATATTTCCTACCGCTGCCGAAAAAGAATCGCCCTCCAGGAAATAAGTTTTACCCCTTGTTAACTCATCTAGAAACAACGCAAATATAAAGGCTGTTTTATACGTCTGTAATTATACTCCCTTCCGTACTACTTTATTTCATGTTTATTTAAGATGAAATTTTGATGGAAATAGGAATGCCCGAATTTTAAGTAAGTATCTACCTTTTTGGATACGGGGGAGATAAGGTTATGTTAATATATATTAAAGTTTTATTATGTCGTAAAAAAGAGCCGTCTCAACGTAATAATATTTACTTAGGTCTGTTCCCAGAAGTACCTATAGTCCACAAGATTCTGTAAGTAATGTTTTAAGGGGCTATTATTATATTATTGCCCTTGGGTATTTTCCACTCCATCGTTTTATTTATGACAGTTGCTCAAAATAAAATAAAATAAAATAAAATAAATAATTTGAAGAAATAGTCCTTACTTAAAGTGGAGTTGAAAGTATGAAAAGGAAAGAAAAACACAAAGTCTTCCTCCACAAAATTTAATAGAATAAAAATTCTTAGTTTAAAAGGTCTCTACATGATTCGAACGTAGAAACGTTCATCATCAGGAGACAGAAGGTATGTTGCTGATGGTTGTAGCAAAAGAGAAAACAATAAGTGGTAGGCGTCAAACCTTAACGGAGCTTTTATGGCATTAAAAGTTGTAACGATGAAATTGCATTTTTAAAGATATTAAAATGAAAGAAAGTCAAAAACATACGAGGTATGTGGAAAAAAAATCATATTTCAATCTCCCTTTATTTTATTTTTACAGAATTCATTGTATGATGCCTACAATGTTCATTTAACATATAAAAACACTTTTCACACTTTATATTGTCTATAAAACATGTTTTCAAGAAAATCTTTTGGACAACTTCTTTTTAGAAGTAATTTTCTTAACCCATTTTCCTCTTTTTGTTTCTTCTAGACCCCTTTATAAGTCTTTTCCACATACCCCGTATGTTTTTGACTTTCTTTCATTTTAATATCTTTAAAAATGAAATTTTATCGTTACAACTTTTAATGCCATAAAAGCTCCATTAAGGTTTGACGCCTACCACTTATTGTTTTCTCCAGCAACATACCTTCTGTCTCCTGATGATTCTGATTCTATTAAATTTTGTGGAGGAAGACTTCGTGTCTTTCTTTCCTTTTCATAAAATAAATAAATAAATAAATATGACTTTCTTGTAATTTACATGAGAGTAAAAAATTACAATAATTGGAGTTGAAGCTTTGCTTCCTATGGCAATCGCAAATACCTTTACCCAGCACTACCTACATACAGTGTGTCAACGGATAGAGTTTGGAGGAGGAAAAACTTTTTTATTAGTAGGTATAGAAGAAAAAGTCATTCTTTATAAAACTGTCTGCTTAAGCTGAAACTAAAATTTCGAATATTAGATTTGCGAGGGTTCGTCACAAACAACGTTTTTGCTTTTTAAGATTTTTTTTCACTTCTACTTTTTAATTCCTTGATTTATTTAATGAATTTTAAATATTACATTTTGCGATTACATCGTCAAAAACAACATTTTTAGTTTTTTGGATTTCGTTTAAAATAAATTTAAGTAAAAACAAACAACTATTGTTCCTTTCTTACTTCGAATATGATTTTATATCTGGCCGAGTAACGATTTTATTGTAAGAAAACCATTGTTTATTTGCCTACTTTTGAAGTATTTTTATTATTACATGTCATATTTCTTCAATTCATTCAATCATCTTATCTTAATCTTAACATAGTATAAAACAAAGTCGCTGTCGCTGTCTGTCCGTCTCTACCTATGCTTAAATCTTTAAAACTACGCAACGGATTTTGAAGCGGTTTTTTTAAATAGATAGAGTGATTCAAGGGGAAGGTTTTTATGTATAACTAGCGACCCGCCCCGGCTTCGCACGGGTGCAATTTCAGAAAGTGGCATGCCGGGTACTAATATATCGGGTTTTTTCGGGTTTGTATTTATACCAGCGGATTGCAACGCATGCCGGATACACGCTTGTAAATTATAAAACTCTTATTCAAACGTGGTACCACCGAGTTAGGGCATAGTTTAACTCGATATTTGAATTCCCGATAACAGTTTCTAACTTGCTGTATTGGGATATTTGCAATAACTACTCTTACTTTTTTCTGTCATGAGATCTAAGTTATTATTGAAATTGGTTTTATACACATGTGCATGGCTTCAGACATCCCCATAAATGAAAGTCGATAATAGTAAGATCGGGATTCCTTCGTGTTTGGACCATCCAATCCATTTGTTCCCAAAGTGATGATTTAGCGAATCATCAAAAGGAATTGAAAAAAAATCCAAAAAATAAAAACTGTTATTTCTGACGAACAGTAATCGCAAATGTGGTATTCGAAATTGTAGTTTCAGCACAAGCAGACGTTTTTATAAAGAATGACTATTTTTTCTATAATTAATTCTAATGATGGATTGCGCAAAATAAGAATCTTCTATTGCTTTATCTGTCATGCAAAGTTTAATAAAACTTAAATACAATGTAAAAATAAATAAATTGAAACAGGCCGGTATTAGTCAGTGGCGAAGCGTACGAGTAGACAAGGTAGACATTGTCTACCCAAAATTCTACACAAAAGGTTTATTTTTTTATTATAAAACAGTTTTATAAAATAATTATTTGTTAATGTACTTTGACTTTTAACTTTATTAACGTCCAACAAATTGCAGCATTGTATCAAACATCAAACTATTATAAAAGAAACTCAAACCGGCCGACCGGCGGCGTGGCGAGACCGCACGTATGGTAAACAAATGTAATACGCACTACGCAGCCGGGGTATAGAGAGACACATCGAGATTTGTCTTTTAATAATGCAGCCACCATGCAGGCGGGCGCTTCCCACTGCTGAAAGTGTCGATGTAAGCACGCGAATTTCGGGCGATCCGAAGACACTTGAGCGTTTGTCTTTGTTGTTGACCAGCTATTTACTATGTATTACCGGCGCGATATAATATGGCTTTAGGAATCGTATGCGACTTGGTCGATTTCTATATTGCAGTTCTGTGTTCTCTCTCGCTCGTTTGTTAAGTTTGTTTAGTCTGGTAAAGACGGTTGTTGGTGGCAGAGTAATTATTATTTTATTTTATTAACTCTTCGTTTGATTTTATGTTTTATGATTGTATTGATTGTTCGATAATAAAATAAAATGGCAGATAATAGAAGACCCGATTATTTATGTAAAACAACGTACTTTTTCAACTCTATCTCTAAAAGAAAAATTACATTTGAAAAATTCCCAAAAGCGGGCAGAACTAAATATATCGCAAAAAGATGGAAAAATTATCCGGAAATTTCAAAAAAGTTGGTACGACGAATCTTTTAGCTGGTTGACGGGAATAAGTGTCAATACGAATGCATTATATTGCTTTCCGTGTAGTCTGTTTGGTGGAGAGGAACCTTGTGCAAAATCTGGTGTTAATGTGATAACAAAATTTTGTACAGAAAGCCAATATTTTTTAACAATAAAATGTTTCACCAATGTGACCAATATGCTCGTACACAAATTATATGTATTTAAAACAAAGCTGAATTTAATTTTTTATGTCTATCCAGAAAAAAAACCACGCTTCGCCACTGGTATTAGTACGATCAATAAAATTAAAATTAAGATAGGACAGCTAGGAATCTCGGAACAACGATGTGACCTGCGTAACAAATACGTTTAAATTAATACTACGCCGCGCGGCGATTGACGATCGTTACGAACCCCCACTAACGTCTTGGTGAATTAGGTTCTAACGAATGCAGCTTGTTTTTGTGGATGCTGTTCTGCTTTTTTAATTGTAGAGAAAGCGCTGTAGGTACTGTAGTTAATTATTCGACAAGACTGTGCTGCTAATGGAACTGGATTACTACCAATAAAAACCCCGTTCTAGCAAAACTGGAATTGATGTATTGTATGTATGTATTGTATAAGATCATTTTCCTCAGTGTTCTCTATAGTCGGAGAGCTAGTAACACCCGTTTCATGAAGTGTTTGATGCACTTCAAAATTTTGTGTCATAGTATCTACTGGATAGATGAGCAGGTAAGCAAGTGTTGGCTAGCTCTACCTGGGGACACCAGGTACTGCGCATAGGAGAAAAGTGTTTGTTTCAGAGGCCAACAAACAGAAATCAAAATTTAAAATGACACAAAACACAAAAATTAATAAGGCAGACACTTTTGAGGGGGTTAACATTTAATAAAAACACCCCCAAGTTGTTTTTTTAAAAATACAAAATGAAGTGTTTAATTCACGCTGACATTTTAACAGTATCTTAATTACATATAATAAAAATAATTACAAAAAGACACTTTTTTTGAGGAGATACATAACATTTTAATTAAAAACATATTTTTTCATTGCCATTTTCAAACCACTCTAGATATTTTTATGAAATTTGGTACACGTCTTTTGAGCATCGAAAGGCATTTTTTGGTGTAAAATAATTTTTAAAAATTTTAGCAGTGGCGTCCGTGCGGGGCTTGCGTTTAATATTTTTAAAGAAAAAAATGGTGCGCCACTGCTTTTTCTTTAAATAAAAATTATTTTTGAAATTCCCGTTAATTTACAGCAAATTCGTTCTCTTGACTTATTTTCTTACGGTGCACCGTTTTCGAGTAAAAAATAAAAATCATTTTAATGCACATTCCTGGAAACACATAACCCATTTAATTAACAAAGGTAAGTATGTTTAACAACAGTTTAGAACATTTAGGTTTTAATAATTCTCGGAAATATTCGATGATCAGGTACTAGGCATGATACAAAGAAAGAAGAGATATGACATTGCGCATGTGGGCGGAGCCAAATCGACAGCCGTTTATGTCATGCGGTGATAATTTTCTGGCGGGCTTCGTATAACCTACGTTTGGTTTTATGTACTATTGTTATTATTTGTTATACATAAAGAGATTTTTAGTGTTTTTTTGGATTATTATTGTTGTTTGTTAGTGACAATTAGTTGTTAATATGCGTTGTGCAGTGGCGTTATGCATAAATGACAATATGACAGCTTTCATTTGTTATAATTATCTGCAAAAGTATATACATATTTATGATACAATGATACAAATCAATGTAAAATATTTCAAATTTTGGCTTAAAAAAATTGTTCTCTTCCTCGTAGGTGAGATAAAAAAGTTTAATTTGACGAAATTGGTTTAAAATAATAAACTATTATAATATGTGTGCCTTATTTTTTAATAATTGTTAATGTACCTCCTATTACTATTATGATAATTACCAGTCCTTCTATATTTTTTTTGAATATCTAAATGAGTTTTTTACATCCTTATCCTTGTTCAAATTATAGTCAAATGCAGTGGCGGACTGGCGGGTGGCTGGGTGGCCATCGCCACCGGGGTCAGAAGACCTTTGGGGGCCAATTGGTCCAAACATTTAAACAACAATTTTTTTTTTCAAAAAATGTTCTTAATGAGGGTTGGGGCCATAGAGGCCATATAGCCACCGTGGCCAAATGATTCCAGTCCGCCCCTGGTCAAATGTTAACAATATAAATTTATAAACATACATCTCCAAAAATATTATCGTTACCTATTGCATAAAAAAATGTTAATAAGCAAATTAATTGATTTTGGTAATTTAAGGCTCGAAACTGTTCTAAAAATGTTTAAGACTGCACATTTGTACCTTTTTTTTTTCAAACAATTTATTGCTTAAGGTGGAAGGACCAAAAAATATACGGTTATTTTTTTATGATTTTGTAAAAATAAATAAGTAATTGTAATCATTAAAAGATAAAATGTATGTCAGCATAAACAGAAAATTATTTTCATTGATACCAAATATATGCTAAATTTTAACATTTAACCCAAGAACATCATGAAATACGTTCTGATTTATGAACCTCTATCCTTAAAGTACTTAAAATAATATGCACTTAAATCTTCAAAATCAAAAATTGCAAAATATGCAGTAAAATTTCTATTTTTAACGGCTAATCCTATGTAATTTTAAATCTCGTTAGCACCACATGACGTCATTGCGCGGACCGGACCGAATTGGGAATACGATTGATCATATCTTTCTTTCTTTGTATCATGGGTACTAGGTACTTATTTGGATAACGCTCCATGTCTGGCTTCTCTCGCATTTCCATTTGCAAGACCATAGATAAAATGCATCTCAGCCATTTCAGAATTCGTAAAAATTGCCATGGTGTAAACCAATACTGTAACGAATATCTAAAACACTTTTGAACGTTACAAGCTCTTATTTGTACACAACTTACGATTTAAAAATTAAAATGGCACGTGTCAGAAATAGTAAAAACAAAAATTATCCAAACAACGCCATAGCCTACTAGGCCATTTTCAAAGAAATAGGTTTCGTTTAGGTAATTAAATAAATCGTTTTTAAATGAAATAGAAGAACACCCGGAGACCAGAACAAAAAAAAACGCTTCCTTTCCCAAATACAGGGTGTTAATGGTAATTAAATGGGTTATGTGTTTCCAGGAATGTGCATTAAAATGATTTTTATTTTTTACTCGAAAACAGTGCACCGTAAGAAAATAAGTCAAAAGACAGAATTTGCTCTAAATTAGACGGGAATTTCAAAAATAATTTTTATTTAAAGAAAAAGCAGTGGCGTACCATTTTTTTCTTCAAAAATATTAAATGCAAGCCGCGCACGGACGCCACTGCTAAAATAAAAAAATATTTTACACCAAAAAATGCCTTTCGATGCTCAAAAGACGTGTACCAAATTTCATAAAAATATCTAGAGTGGTTTGAAAACGGCAATGAAAAAATATGTTTTTAATTAAAATGATAACACCCTGTATCTCCCCAAAAAAAGTGTCAGCCATTTTGTAATTATTTTTTATTATATGTAATTAAGACACTGTTAAAATGTCAGCGTGAATCAAACACTTCATTTTGTATTTTTAAAAAAACAACTTGGGGATGTTTTTATTAAATATTAACCCTTTCAAAAGTGTCTGCCTTATTAATTTTTGTGTTTTGTGTCATTTTAAATTTTGATTTCTGTTTGTTGGCCTCTGAAACAAACACTTTTTTTGGGCAAAATTTTTGGACACCTTTCTCCTATGCGCAGTACCTGGTGTCCCCAGGTAGAGCTAGCCAACACTTGCGCACCTGCTCATCTATTCAGTAGATACTATGACAGAAAATTTTGAAGTGCATCAAACACTTCATGAAACGGGTGTTACTAGCTCTTGGACTACTACGACTAAACCAGGCTATTTTAAATAAAATTAGTTAGACACCCTGTATGTTCAAAACTTTAATCGTACTTTTATATAAATATACATATTTTGTGCAGCTATAAAGAATAACTTTTAGAAAATAACGTTTGACCCTTCGTTCACTCATGTGGAAACTACGAGAATATATGGTATTTTATATATCTGTTATGATCTTCCGGGGGGATCTATGTTAATTTATTTTATGTTTATTTAAGATAACATTTTGTTTGTTTACACGTATTAAAGTTTTATTAAAGTCGTAAAAAGCAGCCCTTAAAATATTATTTACTTGGGGTTTTCCCAAAAGTACCTATACGGGCCCGAAACTCGTGACATCATAAAGTTTTACATATACCTACTAAATAATTTAAGCTCGTATAACTAACACTAAGTCAGCAGTGAGTTAAGTACTGAAAATGAAAGGAAAGAATAAATAACTCCTGTCCTGTTTATGAAACATGGAAATGATTAAATGTAGGGTAGAAAATCTACAAAAAATATTAATTGGACGGTAAAATTAAAAACAATTTCTTGAAACTAAATAAATAAGTAAAAAATATAGACATTCATATTTACACAATTTACAAACTACACTCAAGTGAAAAAAAAACGGGCATCATAAAATATGGATTAAGTTTAGGGCTTTATACCTTTTTTATTTTTACTCTCTTACTCCTATTTAAGTTAGCTATAGATACATTTATTAGTTTTAACATGCTTATTCAAATTTTAAGAAAAATTATACAATTATAATTGAAAAGTTTTTTTTTTAATTATTTATTTTACGTCGGCCTTTTTCCGCAACGAGGCCAATCACCGACGCCGGGGAATTTGTCACACACTATCTGGTAATTTTTGCCGAATCCCTCTTTGTCGAGGGTAGGGTTCTTTAACGTGCCAACATCCATGACACGGGGCCCACAGTTTAACGTCTCTTCCGAAAGACGGCGCCACCTCTTAAACCAAATTTCAAATTTAACATCGACGTTGCCGGCACCGGGAATGGAACCCGGGCCTACGATCTGTGAGGCCGCTGCGCTGACCACCAGACCACAACGTGCCTAGTGTCGAAACACCCTGTGGAATAATTAGGAAGCAAAATTACCTTAAAATATCAGTTTTTATTAAGCAGCAAATATTCTTTGCGTTTTGGTTTTTGGTTCATGTCAATACGTGTATTTGTTCTCACCCAAATGCAAAATAGTCTTAATGATGTCATTAATTTAAACTTTTCCATAATTTTCTCATTGCCATTGCATTCAAAATAAAATAGACTATTAAAATGCAAGAAAACAAATCCGTGGTCCCGGAGAAGAAGGAGATAAGTCCAAATTTAGCCATAATGGGATATCATGGGGTATACGTTATAAATAGTTACATCTACCTTCGTACCAAATGAGATAAGTTAATTCATGTCAATAAGAGTAATAAAGCTATGTTCCTTTGGAGGTATGTTGTAAGTTGGCCCCGCAAAGTACTTAAAGGAATACGTAAACTTATTCCCTTTCGCACAAATATAAACCCGTAATTAAAAATTGTTCATAAAGAAATAAGTTTACATACTTACCCCCTTAAATCCCTAACTTTATTTTTATTTACTTATACATATCCCTAATTGTACCAACTAGGTTGTACTTTTTACTCCTTAGTAAATTAAAATTAATAAATACCAATTTCTAACAAGAAAAAGGATAACCTAATGCAATTTCTTCCTTATATTTCGAATATATTTTGAGATTTTTACCAAAACCTTCCGACTCTAGAGGATGCAAAGGAGACACATCCTGACTTGGTTTCGTCAGATGAAGAATATTAGTTTTCAACTTCATTTATTGCGCCTAATTATTTATATTTCGTATTAGAATATTTAAGTTTTAGTTTTGACTGGCTATTTTTATTTTTGCAATAGTAAATAAAATGTTACAAATGAGATAAGTATATTTTTTCTTAGTTCATAAAGGGATAAGTGCATCTAACTTCTCAGATAACACAAAACCATAATTTTGTTCTAGATATTATTAAATACAAGGTAGCAATAATTCTAGTACAAAAATTTCAATTTTCTAAACCCTTCCCCTGATTGGCACTACTAAGTTGAACTTTAACTCAATCTACTGAAAAACTATAAAAATTAACTTATCTCCTTCTTCCCCGGGACCACGGAAATGTTATTCTAATAATCAAGATTTATTAAACAAATAAATTTATGGAAAAAGGTGCGAATACCTAAGATTTAAAAAATAACATTTTCACAAAACAAACAGGTACCAACAACTTATTCACTTAAAGGCATCTCAATAATTTCTATTGCCTCCTCTAGCCCTTATTACTGCCTGTACACGTCGCGTCGGTTCATGCCATCAATTAGCCCGCGAATAACGTCCTGACTAAATAATAAGTAGTAATGCACTTTGCTGCATGTGGTTGAGTATCAAGATAAAACTGTCTTCGAAAAATGGAGAAAACGGAACTACATGATTTGCTAATACTTCCTCAATATACCTCAGTGCTGTCAGCGATTCTCAATCAATAACCACATTGTAATCTTGCTACTCTATGATGCTGTAATAATTTAGGTCCAGTTGCTGGTCTCCATGAGTTTAAATTACCCTCGTGTAATCTTCGACGAACTGTCCAAGAACTGACATTTTTACCTCAAATCTTTTACCTTTGACAAGCAGGTGCAGGAAAATTTCTGGTCGTGCAGATTATGATAAGGAAGTATCAATTTTAAATTTAAAAAGTAAAAAATTTGCAAACTTTACTTGAACTGTTTCTGGCGATATAGACCTATTGCAAAAGGGGGACTAAACCACAAAACAGTACTCGAGATTGTCTCTGACTAAAGAAAAATACAACTTTGTTAAAACTTCCAAATGATCACTCATACTCATTGCCTCATGATGAACCCCAACATTTGAAAATCCTTAGAAATTACCCAGTCAACATAACTCGACTTCACTGTCAAACAAGACATTAAGATCGTTTATATTGATACTCGTACTAATTCAACACGGGAGGGTGTAAGTATATAAAATTCGTGTATTTTTTCTGTGAAGGAAATTACAGACATGACAGAAGAGTTTTGGACTTGTAATGTCTTTTAAATCACAAACTAAACAAAGCTACACGCGATTGGACATGCGTACTGCAACATTATCATTTGACGAATGGGAAAATAGACAGGTCCGGGCTTCCGAATTTAAGTTCTTGCTCAAGAAATTGTAAAAGTTGACCTTCAATTTATGTTTACGTGTAAACAGCTAAAATTTGCCCCAAATTCTTGCTAAAAAATTGGAATTTCTCCTCAATTTTTGATCAAGTTGGGAAGTAAGGTAGTGATTTCTGGCATTTTTAGTAGTTGCAAACCTATCAGATATTGAGGATGGAAAATTGTTTTAAGGGTTCCTTTCTAAAATTTGTTTAAAAATGATTGGTCGTCGTGTTTTCAGTTCAAAAAGGAAGAGAGCAAGTCAATTAGACTATAAAACTGTTAAAATCGAATATAAAAAACAAACAAAAGCCGCAAAATAACCAATCTTCAATGTTATCGCGTACCTAATCTCAAGTTAAAAATTTTGGTAAGCATATAACTTGTATTGATTTTTAGAATTTGGCAAAAACTTGGGTACATGTAAAATATTTTCAAGCACAATTTCTTGTTCAAGAATTTGAAAAAGTTTTTGCCCGAGAACTTGACTCGTGGAATACTGTCACCCTTGAATTATTATAAACATATCTAGAAATTTACTTTTTCCTTTTATATAATATAAGTATAGAGAAAAGTGTCTTTCAAACCTTTTGAAGCAATATATGGCCCGAAAAGTAAGCGTGCTTAATTAGATTGCAGGGCTGCAAATAAAATAAACCAAAACATGCATCGGTATAATCTGTCTTAGTGTGTGTTTCTCCTTTATTTTCATACCCTGTTTGTGTAACCTAGGCCTAGTTTGATGTGTTTAAATTGATCATAATAAAATAAAGTTATATATCACTACTCCATACTTACTGAAAGCTGTTACTAGTCATTTTTTATATTTCAATCCGAGTATCCGAGTGACTAAAAGCACAAACATAATTCGGTAAACTACACAAAAACTAGAAATCCGTAAATATCAACACCCACATTAAACAACAAGAAATCCACAGAGAAAACTTAAAACACAAGAACAAAAATGGCGCCTAGCTGGTTCTGGAGTGTATTTTGAGCATGTTGCTGAAGAAGGACAGGCCGATAACAAGAGGTTTGTGCGCATGCCCAATCCTACTGGGAGGGAAGGCATCGGACCGGTGAGTCGTGCGCTCGGACGTATTTTTTCACTCATTAAACTTAACTTTTGTTTACGCACGAGATAACCTGTAAAGGTAGGTAAATGTTTATGGGCTGTGCACATAAAATTCGCGTAAAATACGAGCGATATTTCAGAGGCAATAAGAATAATATAGGAAACAAACGAAATTTGGCTTATGTATGGCGTATAAATTTAATTTTAAACTTAATAAAAATTAAGTTGCATGGGAAGATAATTATTGACCAAATGATGTTGTATCGTAACGTGTGAGTTTTCTGTTATGGCTTAATCCCCTCAAAAAACTCATGCTAGTTGTGCTACTGGCTAAAGACCATCTACAGTACTGTTATAAAAATGCATTCATATGAATTAAAGTAATTACTCTCTTTTTTAACAGGCTTTTATTAGCTTCACCTGTACGTTTGTATGTATGTTTGTTTGTAACCCACTTTAAACGGTCAGATTTAATTTAAATTTTGTAGACTTATCAAGAACCGCTGACAATACAATAATTTGATAAGTTTATCTCGTTATCCTGATCAGGATCGTCGGAGCCAAATAATTTCCTTACAGATCCTCTGTATGAAAGTGAGAGAGATAGAGCTCACCGTATGCGCATGCGTACTATCTACCTACTTTCCGGCTCGAGCACTCGGCTTAATAGTGTTGGTGCATTCTTTCGCTATCAGTTGGTCCGTTGGCCGAGCGGGTTTGTTCGGGTTTGTGGATCCAATGCTTTGAATCTAGCCATTTAAAAAAAAATTATCCACTGCTTTAAATCCAGCTATTTCAAAAAGTCATTGTTAAATTAGTGACAGTATTCCATCTCTACTAAAAAAAAAAAAAAATTTCTTAACAATAACTCAAACTAAAAAATTAAAAATAAATATTGTTTAAAAAAACTAAAAAACACGCTTTAATATAACTAATCAAACTAAATAGCGGAAAATAAATATAGTTTAAAATAATTCTTGAAATTCTTAATATAGGCAGAAAATAATAATGAACGATAAACATTAATATTATTGTGAAAAAAGCGTGGGGTGCTCGATATTCGAAAAATATAGCACAAAAAAGCGCCCCACGTTTTTTTTTCACAATAATACTAATGTTTATCGTTCATTATTATTTTCTGCCTATATTAAGAATTTCAAGAATTATTTTAAACTATATTTATTTTCCGCTTTTTAGTTTGATTAATTACACAGGCCTGCATGAAATTTGTGATGACGTGATTTTTGTTTGTTGGGCTTAGTTTTTATATAGAAATAACTAATTAAAATACAATTTTATCACCCACAGATTGTTTTTTTGCAAAAAAAAAAATATAAAGAAACTTATAATAGGCGTTTTAATACATTTCAAAATGAATGTAGTACTTCAAATTCTAAATGATTGATGAATAAAAAATTATTTTCTGTGGTGCTACACACCTTCCGACTGGAGAATTTTTATCGACTTCAAAAAGCTGTTCTTTTACATAATGACAATGTTTTTGCTTCTGTTTCTGTCGGCTATACAGTTAAGTTAAAGGAAAACTATGAAAATTTCGAGGAATTAATTTTAAGAATACAATATGAAAATCACCACTGGGAAGTGTGTGAAGATCTAAACATTTGTAGTCTTCTCTTAGGTCAGCAGTCTGGATTTACTAAATTTCCATGTTTCCTGTGAGAGTGGTCTAGCTAGCGAGAACAGCATTGGATAAAAAGAGACCGGTCACAAAAAGAGACTTTAACACCTGGAAACAAAAATGTAATTCGCGAAAGTCTTATTGACCCTCAAAAAGTTTTACTTCCACCACTTCACATAAAACTTGGACGTATGAAACAATAATTTGTTAAGGCATTAAACAAAGAAGGATATTGTTTTAAATATTTGTGTAAAACATTTCCGGCTCTGTCAGAGGCAAAATTAAAGGAGGGAATATTTGTAGGGCCGCAGATTAGCAGTTTGATGAAAGATACAGAATTTGAAAAGGTAATGGAAGATAAGGAAAAACATGCATGGAATGTTTTTAAAGTAGTTAAACATAGAACATAAATTACTACTATGTTGAGATCATTGAAAATATGCTGGAAAATTTCAGGAATTCCAGAATATGCGCATAAAAATTCACTTTTTACATTCCCATTTGGAATAATTCCCGGAAAATCTTGGGGACGTGGGTGAAGAGCAAGGTGAAAGATTTCATCATTATATTAAAGAGATGGAAAAAAGATACCAGGGGCGCTGGGACACAAAAATGAAGGCCGATTTCTGTTCCAGAACAGAAAAACAACCAAAAGAAGCTTTTCTGAAAAAATAAAACATTTTTTGAAGAAGCGTAACGAATAAATAACCATTTATAATAGTTTATATGTGTATATTTTTGTATTTTATCCTTAATATATTAAAAAACCAGCTTATAAATGAAATAAATCGTGTTTTTTCTATATTTTTGGATTTTACCGGTTTGAAAAATAACCTTACGTGATATAAAAAAACTGAAAGCAGATTTGAAATCAACGCTACCCAATTACTAGAAAACAGTTAAAATTTTTAAATCAACTTTCAAAGTGTTAAAAAATGCAGGCCTGTGTTATTAAAGCGTGTTTTTTTAGTTTTTTTTTAAACGATATTTATCTAGTTATACTCCGCCGGTGTGAAGTCCCAGATTCTTGTAAAATCTTTTTCAATAACAACCGATGCTAAAATTTCTCTATAACCAGCTTAGAACTAAAATTGGTCAATCGGAAGTCAGTTTTACTATTGTTAAATAGCTTACCTAATTCAGAAACTTTTATTAGGTGATAACCGTAAATCCAGGGTGTTTTGTCATCAGATTTTTTCGAACTTTTTTTATAACTTTGCCAAAGTTCAAACAATACGTTAAGGCAAAAAAGTTTATGATATGGGAAGATATGGTCCTATCGCGGCAGATACTAATATAAGTTTGTTATTTATACAGCGATCACGATAGTAAACGCAGATATTTATTGTTAAGGGTCCTTCGTCGCTGTTGTGAAATTTTCAACTAGCGGATTTCTTTCTGTACGTATAATTTATAAGTTAAAAATAGCAGAACATGGTAGTCTCGGTCAGTGGCGGCAGGAATTAACCTCGTGAATTAGAGCTTGGCGGAAATACCCGAAGATTTCACAGCGACCGAGCGGTAGCTAAACGTTTAAGCAATGTGGAATTATTAGCGCGGGTCGAGTCATCAGCCGCATTTTGCAGTCAGCGTAGAAATAGTTCAGGAGTTGATCGACGGTTGATGTTATTGTTTTGATTTGTGTTTCGGGTATTTTCCTAAAGCATTTTTTAAAATGTTTTATAGTCCGTGTGTGAGCTGTGATTGTATCTGAGTTAAAATGTAGGTAGTGCAGAAACTAAATAAAAATATTTCAAAAAAAAAAAGGAAAAATTATGAATAAGGAAGAAATTATAATAGAAAAATTGTAATGTTTAGTATTAATATTATATTACCTATATTACATAAGTTGGCTTACCTTTATATAATTTTTCATAATCCATTATTTTAATTTTATTTTAAATGTCAAAAAACTCATAGTTTTCAAATTAGTAGGTGATATATTAAAAATTTTGATGCCAACAAATAAAGCATTATTTTTTAAGTGTTTAATTAAAATTACATAACATAAACATAGATTTGTTTTTTGTCTTGTTTGGTATATATGAGTAATGTTTTGTAATACATTTTTATTTTTATATATATTATATAAAACTAGACTGGGTACATATCGCTAATCGTCAGCCGAGGGTGCATCTAATATTAGTACTAAAAAGATTTACAAAAATTTACAATAAAAAAATACTTTTCTTTTCTTTTTTTCTATTTACTATTGCTTTTTTTGCCTCACCTTCCTGCGGAACGTGAAGGGAAAACATATCGCCAAATTGTCATTATAACAACTGACCAAAACTACACAATGGTGCAAAATTTCCGTTTTCTCGTATAGATAGGTAGTTTTCTGAGACGGCGCCGTATAGGTGCTCTTTAAACTCGCACACCTTTGTGCAATGTGGGATATACTTTCCATATTTTCTCTATAAAAATATGTAAGTATTCAATCGATTAAAACATGAGCAAAAAATTATTCTTACATGGAAGCTATCAATTATCAGCTAATAAATTTGTAGAAATATTATTGTGCCGAGCCAATACGTCCCTTATTATCGCTTTTAGAATAGAAATCAATATAACCTTTTATCTGGACCATAGAAAAAGGCAACTTTTTTATTTGAAGAGGTTCTATCTAAGCTTTATCAGTTTCGAGATATTGGCTAATATATGAAAACCACTTTTAATTCCATATCTCAAAAACTATAAGACCTACAAAAAATTTCTAAGAGCTTAAAGTAAAGATCTCTTAAGGATGCTACTTATTAGTTATATACATTGTTGCCGTATCTCTTTCAGTTTCCGAGGAAAATGGTCTTTTATGGATTTCATAGCATTTTCCTGAGCATATACATGGAAAAAATGCCAAAATTTAAAATTCGCAAATAAGTCAATTTTTCGGTACATTTCCATCAAAAATAACGTAAAACCCAAAAATAGCGAAGAAAATATGATAATTAACAATTCTATGAATTTTTAAAAAAATATCCAGAAAACTCGGATTTTTTTGTCGGTTTTCAAAGTTTCCTCAATACGTCCCTTATTACGGCCTTTGGAACAAAAGTTAATATAACGTTTTATCTGGACAATAGAAAAAGGCAAATTTTTTATTTAAAGAGTTTCTATCTAAGTTCTATCAGTTTCGAGATATTGGCAAATACATGAAAACCACTTTTAATTCCATATCTCAAAAACTATTGGACGTACAAAAAATTTCTAAGAACTTATAGTAAAGATCTCTTAAGGTTGCTACTTATTAGTTATATACATTGTTGCCGTATCTCTTTCAGTTTCCGAGGAAAATGGTCTTTTATGGATTCCATAGCATTTTCCTGAGCATACATGGAAAAAATGCCAAAATTTAAAATTCGCAAATAAGTCAATTTTTCGGTACATTTCCATCAAAAATAACGTAAAACCCGAAAATAGCGAAGAAAATATGATAAATAACAATTCTATGAATTTAAAAAAAAATCCAGAAAACTCGGATTTTTTGGTCGGTTTTCACAGTTTCCTCAATACGTCCCTTATTACGGCCTTTGGAACAAAAGTTAATATAACGTTTTATCTGGACAATAGAAAAAGGCAACTTTTTTATTTAAAGAGTTTCTATCTAAGTTCTATCAGTTTCGAGATATTGGCAAATACATGAAAACCACTTTTAATTCCATATCTCAAAAACTATAAGACCTACAAAAAATTTCTAAGAACTTAAAGTGAAGATCTCATAAAGATGCTACTTATTAGTTATATACATTGTTGCTTTTTTTGCCTCACCTTCCTGCGCCAATTTGTCATTATAACAACTGACCAAAACTAGACAATGGTGCAAAATTTCCGTTTTCTCGTATAGATAGGTAGTTTTCGGAGACGGCGCCGTATAGTGCTCAACGTTCCATTTCCAATGCCGCCTCGCTCGATTCGCTACGACTTTTCGTTACGGAGATATATGATATTTAATATTATGATATTGATATTTATAGGTGCTCTTTAAACTCGCAATGTGGGATATACTTTCCATATTTGCTCTATAAAAATATACATTAAAGCTATCAATTATCAGCTAATAAATTTGTAGAAATATTATTGTGCCGAGCCCTTCGGGCACGGCACTGTTCTAGTTCGTTCGTTTAATAATACGACAGCTGTTACTTTGACAGGTAAGTGTCATTTTTTTTTAGCTTTTTCGTAGCAAAGGTTATAGCTGTAAAAATCTTAAATTAAAAAAAAATTCAGTACCTAAATAACAAAGTTTTATACGACAGCTGTCAAATTTTGAAAGGTAATTGTCAATTATTTTTTAGCTTTTTTGTAGCGAGGGTTATAGCTGTAATAATCCTAAATTAAAAAAATGTTCAGTACCCAAATAACAAAGTTCTATACGACAGCTGTCAAATTATGACAGGCGGGTGTAAATTTTTTTAATCTTTTTTCATATAGAGGATTATAGCTGTACAAATCCGAAATTTAAAAATTTTTCAGTGATTAAATAACAAAGTTCCATACGACAGCTGTCAAATTTTGACAGGTAAGTGTCAATTTTTTAAAAGTTTTTTCGTAACGAGGATTATAGCTGTAAGAATCCCAAATTGAAAAAATTTTCAGTACCTAAATAACAAAGTTCTATACGATAGCTGTCAAATTTTGACAGTTAAGTGTCAATTTTTTTTTAGCTTTTTCGTAGCAAGAGTTATAGCTGTAAGAGTCCGAAATTATAAAATTATCAGGTCCCTAAATAACAAAGTTCTATACGATAGCTGTCAAATTTTGACAGGTAAGTGTCAATTTTTTTTTTAGATTTTTTGTAACGAGGGTTATAGCTGTAAGAATCCTAAATTTAAAAATTTGTCAGTACCTAAATAACTCAGTTTTATACGATAGCTGTCAAATTTTGACAGGTAAGTGTCAATTTTTTTTTTAGATTTTTTGTAACGAGGGTTATAGCTGTAAGAATCCTAAATTAAAAAAATTCTCAGTTCCTAAATAAGAAAGTTCTATACGACAGCTGTCATTTTGACAGGTAAATATCAAGTTTTTTTTAAGCTTTTCTTGTATCTAGGATTATAGCTGTAAGAATCCGAAATTTAAAAAAATTTCAGTACCTAAATAACAAAGTTCTTTACTACAGCTGTCAGATTTTGACAGGTAAGTGTAATTTTTTTTTAGCTTTTTCGTATAGATTATTATAGCTGTAAGAATCCAAAATTTAAAAAATTTTCAGTACCTAAATAACGACATTAAAAAAAAATTAAAAAAAAAAAGAAAAAAAAACACTGGGGTTTGAACCCTCGACCTTCGTCTCCAAAATCAACAGTCTTTAGTACTACGCCACCGAAGCTCACAGATTGATTTGTGGTAAATAGGATATTAATGACGTATTCGATATTACATAGAACGTTGAGTATTGAAGATACACACAAATAATACACTTTTTTCAATTATTTTTGGTCAACCGCAAAGAAAAAGGTCCAAGACAGGTGTTTCATACATTAAATTCTCTCCAAATATTATAAAAACTATAAAAATTGAAGGTAATATGCCTCCTGCAAGCCATTTTTATTATTACAAGTACGGGATAAATGCGATATTTTCCCCCTTATTTTTGGTCAAACGAAAAAGATAAAGGTTCAAGGTAGGTATTTCCCACAAAAGACGTAGTCTAAATGGTCTAATTCCTCTAAAAAATCAATTTGGAAATCGCATTTTTCACCTATTTTTGACAGATGGTATAAAAGTTAAAGTTCAGGAAAACACACGTGGTAAAACCATGGCCAACTTTTTCTAAATCGAATGGTGTTAGAATTTGAAAATTGTGCCTGTTTCCGCACCCAAAAAAGCTACTTTGGACATGCAGGAATATTGAGAAGTAATCAGCGCATATTTTGAGAAAAAAATAAAACGGTTTTGTTAAAAATTGAATAAGCTACAGTCGATATAGTAAACCCTCTGGTGAAGGAACCTATAAAAAAATCATAAACTAATTTTTTTGAGCCACAAAATATGTTTTCCCAAAGATCGCTTATAATACAAATTAAAGCTTCTTTATCCGTTGATATAGTGTACCAAGAAAAAATTCAAAATGTTATATATTATAGACACTTGCAGAATTATTTAAGCAAACCAGTGCAACGCCAACAGAAATTACGGGAAAAAGTTTATAAGCTGCCGTTTTTTCCGTATTAAAGATAAAAAAACGAAAAAATATCTCTTAAATACAATTTGACGGCTCTATCCGCTAAAGTATACAACGTTTCAATCAAAAGTCGTTTCCCGTACGAAAAAAAATAAACGGAATAAAAACGGAGAAAAAAATCACGCCTTACACTGTGGTTTCCAGTTTCTTACCATTTTCGGCAATTTTCATTCCAGTTAGGTATAGAACGATATATTGGAAAAAGGTAGATTTTGAGATGGCCTAACCGATTATCCAAACCGAATGTCGATTGGATGCACCCAATTCGACTTATTAGCGATCCAAGAGGTACCATTTTCGACCAAATTTTGACTTTGAAAAAATCAAAAAAATTACTTCCAAACTTTCGATCCCGCTCACAAACAATAGGGTTCTGTAGCCCACGGTCGTCTACGCGTCGAAAAAGTTTAAATCGAAAAAACTAATTTTTGTTGCCTGTATCGAATGCCAACGAGATCCCGATATTTCTCGACTTTAAAAATTAATAACTTTTTTCCGGCACACCCTGTATATTCGAAATTTTCACACAACGTACCCCCACTATTCCTTTGTAAACCCAAAAAGTTTCAATTGTCCCACATTAACCGTTTCCGAGAAAAAAAATCGCAAATGTGAAAATGTCGAAACTGACGACGACGACGACGACGACGACGCCGCCGCCGACACGGACAACATACGCACATATTTCAAATGAAGCAGACGATATAGTGCAAAATTTTCGGGAAGCAGTCGGGGTTGCCGTGATTCCGCGTGAAGGCGACGAATAACATATCGCGGAAAGCGATATGTTAACTAGACTGGGTACATATCGCTAATCGTCAGCCGAGAGTGCATATATTATTAGTACTAAAAATTTGTATTTAAAAAGTATTTTTCTTAGTTTCTTTTTTCTATGTTTTCTATTGCTTTTTTTGCCTCACCTTCCTGCGGAACGTAAAGGGGAAACATATCGCCAAATTGTCATTATAACAACTGACCAAAACTACACAATGGCGCAAAATTTCCGTTTTCTCGTATAGATAGGTAGTTTTCTGAGACGGCGCCGTATAGGTGCTCTTTAAACTCGCACACCTTTGTGCAATGTGGGATATACTTTCCATATTTGCTCTATAAAAATATGTAAGTATTCAATCGATTAAAACATAAGCAAAAAATTATTCTTACATGGAAGCTATCAATTATCAGCTAATAAATTTGTAGAAATATTATTGTGCCGAGCCCTTTGGGCACGGCACTGTTCTAGTTCGTTCGTTTAATTATACGAGAGCTGTCACTTTGACAGGTAAGTGTCATTTTTTTTAGCTTTTTCGTAGCGAGGGTTATAGCTGTAGGAATTCGAAATTAAAAAATTTTCAGGTACCTAAATAAGAATGTTTTATACGATAGCTGTCAAATTTTGACAGATAGGAGTCAGTTTTTTTTTATCCTTTTCGTAGCGAGGGTCATCGCTGTAAAAATCCTAAAGTGAAAAATTTTTCAGATCCTAAATAACAAAGTTCTATACGACAGCTGTCAGACTTTGACAGGTAAGTTTCAATTTTTTTTTTGTTTTTTCATAGCGAGAGTTACAGCTATAAGAATCCTAAATTTAAAAATATTTCAGTTCCTAAATAACAAAGTTCTATACGACAGCTGTCATTTTGACAGGTAAATGTCAATTTTTTTAAAGCTTTTCTTGTATCTAGGATTAAAGCTGTAAGAATCCAAAATTTAAAAAAAATTCAGTAGTTAAATAACAAAGTTCTATACGACAGCTGTCAAATTTTGACAGGTAAGTTAAAAAAATTTTTTTCGTAGCAAAATTTATAGCTGTAAAAATCCTAAATGAAAAATTTTTCAGTTCCTAAATAACAAAGTTATATACGACAGCTGTCATTTTGACAGGTAAATTGCAAGTTTTTTTTAAAGCTTTTCTCGTATCTAGAATTATAGCTGTAAGAATTCGAAATTAAAAAAAAATTCAGTACCTAAATAACAAAGTTCTATACGACAGCTGTCAGATTTTGACAGGTAAGTGTCAATTTTTTTTTAGATTTTTCGTAGCGACGGTTATAGCTGTAAGAATCCCAAATTTAAAAAAAATTCAGTACCTAGATAACAAAGTTGTATACGATACCTGTCAGATTTTGACAGGTAAGTGTAAATTTATTTTAAGTTTTTTCGTAGCGAGGGTTAAAGCTGTAATAAAACTAAATTAAACAAATTTTCTGTACCAACAAACCCGACAGCTGTCAAATTATATATACTTAAATAGTAATTCTTATTTTTTATAATTTGCTACCATTTCTATGCTGTTTAGGTATAGAACAATATATTTGAAACAAGTAGTATTTGAGATGACCTAAACGAATATCCAAACCAAAAGTATATCGGACGCACCCAATTCGATTTATTAACGATCCAATATGACCCTACATTGATTTAAAAAAAATCAAAAAAATTACTTCCCAACATTCGATCGCGTTCGCAAACAACAGTGTTTTGTAGCCCAACGTCGTCTACACGTCGAAAAAGTTTAAATCGATTAAAATGATTTTTGCCACCTGTATCGCCCTACAACGAAAAAAACATATTTTTTAACTTTGACTTTAATAACTTTTTTCCGGTACACCCTGTATATTTGAAATTGTTCCCAGAACGTGCCCCGACTATTCCTCTCTACGTCCAGAAAGTTTGAATCGTTTTGCTCTAACCGTTTCCGAAAAAAAAATTCGCGAATATCGAAATGTCGAATAACCTTCTACCACGTGGCGACGGATTATCAATGTCGGAACGCCATCTTTAAAATCGAGATTACAACTATTTCTGAAACATTTTGGGCAAATATTTTGGTCAATAAAATTAGAAGAAGGTTCAAGGTAGATATTCCACCCGATTTAAAATCTGGAAATGTTCTTATTATTCTAGCAAGTCACGCTGAAAACACCCATTTTTCGCCATTTTTGACAGCCGGATTTTTAGAATTAATAATTAATTTAGATACATCAATATCAAGGCACTCTTAGTCAAAAGTGAATGGTGTTAGAATTTGTAAAGATTGCCTGTTTCCGCACCCAAAAAAGCGACTTTTCTCAATTTTGCGAATATATTTTAATAATTTTGGATATGTAGAGGTGTTGAGAAGTAATCAGCGCATTTTTTGGGAAAAAAATAAAACGGTTTTGTTAAAAATTGAATAAGCTACAGTCGATATAGTAAAAAAAAAGCTGCCGTTTTTTCCGTATTAAAGATAAATAAACGAAAAAATATCTCTTAAATACAATTTGACAAGCTCTATCCGCTAAAGTTTACAACGTTTCGATCAAAAGTCGTTTTCAGTACGAAAAAAAATAAAAACCGTGAAAAAATCAGGCCTAACTTTATGATTTCCACTTTCTTACAATTTTCGGCAATTTCCATTCCAGTTAGGTATAGAACGATATATTGAAAAAAGGTAGATTTTGAGATGGCCTAACCGATTATCTAAACCGAATGTCGATTGGATGCACCCAATTTGACTTATTAGGGATCCAAGAGGTACCATTTTCGACCAAATTTTGACTTTGAAAAATTCAAAAAAATTACTTCCAAACTTTCGATCGCGCTCACAAACAATAGGGTTCTGTAGCCCACGGTCGTCTACGCGTCGAAAAAGTTTAAATCGAAAAAACTAATTTTTGTGGCCTGTATCGAATGCCAACGAGATCCCGATAATTCTCGACTTTAAAAATTAATAACTTTTTTCCGGCACACCCTGTATATTCGAAATTTTCACACAACGTACCCCCACTATTCCTCTCTAAACCCAAAAAGTTTCAATCGTCCCACATTAACCGTTTCCGAGAAAAAAAATCGCAAATGTGAAAATGTCGAAACTGACGGCGGCGGCGACGACGACGACGACGACGCCGACAACATACGCACATTATTTTCACCGAAGCGCCGTATAACATATCGCGTGTTCGCGCGATATGTAATGAAAGTTTTGTAATAAAGTTGTTCTAATCTCAGAATATTATTTTTGAAGGAAACAAAATATGTTTATTAAATATTATTTTTAAAACATATTTTTGTACTGTTATAAGCGGTTTCAAATTCAAGTCGTATGCACTTCCCCAACCAATTATACCATAGGAAGCATTGATTGAAAAAGTGCATAATAAAACATTAGAAAAGGTTTTTGATTCACAATATTTTTTAAAAGTCTAAATTTACATAAAGTGTTTCTTAATTTTTTTGTAAGAGTGTTAATTTGATGATCCCATTTTAAATTTTGGTCAATCAATATTCCTAAATATTTTATAAATTCAACTTTTTTAATTTAATTTTGGCAAGAACAGTTAGCATAATTAATTCTAACTATATCTGATATTTCTAAACAATTTAAATCATTAATTTTAATTTCTTTTAAACTATTCGGCTAAGTATCTTTATAACAAGAAAAAGTCATAATTTTGTTTTAGTTAAATTTAAGTTAAATAGGTCATAACTCAAATTATTTTTTATTATTGAAATGTCTAGTTCTGAATTTAAAATGCATTCATTCCAAGTATTAGCTGGTATTATTAATACAGTTGTCATCTGCATATAAAAATATTTTTCTATTTAACTCTGATTTTAATATATCATTAATTTAAAGTAAGGATAAAATTGCTTCCAAACCAGTATCCTGAGGAACACCACAAATTAAAGTAGTTTTTTTTACTACTGAAATTATCTATTTTTACTTTCTATTCTCTATCTCAGCGGTTCTCAAACTTTTTTGGTGACGGAACCCTTTTGGGAAGCAAAATACTTGATGGAACCGTACAATAAAACAATAGTTTTTAAAAGTGTATTCTTTATTAAAAAGCATAATAAAAGTACAATGTAACAGTTACTAATTATTACTTACTTTACCACATGCCAAGTACAATAATAGAAGATATTAAAAAAGAAAAAATCTAACTAATGGGAGGTATGAAACTGTTTTTTATTTTTCATCAATTGGTTGATATCAGGTTTGATAGAAGACAGTTGAAGTCTCATATCAGGTTCGGCGTCCAGTCTATTGCGATATTTTGTTTTCGTGGCTGCATAGGTTGAGAATCCTGTTTCGCACAAATATGTTGTTGGGAACGGGAGAAGAATATTCAGAGCCATTTTGCCAACCATTGGATATTCATCACGGATTCTGCACCAAAAATCGTTGAGAGGCGTCGTTTTGAACAGTGACTCCATACTTGTGTCTGATGACTTTCTAAAAGAGATTCATATATCTCGTTTGACATACTTTCGGGCTTTTCCAAGTTGGGTAAAAAAGGATTATGAATCCATGAATTCAGTTTCATTTTTGTATTCTGTTCTTCTGTCTTTAGACTCGGAGTGTACAGTTTGTAAATGTCGGCGCAATTTGGCAGGTGCCATGGAACTATTAGGAAGCAGTTTACTACATAGCATGCAGAGAGGTGAGCCGTTGGAATCAACAAATCCGAAACTGATATATGATTCATCATACTTTCTTTTTTTCGTCTTTGAAACCGTCGAGCTTGACGTCGCGGCATCATCGTCTGGATCGGTGATTGCTATATTCTCCGCGCGTACTGCTTTTATGTTGTTGCAACACGTTTAACACCTTTAAGCCAACGTTCCATTCTTCTTTATTTATAATGTTACACGTCAGGATGGTGGGGTCTAAATAATGCACAATCGTTACTGCGTATAAGAGACTAAGTTTAGTACAATGAAGAAATGTATAAAACTGAGACAACAGAATACAGCAGGCAGTAGAACAATGCACACTAGTTTCTCGCTAGCGAGCTTGTAAGTAGGTAGGTATGAACTTATCGCTCCGAACGCTAATCGTCAACTGACTGACGAGGCGCGACGCGCGATCGCCGCTTTTATACTTAGTCCTAGACTCGATCTCGAATATTCTCGAAAATACTCGAGTCGGCGCCTTTGATAAACAAAAAGCAAAAATAAAAAGAGAAATATAAAAATTGCGTTGTAAACAATTCAGAGGCGGCTTTTATCAAAGGGACTGCGCGCTCAAAAGTATACAAGTATACATGTTGATACCAAACTTATGAGATATTGTACCAGCTATTGTAACGCATGTTTATACAAATACAAATAAATAAATAAATATACCTACGCGCGGCCGCGGAGTCAAAACGTTCGACCAGAGAGAGGTGTTTTGATTTTTTTTCTAAATTCTTGAGGAACCCCTACAGAGGTATCGCGGAACCCTAGGGTTCCGCGGAACACACTTAGAGTATAGCTGCCTATCTGATAAGTAACTTTTACATAAATTATATGCGATACCACTAACTCCATAAGATTCTAGTTTAGATAACAGTTTAGTGTGTGTATCAAATGCTTTTTGCTAATCTAAGAATATTCCAATAACTTTTTTACCTTCATCTAAACAATTTGATAAAAAATGAGTAACATTAAAGATTGCATTCTCTATTCCTAATTTTTCTCGAAATCCAAATTGATTAGGTTAAATTAATTTGTTAATTTCTAAAAATGAATATAATTAATCTTTACTTAATACATTTTTCTAAAAGTTTTCCTATTGTATTTATTAAAGAAATCGCATAGTGTTTTGCCTCCAGATTTATAAATAGGAATAATTGTAAATGTTTTGTTTTTAACATTGTTGGAAAAGTTCCTTGAGTAAGACACATGTTAAAAAGATAACTAATTATTAAGGAAATGTTATGGGATGTCGCTTTTAAAATTTTGTCGTTTAAATCATCAGGTCCTGGGAAAGTTTTTAATTTAAGTTTATTAATTAAATTATATATAAGACATTCAGATATAGGAGTAAAAAATAGACTATGAGGAGCATTAGTTTGTTTTATATTAATACAATTATTAGGGGTTGTAATTTTTTTTGCTAATTCAGGACCAATATAAGTGAAATGATGTATAAAAATTTCAGAAATATCTTTTTTATTATCTACTAACTGATTCTTCTTTTTTTCGAATATTTTAAAATTTTTATTTTGTTTTCTTTTTTTACCTGTATTTAACAATTTTAAAGTTAATATTACGACAGGGCAAACCGTATTAAAAAGATCTGACATCTGGTACCTGGTAGCAGAACTGTTTAAATTTGTTCACCAATTTCGGTAACTGTTGCACCAAAAGTAAATAGTGTCGGTATTGCTGTAAAGAGCATTAAATGGGGTGCCACTTAATCCCCCTTACCATTTAAAATTTTCGAGTTTATTTCACCCCTACTCATGGGGTTAAGGAAGAATGGTTGAAAATAGCTAATGACAGTGTTCCCCTAAATAATTTGATTTCCATGTCAGAGCTATTTTTTTAATAATGGATCCAAAAACAATGCTGTTTCTAGCGTTTAGCGAACTAGATATCATAAAAACAATAGCCATAAGCAACGGTTACCCAACAAAAATCATACACCAAATAATAAAGAAAAAACAAAGAAAAAAAACACAAAAACCTCTTTACAAAGAACATCCCACTCCAATTAAGGAGAAATATTGCACAATAAGATATACAGGGAACACAAGCCAAAAATCTCCAAAAAACTTAAAAACCTTAATATCATTTCTATACAAGTCAATAAAAACAACTTATACAAACACATATCCAATGCTAAAATATATACTAAAAACAAACTTTTACAAAGTGAGGTCTACCACATAGAATGCGACAACTGCGATGCTATCTACATTGGACAAACAGGTAGAAATTTTGACACCAGACTTAAAGAACACAAAACATCTATTTAAAAAAAAAACATAATAAAACAGGGATAGCTGATCACTGCAGTAAAGACAATCACTCAATCTCTAACAACATAAAACCTATATACATACACAATAAAAGCAGAAAACTAAATCTACTATAGAAACAATAGCTATCAAAAAGCCATAAAAAACAAATGTAATTTTGTTAATAATCAAACCGAAATACCTACAGGTGCTTCCGTAATTCCTAATAGCACACTTTTTAGGACTAAATATGTAGGTATCTGTACCTTTAAAACTTAGGAAAACCCACAGTTGACCATTCAATCTTCTAATCCTAATTTTAATTTTATGACATGTTTATAATTACCATAATAGAATATTATAAATACCTTTGTAATGTCATGTAAAATTTAGTATCCTCTTGTACTCCTTTGACAAGGGCCGAAACACGTGTCAGGAAACTGAATAAATTTGTGAAACATAACAAGTAGTTATTATTTTTTCTTCCTGTGAAGTGCTGTTTCGTTTTTGTCAGGCAACCCTGTATATTATTTGGCACTTGTCTTTTACGACAATACTAAAACTTTAATAGGTGCGAACCAAATTTGAGTTTTCATACATTAAACATTTAAAAGGTACTTACAACACGCATATTCCCATCCATATCACTATTCTGCCTTAAGTAAACATAAAATAATTTAGTATAGAGCGTAGGCTAGATAATAACAGACATATAAAACAGCCCTTATATTTCCGTTGTTTCCAGATGAACTAGCAAGGGTTGAAGCTTATTTCCAGGGATTGCAAAGAAAAAAAAAAGGCATTTCAGTAACCTTTCGTCTTGAAATATGAGAAATTATTTAGCTTTTCCATTGCTTTTACAAAATAAAATGTACTTACTAGACCAAAAAATTGATATTTACGATGTTTTCATAGTTTTCTTTTTATATTATGTACAGTTTGTGCTAGACAGATTCCGTAAAAACACACATTTATATAAATTCTATGATAATAATGTTTCATTAGACACATTAACAACATTTTGCTGCTCTGATTGTTTTGACTGGGTACATTAATCACGCTAAGATTTTTCAACAATCTTAACTAATTTTATTAGAAAATAATTAAATGATTTAAATGTAAATTAAAGAGTAGTTACAAAACAATCTGGCACACCACAAACCCTGAAACAAAACAGAACATTAAAACACCTTGAAACAAGCTAAGTACGGGCCTGTCTCCGAGCCAAGCGCCTGCGTCATAGCCGCATTGCTGTTAAGGACTGAGGTGGAGAGTGCTGAGTGCTGCATCTCTTTCTACCAACATTTTTATTAACTACTCCCTGGTCCACGGTCGCCTTGTATCCACCGTGCGAGCAAAAATTATTTGCATCAAAGAGGGCTTGGATTAAAAAACGGGGGGGCTTGGTTTAGATCACAATGATATGGGGACGATATATCTAACCAAATCTAGGTTTAAATTTTGTCAAATTCATATTATGGCATGATATGCCAAACTAATGAGTAATAAAATAAGTAGACAAATACAAATTTATTTTTGTTGTTTACAAAATTAACAAAGTAAGAATATACAGAAAGAAAAAGAAAAATAATTACATAAATTGCTGAAATTAGCCACCGCCATGCTCCAAGCATAAATTCACACGTCTCTTCATATTTTCGAAAGTGTTGACCAGCATCTCTGGAGAAATGTTACCATATTCTTGGATAATCCTTTCTTGTAATTGTTCTAAATTTGCAACTGGTGTTTTGAAAATAGTGTTCTTTAAATGAGGAAAAACGAAGTAATCCATAACCGTTAAACAAGGTGATCTAGGTGGGAATTCAATGTCTGATCAAAAACCGATCAATCTGACATCGAAAGAATTGCGTAAGTAGTTAATAGTTTCGGCGGCTGTATGGGCGGTTGCACCGTCCTGTTGAAAATATCCAAAACGTAGTTGGTCGTCAAGTAATTGCTCTGCAAATGAATTCAAAATATTGTCTCTATACCGCTGTGCTGTAGCTGTGTCATGGAAAAAAATAGGACCAACAATTCTTCTTCGGGAAACAGCTAACTAGACACCAATTTTTGAGGGTGCAATGTGGACCCTACAAAAAAATGGGGATTTTCACTACTCTACATGCTTGTATTCTGAGAATTCACATAACCGGAGAGGTGAAACCAGGCTTCATCCGAAAAAAAGGTCAGGTTTTAATAAATCATTTCTTTTCAATTAATTTTGGGTAAACCATTGAGAGTAATTCCTGCGTTTTTCAAAATCTGCGGCTTGTATTTCTTGGAATACTTGCACTTTATAAGGAAATAAATTTAGCTGCTTCTTAAGAATAGTCCTGCATGTTTCATAAGATCTTCCCACTTCTTGGGACAGGCTCTTATACAATTTGTTGGCGTATTTTGCATTATTTCACGAACGTTTGCAAGTTGTTCTGTTCTTACAGATGGTCTTCCTGCTCGTTTATTGTGTTGTATAGAACCTGTTTCCCTAAACACAGCCACGGTTCTTTCAGGCTATGATAAAAATCCCCAGCAATAAAAGCAACGTTAGGAAAATGTTCGTGAAAATCGTCCATGCACAAACCTGGATTGTATTGCCACTCACCATTTACTCTAACCCCGTTTCAAAAATACGCTTCAACCATGAATGTTTTGTGCTGTTCCTTAAAGCCCACTGTGTGAATTTTTCAAGAAATTGGAAAAATTAGCGATGAATCAAATTACTTGTAACGACTGTCAAAGATGACGGAATAACTGATTGATTATTAATTCAGGTAGTTACTGACACCCAACAGGTATTAAGCTCTACGGCGAAGCATTACGTCCTTAGATGCAAGGCCCTCTTTGATGCAAATAATTTTTGCTCGCACGGTATAACTTAATATGCACTTTAAAAATAGTCAATAAAAACCTTTAACATTTACAAAAATTATTGTTATTGATGTCGTCATATGGGCCACACTGTATCAATATTTTTTTTATAAAAAAATACCACAACTTAAAATGTTAATGCCCGTGTTCAATCATCTTTCCAAAAGCGAAACTAATGGATTTACTGAATTTATTTAAAGTTACAAACTGACACTGTATAAAACTGACATTTGCTTTTATTAACTAAAGCTTGAATTAAATTGACAAGTTTTAATCCAATGTTTAGCTACTAAACACGAAAATTTCCTAAAATATGCTCGGTATTTCTTGTACAAGTGAAGTAAAGATATACTTAAGTATCAAGAACCACATTGAGATGTGCAGCGTTTAAGCTTAAGCTAAAGTTACGACATAACTTGGGGAAGTTGCAAAACTGCCTTCTTCCTTGCGGTCGACGACTTTGTAAATGCCAATAGAAAACGAGAAATTTGGCCGCAGGGAACATCAAAATGAAATGGAGTTAGGTTTGGCTTTTTTGATATTATTCTTGCAATTAACTTTTAATTGAAATGGGCTTTTTCACCATAATAGAATTTAACATATTCAGTATTGATATTCTAATTAACGTCCCAGATGCAACAAAACACCGTTGTGAAAATATGAAGAAACGCGTCTACATTGAGAAAAAAACCTTCAATTCCTAATAAGAATAAGAAAAATATCCTTTATACAACTGTTTAATACTAGAGGAAAGTAGCCTAATATTAGGATAGCTCCTAATATTGGACACCATTGTATTTGCCAAACCAGATAAATATGGGGCACCCAGGGTTGCCAACCCTCCGGGTTTGACCCGAAGTCTCAGGTAATTAATTAGTTCTCCGGGGTCCGGGTTTTCACGCAGTATCTCCGGGAAAATAGGTTTTCGCCTCCGAAAAAAAATATTTGAGGTCTTCTCACTTTGCCGAAGAGGCTTTACAAGTCTATACTAGAGCAATAGATTATTTAAATAAATGGTAGGATTTTGAAAATTATGTTTTTCAAAATTTTCAAACTTTAATTTAATGATGTTTTGAAAGCGGCCAAATGTTTAAATATTGTAATTAATGAAGATGCTCTCCTTGACGAATTACATGTAATAAGGAGAGTTTTACCTGACATTCTTCCTGTTTTATCAATATTGCCTGTTGATAAAAAGTGGGTAAAAATCTTATCTGCTTAAAACGAATTTCAGGAAGTGTCCAAAATTGTGTCTAGTATTCTAGCAATACCAGTAAGCAATATGCTTTTGTTGAGGGAATATTTTCTTTAATAGGAAATATTTGAACAGACGAAAAAAATAAAGATCAAATTAATCTTTTGAGATGTGCAATGAGTGAAAAAAAAATACTCATTCCAAAATTCAATAATTTGAACTTAAATAAGTACCTACCTATTTTTTGGCAAATTTATTTTTTATGTTATATTTTTTATCTCTGTCCTATTTTTTCTGGTAAATACTTAAAAATGAAAGTTATGTGGATATTGTTATAAAAGTAATATATCATTTTTATTTTTACTAAAAAATAATACATGTTTAAGAAAATAATATATTATGTTGAAGTTCTTTTCCATAACTTGTAGGTATGATTTGTACATTACCAAAGTTTTTTTTAAATAAAAACGTAAGATATTTTTTAATACCCTTTAAAAAAATTTAATTATTAATTATCCATATATTATTAGAGCTCTGATTTCGACGGGGGGGGGCGCAATTCCCCCCCCCCCCCCTGAAGCACGAGACCCAAGCACATCAATTATTACCGGGTTTGTTTTTCTGCTTTTCTTGAGGATTTTGTGTTGTGGTTTTTATTTTTCCCACTCGAAAACCAAGCACCATGATTCAAAAAAAGGCATGGCACCCAAAAAATTTTCGCCTGCGGCGCCTTTTTTTCGCCTTCGGCGTGACCTCAATGCCCCCCCGAAAAGCAATCCTAGCTACGTACCTGCTATTAGTATATCATCCTGCTTCTAAATCTCCGGGTTAAGCCTTACTGCGAGTTGGCAACCCTGGGCACCATGTATTAACAAGTACCGTAAAGTGGGGTTACTTTGCAGAAAATTGTTGGTTTTTTAAAAATATCTATGGTTCTGTTTGGAATTATAGAGCTGCCTCTAACTATATGAAAATTTGATCCTTTGGCTACATAGTTTCGTAATTAGAAGGCACAAGATTAATAGAAACTACATTTTTTTAAAATTCAAAAACTTGGCAAAGTTGCCTTGGCTTTGGGGTTACTTTGCCAAGTGGCTTGTTTGCACGTTTTTGAAGCGTACATGCCAAGCTTAACTACCGAGGGGTTACTTTGCCCATTTATTTATTTAAAAACATATTTATTTAAAAATATTTTATCAAAAATATTAAAATAAGTACATATTTTAACATTAGAAATGTATATCGCTAAGGAAGCGGAGGAACATTTACCTATGTGCAAATTAACAAACAACTTTTTCTTCTTTCTGAAAAAAAAACTGTTAAATATGTGGGGTAACTTTGCCAACCGCAAAAACTATATCAAATTAAGCATGTAGAGAAATGTTAATATCGTCAATAGAATCCATAGATGCACCGGTATACGTAATGTTAAAACTAGAATTCAACTTTCATTAGTTTTTATTAGACAACCCTTAGCATAGCAACATGATTTCACAAGGTTAAAATAAAATTTTACTTACATGTTTATCACTTATGTCACACCGCTTCGCCAAACTCCAGACTCGTACTGCCAAATACCCGTTGGCCGCCTAGTATTTTACCGCCAACTGCATTAGAGTAGCGTTGCCAGATTGGAGATAATTAATTTTTTAATTTTTTAGGCAAAGTTGCCCCGGCTGGCAAAGTAACCCCACTTTACGGTAGTTCACTTAAATCTCAAAATGCATGGCCGATGTTTTTTAACCTGCTCGTTAGTACAGTCCATCAAAGTGATATTGGCAATTTGTTAGTCTTCACGCTTGACAATATTTTACCGCGACCTGTTTGAGCGTCGAAATATCGAAAATCAGGTACCGTCAACCGGGGCTAAGAGGACCACAGGTGGTAAAGTGGTCCGAATGGACATTAAAAATAATAAAAATGTGTATCTGCTAAAATACAACCGGCAACAACGGTTTCGCACGCACGTGTGTCTAGGAATACCTAGCGCAGGGTTGAGTATCAAGGTCGAGCGCGTTACCCTTCTTTAGTCCCAGTTAGTAAGCGGAAATAAACTCATGCAAATTCTTATTGTTTTTTATTTTCCGGAAAACCTCCATTGCAGTACGTTCACAGGTAAGTTTTTTGAGTTTCAACTTATGTTAGGCAGTTGTTCGTTAAGTTTTGAAAAATAATTTAGTATAAAAAACATTTTTAATTATTTGTGTTAGCAGTGGGGTAGTTAAATATAAAAAATCTGCAAAACTCTGGGAAAAGTGGTCCGGTCCACCACACTCTTTGCTTACCTAAATATGTTTCCAATTTTAAAATTTTATTTGTTTTGTTTCTTGTTTTTGTTTTTATTAAAATATTTTTGTACACCTGATTAGTTGTAGAGTTCGTTTTTTGTATTTAAATTTAAAAATAAATAAAACCATATTTTTTATATACCTTCTTGTATGTTTCTTTCCAAATGCTTTTCAGAATGCAAATACTTTTTTAAAAGTTTTAATGTGGACCACTTTCCCATCACAACGATTAAATGGGACCCTAAAGCGTAAATTAGTCGAAAACGGGCAAGTGGTCCCCTTTACCACAAAGTGTGGGGTAAGTGGACCACCTACAGAAAAAAATATATAAAAAAAACTAGATATATTTAAGATAAAAAATTTTCACAGGCAGCTTACTAAAGTATGGTAGATTTTATATTAAAATCCTTAAACCAAAATATTTATTAGTTTTCCAAAAATCTGCAAAAAAAAGAAAATATTGGACCACTTAGCACCGGTTGACGGTACCTAAGTACTTTAGTTGTATATCAGTGTTGAAGCTACTGTGGTCGGCATTGTTTTTGTTTAGGTTTTGCGGTATAATTGTAATGTGCTGGAGTTAGAGGCAAAAAACACTATGTTTGTGACCTTTGTATAGATGGATAATTTTTTGCACTTTTTATAATTTAATTCGCAGAATAATGAGGTTTATTTTTTTTTTGTTTAAATACATTCATTATATTGTACCTATACATTACGTATATCCAATATTAGGACACCATTTTTGAAATTCAATAAAATGACATTTTAGCCTAAATCGCCAGTTTAACAAAAGGTATCCCATATTAGGGCACTTTCCTCTATATGTGACAGCAACGCGCTTTCCTACTGTAAGACAACGAAAATTGCTGACCGTTGTGTAGTGATAATACCACAGTATTTTAGCCAATAGTTAGTAGAAGTTATTGCTACCATAGAATGCTAGAAGCAGTGGCGGCTCGTGCCATTTTAGTGAAGTAGGGCCAGGTAAACCCTTAGCGCCGCAGGCAAAAAAAAATTTGGGTGCCACGCCCTTTTTTGTTAATAGTTCTTGCTTTTAAAGTAGGAAAAATAAGCAAAAAGGCACCTAATTTAATTTATGAATTTACAATCATATCTTGAATATACCTAAACACGATAACAAGTTAAAACACACAAGCAATGTCAGTGGTTTCATCTGCGATAACAGCGATAAACGGAGAGTCCTTTATTTCTTTTATGACTTCATCATGATACACATCTAACATACAGTCCAGAAGTTCATTTTGTAGGGGTTTTGATGTTCCTTTAAATACTTTTGATTTTTCAATATGATCTTTAAGAGTTTTGTCTAATTCTGAGCTGAAATTTATTAATTCACGAAATATGCCCCTATTTTCCGACGTCTCTTTTTCGTCGTGACCTCTCAAAGCCAACTCAAATGCACCACAAAACCGAACGCAGTTTATAATTTGGTTTAATATGTATCTGTTTTTATCAATTTGTTCGTTTTTCTTCATTATTTCATTGTGATATGCAGAATTTAATTGAGTTTTAATGTTAATTTTACCAAGCATACTGAAATTAAATATATTGTTTAAATGTACCATCGATTTTTCATGTGTCTTCATTTTGTCCCAGAAATGGACCAAATCATCTGTACCTTTTTGGGACCAAGTTTGCTTCCCACCAAATAAAACACACATAAAACAAAATAGTCTATTAGATTCATCACAACCGCACACCCAAGTATTTTTTCCATAAAGTTTCCTTTAAAAATCTAATAGTATTCATTACTTATGTATTTCTAAAATAAAAAGGTTGTTAACCCTACATTAAATCAGCCGCCGGCCGAACGAAAACAAATCGGGACGCGACGCGAACATCAGCTGTTTGAAACGTCTAACATCAAACGGTCAAACGAAGAGAGCCTGGCTACGTATGGCTACGTCGTCGAGATTTTTGCCTGCTTGCATTCAAGGTCATTTTCTAACGTTTTTTTATTGAGGTGATGGCGTTTCGTCACCTCCCGTGTGCCTCGTCGCGCTTGGCGCGGAAGCTACGTTACCGTTTTACGCATAATCGCTTTCTTTTAGATGGAAATTTGCAGCCGACTGTGTTCCATTTTTAAATTATTTTGCTAATTGCTTTAAAAACGAGAATATTAATTTTAATAGGTTTTGGTAATTTGTAAAGGACAGGACGCTAGACAGGAGGGCAGGTAGTGCCATGGCACTGTGGCTCTACCCCACGAGCCGCCACTGGCTAGAAGACTCCGAACAACGATGTGACCTGCGCACCAAATACGTTAAAACTAATACTACGGCGGGCGGCGATTGTCGATCGCTATGCACCAACGTCTTGTGGATTATAGGTTCTAACGGATACAATTCGTTTTTAGGGACGCTGTTCAAATTTCCTAATTGTAGAGAAAGCGCTTTACTGCGTCGCAGTGAGAAGTTACAATTTATTTCTTAACAAAATTGCTGTATTAAAAGTAGTTAATTATTAAACAAGACTGGAACTAATTACTACCAATAAAAACACTGTTTTAGCAAACATGTTGTATTAAATCATTTTCCTCCGTGTAAGGAGGAAATTGGGATAATGAAATGAAAGGATACAAAACTTTTTCAGTACGAATGTTGTAGAATATTAATTTTTATCTCGCAATATTTTCTCCACTGATAAAGCCAACCTCCAACAAAAACAAATCAAGAATAACTGCGTCACAGTCCCGTGACGCTGAAACCCCAATTATTATCTTCGCAATAGGACAAGGAATTATGCGAACATCAATAAAAAGAAAAGTCAATCCCTTTCAATTATCCAGATGCTTAGCGTCATTCCAGCGCCAAACTTCGAATCGGCTTGTTTGAATACTAAAATATTTGTAGAGCAATCCATCAAGTTTTCCTTGGAAGGGGTTTCTCCTTAATGTAAACAAAAGAGCCTTGAGAAAAGTTTTCTATAGAGAACTAGCGGAAAGGGATGGCCGCGTATTTTTAAGGAGGAAAATTTACGCACCGATCGATAAATAAAGTTTCTGGAGTAAGTTTTCAGGTTAAGTTGTTTGCGAGGAAGTTTGAAATGCAGTTTCGAAAACTCGGTATAGAATTATGAGCACGGAAGAAGTAAGTTTCGTAATGGGTTATTGATTGTAATGGAGGAGTATACAATGGTTAAGAGGGTTTTAAAGTCGGCTTTTATGGAAAATAAACCAATCCGAACTTTCATGAAGTTACCAATCAATTTTAAACTTCTTCAGAGTCTTTATGTACGTGTACGGGGTGTTGCAACGCCAGACTACCCATGGGAAATCACATTCAAATTAGGCTACCCTTTAATATTGGCTCCCCTATTAATTTTACATCAAAATTGTGACTTTTTTAAAAGTCCGTATAAGATGAACTGGTATAGTATTTGCAGAATTATACCGTCGACTCTTACTGCCAAAAATAAACTACCTGATTAAACCCTATTGTACAGGGTGATCGCGTATAATGTTACCCCCCTTTAACTTCTTTGTTTCGAAATTAAGAAACAACTGTTAAATACAAAAGTTGTAGGCTTTAATGTAAACTTCTTGCAAAATATATCTTCGTAGATACAGGGTGTTGCATAAAAGCGTGACAGATCAAAGTTATATTTTTTAAATAGAATACCCTGTATGTTGTTGCATTATTAGATTCTACGGACAATTCTAAACATAATTTATATATACCACTATATATCTAAATTGAACCGTTTTCGACTTATTGATGTTTGAAAATTCCTATATATTATTTAAGAAAATAAGGTAATTCAAGTCAAGATGTATCGTTTCCATGGATAAAACAGGATGACGATACTGAACTGAATATTTTGCCCACTATTAAAAAAAAATCAAGCACAAAATGATGAACACGTAAACTGACTTGAAAAATTCTGTGCCATTTTCACATTATTATTATTATTTTTAATATAAGCCATTAAAATCGTCTGATTTTCTTGAATAAAATAAGGCATTTTTGAATACCCGAACAAACCCGCTCGGCTAACGGACCAACTGATAGCGAAATAATGTACTAACACTATTAAGCCGAGTGCTCGAGCCGGAAAGTAGGTAGATAGTACGCATGCGCATACGGTGAGCTCTATCTATCTCTCTCACTCTCATACAGAGGATCTGTAAGGAAATGATTTAATTCCGGCGATCCTGATCAGAATAATGAGATAAACTTATCAAATTATTGTATTGTCAGCGGTTCTTGATAAGTCTACAATATTTAAATTAAATCTGACCGTTTAAAGTGGGTCAAAATCGGGTTCAAAGAAGTCGGTTACAAACAAACATACAGACATACAAACATACAGGTGAAGCTAATAAAAAAGCGTGTTAAAATAGTAATACATGTTCTCTGCGATGCTTCCAAGCGATACAACAGTCCTGAATGTTGTTCGTAATTTTGAGGCTGAGTGCTGTAAATTATTACTGCAACTGCGTTTACAGTCAAATAATTATGTCCTCAATGCAAGAATACAAGAAAATAATGTAGTTTTACAACTTTTATTCCATGCAACATGCTTCTTGACCAAACTGTACATAAGGATAAAATCGCCCGTAAAAATATTAAAAACATCAGGAATTGAGTGGAGGTAAAAAAATACGAAGAGTAAACTTTTGTTTTGAAGTTATGGAGAGGATAACTAACGATATGGAATTCTCAAGTCATGTTTGTTTCACTGAGGAATGCACCTGCACATTAAACAATGAACTAAATTTGAAGAAATATGCTGCAAAAGTGGAGTTGAAAATATGGGAAAGAAAGAAAAAACTAAAAGTCTTCCTCAACAAAATTTAATAGAATAAAAATTATTTAGGTGTCTCTACATGTTTCGAACGTAGAAACGTTCATCATCAGGAGACAGAAAATGTATTTATTGCTTATGGTTTTAGCAGAAGAGAAAATGGTGTAGAACCCTGATGGAATTTTTATGGAATTATTGGTTTCATTTAACAATAGTGAGTAAATTTAATCCTAACTTCCCGAAATTTGAAAGTAAAATTGAAGCACCCTGTATAAAAAAATCGTATATAATCTTATAAATACTACTCATAGGACCCAGATGCTACCGTCTGTAAAAAATAATAATTGAATAAAATCAATAAAGAAGCTGTAGCATATTTATTGCGACCGTACAAAAGCAAGAAAATTAGGAAAATAATAAATATCTTGGCAACAATGCAACAGATTGTAAAAAAATTGAGATTACATAAACAATATGAAGGGGCACTAATTGCAAAAAATATAGGGTGTTTCATTTAAAAATATTTAAATTTTACTGGTCCGGCTTTTGTGAAACACAATGTATATTTAAAAATATTTTTATAATATATACCTTCAACAGTCCTCTATTTTTTACATTCAAAGTTTTTCTCTATATATGAAAGTATTTGAGATATCGAAGAATTACACACTAAATGGGCACCCTGTATAACTTTAAAAATAGTCAAATAATTTAAGAACATTGTCGATATGGTCATATCTGATAATTTGCACACTGTATCAATATTTTTTTTTAAGATCACAACTTAAAATGTTAATACTGCCGTCATAAGCCAAAAAGGCGTATCTCAATTTTTTTCGGATTTTGGTATTTTCATGAATATGGGCAACTAGGCAAAATAGCCGTAACTTAAACGCAAAACACCAAAAAAAATATAATAAAAATATCCACTCCTCAAAAAAATATGTAAAACCTAAGCAACTAAGGCTTATCTTATATTTTTAAGCGAAATAGGCATTTCTCAGAGATAATATGCTCTATTTGCTTAGGATTGAATACTTTGCATTTTTGTATATTTATGTTATTTGTTTATCTGGATTGGTAACAAGCAATTAATAAATCTTAGTTTGTGAATATTTTCAACACCTTATTATCTATCGTAACGTAGATTTAGCAAAGTGATCGTTATTAAAAAATTTACTTAGGGAATTGATCCAAGTCAATGATATGTCAAATACTACCCTACAAGCTAAAAACACATTTTATCGTTTCTTTGCAAGGTATTTATAGATTTACGAAAAAAAATAAAAAAATTCCTTTGAAAAAAAGGGTGCGGTTATCAGGTTATTAAAATCTCCAATATCTCAACATAGTGACAACTAGAGTGTCCAACAGGGGCGGATGGGCCCCCCGGGACACCGGGAGATATCCCAGTGCGCCGGTCCCTCAGGCGCCGCCGCTGCTTGCGAACTTTTTTCTTTTTTTTTTTAACAATTTGAATTAATTTTGAAAATAATGGAAAAAGCAAAAAACCAAAATTTATTTAGGTTATCTTTATGTTAAATATTTTTTATTTAATTTTTATATTAATAATAAATATTTTTTTCACCTAAATGTGTTTTAAATGTAATAAATATAGTTTAAAAAAACTAAAAAACACGCTTTAATAATTAATCAAACTAAAAAGCGGAAAATAACTATAGTTTAAAATAATTCTTGAAATTCTTAAATAGGCAGAAAATAATAATGAACGATAAACATTAGTATTACTGTGAAAAAAGCATTGGGTGCTCGATATACGAAAAATATAGCACATAGCGCCCCACGCTTTTTTCACAATAATACTAATGTTTATCGTTCATTATTATTTTCTGTCAATATTAAGAATTTCAAGAATTATTTTAAACTATATTTATTTTCCGCTTTTTAGTTTGATTAATTATTGAAGCGTGTTTTTAAAACTATATTTATTTTTCATTTTTTAGTTTGAGGTATTGTTAAGAATTTTTTTTTAAGTAGATTGAGCTAGATTAGTAGATTATTGTATTGTCAGCGGTTCTTGATAAGTCTACAAAATTTAAATTAAATCTGACCATTTAAAGTGGGTCAAAATCGGGTTCAAAGAAGTTGGTTACAAACAAACATATATACAAACCCGAACAAACCCGATCGTCTATGCCGAATTATAAGAAAAGAACGATACTTGCAAATTTTTTAAAAATTTTAATTTTCCGACATTTTCCATACAATATCACAAAAATTTCGTAATATTCATAAATTGCCATTTTTCGCAGAAAGTATAAACTTTAGGATAAAAGTCTATATAAATAAAAAGTTGTATCTCAAAGAAATCTACATCTCAGCTTCTTATTATTTTTTCGTATCTCATATGGTTTTCGAGATATCGGCCAAAATATGATTTCTATATTTTGCCTCATATCTTGAAACTGATAATACTTAGACGAAAATTTTTAAATTAAAAAAGACGCGCCTTCAAACGTTCCATAAATATAGTTATATAACATTTTTCTCTTAAACTTACAATAACGGAGTTATTCGCAAGAAATTAAAAAAGGACAAAAATTTTCAAAATTAAAAAAATAAATTTATCAATATTTTATTTTGACGGGTAGAATTTTTTTTATAATTTTTCTCTATTCGTAGCGACAATATCTATACGACCCCACGTTTGTTTCATTACTATCGGTTATTGTAATAATCGTGACATATTGACAGGTGTCAAATTTTGACAAGAGAATTTTTTGCGTATTTTTTTCAACTTTCCACCGTCAATATACATACGACCTTATAGTTTTTTTATTATTATCATTTTGTTTAAACGATTTGACATATTGACAGCTGTCAAATTTTTACAGGAGAATTTTTTGCTTATTTTTCCCGAAGTCTCCGCATCGAATACTATACGACTCCATAATTTGTTTCGTCAAAATCGCATCTTTGTTTTATACCTGACAGCTGCCAAAATTGTATTGTCAGCGGTTCTTGATAAATCTACAAAATTTAAATTAAATCTGACCGTTTAAAGTGGGTCAAAATCGGGTTTAAAGAAGTCGGTTACAAACATACATACAAACATACAGATGAAGCTAATAATAAAAAAAAGCGTGTTAAAAAATGAAGTTTGTTTTTTTATTTATGAGTTATTATAAAAAATATGTCGTATAAGTGGATGAAAAAATACATATTTATGTCTTTTCATTTTTTTTATTGGATCGACACGACGCGGGTCCGTTTCAATTGACTTCCCGCGCCGGTCCGAGGTGTCCCATCCGCCCCTGGTGAATTTTTCCAAAAAAAATACTGTACTAGATTTACTGAATTTATTTAAAGTTACAAACGCACCCAATGATGGAATATTTTTTTATTTCCACTTATTACCTTGGCTACTAAAACTATTACGAGACATTAATTTAAAGCTTTTATCATAAAATAAAACGCCGCTTAAAAAGTTTGCCAAGTTTTAACACTTATAATGCGCGGTGATATAAAAGTTTTTCAATTAAATATTTAGTGAAAGAGTCACTTCAATTAGGTAATAAAAAAAAATTAATATAAACTTGAGCGCTGTAGTTAAAAGTCTATTTTCTTTTTTGGTGCCAAAATTAAAATTTCAAGGTTTAGAATGTTGATCAATATTTAATATAAAAAAAAGCATAACCTGAGTAACCTCACTTAGCGCCGATGTATCAATCCGGGGTTAGAATAGTCCACTTTTTTACAACCAACGCACTGGCGAACCATTATTAATAAACACAAAACACAAACCAACCTAGTAAATACCACTTAATTTTTTCGAAAGATTAAAAAGTAACCAAAAACTTAGAATGTAGACAGGTTTTTCAAAATAATTGTATCGTCAGGACAGAATACTGAACAAAATACTTTTTGAAAATGCCCAAAACAAAAAACCTTTCTACAGTGTCACCAGTAGGGGAGACCGGGGCCAGTTGTCACAATTTTAAGAAATTATTTTTTTATAATTAAATATGAAACATTATGTGCGCATTTAGTGCATCACTAGCATGTTTTATGCTTTGGAAATACTATTTAAAATCTATAAGGCTGTACATGAATTCAAAGTGCAAAATTTGAATTTTTCAAAAAATAGACACAATTGTGACAACTTGCCCCTTGTTGGGGCTGGATGTCACATTACTGGGGGTTGGTTGTCACGACGTATATTTCAGGAAGTTATAAAATTATTTTAAGAACATATATTAATACAAAATCTTAATACAAAATGTTATTATTCTAAAGTTTTTAAGGAAAAGTAGAAAAGTTATTTTAAAATCATTCACTTTCACAGTTATGGCAAATATAAAGTGGTTGTCTATCAGTGCACGCATCATGGGACCAACCACCACGCAGGATCTGCATTTTACCCACTCTTCATTCGGCACACTGTTGGAAAATGGTTCGAGACAAATTAAACAAAAACATTCTTCTTTATCAGTTTCACTATTCGAATTGGTGGTCTCTCGGGTGGTCTCAGGTTTTTTAATTTTTTTCGGTTTCTTCTTTTTTTTTTCCTGAATCAAAAACGCTTTTTTTACTGTTTCCTTCTTTTTGTTTTTCTTATTCAGGCGTTTATTTCTGTCTTCCTCTAATTGGTCTTTTACTGGGGTGTCAGTAAGTATTGCACTTTCTCGTTTACGACGGCTAACTCGGCTAACACATGTGACAATCGACCCCGGCTTATTTGAGACAACTTGCCCCATTACACAATTAATTTTCAAAGCTCAATTATGCCACTAATTACACAAATAGAAATTCAATACTTACGTTAAATCGAAGCCAGCCAAGTGAAAAATAAAATGTATTCAAGAGTTTTTGTATATTATTAACTGCTGTCTTCAAAACAAACAGTTATATGACTAGCGAACAATTTAGTTAGGTTAAGCGATTTATTTATTTTCGTCCGCGTGACCCTAATTCATCTGTGGCAATTTTTATATTAAATCCACCCGCTCTCTGAAGACGCGAGAATGCTTTGTGACCTACCAGGCAACTGCATCTTTCGGCGTTGCTAAGTTGTAAGCCTTGTGACAACCAACCCATGTGACAACCAGCCCCGGTCTCCCCTATAAAGTACGCATCATATGGGATTTTTTTTTATTAATAGCTTTATTCAAAATTTGACTTTGGCATCAAGTTCTGCTTCAATCGAGATGAAAATTAAGCAAAAAAATAGTAGTAGTAGACGGACTACCGATGGGCTCATCTCTCTCGCCAATAATCGCCAACATATACATGGAATGGTTTGAATCGAAAGCAATGGAACAGGCAAAGAAGAAACCAAAAATGTGGCTGAGATATGTGGATGACACCTTCATTATTTGGAATGGAACCGATGACGAACTAAGACATTTTCTAGATCACCTCAATAGCTTAACACCAACAATCAAATTCACCATGGGAAAAGAGGAAAACAGCCAATTACCGTTTCTAGATGTCTTTCATCATTCAAAAAAATAGTAGTCACGTGATTCGCATTATCTGTCAAATTTTAATTTTTTCCAAAAAATAATTCAAAAGTATGGTTATTTCTAAAAATATCGCAAAAAGTTATAGGAAAAAGTTTTTTTAAATGCAGTTTCTAGCCCACATGCAAAATTTCAGCTGCATAAAATAATTTTGATTTTTTACCCATATTTTGTAAATTGCACCACTTTTGCGAAATAAGACTCAACGCAACCTACATAAAACTTCTTAGTTTTCACAATGCTTTATTTCAGATACATTTTCTTTAAAGTAGCGCCATATTAAATGTGTGTTTTTGTACAAAATCAAAATTGGGCTATTAAAATTTGGTCGTGTGATGCAAAGTTTATTTGTTTTTGATCCTGTATGTATAAGGTTACTTCAAAAAATAAGTATTTTTGACAACGTAGTTTGTGTCTGAAAGTAATACACCTTAATATTAAGACAAAAAAGAACACAGTATCATCAGTTAAGTGTTCATTAAGTGGAAAATAAATTTTAGTGGTGGGTAAAAAGCAAAATTATCTTATGCAGCTGAAATGTTGCATGTGGGCTAGAAACTGCATTTAGAAAAGCTTTTTCTAATAACTTTTTTCGATTTTTTCAGAAATAACCCCACTTTTGAATTATTTTTTGGAAAAAATTAAAATTTGACAGATAATCCGAATCACGTGACTACTATTTTTTTGCCTAATTTTCATCTCGATTGAAGCAGAACTTGATGTCAAAGTCAAATTTCGAATAAAGCTATTAATAAAAAAAATCCCTTATGATGCGGACTTTACTTATGACGATAACACCTATTTGAATCGTTATATCTCAGAAACGGTGGCTCGTAGGAAAAAGGTATTAATACATTTTTTATAGATAATTTTATGGTCTACAATTTTTGTCTAGAGTATTTTTATGATAAAACTTACTGTTTTGCTGAAAATCGCGAAAACTCATTTTTTTGACCTTTGACCTCGAGTAAATTTTTTTCCATACACGGGAATGATGGGAAACTTATACATTTTATTTATAATTATATTTTGAACAATTTTACTGATTTTCAGCTGGTTGTAAATTTATGTAACTTCACTATCATTTTTTGGTCTCGATTGACCGGACTACTACCACAAAAATTTATTTTCCACATGATGAACACGTACTGATGACACTGTGTTATTTTTTTGTCTTAATATGGTGTATTACTTTCAGACACAAACTACGTTTTCAAAAAATTTTATGAAGTTACCTTATACAGGGTCAAAAACAAATAAACTTTGCATCACATGCGACCAATTTTTAATAGCCCAATTTTGATTTTGTATTAAAACACACATTTAATATGGCTCTACTTTAAAGAAAATGTATCTGAAATAAAGCATTGTCTAAACTAATTAGTTTGATGTAGGTTGCGTTGAGTCTTAATTTGCAAAAGTGGTGCAATTTACAAAATATGGGTAAAAAATCAAAATTATCTTATGCAGCTAAAATTTTGCACGTGGACTAGAAACTGCATTTAAAAAAACTTTTTCTAATAACTTTTTTCGATACTTTCAGAAATAACCCCACTTTTGAATTATTTTTTCGAAAAAATTAAAATTTGGATGCAAATGCAGTGACTACTATTTTTTTGCCTAAGTCAAATTTCGAATAAAGTTATTAATAAAAAAAATCCCATATGATGCGGACTTTACTGGTCACAGTGTAGAGTGTTAATTATAGTTTAATGTTGTTTTAACTCAATAATTAATAAACCGTGATTTTTTCCATAAACCATCGTGGAAATTTAAGTTTTTATTGCTTGTCTTTAATAACCTAACAGTTAAAATCAATGTCGAATGTCGGTGTTATAATAGTGTAGTTTGCGATATTATTGCCTGTATGTAAATAGTGAAAATGAAGCTGGATTGTTTTGATTGAAAACGAAAATATTTTAAAATAATCATGCCGAAAACAAAACTTACAGTATTTCAGGGTGCAAATCAAATTACCATAGATCCTTAACACGATAAAAAGAAACTTTATCGTAAAATTTCCGGCCAGTTATTATCTATAGAAAAAAATTATTAAAAGCAATTCCCAGAGACAACTGGACACCATCAAAATAGTATGTAGTTTACTCTCTACATTTTGATGAAAGTGGCATTATATTATACCTCGTATTATACTTAATTCGCGAAAACGATTATCGTTTATCAAATGGTTCTCTGTATCAAACATTTCGACATAAACTTTAAGAGTTATAAAAAAAAGGTTAATTTTTTCTTTTAGTCCTTTTTTCTATTATTTTTCGGCAACGTGTCCCGATTTTTCCTGGCCACCTTGCAAACTGGAATCTTTTAAAAGTTTATCGCAAATTCTAATCAAAATCGTAAGTTTACGCGAGATTTTTCGTTCTCGCATATTTTTCTCTCATCTCACGAGATTCTCGCAGAAAAAACTCTTGTCTCGCAAAAGACCGGACCACTCTCGTCTCGTCTCGTCTCGTTCTCGCGAGGCGAGAGTGGAACACTATCCACACAACCTCTTTATTACTTTATTTATACTTTTTTTCAACTAAAAAGCTTTTAAAAATAATTTTGATTAGAAAAACGCTGTAGAAAGTTTATTTTACAGAAAATTTTATACATTTTGAGTTACAAGAAAAACTTTAAAGTTTCCAAAGTCATTGAGCAAAATGACGTTGGGATTGCAAATTTCTCTAACTTATATCGTAACTTTAAAGGAGCTTGAGCGGTGGAAGCTTAAATGTGAAACCTACTTAAAAGTTTAGAACATATCTCTGCTATTTAACTTCAATTAAAAATATGGAGTCTTTCAGATAATTTTCAAGTAGATAGTTCCTAGCTTACTACAGTTCAATTTTAGTTTAAAACTTGTTTATGACTGGCCAAGTAAAGGAAGAAAAAAACAAGTAAGATTTGCACTCCGGTGTCGCAGTGGCACCTCTACTCAGTGCCGCAACTAGTATGAGTTTTTTGCGTTTTTTTTTTCGAGGATAATCTTCTAAAGACTTGCACATTGTGAGGCAGAAAAGTGTCAGATTCAACTCTGCCTACCGACTAAACTCCCCGTGTTCCTGTGGTTTCCGCCCCGTAGGCGTATAAACCTTCAGACCACTCGCTTAGTATTTCCGCTCTGCACGCCTAGTGCGTGCTTTGCTTCGTACTTCACCTAGGCCTAGGTACCAGTATACCTAGGTTGGTACGTGTTTGTGTTTCAGAAGAGATAACACGTGCCCATACTTCACGGCTATGAGGACCCCACTATTTCAGGGAGAGTACTTGCAGTGCTAATCTGAAGCAGTAGTAAGAAGCTACTAAGAACTAACTGGTGTTAGTGCAGTATGGTGTGTAGTAAGTTCTTGTGTGGTAGGTAAATTTTTAAATTTTTTTGTAGTTCTTTGTAGCCTTTTTTGTTTATTAACTACTAAACTAGGTATAGCGGCGTCTAGTTTAACAACTTATTACTGGATATATTACTTCCAGTTTTCTTCTTTCTTCTTTCCAGCAGCGAATTTCCTTTACTATTACAATAGCTGATTTCTTGGGCACTTATGTATGTTCCTCGTCCTCTACTGTAGTAAACATTTTTTTTACAAATTTAACGATATTAAAACATGGGTAAACAAATTCTTTCATTTATTATTTTCCCATTTTGAATGCAACCATTGTCCAACCATTGAATATTAAACTATAAGAAGGCCATATAAGCAGATTTCCTAAATCTACTACGTTAAATTCATAGATGGCATATTGAGTTCACCAACAATAAAGCGTGTTGATATAGCCACTAACGACAAGCCGTTTCACTGCTAAATTAAAATATTGTTGCCGCCTGTCTGTTTGACTTGCTGCATGATCCTCTCCTCACTACCATACCGTCACGCGCATCAGTGCGGTACCTAAATTATTTTTGATTGAAAAAGGATCAGACTGAGTGATGGAGGATTAAGATTATTTTGTTTTCCGGTAGAAGAAGAGAGGGCAGATGCAATGGATCGTAAATGCAATTATGTGGTCTATTAGTAGGTCAAAAATAAATATATATGGCATTTTCCTTTTAATACCTTTTTCTGTGTCCCATTGTATTTCTTCCTGTATTTACCAACAGGGTAAAAAACATTTAAAATTAAAGTTTGTTATATAAAAAATTTAGATTTTTACGACGTGACCTGTTTAATAAACTAACGCAACGGTAAAATCATTATGAAAATCGGTCCAATTACCCCGTAGTAATCAGCGTACATATTATTATCAAAAACATACATTCGGCTAGAATTGAGAACCTCCTATTTTATTGTCTGTTAAAAATGCCTAAATACTTAAAAATTCCAATAAAATACACTATGCGGCAACACCACGACATAACATCAGTGAATTTGAGACATCTGTTGCCAAGGCGCTGCATTTTATACTATAGATTTACGATCAACTCCAATGCAGTCTAAATCAGTGTTGTCAAGTTTTCTCGAAGATCCACTAGTTTTTTTATTCAATGGTCCAACTAACGAAGTGCTTAGGAAGAAATTTTAGTTCAAAAGCTGCCTTCTTGGTGGAAGATACATTTTATTGTTTGAAAAGACAGCCAGCGGTCATATGGAGGAAATGCTAAAGCTATGCTATTCAAATTATCAAATACTTTAAAAGAGAACTTGTTGTAGAATGACCCACCAAAAACGGGATAAAAGAAAGTTGCGCTAAGCCCTTTAAGCGTGTAATTAAAGTCCGTTAATAAGTGCGAGCGTGGGCCCTAGAGATTGGGCTAATTGGGGAATGTCACGCAATTACCGAAGCAGTGGTCCAATGTGACCGGGCCGGTTGAAAAACGACTTCTAACGACCTCTCATTAGCCGCGGTTACTTGTCGCAAGAAACGTGATTTCCTTGCCTAAAAGAGTCCTGTGACAAAAAGTATCGCTAAGATTTTCTTTTAAGCATTTGGGGGAATATAATTGCTTCGGCAGCAATATTGATTCATTGATTTGTCGGTTTTATTTGGAGGTCAAAATAAACTGCTCGTAAACTGGATATTCATTATAAACTGAAGGAGGGTTTCCTTTCATCTCGTCGAATCAATTTTTAAGAGCGTTTTGCCATATCATGGGTTATTTCTACCGTGCGAGCAAAAAGTATTTGCATCAAAGAGGGCCTTGCATCTAAGGACGTAATGCTTAGCTTAATACCTGCTGGGTGTCAGTAACTACCTGAATTAACAATCAATCAGTTTTTCCGTCATCTTTGACAGTCGTTACAAGTAATTTGATTCATCGCTAATTTTTCCAATTTCTTGAACAATTCACACAATGGGCTATACGGAACAGCACAAAACATTCATGGTTAAAGCGTATTTTCGAAACGGGGTTAGAGTAAATGGTGAGTGGCAATACAATCCGTGTTTATGCATGAACGATTTTCACGAACATTTTAAAAACGTTGCTTTTATTGCTGGGGATTTTTATCATTGCCTGAAAAGAACCGTGGCTGTGCTTAGGGAAACAGGTGCTATACAACACAAAAAAGGAGCAGGAAGGCCATCTGTAAGTACAGAAGAACTTGTTGTAAACGCAAAACGTGAAATAATGGAAAATACGCCAACAAATTGTATAAGACGCCTGTCCCAAGAAGTGGAAAGATCTTATGGAACATGCAGGACTATTCTTAAGAAGCAGCTAAATTTATTTAAATTTAAGAAAGGATTATCCAAGAATGTGGTAACATTTCTCCAGAGATGCGGGTCAACACTTTCGAAAATATGAAGAGACGTGTGAATTTATGCTTGGAGCATGGCGGTGGCCAGTTTCAGCAATTTATGTAATTATTTTTCTTTTTCTTTCTGTATATTCTTACTTTGTTAATTTTGTAAACAACAAAAATAAATTTGTATTTGTCTACTTATTTTATTACTCATTAGTTTGGCATATCATGTTATAATATGAAGTTGACAAAATTTTAACCTAGATTTGGCTAGATATATCGTCCCCATATTATTGGGTGTTGGGGGTTGATCTAAACCAAGCCCTACGTAATCCAAGCCCTCTTTGATGCAAATAATTTTTGCTCGCACGGTATTAGATGCAACCAGCGGCTACATCTATTGGTATAGATACTAAAAAATATGGTAAAAGCAATATTAATTTGTTTTTTGTTTTGCTCTTAGAAAGAAAATGTTTCCTATATAAAATTATTTTAAAATTAGCACAAACCAACATTTTTACTGACTTTTATTTATCACACTAAAAAGTTTGTTCATTTTAAGTTAAATAAATAATTTTTTTGACTTATTTTTATTGGTACCAAATAATTTTTATTTGTCTGACACAAATATTGTATGTTTTAAATAAATATTTATTTGTGGTAATAATTATTTATTTGACCACCGCAAAATTAAGACAAAGGAAAGGGTTTTAGTCTAAGTCGCGAAACTGATTAAATTTGTGAAACATAACAAGTAGTTATTATTTTTTCTTCCTGTGCAATGGAACAATAGTTTTACCAAGCATTTAGCCCAACACAAATTAATTATATAAAAACTTTTTTTCTTATTACTTATTTATTGTATTAACAATCCTCGCTACACTGTACGCCGCTAATATTGACTACCCGCTTTGAGCCCTTAAAGCCATTGCAATTACGCACGGAGTAGGAAATTTCACGCTATCTCTCTCTTCTGTCTTTGTTTCACACGCGTACGAATGCTTGATGTAAACAAACAGGCTATTCATGAATTCATGAAAAAGGACAGGGTTAGTCTATTCGATAAGAACTCTAAGGTGCTGACCCAACAAACAATTATAGTCTAAAAAAGCTGACTTTTACCTAAGGTTTTTACTATAAAGCCCGACAGGCCGCTTTACATAGTCAGAAGAATAAACTGGTAAAAAACACCTGTCATTAGGAAAATTGGGCTTCATAGACAAGGCCAAGTAGTCTTCTTCCTGGTAGTAAAGAGGTGTTTTTTAACTGTATTTAACCTTTGTGGGCCTATGATGGGCCTGTTATGGGCTATAAAGTTGTTGAAAACCATAACCACAATTTTAGAAAAAGATGAACATAGTATATTGTTTTAATTTTTATCAAAGCGCACGAGACAGGAGTTTTCTTAAATCAGAAGATGTCATGTCAGCCGCTATTGATTTTTAAAATGGAGTGGTAGTATATAGATAGGTGCTTATAAAATCATGATTACATCGATGTGAGGTGCAAGATTAAAACTAACCGCGCCCCAAAAAAAAAGGCATTTAATTAAAAAAAATAAGGTAAATTAAAATTAAAACACAAGAAATTTAAAATGTGGCCAATAATTTGTGCTTGGACGAATAAGTTAGCTCGTTTATGTGCTCGGTTTTTGTTATATAATTGTTGTTGTTTTAGTGTTAAAAGTAATTTAACAAAATTAATTGAAAATAATACACCATGTTAAAAAAACATGGCGTCAGTAAAATATTTTTCCTAAAGGTCACGATTTCCTGTGGTTTAGGCCTTAAAAAAATTAACCTATTAATATTAGGTTATGCTAGGAGAAAGTTTCGTTTATATGGCATAAATTTATAATAAGTGTATATGAAGCCTAATTTGGGGTTTTAAAGAATACTGCAGGGCCTATGTACGGCCTATTACTTCATGTTTCTATCGGGGTCGTTGAAATGTCTCGCAACGGATTAATAGCCACTAACATTATAATCTAACTAACCTAACTTTTTGGCCGAGTTCGAATCTAAACGCATAACATTTTTTTTTGTTGTTCCAGCGTTTTGTATAGCTCCTACGTTTTGTGTAGATTCCGCAGATTGCGGTAATATTTACTTGAAAATCAAAATATTTAATTTTTTTTCATAGTAACCCAAATTATTGCTTTGAGTTTACCACAGTGCAATGAACATTACAATCATCATTAAAGATTTCTAAGCCAGAATCTCTTTAAAGACCTAATTTTTGGAAGATACGGCTTTATATCCGGTTGAAATCACTTTGAAGACAAAATAAGAGAACTGTTTGGTCATAACTATAACCTATGTTATACTTTAAAGCCTTCTGGGCTTTAAGAACAAAATGTAAGACTAATATAGGGTAATACATCACCTCAGAAAATGTTTAAATTATAACCTAACCATGAAGACATATTAAAGACAAAACAAAGTAATTTGTTCTTCATTTATGGGCCTAAAATATTTTTTGGCTTTAAGGCTCTAAGGTAAAAAATACCCTGGTTGGGCGTTTATTACTGACAACCTAACTATCAAGTCGATTTACAAGGTACATATCTACTCTTTTGGACCATCTCTTGGGCCTCTATATTTTCATACTTTGAACACGTATTAATAAGTTCGAATCACTTTGTTTTGACCAAGCAGGTAGTTTCTTTGGTCGTTTCGTCCAAAAAGCCGATTTGGAGGTAAAAAATAGAATATTTTTTACCTAAATAGGTAATTTTCTGCAAATTAGAAGTCGCCAAGGCTTTAAATGTTTGTTGGCGACTCGACGGCCGCGGCGGCTACCGAGGCGGCACAAACCGCCATGTGTGTCATCGCCCTTTGTGTAGCAAAAAGTTCTCGGTCTTAAATAGTCTGCAATCGCAGCAGTATTGGTTTTCGATCATCATTCACTGTCAAAACTCCTGCCTGGATATAGGTAACTGTATCTCAGGACCGGCAATATAAATTGGCTATTTGATCTTACGGTCATTTTTATCGGTCGTATATAATAGATTTTTGATGTGTTTTTGCGTGTTTCTCCATTATTCACAGCACATTCGAGTCGGCTGCGATGAGGCAAAACGTTTTTTCATAGGCGAAATTCCGGAACGGGAAGTTGACTGAGGTTAAAAGAAAAATTGAAATTTATTAGGTTAGTTTTTGTTTGTTTTTTTTATATTGAAAATGATAATAAAAGCGTCTATTTATTCTCTTATAATGAATTATAGATAATATGGTAAATTATTAAATAATTTAAAAATATATAAGGGTTTTCAATTCAGTAGTCCCGACTCGAGAAATTTCTGTTTAATATCAATTTATTTACGAACTAACTTAAAACCACAATTATACTTACTTTTATAAATAAGAGCCGTAGGGTAGGGAGGTTCCCCGCCGTCGCAGCTGTCACATTAGTAAGATTTAAGTAGTTTTTGTGAGTAAAATACAATCTTTATTTAATAGCAAACATTAGTGAGGCCTTCGCTTTTTCATTTTTTGATCAATATATCGTTACTTCTTCGTTTTATCCAAAAATCGACCAAATCCCCCTCTTTGGAGAACAATTAACCACAGTTTTCCGTTAAAAAAGGTTAGTTTTAAATTAATAAAATAATAAATAATGAAATATGCGCAAATTTGAGAAAATTTCGTTTTATGCTTTTATTAATTATTCATTGACGTAAGACTGTAGGTAACTGCTACCCATAGAGGGTATTTGGCCGCTTATTGGAGAAAATAAAAAATAAACGAAATATTGGATAAGAAAATTAAATGGCGAACGCGTCACTAGTGTTTGCTCTTAAATAATACTTTGATTCTAAATCTTTTTCCTGAAAATCAATTTTAATTTATCTGTTACTTACTAAAAAGTACCGTGCGAGCAAAAATTATTTGCATTAAAGAGGGCCCTGCAACTAAGAACGTAATGCTTAGCCGTAAAGCTTAATACCTGTTGGGTGTCAGTAACTACCTGAATTAACAATCAATCAGTTATTCCGTCATTTTTGACAGTCGTTACAAGTAATTTGATTCATCGCTAATTTTTCCAATTTCTTGAACAATTCACACAATGGGCTTTACGGAACAGCACAAAACATTCATGCTTGAAGCGTATTTTCAAAACGGGGTTAGAGTAAATGGCGAGTGGCAATACAATCCGTGTTTGTGCATGAACGATTTTCACGAACATTTTCCTAACGTAGCTTTTATTGCTGGGGATTTTTATCATTGCCTGAAAAGAACCGTGGCTGCGTTTAGGGAAACAGGATCTATACAATACAAAAAAGGAGCAGGAAGACCATCTGTAAGAACAGAAGAACTTGTTGCAAACATTTCGAAAATATGAAGAGACGTGTGAATTTATGCTTAGAGAATGGCGGTGGCCAATTTCAGCAATTTATGTAATTATTTTTCTTTTTCTTTCTGTATATTCTTACTTTGTTAATTTCGTAAACAACAAAAATAAATTTTTATTTGTCTACTTATTTTATTACTCATTAGTTTGGCATATCATGTCATAATATGAATTTGACGAAACTTTAACCTAGATTTGGTTAGATATTATCGTCCCCATATCATTGTGATCTAAACCAAGGCATACGTTTTTTAATCCAAGCCTTCTTTGATGCAAATAATTTTTGCTCGCATTAACCATTAAGTACCTAACACCGTTTATATTTTTTACAGTTCCTAGATTGGGCGTATCGTAATATTTTTTTTTGTGACCTACGTATTTACCCAAATTTATATCTACAAGTTTGTATCAGAGCCAAACTGAATCTGCAGTGAATAATGAACAAACAAGCAAAAAAACACATCAAAAATCTATTACATAAGACCAATAAAAATGACCGGGATCAAATAGCCAATTTATATTTCCTGGTCCTGAGATGCTTTGTAACCTATATATATATCGAGGCAGGAACTTTGACAGTGAGGGATGGCCGAAAACACATATTGCTGACACTATAGGCTATTTAGGGCCTAAAAGCTTTTTGCTATATGGCCTAAGAGAACGGTCTTTAAAGATGTGTCGGCAGAAGAATTAGACCAGATGACAAGTTACTTTGCACTTTAGTTGCTTACATAATATTTAGAACGTAAATCAGTATCCTCAATACCAGTGTTATAAACACTGTCAGGAGAAAAAATAATTATTATGAGTAAAGGGCGGAATATATGCAAAATGCATATATATGCATTTTTTTGCATATTTTGTCAATTCTATAATAAAATGCATATTTTTCATAAATTATTATTTTAAGAGCATATTTTTATGTTTTCGGCTTTATCAAAAAAATGAAAACGTTAAAGGTTTAATGTCCAGTTCGGTACTTATTTCAGGGGTTTTCCAATCTGAAGATTATAATAATGATATTTACATTATGGTTATACACAAGGTATTTATTGGGGATTTCCGGACTTTGCAGGTATATTGTTAGGGGCTGTTTATTGTCACTTAACCACAATTTAACTTTACACTTTTAAGAAACAAAGGATTCACTACACAAGAGGTATCTCAAAAAGATAAATGTGTTCGAAAATATATACCTTGAAAACTTAGTCCACTTAACCCGAAAATAGAAACTTAGAAATTTGCTCGTCTACACCCGCTAATATATTCCCTTAAAACCCGCTCGACTACACCCGAAAGTATATTCCCTTAAAACCCGCTCGACTACACCCGAAAATGGCATCTTTAGTACTTGGTCAACCGAACCCGACAATAGAACTTTAGGAACTGAATTGTGAATCTCCTGGATTAAGCATCTAACTTATAAACACACTCCCTTAAATTATGCTACTTAAAATATTTAGATATTCCACCCTATAAAATTAATTAAAATCAATACCACTTTTCGGTACCACGTCTTAACAGGGTAAACAATTTATTCTACGCAACCAATCAGAGGTCAGTTCTCTCTAAAACTCTGCCTTAGGTTACAAAATTGGGCAGAACGAATATATGCCTGTAGACATGACCGCTAGGTGACTCTAGTTATTCATTCTTGATATTTAATTAAAACCTTTTCTCTCTTTATGGACATTTCAACTTAAAAATGTCTTGTATACATATATATAAACAATACATAGTATACTTAAAAATAACCGTAAAAACGGTCTTAACAATAACATTCCTAAATAACCTTAAATTTAAAGTACAACAATATGATTTACTTAAAAAAAAAAACCTTTTAAGCTGATACAGGGAAAATAAAGAATAAATCTGATCCTACTTTCACATACATGGAATGATCAAAATACAAATCCAGGTTGCTACCTATATTTTCCATTTTTTTCTCAATATATGATTCATATTATCTGATTATAATGGACCAACCACCAATGAAGGTCCCCATATTTATTATTCCCGTCTGTGGGTTATTTTAGATTTAAGTAAGTTGTTGTTAACTACGACTAAACGTAAAGATTGTAATATTTATTATTATGGTTGAGTTTTTGCTAACAGCCCGCTTTTAGGATATAGAAAAAATAAACTTTATGACATAACCATAGTTTAGAATAACTTGGGCATTGGTTATTTTCTTAAGAAAAACGGTTGGTTTAAAATAGTTGGCTAAGTCTGGTTTTATTATCTTATTTATTTTTGGAACAAAAGCTTTTAGAGCCTCTCTTTGTATTTTAAAAGGAAACATCTTGTTTTGACTCGGGAGAACGCAACTTTAAATAAAAATTATTTAAAATAAAAATATGGATTTTTGCGTTCTATTACAAGGTTGTATTGATCTGCTGCAGATCCTTATCCAAGTGGTTCTTAAATGAGTAAATGGAGGAGGCTGTCACTGTATTCTCGCTTAGGGCATTCTACTGGTATGCAACCCGATTTGCAATGAAGTTTTTTCTCTGGAGTTTCGCACATCTTTCCTTGGATAGATTCAAACTATGAACCCAATGTGTTTCTTTACCTCATTTTACTATATTAAATTAGGAAATAATGCATACCAGTATGCATATTTGGTAAAAGAAATGCAAATAACTGCATATTTTAAAGGCAAACACGGCCTATAATATAAGTGCATATATTCCGCCCTTAAATTATGAGTATGGATAAGTATTTTTGTGAACAGGTAGGTAGGTAGGGCCATGGCACAGCGACCCTACTGTACGAACCGTATCTGTGACACAATATCAAGCCTGTCTGTGGTACAACAACAATTTTTCTTTAAAAAACACATAACGTCAGCTTTTAATTTGAGGTTCATTTTAATATACCTAACTTATGCCAGCGAAAGATCATTTGTATCCCTTTTCAATGCCGAACAATTCCATAATAAAAAAAAATTATAATGAATTAAACTTTTAAGATCGGAATCCGGAGAAGCAACATTTTAACCACTTTTAAATTAAATTTTCCGCCCTGGACGCACGCAATATAACGTCGGACATTTTTATATGGCGTTTATGTGAGCACAAGACATAAAATCTAAAAATAGAGCTCCTAGCAGATAGAAGTTAAGGAAAGCCACTTAAATTTGAAACCAATTTCGTATCTGACAACTCGGAACAACTTTTCATTTAGTTATATTGGGGAGTTTTTGCATCAATCCAGGGGACAAAACGAATATATGGAATATATATTTCGTATAATTTATATCAACAAAAAATAATCTCGGCCAGCGGACTTTAAAGTGTGAAAAAAATGCATTTTGCATTGAAGTACACAGGAATGGCAAAAACAATGGACTCCCTGGGGCCGAGTAGACATTGACAGCTGTTTCGTCCTTGTTAGGAACTTATCAAAATACCAAAACCCGAAGCAACTCCACCGATAACACCGCAGCGCACTTAAACCCTGCTTAATAAAATAGCAAATAGTAAAAAAGCCGCAACGCCATCACGTTGGCATCAACAACAATGCAAAATACAGGTACAATAAAGTGTGGATGTGAATGGACTCAAAAAACAAAACGGAGCAAACACACTCCAGTATAGGGTACGACATTTCGTACTCCCCCAAAATTAGCAACATATGAACTTGCACACTAATATTCGATTCCATGTTTAATTGACCAACCTGAGAAATAAACGTTAAATCGTAAAAACCCTCAACTGACAACTGCGTTAAAGCAATGGATTTCCATGGAAACGAGTAATAATTTTAAAATAAGTGAACTTGAATTATTGGTGTTTATTTTTTTTTATCAAAATTTAATAAATAAGTTGGTTAAATGGTAAATTATTTTAATTAAATCATAATTTCGTAACGAGGTAAGCAAATCAAAACATTTTTGTATACATACGTAGTTTTTTACGTAGATTCGTATTTACCAAAAAAAAAGTACGTTTTTTTGGACCACGCCCAAATTTTAACAAATTTGGTCAATAATCAACAGTAATATCACAAGACCTCGTTTTTTTATCGGTTAGATTTTTCAGCTGTCACGAAATTTTTTTGGAAATTTTTCGAGTTGAATTTGGACATCTTTATTCTGATTAGATCCCGAGAGCGATGCTCGAGGGATTTAATGTACGTTCATTGTTATGTAAAAACTGATGCTATATTTGCGAGGCAAGTAGCGAGCTTACAAAGTAAGCCTTTTTTCTGGGGGGGGGGGGGGGGCTAGCGACGTCTCGGAGGGGCCTGGCCCCCCTGTAGTTACGGGCCTGAATTTTCTTATTTAACATTTACATTTTTGTGCATCCTATACCAACCGCGTTGTACCGGCGTAGCGTCCGAAACTTTACAATTTAAAAAATTCTCGATTAACGTTTTAAAAGTGAGGTCTCACAAATACCAAAAAATTAAATACTTTTTAATTAATGCAAATACTAATTGCTATGTATAATTATTAACTTTTTAATCCCCCTAATTAATTAATAGTTCGCAAGAAATTGCTAATTAAAAATATAAAAATAAAACCTCCTCCCTAATAATTAAAATGGCGCCTCTTCAATTTAGTAAAGATGTAAAAGACTTTGAAAGGGGCGAATATTTAGAATAAAAAGTTTTTTCTACAAACGAGCGCAAAATAAAAATTTGCGCTTTCAAGAGAAAGCGCAAAGTTGCACTTTTTCGAGGAGCAAGCGATTTTTTTTTACGTTAACAACGTAACCCAAACGCTTAGTTACTATGGAAACCATAACAACGAAACGCCTAGTGTATCTGCGACTTTTAATACAAAAGTAATCGTTGATGTATTTGACAGACTAATATCAATTTTAAATAGGTACCTAACTACATTATTAGGTTAAATTATGGAGGACTTGAGGTAGGAGGCCGATCGCAATGCATTGGATTCGGTCCCAAATTAGCATCGGTAATTCAGCTTTACGAGTCGCTGTAAGATGGCGCGCGTGTTCGAAGTGGGCTATCAAATAATGGTTTCTTATGGACGCAATAACTATTTTTATTTAAATTAGTTCTTTAAGGAACAAATAAGGACTTTTATATTAATTTACACTTACTTTGTTATACTTATTAGTAAACTCCGCCTGTATAAAGTTCCAACGATGCTTGGTTTTTAAAATACAGGGTATTAAACATTCTAGCTATACCAGTGGTTCTTAACCTTTTAGTGATGAGGGACCATTTGAGTAAATTTTTGTCTTGTTATGGACCACAAACGGTCTGGCGGTAATACAAGTTATTCCAACATCACATAGAAATGTCTTGATGGTTATTTTTAATTATTAAAAGCGCCAAGAATCCCTGCCACATAAGTATATGGTTGAAAATAAAGTTAGGTAACGTAAAGCAGTTTCTCGAATTTTAGGGAATTGCTTTTGGGCCCAAAAATCTTTAAGTTTAATTCCTGCTTCGAATGTATTCTTGCAGTTACTATCGTGTTGTATTTCAATTATTTCTTCTTGAATTGCATCAGGCACCTCAGAAATATTGACAATGAAATGATTGCGGATCAGTTCTCGAATACCTTTGTCCTCGCAGTCAGGAAAATAGCAATTAAATTCATTTTTTAAGTTTTACAAATGGAGTGTAATGTGCTTTTTCATTTCTCCTGTGATCTCAACTCATTAATAATTGGATTCAGCGTATCAAACGCTGAAGAGTTCTCTCTTTCGACTTTGCTGATCCATAGGTCGATTTTAGCGGTAAACGCACTGATTTTATCTTCAAATGCAAATATATTGCTCGTGCATTCCAACTTCATATTTCCTGACCTTTGCAGCTGAAGGTTCAATTTATATAGTTGTGCAAAAAAATACACTAAATAAGCGAAATGTATTTGAAATTTGTACTGACAGAACTGATCCAGAAACTCTTTGTTCTCCTTATTAGTTAAGAATAATTTTACTTCCTCTCTCAGTTCATACAACCTTGACAGCATGTTTTCTTTGGAAAGCAGCGTTTCGTGTTCAGAGTTTATATTAAAGCCTAATTTTTTGAAGAGACATGTATACAGTGCACTCCTTTTTATAAAGTTGACTACTTTTATAGCTGACGTTATGTATAGTGGGAATCGTGGTTAATATGGTCGTCGTTTTAATAATTTTAGAATGACTTTGCGGACCACTTCAGATACTTTCAGGGACCACCAGTGGTCCACGGACCACCGGTTAAGAACCACTGAGCTATACCTTGGGAGCTAGAAAGACTTATTTGGCTGCGTTTTCTCTCTGAAAAAGATCCTGTCTTACACCCCGACACAAAGCAAACTCTACTTTTATAAATTGTACCATTATTTATTATAAATATGGAAATTAATTACAATACAACGTTATTTGTCTTGTCTTGCCTTCAAACGTTATTTGTTATTTCGAAAAATAAAATGTCAATTGTCAAAAGTAAAAGCACAGAAAAATAAAGGGTTTAAGTAAAAGCTAAAAACTATGGAGGATCTAGTTTTCCATATTAAAAACGAAGAAGAAGAAGACAACATCAGCCCACTTCGGACGCGAGAGCCATCTATCGGCCAATAGCAAACTAACCAAAAAACCGGGACAGAATTTGAAAATGCTGCCAATGTCGATCGGCCTCCTACCCTCTAGTTCTCCATAGGTTAAATAAAAGAAAATACCAACATTAGTTATACAAAGTTGGTAATGAAAAGTTAGTTATTATTAGGTAACTATCATTTTTTGAAATTTTTATTTTACTAAAGGCGATAGGAATATAAATACAGTGTGACCAGTGAAGTCCGCATCATACGGGATTTTTTTTTATTAAAAGCTTTATTCGAAATTTTGGCATCAAGTTCTGTTTCGACCGAGATAAAAATTAAGCAAAAAAATAGTAGTCACGTGATTCGCATTATCTGTCAAATTTTAATTTTTTCCAAAAAATAATTCAAAACTGGGGTTATTTCTAAAAATATCGATAAAAGTTAACAGAAAAAGATTTTTTTAATGCAGTTTCTAGCCCACATGCAAAATTTCAGCTGCATAAGATAATTTTGACTTTTTACCCACCACTAAAATTTATTTTTCACCTAATGAACACTTTACTGATAACACTGTGTTCTTTTTTGCCTTAATATTAAGGTGTATTACTTTCAGACACAAACTACGTTTTCAAAAATACTTACTTTATGATACCTTATACAGGGTCAAAAACAGATAAACTTTGCATCACATGCGACCAAATTTGAACAGCCCAATTTTGATTTTGTAGAAAAACACACATTTAATATGGCGCTACTTTAAAGAAAATGTATCTGAAATAAAGCATTGTCAAAACTAAGAAGTTTTATGTAGGTTGCGTTGAGTCTTATTTTGCAAAAGTGATGCAATTTAAAAAATATATGGTTAAAAAAAATGATCTTCTGCAGCTAAAATTTTGCATGTGGGCTAGAAACGGCATTTAAAAAAACCTTTTCTAATAACTTTTTTTGATACTTTCAGAAATAACTCCATTTTTAAATAATTTTTTGGAAAAAATTAAAATTTGACAGATAATGCGAATTACGTGACTACTATTTTTTTGCTTAATTTTTATCTCGATCGAAGCAGAACTTGATGCCAAAGTCAAATTTTGAATAAAGTTAGTAATAAAAAAAATCCCATATGATGCGGATTTTACTGGTCACACTGTATATGTTTTCTAGTAAATAATTCAAAAAAGAAGCATAAAATAAATTTAAATATACATAAAATGCAATTATCACAATTTACCAATTTTAGATACGAAAAGTAATAAACGATTAGCTATTATTATTGTAACCTATCGTTTTCGGAAACTTTCATTATACTAAAGGTCGTAAACATTTATATTTAGTAAAAAATTCGCAGTATCTATAAATCACATTGGTGCCCAAATTATTGCGTTAAATAATAGTTATGCATGGAAAACAGTTTAAAAATTGGTTGGGAGCCATTCCTTGTTTCATCTTTTAATTATTTTGTGCTACTATGAGTGTAGTAGAAATTTATTTTTTACCAATTAAATGAATTTATTACAAAGCTGAGGCTGAATGACCCCGTTCGATGGCCATTTAAGCTGTTTGTTTTGAATTGTGTATTTTAACTTACAGTTTAATAAAGAACATTATGTTACAAAGCTTTCTTATAGCGCAGGCGAATAATATGTTTTGGACATAGAAGCTTGCGCTGCTGTCAGCAAAAATAAATACCTAATTTTTTTGACCTAATTATTTGATGTATCAAATCCTTCTGAAAACAGCTATTTGTGTCAAATAAATTTATTCTGATAATTATCAGATAATGTTAAGTTTTAAAAAGTATAATTTATGTGACACTTGTAAAGGATTGGGTCATGTTCAAATACGCCATTCCAGTTTAATATACTTAACTGCTGTAATTGACAACTGCGACCAAGGCATGTCAAAGAATGAGTTGTTTAAGAAAATTTAAGGAAGTCTACTACAAATGTCGACTAAATATAATTATTTTCCCAAAAGAAGGCTGAATATAAAAAATGTTTCAAAGTATTACATAATAATATGTCAATAAACACAGAAATGTAATACCATTTAATTCTTCGCCTTGCTTTTCACCACTAAAGAAGAAGGAAGTGTTAGAAGAATTCCAAAAGTTTTTAGATCTTGTTATACATTGATGTAAATCATTAAAATAAATAATGAATAGGTACAAAAGTATTTTTTTTGCAGTAAATACCATTTTAACAAAAATTAACAAACGTTTTGAAATCCGAACAATCAAATTTGAGGTTATCAATAATTATTAATTTTTGCCAAATATTTCTATAAAAACACCGGTTGGACCTGTATTTTTTAGCAACGCAAAAGTTTGAAAGAGGTTTAACTATAAAATAAATAATATTAAAACCGTAATTCTGCTTCATTTAACTCCTGATCAAGTATCAGTAGTGGGAATGTCGACTAGTAATAATTAAACAACAAAATATTACTAACAAAATAGGCTTTAAAAGAAAAACCTACAAAATATCACTGAAAAAAAAAGAATTAAACCCTTTGCTAAAGTAATTGGATGTGTAAAACCTTACAACAACTTGACATAAATTAGTTATTTACGATATATGTGTTGTAAAGATTCATATTACAACACGATATGTTAAAGTTGTCAAACGAGGCGTCAGCCGAGTTTAATAAAATCAAGTGTATAGTAAAAATCTTGAATACTCTCGCAAGGTGGGGGCAAAGTCACGTGACACTCTGTCAATTTTGGTCTATTAAATTTTTATAAGTTGGCATGAATTACAGGACCGGACTTGAAAATTATACATGTGATACCTTCTAAAACAATTTATGCAATAGCTTCATCGGTTCTACCGCTTTAATATTGCCAAATAATAAGTAATAGGTAATAATTTCTTTTGAAAGTTATGTTTTATAAATATTATAATTTAAGGTAGGTAATAGGTAATAAGCATGAATTTCTATATGGTTTAAAGAGAAAGTGTCAAAATAGATTTAAAAAGTTTATATTATAATAAATATCCAAACCTTAAAAATACTAAACTAACTGAAACACAACTTAAAATAGGATTCTGTCACTCATATTTAGAATAGATTTTTTTTTTGTTTTATTTGTTCAGATTATACCTTTAGGTAAAATACCTACAGTTCAACATAAACTAACTGAATTCAAGTTATTACATTCACTGTCAAGAAAATCCCCATATATGACTTACGTAAGGTACGTAGACCCAGATATGGTTTTTATAGAATTTGTTGGCTATGGTACGGTTACATTTCTAAACTTGTAAGTGGGCTAACATAAAGTTAAAAGCTTCAATATAGCTAGGGATTTAATTTTTCTGTCAATGGAAACCCTAATTTAACAGTTTTTGACTTAACGTAAGGTACGAAGACCCAAATACGGTTTTTATAGAATTTGTTGGTTTTAATACAGTTACATTCCTAAACTTGTATGTAGGCTAACATAAAGTTAAAAGCTTTAGTTTAGCCAGGGATTAAATTTTTCTGTCAGTGGAAACCCTACTTTAACAGTTTTTGACTTACGTAAGGTACGTAGACCCAAAGTGGTTTTTATGGAATTTGTTTGTTAAAATGCAATTTATTGATACAGTTACATTTCTAAACTTGTATGTAGGCTAACTTTATGTTAAAAACTTTATCTTATTGTCATACAAACAATAATAATAGTAATATCAAATAATAATTTCACTTATGTAAGGTACGTAGTCACAGAAAATAGAATTATATATTTGTTCGCTATCCTATTACATACTAATATGGTTAGCTATTTTAACTACTATAGTAACATAATGTTACTTACTATTACCTTACTATTGCCAAACAATAATAATATTTACTAATAACAATAATAAAAATAATTCCTTCAAAATCAAATAGCTGCTTTTTAAAGGTTAATAATATGGAAAGCTGTTTTGGCATATGGTAGAACTAGGCGATACCCGGTTTTATCAACCTTCCCGGTTTTGTCCAACTCTCTCCTACCTACCTAAGTCAGGGAAATACTTAATTTCTACTTATTTTTCTTGAAACAGAAAAGGATACCCAGATAATGTAAAATGCGAAAATTATACATTAGAAACCTAACCTTAACGAACAAACATTTTAAGAACAAAAATTTTACAAACTAACTTTTCGACAAAAACGGCGTTCAGATGAAATAAAACTTATCACTCATCGATGAAATCAACTTAACGAGCAAGGCACACATTAATAATTACGATCCCTAATGAAAAAGAATTAAAAAAATTTTAACCTGTATCTAAATTTTTGGTCAAATGAATAATAATTGTAGGTACTTACACAAAAGTAATTAAATTAAAATTTTTAAAATGTAATTAAATGTAACAAAAACGCAATTCATAACTCGGTGTTTGGGCTCATTACGGTCCGCTACAAATCTAGGGATATTATTATGTCCCAATATCAGCTGATCGATGACAAATAACCGCTGTCAGTAATATGAATTTACAACAAGAATATTGTACAAAATTTTATCTACTTTCATCTATGAATAAAAATATTTGGCAAAAGGCATTTTTAAAAATAAAAATGCACCTGCTATTAAGTTTACTAATTAAGTTTTTTATGTTACCTTTCGCATGGTTACAAATTCAAAAATATTAAAAGCGTTTTTCAAAATGAGCGATTCTGATGGAAGTTTACCATCTGATATAGAAGCAGCGGCAAACGAAGCGATCTCAAGTTTAGTTCCGACAAAATCCAAGGCGCGGTATGAGCTGGAGTACCAGAAGTTTGAAGGTTGGTGCAAAGCTAACAAAATAAAGGAGGTGTCTGAGAAAATCCTTTTGGGTTATTTTTCCGGAAAGCAACGCTCCCAGAAACCATCTACACCATGGACTCACTACTCAATGTTGAGAACTATGATTTTAGTCAAGAAAAATCAAGATATAAGCAGATTTTTTCAACTAATCGCATTTTTGAAAAAATATTCAGAGGGTTACAAGGCCAAAAAGTCCAAAGTTTTCACAAAGGAAGACGTATGTAAGTTTCTTAGTACTGCAGATGATGAAACATATTTACTTAAGAAGGTTGTTATGATAATCGGCATTTTTGGGGCTTGTCGGCGCAAAGAACTAGCTAAGTTAATGTTGGATCATATTGAACACAATGATTTGTATATAAAAATTGTGATTCCATTCTCGAAAACCAAAATTATGCGAGAATTTGTTATAACTGAAGGAAATGTGACAGGTGTGAACTGTTTAAGTGTTTTTCGAAAGTATGCTAAGCTTCGTCCTCCTAATACAACTCACAGGCGGTTTTTTGTATTCTATGGAAAAGGAAAATGCACCTCCCAGCCTGTCGGAATTAATACTTTTGGAAGTATACCAAAAAAGATTGCAACAAAACTTGGATTGAATAATCCCGAAGGATACAGTGGACATTGTTTTAGGATGTCCTCAGCCACCATTCTAGTTGATGGTGGTGCAGATATGCAGATGTTAAAGCGTCATGGGGGCTGGAAATCCTCTTCTACGGCAGAAGGTTACGTTGAGAATTCTTTAGAAAATAAGAAACAAATAGCAAAGAAGATCATGGGGTCAGACACGGATTTAATGATTGGAAATTCGAACTTCTGGTTTACAAATTTCTAACTGTAAAAAGTGTATTATTAATGTTTATAATAAACTTTAAGTGTTATAATTTAATAATAATTAATTTTAATTAATAATTGGTAATTAATTTGATCTACTTTCATTTAGTAATATGAATTTTACAGGTCTGTAAATCGTTTTGTAAGGGCATCTATTACAGCACTATTGCTGTAATAGATGCCTTTACAGCACTAGTGCTGTAATGGAAACAACCGGTTTTATTAACATTTTGCTGTTAAATAAAACCACACTTTTTAGAAGAATGATTTATTATTAACAATTATAAAACGTTTTTACATCATTTCTGTTGCTAAACACGAAAATACGATACGTATTTCTTTGTCGGTTCCTTGCAGCCGATTTCATAGTATTTTTTATGTAGTAATAGTAGTAGTCGTTGCCCGTTTACGAGATCCCAATGGTGATTGTCGCATCTGTAACACCTAACACCCTGTATATTTGCCACTGCACCACTGTCTAAATAATTGACGGCCAAACACCTTACGCCCAAGATAACCCTAGCCCTAGTCCAAATTTTAATTGCATTTTAATTAAAATTTTTAAAACTTTTTAAGGGGAAACGCGAACGTCAAATATAATGAAATTATTCCGACAGAGTGTTATATCACAAAGGTAAATTAAAGCGAATCTCTGTATTAATTTAACAAAAACAATTTAACTCCGAAATGAGCGAAATGGCATTTTATTCATTTCGTCGAAAAACATTCAATTTTTGTTTTGCAAAGAATTCAGAGCGGTGTCAGCTTTTCCAGGTGTTCAATTGATTCAAAGGACTTTTAACAGAACTTGCAAATGGAAAATTTCAGTGTAATTTAAATCTCACATGTTTTAACAATAGTTCTAGCTACAAATTGAAATAAAATATCTTCTTCTCGAATTTCACCTCTTTTGTTACAAATATATCCGCTCGTAGTTTAAAAAAAAATATAAATGATGTCGTCCATTGAAATTTAATATTATATACTCTCTAACTGTACTAGATAAAATATGTTCTTGACGTTAGAAGTTAACATACGTATTGACAAGAATAGTAGATGATGTAGGGAGAGTTCCAACATCCTAGGCCCATAAGATTAATATGGGGCCTAATATCTTGCAAAAGTATATCCACCGGCGTTGTTAAGCTGTTTCTGAGCCTTTTATTTTGCTGTTTTTGAACCGCTTATAGCCGTTCATTAGTCGTTTATAATCGTTTATAGCCGTTAATTAGTTGTTTATATATATAATTATTTTGTGTTGGGCTACATGCTTGGTGAAACTGTTGTTCCATTGCACAGGAAGAAAAAATAATAACTACTTGTTATGTTTCCCAAATTTAATCAGTTTCCTGACACGTGTTTCGGCCCTTGCGAGCCATTGTCAAAGAAGTAGGGGAGGATGGGCCACGTTAAGACGATTTTTACATTTGTATTTTTAAACCCATCCCTTTGAAATATTTTTGACATCTTGCACACTAAAATGATGCTTCTCAGTGTTGCCTACTAAACTAAATTGTTTAGCAGTCAAAATACCCAGTATTCATTGTTAAACATTTTGAAACATGTATATTTACATTTGTCTTAAGGTGGCCCCAAACCGGGCCACCTTAAGACATGCAAGGTCTACCATGAGACACACATAAGAATATTGTTACAAATTTAGTTTAATATGGTTTATTATTATTTGCTGGTTACAAGAATACATAAACAGGTTCCCACTGAAGATGACACGTTACAGCAACATTACGTAGCATTAAAAAAAGTAGCTTTTTTAATGTTTTTTTTAACGTTTTTGTTTTGTTACAGTAACGTACAGACGCCCAAGATATAAAATGTTTTCATGAAAAATGTGTTTATTACGTTTTAGTTTCGTTAATATTTTGTTTGAATTACGTTTTCGTAATGTTACAAAAACATAACATTTTTGCAAATATTATGTTTTTTGTTAATGTACCATATTTGTTGAGTTTGTTACCTCTTTTAATCGTAGAATGCAAGCAACAATTCCATCATCATTTTAACATTTAAAAAGTTGTTAATGTTACGTTTAAATTACGTTCAGCTGTTATACAGCAGCGTAGGAATTTATAGGTAACAAGAATACGTTTCAATTTTACTCCAGGGTTTCCCTATCTCGAAAAATGTTCTTTATTCTAAGAAAAGTTGAATTGAAAGAAATAATTTTATAATGCCTACAAATTTTTTTAATGTCTGCCTGTTTTGGTAAGTATGTACTAAATATTTTAGAAAAAAATATAACTCTGGTAATATAGGTGGTCTTGTGGGTGTCTTTCATTATTAATAAATCTTCATTTAATTCACAACCAAAGCCTTCTTTAGTAATTAAAACGCTGTGTTACAACACGTTTACTTTTTTTTACGCTCAGACATTCTAGTTTTATCAACAACACTCCACGGACATATTATGTCCTAAGTGATTAAATAAAACCAAATATTAACTTGACAACAGTGTTGAATGCATTTTTTGGAGGGTACGTCACGCGGACATTAGGTACGACTAGGACGAACGGCCCTTTTGATTTTCTTAAGAACAGATGTGAAGAACAAAGACCAACCAAAAACCCTAATGGAATTAGGAAGAAAGTGACCGTGTTTTGTGCTGTGTATTTCAAAAATCTAAAGTGTTGAATATTAAGTGGACTATGGTAACCAATAGTAATTAATAAGGTATGTATGGTATGGTGAATTTGTTTCGTGTTTCAATTTGGGCTATTAGAAAATAATGATCTCAGATAGAGGTAGTCATCATGGGGCAAGCCAACGATAATGATATTTTCTGAAATTAATTATTTTAGCTTTTATGTTTTCACCTTTTGCGCTTTCCTTATGGAGATAATTTAAGTGTTTTTGGTTGATAAAATGTTTAGTGGACACGATTTTATTTAAATATTTCTCTTTTTTTTCTGAACTTTGCCCACTTAGAAAAAACACCGGTTAATCTATTTATATGCTGACCACGATAAAATTGATGATTTTTTCAGGAATGATGAATTTTGGGGTGTAGTTTATGAATCTTAAAAAATATTTTTGTCAAAAACGCTTAGTTTTTATGATATTCCTTTTTAAATTGTTTTTTTTTTCTTAAGGTAAGTCACCACTGCAAAATGTTCCAATTTTCCTTCTTCATTGGCAATTAAGTAGGTATATAAGTGCGTTCGATTGATGTAAATTTTTACGCTCATGCAAATAAGTAGACCTAGTATAGATTTACATGAACCTAACGCAGTTATTTTCTGCATGACAGGCACGTGACGTAATTTTTCCTAAAACAGTTTCTCTTGCTTACAGACGCAGTAAAAACTTCCTCCAACAATGTAACTGAGAAGGATTTAGGCGCTATATTGTCGGAGACTGGTTCCGATTTTCCAAACAAATTAAGGAACACATCAATAAGTAAATAAATTATTATGTACACATTTAATAAATTATTTTTACTTAAAAAATTGTTTTTTTGTAATTTTTAGCAAGTTTTCCACAGGGTGACTCCATGGCACCATGGGCAGTACCTACAAGAAGATACTAAATTCTACGTGACATTACAAAGGTATTTATATCATATGGTAGTTATAAACATGTCATTAAATTAAAATTAAAATTAGAAGATTGAATGGTCAACTGTGGGTTTTCCTAACTTTTAAAGGAACAGGTACATATTTAGTCCTAAATGCTATTGAGAATTAGGGAAGCGCCTGAAGGTATTTCGGTTTGATTATTAACAACAATAAATTTATTTTGTATGTCTTTTTTGATAGCTATTGTTTCTAATAAATTTAGTTTTCTGCTTTTATTGTGTATGTATGTATATGGGTTTTATGTGGTTAGAGATTGAGTGATTGTGTAATATGCAGTGATCAGCTAAACCTGTTTTATTTTTTTTTTTTTAAATAGATGTTTTGTGTTCTTTAAGCCTGGCGTCAAAATTTCTACCTATTTGTCCAATGTAGATAGCCTCGCAGTTGTCGCAATCTATTTGGTAGACCCCACTTTGTGAAAGTTTGTTTTTAGTTTCTATTGTAGCATTGGATATGTGTTTGTGTAAGTTGTTTTTATTGATTTGTATACGAATGATATTAAGGTTTTTAAGTTTTTTGGCGATTTTTTGGCTTGTGTTCCCTGTATATCTTATTAAGCAGTATTTTTCCTTAATTGGAGTGGGATGTTCTTTGTATAGAAGTTATTTATAAGTCGTTTATAGCCGTTTATTAGCCGTTTATAACCGTTTATTAGCCGTTTATAACCGTTTATTAGCCGTTTATAACAGTTTATTAGCCGTTTATAATAGCCGTCTATGAGCCGTGTAGAGCCGCTTGTTATAGCCGTTCTAGAACGACTATAACAAACAATGAGCAATTATAAACGACTAATGAATGGCTTATAAATGACTATTAAACGGCTATAAACAACTAATGAATGGTTATAAATGGTTTAATAACAGCAAAAAAGGCTCGGAAATAGCTTAACAACGCCGGCGCCGGTGGATATAGGTACTTTATATACTTTTGTAAGATATTAGGATCCATATTAATCTTATGGGCTCAGGATATCGGAACTCTCCCTCCCTACATCATCTACTGACAAGCCAAATATTTTAGTATCCAAGACTCGAACGAATTTTTATTTGCCAAAATTACATATTTTACATGGTTTAGAAACTGTCAGTGGCGGCTTCTCCTATGAGGCAGGCAGTGCCTCACCAATAATTTTGCAAATTAAATAAATAACAAATTTATATTATTTTACTATTTGCATAAATATAATAATATTTATGCCATCAATATTAACGCGCTTCGCTAGAAATATATCATCTATCATCCATCTTATTTCTGCATGCGGTCGTATATCGTAGAAGCCGGTCTCGCGCTTCCTTGTCTTTCATGATCCGTTCGTTGCCTGTTTTGTTCTTATATCATCCATCTCATTTCTGCATGCGGTCGTATATGGTTAGAGGCCCGGCCACCCGCTTCCTTGTCTAGCGTATTAGTGGAAATATCTAAGGTGATGTATAATACCGTAATAGTCCAGTCGAATCTAGCTTTAAATAGCGCATAAAAACATTCTTTTGAGGCCAGCCTCAACTCTCTACGTAAATTTAATGCGAACACGAGGGGACTAATCTAAACCGCGAGGCGGTATTTGGAGAAATGCTATTATTAGATTACAGGTTGTTTGTCCAATTGAAAGTTTAGAGTTTAGAGAGAGTGCATAGTGAATTTGACTTTTACACCGGCATTGTATTTTATTATAGTTTTCGGTAAATACTTTTGTGGTTTTCCGTAGGTACTGATTTTTGTTTTGCTTTTTTTCCAACAGTGGACAGTGATTTTTCTAAAATATTAATATTACATTACTTTTATTACTTATTAGTTTATTTGTTTTGTGCTTATTAGCGAAAAATGGAATCAGCGGGACCTAGCACAGCGTCACAACATCCCCAGGTAAATGTAAACATTCGCAATCCTACTTGTGATCTTGTTAATTTTTTAGTAAATGAGCAGAATTTTTTCAAGAAATCCCTAGGATTTGGTTTCAGATCATAAATTATTATAAATTTAATATCATAATATTTAAAAATATCGATACTATGCGTAATCGATATGTTAAAAAATCATCAGTACTACGGGAGACTCCGGGGAAACGTTTGACATTGCGGCAATTAACTGCATTTTGCAAAATTTTATTGACGAGGAATTACTAAATGTACCTGTATTTTCGTGGCAAGTTGACGAAACAACAGACATAACTTGTAAATCACAATTATCTATTGTTTGTCGTTATGTTAAAAACGGCGATATTATAGAAAGATTTTTGGGTTTTCACGATGTTTTAACAGTTTTTTTTCTGGTGAATTTTTGAGAAATTTTGGGCGTGTTCCCGAAAATTTTTCTCCCGACTATCCTGCTCGTCTTTTTGTAGGTAGGTAGATATTTCAGTTTTTAATTTAACTTATTTTTAACATTTTCTTTCAGAGTGAATTTTTCATTTTGGGCGTGGTCGCGAAAATTTTTCGCTTGCGGCGCATTTTCGCGCCTGCTGCGTTTCTTTTCTAAAACTTAGCCTCACCATCTAAATCAGTCACGAGCCGCCACTGGAAACTGTAGTTTATAAGTTAGACACTACAAATATTTTAAATAATATTTCACCGAAGACAAAGCAGCCCGATTAGAAACCTGGCCGCACCGTAACGATTCCTTTGGCTAAATTCGTGACTGGCGTTGTAAAGTGTTGGCAAATTATGAGCATGGAAACTAGACGTTAACACTTTATGTGGCAAAGGTGGTGCGTTAGAAATTCGGAGTCCGATAGACATTTATTTTATTTAATGAAAAGGGAAAATAAAAATTGAGATTTCTTACTTTTTAAATGTAAAATTTTGACTAAAACAAGGTAATTAAAACACAATGACGGTTATATTTTTCAGTTCAGATAGAACAGCCTATATCATTTTATAACGTGCTCGTTTTTATATGGAAGAAACTCAAAATATCAAAACAAAATCATACTTTTTTTTAAATCGCTTAAAACTTTCGCTTCTTCTTTTTTGATGTGCATTTTTTGGTGACAAAATGTATCGTGGTACCAGGGACGTCTCAGGAGACCAGATTTCGTCGACGATTATTTAAAATTGCAGTACTTGTTTTTTAGTCCGTCGAGGCACTCTAGCCTCTATTTGCAGGAACTGAGGTACCTACATGTACTTATGTACCTAACAAACGTTTATTTATGAGAAACAAATAATGCATTATGCTTTTAAAAAATACAATTATTAACTATTAAAAAAGCTGAAATTATAATAAACATGTAATTTACTTTTCCGAAATCAACAACTTTTATTATAAATATATCTTTCATTTATAAAAAAATTAAGGGTTACTTATTATAACTATAGTATTATGTTTACGATAAATAAATATTATTTATAATTTAAAAGAGAACATTGTTGCATATCGGACAAGTGTGTAACTATTTTTTATATTGGAATAAACAGGTATCCAAGTTTAAAGGATACCCTGGGGCGGGTAGACCACGACGGCCGTTTCGTCCTTGTTGGGACTGCAGCCATAACTCAAGCAATTCCAAGAACGACGGTAAAATGTACTAAAAGCCTATTTGCAAAATCAAAGCGGCCCTCAATACACCGTAGCGCCATCCCAGCGGAATTAACTCCAATATAAAAGGCAGTCACACTGGTAATAATTTAAAGGCAGACAACTAAATAAACCACAATTCAGTATAGGGAACGCTATTTGCGTTTTCACCGAAAACATCTGCCATTTTGCAGACCAGAAAACAGATCAACGACAACAAAACAACTACAAAATTAAAAATGTTTCAAATAAATTAAGTAGATACAAAGTTCAATTTTTAGAAAAACCCTTAGTGTGGAAATTTTTGTCAAAAATATAACCTAACACTTCGCTGTGGTGCTAAGACTCTTAATGCGTGATGAGCTTGATAAGAAAAGGTGTAGTAGTGGAAAGATAGTGTATAGAACAAGGACAAGGACAACTAGAACTGTTCTAGTTTCGTAGGAGGAATCGATGGACGAATGTTGATAAAAAATAATTGTTTGTAATTGGTTGTGATAAAGGGATCCACTTCGAATAGTACATCCAAGGAAATCCCCTCTCTTATTAACGTGCAAAATTATTGCTGACATAGCAAAACGGAACCCCTTCTTCTAGTTGGTAAGGGTTGCAAAACCGTATAAAAACTCGAAGGAACATTTACTTGTAACAATTGTTCAAGTGTAAGAGTAACCTCTGCCCGTTTGTCTACTCAGTTTGAAGTCAATACTAAATTCAACAATTTTGGAGTCATGAAGAGTACTGCACCAGAATCAATCAATTTTGCTCCAATTGCGTAAGTGTTCTTTGATTAATTTATTTAAACCTATATTGTGTAAAATTGTATGATTCTTATTTTGGTCAGAGTTGTCTATTAAGTAGAAATTGTTTCTTTAAACTTGCTGGAACACCTTCCTAGAGTGAGTAAGAAGGGACAATCTCTCGCCTCATTAGAGAGCTATTTAAATTCACCGTTTTATACCCATAAGTCGTTTATTGGTATTTTATTTGTTGTAATCCTTCATTCTTTCATTGCTTTGCTGTAGGTATTGCTGTTCATCAAATACAACTCTTAAAAAATCCTTAGTAGACCAGGGCTGAAGCCTTTGAAAATGGTAAAAAGTGAAAAAAATAATAGTAGGATGAAACCCATTGGAAAAGGAAGAGAATATAACAAAAATGAAAGGAAAAATAATTTACGGGCGATCCGAGGTCGGGACGTGAAAAAGGGTGAATTTTTAAGGGTAAAAAACGATTTATCTTGATTTCCGACAAAACTACAAGTCCTATAGAAAAACGTTAAATGGCAAAGTTGTAGGTAAAAAAAGATCTACAATTTTTGTATTTAAACTTTTTTCACATAACAACATTTATGTGAAAAATTCAAATAACCAAGTTTTTGGTTTTTTATTTTTATCTTTAACATTTTTTTTTTCGCGAAATTTGGTGAAAACTTACCTATTTATGTCCCAAACACACTGTAATTTTTTTGATTTAAAATATTTATTTTTTCACTTTATTTTGACTTAATATCGAAAAAGCACCCGAATTTTCAATCGAAAATTCTCACGTCACAATATCTGCTTTTTTAAAAAAGTCGGTGGGCTTTTTGTTCGTTGAAATCTCTACTTTCCAATGGTGTAAAAAAATATTCATTACGATGGTAAATGTTCTCAAAAAATGCAATGCAAATGCAAAGAAACGAAAAAAAACTCGAATCCTAAATTTTTTTTTAATCATTATGTACAATTTTGAGCCATTTATTAAAATTTATACTTTAATTACTCGAAAAACGTAAGATTCCATGTTACATTGATAAACAAAAAAATTACAAATCCATAAAACATAAAGATCGCAAAAACCATGTGAAAATAATTGTTCTAAATATAATTAAAAGTAGGATTTAAAGGGGATTTCATCACATTTACCATAGTAATGTATATTTTTTTTACACCATCAGAAAGTAGAGGTTTCAACGAACAAAAAGCCCCCCTCGACTTTGGAAAAAAGCAGATATTTTGACGTGAGAGTTTTTGATTGAAAATTAGGGTGCTTTTTCGATATTAAGTCAAAATAAGGTAAAAAAATTAATATTTTAAATCAAAAAAATTACAGTGTGTTTGGTACATAAAAAGGTAAGTTTTCACCAAATTTCGTAAAAAAAAATTTTTTTTGTAAAAGATAAAAATAAAAAATCAAAAACTTGGTTATTTGAATTATTCACATACCTACATTTTAAGGTTATGTGAAAAAAGTGTAAATACAAAAGTTGTAGATCTTTTTATTACCTACAACTTTGGCATTTAACGTGTTTCCATTCATAGGACGTGTTGTTTAGCCGGAAATCGAGATAAATCGTTTTCTACCCTTAAAAACTCACCCCCTTCCACTTCCCGACCTCGGATCGCCCGTAAATTATTTTTCCCTTCATTTTTGTTATATTCTCTTCCTTTTCCAATGGGTTTCATCCTATTATTATTTTTTTTTGGTTTCAAAAATTATCGACCCTGGTCTATAGTGTTTCTGTTTCAGTTATTAGAGAGTGCATCACAAGGGCACAGTAACAAACAAAGAATCACTATCAGTAGAAAATAAAAACATGAATCAAAACCATCTTTTGTGTATGTGTAGGTATATACATATATACAATAAGGTATTCTTCAGTTTGAATATAATTATTGTTTGACTATGTACTGTGAGATTGTTAGTTATTTCAGTAATTTTTTCCACTGACGTTGTCAATGTTCACTCGCGAATGATTTTTTATGACAATAAAGATATTATTGTTATTATTATTATTAATATTATTATTATTATTATTATTATTATTATTATTATTATTATTATTATTATTATTATTATTATTATTATTATTATTATTATTATTATTATTATTATTATTATTATAATTATAATAATAACCGAGTCGCGTACCATTGTGATACGCGACAATAGCATCAATCCCCAAGAATCGTTGGCCGTTGTCGTCCCGTTTTAGCCTACGCTCCCCCTCAAAAAAATGATATTCAAAAAAGCTGTGTCTTATACACCTGTACAATTTTGTTGATGCGTAATTAAATATTTTATTGAAGATAAAAGAAATATATTCGTGACGTCAGCGCACAGTTCCCTTTCACTGTCGTCGTTAATTTTCTCTTTTTCCACTCTTCCTCGCGTTTTCTTATAAAACATAATTGCTTTATTTATTTACGAAGGAATGTTTCTTTTACTGTTCCCCCTAACTTGGCCCATATTATACCTTAAAGGGTGATTCTTTAAAAATATGTAGTTTACTCGTTTGGAAATTTTTTTATTAAAATACCATAAGGTTTTCGAGTATATTTTTATTATTTGGATAGTAAGCACTAAAGCACGCAGACTTGATAAAATTTAAAAAAATACTTGTTTCATTCGATAAGGCCCCCGCAAACACCGCGACGCGGGGGGCCCCCGGCTTCACGGGGGCCCCACTACGCCTGCCTAGCAGACGTATTTATAAATTTTAAATTAATATAAAAAAAATTATTAAATTTTATTCTTGTTAAAAATTCTGTCATATATAAAATCTCTCTAATTTATACCATAGAAACGAGACATTAATATCTATACAGTGTCACCAGTAAAGTCCGCATCATATGAGATTTTTTTCTTATTATTAGCTTTATTCGAAATTTGACTTTGGCATCAAGTTCTGCTTCGATCGAGATGAAAATTAAGCAAAAAAAATAGTAGTCACGTGATTCGCATTATTTGTCAAATTTTAATTTTTTCCAAAAAATAATTCAAAAGTAGGGTTATTTCTGAAAATATCGAAAAAAGTTATTAAAAAAAGTTTTTTTGAATGCTGTTTCTAGCCCACATGCAAAATTTCAGCTGCATAAGATAATTTTGATTTTTTACCTATATGTATTGTGTCAGACACAAACTACGTTTTCAAAAATACTTATTTTATGAAGTTACCTTAGGGTCAAAAACAAATAAATTTTGCATCACATGCGACCAAATTTTCATAGCCCAATTTTGATTTTGTAAAAAAACACACATTTACTATGGCCCTACTTTAAAAAAAAAGTATCTGAAATAATGCTTTGTCAAAACTGAGAAGTTTTATGTAGGTTGCGTTGAGTCTTATTTTGCAAAAGTGGTGCAATTTACAAAATACCTATAGGTAAAAATCAAAATTATCTTATGCAGCTGAAATTTTGCATGTGGGCTAGAAACTGTATATAAAAAAATTTCTAATAACTTTTTTCAATATTTTCAGAAATAACCCCACTTTTGAATTATTTTTTGGAAAAAATTAAAATTTGACAGAAAATGCGAATCACGTGACTACTATTTTTTTGCTTAATTTTCATCTCGATCGAAGCAGAACTTGATGCCAAAGTCAAATTTTGAATAAAGCTATTAATAAAAAAAATCCCGTATGGAGGCGGACTTTACTGGTGACACTGTATATGATTTGGAAAGCAGCACTAGCAGATTTTCCATTGCTTTAGTTTTTTTTGTCAGTACATTATTTTCTATATTTTTTGCTTTATTTATAATTTTTAATTTTACGACCCTAATAAAAATTATTATTGATGTATATTATTACATAATTTTGCGGGGGGCCCCCAAATGTTTACCGCCGCCACTGCAGTGGATGGATATAGGCCGAGGCAACACGTAGTGTCGATATTAGATACAGTAGTGTGTCCACGGATAGAGTTTGGAAGGGGAAAAACTTTTTTATTAGTAGGTATAGAAGAAAAAGTCATCTTTTACAAAAACGGCTGCTTGTACTGAAACTACAATTTCAAATATCAGATTTGCAATTATTACACAGTGTTCGTCAAAAACAACATTTTTACGTTTTAGGATTGTTTTTTTTTAATTCCTTAATTTATTAAATGAATTTTGCTTGAGCTGAAACTACAATTTCATATATCACATTTGCGATTACTGTACAGGGTACATCAGAAACAATATTTTTAATTTTTTGGATTTCGTTTAAAGTAAATTTACGTAACAACAAACAACTATTGTTGCTTTCTTACTTCGAATATGATTTTATATCTGGCCAAGTAACGATTTTGTTGTAAGAAAACCATTTTATGTTATTACATGTCATATTTCTTCAATTCATTTAATCATAAATTATCAAACTTTTATTTAAACCTGGTACCACCGAATTAGCGCATACTACTCTACAACTGAATTCTCGATAACAGTTCCTAACTGTATTGGATTATTTGCAATAACTACTTTTATTTTTTCTTTCAAGAGATCTAAGTTATTATTGAAATTGGGTGTGTACACATGTGGCTTCAGATATCCCCACACTCCTACGTGCAAACTGGTTTAGACAATAGGTACCTTCCAATGCATTTGTTCCCAAAGTGATGATTTAGCCAATCATCAAAAGGAATTGAAAACTAGAATTGAAAAAAAAAAAATACAAAAAACAAAAACTGTTGTTTCTGACGAACTCTGTATAGTATTCGCAAATCTAATAGTTGAAATTGTAGTTTCAACACTAGCAAAATTCATTTAATAAATCAAGTAATTAAAAAAAGATCCAAAAAACTAAACATGTTGTTTGTGACAAACCCTGTATAGTAATCGCAATATACAGGATGTCCTACGACGATTTTCCCAGCATATTGCTCGGAAACGGAACCAGATAGAAAAAAAAGTTCAGGAACAAAAATTGAGGGCTTGTAAGGGAGCATCTAGGAAGGGTAATTTTAGATATACAGGGTGTTTTAAAAATACTAATATTGATGCCAAGTAATTTTTTTTAAATGGAACACCCTGTATATTGTTAGTTTTTCGAAAAGCTTGTTTTAAGACAAATTCAACCATACCATACTTGTTACGTTTCTAATTTAAAATGACTGAAATATGAGCAATTTATAACACTTTATTAAACTATGTAACAATCAATCGAAAATAAGAAGATAACTAAACAAAATTAATGACTACTTCTTCTCAAAATATGTTCAAATTGGTTACCACTCTCACTAATACAATATTCAAATCTGTTTATAAGATTTCTGGTACACGCTGCTGTAATCCTAGCTGGAGTAACAGTTCGACATGCTATGATTTTGTTTTGCAAATCTTCGACATCTCTAGGTTGGTTAACATACACAATTTCTTTAAGATATCCGCAAAGAAAAAAATCTAAAGGGGTCAAATCCGATGACCGTGGTGGCCACCGGATCACACCATTTCGGCCAATCCAGCGAGCAGGAAACGTGGCATCTAAATAATTTGTAACTTGCCTGGCAAAGTGAGGGAAGCTCCATCTTGCTGCCACCACATAGAGGCTCTTTCATTGATTGGGATATTTTCAAGTAATAAGGGAAGTTCGTTTTGAAGAAAATTTAAAAATCGTTCTCCATTTAGTGTCCTTTGGTAAAAGTAAGGACCTATAAGATAGCCATTAAATAAACCGCAGTAACAGCACCAAACGTTAACCCCACAAACTACCTGAAAATTAATCTCCTTCATTCAGTGAGGATTTACAGATGACCAGTAATGACAATTGTGGCGATTTACTGTGCCGTTGTTGTGGAACCTACTTTCATCGCTCCATAAAATTTGGTTGAAAAAAAGACGGTCTTGTTAAAATTTCATTGACATCTCAGCAATGAAATTTAGGCGGCGTTCAGGATCTTCAGGTGTTAAGCCCTGCACCAGATGAATATTGTAGGGGTGGTATTTATAATATCTTAGTGTCCTTTCAACTGTACTTTTTCCAATACCTAATTCTTCCCCGAGGAGTCGAGTTGAGACATGTGGATACACTTGAATAAGCCAAGATGTTAATATTGTTGTCTTCTGTTCGGACTCGTTTTCTTCTTGGTGTTTGCGCCCTACCACTGGGAAAGGAAACACTTCTTAATTTTTGTTCAACATTACGAAACGTTCTATAACTTGTTATTTCACGATTCGGGTATCGTTGACTATACAGATTTTGAGCACGCCTTCCATTCTTGAGACATTCTCCGTATATCAGGAGCATGTCGACATACTCGTCATATTATGTAAAAAGCGAAGGCATTTCTCACTACTTAAAATAATTAACAATGAAACTACTTCTGACTCGTGACATGACAGCCCCCGTCATACTCTTCAAAATTTCGCTAGTGGTTATTGTTATTATTGCATATCTGACAAATTGGTTTAGGCTTTCGCGGCCAGTCGGTGAGCTAGTGTAGTCATCATTCGGGTCTAAAGGCCGTCGTCGGTTGGAATTGCTTCCTAACGTTTCGCTAGCACGAGTGGCGAGCTTCTGCTCAGACACTCCCGAGTAATGCCGATAGATATCCCGAAGTTAACCGAAGCGGAACAAGCTCCGCCCCCTGCCCACCAGTATATATACAACCTGCGCCCGAGAATTCGTCAGTCTACTTCCAGCACCGGAGATGGAAGGACCTCTGAAGAAGCTCGCCACTCGTGCTAGCGAAACGTTATTAAGCAATTTCAACCGACTATTGCATATCTGTTCATGCTTACGTAATTGATCATTTAATCGCTTATATTTCAGTCATTTTAAATTAGAAACGTAACAAGTATGGCATGGGTGAATTTGTCTTGAAACAAGCTTTTCGAAAAACTAACAATATACAGGGTGTTCCATTTAAAAAAATTGACTTGGCATCAATATTACTATTTTTAAAACACCCTGCATATCTAAAATTACCCTTACTAGATGCTCCCTTAGGTTAGGTTAGGTTAGGTTAGAGTGGCAGACCTCTGGCATTGACCAAACAGTCACACGTAGTCCTGTAGGACCGTTGTGGTACCACACGTGTTCCGCGGAACCTATCCGCATCAGCCTCCTGATGGTTAACGCGACGTGACGTAGATCGTAGAAGAATCTTGACAGCTCATTCAAACCAGCCACTGCTGTTAATAAACTTCGTAAGTCGACCCAGTTGCAGGCTGCTCACTTTCTCCAGATCATTAAAGAATGGTTCGCCCAGGGCATTGAACCTTCTTCTAGCGAGGCCGGGGCATTCACACAAGAAATGCTGAATACTTTCCTCCTCCTCTTCATCTCTGCAACTTCTACAGAAATCGTTAGTTGGTACTTGCATACGTTCAGCGTGTCTACCGAACAGGCAATGTCCGGTGACTACGGCAGTGATGTTTCTTAGGTCCTTCCGACCGTGTTGTAATAGCACTGCGGTTTTCCTGTCGTCAAGTAGGGGCCACAATTGCCTGGAGATGCTACAAGTTGCCAGCCCTGTCCATCTGCTTTGTGCAAGTTGTTTAGCTATTTGATCTATATCCTCTTTGACTGATCCCAGTGGTCTAGCCACAGTATTCTCTGCTAGTTCGGCAGACCTGCTTGCGCCCTCCCTGGCGAGCACATCAGCAGTCTCGTTGCCCTGTATTTTGCTATGTCCAGGAACCCAACACAGGGTGATTCGATGTTGAGCACCAAGTGTGCAGAGATTATTGCGACAGCGCCTTACTAATTTTGACTTAGTGCTGCTGGAGCAAATTGCCTTTATGGCTGCTTGACTGTCTATATAGATTGCTATAGACGCAGCTGCTTTCAAGCCAGGGTGATCCCGCAGGGTGTTGACTGCTTTATCCACTGCAAAAATTTCTGCCTGGAAAATGCTGCAGTAGTCAGGGAGTCTGTACGACCTCTGTATTTGCATGTTCTCGGAGAAGATACCAGCTCCAACCCCGACGTCCATTTTTGAACCGTCAGTGAAGATCGAGTGATCCGCCTCCATTATTACTTGATTGCCTTCCCACTCCTCCCTACCCGGAATGAGCATAGAAAAGCCCATTCCAAAGTCTGGCAGCGAAACAGTGTAATCGGTCGGCTCTCGCAGATTTTGGCCTGGATATATCCTTAGTATGCTACTGTGTCCGTAGTTGGTGCTGGTCCAGCATTTCGACTCTTTCAGTCGCAGAGCACTTTTTGCAGCCACACTTTTTCCGTAAATATCCATGGGTATCAGATGCAGCATCACTTCCAGTGCCGCCGTCGGTGCTGAGTGAAGGGCAGCGGTCACTCCTAAACAAGCTGCCCGTTGTACCTTTGTTAGTTTCTTCATGTTTATTGCTTTTTCCAAAGCAGTCCACCAGACCATGACCCCGTAGGTTAGTATAGGTCTTACAATGGCTGTATAAATCCAGTGAACTATGTTGGGTTTCAATCCCCATTTCTTACCAATAGCTTTTTTGCAGGCATAGAACGCAACTGACGCCTTTTTAACTCGTTCTTGTATGTTCGTGCCCCAGTTAAGCTTGGAGTCTAGTATCAATCCTAGATACTTTGCCTTTTCTTTCAGCACTAAAGTACTGTTGTCTAGGACTGGGAGCCTGAAGTTCTCAATCACCCTTCTGCGTGTGAATAGAACTAGCTCCGTTTTTTCTTGGTTGATTCTCAAACCGCATCTCGCAGCCCACCGTTGGAGTTTTCGTAGCGCTGTTTCTGTTAGATCGCTGATGGTATTCAAATATTTGCCCGACACGAGTATAATCAAGTCGTCGGCATATGCAATCACCTTAAATCCAGCCCTTTCTAACGCTATAAGAATTTTGTTCATTACTCTTAGCCACAGAGTTGGCGACAGCACCCCGCCTTGCGGGGTTCCTCTTCCGGCAGTCCTGGCTATCTCGATGCTCCCTTACAAGTCCTCAATTTTTGTTACTGAACTTTTTTCTATCTGGTTCCTTTTCCGAGCATATACTGGGAAATTCGTCGTGGGACACCCTGTATATTATCTACTAATAAAAAAGTTCTTCCTGTTCCAAACTCTATCCGTGGACACACTATACAGGGTGATTCAGAAGTACTTTGACAAACTTCGGGAGGTAATTGCTGGCAATATTTTAACATAAAAAGTTCTTATAAACAGTGGTCCTTGGCGACTTCGTTACGGATATACATATATATAAGTCGGCAAGGACCACTGTTTATAAGAACTTTTCATCTTAAAATATTGCCGGTAATTACCTCCCGAAATTTGTAAAAGTACTTTTGAATCACCCTGTATATTTAAATCTTACCTACACTTCTAACATAAACGAATTAAAATTAATGTCAAATGTTAAGGAAGGATATCAAGTAACGACTCAAGTGTGTAGTTAAGCAATATTAGTTCTAGCTCAAAACCACATGTTAAAGTAAAATTTCTTTAAAAACACGCCTCATCACCTGTAAGTCACCTGTCATTTATGACACCCTGTTAAAGTCTGGTTTATTTTACGTTAAGATGTTGGCGACAGAGACAGGACAGGACTAAGTTCTTTTACCATTACATTCACAATATTTTAAACTTATGTGGGGGTCTTAATGGTTTATGAGCATAATGTCTTGCAAAAATACAGCGTTAATTTTATTTACAATAAAAACATCGAACTCAACGTGCGATAGATTAAAAGTGAGGGTCTTATTTATTGGTACAACATGACACGCTTTAAAAAACTCTAAACATATAAAAGTTTCGCCGCCCAAATATTGTAGCTACGAGCCAATCAAGTGGCAAGCGGTGCGCCTGTGCATGTTTCGCGTTCAATGCTGCATTGCCATATTATAATTTACGTTTACGGCGTAGTAGAAAACCGCCAAAATGCCATTGTATTTTTAAATAAAAATAGCTGGTTTAGTTCTCAGTGAGCGCAATGTTTGGCAACCTATTGTACCGTAATTAAAATAGATAAACTAATAGTATTAAATTTATTATAACAAGTAACGATAAAAAATTAAATGTTTTTTATTGGACATAAGTTAAGGGTTAATTAACCTAAACTGGTTTATTCTACTCACCGCTCAACTTTAATAATAAACACAAATCTTGCTTTTACCAATATCGTATTAAAACGTCCGTTTGTTCTTACGGATCGTATTTTTACCGTACGAGCAAAAATTATTTGCATCAAAAAGGGCCTTGCATCTAAGAACGTAATGCTTAGCCGTAGAGCTTAATACCTGTTGGGTGTCAGTAACTACCTGAATTAACAATCAATCAGTTATTCCGTCATCTTTGACAGTCGTTACAAGTAATTTGATTAATCGCTAAGTTTTCCAATTTCCTGAACAATTCATACAATGGGCTTTACGAAACAGCACAAAACATTCATGGTTGAAGCGTATTTTCGAAACGGGGTTAGAGTAAATGGTGAGTGGCAATACAATCCGGGTTTGTGCATGGACGAATTTCCCAACGTTGCTGGGGATTTTTATCATTGCCTAAAAAGAACCGTGGCTGTGTTTAGGGAAACATGTTCTATACAACACAAAATAGGAGCAGGAAGACCATCTGTAAGAACAGAAGAACTTGTTGCAAACGTTCGTGAAATAATGCAAAATACGCCAACAAATTGTATAAGACGCCTGTCCCAAGAAGTGGGAAGATCTTAGGGAACATGCACGACTATTCTTAAGAAGCAGCTAAATTTATTTCCTTATAAAGTGCAAGTATTTCAATAAATACAAGCCTCAGATTTTGAAAGACGCAGGAATTACTCTCAATGGTTTACTCAAAATTAATTGGAAATAAATGATTTATTAGACCTTACCATTTTTCAGATGAAGCCTGGTTCCACCTCTCCGGTTATGTGAATTCTCAGAATACACGCATGTGGAGTAGTGAAATTTGCACCCTTAAAAAATTGGTGTCTGGTTAGCTGTTTCCCAACCAATAATTGTTGGTTCTCTTTTTTTCTATGCAGTTACAGCACAGCGGTATAGAGACAATATTTTGAATCTATTTGTGGAGCAATAATTACTTGACGACGAACTACGTTTTGGATATTTTCAACAGGACGGTGCAACCGCCCATACAGCCGCCGAAACTATTAACTACTTACGCAATTTTTCGACGACAGATTGATCAGTTTTTGATCAGACATTGAATTCCCACCTAGATCACCTTGTTTAACTGTTATGGATTACTTCGTTTTTCCTCATTTAAAGAACACTATTTTTAAAACACCAGTTGCAAATTTAGAACAATTACAAGAATGTGGTAACATTTCTCCAGAAATGCTTGTCAACACTTTCGAAAATATGAAGAGACGTCTGAATTTATGCTTGCAGCATGGCGGTGGCCAATTTCAGCAATTTATGTAATTATTTTTCTTTCTGTATATTTTTACTTTGTTAATCCTGTAAACAACAAAAATAAATTTGTATTTGTCTACTTATTTTATTACTTATTAGTTTGGCATATCATGTCATAATATAAATTTGACAAAATTTTAACTTAGATTTGGTTATAATATATCGTCCCCATATCATTGTGATTTAAACCAAGTCCTACGCTTTTTAATCCAAGCCCTCTTTGATGCAAATCATTTTTGCTCGAGCGGTATATTATCTTTTCCATATCTCAGGTTTAAAAAAAATATTGACATACGGTTTTCATATTCTTCGCACGTTTTTAGTTTCTTGCCCCGTACAAATATGTGACATTATTTTTCATTTAAAACTCCTTTTTTTCGACCCCCGCAAACTTATTAAACAGAAAACTAAGCACTTTCCAAATAATAAACCTTCTGTAAATTATGCCAAACATTTCTTTAACCTAAGAGCAAGAAAAACCCAGCTTTGCTCCATTTATCTTAAATTTTTATTTGCTGACTTGCCAAAAAGATTTTCATTGGATTACTTTTAAGGCCATAACAGTTTACCATAACAATAAAGTTTTCTTCATTACATGGCGCCTGGCCAATTGTGAGAAACGAGATAGAGGCGCATATTTTGTATGTGTTTGTGCTCATAAGGCCTTGTATAATATCCTGTTGCTTGTTTGGCAACGAACGATGTTTACTAATACATAAATTTATTTGTACAAGCTTCTAGATAATGTTTGCTATAGTTGTTTTGAGTAGTGGATTTATACAGCTACCAGAACATGGAATATTCCATAGATCCGAATCCCCCCACCACAACGAACCGAAAATCCCCCCTCTCCTCCCCACCAACATTCCCCACTCCTACCCCCACTCCCATCCCTACTCCCACCCCCACTCCCACCTCCACTCCTAGTCATACTATTATTCCCTCCACCCTTAAACAATATTTAAACCCAAATACCGAATTATTTTGCAGTTAGTTATGTATCCCGAGTGGTTTCATATTCCGAATCCCCCCACCACAACGAATCGAAAATCCCCCCTCTCCTCCCCACCAACATTCCCCACTCCTACCCCCACTCCTCCCCAGCCCTCCCCCTCCTTTTTGTTAAATGTATATATTTTCAAATATTAAACAATAACGGCTTAAAATGAATTTAGTCGATCATTCATGGGACATTGAAAATCACGAATCGTATAATCCAGACGAATACATACAAAATAATTTGATATTAAGAAAAACACCACCAAATTTATCTAAAACAGCAAAAAGAAAATTTAGAGAAAACGAAAGAAAAAGATTCCAAAAATTAGAAGCGGAATTAAATACGGTTAAAGTTAACACTACTATGAGTTGCCCTTCATCCCAACTTATGTTAAAATTGATAGAGGGAGAGAGGGAAATTATGGATTTATCTAATGAAGAATTAAAGTTGATTCCTGTGGAATATTATTTAAAACACATTGAACCATATATTCTACTAGAAATTTGGGGGCGACTCCCGATTGCCTACAAGTCAAATGTTCAGTTACAATCAACTCTCCCCTGTTATTTTCATTACAACAATTTTGGGGGGACACAATTCGACGGTCCAGTATCCAGTCAATCTAAATGCCGAAGATGTACATTTATATATTGAATTTGTATAGATATAACTTGTACAAGTAATAAAAATATATAAAATAATTTTATAAAAAGTTGTTATTTTAGTTACACCTTTCCCAATTATGTAGTAGGTATTTGTTTGTCAAGGCAGATGTTTTACCAGGAAATTATATTCCTGGTATAACATCTGCTACATGATTCTTAAAAGACAATAAGGATTAAAACAGAAGGTATACGACGGGATTACATCTCCAAGTATCGCAAAGAAAAAATGTAAAAACTTCTCTGGGAAATAATGATACCAAAACAACTTCGTTACTTACCGGCAACTGTTTTTAAAGATTCTATCATACTGAACAGCTATAACAAATAAGGTAGTACTTGTAATAGGAAACCACTTATTTCCAAGTATACATTTTATTTACCTTACAAAATTAACTTAACTTTAAGTTATAGGCATAGGCATAGACATAGCTTGATGTACTTTCATGAGCAGGACGTAATGTAATCGATAGAAGAAATGTTTTTTATTTTACAGGGTTGGACTTTGTCTTCGTAAAATTGCATCCTAACTATCTTACAATCTTTACATTTTGAATTTAGTAGAAAATATATTGTCTACGCGATGTTATATATTAAATAAAAATACATACTTTTAATTAAAATATTAATTAATTAAAATATTAATTAACAGTATTCACCTGAAGACGACTGGAGATATTTACCAGTTGAAACGTTGTGATATGGAAAACTAAAGCCAATGGAAGTCCAAAACACGTCTATTATTTATTAATTAACTTATTTAAATAAATATAATAAAAATTTAAACAAGAAAACTCTTTTATTTTAAAATGTTTTCACCGTTAACATAATACTTTCTTATCAACTCGGAAACCTTTAATTTTGAAGATATAGTATTGTATTGTAGAATCCCCCTTAATACGGACCTATCACTATGTTATACATGCTTCAATTTCAAACTTTGAGACTGGGGGAAACTTCTTGTCTTTAACAAAACGTATATAATAGGAACAAATTGCAATTTTATAATCATTCATTCATTCAATAATAAGGGTTTAGTTATATTTAATTTACCTATTTTATCCATTTATTAACTTAACTTTTGTAACATTTTGTTGTTCAATACTGTTTTGAATTTTGATTGTAACATGTTATACTGAATTGCTTAAACAAATAAATGAATGAATGAATGAAAAAAAATAAAAAACCTTTAAAAAATATTTTTTTTGATTTATTTTTAGATAGACTAGGAATAATATAGAAATAGGTTTTACTCACCTCTTAAAACCCATAAATGCACCAGCAAAAATATATTGTTTGTGAACACATTGTATGATTAAATCACAATCATCATTTAATGATGTTTTTATTTGACCACTAAAAGTTCCAATTTTTCTCACAGCTTTAATATGAATTAAGTGTACGAAAACATATTAGTTAATCACTTTTAAAACGCTAGAAAACTAAAAGATTGATATATTATAATACGGAACCGAACTGCTTCATTAGGAAACAATATAAAACTGTTTTCAGTCGTTTCGTCATTTGCAAACTGGTATGAGACCAAACCACTATTTACGAAGCGCGAGAAAACAAATGACCGATTAATAGGTACCTAACTAAAAGCCTTTTGTTTGAGAGAATAAAATAGTGCATGCTTAAAAATGTTATTAAATAAAAAATTTGCATTCAAATTAAAGATTGTGAATCAACTTCATTGTCTTATTTAATAATCTATCGTTTCATACCCAAAATTAGCAATTATTGTTTTATCGTTTCAGCATTTAAACAGAGAATACAATTTTTAAATATTTTTTATCTAGTAGTAGAGGGCGATGAGGCATTCAATAACAATTTTGGCATTAGTATTTAATATACGTCATGTGTTTAGGATAACATCATGTTACTATTTAGAAAAGATGACGTCTGTCAATTAAGATAAGTCAAGGTCACCTATCACCTGTCAATTATCAAAATTGGAATTTAACACATGATATGGGTTCGGGGTGATGTAATAAGACGTTTTGAAAAACCCGAAGTCGATCGGTCAAATGGTTCGGGAGATATAGTTTTTTGCGATTAGCTCCCTTATGACTAAAGATGAAGGGGTGCAATTTGGTAAACAAGTATAAGATGAACATACCTATCGAACAGTGAAAGAACATTTCAAAAATCTCAAAAAATAAGACAGCTAAACGTATAAAACCATTAGGGTTATTATGTAAACAATAAGACAGAATAAAAGTAGCATATGCTTAAAAGTTATTTATTTATAAAAGCGTATCCCGTTTAAACTCATCATTTCAGTAAGATGAACTCTTTAAAAGATATAGAAAACGTGGAATTTAGCACTGATACCGTAAACAAATTAGAATATAAAACCATAATGAATTTTGTTCAAGATGGGAATATACCTAAAGATGTGGTAGAAAAACAAGAACTACAAAAATTAAGAAAAATTGGATTTAAAATAAAAAACGCGGATTTGTTCTATCATGTAAACAATATTAAAGCATACAAGTTTAAACGTAATGAGCAAGCTTATGGAGATATTCGATTTATGAAAGTTTTTAATAAAATAACAGAAAAGCGCGTCGCTGATTTAAAATTGAAATATACGACATACCACAAACTTCAAAATTGTTTTTTAAAGTACATCTAATGGATGATACAAAATTAAAACCAAATTTATTGGTAAAATCCTCCCACCAAAATTAATTACCTCCCACCACCTTATTATATTTCTTATTTAAACAACTAATTGGATTACATTAAACATTAGTTTATCACATTTTGTTTTCTTATAACCTAAAATGCAACAATCAACCAATCTGCAATCCAAGAAGCAAGAAGAGTTTAGCAAAAATCGTAATGGGAGTCTAATAAACGAATCCATGTTCTTTTTAAACAAAAGTAAAACCAAATGGGTCAGTGTTGGATTTTCTTTGGAGCGAAAATATTCTCCTGTTATTAAGCTGAGTGGAAGCAAGTATAATCAAAATGTAATTTTTAATGAAGATCAATGGATTTCATTTTTAAATAATCAAGGAATAATGTTAAGCTTTATTTATTCTACCAATTTTGGATGGCAACCAATGCATGGGAGTGGATATGCAATTCATTTTGTGTTTATTAATGGAACAAGAATAATCAAGATTACTCAAGATGGAGTCGGTGAAATATTCTTAGCTGGTGATACAATTAACGAAATAGTCAATTTATCAAATTTTGTCAAATATCGTTTTGATATTCTAAAATCACTAGAATTTTCAAAATATTATAATACTGTTATAAGTAGAGTTTCAATTAAAAATGGTGATTTAATAAGAAATGTTTATGATATTGTATCATCTAATATTAACAGTTCTAATGTTTGTTGTGTATTGGAATTATTAAATTTTTATCCTGAATGTATAGTAGAGGATGTTGAATCATTTGCTTGTAATGATTTTGTAAAAAGTTGTATTGAAAAATAAAAAAAAAATTTTTAACATACTTTATGTTTTATTCCTCCCTCCCATATATTTTATTCCTCCCTCCCATATCCTAAATAACTTATTTAAAACTTTGATTTCATTCCTTCAAGTATTATTATTCAAGATGTGGTTATCTTATACACATAAGACATCTGCACATAATTTGACAACTGCCGTGGAGAATTTAGCCCAAGATTTTAAAAATTTGCAATTTGATGTTGAACATGAATCCGAATATGGATTTGATAGATTTTATACCTATGATGAGTGTATGGAAATGTCTATGAAGTATGAAAAAGCTTCTGAAGCATGCAGTATATACTTACACACATCCGACTTAAGGACTTTCCTGTGTTCAATAAAGGAAATGGGGTTTGAAGATTTTCTCGATGAAGTAAAAACGTTTGTACCTGTTGAAATTATGTTTGAAATATTTCAAACCTAATGTGTAATTTTTGTTAAAATAAAAAACTTAAATAATATATTTATTTGTTTTATTCAATCATTATAGTATTATCATCATACAGTTTAAAAACATTGGAGAGTGCACAGATGCAAGATGGTTTCGAATGATAGAAACATTGGACCCACTCACTTTTTCCTAATGGAGGATATTCATCAAGCTCAATTACAGCACATGAGGAATATTTTTTTATATATTCAGATTTTTTTTTTCCTTTAACATAAACGCGTTCCATATTTTCAGTTAAACCTTTTATAATTTCAGAAAATTTGTGGATCGGTGTAAATCCTTCATTCCAGTTAATACAGTGGTGATTTTGCATTAACCAAACAGCTTGTTTATGTAATTCAGGTGAAAGATACTTCATATTAAATGGAGATTTAAATACATAATGACAAATATTTATTCCATCAAAAGCAGCTAATTCCTTTGCAAAAAATTTGTTTTTTTCTATATAAAAACCTTGAACGTCGATTATTAGGGATTTCATATTTTTATAAGAGAAAATTTTTTATACATGGATTTCTTTTCAGAATAATCACGTATTTGCTGCTTTAGTTTTTCTAACTCCTTTGAAAAGCAAGATAAGCGTTGTTTCAATTCTTTATTCATAATGACTATTAATAAACTTAATCCATTCATATATTGAAAAATGCGGATTACATTTGCCTAACAATTTTTGTTAGTGGATTATAGCTAAATATTTTATCATGAAGAATAAGGCAGTATACTGATGTATCCTTTTTAATACTTTCGTTTGTTTCAAATTCAATTCTCATGACTACTGAACCAGTGTGGATCGTTTCCTTTTGATGCGAACAGTCTATATGAATAATAGGACACTTTTCTTTAAAACTTTTAGGTGTAAAAATTGGTTCATTTGATGTTCCATAGTAAGAATGTCTAAAATTGGTAAACATTTCATACAGAGCTGAATACTTGTTGTCCTTATAGTTTAAATATAAGTCGTGATAGGGATATCTCTCAGAGTTTAAAAAAACTCTTATATTTGTTAAATCAACATTATCAAAATGACTCATGTCTTTTTGTACATCATCTTTTCTGTTCTCTTGGAAGGCAATTACAGCATGACGCACAACTTCGGGTTTACTGCTCGTTTTTACCGGCCAGGTATGACGCGTTGTTTCTGGTAAAGAAGAATATTCAACAAGTTCCCAACTTCTATAACCTATCAGTATTTCTCTGTTGGATTCAATTATTTTTGATATGGATAGTTGTTGTGGTATGTCAACTAAAATATGTGGTATTTTCCAAAATATCTTATCAAATGTAACTTTTGGTTTTTCTACAATAGCCGTTCTAGGTTCCGTATCATCCTTGAAGAAAACTCCATCCAAATCATTGCTAGCTCTAATTAAAACTAGTTCCTGTTTCATATTTAAAATTATTTTTCTGTAATCTTCAAAAAAACCCATCAACAGTTTTAGAGGTATTGATACATTAAATTTTCCATGTTCATCAACTAAAATTCTATCAGCTTCCTCTCGATTAGGAAACCATCCACTATTTTGCAATTTTAAGCTTTCATTAGTATTGAATGAAAGATAACCTTTTAAAGTTGATGTAAGACCAACATTTCTTACTGAATCTACAGTAATACCGTTAAGTTCATATCTTATTTCTCTAAACAAAAATGCAACTCCATTGTTTATAAATCTTAATTTCCCAGTATATTGACCATCCTCATTCTTCAAAGTTCCTTCAATATAGAGAAGACTCTCTGAAGGTAAGGTAAAAGCATCTAGTTCCTGTATCGGTATGCGAATCTCATCATTGTAATCAAATTTTGAAGAAATAAATGGTTGGTAGGTGTGTAATTCTGAACCAACTATTGAGTTATCGACGTAAAGCTTTTCATTAACGTTTAGAATATCCATTATTTTTGAACTTTATAACCTAGTGATTGAAGAAATTTGCGATTTTTTGGTGTTAACGCTTTGATGTGATTCGTATTACTAGTTTTTCGCTTCAAATTCCTCTTTTTATAAGTTTTCGTTGGTGGTTGAACTCTAAGTTGATGTGGTATATTATATCTAACAACCATATTATATATTTGTTTTTAAATGTAATCTAACAGTTATTGTTTCTTTACGAAAATTTATTAAGTCTCCGTCCTGGTCAACAATTTTGACAGTAATATTGTTTATCGTTTTCACGCTCACTGGAAAGTACAATATGGGTAATGGTGACTCCACGATCTTATAGCCTGGAGCAACTGCCGGAAAAAACTGATGGATAATATGAACTGGTTTACCGTTGTTGAATGATCCAACGCAAATACTACAATCAATGCAAATAGCATTAACCTTACTTATATTTGTAACTTGATCCGAATTATCAGGTACAAACGGGCTAATTTTTCTTTTATGAAAACCTAATATCTTTCCAATTGAATCTTTTTTGGTGAAATCTAAGAACTTACTGCACAAAATGTGACATTTTAGAGTATTAGTATTTGGTTTTAAAACAAATGTAACTTTTTCATCAAATATATTTTCAATATTAACTTTTATATAATTTTCAATATCTTCTATATCATAAGTTCCTTCTGGAATTGTTATAACTTTATCTCCTATATATAATTTGTTTTTTCCTGGTTCAATATTTGGTATACTCATAAAAGATTCGAAATCAACCAACCCCAAGAAATAATCTTTATCATCATCCAAATAAATTGGCGGATTAAAATCTGCTGATAATACTGAAGTATTTCCTGATATTGCAATTGTTGTAGACATAATAAAACACTAAACTATTTTTCCAACACCATATTATTATATAGGAATTGAATAGACAGCTGTCCGCAATTATAAGAATTTTCTTTTTGTTTTACATCATAATTATAATATGTTTTTATGTTTCCATTAGTATTAAAATAGTTCAACAATTCAAAAGGTGGTTTTAGATTACCATAACTATCGAAATATAGAACTTTATTTTTATTTTTGATATAAGCAACCCAGTGAGTACCCTCATTTTGTTGACTATCTAAATTAACTATACCACTTTCTTTTATTCTTATTTTAATTGGTAGATTATCTCTCATAAAAACACCTCTAAAATGTGGAATTCTTAAATTTTTAACAATATGAATTATATCCAAGTTTGTAAGAGCCCTAAGAGGAAATTTTATTTGGACTTTTTTTTTAGAGATTTTCTTTTAATAGATCCTCCTTTATATGGTTTAATGTACAACCCCCGTCCTTTCCCACTCTTATATGGTTTAATAAATAATCCCTTCCCTTCCATTGCTTGGTTATGACGTTGAAGTTCTTCCAGCTGTTGTTTAGATGTTTTAATATTGTTCACGGCGGTCGCGATTCCTGCTGCTCCCCCTCCTAGAGCTCCCAATGCTCCTAAAATAGGTAGCAAGAGGGGTAAGAAACCTCCTATTGTCTTGGGTGGTTTAACAATACGTTTTCTTCTTAGTTTTCCACCATTCTTTATTGCCATCATAATTTGTTTTTTTCTTAGTTTCCCACTCTTCTTTATACCCATTCCAAGCTTTCTTTTACCTTTCATAATTCCTGTTACTGTTAATGCAGCAAGTTTTTCTCCTAGTGAGGAATCTTTTGCCTTTACTCTTTGCCAAGCTTTCTCCTCGAGTATCTTGTCTGCGATGTGTCTCGTTGGTAACTGTTCTGATTTTGAATATGCTATATCGTGCAATCTGCAAGCAGCGTCCAACGGATTAATACCAATCTCACCTCTGTTTATTCGTTGCTCTAAACGCGTGCCCGGTCCACAAAATTGATATCCGGGAATATGAATTTCAAAAGGCAACTTATTAATAAGTTTGTTTAATAACCCCAATCCTTTCTTTTTGCAGTACTTGTTAGTTATAGTTGATTGTGATGGATGTAGAATCATTTTATAGTTTTTATATGAAGTTGAACTGTCTACTAATAGACATCTCTTATTTAGCTGCTATAAATAGTCTATCATATCACTTATTTTGTTATAACGAATCAAGATGAGAATTGTTAAACAATATTTTTCACTACCTATAACAAACCATGATGAAAGAAGTTTTACTAATCAATTTAGAAAACATGGTGATTTGTTTTGCGGAGGATCCAAAAGAAGTCTTATTGTGGGATGTAGTGGTAGCGGTAAAACCAACGTTATGTTAACTTTGCTTGAACACCCCAATGGACTTAGATTCGAGAATGTATATCTTTATTCAAAATCACTACAACAACCCAAGTACGAATATCTTAGAAATTTACTGAAACCAGTAAAGGAAATTGGATACTATGAATACGATAACGATGAAAATATTATACCTCCTAATGAGATTAAACCTAATTCTGTTATAATATTTGATGATATACCATGTCAAAATCAGAGTATTATAAGAGATTATTTTACCCTTGGTCGTCATAAAAATACTGATTGCTTTTTTATCTTTCAAGGTTACTCTTCAATACTTAAAAGACTAATTCGAGAGAATACAAATCTTTTGATTCTATTTAAACAGGATAACATGAATATAAAACACATATATGATGATCATTGTATGATGGATATGTCATTCGATCAGTTCAAAAATATATGTTCTTATTGTTGGAAAGAACCATTTGGTTTTCTCGTTATTGATAAAGATTGTGAATTAAACGCTGGTAGATATAGAAAACATTTTGATTTTTTTATTTATATATAAATATATGAAATTTAGTTTTCTTGAACATTTTTCAAGTATCAGCTATGAACAAACGTTTAGCAAGAGAGCTTATTAAATCAAGAAAAGCGGTTAAAGAAAAATTTCAGAAATTAAAATTAGCTGCAACTACTACACAATCTCAACTGGAACAAACTTATAAACCATTAACACAACCATTAAACCAATTAATTTCCACAATTGGTAAAAGTGAATTGATTGACTTTAAACAAGAACCTATAGATTTCAAAGAGGAATTGTTTACTTCAAGACCGTATCAGACTTCAACACCAACAAAATTAAAATCCAGAAGAAAAACAGGAAAAACACCTGTATTACCAGCTGAACAACCATCATTTTTTGATACATCAATAGGGTCCCTTAGTGAACTACCAAACGTTAGTCAGCTTCCATATTTTCATGAAACTAGTGTTATAGCTGAAACTTCACCAACTTCCGATTCGAATGAAACAATTGAAAATGAGAATATTTCAGATATCCTAGAACAGACAAGACAAACAATTATGACCTACGTGGACACACCAGGGTACGAACAGTGGCTAGAAAACTTTGATAAATTACCTCGAATGTATATTGATGAAGGTGTGAAAGATACGGAACACGCGTTTGATCATAACTATGGTATTGTTCACGACATAGAACGGGATAAATTTTTTTTAGGTTTAACTCTAAAACCTGTTCAGATTATTGGAAAAGATATAAAGGTTGAGAATAAATTATATTCAGGTACTGTAGGTTTATATGAGTTGCTCTTTAAGAAAAACCCTATGGGTTATAAAAAAGAAGATTTAGATAATTATATGGATATCTTAAAGATAACTAATGCATATCGCAGAAATTTTAATCCCGACGAGCAGGTTCAAGGAAGTTCATCAAACAAATATGTAACAATAATTGGTCCATATCTACAAAAAAATGGAATTACAAAATCTAAACTTACCACTCCCGCAAAACGTCTTGTTCAAGCGTTTAGTAAACCTATTGCTCCTTATCGACAAACCCGACAACGAAGTGGAAAAGGTCTTAAAATGAAAGTTAACAAAGCGAATACTGACTATGTTTATTGGGATAATATAAATGAACTTGTTGATAGATTGCGTCTTCTGTTGGCATCCACATCTGCTGGACATACAGGTCATAATAATGAAATAATTTCTATAGTTGAAGAATTAAAGGAAGCTAAAGTTATACTATAAAAGGATAGTAAATGTAATTATTGTTCATTTTTAAAATGACTGTGGACAAATTTGCTAGACATATCTCAAAACGTTACAAAATAACTGATATAGATATTAAAGATATTGTCAAAAAAGTTGAAAATGAAGTATCCAATAATATTTCAAATAATTTAAACTATATTGAAAACAAAGTAGTTGAACACTATAAATATGAATTGGAAAAAAATCAATTAGGGATTTCCAATTTCGAAAAAGAATTAATAAATCAAAATAAGCGTGTACTTGAAAATGCTGAGAATATTCAAAATATAACGAAAAAACTAAAATTTTGTGAAGATGAACTTACAACAGTAGATCAAAAATTTAAACAGGAAGCAAACAATAGAATAGTAACTATAAAAAATATCGACGTGAAAATATTAAATTCAGAATTAAAATTGGCTGATGTAGAAAAACAGATGGGTGACATCACCATTTTACAACAAGAAACGCAAAAGGTGTTACTTAAATTACAAACTGATATATCTGATACGTCAAAAATCGATGACATTGAAAAAAAGCTTACAAATGATCTTATTTCAAAGTTTAAAACGTTTTCAACTACAATTTATGATAGAATTAAAATGGAAGTAGATCATTTTAAGCACACACATGATAAGATGGATAAGAATACAAAAAAAATAGAAAAGAATTTAAATGTACATCTAATGCTTCACAAAAAAAATATTGATGAATATGCAGCATTAAAAGAACAACTTAACATAATTTTACCACAAATTTCGGAATTAAAATCTATAGAAAATTTAAATAAAGAAGAAATGGAAAAGATTAAAACAACTTTACAAAGAAATAACAATATTTCATTAAACATTTTAAATTTTGAAAAAAAAGTTGATGAAATTAAGAATCTGAAAACCTTGGATTTAAATATTAATGCAAATATTGATAAAATTATCAAGGATATTAAATCATTGCAAGACTTTGTTAAAAATGAAAATTTAATTTTAAGAACTAATATTGAAAAAATAAACGAAATAATGGAAACAAAAATTAAGGAAGTAGTATTCTTTAATGCTAAAGAAAAAATTAAAAGATTTAAAAAATATGTTGAAACTTTAATAACTACGAAAAAAGAAATAGTCGATAGTCTTCTTAATGGGCGACAAATACATGAACTACCATTAATAGAAAGACAAATTATTACTGGTATTCATTCTTCCATACAAAGTATTGCTAAGAAATTAAATGATGAATTAAATAAAATAGATAATGGAATGGGTGAACTAGATACTATAATAAATCCAACATCGTTGAAATACTTGAATACAAAAGTTAAAGATAATCTTGATGATGTAGGAAAAAAAATTGTTAAAATTGAGGAATACTTAAAAGAAGGGGACAAAGAAATTTTATCTCAAAAGCTTAAGGAATGGAATGATGCGTATAAAAGCTACTGGGACAATTATTTTTCTTAAATCATTTGATTAATTGTAATGTCTTTCATTAAGGAAACGGTTGTTAACGAGTTACATAAACCTGCAAGAAAGAATTATCAAAGGAGTAGGGTTATTATTAAAGGACTAAATGACTTATGGCAAGCTGATCTGGTTGAAATGCAACCATATGCAAAATTTAACAGAAAGTATAGATATATTTTGGTTGTTATAAACACATTTTCAAAATTTGTATGGGCATTACCTGTAAAATCAAAAACTGGTAAAGATGTAACCTCAACAATGAAAAATATTTTAAATGATGCAAAATCTCCCCCTAAAAATTTACAAACTGATCGAGGGAAAGAATTCTTTAACAGAGATTTTCAGGACTTAATGGGGAAGTTTAAAATTAATCACTATAGTACGTTTTCAAATTTAAAAGCTAGTATTGTTGAAAGAGTAAATAGAACATTAAAAAATAGAATGTGGAGAAAATTTAGCATGCAAGGTAACTATAAGTGGTTAAATATATTACCTGAGATAGTTTCAGAATATAATCACAGAAAACATAGGACAACAGGATTGAAACCCATTGATATAAGTAAAAGTAATGAAAAAGATGTACTTAAATCATCTTACACACATATCAAAACTGTTAATCCTGCCACTCCTAAATTTAAGAAGGGTGATTTTGTAAGAATAAGTAAACATAGGGAAATGTTTTCTAAAGGATACACACCAAACTGGAGTTCGGAGATCTTCGTTGTTGAACGAGTTAATTTAACTAATCCTACAACATACTTACTAAAAGATGATAAAAAGGAAGATATTTTAGGACGTTTTTATAAGGAGGAGCTCCAAAAGGTAGCACATCCAAATGTATTTCTGGTGGAGAAAGTTTTGAGAAAAAAAGGAAACAAAGTCTACGTTAAATGGTTGGGGATGGATAATTCAAATAATTCTTGGATATTAAAAAAAGATATTCTGTAGTTTATTAATTTATTTTAAAAATAAAAATTTACATAAAACGTTCACTGTATACTTTATTTCTATTTTGTTCTTCTATCACATCATTTAAAAGGTTTTCTACATATTTAATTCTATTTCGAAAACGGTATCTATCCAATATATTTTGCTCATAATCACTTTCCCTTGCTTTTCTATAGGCAAATTTCCATACAAACAGTATATGTGTTTTATTATTTCCCTCATTAAACGTAACAGTTTTCTTTATTTCCTCCATTTATTCTATTGCGTATTAGCTAATATACTAACTTGATTTAATTAAACAAAGTATTCTTCAAATCATTTATTTATAATACAAATATGCCTTAAACAATACATATCCCAACAAATACATAAACAATATAAAAAATATGATTACAAATATTATACATGTACGTATATTACATTCATCCATATGTACTTTGTTATACAATTTATTCCATTTCTCTGTTACAGCATGCAATCTGTTGGAATAATAGACCCTTAATTTATACTCTACAGTGGAAGAGTTATTTATTATATGATCATTTATTTTATAAGTAAATAATCCACTTTTTATATCCATCCTTTTCCATGTTGATGGCCAACTATCATTTCCTTTCTTATTTATCGATAAACAAATAAACGTATCTTGAACATTAGGATCCACTTTTATGAACAGAGTATTGTTAATGAATGAGGAGAGAAATAAAAGTCCTACTGGTAGCATTAACATTTTGAAATTGAAATATATTTTCTTAGTTCCTAAGTTTTATACACACCATGAACTAATTTTCTTAAGATATTTATAACATTATTAACATCCTTATCATCAGTCTTGGATTTATCTTCCAAAATATCAATGTGTTTGTGCCCCCAAGCTAGGGTTCTAAAAGAATCTTCAATAATGTAGCGTTTATTATCTTTTGGAGACAATGCAACCTTATTTTTTAATTGTGTAAACATTTCATGCAATATTGAACGAAATACATTCATTTTCCTAAACTTAATTTCTGAGTTTTCCACTACATCTTTATAATCTTCTTTTGTAATAGAATTTTGAATAACATACTTTTTTACACCCTTTGCTTTCTTTTCGGATTTATCCTCCAAATTAACACAGTAAGCTTTGGCACCTGTTCCATAAAAACTTAATATTGGTTGACCAGAAAACTCATCTTTCATACGTCCTATTACGGATATATTCTTAGTTATATGATGTAAATTGTTTTCATTGTAATTAGAGGTGTCAAATTTAGCTAAATTTTCTTGAATATCTTGATAGAAGTTTTCTGTTTCAACTTGCAATATTAAGCTATCTGTATCTGTATATAATAGTATTGCTTTGTCTCCATATTTGATTTTAATATAATTATAATAAAAATCATAAATAACAGTTTTTGATAGTTCCAAGACTGAAAATCCAACAAAAACAGGTTTATTATAGGTAATTTTTACTTTTTCCATCTGTATTGCAACAAAGTTTTCATTAAAAACTAAACGATTCTTAAAATTTGGTTTAGCAATCAACGTTTGTGCTCCCTGCTTCTTTCCAATATTTTCCCAATGTGTAATTAATCTGATATCAACACGTTTATCGATATTCTCTAATGATTTACCATATATAGCATTATTATATAATTTATAACAATCTTTTTCCAGCTTACTTTTAGATTTATTTCTCATATTGGTATTTAAGTCAATATATGGTTTAAGAAATGGTGATTGTTTAAATTTAATTACTCTATGAATTTTAGTTAATTTTAACCCATTTTTAATTGCTTGTTTAAGATTTCGATAATGAATCACATACTTTTCCTTATTGTTTAATTTACATATTAGTTTCGTTTGTTTTGAATCTGGCGGACAAATATTTTCTGCTAAAAATGGTAGTTCATTATGTTGTTCATGTAAATCTTGAGGGTATTTTATATCTACTTCTAAAACATACCCATAATATGCATTATCATGGATTGTCATCACATCAAGAGTTTCTATTTCTTCCATTGGCATCCAAGAAAAATCACTTATTGGGAGATATTGACTCATACTATGTCCATACAAGTTAGTCGCATCTAAATACATAATAAACGATGATGGTTTATCAGAATCATAATTTTCAAGATGGGGGTTATTTGCTTCAGCTTTTCGAACGCTGCAATGACAAATACCACCTCTTATACTATTCTTAAAAAAATGCAACATATCTATATCGGTTAACAATTCTAATTTGATATTGGTCATTTTTAACATTGCATCCCAACTCAAACTGGGTAATGTGTAATATTGTGCAGGATCCAACTTAAAATTATTTATAGATACATTTCGAAATGTTTCAAAAAAATCTGTTAATATGAGAACATCTGATAGTAAATAAATTTTTGTATAATCCATTAAACTTTGACAATCAAATAAATTCCAAATATTAACGGCTCTCTTATAATCTGAAGGATCTATGGATTCATCTCTTAGTGTATCATAAAAGTGTTCAATTCTTGGAAGTTCCCTTTCATACATTTTTTCAAATGAGTCAACATAAGAATATGGATAAATCCCTTTTTTTCTAATTTCATTAAATTGGTTAGAATTTTGAAAATGTTTTTTAATTTCAATGCATTGATTTGATTCTAGACTTTCACCAAGTGTTTCTAATGAGCTTGCAACAAATCAAAATGAATCCAAAAATCTCATTTTGATAAACAGATTCTTTTCTTTATCATCTTTGTCTTTATATTTATCCACCAAAATGGATTTTGAAAATGAAATGTATTTCTCTTTGTTTTGTGCAAGTACATCAATATTATCTTCTTCACAACACAATTGCTTAACAAATAGGTGACTATCATAACCAGTTAAATTATGAAAAAATATAGGTATGAAATGGGGTATTTTGAAATTTAAGTTGCATATGCTGTGAGCTGCATTTCGAAATTCACCAGTTAAATGATCATGATCTCTAACTTTTTCATTTTCTTCAACTTTTTCGTTACATATATGACATTTGTGGCAATTTTTATAAGACAATTTCTGTTCGTCGGATAAGGGGATCATTTTCACTATAGGTTTAAGATAGTTATTATAAATTCTGTGAACATGACCTTCAATTCGTTTACAAAATTCTTCAGCTGCATCTAAACCAAAATAAGAATCCAATAGTGATAAAGAATTATCATATGAACATTTAATAAAATATGAAAAGGCAAATGGTTCGTGTTTAAACGTGTTTCGTGTATATGAATCCAAATCATTTTCTGGTTGTTCAAAATGTAAAGGTTTTAAAAAACACTCAAAATCCGCATATACTACAAATGGAACTTTAAGCTGTCTTTGAAAATTTTCAAACTGTAGTATATTTTCTGGTATATGTTGTCCGTATTTATTAATTTTGATATCATTGGTTGGAACTCTTGTATACAAATGATTACAATCGTTTTTTTGATGAACTTCTAGTGTTTGCATTGAACTAAAATAAATTAAACAACCATCACAAAAATACTTTTTATAAGTTGTTTTATTGATTTGAGATGATAGTAATCTTGACATATCTTTAATCCAACAGTAATGATTGTTTTCACCCTCACTTATCAACAATAAATTTATGTGTGTTGGAAGTTTTTTATTAGTGTAATGCATGGGACCAACAACCTCATATTTAAATTTATTATCCTCACACATACTCTCTAAACCATAAACATTCACAGAAATTTGGTTAAGTGATTCAAATTTAGATACATCTTTTAACTTTACAGGAAATTCTATTCCTTCAAAATTTAAAAAGTCAAAAAAATTCGGATATGAATGGGTTCTCGCAGAATTAATTTTTGCTGGAAATAATGCACTTATCACACTCCAACCGAAACAATATGAGTCCTTATTTTTAACGTTAATTATACCTTGCTTATTTGAAATTTGTTTTGGTAGAGGTATATATGAGGATGCTCTAATTGGATTATATTTGTTAACATTAAGTTCTAAATGCAATATTTTTTCTAAAGCCCAACCAGATCCATTTTCTGCAAATATTGAAACTTTCTCTTTGATTTCTGATAAAAACTCCTTATAAATTACACTTAAATTTGATGATGATGTTATGATCTTATTTTTAGTATTAAATGATTTAGTTTCTAGTGTCTCTTTAGTTTGTAACAAATATTGTCCAAATAATTCTACATTTATTTTTACACATTTATGCTTAACTAATTGTTCTAATATTATACTTATGAACTTTTGTTTTACCTCATCAAAAAATTCATCAATGTCTACATACTTTTTGGATGGAAGTAACATATACGACACAATTCTGTTTTTAAACGCGGAAGTAATAATTTTCACATTATCATCACTTTTAAATCCGCTTTTATGTTGGTTTGAGCGTAAATGGGCAACAAGTTTATTTTTCACATACCAAGTATCACAATCTTTACAACGTGTTAGAATAAGTTTGGGAATTGGTGGTTGTATTACACTTTGTCTCTTGGTTTCTTCTATTTTAATTTTTTTTTGTAGGTACATCACATAACTTAGTAATAGTTTTTCTTTTTTGATGTGAACAAGATGGTTTATTAGGACAGGATTCTCTTTGATGTCTATAAACATTTGATTGTTGTTTAAAACTTTTGCTGCAATCACTGCATTGGAACATCTTGTATGATTAAAGGAGAACTGAAGGGAAAGGAGAAAACACTGATAATTATTCCTCTGCAATTAATTTTTTTTCTCTCATATGATCTAACCAAACATGTGTTTCCAATCCTAAACTTATAAGCTGTATATGATCGTTAAAGAATTTAGCTCTAACGGATCCTGTAAGAATCTTATCACATAAAATTATACCTTCTTCAATCATCATCAATAAATCTTCATCATCGCAGTTACTTACTAAAAGTCTATAATTTGAGATAACGAAATGTTTTTTTAATTTCATCACTTTTATTTTATGCTTTGATTTTAACATCTTTTAATTCTTTTATAAAATTTCGCATGTTCGTCCGCTGTTTTCACTGGTCTTATCTAACAACAATTTACACAATACTGTTAACAACTAGCACTACTATTAAATATTTACTGTCTGCACACTAAACGATGATAATGTAAAACAATCCCAAAGCTTAATGTAATGTAATATGAAACCACTCGGGATACATAACTAACTGCAAAATAATTCGGTATTTGGGTTTAAATATTGTTTAAGAGTGGAGGGAATAATAGTACGACTAGGAGTGGAGGTGGGAGTAGGGATGGGAGTAGGGATGGGAGTGGGGGTAGAAGTGGGGGTAGGAGTGGGGAATGTTGGTGGGGAGGAGAGGGGGGATTTTCGGTTCGTTGTGGTGGGGGGATTCGGATCCATGGAATATTCCATGTTCTGGTAGCTGTATAAATCCACTACTGTTTTGGTATTTACGTATACGTACCAAAATTGAACACGTATATGGAAGCCTTGGGTATCTGTCTGTTCGTCTGTGTGCCCAGTATGTGCTAATAAATATTGGAGAATACATATGCATAAGATTTTTTTAAATACATTGTGCAGTAAAAGATAAACACATTTGTGGAAGGCATTGTCCTTGAGCTTAAGAGATTGAGAGCCTAAGAGCCTGAGACCTTGGAACTGGAGAGCTTGAGCTTGTTTGACAACGATCGATGTTCACTAATAAACTAATTTATTTGAATTAAAGAAATGAGACAATTATTTAAACCTTACTACTTCAGGTTTAAGGAGTTAATTTCTTAGATAACAAACGAAATTTAATAAAATATATCAGTGTTGCCAATATTGTCAAAGATTTTTGAAAGAATAGTAAAGGATAGTCTTAATTTACATTTAAATTCAATAAATTTGTTATCTAAATGGCAATATGGCTTTCGAGAATCAAGTGATACATATTCTGCAGCTGTTGATTTAATTTCAGAAATTTAAATGTCTTATGATAGAGGCCAAAAATGTACACTTGTTTCTCTAGATCTTTGCAAAGCTTTTGATACAGTAAATTTTTTTATTCTTTTAAGAAAACTTGATATGATGGGAACTTCGTGTATAGTTTTTGACTTGTTTAGAAACTATTTGAATCAGCGGAAACAAAAAATTCGTATCAGAAATAAATATAGCAAATTTCCTAATATTAATTATGGTGTTCCGCAAGGTTCGATTTTGGCCCCTTTATTTTTCCTTATTTATATTAATTTTATATTTAAATTAAAATTGAAAGGAAAAATTAGATTGTTTGTTGATGATACAACTATTTTATACATCGCTGAGTCACATGAAATTATACAAAATTTTATAAATCATGATATGAAAATTATTGAATTATGAATATATGCAACTTGCGTACGTGCAACTTGCGTACACGGGTAGGTAGGTCCCGCGAACCAGGTAAAACTGCAAGGGTACATTATTCCAACTTGCGTACATACACAAATATTAGAAGCTTATAAACAAACTAAGGACATAAAAAAATGCCCTGATAACAACGAACAAACCGGTTGCCAATACACCTTTTAGAACCGATTGGAGAGGGCGTATTATTACGGTCCGTTTAAAACTCTGTGTATGTGAGGACATAAAAAAATGCTCTGATAACAACGAACAAACCGGTTGCCAATACACCTTTTAGAACCGATTGGAGAGGGCGTATTATTACGGTCCGTTTAAAACTCTGTGTATGTGAGGACATAAAAAAATGCTCTGATAACAACGAACAAACCGGTTGCCAATACACCTTTTAGAACCGATTGGAGAGGGCGTATTATTACGGTCCGTTTAAAACTCTGTGTATGTGAGGACATAAAAAAATGCCCTGATAACAACGAACAAACCGGTTGCCAATACACCTTTTAGAACCGATTGGAGAGGGCGTATTATTACGGTCCGTTTAAAACCCTGTGTATGTACGCAAGTTGGAATAATGTAGTCTTGCAGTTTTACCTGGTTCGCGGGACCTACCTACCCAAGTACGCAAGTTGGAAGAAATAATCCTTGTACGGAAATTAAACGTACGCAAGTTGGAGGATACCTAATTACCTTGAATTATGGATGTGTACTTAGTTATAAATTAACATTAAATTTGGAAATATCCTCTTTGTTATGTATAGGAAGAAACCCAATTTATACAGAAGTGATTTAAAATTAAAAGTCGGGCATTTAAGACAATCAAATAAAATTAAATTTTTGGGGTTGATAATAGATGAAGCTATTAATTGGAGTGAACAAATTGAATATATAAACAGAAAATTGTAGCACCAGTAGGGATTAAAAAAAAAAACTCAGTTTTTTGACTCCAAATTATATGTTACGTCCTATTTATTTTGCTATTATTTACTCTCATTTACAATATTTACCTTTAATATGGGGATTAACTTTTCAAAATTTGCTTAACCCGTTAGAAGTTTTACAAAATAAAGCAATTTTAAAATATATATTGCTTGAATAGACAATATTCATAAACTTTTATATAAAAAAATTTAATAATATGTCAATTAAGGATATTCACTTAATGAAAATATATAACTAAGAAAATAAAAGGGGAAACTAAATTTTAAACTAAAAAATATTTAAACGTGCACTTAATTTATGATTAATTATCCTTTTCAAATTATTTAGAAATGATGTCTAAACGATATTATTAGTTATATTATTTTAGTTAAAGAAATAATAATTGAATAATTTTATACATATTTAAATATTTTTATTTTTTTATTGAATATTACCATTTTAAGTATTATTTTGACTTACCTTGTATTTTAATTAGTTATATTTAAAAATTATATTTTTGATGTTGTTAGTAGATAATCCCGCATGAACAGATGTTTTTTGGATTTTATTTGGAATAAATAAATAAATAATAATAAATAATAAATTCAAAAATGCCTGTTGTTAATTTATCAATGCCACTTCCTGGTATAGAAAGATTGAGTGTATACCATCAATTATTCAGGTGCTAGAAGCCCAAGGATGTTCCATGTTAAAAAACAATATTTTCTTTAAACAGGGTAGTATTTTATGGGGCTAGCGCCTTCTCAATACGTCTCATCTCCTCATAACCCATGGAATATTATACCAGTGACTATTTACAAATAACCGCTTCTATGGTAGTCATTCAATAAAAACTTTTGCTATTACGGCAGTTATGAGATGACTTTTTAATATGTAAGCGACTAAGATAATAGGAATAAGTAATACCAAGTAACCTCCAACAAGAAACAGTAGGCCAATAATATATTCATACCCATATCATTATTTTTACTAATAATTATATTTGCTCAACGTTTCTCTAACATGCTTTATCAGAAGATAATTGATAACCTTATTGACAGAGCAATTATAATTTATTTAAATTAAATAAGTAAGATAAATATGCACCAGAAAACAATTGGAGATACTAACCAGTCGAAGGGTTTTAATTTATATGAAATTTAATAAAGACATTGCAAGTCAAAGCACATCTATCATTCCAGAGAGCTTCTAATAATCCCTTTTTAAATGAGTTGTTTGAAAATTCCCTTGCTTTATTCTTTTTTCCTGAAATCAATACGATTTTCTTCCAATTAAAAAATAATTAATCAACTAGGAAATTCAAATTGGAGGTAGCTTAAACCTTAAAATATTGTCCAATTAGAAACCAACAATTATAATTTTAAATCCCTACGTATTTTTTCAAGATAATGGCTTCCCTAATTTTTGTATATTGGATTAGAATGAAAGTGGACTATTTGAGATAATCCAAAGTACCTAACAACATTGAGTAAATTAATATGGAACAATTGGTTGAGAAAACTCTAGTCCAATTGGGGTAGTAGTTGTGATGAGACTCAGAAACATAGACCAATGGCAAGTTTCTTATCTACCCCTGGATTTGCCCCCAATAATAAATGCAACAACTTAGTGCAGCATAATGATGTACTTGATGGTAGAGCACAAGAATACAGTGCAGGTTTAGAACCATCACTATTTCTAAAAGAAAATAATAGAAGCATAGCACCAGGCTTCTTGGCAAAACTGTAGGAAAACATTACTCCACAGTACTTGCTCAAATTACATAAGTATAAATATCATCCGTATGAATATCAAAAAGATCAGGAATTGAAGGAAGGTGATGAAGGAAGATTAATGTTCAGAATTGTAGACAATGGAGTACAGAAAATAATCACAGATTTGTTTAAACACGAACTCAGTACCCTCAAAAGGTTAATGTTTGGGTGGGAATATTTGAACATCGGATTATTGGACCGTTTTTTATTATACAAAATTTGGAAAAGGAGAATTTATAAAATCAAATTGGGACTGCGTTGCAGGAAGTTGCTCCCGAGATTGAAGATATTTAGAATTAAAGGACACCATAGATTGGCCATCTAGTTCTCCTGATCTTTCACCAAACGATTCTTGTTCACGTTAAACGTGTTATTGATAAAAATTTGCCTTATCAAAATTTGTATGAATTGTAATTGTAAATTCAGGGGTATGCAATCGAATCTCTGCGTATTAACTTAATAATGTAAGAACTGAATCTTCTGACCGATTAGAATATTCTAAGTAATTACTACACAGAACTCTGCACCAACACCCCAGTAAGTTTTTAGCAGCTTCAGATCAGCACTGCAAGTTCTCTCCCTAAAACAGTGGGGTCCTCATAGCTGTGAAGCATGCGCACGTGTACCTCTTTTGAAGTACAAACACCTACACTGCACCCAATCAGACACCTACACAAACACTATCACAGTAAGTCGCTAACAACAAACATAACTAACACTTCTAACAGCTTACTACTGCTTCAGATCAGTACTGCAAGTACTCTCCTCGAAATAGCCGGGTGCTTATAGCCGTGAAGCATAGTCACGTGTTACCTCTTCTAAAGCACAAACACGTACACTGCACTAAAAGCCTTACACCTACACAAACTCCTTCACAGTAAGCCGCAAATAAATAAACAAGTAATACGACAAAACCGAAACCTAGGCAGAGGTGAAATACGAAGCAAAGTATGCACTAGGAGTGCAAGGCGGAAGTGCTAAGCGAGTGGTCTGAAGCCATGGCGCGGAAACCGCAGGAACACGGGAGTTTAGTCGGTAGGCAGGCGCATCACAGTTGAATCCGATACTACTCTGCCTCACAGGGTGCCAGTCTTTAGAAGATTATCCTCGAAGCAAAAAAAGGATATTTCTAAGCAGCAAACAGTGGACTGTTTGAGTATCTAATTAAACAACATTAAGTTGTCTTTTAAATTAGTTGTTGTCTTATTATGTATTTTGTATTTCTACTGGCATCCAATTGTTGAAATAAATATAATTCTCAGTTTTCGTTTTAAGTACTTGTGTTAATTCAGTGAGTACAATAATTATTTTTTCTTTAATATTGTAAAGTGTGTTGAAACTAATAAAAAATAAAACGTCTAGTGATTTGACATTGTAATAATTATTATTGATGTATCATTAAGGAATATACCGTGCGAGCAATTGCATCAAAGAGGGCCTTGCATCTAAGGACGTAATGCTTAGCCGTAGAGCTTAATACCTGTCGGGTGTCAGTAACTACCTAAATTAAAAATCAATCAGTTATTCCGTCACCTTTGACAGTCGTTACAAAAAAGGAGCAGGAAGACCATCTGTTAGAACAGAAAAACTTGTTGCAAACGTTCATAAAATAATGCAAACTACGCCAACAAATTGAATAAGACGCCTGTCTTAAGAAGTGCGAATATCTTATGGAATATGCAGGACTATTCTTAAGAAGCAGCTAAATTTATTTTCTTATCAAATTTTGAAAGACGCAGGAATTACTCTCAATGGTTTACCCAAAATTTATTGGAAATAAATGATTTATTAGACCTGACATTTTTTTCGGATGAAGCACGGTTTCACCTCTTCGGTTATGTGAATTCTCAGAATACACACATGTGGAGTAGTGAAAATCCCCATTTTTTTTGTAGATTCCACATTGCACCCTCAAAAAATTGGTGTCTGGTTAGCTGTTTCCCGAAGAAGAATTGTTGGTCCTATTTTTTCCATGACACAGTTACAGCATAGCGGTATAGAGACAATATTTTGAATCCATTTGTGGAGCAATTACTTGACGACGAACTACGTTTTGGATATTTTCAACAGGATGGTGCAACCGCCCATACAGCCGCCGAAACTATTAACTACTTAGGCAATTTTTTCGACGACAGATTGATCAGTTTTTGATCAGACATTGAATTCCCACCTAGATCACCTTGTTTAACGGTTATGGATTACTTCGTTTTTCCTCATTTAAAGAACACTATTTTTAAAACACCAGTTGCAAATTTAGAACAATTACAAGAAAGGATTATCCAAGAATGTGGTAACATTTCTCCAGAGATGCTGGTCAACAGTTTCGAAAATATGAAGAGACGTGTAAATTTATGCTGGTGGCCAATTTCAGCAATAATTTTATTTATGTAATTATTTTTCTTTTCCTTTCTGTATATTCTTACTTTGTTAATTTTGTAAACAACAAAAAAAATTGTATTTGTCTACTTATTTTATCACTCATTAGTTTGGCATAATAGCATATCATAATATGAATTTGACAAAATTTTAACCTAGATTTGGTTAGATATATCGTCCCCATATCATTGTGATCTAAACCAAGCCCTACGTTTTTTAATCCAAGCCCTCTTTGATGCAAATAATTTTTGCTCTCACGATATATCGTCCCCATGCCATTGTGATCTAAACCAAGCCCTACGTTTTTCAATTCAAGCCCTCTTTGATGCAAATAATTTTTGCTCTCACGATATGTCGTCCCCATATCATTGTAATCTAAACCAAGCCCTACGTTTTTCAATCCAAGCCCTCTTTGATGCAAATAATTTTTGCTCTCACGATATATCGTCCCCATATCATTGTAATCTAAACCAAGCCCTATGTTTTTCAATCCAAGCCCTCTTTGATGCAAATAATTTTTGCTCTCACGCTATATCGTCCCCATATCATTGTAATCTAAACCAAGCCCTACGTTTTTCAATCCAAGCCCTCTTTGATGCAAATAATTTTTGCTCTCACGATATATCGTCCCCATATCATTGTAATCTAAACCAAGCCCTACGTTTTTCAATCCAAGCCCTCTTTGATGCAAATAATTTTTGCTCTCACGATATGTCGTCCCCATATCATTGTAATCTAAACCAAGCCCTACATTTTTCAATCCAAGCCCTCTTTGATGCAAATAATTTTTGCTCTCACGATATATCGTCCCCATATCATTGTTATCTAAACCAAGCCCTACGTTTTTCAATCCAAGCCCTCTTTGATGCAAATAATTTTTGCTCTCACGATATATCGTCCCCATATCATTGTAATCTAAACCAAGCTCTACGTTTTTCAATCCAAGCCCTCTTTGATGCAAATAATTTTTGCTCTCACGATATATCGTCCCCATATCATTGTAATCTAAACCAAGCCCTACGTTTTTCAATCCAAGCCCTCTTTGATGCAAATAATTTTTGCTCTCACGATATATCGTCCCCATATCATTGTAATCTAAACCAAGTCCTACGTTTTTCAATCCAAGCCCTCTTCGATGCAAATAATTTTTGCTCTCACGATATGTCGTCCCCATATCATTGTAGTCTAAACCAAGCCCTACGTCTTTTAATCCAAGCCCTCTTTGATGCAAATAATTTTTGCTCTCACGATATATCGTCCCCATATCATTGTAATCTAAACCAAGCCCTACGTTTTTCAATCCAAGCCCTCTTTGATGCAAATAATTTTTACTCTCACGATATATCGTCCCCATATCATTGTAATCTAAACCAAGCCCTACGTTTTTCAATCCAAGCCCTCTTTGATGCAAATAATTTTTGCTCTCACGATATATCGTCCCCATATCATTGTAATCTAAACCAAGCCCTACGTTTTTCAATCCAAGCCCTCTTTGATGCAAATAATTTTTGCTCGCACGGTATCACGGCAGTATATAATTTTAAGAATTTTACGATCAGTTTTTCCTAAATAACCTTTTATTGGCTTATTAGAAAATAATAAAATTTGACGCGTGAGGACAAGGACCTTTAAAAATATCCTATTACAATTTTAATGTTAAATTAATAGGGAAGCCAATATTTGTGGGGTTGCAAAATTTACATGGGATTTCGTATTGCCAGCCGGGCTTTGTGGTATGTAAATAATAAAGGAATACAGATTAAAAATTTAGTAAAATATACATTAACTATGGCTAATGTCAGCTGAGTTTTTGACCTCTACGTAAAAAGGAGATCAATCCGGTAATCATATATTTCTGGAGCAAAAACAATGTGACTTTTAAATTGCCATTTTTCATTTTTGACCCGTATGTCCGATATACAGGGTGTCAAGTTTTGAAATGAAAAACTGATTTTTTCTATTTCACGTTCGGGTTTGTTCGTAATGAAGCTATTTCGATACGCGTTTTTTCTTTATTTGATGTTGGTAACATTTAAATGTTTTATTTCACTGACTTGCGCGGCCTTTGTGATTTACGAGAAAACCCATTTTTCGCAGAGGAAAAATAGTTTGATAACCTACTTTTTTATTCTGTGTGGATAACAGTCATGAATGTTGGTTGCATAAATCTATAAATCAATCTTTTGTAGATGCTTCAAGCTATCATTTTCTGCCAAATCCTATCCAAAATTCAATCTACTAACCTTCCAATGTCGATTTTAAATTCAACTTTATTTGAATTTTCCATCTTCCCTATACTAAATTGCAATGCCGTGACGTAAAATCACGTCTTTTGAAATTCGAAAAAAAGTAGTAAAATCGCCCGAATTTCCGAACGCTCTGTATATGTACCGAATGTACAAGGATCACACAACATATTCCGTCCAATTTCAAATCTCATATCGCTAAAATAATATTAGAATGTCGTGGTGAAAATGGGTCAATAAATCAAAAAATTACAGTTTGCAAAATAATTTTTGTTGTCCAGAGGCTACTATGATAAAAAATAGTATTACCAACATAAAATTTATAGTCTGATTTTTGGTAGAACAAAGGGTGACAAGTGACATATGACATTGCCAGCTGATTTGGTTCCGTCGAAAAAGTTCCCAGATCAGATCGGCAATGGCAGACCCGTACCAAGCCACACGTCAGGTTGCGTCAGATTATTTTCTGCCGATTTTGGTGTTTTTTTTTAGTGTTTCTGTGGCTGTTTTTTGTGTAGTGTGTGTTTAAACATATTACTGTTGGATTTTATATATTTTAAAGACCAGATTTTCTCGGGGTTTATTATTTAAGTCTTAATGGTCTCACCTTGGTTAATTCATCTGATATCAATAATATTTTTGAGTTTAGATGAATATGGATCATGATTATTGTGTGATCAAGGGCCCCGTTGATATTGTTGAAGGAAATAAGGTAAGTTACACCAATTATTTTAATTTAATACTGTAATATTTACTCGTCTAAAATCGAGGTCATTGAAGGTCACCGGTATTTTTTATAGAAAATGTCCAAGCAAAGCTATACACATTTCATTTGCTATTGTAAATAGTCCCTATTATTAGTTTATCCATCTATTTTAGTTACTGAAACGGTGATTCTTGCTTCTTTTAAAGAAACAGGGAATATTCGAAATCGAGGGTCAAATTCAATCTGAAATAATTTTCGCATATTAGATTATTTATTTTCACGGTTTCATAGAGCATTGCTTGCTTAATATTAGACCTTTTATACGCAGTTTAAAAAAAATCATGGTTGGTAGGTATACATACACACTTGGAAAGTTACTAAATGTTTTATAGTTTATATTTCAACCCTGCCCCTCCTTCTAGGTTAACCAATCTTATTCTATGCTGCAAGAAAATGAGCTGGCACAGAAATTCGTACAAAATGTGTACGAATATTTTAACAACGTACACCCTCAGCTCAGCGCTATTCAGGTAAATGTTCTTTAATATTGTTTAATTATTATATGTCCCACTTTTAAATTCTGTTTATAGAAAAGCGCTAAATTACCATGGATTTAAGACCACTTTTCACATTAGATTATAAAAACAGTCCATAAATTAAAATTTTGAAAAATTTAAAATAAATTCAAATCACTAGGTATATTTGGCACACCCTGTACAGTATTATTATTTTTCTTTGACAAATTTGAATTTAAATTTTGTTATCATAACCTATGGATGGGACGATCCCTGAACTTAGATATCACTCGAGTAGTTCCAGCAAAATATATAAATTTAGGACACTCTCTATAGTAAATTAACATTATCCTATTATTAATTCAGAATAATAAAGTCAAAATCCAAGTATACTTGTTACAAACTGTAGGAAAAAAAAACACTTTAGTTTTAAAGACAAAATTCAGTATTATTCAGGAAAATCTACTCGTAATAAATATTTCAGTAGACGGAACACTACAATGAAGGCATGCAAGAACAGAATGTGCTTGGTTGCTTCTTGGTATTTGAGGCTACTTACTGAATATAACCTCTCAGCAGTTTTTCCTCTTCCAGGTTTATGAAAGTAGACAGAACTTTCGGCTGGTGCTAAATAGCCAAATAACCAATATGGTATTTTAATTACACTTGCACCACAAAAGTCTGCGTGATTATAATCAGTGTGTATAATTATAAATAATAAAACACAATTTGTGCTGGTACTAGCCTAGCTACAAGCAATAGGTAATAAATAATGGTCCTTTATTTTTCCCATGTATAATAAATACCTAACTATTTTTGTTTTGTATAAATAAACGCTAAGAGAAATAAATGCTGTTTTCTTCTTTTCCTTTAATTTTATGTTTTCACATAATTATTTTGGTAAGTACGGGCTTGTCAATATTTATTTTTTAAATAATAAGATTAATAACTATATCTTGGTAAAAAATATTAAGATTCCTATACAAAACTTAAAAGATGGCGAAGGCGAAGGTAAAAAAACTTAGTCCGGTTCTGTTTCTGTAGCCAACCAAATAACGTAAAATAGACCAGACTTTAACAGGTTGCCAAAAATGACAAGTGATGCGGCGAGTTCTTTCATTATTTAGACTTTAGACATAAAAATTTACAAAATTTGAAGGATTTATTTTCTTTTAAAAATGTATTTTTCTTGATTATAAAAGGTGAAATAGAAAAAAAATGTATAAAGCACATGTTTCATAAGGCGTTTTAGCGCACGTGTCAATAAAAAAACTCGCCACTTTGTGGCTCGTTTTTTAAAATAGACGCGTACGCTAAAACCGCCTCTTATGAAGCGTGTACTTTAATATACTATTTTGAATAATTCGAGTATTTAATCAGATATTAATTTCAAATTTGGTACAATGCTTTACCATAAAGAGTTACCCCTTTTGAGAAAATCAAAACAAAAACAATTATTAATTATTCAAAATAGGGGGAGTCCAGTAACCGCTGACCCCCCTAATTTTTAGTACCTACGTGCGCCAGTGACTTCCAAACTATATTTTTCATAGTATTATGGGATACAGTAAAACAAAGTTGAACTTGTAAATTTCCACTATATTAACTAGAAAAATGTTTCGCTAACACTGTAGCTTTGTCAGGTCAGATGACAATGATTTAATAAAGGTGAAAATTAAAAATTGGGGTGCAATAAAATTAAATTATTGAAGATGTAAATAAAACGCTGGAAGGGTTACAATAGCGAAAAAATCCAACAGAGGTTTTAAAAATTATATTAAATAAGGTACAATATGGGTAATTTATAAAATCTTAAGTATATGGTCAACAGAATAAATTTAACCAAGGTGAATTATTTAAATCTAGTTGATCAATAAGGTTATAATGTTCCTGTATTTTTTGTCAAAATGTCTACCCGTTTGGCTAATGTATGTTTTAGGACAATCTTTGCATTTTAATTTATAGTCGCCTGATATTTGTTTTTATCGCTTTTAGTTTTATTATTTTTGATAAATTTACTTAAAGAGTTATTAGTTTTGTAACACACATTTATATCAAGTTTGTTAAGAAAATTGCCAATTACTTTGCTAGGTTGTCCAAAGGAAGTGACAAGTTTATATTGATCAGAGTTTTTGCTTCTAGGAAAAACTAAGTCAATAGCCTTTTCGTAAGTTTTCTTTTTTAGGATTTGATCAATTAGATTTGAGTTATATCCGTTATTGACTGCAATTTGTTGAATAATGTTTTTATTTATATATTGATTTTATTTAGAGGGAGAGTCTATGGATCATACTGTGAAAAGAAGCTAATTTGTGTTGTATAGGGTGACAATAAGAGTTGTGTATGACAGTATCAGTATAAGATGGTTTATGGAAAACAGAGAAAACGTGTCTATCATTTTCTCTCTTAATATTTAAATCAAGAGAATTGATAGAATTGTCACTTTCGTGTTCTATTGTAAACTTGATACTTTTGTGTAGGCTGTTAATATATTCTAAAAAGACTTTTAACTGTCTATCAGTACCAAGAAAACATGTTAAGACGTCATCAACATACCTATGCCAATACACAAACTGTTTAAAAAGAGGATGATTGCTTATTTTATCTTCTAAAAAATCCATAAATATTTCAGCCAATAAAGGACTCAGGGGGTTACCCATAATAAGACTATTTTTGCTAGTGTATATTTTGTCGTTGAACTCAAAATAATTTTGTTCAAGGCATACTGTGTGTACAAGCTAGTTATTAGAAAAAGTTTTTTTAAATGCACATGCAAAATTTTAGCTGCATAAGATAATTTTGATTTTTTACCCATATTTTGTAAATTGCACCACTTTTGGAATATAAGACTCAACGCAACCTACATAAAACTTCTTAGTTTTGACAATGCTTTATTTCAAATACATTTTCTTAAAGTAGCGCCATATTAAATGTGTGTTTTTCTACCAAATCAAAATTGGGCTATTAAAATTTGGTCGCATGTGATGCAAAGTTTATTTGTTTTTGACCATGTATAAGGTAACTTTATAAAATAAGTATTTTTAAAAACCTAGTTTGTGTCTGAAAGTAATACACCTTAATATTAAGACAAAAAAAGAACACAGTATTATCAGTAAAGTGTTCACTAAGTGGAAAATAAATTTTAGTTTAACTTAACGTAAAGTTTATCTATTTTCAACGATTTAATTTAAAACCCCTTCATTTTATTTTTTATTTTTTTACTTTCAGACACAAACTACGTTTTCAAAAATACTTTTTTTATGAATTACCTTATACAGGGTTAAAAACAAAAAAACTTTGCATCACATGCGACCAAATATGAATAGCCCAAATAAAGCATTGTCAAAACTAAGAAGTTTTATGTAGGTTGGTTGAGTCTTATTTTGCAAAAGTGGTGCAATTTATAAAATGTCGGTAAAAAATGAAAATTATCGTATGCAGCTGAAATTTTGCTTGTGGGCTAGAAACTGCATTTAAAAAAACTTTTTCTTATAACTTTTTTCGATATTTTCAGAAAGAACCCCACTTTTGAATTATTATTTGGAAAAAATTTAAATTTGACAGATAATCCGAATCACGTGACTACTTTTTTTTTGCTTAATTTTCATCTCGATCGAAGCAGAACTTGATGCCAAAGTCAAATTTCGAATAAAGTTATTAATAAAAAAAAATCCCATATGATGCGGACTTTACTGGTCACACTGTAAATGGTTAACGGATTGACCTCCTTTTTTTGGACACTCTGTATATTACACAGTTCTTTTACGTAAAAGCTATTATTATTTTTTTATATATATACAGGGTGTCCATTTAGTGTGCCGGTGGACGATATATCGTAAACGGTCGACTTAAGGAATAAAACTTTTATTCAAAAGTTGTACATGTTAATGTTGTTCATCTTTTAAAAATAATTTTAAATATACAGGTTGGACCAAAAATCCAGGGTGGGCCAGACATATCTTTTTTTAAACGGAACACCCTATATATTTTTACATTTTTAGATTTCACATAAAATTATAATTATTTTTTATTAAATGCATTATTAGTCTATACTTCATAGTTTCCGAGATATTGACTCCCGAAAAGTGACATTTTTGAACTTTGACAGCTTCTAACTTTCTAACAGTACGTCTTAGAGCAAAACGGCTTACATGTCCCTATCTTCAATTTTTATTATCTTCCCAAAAAAATCAACTTCCGGTTAAACCGGATGTAACTCGAAAGCAGGCAATATAGTTGTTCCGGTTTAACTGGAAGTTGATTTTTTGGGAAGATAATAAAAATTAAAGATAGGGACATGTAAGCCGTTTTGCTCTAAGACGTACTGTTAGAAAGTTAGAAGCTGTCAAAGTTCAAAAATGTCACTTTTCGAGAGTCAATATCTCGGAAACTATGAAGTATAGACTAATAATGCATTTAATAAAAAATAATTATAGTCTTATGTGGAATTTAAAAATGTAAAAATATACAGGGTGTTCCATTTAAAAAAAGATATGTCTTGCCCACCCTGGATTTTTAAAATTACCTGTATATTTAAAATTATTTTTAAAAGGTATGCGACATTAACATGTACAACTTTTGTATAAAAGTTTTATTCCTTAAGTCGACCGTTTACGATATATCGTCCACCGGCACACTAAATGGACACCCTGTATATATATATCTTATACAGTGAGGACCTAAAGTCCGTCCCCCGCCTCTTCTAAACCGTTCGGTATATTTTAATGAAATTTTGAACGATAATATTTGAGCAAGTCTTGCACTTTTTGACATACCAATGACAGCTTTAAATGTCAAGATGACAGCTGGGTCCGCTTTTGAAATATTTTTTTAAATGGAAAGGGGGTTCCAATGGTACCTCATTTTGAAGGTCTTTTAATGCTTAAAACATTTTCCAATTTAAAAAACATTTGGTTCAGTATGAAATGAAATTTATTAATTATAAGTATTTTAAACAAAAGATAAAGGGACACATCTACAAAACAGTGGTTACTTCAACAATTGTTGAAAATGACTGCCATGGACCTCTTGGCAAATAAATATTCTATTAGTAAATTCCTCTCGGACATTGTGAAGCACATGTGGCGTTATCCTTGAACAAACATCTGTAATTCGTTGCCCAAGTTCTTCTAATGAGCCTGGAGCCGTTTTATAAACCTCAGTTTTAACGTATCCCTAAAGAAAAAAATCTAGAGGCGTTAGGTCTGGCGAACTAGCTGGCCATTCTGATGGACCTCGACGACCAATCCACCTATTTTCATAAGATTCGTCTAGGTAATTTCTGACTTGCCTAAAATAGTGTGGCGGGGCACCATCTTGTTGAAATACAACCTCTTGAAACTCATGTGGGTTTTGGGCAACAACATCATTAATAAGTAGAGTAATTGTATGTTGCAACATATCCAGGTACCTGGGGCCATTAAGATTATATTCCAGAAAAATGGGACCTATAATGTGATTACCCAAAATGCCTACCCAAACATTTATTTTCTGGGGAAATTGCGTGTGTCCCTCCCGAAAAACATGAGGGTTTTCATCACTCCAGTACGTACAGTTTTGGGTATTAACTCGGCCATGTAAGAAAAAAGTACTTTCGTCGCTAAAACAGATATTCCGCAAATAGTTATTATTCCTTACGATTCTTTCTGACATAATTTCGCAAAATTCTAGTCGTCTATCTGGATCATCTTCTGTTAGTTCGTGTATAATTTTTATTTTATATGGGTGAAATTTATGGCTTTTCAAAATTGTTTTGACAGAACTACGAGAAACATTACATGCCTCAGCCACGTGTTTCGTTGGCTGTTGGGGAGTAACAACCATTTTAGCTAAAACTTGGACTTTCACATCTTCCACGATTTTTGGCCTTCCAGACCTTGGTGCATCTTTAACCGTACCAGTTTTTTGAAATTTTAAGATTAGTTTTCGCAAAAATTTTCTGCATATTTGGCGTTCCGGATACCGTTCATTGAACATACGAACAGCAGCATGGTAATTTCGGTTAGCTTCGCCAAAAATAATAATCGCTTCAAATTTATCTTCTAAAGAACGAGCCATTAAGGTGGGAGTATCAACATGCTTGCCAACCTATAACCTATTTCGCGTAGATTTATTTATGTTTTCTAGCTTTTATACAAAATTTAAAGAAAATCAGTATCGACTTAATATTCTATAGGTAATAATTGACATATTTAATAAATATCAAGGAATTTCATAACTTATTTTAGGAGAATTGTATAGCGAAAAATATCGGGTAAGATTTTTTTTAACATTATTATGTCATTGTCACTCATTGTTCTTCCACTATACAAATTTCCCAAAATGGGCAATGAATTAAATTGATATTTTTGTAATATATCAGATATTACCTAAGTAATGTGCCAACGATACTGATTTTATTTAAATATTAGTTTAAAAAATAATAAACTTAAAAAAACAAAGCGAAATAGGTTATAGGTTGGCAATGAATTGAACGACGTTGAGAATTCAACCTTAAGACAATTTCGAAGTAAAAATATTTTCTGTCAATCAGACATTTAAAAACACTATGACAGCAACAATCAATATACAACTATAGGTAAAACAAGTGTGTTATAAACAGTGGTAGTCATAATGTAGAAACCGATATTATTGATTCCTGTTTAGAAAATACTGAACCAAATGTTTTTTAAATTGGAGAATGTTTTAAGAATTAAAATACCTTCAAAATGAGGTACCATTGGAACCCCCTTTCCATTTAAACAAATATTCCAAAAGCGGACCCAGCTGTCATCTTGACATTTAAAGCTGTCATTGGTATGTCAAAAAGTGCAAGACTTGCTCAAATATTAGTTGCTTATTATTTGACCACTTGTCTTGGCTGAGCTGACCTAAACTGACTACCTTGCCGTTTTATTTGACCAAGTAAGTCAGATTATCTCAGTCAAATTTCCCCCCCCCCCCTTACCTACGCTAAGGTTACCGGATTTGTGACTGAGATCGTTCGTTTTGGCTGATTTATGTGTCAACACTGTCAACTTGTCAATGGTTGTTTTATTTGCAATTTAGTCAAGAAATTTCTTTTAGTTAGCTCAGCCAAGACAACTGGTCAAATAATAAGCAACTAATATCGTTCAAAATTTCATTAAAATATACCGAACGGTTTAGAAGTTAGAGGGGGGGGGCGGGCTTTAGGTCCTCACTGTATACATTAACACAAGAATAATTAGAACTTTAATTATTGTTTCCTAATTATTACTTGCTAACACACTTTTCAAGGTAGAGAGCGAGCGCTGACTAATATTAATAACAGCCTCAAATTTCAGTGTATTAACGTTACATCAACAATAACTGAACATCTTTCGTTCCCAATATCCAGCTTTTACCCACAAACTCACAAACCGAATTATTATTTTCTTAAATCTCCGTTTCACCTAGTCTAGGGCCGCGTCGGGTTTTCATAATCTGGGCTTTTCCTTCATATTGCTTTGCGAATATTTTATGGGGTCTCTAAGACCCCGAAGCTGTGCTTTATAGGTATTCGGCCTATGGCGCCTAATGTGCAAACGTGCGTAAATTTATTATAATGACGGTAAAGATACTTGAAACGTATATATCTTCACGCACTTTGGAAAGTTCAGGTCGAAATTAAGTTTAGAACTTTGGGGTGTGACTGTGATGTATTGGGGAAACGAGTTCAATTTGTATCCATATCGAATCGAGAGAGGTGCTTTCGGATTATACGTATTGTGTCCCAATTGATTTACTTATAAGGGAAATATGGAAACTCCGTTGTCATCATGAAGTAATTTTCTATTTATGTTTATGAAATACCTCGGGGAGAATGGGGGCCAATAATTGGAAACTTAAGTAATTTGTTGATTTAAGCATATTTAAAAATTGTATTAATGAAATACTACCCTAAAATAAAATTCTGTAGGGATTTTTCTTATACATACCTAGGTGGCAGCCTAATACAGTGGTTGCGGTGCTTCACACCAGTGGTGGATCCAGAACTTGACTAAGGGGGGAGGGGGCACATGACCCTAAATGGTTTTGAGAAGTAACTATAATAATACAAAAAAAAAATTTTACTCCACAACAAGTGCATATTATATTAATTAGGCAAAAGAGAACTTACAAAAATAAAACTCTGAACAACATATTAAAACGTAAATTCTATGTGTGTTCCACCTAAGGAGGTAATCGGCTATATCTTAGAAAGTAATAACACTAGGACCTTGGGAAAAATATATATAGATAAAAGCGGCCAAGAGAAATTGCTGGAAATTATTTTCAAGTTCGAAAAATGATCGCTAGGGGGCGTAAGAGAACTTTCAAAATAGAAATGCCGATTTTCTCTTGATTTTTCTTAATAAAAATATGTTAAAAATATAAGCATTGTATTCTTCATAAAATTATACAACTTTATGTTATAAATCGTTTTTTTTTCTATTTTCAATAATAAAGTGGTGGGAGAAGGTCAAACCTTTTTTCTTTCAAACGCTGATATCTCTGCTTCCGATAAACCGATTTTATTCAACTTAGTCTTGAATTAAAAAGCCCTTATTTTCCTCTACACGTGGATCTAGTTACTATATCATATTGATTCTGATGGTGGCCACTAGATGGCGTTTTTCCGTAATTCCTCAATGAATAAGGATTTTCTCAAAAAAATCAAATGTTATGATATGACTTTTTCATCATATTTTATTTTAGGCTTATAAAGGCTATTAAATAGTGGAATAAAAAATCCAGGTCTGTATTTAAAATAAAAAAGTTGATGATGGTCGCTCAAATCCGAAACGTCGGATTAAAAAACTAACCCCATCAGCTTGTAGAGGAGGAAAAGTTACTATAAGGAACTGAAAACCGCAACGTGATATCTTTTCTTAAACTAGAGAAATTAGGGATAATAATAATTAATATGGAAAAACAGGCCATTTTTTAAAACATTCCCATCCCCACCCATCTTGATTGGTTATAAAGTACTGGTGTGGAATATTTATGTTTATATTATATACTCATTATAAATAAATATATAAAGTATATTATAAAAAACTGAGTGCGACTCTGTTGTGAGTTGCGCTTTCTCAACTTTAATAATAAGCAAATAAAACAAAAATAAAGATTATTCGAAATCATAACGTTATCTCTCCCTTTTTCTTTCCCTTAAAAAAATATACTAATTTAAAACATAGAGAGATAACGAAAAAACAAAAACACCTAGGCCTGTAGGCTTATAAGAAATTCCGTCATAAATTTATCATACAATAATTTACACGATGATGTATCAGATAAAGACCTGGCTACGACAGCTTTTTGATATTGACGATAAGTGCACCCGGATAAAAAGGAAAAACTTAACAAATATTGACTTAAAAGAAGACGAGACCGTTGTGCGAAGTTAAAAACGTCCAGCGAAGCGTGGAAAAGAGCAGCTCTTGTTAGAAAAGTTACCGGATTCCGTTAAAACTTGAAAGAAAATGGATGTGAAAAGGTGATTGACGTAAAATTGCAATCGCAGCGCTGCAAATAATCGTCCGACTTGAAAACCAGTTCAAAGGCGTGAAACGGATTTGCTTTCAGAAGGTTTAAATAAGTTATGGAATATGGAAAAGTCGGTTTTAATGGAAAAGGGCTATTATTTTCACGTCACTTTTGTATAATGTATCAAGGCGTGGCAAATGAAAACGAATAATGTATATTCTTAGAATTGCCACTTTAGAATAATGTAATTTTTCATCGTAGGTATCCCAGAAAAAAGATTATATTTCTACATTAAGGGAAAAGTCTGGTTACAGTTAACAAACGGATTTTTTATTCGGCAAGATTCGTTAGGAATAATAAAGTTATTAAATTTATATCTAACAATATTTATTTTAATATTTAGGTTAGGTTAGGTTAGAGTGGCAGACCTCTGGCATCGTCTAAACAGTCACACGTAGTCCGATAAGGACCGTCGTGGTACCACATATGTTCCGCGGAACCTATCCGCGACGTAGATCGTAGAAGAATCTTGACAGCTCATTCAAACCTGCCACTGCTGTTAATTGCAGGCTTCCTCCAGATTATTTAAGAATGGTTCGCTCAGGGCATTGAACCTTCTTCTAGCAAGGCCGGGGCATTCACAGAAGCAATGCTGAATACTTTCCTCCTCTTCTTCATCTCTGCAACTTCTACGGAAGTCGTTAGTTGGTATTTGCATACGCTCAGCGTGTCTAGCGAACAGGCAATGTCCGGTGACTACGACAGTGAAGTTTCTTAGGTCCTTCCGACCGCGCTGTAATAGCGCTGCGGTTTTCCTGCCGTCAAGTAGGGGCCACAATTACCTGGAGATGCTACAAGTTGTCAGCCCTATCCAGCTGCTTTGCGCAAGTTGTTTAGCTAGCCGATGTATCTCCTCTTTGTCTGATCCCAGTGGTCTAGCCACAGTTAGTGTTGGGAAAAATCGACTTATTTTAATAATCGACTACGAATTCGAGTGATTTAAAAAACCGAATGATAATCGATTTTTTTTCACTCAAATCTAATAATAATTATTAATATTGGCGGTTCATCGTTCATGTTGATATAATGATATACAGCATTTGTATTGGGAATAACTGGCTCGGTGTTGTTAATCGATTGATTTTTTGCGGATTATTAAATGTGGCGGAGATATTTGTGGATTTTTTGGCATGCTTCCCAGATCTTACAAATTACAATTTAATTTAACTAACCACTTGACTACTTGACCTTGAGGTGTCACGATATTGCATAACTCATGATATTTATGAATACTGAATACTCAACACTAAACATTAATTTATTTAATTTCGGGCGCAGAAATTACTGCAATAAGAATAGTATGCAGTAAAATAAAGTGTGTTGCCGGTTGCCGTTCAATTTTAACGAGCGGATCATTTTCGATTGGTCAATTATCGGACTTTTTTCTTCGGAACGTAGGCCGATTTTAGGGACTTTAATTTTTAATTTTATTTTAAATCTAGTTTATCACTCGTCGGTTTTTCTTCACACGAATTCGAAATAATTCGAATGTTTACATCGGTGTTAAGGCAAAGGCATTTAATAAAAATCGAACAATGGTTGTTCTGTATTGATAAATTTATACCTATGTAGTTTAGTTTGTTTTTGTTTACCATTGTGATCTTTGTGATACATTTCATATAAATTAAAAATGCGGCCCGGTTGTAAAAAGTCCGTTATATGGAACTATTTTAAGAGAACTGATGAAAAATCAGCTGACTGTCAAATATGCAAAAAAAGTATTAGATGCGGAGGTAGTACCTACAGTATTGCCCGAAATAAACAGTACTGAACTTGTAATCGTATTATATATTTAAAAAATACATATTATTGACACTTTATTATATGTTCTAAATGTGCACCTCCTCGTTCAAGACAGACTTCATAACGATGTTCTAAGTTTCTGGTTATGTTATTGAATAAGGGTTGTCTCAGAGCTGCGAAGAAGACTCTAACGGCATCCTTTAATTCATCGATGGTTTGTGGTGCCTGTTTGAAAACGGCATTTTTAGCCATGCCCCAAATGTATGCGTCTGGAGGTGTGAGGTCTGGAGAATGAGAAGGATAAGGGAAGTCAGTAAATCGTGAAATGAATTTGCTTGGAAAATGTTCTTGAAGAAATTGACGAATTGCGGCAGCAGTATGGCAAGTTGCCCCGTCCTGCTGAAAAAATTGGTTTCGAAATGCCAAGTTACGTGCACGACAGAATTGACGCAGATCAGGGATAAATCGTGTTAAAATGTGTCTGTACCTCTGTTGATTAAGTGTGACTTGCCTACCATTCTCTTCGATGAAGTACGGACCAATGATTCCGTGTCCGGACACAGCACACCAGACACTCACTTTTGCACTATGTAAAGGAACCTCTTGAACCTCATCGGGTCTGGCAAAGCCCAGAAATCGATTTGTGCGACGATTCACATAGCCTGACAAGTGAAAGTGTGCTTCGTCTGAAAACCAAACATTTTTCAAAAATTCAGGATTTTCATACTGTAACGCGAGAATTCTGGCGCAATATTCCGCTCTACTGCGATAATCCCGAGGATGTAGTTGTTGATGTACCTGAATCACATACGAAAATGCACCCAGCTCCTTCAGGATTCTTTGAAAGGAAGTTCTTTTTAAATCAAGTTGTAACGCTGTCCTTGCCTGGCTGGCTTTCGGATTTTGTAAGATTTGCTCAAAAACACGTTCATGGTTATTGTTGTTGTTAACTGTCCTGGGACGCCCCGAGTTTCCTTTTCGTTGGCACAATACACTACCCGTATTTCTGAACTTTTCAATAACCTTCAAAATTACAGCATTACTTGGAGAACGTTTATTAAACCGTTGTGTGAATTGATCAGACACGTATAGCAAACTTGCACCATTATGTCGGCCCATTCCGTATGAGCGAAAATAATGCTCTACCAGAAACACTTTCTCCTCTGTACTTAACACCATTTTTAACAATTAGGCCCTACTAATTACTTGTTTGAGGTTAACTTGACAGGTCTATACTAGCTAACTTGAGTGTGACAGCGCACGCATAAAAACACCGCCAACTTAGTTTCAGTACTGTTTATTTCGGGCATATCTGTATTACGAATTTAAAACAACATTTGCTTCGCATTCATCCTGTACAATTTTCCTCAAGAGAATCTATTCGAAATGAAGAAGAAAGTGCATGTGAAAATGATGGTGATATGTATTGCCGTCTCAGGAATCTAAATAATAAATCCTATTATCCTACGCAGGCAACCCGTAATGCAGTATTTAAATCTAAATTAATCATATTTGTTATCTTACACAGGCAACCCGTAATGCAGTATTTAATTTGAATAATATCGCCAATAATAACCGAAACCACTCGGTGTAGCCGCTCGCTACGAGATGGCTCTGGCCGCAGTGAGTGATTGACAGGCGGGCAGCAACTTTGGAGACGCGTTAAAAAATAAAAACCATATGTTCGTCACTCATTTCGTCACTCGAGTTATTTCCGAAGATAATCGAATAATTCAAGTGATTGAAAAAACCGAGTGATCCGTCATTTTCCACTCGAGTGATCCCATCACTAGCCACAGTATTCTCCGCTAGTTCGATAGACATGCTTGCGCCCTCCCTGGCGAGCGCATCAGCAGTATCGTTGCCATATATTTTGTTGTGTCCAGGAACTCAACACAAGGTGATTCGATGTTGAGCATCAAGTGTGCAGAGATTGTTGCGACAGCGCCTTACTAATTTTGACATAGTACCTACTGCTGGAGCAAATTGCCTTTATGGCTGCTTGACTGCCAAGCATTGTTCTTAAGAAAATTGTCGTTCACAGACCGGGGCACATCATACCGACCGGCAGTAGTTGCGTAATAGTTGTCGTTCGTGATTGCGTCACATCCTGCTTATAAACAAAAAAGGCTGTGACTGTCAGGAGAGTTATTAGTTTAGAATTTTTTTGTAATGAAATATGGAAAAATTCTCTTTTGACCCGTGCTATTAGTAGTGCTAATGCAATAAATAGTTCTGTTTACAAATAATATCATTGGAGATAGGACGCTTTATTCGAGCACGCACGGCAGAATACCGCATGCATAATTGCATATTAAAGTAATGTAGTAAATCGTAATATGTAAAACTTTTGCAAGCATGAGCACTAAAGTAAAACATTTCATTAGGTTTTGTTTATTTGATATTTCAGTGCTTTAATCAAACCTGGCCAACCAGCACTGCAGAATATATTGTGTTGTTTTCTCAAGCATCTCCCGCCGCCATCATAGATCTTCTGAGCCAATTAAAAGTACTTAATGTGTTACAAATATATTTTCGCTCGAGACAACATTTTTTAACTAACGATTACACTACAATTTAACAAGATATTAAACAAATTATTATTACTTCAAATGTCAAATGCATTTTCAGCATTCAGTTTAATAATAGCTATTTATGATATAAGTGTGAAAATAACTCGTTTAAGGCACGCATATGAAAATTTGCGGAACGAGCGAAGCGTTATTATACAAGATTTTTTCTACGAGCGTGTGAAAAGTACAAGCTTTTTTCTACGAGCGTGTGAAAAGTTAGACTTTTCACCCGGCGTGTGAAAAGTAATTTACTTTTCACACTAGTGCGTTAAAGTAAAACTATTCACATTGAAATGGGTGTGAAAAGTCTAACTTTTCACACGCTCGTAAAAATTTATTTTAATAGGTTTAAGAGTTTTATTTTTAAACCCTTTCTTCTTTCTAGAAGTGATTTTCTTTACATTAAAAAAATATTTCTTTAGTTTACTTACATTTAGTAATACACCTTAATATTAAGACAAAGAACACAGTGTCATCAGTAAAGTGTTCATTAAGTGGAAAATAAATTTTAGTTTAACTTAATGTAAAGTTTATCTATTTTCAACGATTTAATTTAAAACGCCGTTATTTTATTTTTTATTTTTTTACTTTCAGAGACAAACTACGTTTTCAAAAATTCCTTTTTTATGAAGTTACCTTATACAGGGTCAAAAACAAATGAACTTTGCATCACTTGCGACCAAATTTTAATAGCCCAATTTTGATTTTGTAGAAAAACACACATTCAATATGGCGCTACTTTAATGAAAATGTATCTGAAATAAAGCATTGTCAAAACTAAGAAGTTTTATGTAGGTTGCGTTGAGTCTTATTTTGCAAAAGTGGTGCAATTTATAAAATATGGGTAAAAATCAAAATTATTTTATGCAGCTGAAATTTTGCACGCGGGCTAGAAACTGCATTTAAAAAAACTTAAACAATGACTTTTTTCGTTATTTTCAGAAATAACCCCACTTTTGAATTATATTTTGGAAAAAAATAAAATTTGACACATAATGCGAATCACGTGACTACTATTTTTTTGCTTAATTTTAATCTCGATTGAAGCAGAACTTGATGTTAAACTTAAATTTCGAATAAAGCAATTAATAAAAAAAATTCCATATGATGCGGACTTTACTGGTCACACTGTAGAGAGAGAGGCCCTGAAAACGTTTGCGGGGGAGCCCACTCAGCTTTTGTTACGCCACTATATATAAAAACTCAAAATCAATACGTGGTGGAAAATTTTGGTTGTTGAATGCTCAATCAGGATGCTTTAAACTCCCTAGTACAAGTTCTTATATCATCAGTCGCCATTTTTTTTTGTATTTTTTGACTAGTGTAATTATATTATCTATGCTTATTACGGCCTACATTACACGATCCTTTAATAATGCTATAATATTGCTAATAATGCTTCTAAATATAAGCATTTAATTAAATACGCTTATTGATAGTGTTTTCTTCGGTGCAATCATCCATCATATCTGCAATAGCCATGAAAACAGTCGGCAAATATTTCAATGAATATAATTTATACATTAATTTTTATATTTAACGGAAGCCAGAGCTGTCACTGCAAAATTCTATCTTTCTCTCGCGCGAATACTGTAAAACGATGAAAGCCCTCTTGATGTCACGCTCGCTAAAAATAACTGGGCGTTTGTCCTAAATTATCATTTGTTCGTGACATTTTCTTTTTCTTTGCTTCGGAATTAAAGAAGGCGGTAATTATGTGAAGTTCAAATAAAAAGAAAACCCAGAAATATTTATTCTTTTAATTCTTTCGAGTCCTTCGGGTTTTTAATATTTTTTCCTTTCAAGTATTAATTTTGTCCCTATTGTTTTAGGGCAAATTCGAGAAGAAAAGATTCTGATAAAATAAATTTAGATAAATTTGTAGCTTCTGTAAAGATGTACAATAAATATCAGTTGTTGTTGATCAGTAGCGTAATAATTTAACACTAATTTAACACCTTAAAATATAGTATTTTGTACTTTTTTTACTTTTTTTGTAATTTTTAAACTAAAACTTTATTCTTCATTAAATTAGATAAAAAGACACATCAGAAAGCAAACAATAAATCTAAGATCTAATTCTAAAATTATATAGATATTTTTCTAGATTTGGCTGATGCAAATTCATTAATAATATCGTCGCTGTCATTACGTAGGGGCCTATCTCGATTTTGGGCAAAAATGAGTTATACCCATATAAAGTCAGGGAAAGGTTAAATTAACGTTATGACAAACTGGCATATCTCAATACTACATGGTTTTTTTTTTATAGTATTATTATAGTCAGGCCTATCCTAAATTATCGATAAAAATACTTTTACGTAAAGACCAAACTTAAGATTGGCCCCAATGCTATATTTTTTGTATGGGTCTTACTGGGCGAATCTTAACATATTCCTTTAGGTTATAAAATATTTTTAAAGGATGAACAGTACTTTGCAGATTGGCCTTATTAATTTATTATTTATTGCAATTTTATTTAACACATAAAAGACAATTTGTAAAAAATAAAATAAATACCAATCCCATTTTTAATTTGTTATGCCTCTAGAGAATAAATAATTAAATATTACACTAGCTGTTTTTAATTCTTTTGAAATTTGGCGGTAGCAAAAAAATTCCCCTTTATTAAAATACAATGACCTGATCGCACTATGTGCGGGTAATAAGCCTGTTATTAGATGTCCTGACGATATTTTGTTTTATAGTTCTTTACCGTACACATCGGTGTGAGTTTAGGTTATCATTCGACTTTGCTTTAGATATTATTTTAGTTTAGATTTGACTGTAATAATTATATGTTTAGAATTTTTTTGTACCGTTTTTATGAAATAAAGATGTTTAAAGTTTAAAAATTTCGCTCCCTTTTCTTTGAAAACAAATGTTTTATTATTATCACAGGCAGTGCTGGATTTACCATTAGGCTGAGTAGGCTGGAGCCTAGGGCGGCAGATTTTAGGGGGAGGCAAATTTGGCCCAAAATTTTTTTTTATCCTACAGAAATAAATGGTACAATCTTTATTCATGGTCGACGGGTAGTATTTTTTTAAATAAACTTTATTGTTGACCGTGTCTGTTAATGGGGATAAAAAAAGGTATAGTTGGAACTTTACTGGCTTTGCAGAAAGAAATTTCATTTTCAATAAAATAAGTAATAAAGTAATAATAAATTTTTAAAATATTTACTAAAAATTATTGATCAAATTTTGGCTTGGTCTTAAAAAATTTTCGCCTGCGGCGCATTTCGTCAGTAGCGGGCTTTTTCTTTCTCGAACACTTCACCTGTTTCACAACTCACGAGCCGTCACTGGTATAGGGGCGGCAAAAATTAAATAGCCTACTAGCGGCAAATTTGTAAATCCGCCACTGATCACAGGGGCCTATCTGATTTTATGTACAAATCAGAATTTGTTATTGTTTTTACAAAGGGGCCTATCTTGATAATTATTTATTTTATATATATTTTACAGTAAAACACTTATAGCTTTTTAATGTTTCATTTAATATAGAACTGCTCTACATATGTTTCGCCTTTCTAGGGCTTTTTTAAGAGTACTTATGATACTAAAGTTAAATTCTAAATTTACAAATTTATATTTTTCTACCACTATTGTAAAATATTGAAAAGAATAATTTAAGTTACCTGGGAGCTATTCTTATTGTTTATTGGGCCTATTATTGGGCCTATCATATACCATATCCCAATGATAGGCCCAATAAACAATAAGAATACCTCCCAGGTAACTTAAATTATTCTTTTCAATATTTTACAATAGTGGTAGAAAAATATAAATTTGTAAATTTAGAATTTAACTTTAGTATCATAAGTACTCTTGAAAAAGCCCTAGAAAGGCGAAACATATGTAGAGCAATTCTATATTAAATGAAACATTAAAAAGCTATACGTGTTTTACTATAAAATATATATATTAAAAATGTTTCACAAGGAACCACCTGCTGAATCAGTACAGTATATTATTTATTTTTTACAAAACCCGTAAAACTTCAGTAAAAATTGTTATGTCTCATCATTCTAGATTGATTTATCTAGGAAACTGTAAAAAAATAAACCTAAATAAAAAAGTGCTGTCAATGTTGTATCCAAAATAAGCACCATTAATTTCTTTAAATCGCTCTACTGAAAAACTACAAAAACCGAGTTAGGCCTATACGGAATGGCAGCGACGATATTACTAAAATCAATTTTATCAAGGATATCTTGCTCTATTGCTAAGATTGCTAAACCAGATAACCTTTCTCGCAGCATAGTCGACCTCAGATAATTTTTAATTTTGAGAAGGATCTCTCACCAGAAGCAACAGACACAGGTAAAGTGAGGAGGATTCTTAATGATATGCATATATTTGGTAGAGATGAAGTTAGATTATTTTTAAATATATACTGTAAAATGTCGAATTTGACGATTCAGGTAATGAAAATAATCTTAGAGCTTTGATCTTATTGAATCAGTCATTTGCTTCCACGTCAACGTCCTTCTTTTCCTTGATCTGGTAGCTTTTGTTGTAGAGCATCACAATTTTTTAAAAGATCGTGGTCATTTGATTTAAAAATATCACTAAAAAAAAACGAAAACATTGCCATAATCACACAACATATCAAACCTACTAGTTAGCGCTTGATCAATTATTTTTTTAAAAGAAATTTATTTTATACGCGGTTTTTGAATCGTGAGGTGTCTCATCCCTCTGTTCATAATTGAACAATTTTGGTTTATACTTTCGTCTAACAGTATTTACCACAGAAAAACTTTGCTCTATCTTAGGTTCAGCAGCTAGTTGTCCAACTTGAGCAAGTATTTCCTCGAAAACTTTATCATCTCTATAATTCCTAAAATGATCAAGTAGATTAAGACGCGGGCGGCGCGCGGAATGTGGAGGGTTACGGATATTGGACATTGTGAGTTAAGAAGCAGTTAAAAAAAAAATAAATTGATTTCGTTATAGTTACGTTATTCGTTGGAAATTGTTGAAAAAGTAAACATTCAAATTATCTAAAAATTGAAGTTCCGGTGGAAAATTAAATATTTTTTTTTGTTAATATTTTTTTAACACAGTTATACCTTTTTAAACCTTTGATTTGGCGCCCCTTTGGAGTGGCGCCCGCGTGCGGTGCGTGCACGCATTGCGCTCATGGTTGCGAGGGCCCTGGCTACGACCATCCTTCCATTCCTAATAAAAATTCACATAAATTCTTTATACAACCGTTTAATACTAAAGGGTTTTCCAATAAGAACGATATGATTTTAAAACGATATGGTAACCATGGTAATAAAGTTATACCTGTCACCAGTTGTCAGTTATTGTCAGTAAACTCTAACAATTTATTATGGCTAAATACGCGCTTCAAGAACGTTTGGTTATTATCCAAAAATTTTACGAAAATAGACGATCTTTTGTGAACACTTATCGCGCACTTCGCGAAAACTTTGGTGTAAATAATCGTCCTCCTTTGCTTGCCATTCGTCGCATCGTTGAGAAATTTGAAAATAATTTTACTCTTCACGATGTAAAAACACCAAGAAGACATCGAAACGCAAGAACTGTTGAGAATATTGCTGCTATAAGAGCTAGTGTTGCAGTGGATCCAAATTTATCAATTCCTCGTCGTGCTCAAGAGTTAAGGATTAAAAAAACGACAACTTGGCGGATTTTAAAAGAATACTTGAATTTACACCCGTCTAAGATTGTTTTGACCCAAGAACTTAAGCCACTGGACCATCGTCGGCACAGAGAATTTTTTGCTTGGAGTTTAGAACAACTTGAAAGGGATCCTAATTTTGCCAAAAAAATTATCTTTTCAGATGAAGCTCATTTTTGGTTAAGTGGATACGTTAACAAGCAAAATTGCCGTTTTTGGTGTGAAAACAATCCACAACAGATTCATGAGAAGCCTTTGTATCTGCAAAATGAGGCAGGAGATGCAGTTACAGTGAATGGTGAACGATATTGACAGATGTTAAGAAATTTTTTGTGGCCAAATTTAGATGCACTTGATTTGGAGGATATGTTCCAGCAAGACGGTGCCACATGTCACACTGCTCATGAAACTATCGATATACTGCAAGAAAAGTTTGACGAAAGGATAGTTTCAAGGTTCAGTGGCCTCCAAGAAGCTGTGATTTAACTCCTTTAGATTACTTCTTGTGGGGCTATTTGAAAGCTAAGGTTTATGAAAACAGACCACAAACACTTCATGCATTAAGGTTGAACGTTGAACCCTGCATTCGTTAGATCACGCCCGATTTATTGCATAAAGTCATCGAAAATTGGGTTCGTCGAATTCGCTCGTGTACACGAAGTCGCGGAGGACATTTCAACGATGTGTTATTCAAAACATAAATGTTATCGACTATACTTTAAGATAATATAAAACGTTTTGTTGTATCTGAAATTATTTTAATTTTATTTCATTTTGAAATCATATCGTTCTTATTGGAAAACCCTTTATATGTGACAGCAACGCGCTTTCCTACTGTTAGACAACCAAAATTGTTAGACCGCTGTCCGCTGTGTAGTCATAATATCACGGTAAGTTAGCCAATAGGAAATAGAAGTTAATGCTACCATAGAATGGTTTATGGTTTACCGCCTTTTTATTAGCAATAATTTGCCCAATGATTTTACTATTATAACTGATAATACTGTTCTACTACCACGAGTGAGTAACAAGAGTCTGGGATTGGTTTTGGACTAGAAATTGCAGTTTACACAGCATATAAAGTGTATATTTCCGCGTGCATATTTATCTCTAAAGCTCCTACATGCAAATAGGCCTTGGTGCCCTGGATTTTTGAACTTTACAGGTTGTAGAGCTCAGAAAATTGTTATCCAATTATGGTGCTGTTGTGCACGGCAACTATTTAAACGTTTTAAATAAGTATAGTATACAAAAAGTTTAGAATGCTTGCTGTAAATATATTTTTGGCCTTAGGAAATTTGACCATAGCTTGCCGTTTAAAGCACGACTTAATTGGCTTAATATGGGAAATCGGAGAAAAATGCTTATATTAATGTTTGTACACCAAATAATAAAGTCAAGTAGTCCACCTTAACTTATTAGTAGGCTTTCTACGCGACAGGATTACGATGCACTCTGTTAACGTTAGATCTCGTTCTTCGTTTCATATTCCTAGACATCGGACTACTTTGTTTCAGAGATGCCTTTCGCATTGTTTCGCGGAGTCTCTATAATAAGCTGAATAATATGGTTAGACACATTTGATTAAGTATTATTAATCTTCTATAGCGTTTATATTAATTTTCCATATATTATTTCATTTTTAAAGATTAAGTGTAAGATTCCCTTGGTCTCTGCTAAACTTTGCCTTGCTCTATTTAATTATATATTTTGTATGAATTTATTTTATCAAATACCTAATAGGCGATTATAATAATAATAATAATAATAACCTTTATTGTCTAACAGAACAGGTTCCAATTACAAGACAATGTGACATAGATCAAAGAGAAAAATAGGTTAAAAAAATATTAATAAATCATTATGAAAAAGAAAATAGTGAAATTCAGTAATTTAACGTTTTTGTAATAGTTTGACTTTTGTTGCATTTGTAAACTGAGTGAAGGACAGGTCGAATACATCAATGTCATTGCAAGTATTAAAAATAAACAGTGATTGATAAATTGGTGTTTTAAATAAAAAGTTTGTTCAGGGAGTAGGCAGATGGAAGAGGGGCGAGGATCTGAAAATACCTGAGGTACAGGATAGTACCATAGGGCAATCTATGAGCGACCTGCACACTTAAAACAAGAACTGCATGAACAAGTAATACCTATATGCGATTAAAAAGCGATGGTATCTGAAATCTTAGCAAAATAACATTGTGATCAGCGCCTTTAGGGGGATATGTGCCATCTTCCTTAAAGGAAAAGTATTTGACAAACTTTCTTTGGACGTTTTCTAGGAGGTTAATGTATTTGTGGAAAATGGGGTGCGATATAATGGCACCATACTCAAATTTGGATCGCACGAAACTATACTAAAGGGTTTTCAATGTTTGAGTATTTGTAAAATCAGCCCAATTCCTTATATTGTATCCAAGCATCTTTATTGCACTGCTGTAAGTATTACTGAGGTGAAAAGTGAAGAAAAGCTTTGGGTAAAAACCACACCAAGGTCTCTAAATGTGTCACACTGCTTAATGACTGTGTTATCAATGCTATAGTTGAAGCGAATAAAGTCTACCTTATTTATAAATAACATGGCGAAACATTTGCTTACGTTTAGGGGCAAGTTGTTAATTTTGCACCACTTTTCCAGAGTGCTTGGGTCTGCAATAACAGGCAGTCAAATAAATTACTTATTACTCGGAATAGTTTTAAGTCGTCTGCAAAAAGTAGTACATTGCTGGACATATTAGTACTAGTCATTGATAAAGATTAAAAACATTAAAGGGGATAGATTGCTTCCCTGAGGAGCACACCTAGTGGCTTTAAATTTAAAGGATTGATATCCGCGAATCTCAACATACTGTACGCGATCTTTTAGATAGAACTCGAGGAATAAAACAAGTTGTTGGTTAAAACCTAATTAAGATAGTTTACGTAAGAAAATGGAATGGTCAACTCTGTCGAAGTCCTTTGAAAAATTAGTGTAAATGGTACCAACTTGATTGCGATTATCCATAGCCTGTCCAACGTATTAGGTGAAGCAGGCAAGAGTGGTTGCTGTACTACGGGCATTAAAGAAGCCATGCCATTATTACCGCCATTTATAGTAGTATCAACTCTAATACAAAGGCAGTTTCACTGGGTATTCATTATGCTTGGATCCTCTAATTCAAAATACAGTTATAAACTTGTCTTGTCCGCTATGCCACTACACTTTTATTTTTAATTGAGTTTAATAAAATGATTTTAATCACAATTTAACATTATAGCCAACAATATCAAACAATATCTTAATTAAACTACTATGAATATTGATTTTATAGTATATAGCTCCAGTGAATATACATGGTTAAAATAATATTTTCCTTCCAGTATTACATGTATTTCACGGTCCATAGAATTACCCTTCAGAAAAGTAAACAACGCTGAATATATTGCATTACCAAAACTCTATGTTAATTAATATGTAGGTAGGCAGGTCCGGATAGGAATTAATGAGTTGTGTTATCTGAAGGAAAATGACTAATTTAACAGATTAAAATTTAAATTAAGGGACTACCCTTTGCCAGTCCTAATCAAAAAAGGTATTAAATTTTTGTTAATTTTGAGATTTACATTCTGTCCAACACGTTTTAACCCGAAAAATTCACATGAAAAAATATAAAAGAAAAACAGCAAAAGTTGTGAAGGTCAAACAACCTCTTTTAGTCCAAGAGCTAGTATTATTTATCCAATCTCAGTTTGAGGACATTCCAATCATTCCATACGGCGGTAAACAGTCTCAAAGAGACCGACCGCACAACCAGGGTTGTCAGATCTTTCTTCTTCAATTCTTTAAGTTTTTTTTAAAGATATTTCATTTATATCAGTATTCAATTGTTAGTCAGTACCTTTCTTTGAAAGCTAGTTTGCAAATATACTTTAAACCGAGGAGTTTTGAGTGTGACAGAAAAAAATAACAAGCCATTCATTGTTATAATAATACATTCTTTAGTCCTTAAGAAACAATATAACTGAAATAAGACAAAAAGTGTTTCCAGTTTTTAAAAACAACTAATTAACAAACCCTTGTTTCTCGTATATACTTACATTGTGCTTACAAATCCGAAAGTTTTGAAGAATTGGCAACAGCATGTAATTTGTTGCGATTGCAAGCGCCAGGATATAAGCTGAACCGGTATCCGGCCCGTCTGACGATCGATTCTGCCAGACAGAGATAGGCCAGTGACCGCCGATGGCGTGGAAGAGACGGAGATAAAATATACGTGGTTATGCCTTGATGAACGGGCCGGAGTCTGGTTGACGAGAATGAAGTTCTGGTAAAAAAATTAAAGCATTTTCTGAGCAGTGTCGTGCCGTGTCAGGTTTATTTTTCTGATTTTAGTTTTGTATATAGAATTTTTGAGTTCCCTTATATTTATTATTTTAATATAATATTATTATATATACAGTGGGTTTATAAAGTGTAGTATGTACAAACATCTAATGTAAAACAAACTTATAAGTGTGTATACGCATATTAATTATTTGTGTGGAACGCCTATGGTTAGGAAATTCCCACAGTTTAATGTCATTAAATTGACCTAAGAAACACTATAACACCCGTTTCATGAAGTGTTTCATGCACTTCAAAATTTTATGTCATAGTATCTACTTTCTCGTCTAATTTAGAGCAAATTCGGTCTCTTGACTTATTTTCTTACGGTGCACCGTTTTCGAGTAAAAAATAATAATCATTTTAATGCACATTCCTGGAAACACATAACCCATTTAATTACCATTAACACCCTGTATTTCGGAAAGGAAGCGTTTTTTTTAGTGCTGGTCTCCGGGTTTTCTTCTATTTTAAAAACGATTTATTTAATTACCTAAACGAAAACTATTTCTTTGAAAATGGCCTATATAGTAGGCTATGGCGTTGTTTGGATAATTTTTGTTTTTGTTATTTCTGACACGTGCCATTTTAATTTTTAAATCGTAAGTTGTGTACAAATTAGAGTTTGTAACGTTCAAAAGGTTTTAGATATTCGTTACGCTGACATTACTTAACACAACTTAAACCATGACAATTTTTACGAATTTTAAAATGGCTGAGATGCATGCATTTTATCTATGTTCTTGCAAATGGAAATGCGAGAGAAGCCAGACGTCTTTACATGGAGCGTTATCCAAATAGAGTAGTACCTGATCATCAAATATTTCCGAGAATTATTAAAACCTAAATGTTCTAAACTGTTGTTAAACCTACTTACCTTTGTTAATTAAATGGGTTATGTGTTTCCAGGAATGTGCATTAAAATTATTTTTATTTTTTGTTCGAAAACGGTGCACCGTAAGAAAATAAGTCAAAAGACCGAATTTGTTGTAAATTAGACGGAAATTTCAAAAATAATTTTTATTTAAAGAAAAAGCAGTGGCGCACCATTTTTTTCTTTAAAAATATTAAATGCAAGACCCGCACGGACGCCACTGCTAAAATAAAAAAAAAATTTTTACACCAAAAAATACCTTTCGACGATCACAAGATGTGTACCAAATTTCATAAAAATATCTAGAGTGGTTTGAAAATGGCAATGAAAAAATATTTTTTTAATTAAAATGTTAATATAATATCTCCCCAAAAAAAATGTCTGCCTTTTTGTAATTATTTTTTATTATATGTAATTAAGACACTGTTAAAATGTCAGCGCGAATCAAACACTTCATTTTGTATTTAAAAAAAAAACAACTTGGGAGTGTTTTTATTAAATGTTAACCCCCTCAACCCCCTTATTAATTTTTGTGTTTTGTGTCATTTTAAATTTTGATTTCTGTTTGTTGGCCTCTGAAACAAACACTTTTTTTGGGCAAAATTTTTGGACACCTTTCTCCTATGCGCAGTACCTGGTGTCCCCAGGTAGAGCTAGCCAACACTTGCTTGCCTGCTCATCTATCCAGTAGATACTATGACCTAAAATTTTGAAGTGCATCAAACACTTCATATAACGGGTGCTCTCCGACTATTTAGACCAAGTTCTTATTCTCGTTAATTTGAAAGAGTAATGTCGAGTCGAATGGCATTGACAAAAATTATTTTCCTACAAGCAGTGTAGTCCGGTTATCTTCATTCTTAATTTACTAATGAGTCAACTTTAATCGTGAGTAAATAATATAGGCCAATGTCATTAGACCAAGGCCTAGTTTGGTACACTGATGATTTTTGAATACATACCCACACTGAAAGAAATGGGTGAAGAAAGCTTTAATTTTATAATATAAGAATTTAAAAGGTGTATGCTTTATAGTAAAGGAAGTCAAGTACAGGGTTTTTCCGTATATTTTGGAGCACCCCTGGAGCTTTTATTTGAAGACCTAGAAAAAACTTTAAATTACCAAAGTTGCATGACTTCTCCTGAACTGTCAGAATTTGTTATCGGACAAAACAAATGAACATCGTAAATTTGTTTAATAATGCCAATGTCGATTTTTTTAAATGGAACACCCTGTATATTAATTTTTTTTTTAACTCCTCACTCTTTTCTGATTCCAAATATGTATATATGTTATATGTTTACTTGAGTCATTTAGGCAAAATTTCATTTCAAAATATTGCGATTTATTAATAATTATTGAATTTTTCATCTTTAGAGTAACCCATTATACCAAGACAAGACCATTCAAGGTATGAAATATTATTTTTGAGACATAAGTCAGTTGCCATAAGCGATTAATAACAACCAAATTGTTTCTCAGGGCAATCTAGATTTTCTAATCCGCAATATTTTGAAATGAAATTTTGCCTAAACGACTAAAGTAAACATATAACATATATACATATTTGAAATCAGAAAAGAGTGAGGAGTTAAAAAAAATAATATACAGGGTGTTCCATTTAAAAAAATTGACATTGGCATTATTTAACAAATTTACGATGTTCATTTGTTTTGTCCGATAACAAATTCTGACAGTTCAGGAGAAATCATGCAACTTTGGTAATTTAAAGTTTTTTCTAGGTCTTTAAATAAAAGCTCCAGGGGTGCTCCAAAATATACGGAAAAACCCTGTACACTAAGAGAAAACTCTATTAACCCTAGATAGAAATTCATTAGTTGTAGCAAAAAACCTACATTAAATTGGCGCCGAAAAAACAACTCTGTTGTAGCTACTAGGTTCATTTTTTTGAAATGACTATTCAACCTCAATATGGTCGTTTTTTAAAGACTGTTTTTTGCTGCTAGAAGACAACTTGATTGTCTTAAAAAAATATATGATGCAGTGGTAAAAAATAATTTTTATTTATAAAAAAAAATATGATTTTGTGATTAATTGAGGTCATGTAGCTAAAAAAGTATTGCTTTTTAATTCTTAAAATTGTCTGCCAGCTATAAAATTTCTTTTTTATCATTGGTAGTCAACCTAGATACTACTAAATTCCTTTTTTCTCAGCTCTTTTTTTTAAGATTGGCCCTTAGTGACGTAATCGCCATTTAATTTAATTTTTTATTATATTTCTTTACTCATCTTTAGCCAAATTAAATTTTTGTAGTGACAGTGACGTTTTGAGCCAGATACTTAGGTATAGGTGTCTAGTTTTAAAGAATAAAAGGAAAAATTATTATGGTCAGTTGACGGCCTTATATTTTATATACAGTGTGACCAGTAAAGTTCGCATCATATGGGATTTTTTTTATTAATAACCTTATTCAAAATTTGATTTTGGCATCAAGTTCTGCTTTGATCGAGATGAAAATTAAGCAAAAAAATTGTAGTCACGTGATTCGCATTATCTGTCAAATTTTAATTTTTTCCAAAAAATAATTCAAAAGTGGGGTTAATTCTGAAAATATCAAAAACAGTTTTTTTAAATGCAGTTTCTAGCCCACATGCAAAATTTCAGCTGCATAAGATAATATTGATTTTTTACCCACAACTAAAATTTATTGTCCACTTAATGAACACTTTACTGATGACACTGTGTTCTTTTTGTCTTAATATTAAGGTGTATTACTTTCAAACACAAACTACGTTTTCAAAAATACTTATTTTTTTAAGTTACCTTATACAGGGCCAAAAACAAATAAACTTTGCATCCCATGCGACCAAATTTTAATAGCCCAATTTTGATTTTGTAGAAACACACACATTTAACCCTTTATAGGGCAGACAATCAAACATCAAAATTGCAAAACCTGTTGTTTGAAATAGCTTTATTTAACATTAAGGACCCTATCTACAAAATCTTAGAAAAAAATAAAACACGTAACCCATTTTTTTGAGGAGGTCGATATTTTAACCAGTATCCATTTCGACAAATTTTAATTGGTTGTTATAACAGGCAATGGTAGTCCAGAACGCGCAGTGAATTGGTTACAAACCCTTGTAATAATTAGTCCTTTGTGCCGCAATGGCATTACGTTGTATATTATGTGTTACATGTATGTTACATACTTAAAATAATATTATAAGAATGCAAAACGTAAAATTAAGTTATAAATTTAAAAATTTTGAGTTTTAAAGCAAAATATTATCTTGCCGATAAGTTTTATTCATATTATAATTAGTGTATCGAAAGCTACGTATTTTAATGTACTTACCAACAAATTTTCACAAAATTATTAGCAATATTAACACAAAAACAACAATTTTTTCCCAGACAGCACGTAAACATGTGACTTTTTGATCACTATCCTAATCGGACGCTGGTTGAAATTTCGACCACTTTGTCAGTAATTCAGACTACGTAAGTATATGGTCGAATATTTTACCATTATTCGTTTGCACAGTTAAATATAAACAAACTGGCAGAATATCAAACCGGTGTGCGAACAGGAAATAATTATTTTGACGCTGGTTGAAATATGAACCAGTATCCTATAAAGGGTTAATATGGCGCTACTTTAAAGAAAATGTATCTGAAATAAAGCATTGTCAAAAATAATAAGTGGTGCAATTTACTAAATATGGGTAAAAAATCAAAATTATCTTATGCAGCTAAAATTTTGCATGTGGGCTAGAAACTGCATTTAAAAAAAAATTTTCTATAACTTTTTTCGATACTTTCAGAAATAACCCTACTTTTGAATTATTTTTTGGAAAAAGTTAGAATTTGACAGATAATGCGAATCACGTGACTACTATTTTTTTGCCTATTTTTTATTTCGGTCGAAGCAGAACTTGATGCCAAAGTCAAATTTCGAATAAAGTTATTAATAAAAAAAAATACCATATGATGCGGACTTTACTGGTAACACTGCAGGTGTACCATGTCTGATAAGTTGCAACTATGGTCAAGAACAAATAATAATATTGATAAACTGGTTACTGGAAATCAACATCTCGAAACTTCCCACTAATTTTCTCTGTATATTTGTTATTTTTTTAAATAAGTAAAAATAATTATAGAAACCAACAAGGTTTTTGATTCTATTATAAAACACTGATAAAATTGCCTGCAAAGTATTTTTTACCGCAATAACGGCCCTTGGGCTTCTTAAAGTTGAATAGCCCTGATTTATGATAAGAAATGCAATAACTGGAATGAAATATAAATTTATGTATTGCAAGCGCTAAGAGTTTTGTTTGTACTTTTGGCTGAGCAAGTTCATTTTAGCGCTTACTTTGCGGTAAAGTAAAATCCAGAAAACAACACAATTTTGTTCTCTTTTAAAAAACGCAGAAATAACTTGATTATCGGTATATAAGCGATGTCACATAGAATTTCTTCATTCCTAGTAAATTTACCAACGTGACAATGCAATTAAAATTATTCGGTAAACCCTTTTTAGAGTTTCGGCCTACTTTTCTTAACCCTAAGACGAAAATACCGCCCTTCGTGCTGCCGACTTTTAAATTATAATCACAAACAACCCTTATAATTGGCTATAATTCAAGTAAAATGCCTGTGATGTGGAGGGAACTTAAGAATAGATATACGCTGTAATGATGATAAAACTGAGCCCCCCAATCGGTTCAGTGGCCCCCCTTTCCTTGTTTTGTATGTAGTAATATTTTGTTATCGTATATATCGTATATATAGTTATAATATACGATATGTTTAACAGGTTGCATATGTCACTTTTTAGCTTTAAGATTATAACGCATAAAACACCACCTTACTTGTATGAAAAAATATATTTTTTTAAAACCGACCAGAAAATTTACACTTTCTCTACAATTTTTCGTCTAGAAAATAACGTTTTTTCGATCGCAAGACCGGAAAAGTTACATTAGAGACCGGAAAAATCTTTTCCGGACTCTAATGTCACTTTTCCGGTCTCTAATGTCACTGCCACCCTGTTTTTTGTTTTTCCAATCGCTCTTTGATAATACAAGATACCTTGATTTCGTTATTATGACAACAACATTTCGATGTATTGTCGAGTGACAGTTCCTTGATTTTTAATTTTCTTTTTTATGTCAAACTTGTTTCGCGTAGATTATAAAATATATCAAAGTGTCGGTCTTAAAAAAATATTGTACGTCACGCAACCGAAAATTAGTGTTTTCCAGGTCTCTCCAAGCTTCCAGGACTCGCCTATGGCTCGCCCTGGAAATGCTTGTCTCGACCTAAAAAACACTACTTTCCGGTCTTGTAACGTAAATTACTATTTCGAGCTGAGGCTCATAACAGGAATCTACGCAGTCGTCGTTTACTAACTGTACAACCACACGGAAAAAAATGTTTGAAAGATTGTTTTCTTTTAATATTGCTTATTTACTCAATTCACTGAATAATATTAACTTTGGTTTATCCAACCCAGCGTTTAAAAGATCAGTAAAAAACCATTATCTCCGAACGCAGTAGTTTCCATCTGAACGTCACCATCCATGTGGATTAAGAGTCGCATTATTTACCTGCTTCCCTTCCTCCTACTTCCCTCCTTTTCCTCTCATAAAATCAGTAATATATATTTTACAGCACCAAAATATTATATGTATTACATAAATTTAAGGCTTGAACAGTATCCAGATTCTTGGACTGGATGTCTGCCCCACTAAGGCCTATTGTTCTACTCACTTAACACAATACTAACCCTTTATGTAATTTACATTAGACTGAACAATAAATGTATTATTATTATTAATAATTAGATGATATACTATCAATTAGTTGAATCAAAGAACCTAATCAGTATATAATACTACGTTTTTCAGCCTTATCTGGCAACATGCTTACAAATAATATACACTGTGGGCCAAATTTATTTGGAACCCAATTTCACTCTGAATAACTTTTGCTATATTTGTCGGATTTTGATGGTATTTTGTGTAAATATTAAAGGAGCCTTTCCCCAATTGTAGAACAAATATCCAATCACTATGTACAGGGGGAGCCAAGTAACAAGAAATATTTGTAATTATTGCATTTGGGGGTGTTGCAAAATTAAATGGTTTACTCTTAAACTACAAAAATTATTTAAAATTATTAAGAGACTATCGGAAAAGAGGATCTGAAAAAATTGTTCTAGAAACTTTAGGTTTTGTATTAAAAACGTATTTTTTTTTTCGAAACTTTATTAAATAATATTACCATACAGCTTTATTAAATACCAAGTTAACAGAGCAAAAATGTAATAAAAAAAATATTTTTCAAATAATTTTACAAGAAGTTATTGTGAATATGACCACCTTGATTATCTACAACAGCTTGAAGTCTTCGGCGCCATTGTCAAATTGAGTTATTAATAATTTCTTAATTATATTGTTGCCAACAGCAGACTATCCCCTCTTTAAGCTGCTCAATCGTATTAATCCGAGTATTTTCATAAACTATTCCCTCTAATGTCCCCCAAATGTTATAATCGATGGGGTTTAACTCCGGGCTATTTGGAGGCCACATGTTTGCCCAGATAACACATTTGGTACATTGCTAATGCAAAGAATATTCCCTCTTCATTCTTACTCGCATATTCGTTTAATAATATTCTTTTCATGTGTCTGGAATCTACCAGTAAATACAAGCATAAAAGGTAAATGAAATGAATGTATTTAGCATATTCCAAAAAGTAACTCGATTCCAGAAGGTATATTATATTCATATGCTGTATCCTACTTATTTTTAGGACTATTGAGGAACATTCCTTGAACGTTCTATTCTGGTTCCAAATGTGGGCGCGGTTTCAGTACGTGTAAAGAAAGTGATATTCTCGTACCTGCCTGTCCGATATGTAAGAAGAGAAATAGAAAAAAAATAATAAAATATAATCAGTTATTTAACCTATAAAATTTGGTCGCGCAAAGTGCAAAATTCGTTAGCATCTGAGAACGAAAGTTATCTCGTCGGTTCTCTTGATTCTTTACTGTGTTTTGTAAAAAAATAACGGGAACTATTTAGATTAAAGGACTTCAAACTTTTTCTTTGGGTGGCAATCATTTTATGAGAGCGACCCTAAAGAAACATGTGCGACCCAACTGTACTTTTAGTACCTACGTGTAAAAATCTTCCTGACCTGCAATAACTATACAAAGGAGCTTTTGGGAAAAGACAGTACCGAACATCGTATGTATCGACTCTAGGTTTTTATTTCACCATATATTTCAGTTTAATTATTTAACTCCTGAACTTTTGCGGATCGGGTGTTGAATTTTTAACGTAGAGTCTTATTTTGCATATATTTAGTGAGGTTTGTTGTAGTGCTGATCAGAAAATAAAATAAAGTAAGTATAGTTTAATTTATTTACCCTCTAGCATTTACAAATAATTCATTCCATAGTGATCAACAAGTGTTTTTACTTACCTATTTACCTTATAAAACTTGATTTTTTTGTAAACTTAAGTAAAAATATTTTGGCATAATTATGTACCTAAGTATTATAAATATCTATTTACAGATGGTATAATATGTTACGGATACAATCTGCATGTTCCTAATATTTGTTCTTGATTTGTGTTTCTGGGCCCGTTTGTGGTTTTGGTTAATTTTAATTAGATATAGAAAGCATTCAACTATTACTTGGGAAATGCCAACAGTACGCATATACGTACACTTTAAGAGCTAACAATAGTGACGCCTCCGCCATTTCGTCTTTTGATCAATATTTCGGTCCTTTTATCGTTTTATCCAAAATTCGGCCAAATACCCCTCTTAGGAGAACAATTACCTATTTTTTACGTTAAAAAAGGTTGGATTTAAAAATTAATAAAAGCAAAAAAAGAAATATGGGCAAATTTGACAAACTTTCGTTTTATGCTTTTATTAATTTTTCAATTATACTTTTTTTAACTTAAAACTGTCGGTAATTGTACCCCAAAAAGGGGTATTTGGTCGACTTTTGGATGAAACGAAGAAGTTACGAAATATTGTTCAGAAAACGAAATGGCGAAGGCGTCACTAGCGTTTGCTCTTAAATGCAATCACTAATGGTAAATACCAAGTTGACAGGTTTTAAAAATAAATTGCATAACAATAACTTAAAAAAGGTAATACTAAAATTATTTTAATTTTTATTTCTATCTTCAAAATTACGGACAATAAGTGATAATTGATTGTAAAATCCCCTGTCAATATTTTCAAAGATAATTAGGGTTGGGTGTAAAAATTTGCATTTTATTGTTTTATTAAGTTGTTATAAACATAAATAAGATTGTCTGGATCAGCTCTAAAATTAAGGGTATTTTTGGTTTTTTTAATGTAAATCATTTCTTTCATACTTCGTTTTTTATAATTAATTTCGTAATCAAGAATCGATCTGAACGTTGTTAAAGTTGAAATTATGAGTTTTGTCAAAATAAACCGAAATGTAAACAAATAAAAATAATTTCTATTAACAATTGACCTAAAACCCAGGAAAAAGTTACTATACATTACAAATTTGTTTTTGAGGCTGATCATTTTTTATAGCTGGCACGTTTTTATAGCTTTGTTGAAAACTCTCGTGGAAGAAATGTCGCTATTGCATTTAAAAATTGATGCCGTTATGGACAAATTATCGGCAATACCTAAAATTTTATCTTTACAATCAGCCAGTATTTCATCAATTAATGATCAAACTATTAAAAGTTTATATGAACATATTCCTGTACATACAGAGGAAGGCCTTTCATTGTTGGAAAATTGATTAGACACTAAGAACAATTACAAAGTAATGGTAAGTAATGATATTTTTTTATAACCAACCAAATTAATTTTTAATAAATAATATTCAAATTCTAAGAAGTATGTAAACCAATTAAATAATTCTGGTGTGATAAATATAAAATCTTTAAGTTGCTCTGTTTTTTAAATCCAACTAAGAAAATGAATATTTAAGATTAAATTATGTTGAATAATAGTTGTATTGATTTGTGAAAAAAAATATTATGTCGGTTCCAGGCTATTTAGCAACAACATTATTGTATTTTGGGATAAAACTAAAATATACAAAATTTCACTCAACTTCTTATTTACAGTTAGAATTTTGTCTATAGGTACCTAATCTGAAATTGTAGCTCTCAAATTAATGTAAACTTTACTATACTATAAAATTATATTACTTTTACTAAGTTTCGTATATTTTAGATTTAAATCAAGCGTGATGGCAAAATACGATTATTAAATTTGAAAAGATAACTTTTGGTGTGTCCTTTCAGTCTATATACATATTCTGGGGGACACGCATATAAGTACCCCAAGTGTATTGTCAAATTTTATTTTTAGATATTGGAATTGAATCACAGTCATGTCACAGTCCATAAGAAAAAAATTATATAAAGTGCTTTCTAATGAAGTGGCTCAACATTATTCCTGGGATGGCGCAAAACAAAAGAGAAGTTTTAAAAAGCTGAAACTGTCAAATTCTATTCTAGGTACTTACTTTCTACCTATATACATACCTAGCTAATAAGTTGAAATTAAAATCATCATTTAAATTTTCTAATATAAGTTCATTGTTTTAGATGCGGTGAAGATTCAGTTTAGAGAGGCTACAGAAACCGAAGTCATAAATGTTATTAAGATTTGGTTTGTTAAAGCCAAAGAAAGAATGAAGAATAATAAGGAGGTTAGATTTTGAGATAACTTTGTAGACATCTATTAACACTTTTGTGATTCTGCTCATACGGTAGTTAATACTTTTTTAAATATTTTTATAATAAAGATATAATTAATTCTAATTCAGAATTCGGAGTTGCTATTATATTAAAGTAATTAATTTGTTTCAGATGCCCGCAGAAAATACAAAAGAAGATGATATTTTATAAACAAATACCATAATAATATCATGATTTTAAATAATTTGTTAAATAAAAAAGAAAATTAATAAGAACCATATTTTGCTATACTGCTGGAAAAGCAAACAGCTTTAATAACAATTAATAAAATATTACAAAAAAATAAGAAAAGTTCTTTCAGTTTGTCATCTAAACCAACCAGAATTTAGGCGTGACTGATGATCTGTATCTATCTGTAAAAATGTCAAACTATCGAAAAGTGTTTTAAGTTACGTGTTAAATTATTATTACGTTTTAGATTTTGGAAAATATAGATTTTGCAGCTGCAGGCAACTTTCTAAAATAGCCTGTTTACGTTAGGTGCAATGACTACATGTAACTTCATGCGATGCAATTAAATAGTCGTTTTTAAATGGATAAATTGAAACTGATTGAAAAGTCATCAAAGCGCATGCTTACAGGCAATTTTACTTGCAATTGCACCTAATGTAGACAGACTTTTTTAAAAGTGACCTGTTGATGCTGTTTTCATATTCAATTATCTAAAGAATAAGAGATATACTCGAACTACAGTCGGGGGCGGATCCAGAATAAGTATGTAAACGAAGCAAGGGGGGGGGAGGTCGATAATAAAAAATAGCTAAAAAAGTACAAAATCATATCAAATTTAAATAGTAAGCATAAGCTTTTTAACCAACTTTTGAGGCTCTGGGGCGGGGGGGGGGAGGGGGCAACGAGCCCCCCTAGATCTTTCACCGCTTACATCTGACATGTAAAAAATATGCTAGGAATATTATGCATGTTCATAATATATGAAAGGAATATCATGCTAAAAATTAACCTTGTCCTAGAACATGCTAAGAAGGTGCTAAGCATGTCTTTGCTTTAGGCACGTTTTTCGCATGTGATTAGAATATCTTTAATGACGTGAATATCACTTCTTCAGCACATGAAGAGGGTGGAACGTAATCTATTCCTAGAACATTCCTGACACGTGCGCAATGAAAAAAAATGATATTCCTGTCATGTGCCGTGTACCTTAAATTATATTCATAGTACATGATAAGGATGTAAAAATGTTATCTGGGTGGTTTAACCCAGATATGCCCAAACATATTTTTTGTTAAAATTTAAGTAAATTTTTTGTTAACTTGGTTTCTATTGGCACAAAATAACCTAAAAAAATGCAAAAAAAAATCTAATGGTAGTGAGTCTAGCAATAATGGGCGTTCTTTTAAAAGGACAGTGGGCATACATATAGCCAGATTAAGTAATAATAAACTAGAGTGACCAAAAAATTTATTTTTATTTATAACTCAAGTTTACAGTAGGAATTCTAAAAATTACTATAAAATGTAAACACACTTTGTTTAAACACAAAAAAAAAAGAATTACGATCGTGTATGGTAAGATATAAAGCACCGGACATGAAGCGTAACATTACATTTTCGACATTTCGTGGACACTTTTTTATGGCACACTCTACATCTTGTCTGCCTATCTTGCTCTTCAATAAGATGATCTAATCTGTCATACCTTGACTCTACATTCTCCAAAGGTGAAGGTCTATTAAGCCTTCTATGTAAATTGAGGCCCCTATCTTCTCTGTTGCTTTGAATAAGAGACATGGCGACATTTCTTCGAAAAGCCAAGTGGTCTAATTTTCCTCCTTGTTTTCTGTGAAGTTGCCACGCATTTTGTTCGGCAGCATCGAGCAAGTGTGCAATAAGTGGAAAATACCATTTCTTACCCCTAATTGCTATACGATATAAACTAATATTTTGGTCGCTTCGGTCGACACCCCCCATATTGGTGTTATATTTTTTTATATTTTGAGGCTGTTTTACAGGTATTCTTCTTTTTTGTTTCTGGGAATAGCGGGTAACCTGGTGTAACGGGAATACACCATAAAAATTTGAAACCATGTGGACCATATTGTTGTCAGACCACTTCACAACTATAATAGATTTTTGACTGGACACTTTGAAATCGAAATCTCCACGATTTTTTTTAAGATTCTCATCAGAATCCAACTGACAATTTGCAAGCCGATTTTTTCTTATTGTACCGGTACCCTTGACTCCCTTCTCTGTTAGTACTTCGATTAGAGGTAAAGTGGTAAAAAAATTATCGAAATATATACTGTACGGTAGTTTATATTTTGAAAGTAAAACGTCAGTATACTCTAAGACGACAGAAGGCCCCAAGCCTAAGTTTTTATAACAATCTTTGATTTCGGATTTGGCACCTTGATATGGTTCATACCACCCTATATACCCACTAGCGGAAGCTCCCACCCATAGTTTATATCCATATCTTAACGGTTTGCCTCTTATAAACTGTTTGCACCCGTGACGGCCGAAATAAGGTACCATAGCTTCGTCAACGCAGTGAAACTGATCAATTGGGGCAAAATCCAAAAATCGACTGTTCATTTTATCAAAAAACGGTCGAACCTTAGCAAACCTATCGTTCTGGTCTAAATTGTTGTTATCACAACAATGTATGCATGACAAAATATGTTCGAAACGATTGCGAGACATAGAATCGGATACAATATCATTGTGAGAATCTGGGGAATTCTCCCAAAACATTCTTCGTCTTGGCGTCGACATGTACCCACTCAAAAGCAAAATTCCAAAGAATACTTTAACTTCCTCTGCGGTAATATCTGACCTTCGATTTTTATTAGCTGCGTACATATTAGTGCAAGTAACAAACATATCGATTATTTCCTGATCGAGATAATTTTCAAACAGCGATATTGGCGAAAGGTTGTTCGAAGGTAAAAAGAAATTGGGCCACTCAAGATCAAGACATAAATTTTCTATATCCTGTTTTTCCCAATCATACTTTTTTTTCTTTATATCGTCGTAACGTTTTTTGGATGCTAATTGATTACGAAGCTCGGACAGTGGAATTTTATCTTCGTCTTCCCATTCGTCGTCAGAATTTGGATCAAAGAGTTCGGCTTCTGCACGAAGTTGAGAAGGCGGCAAATTGTTCACGTTGACGTTATCGTCATCGCCCGAATCTTCATCTGTTAATATATCGCACGAGTTTGTAGGCGGCATAATTGCAATGTCAATTGCTTTTTTGCTTTCATCACCTTTGTCATCTTCTAGTATTGAAAGAAGATCAGTAAGCGTTGCTCCCCTAAAAAACGTTGCGTATTAGCCCACAGTCCTTTTAGAAGGACACCCATATTTGCGCCCACGTGGAACTCACATTTCCCGCCAATATTCAACATAACCTTATTATAATTATTTGTTGATCTAATTTATATAATTTTAATACTCAATAGGCCGATTTTTGTGATAATTTTTGGAATAAACTTACCCTGTTATCTTGAAGTCATAGTGAACATCCATTATCACCTTTCAAGAACTATATTTATATCAATAAATACAAAAATATCACGCTCATCTCCTAAAAACCAAACAGTCTATGCTTTAAACTTGGTAAATAATACAGTGCCATCTTACAGAAACTTTATGTATTATTACGTGGGCGGTTTAAATTGGTTCCTGTAAAGCGTACTTCTTAAAGGACAGTGGGCATATCTGGGTTAATGAAATCAGGACAATTTTCCTGCAGGTATTTTACAGTACTTCTTGACGTATGGCCTGGTGCGCCATCTTGCTGAAATGTGCAGTTGACGCTAACTATTTCTATTTCTCGAAGCATACCTTCCAAAATGTCCCGTTGATAAACTTCGGAATTAATTTTTACTCCAGAGCCAATAAAATAAATTTCAGTTTTTCCTAGCATCGATACAGCCAGAGAAACGATAACTGACTTAGAAAAATAATCTTTGGGGACCAGAAGATGTTCCAGTGGTATCTTCGATTTTCTTTGTACATTAGAATATACCTACCCTGTTGTTCTGAGAATTTTTTGGCTGGCACAAAGAAAAAAAATTTCATCTCAGAACCTAATTTTTTCAATATCATCGCGGCGTCCAAATCTTCTTAACAATGCTTGACATCTTTCTACTCTTTTATTATTAACACCATTTAAAAATTTGTGACAGTATATTTTTTTAAAGGGTCGAAATCGTATTACGGTTCGACAGCATTAAGAATTGCCCTAACTCTTCCAACGTTTTCTTTCTTCCTCTACCAGGCTTCATTTGGAATGAACCATTGGTCTCGAGTTCCTATATGCCGTAGAAAATAACTAACGGTAGGTACTTAATTTCCAATCCAACGCTCCAACTTTTAATAATTTTTTTTGCACCATAACCTTCGACTCTTAGAGATGAAATTAAGATTTTATCTTCAAATGACAAATACGAGTACACCATTTTGAAATAAATTTAATACACTGCCAAGTTACTAATATTTACATACTGTTGTCAAGGGCATTTTTTCTTTTGTTTCATAGGTAACTCGACATCCAATTATTTATGTATTTTTGCTCTGTTAACTTGATATTTAATAAAGCTGTATGGTAATATTATTTAATAAAGTTTCGAAAAAATTACGTTTTTAATACAAAACCTAAAGTTTCTAGAACAATTTTTTCAGATCCTCTTTTTCGATTGTCTCTTAATAATTTCAAATAATTTTTGTAGTTTTAGAGTAAACCATTTAATTTTGCAACAGTCCCAAAGGCAATGATTACAAATATTTCTTGTTACTTGGCTCCCCCTGTACATAGTGATTGGATATTTGTTCTACAATCAGGGAAAGGCTCCTTTAATATTTACACAAAATACCACCAAAATCCGACAAATATAGCAAAAGTTATTCAGAGTGAAATTGTGTTCCAAATAAATTTGGCCCACAGTGTAGATATAATACGGTCAGTTTAATACATTTTTCTCAGCTGCATATTTTTATATAAAAACCACAGGCGTGTAATATAAGGAGACAAAACATTCCATTCTTCAAAAACCATTTGTTTACAATCATACATACTTACAAAGTTTCAGATAAGTTAGAAGGATATGGCAACATTGCAAGCTGTAAAAGATCTCGCTGTTATCTTTACAGTGCATCGACATGTAGTTTTTTTAGAATCAAAAACAATTAAAATAGAGAACTATTTACACCATTGCTTTTAAGCTAAAAAACACAACCTGAATAACCTCAATTACCGCCGAAATACTAATCCAGGGTTAGAATTGTCTGGTCTTTTACACACCACCGACTGTCGAACCATTGTAAATAGTAACAAACAGCACTAAATCGTTCTATTTCAAAAAATATTTAAAATTACTCGAAAAACGCAATTGATCACAAATACAGCTTATCAACATTGTAACGTTAGATAATAAATGAATACCAAAATTCTGCGTCACTCGCAGTAAAAACGTCCATACAGCGTTACCGTTGCGAATTCCTAAAACATTATAATTTGATATCATTAGAAAACTGTAAATATTATGACTAGTAGAAAATTTAAAAACACACATATATTTAGTATATTATTTTCACTTATTAGGTACACATCACAAACACATCTAATATAATTAATTATACCGTCGTTTTCAAATACAGGCGGTATATCTGAAGCAATTAATAGCAATTTGTTATCATTAATTTTTGTTAAAAACGATTTCTGATCGGGAGAAAATGTGTTTCTTCTATATGTCTGTGATAAAAACCGAGCAAGTTTTGAACTGCAGTTATTTCACGTGTAGGTACATAACACAAGGACAGTAAATGTTGATTACACAATTAACTGTTTAACATTGACTGAGAAAAGTCCTTATTACATAAAAGATTTTTCAATAAATTACCAAATAATATGAACATCTTTACATGTCAGAAATACTTTATAAGGTATGTAAGGAAATTGTTAATTGAACTGGAACTGATGATGACTTTTTAAATAATTAGGTAAAGGTACACTAAGAGAGTCTAGGCTAGGATAATAGTTCTAATTATGGTATTTATTTATTTTTGACACCATTTCTTTTATGTTGAGTATGTTATTTTATATTTTTAATACAATATGAGAAATAAAGTTTATTATTATTATTATACATATTATTATAGAGAGCTTATAAGTTATTATTTAGAATGATTATTTGTGATATTAATTACTGTATATAGTTAGGGGTTAAAGGGGGGGGGGGGGGGGGTAATTCTTCTACTACTAACTTGAGAAATCGCCATTATTTACTTCGTTTCTATAATGAGAAGTAATATAGGTATATAATGACAATAAGTAACAACTTTTTTGTGTAATTAGTTTACGTTACAAACGATTTTAGTATTCTCACTCACCTGTATAATATCGACCTCCTTAAATTACCTATATCCGGTTTCGAAAAGGGTTAATACCCACATATATACATACCCATACAGTGTTTGCGGAAAAGTCTGCACCATATGAGAAAGTTTTTTTATACGTTTTTTTTTGGAAATCTGTTTTTGGCATGACCCAAAACAAAACGTATGAAACTTTTGACTTGTGACGTGCGTTACACCTATTTTTTTAGAAATACGAAAAAAAGTTATAAGAAAATATTGCTTCTCACCATATTTTAAGTATAATATATACCTACATTTTTGTTTAAAAGTTTACATGTAAATTTTTTTTTCATTTTTTTGGATTTTCAACTTATCGTCACTTCTTTTTTTACTCTTTTGTGTCAAATTATTTAAAACAGTTATTTTGAATACGACTAACTGCATTTTAAAATTTAGTTACCGCATAAACCTATTTGATAGCAAAAAAAATGTTTCCTCAAAAAATTTAACTTTGCACTATTAATTTGTCGTTAGCCTAGTGGAAATTTAAATTTAAACAAAACCATGTAGATACTAAATAAAAGCTATTATGTATTAAAGAAAAAACTAAGTTTGCAGTTAGTCTGATTTAAAATAAGTATATTAAATAAATAATAAAGAGTTAAAAAGAAGTGAGGATAAGTTGAATTTCCAAAGAAATGAAAAAAAAATTACATATAAATTTTTAAACAAAAATTTGGAAATAGGATCAAATAATGATGAAAAGCAATACTTTCTTATAACTTTTTTCAGTATCTTAAAAAAAATGACACTTTCGCCAGTTTAAAACTCTTAAATTACATTTGACAGGTGTAACGCACGTCACAAGTCAAAAGTTTTAAGCTTTTGTTTTGTTTTGGGTCATGCAAAAGCTAATGCCAAAAACGGATCTGCAAAAAAAAAAACGCATAAAAAGTTTTCCATATGGTGCAAACTTTTCCACGGACACTGTATAACCAGTATATTGTTAATGCCATGTGACAATATTATGTCACCTATGGAGGATTAAAGTGGGTTACAGAGTTTGCGCAGTTCGCACCATATTGTGGGTCATGTAAACATTGAACAGGGCCGGCTTAACATTTTTTGGTGCTAAATATAAGAAAATAAAAAATTTTACCAATGCATTTTTAAAAGAAACTAAAATAGAGATAATCTTTCTGCGAAATACTAAAACTGCCATTAACGTAAATATGAAAGTTCTTTATTGCAGTAAAAATATTAAGAGTTATTGTTTATTATAGTTTATTGCTCGGTTTATTGTACTTGTTCAGACCCTGGTGGTGGTAGAAAAAGGTATGTTCGCAAGATAACCTTCTCTTTTTGAAAGGGTAAGTGAGACAACATTCCTAACCACACGTTTCGGTATATTTTTATCCAAACTCAGTTTGATGATATAAAAAAGCGACTAGCGGGCTTCAAAAAGACCGACCTCACAACCAGGGTTGTCAGATCTTTCTTCTTCAATTCTTTAAGTTTTTTTTATTAAAAATGTTTCTTTTATATCAGTACTTAATTGTTAGTCAGTAACTCTAAACAAGCCTTTCATTGTTATAATAATACATTCTTTAGTCCTTAAGAAACATTATAACTGAAATCAAAATAAAAAGTGTTCTCAGTGTTTAAAAACAACTAATTAACAAACCCGTGTTTCTTCTAAACTTATATTATATTGTATTTACAAACCCGAAAATTTGGTAGAACTGGCAACCGCACATAATTTGTGCACGTTGCCATGGAGACAAACCGTCAATGGCGTTGTGTCAACCGATCTGTGAATAATACTAAGACAAACGCAATTGCAAATTTATATGTCCTAGACAAGAATGGCGGAATATTTTTAGCGAATGAAGATAATTTCTATCTACCTGCTAAAAGATAATTAAGCCATCATCACTGTGAAGTGAATAGGACAGTGGAGTAGGTGGTTGAAGATATTTGCTGTAATTTACGTATTTAATTTTGGTTATTTATTTATTTATTTAGTTATTAATTTATCGTAGGGCTACAAAAATGAATACATCGCACTTTATTATATTTTCAAATTCAAACTATCTATCCAAGTGACAGCCGATGGGGAGGCTCTCAGGAAGTCTTCGGTTGTGCAGTGACTAGGCCTATTGTTGCAGTCGAAGGCGAGATGGTGCATTGTTTGTCTTTCCTCGCCGCAGCCACATGCGCTGGAATCGGATTTGCCCCATCGAAATAGGGAGCCCGTGCATATTTCACAGTTAGTGCGAATTCTGTTTAATCTGCTCCATGTTTTGCGAGGCAGCATGAAACCAGGAGGTGGCTGGTTGGTGTGGAGGTTTTCGTGAATGTGGGAAGGTACACTAGCTTACCATTGTCGTTCCCATTCCTGTTCCAGGTTAAATTCCCTGGCAACTAGAAGTTTAGCAGTTTGGATTGGCGGTTTTCTGGATCGCAGTCTGTTGCCCAGGTGGACAATATCATTGTGAATCGGGAGCTGTGGATTTTTCTGGATCTTGGTTTATAAATGCTTAAAAGTTTAGGAAAAAAATAATCAGTCACCAACATTAAGCGCAGCTGTCCTTGATAATATTCGGCAGGTAATTAGCGACATGAGTAGCGATGTATGGAAAAACTGCGAAGCTCATATTATAAACGTAGAAAAGGAATATCCTGTTTTATCGCCTATAGCGCCAATAGTGATCCAACCTGGAAACGATTCTACTTCTGAATATTCTGATGATTTCAGCAATTAAATTATTACTGCATTTTGAATCAATAATGTTTGTTTAAAACGTGTTACCTATTGAAGTAGTTTTATTTATAATATTATTATCATATTAAAGAATTAAAACAATACCCTACGCATTTTCATTATTTGGTTGGCGACGCCTATGGTTAGGAGTTTAATACTTTTTTATGTCATTAGATTAACCTAAGAAACACTTATACTTTGACGGATCCATGTGTCAGACCGGTCAAGAGGTGAACTCCATGCCGGCGGCACGGGGGGTTTAACTAAATAATTTAAGGTTAGTTTTGGGTCAGGATATTGCCATCGATATATTTGCAGATTCGTTTTGTTTGTCAAGTCATGACAAGCCGTCAAAAAATCAAAAATCAACCACCATTTTCGTTTGCTTCTCAGCTATACTATTGGTTTGTATCCTTACTACTAGAGTAGTAGAATGTCGTGGCCAAGGACTGTCCATAAAAATTGAAAATTTGTCCAATTTTTTCAAACCGAACGAAATTTGCAGCGTATAAACCGCCTTAAATTATAATCACAAACAACAACCCTTATAATTGGCTATAATTCACGTAAATGCGTGTGATGTGATGTGGGGGGAGCTTAAATGCCAAAATTTAATCAAGACTAAGGTGAATGATTTATATTTCCTAATTAGGGTTCACTTGTTTTCGCTTTGCGGTAAATGGCCACGTGTATACATTTTTTCGTTATTAGGGTTTCTTGTTAATTAAGACGAAAAAAATATACCGTATTTTTATAGGACTGCAGTAGAAATGGGGCAATGAGCAAGGTCATGTTAGAGGACGAGAGATGGGTAAATTCGCCATATTTTATTATTTTTGTACTAAACCGAACAAAGGCGTTTTAAGACTTATTTATTTATTTATTTATTTATTTATTTATTCACGGGCACTTGCCCAATTTCACAAAAATATAAATAATCTTAATCCTAACGCAGAGTTAACATATTTTAATTAATTTTAGAAAAACGTAGTATTCAGCAGTGTGATAAAATTAGAGAGATTTCACATTATAGTATAAAGTTTTCGCATAAAAATAGATCTATTTAAAAAGAAATCAAGTGTGGGATGCTCATTGGCCAGTCTGCCTGACCTTGATATAAAACTATTTTGGCCATAATTAGTTCTATGAGGAACTATCGAAAATGTATTTCTTAGACGTGTTTCCCTTGAAGGTGCATGTAACCCTATTTTTTCCAGCAAAAGAGGGCAGTTAAATTTATTGTGTAATATGTTATATAACATTTTAAGATCTTTTAGATCGCGGCGTTGAGAGAGTGATCTGATCTGAATATTAGATTCCAGCTGAGAATATGTTAGTTGTGGTGCATTAAGTTTAAAAGCTATGTATTTTAAAAATTTATGTTGAACTTTCTCCAACTTCTTAATGTGTACATTATAGCACGGATTCCAGACACAAGAAGAGTATTCAAGATGAGTTCTTATTAATGAGCAATATAGTTGCTTAATAGCTTTAGTAGTCGTGAAGTCAACGGTAACGCGCTTTATAAATCCGAGAAGTTGGAGAGATTTAGAGAGGGTGTTCTGGATGTGAGGAATAAAAGTAAGCTTTGAATCCATAATCAAACCTAAATCTTTTATTTCGGGAACATTCGTAACTATATTATTTTCGATTAAATAAGGCTGTTCAAACGCTGACCTAGTCTTATGAAAGATGATCAAGTGGCACTTAGATGCATTCAGCTCCATACCATTGTTCTTACACCAAGCTACCAATCTGTCCAAGTCGGACTGAAGATTTAAACAGTCATCGAGGGAGGAGATTTTCATGTACAATTTTAAATCATCAGCAAAGAGGAGGAATTGACTGTATTTGAATTGCGACCCCAGGTCGTTAATAAACAAATTAAATAAAAGGGGGCCCAGATGAGACCCCTGGGGAACCCCAGATGGAACTTTTATACTTGTGGATTGGAAATTGTTAAATCGGACTATCTGGGAGCGCCCAGTCAAGTAACTACGTATCCAGGACAGCAACTGGCCACCAACACCCAGACCCTCCAGCTTAGATAATAGAACCGCATGATTGACCCTGTCAAACGCCTTGGAGAAGTCGGTGTAGATTGAGTGTACCTGAAAGCCATTCTCCAAGGCTTCCGAAATGAAGTCAACGTAGGTTAGCAAGTTGAGTTCAGTATTCATTCCAGTCCGGAAGCCAAACTGTCTGGAAACATTATAAGGGCTTAATAAGGAGGTCAAATACTTAGTTAAGATATGTTCAAATACTTTTGGAATGGTACTCAGGATGCTAATTGGTCGATAATTCGTTACTGTCTTTCTTTCCTGATTTATGGATTGGTGCTAGATAACTTAGTTTCCAAAATTCTGGAAATATTCCCTTAGTTAAAGATAGGTTAAAAATGGTATGTAAGGGCCGGGCCAGAATAAAGCTGCAGTGCTTAAGAAGTAAGGGGGGAATACCGTCAGGACCAGGACCCTTGTTTATATCTAAGGAATTTAAATGTGAGTATACATCGGATATGGAAATGTTGTACTCTGTGACACTAGTGTTGTTGTACTCAGAAAGTGGTTGTTGGTAATCAGGACAGTGTTGACTACTATAAACTTGAGAAAAATAATGGGCAAACATATTGGCAGTTTCTGCTCCGAAAGCACTGCAGTCTCCATTGTATTGAAATTCACTGGGGTGATCGTTACTACTACTATATAACTTTAACAATATAAACATTTTAAGAAATGCATTAAATGATAAAATAATTTTTATGTTACAACAATTTTTGATAAATGTTCGCGCTGTTTCAGTTTAACCACATTTTGCTTTCCGTTATTAAAAACAATTCATAGCAGGGGGTCTGTGGCAGTGACATTACAACGAAATCGCTACTCCTCACTATCCTAAGCATGGCAAATGACAAAGTAGCCAATGCAAGTTTTAATGTGGCCAAGAAGCTACAAGAAATAGCTCCTTAGTAGGTAATAATAAACATAAATTTTTATATGGTTTAAAGGTACAGTGTCAAAATAGATTTAAAAACTATATTATACACTGTGTCCGCTTGAGTTCTGTACATATGGAAAACTTTTTTATTATTAACTTTACGAAAAAAAGTTATTCTTCATAAAAAGTTCTGCATGGTCCAAGACCTAAAATGCAACCATCAAATATCGAAATTTTCCAGTCATATACGAGGTTTATCAAAAAACGTGAATTTTTCCCAAGAATGTAAATTTTTCGCAAGTGTCAAGTACCTTTATTTTTGACATTATCAAAAATTGATATGAAAAAAATTTGATCAGAACTAAAAACTACGGCTAAATGTGCAATTATACGCATTTATGTTAAAAAATTATTTTATTGATTTATTATTAATTATTTAATTTTTTAATTATTTAATTAATTTAATGCTTGTTATTGCACATTTAGACGCGGTCCTTAGTTCTGATCAACTTTTTTTAATAACAATTTTTGATAATGTCAAAAATAAAGGTACTTTACGCTTGGGAAAAATTTACATTCTTGGGAAAAATTCACGTTTTTTGACAAACCTCGTACATGACTGGAAAATTTCGATATTTGATGGCTGCATTTTAGGTTTTGGACCATGCAGAACTTTTTATGAAGAATAACTTTTTTTCGTTAAGTTAATAACAAAAAAGTTTTCCATATATACAGAACTCAAACGGACACACTGTATAATATTATAATCCAAACCTTGATAATACTAAATTAACTGAAACGCAACTCTTAATAGGATTCTGTCATTCATATTTACAACAGAATTTTTTTTTGTTTTATTTGTTCAGATTATATCTATAGGTAAAATAAAATACCTACAGTTCAACATAAACTAATTGAATTCAGTCAGATAAGACATTTACTGTCAAGAAAATCCCCATAATATATTATGACTTACGTAATGTTTAACCCAAATATGGTTTTTATAGAATTTGTTGGCTATGATACGGTTACATTTCTAAACTTGTGTGTGGGCTAACATAAAGTTAAAAACTTCAATATGGCCAGGGATTTAATTTTTCTGTCAATGGAAACTCTACGTTAACAGTTTTTCACTTACGTAAAGAGTAAAGTTCGTGTAACTTGTGGTGCTCAAGTCTGGTGCTAGAGTTTTCAGGTCGCGCAAGCGCCTCTAGCGTGACTTAACGACCAGAGATGGCCGGGACCGACAGCTTTACGTCTCCTCCGAAAGACGATCTACACCGACCAACTAAAATTCGGTCATAAAGTCGCCACAGTGGATCTTTTCCCGGGCGTCATCACTTTCACGTCATCAAAATCGTATGAATCAAATGAAAATTACGAGACGAAAAAAGTCAAAACTAAGTCTAAGTTCATAAAATGGACGTGCCTGCCTCCCGTTTGACGTACCTACATAATATCCCGAAAAATTATTATTTATTTTAAGTTTTGCCCGGCATTCTCTATTATCTAAAATAAATTGACAAACAAATGTTAATACATTTAATACTATTTTTAAAGCTTAGAATCTAGAAAAGTTTGGTGTTTTATTGGCTATTAAAATCGCAAAAGTCAAATTTTTTACATCCCTTCATTTAAGGGAATTTAGCCACTGCCGTAAACTTTTCAAAGAACTTTAACGGTTAGAATATTTAAAATAAATAAATTAGGTATTATAAAAATCCATAAATACTTACCGCCAAAACAGATGGTGGGTATAATTAGCTCTAAAAAGAAATATTTTTAGAAAAAGGAACAGTTTTAAGGCACATAAATTTACAACATACGAATTAGATTGGCAAATCAAAACAAGGTTGACAATGACGTTCTAAAATACAACGGCAGTCAACTAAACAAATAAAAAAAGTAATTAATTGACGTTTATAGTTTTATTCTTGTCTAGCACGTTATATTATTGCGGAATCTTGGAGACGTTCTTTTATGCTTTTATTTAAACTTGTTACTGTAATAAATAAGGATGCAGAGTTCAGAGCCCACTCCGGGAATCGAACCCGGATCGCCACGGCCGTAAGCGGTATCTCTACCACTGAGCTACGACCGGACTTGAGCACCACAAGTTTGACTTACGTGAGGTACGTAGACCCAAATATGGTTTTTATAGAATTTGTTTGTTAAAATGCAATTTATTGATATGGCGAACAAACCCGAACAAACATTTTAAAAACAAAAATTTCACAAACTAATTTTTCGACAAAAACGGTGTTCACATGAAATGAAACTTATTACCTACTTATCGATGAAATTAACTAACTTGGAAGGCACACAATAATAATTGTGATCCCTAATGAAAAAGAATTTAAAAAATTCTAACCTGTAAATTTTTGGTCAAATGAATAATGTTGTAGGTACTTACCGTTCATACAAAAGTAATTTAAATTCAATGAAAGTAAAAATAAAAGGCACCATAACCACTAAATATTTTGAAAACCTAATTAAATGCAACAAAAAGCACAAAAACTCACTTCATAACTCGGTGTTTGAGCTCATTAGGGTCCACTACTGATCTGATGATATTATTATGTCCCAATATCAGCTGACAAGTTTCTGCTATCATCTGTTTCAAAACCAGAGAATTCGTGCCGTTTTATATACATGAGACTTAAACATGTGTGTGTAAAGGTGGCTTCCCACGGCCCATGTTTTTGCAGGCCGGGCCGCGCCAACGCGCCGTGGGAAGACGGTCGCCTGAGGTGGCGGGCGGTGGCGGGAGGAGGTGCGACGAATCCGCGGCGAGTCGGTAACTTCAAAGGCGCGAACCAGCGCAGCGCGTTCACGCCTGTGCAGACCTGTTTTGTTACGGTTGGGGTCATTGTCAATTGTTTTTGCGACTCTGCAACAAGTTGCTTTTGATGTTTTTTAAGTGTTAAATATGGAGTGGACAAACGAAATTACTTACGAATTTATTAATTTATATAAAAAACGCCGTTTTTCTTTTCTTTTTTGTTCTTGAGTAAATAATACCCGTTAAAAAGTATGACAGCGGCTGCGGCAACAGTTTTTTCTTCTTTCGACATTACTGATAATCACCAAAAATAAGTTGTTAGCAATCACCAATGGTAATCACCAACCCCGAACACCAGTAAATACAAAAATACTTGAAATATATAAACTGCTGATTGGTTTTGAAAAGGTACTTCGGCACAAACACGCCGTGGGAAGAGTTCCGCCTGAAGTCCGTTCCGATCCGTCAGTTATTCCGTCGCGGCGCGGCCCGGCCTGTAAAATTACGGGCCGTGGAAAGCCACAAGGCTGCTTTCAGGCCGCTTCATGCATGCAATTCTTATAGATGGCCGTAACTACCAAAATAAGAAGTTAAACAATAAAAAATAAACAGTAAGAATTCTATTTTAAAGATTGGGTATCGAATATCCTTGTTCTGTGCAGGCAGTATATTTCCGTTTGTCCAATTTCGAGCATATGTCTTCTCCAGCACATATTCTCCCATTCAGCCTAATCTATTCCGTTTCCCCAGTAAAATATTTGCCACTTTATTTTCTAGGGAGCACATTTTATTCTATTTTCAAATTAGCGCGGGCTGACATGGCAAATTTGACGTTTTATATGGTCCCACAACTTTATCTCACTTTCTTTACTGCAAAGATAAACGGGATATAAAAAGCACAAGTCGACTGGCAAAATGCTGCTGTGACAGGATATATCTTTTTTTTTTTTGAAAATGTAATTTGGCAAATACGAGGTGTGCAGTGCAGTTGTAGTGAATGAATTCTAGATAGAAAGAAGTAAGAACTATAACTATTCGTTTATGTATCTTATTTTAACAAATTACATAATACTATCCTGAAACAATAGTGTTAAGAGCCATTTTGTGAAATAATGATTGGGTTAACAGACGGATAATCACGCACGAATTGCCCAAAAAAATTGTTTTTCATATGAAGTTATGTTTCTTTAAATTGTCAGGTTACTAGATAAAACTACAGATACTGGGCACAGAAAAATCCTTAATGGTTCATAGAAAATTACACCCAGTATAATGAAAAGGTTAATGTTTGGGTTGAAAAGAGTGTAGTAGGACAACTCTTCTTTAATGAGAATCTCCATGGAGAAAGGTATCTGAATTTCCTTCAAAATGATCTTGTTCCAGCTCTTGCCACTTTATATCCAAATGATAACAATTATTTACCAAGTTTAACCTTATGGTTTCAACAGGACGCATTACGCCACCGGCGTATCCAGCTCATGCGTCTGGGGGGGGGGGGGCTATCGGGATCGCGCCGAAGGCGCAAAAAAAAAAGCGCCGCAGGCGAAAATTTTTTGGGTGCCACGCCCTTTTTTGAATCATGGTGTTTGGTTCTCAAGTGGGAAAAATAAAAAACACAACACAAAATCCTTAAGAAAACAAACCTGGTAATAATTGAGGTGAAGAAAATGTAATAGTGTAGGAAATGTTTAATGTATTGCCTATGTTGCCGAAATCAGAGCTCGAGTTTCGGAGGGGGTTCAGGCCCTAGCTACGTGCCTGGCTAGGATACTAGATAATAGCAGCTTTAAGGAGTAAGGACAAAAATTAAACAACGCTTAAGTAATCTTGGGGGGGGGGGTAATTACCCTCATTACCCCCCCCCCCCCCCCCCCTTGTATACGCCGGTGCATTACGCTGCTCATAAACACTGAGGAAAATGATCTAACACAACAGGTTTGCTAAGACATAGTTTGTATTGATAGCTTATTTTGTATTAACATATATTACACTATGATACTATAAAATATGTTAAATTTTCGAGTTTAATTTATCCGTTGCTTGTTGACAGGCTGTCAATTATTATAGTTCTTTTATTTTAATAATACTAATTTAAATTTAAAGCGCATTCTCTACAATTAAGAAAGCAGAATAGCGTCCCCGAAAATGAATTGTGTCCGCTAGAACCTATAATCCACAAGACATTGGTGAGGTTTCGTATAGCGATCGGTAATCGCCGCGCTACGTATTATTAGTTTTAACGTATTTGTTGCGAAGGTTACATCATTGCTCGGAATCTTCTAGCCGACCTGTCTGAATTTGAATTTTATTGGTCGTACCGGTACCTACCTATTTCAATTAATTTATTTTTACTTTGCATTTAAGTTTTTTAAACCTTGCATGTCAGGTAAAGCAATATAAGATTCTTATTTCGCACAGTCCATCATTAGTATTGGACTTTGGAATCTATGGACGAATTTAACTATTATATCTCAGTAAACCATGTTTCATCATAGATAATCATATGCAATATTAAACGACAAGAACAATATCATACTAGAAGCTATTTAAATTTTTAAGAACCACAGTACTAATTTTTAGTGGTAAGAATATGCTTTATTAACCGTAGCAAGTAAATATTATTGGGATTAATGTGAAGTTTCATTATAACGGCCAGTCGGAACTCATACAGTACATAAAACCAGATTACACCCCCAATAGAACTTGATAATTACTGTGAGTATTTAGAGCTATAATAGCTATAAATTATTCTATGGTAGCAATAACTCCTATTTGCTATTGGCTAAATTACCGTGATATATCACTACGCAACGGTCTAGCGATTTTCGTTGTCTTACAGTAGTAAAGCGCGTTGCTGTCACGTATTGTATTAAACAGTTGTATAAAGAATATGTGAGTTCTTATAACAAACAGAAGGCATTTTTCTCATCAGGTTTATATGAGAAAACTGGTTTCTCTTTAAAGACTATTCCTTTTCCAACTTTATCTTTGCTGTTTTGATGGCTTATCATACAAATATACTATTGACGATTGAATATAATGGCTAGGAAGTGATTTTTTGCATTTTTCATATTATGCGAGTGCGTATTCTTTCCTTTTAGATATTTTAATTTCGTATTTTATTCGTTAATTTTAAATTGTCGCCTTCTTGAAACACTAAAATACACTTAAGCGTTCAAAGTTTACCAGGGAAAATAAGCATTTGAAGAGATACGACTTGCTTAAGTTTCGTGTAATGCGACGATCAGTGGGAAATTTTACATGTGTTCTGTGTCCTTTTCTATCCTATATAAATTATTCAAAAGAAATGCGGTTCGCCAGACTAAATTCTGGAATTATTTATAAGTTAGCATATATTCTTACGTCTTTTTGTACAGGGTTTTTATTTAAATTTTAACACCCCGCACCTACAGAGTTTATTACGGAAACTCGCGAAAAAACACTAAAAAAGTCTATTTACTAAGGAATTTTTAGTTTCAATCAGGTATCATTAATAAATAAAAAATTAAATAATACATTTATTTTACCAAGATAAAAAAAATTACAAATCAATAACAAAAATAGGAATTTAAAATTTTTTATGGTACCGTGCGAGCAAAAATTATTTTCATCAAAGAGGGCCTTGCATCTAAGGACGTATTGCTTACACGTAGAGCTTACCTGTTGGGTGTCAGTAACTACCTGAATTAACAATCAATTAGTTATTCCGTCATCTTTGACAGTCGTTACAAGGAATTTGATTTATCGCTAATTTTTCCAATTTCTTGAACAATTCACGAAATGGGCTTTACGGAACATCACAAAACATTCATGGTTGAAGCGTATTTTCGAAGCGGGGTTAAAGTAAATGGTGACTGGCAATAAAATCCGGGTTTGTGCATGGACGATTTTCACGAACATTTTCCTAACGTTTCTTTTTTTGCTGGGGATTTTTATCATTGCCTGAAAAGAACCGTGGCAGTGTTTAGGGAAACAGGTTCTATACAACACAAAAAAGGTGCTGGAACAGAAGAACTTGTTGCAAATGTTCGTAAAATAATGCAAAATACGCCAACAAATTGTATAAGACGCCTGTCCCAAGAAGTGGGAAGATCTTATGGAACATGCAGGGACTATTCTTAAGAAGCAGCTAAATTTATTTCCTTATAAAGTGCAAGTATTCAAAGAAATACAAGCCGCAGATTTTGAAAGACGCAGGAATTACTCTCAATGGTTGACCCAAAATTTATTGGAAAGAAATAATTTATTAGACCTGACATTTTTCTCGGATGAAGTATGTGGAGTAGTGAAAATTCCCATTTTTTTGTAGAGTCCACATTGCACCCTCAAAAAATTGGTGTCTGGTTAGCTGTTTCCCGAAGAAGAATTATTGTTGGTCCTATTTTTTTCCATGACACAGTTACAGCACAGCGGTATAGAGACAATATTTTGAATCCATTTGTGGAGCAATTACTTGACGACGAACTATGTTTTGGATATTTTCAACAGGACGGTGCAACCGCCCATACAGCCGCCGAAACTATTAACTACTTACGCATTTTTTTCGACGACAGATTGATCAGTTTTCGATTAGACATTGAGTTCCCACCTAGATCACCTTGTTTAACGGTTACGGATTACTTCGTTTTTCCTCATTTAAAGAAACACTATTTTGAAAACACCAGTTGCAAATTTAGAATAATTACAAGAAAGGATTATCCAAGATTTCTCCAGAGATGCTGGTCAACACTTTCGAAAATATGAAGAGACGTGTGAATTTATGCTTGGAGCATGGCTTTCTGTATATTCTTACTTTGTTAATTTTGTTAACAAAATAAATTTGTATTTGTCTACTTATTTTATTAATCATTAGTTTGGCATATCATTTCAGAATATGAATTTGATAATATTTTAACCTAGATTTGGTTAGATATATCGTCCCCATATCATCGTGATCTAAACTAAGTCCAACGTTTTTAATCCAAGCTCTCTTTGATGCAAATAATTTTTTCTCTGACGGTATTTGGTGCAACATGGCGCAGTCTAGCTGTAAATCGCTGCTGTACTGAACCACGTATGACAACAAATTAAAAAAATATATTATCATCAACTAGGTAGGTACTAATTTAAAACTAAAAATTATAAGTAGAACAACACGAAAGTAACATAAATGATAATAAGAAAACTTTTGACTAATTATGTTAATCGTTTATTGACTGCCTGTCAAAAATGAAAGATAGACACTTTATGAACATTTTGGTATAATAGTTTTCAAAGAACCCAGCAAATTAAAATGCAAAATTTTAAGTCTGAATTTCATTAATTTTTTTTAATGAACAGGCCTGTATTCTGTTTCACTTACTACTCCTTAAATCTCAAAACGCCTTGAACATACTATTTGACTTGTTTATGAAAAATAAATTGTTTTGTTTGTTTCTGACACGTTTGATGTAAAAACATCCAGAAATAAAAATAAACTAATAAAAAACAGTAAATGTAATATCCCAACTTCAAAATTAAACGCGCGGAAGATGTCCGTTGCAAATAGGTACACATCTGTGTCAGCGGGAAAAATCACCCTTGTGCGTTTCTCCAATTTCCTTCTTTATTTTTCGTCGTTACTCCCACAATATTTTCCCAAGGTTTAATCACAGGACCGGCTTTACATCATTTAATACTGAACCTGAAACAAGAAAATATTATAGTAGATTTGCTAGTACAAACTGTTTATTAGCTTAATTTATTTATGTAGCTTTGTACCGGGTGATCAAATAAGCAAGGACGTCGGCTTTATCTCGAAAACCATTAATCGTACAACTTTCGGAAATATTTTTTATGAGTAAAGTGGTCAAGAGAAATTGCTAAAAATTACCTTTAAGTTCCCCATTTCGCCGCAAGGGGGCACAATTAAAAATGTTTTTTTTTTAATTCTAAATTTCTCAGAAAATTCCCATATTAAGGTATAAGTCTGATTACACCATTGGAAAGCTTAGACAATTCTGCATCATTTTGGTTTAAGGCTTATTGGCGTACCGACCTTGATAAGAGTGGGAGAAGTTATTGAAAGTGTAAACATTAAAATCGCTGTAACTTCTAAACGACTTATCCGATTTTACTAAATTTAAGCTTGTTTGGAAGGGAAAAATAAGTGTCTTCAATTGCCGTATCCAACAGTACACGATGGTGTTTAATAAAATTGCTAGAGGGCGCAATTTGTAATAATAACTAGCTTTATTCGAAATTTGACTTTGACATCAAGTTCTGCTTCGGTCGAGATGAAAATTAAGCAAAAAAATAATAGTCACGTGCTTCGCATTATCTGTCAAATTTTAATTTTTTCCAGCAAATAATTCAAAAGTAGGGTTATTTCTGAAAGTATCGAAAAAGTTATTAGAAAAAGTTTTTTTTAAATGCAGTTTCTAGCCAGCATGCAAAATTGCATAAAATAATTTTGTTTTTTTACCGATATTTTGTAAAATGCACCACTTTTGCAAAATAAGACTCAACGCAACCTACATAAAACTTCTTAGTTTTGACAATGCTTTATTTCAGATACATTTTCTTTAAAGTAGAGCCATATTAAATGTGTGTTTTTCTACAAAATCAAAATTGGGCTATTAAAATTTGGTCGCATGTGACGCAAAGTTTATTTGTTTTTTTTTGACCCTGTATAAGGTAACTTCATAAAATAAGTATTTTTGATAACTTAGTTTGTGTTTGAAAGTAATACACCTTAATATTAAGACAAAAAAGAACATAGTGTCATCAGTAAAGTGTTCATCAAGTGAAAAATAAATTTGCATTTAAAAAAAAATTTCTAATACCTTTTTTCAAAAATAACCCTACTTTTGATTTATATTTTGGAAAAAATTAAAATTTGACAGATAATGCGAATCACGTGACTACTATTTTTTTGCTTAATTTTCATCTCCATCGAAGCAGAACTTGATAAAAAAAATTCCATATGATGCGGACTTTACTGGTCACACTGTAAAAGGTTAATAAAAAACAAACTATCAACACAAACTATGTTTTAAAAAAACTGTTGTACGAGGTCTGTTCAAAAAGTACCCGGAATTTTCGGTTTTTTCAAAAAAATATTTATTTATTCGTCTACATCAATGTGGTCCCCTTCAAAGTAGTCCCCCCCAGATATAATACACTTATGCCAGCGTTTTTTCCAATCTTCGAAGCACTCTTGATATTCACTTTTTGGTATGTCGTTGAGCACTCTCAGCGATTCGGCCTTTATTTCTTCAATCGAGGAAAAACGCCGTCCTTTCATGGGTCTCTTCAACTTTGGGAACAGGAAAAAGTCACACGGAGCCATATCTGGTAAATATGGAGGTTGAGGCATGACTACGGTATTGTTTTTGGCCAAAAAATTACGAACAAGCAACGACGAGTGATTCAGAATTCAGCAGTTTTGGAATGAATTTTGCTGCCACCCGTTTCATGCCCAAAACATTTGAAAAAATTTTATGACATGAGCCAATTGATATGCCAACTTCATTAGCAACTTCTCTAATTGTGATTCGGCGATCATTCATAACCATTTTTTCCACTTTTTTCACATTTTCATCGATTATTGACGTGCTGGGTCGACAGGCGCGTTCGTCATCTTCAACGTCTTCGCGGCCATCTTGGAAACGCTTATACCACTCGTAAACACTTGTCTTTTTCATAGCAGACTCACCATAGGCTTTTTGTAACAGTTCACATACTTTGTTACACTTTATTTAATTTTTTACGCAAAATTTAATACAAATTCTTTGACTCTTCAATTCTTCCATTGTTTAAACAAGCAAAAATCGCCGAGCTCATAAAAACACGTCGAAGCTTAGCGACTACCACAGACAAAGTAAACAGTGAATATAGCTGAAAATTTTATCATACTTTAGGGGCATGTATACCAACACAATAAAAAAAAAATTGACAATCGGACTCTCCAGACCCGCGAAATTTAAAAATTCCGGGTACTTTTTGAACAGACCTAGTATTAGATAATTTTCCTCAGTATGCATTATTCCAAATAATTTAGTCCTACCCTGTACGACGGAGAGTCTATAAAGTCGCTCATAGGGTAGATCAATTAGGAACAGCGCGATCCGGGTATTGACACTGCTGTTGAACGTATTTTAACTACTACCGCAGTTTCAATTATTAATTCCCCTTCCCGATTGCGGCTATAATATTTTATTCTACTAGGAATTTATTTAAGAACTTTATCCGAACCGGAAGTGTCACAATCGGGAGAAGCTTTCAACTTTTAATTAATTATTTATAAAGACTTTTCAAGTTAGCGTGAGTGCTGATATAACGATAGGAAATGTGGAAAAGTGAGAGGTATTTTAGCGTGTTAAGATTAGTGTTTTACGAGACGATAAATCTAGCGCTTTTGAAAAAAACTGTCACCAACCAAGATGAAATTTTTTGCAAATGAGCATGACGATGTCACAATTTAAATACCTTAAACAATAATTAATTATCATCAATTAATTGAAACAAGTCTTAGTACGATCAATAGAATTCAAAGTCAGTCAGGACAGCTACACTGTTAGAAATCCTGGGCGTGAGAATCAAAAAAAATTATAATCAATTAAAATAAATCAATTTTAACTTAAAATGTATAGTTATTTTAACTCTTTTGTGTTTAGTAAAAATCAGATTTTAAGAACTAACTTTTTTGGAAGTCGTTTTAACATAACAGCTAACTAAAATTAACATGCAATACTTTTACGGTTCAAATGAATCAAATACTAGTAACTTTTGATTAAGTTTATAATCATTATCTATATCTATATCTATATATATTTATAATCACTATCTATCTTTAGTTAACATTTTACACTAAAAGAGATTTAATACAACATATTATTCAGTTGTTTCAACATAAAATAATAGTAATATTTATTTTAATAACAACCCAGTATGTCAAATCAACATTTTAGTAATAATCGAATATGCTGCTAAGAACTGTTTAGTAGTAAAATCTACATTTAAAAGGAGTAAATCTAAATATTAATCTAGTCAATCAAAGAAAACCCTCTGCTCACTGGTCAAGGAAGGGAAGTCTATTTTCTTCGAGTCTTAGTCTTCGACACGTTCGGACGAGATAAAAGTGTTTGTGTATATACGTTAACCTGACATTGATTTTAACTGACGCTTATAAGTAAGTATTGCTGTATTTTTATTCTGATTGATTTTTTAATTTTATCCTAAAATTTACGGAATGTTGCATAAACCGGCCTTTAATATAGTTACAAATGTAAAAAAAACGTTTTGCTGACATCTGCTACTCTTATTTTCTTTTAGTCTTTTCAATGGACCTTATCAATAATACCGTTAATCCACCCGCCTCTTCCCTCATGGTAATAATGGAGTACAAGAATGTAAAGGAATGGGCCATGGGATTTCATTCCTAAGAAGGGTTTAGTACAAATATTTGTTTAAAGCACTATATTTTTTAAATCTAAGTTTACTAACATTATATTATGTCTAATTTATTTTTAGTATACTTATTAAACTGTTATAAATATTTTAATGGTCTTTTTATATAAACTGATAAATGAACTTTTACAGCAGCAATGTTTAAAAGGAAAAGCTTGGTTTAGTTGAGTTAATAAGGGTAAAGCAATTTTTCAAGAACTAAACTAACTATAAAAATTAAGTTTATTTAGGCAAAACGAGTATTTGATTTAATAAATACAACTTTTCTAAACAATAATTAAGCTACTTATACTGCTTTGGTTTATTTAAAGTGATTTTTTTAAGTATTTGTCTTTACTTACGCCTTAAAATCGAAATAAATCACGTATGAAAGTTATATTTATTCAGGGAGAGCTGTTAATTTGATCATAAGAAACAGTAAAATATACTGATATGATAAATTAAAGTTAACTGCAGATTTGTTTCAATGTAACTTTTCGCAATTAGTTAATGTAATTTTTTTTTGCACTTGCTTTAGAAATACGATTTATAAAATAAGTTAATACTAATATAAAAAATGTGTTAAATTAACTAATTAAGTTGTAATATTTACTGCACAATAAAATCAGATTAATGTCAAAATAGTAACATATTTTATGAGTTACTGAAGCGGTTTTAGTTAAATTAACAAAAAAACGGGAGTGGACTTTCTGGGACATAAAAAATTTGATTCTTTTCTTTTAACAGTGTAGAAGACTCCGAACAATGATGTGACCTGCACAACAAATACGTTAAAACTAATACTACGGCGCACGGCGACCGCCGATCGCTACAAATCCCCACCAACGTCTTGTGGATTATAGGTTCTAACGGATACAATTCATTTTTGGTGACGCTGTTCTGCTTTCTTAATTGTAGGGAAAGCGCTTTACTGGGAACACAATTTATTTCTTAACAAAATTGCTGTGTTAAAAGTAGTTCATTATTCAACAAGACTGTGCTACTAATGGAACTGATTACTACCAATAAAAACACTGTTTTAGCAAATCTGGAATTGATATAACACTAAAGCGGGTTTGATACACTAGCAATTTATTTAATATCGTTTAATAAAACATAAGCTATCAATACAAACTATGTCCTAGTTAACCTGTGGTATTAGATTATTTTCCGCAGTGCGGGCTAGGCCTTTTACCCAAGCTAACCCAACCTTATGAAAATCATCGGATTTGAACTTCCTGTTGCTGGCTTATTATTATTTTAGTGCATCAGATCGTTTCAAAGTTAGATCGAACTCTAACTATCTACCTACATGTCGAAGTTGTTAAACCTAACTTAATCTCTAATATTGTGCTCGTAGAAAAAGGTGGGGTAGAGTGGTCTGTGTATGTGTTGGGTTATTGGCACTGGTAGGAACCAAATGGCCAGCTTCATTTTTGGTACAGTGGTAAACTTTTTTATGCCTTTTCTGGGAATCGAATCCAGATTGGGTTCAAACAGGAATAAAGCCAGTCGTATAGTGGGCTAGCTAAACTCAGCTACGCTGAATCCACGTAGGGGTGGTATGATCTTTATACAGCTTGCGTACTTGTCTGAAGTTTTAGTAATAGACATATTGGAAACACGCAAAGAGCCCTATTAGCCAAAGGAGCGAGTAGCTATTTTTCCTGGATCAATTTAAATGTTTATATAGTGCAGTAATAATTATAAGACAAATTTAAATGATCTAAAATTGAGAATGGTTAATCTTTTTATTTTTACTCTCTTTAGTGAATACGGTGCTTTGTATTGTAAACTTGACCCTTGAAAGTGCAGCTCAGAATAATAATAAACATGTCGTTGGAAGCCAGCGGCGCACCCAGGATTTCATGTTAGGGGGGGCCCGGGGAAGCAAATTTTTTAACGAACTTTTAAGTTTGAACCTTTTTTTTTTTTTTTAGAAGTCATGAATTAAAATTTGTCATCAGTAATGTAATACTGCTGTAAAATGTGGGGGATATTGAACTGGTGACCTTTTTTTTTTTTTTTTTTTTTTTTTTTAGAAGGTGGGGACAGCTTTGCAAATATTTTATAATCCTGAAGAAAAATAATAAAAATTATATCGTTCTTTGTATCGCGCCTGGAAATTTACGTTTTTTTTAGTAGTGGGTATAGTAAGTTGAAGTTAATTTTATCGGGGGTTTTGGGGGGGGCCGAGGCCGCCGAGGCCCCCGTTGTTTTTAGTGGCTTAGTGGGTATAGTAAGTTAAAATCAATTTCATCGGAGGTTTTGGGGGGGGCCAAGGCCCCCTTGGCCCCCCCCCTGGGTGCGCCACTGTTGGAAGCTGTAAACGGCAATCCTATTTGTATTATAGCTTATAGCGGACTTTCGGACTAATGCTTCTGGTATTGATAATATCTCTCCAATCATGCTTCCATAATTTAGTCCATTTCTTGATTCCCATATTGCCCATATAATAAATGTATGTATTGAATTCGGATATTTTCCTATTATTTAGAAAATTAGTATTACTACACCTTTACCCAAAAAAAAACGTGGACTTGGTTACTTCCGGCTAGTTATTGGAAAAAGTACTTTTCAAGCAACTAAGGCCTTCGATACTATACTATAAGTCATAATGTTTAAAATACTAAACTAAAAAATAGCGTGATAAGGGGTGAGAGGGATGCAGTGAAACTCCAAAATGACCTTGACGCCTTGTGGCAATGGACTAAGGTTAATCATTTATCGCTAAATATAAATAAATGCACATATATCAGCTTTTACTGTGGTAGGAGTAGAGATCCCACAGTCTATAACATAAATGATGTGGATCTGTCGTATTCGAGCACCGTCAAAGATCTTGGTATCTACTTTGATGAAAGAATGATCTTTGCTGAACATGTTTCTAAAGTGAGTCTGAAAGGAATGAGAACGCTTGGATTTGTCTGGAGAAACTGTTTCCAATTTTTACTTGATATTATTAGGTTATTATTCTGTTTGCTCGTTAGATCCAACCTAGAATATGCTACTGCTATTTGGTCCCCATCTTACCAAGTATACAAAGATAATATGTTAGAAAGAGTTCAGTTAAAATTTTTAAGGTTTGCTGCCTATAAATTCAATATTAAGGATTATCATAGGGCAGACGTGTTGAATACCTTGAATATGGTTTCATTAGACAGCAGACGTCTTTTGTTTGATGTGTCTTTTATTTTTAAATTAATTAACGGTTTATCAAATTGTCCGCGGCTATTTTCTCAGATCCAACGAAATGTACCTATAACCGAAAATTACGTCATGCAGATCATCTGTTCCACATCCCTTTTCACCCAACAAAATACGGAATTAATTCCCCAGTCGATAGAGCTCTTCGACTGGCCAACCAGTCAGGGTCAGATCGATATTTTTAAGTCTAGTCTTTTTGGTATTTATATATACAAGGTGATTCACGGTGGATGGAACGTTAGACGTTTCTGACGAACCAGTAAAGGAATCGTTCTAAAAATTGGTCCTTTACATAAACGGACACGCTCTACCTATCTAAAATATTTTTAACAATACAGTGTTGCCGCTTCCACACAAAAATAATAGCTACTTCGATATTTTAAATAGAACACCCTATATATTATTAAATTTTTAATTTCTACATAAAATTATAATTATTTTTTAATAAAAGCATTATTAGTCTATGCTTAATGGTTTCCGAGATATTGTCTCTTGAAAAATGACATTTTTGAACTTTGACAGCTTCTAGCTTTTTAACTGTACGTCTGAGAGCAAAACGGCTTACATGCCCCCCATCTTCGATTTTTATTATTTTTCCAAAAGTGTCAATTTCCGGTTAAACCGGATGTAGGAAATATAATACTTCCGGTTTGACCGGAAGTTGTTACTTTTGGAAAGCTAATAAAAATCAAAGATAGGGACATGTAAGCCGTTTTGCTCTCAGACGTACAGTTAAAAAGCTAGAAGCTGTCAAAGTTCAAAAATGTAATTTTTCAAGAGACAATAGCTCGGAAACCATTAAGCATAGACTAATAATGCTTTTATTAAAAAATAATTATAATTTTATGTAGAATTTAAAAATTTAATAATATATAGGGTGTTTCATTTAAAATATCGAAGTAGCTATTATTTTTGTGTGGAAGCGGCAATACTGTATTGTTAAAAATATTTTAGATAGGTAGAGCATATCCGTTTATGTACGCGACCAAATTTTCAGAACAATTCCTTTACTGGTTCGTCAGAAACGTCTAACGTTCCATCCACCGTGAATCACCCTGTATATGTATATATATATATATATTTATTAATGCATCACAAAGGTGATGTTCTGTCGCCTTTTTGTTTTTTATTACTATATACTATATATTTATATGTGTTAGGTATTGTGATGAATCGTTGTATTTGGTTGATATTTATTTTGTTATCCACTATCTTATTGCAATAATATTATTTATTAGTATATTTATGTAAAATGGGGTTACCCTTCCTTGTCCGAAGTTTTCTCAGGTATCTCTCAGGGATCTGTCCTTAAGTACCATACCTTTTTCTATATACACTGCAGATATTGTGGACAGCATGAAGTATTTTACCATTCAAGTAGATGATATTAGCTGGCCAGTAACATGACCACGCTTCAACGTTTTACTCGATATTCCCCTAATCCCTAATACTGTGCTCGTACATTAAAACCGAACTGCGCTGCTCAAGCAATCCAGCAAAATTAACGTGCTAATTGTTACAAAGTTGGGAAATTGTTTGAGGAGTGTTTTAGTTTGATGACTATAGAGATACTGAATATCTCGATAGGTATTAATGCTCTTTGAGGGCCGTTCAATGCAATAACGATTTAGTTCTGCAATGGTGATTATTAGTTATGCGAGTTTTAAAGAGGTGGATTTGCAAGTTGCTAGTTGAGCTAGATGCTTCTGTAAATCCCTCTTAAGCCAGATAATATAAGGTATACGATATACTTATTTTTTACATGTGTAACGCCCTCCATGTTATGGTCTAAGCTATTTTTTTTTGGAAAACTATTTAGTAACAAAATAGTTACAAACAATATATAATTTTACAACATTCTCCAATCAGTGCTTAAAAGCTCTAGCCTTGAGAATACTAAGCTATTAGTAAAAGAAAACAGTGTGAGTATGCTTCCTCTTTCTAGCCTTTCTGAAGATTAGCAAAATGATTTTTGACATTTTTTATAAAAATTCACACATCTTTCTATCTTTTTTAAATTATTTGCCAATTGATTAAAAACCTTAGATGCATGTAGGTACAATGGGATTAAAAAGACCCATATTTGTTCTAGTATTTATTTGATATATATCATTAATAATTCGTGTTTCATAATCATTGTGAACTTGATTGGACAATATGATATTAATGTTAGGTTTTTGGTGCCTATGTAGTACAAGTACTTTGTAGACAAGCTTGCATTGCTCAATCCTTAAGAGGGTGTCTAATTTAAAAGTATTTAATTCTTTATTCAGCCTGTCAGTATGAGTAAGCCTATCATACTTATACAATACTTTGAGGAGTTTATTTTGTAAAGTTTGCATTTTATTAAAATTTCTTTTGCCACACATTCCCCATATGGGCAGTAGATATCTTATATGAGAAAGAAAAAAAAACCATTATAAACCATTGTCTTGGTTTTCTTTGATAGATAATTTCTACATTTAAAAATAACTGACATGATGGGTACAATTTTATCAGAGATGTGATTTCTATGATCATTCAGCAACACAGCTTATCATTTATGACTAAACCCAAATACTTAATTTTTTTAACCTGTTCGTATTACATTATTTATTTGGATATGAATATTAACTATATCTTTATTTTTTGCTTAAACACCATATATTTTCTTTTATCAATATTAATCTTAAGGTTATTAAAATAGAGCCAATCAGCGTACCTCTCAAAGTCGCTGTTGACCTCCCTGCATAAATCCTGTTCATTTGCCCCTGTAAAAACTATGGCAGTATCATCTGCAAAGGTAAAGTAACGAGATCGAATCCCCGCGCGTTTCAGACTCAGAACATAAAGGGAGTACAACAGCGGACCCAGTACCGATCCTTGTGGGACATCATATGTATTACAGGTTAGGTCACTATTTACATTATTAACTTTTACATATTGCCTCCTACCCGGAAGAAAATATTTGATTAAATTAAGCATTGCACCTGTAAACTCTAGATTTTCCAATTTTTTCAGCAATCAGCATCACAAAGTTCGACAAATTGTTTTTGAACATCTTTATTACCAGTTTACACCTGAAAACGGTTAGAGATACTAACTAACCGAAACGTTGTGTTAAGTAACAAAATAAAGGCAATGGAAGTCTGACAAGGTAATTTCTTTGATATTATTTCATTGTCTACCACCTTCAAACAAACGTTTATTATAGGTTCTTAATTCGGACACCGGATTACGGATTTTAATGCAGTTTACAGAGTTTGAAAGATTGTTTCTTGCAGATAAATAGTGTCAATACGTCTATAACGCAATCAATGCACTTTAATATAATACAGTGTGGAGAAAAACCGTACATAAAATTAAAAATGGTTTATTTAGATTATTAAGATGTGCTAGTTTTAATAACGAATTTAGCTAAATTTCTACACAACTTGGGAAACCCGGTATAAGGTTAAAGGTATTTTATTTTAAATAATTGGCTATGAAGTAATTATAGCTTCCGCTTATATTATTAAACAATAATATTTAAGAATTTATTTGCACCTGATTTAGAAAGCATTTTTTAGTTTTACAATCAACCCATTGACAATCATTTGTTTCTGTTTCAAATATAGAGATTTTTATTTTCGGAGAATTACCGAGAATATTTTATAATTAAATAAATTAATTAGTATTTTAATTATTATACCTTATTGCGTTTAAAATCTATATGAATTGAAATTAGCTTAACAGTTTTACTATTTAAATTTGTATGTTTTATTTATGAGCATAATACGAAAACAATTTATAGTTACATAATAAAAACCTGAACTAATGAGCCTACTGAATAAAAATTAAGCAATTACTTGAAGCAATTACTTTTTAGTAAAAGCAATTGCTAGATCTGGATATGAATAAGATTTTGAAGCAATTGCTTTTTTTTTACACCTCTAGTACTTGCCACTCATACTTTAGTGCTGAAAGAAAAGGCAAAGTATCTAGGATTGATACTCGACTCCAAGCTTAAGTGGGGCACGAACATACAAGAACGAGTTAAAAATGCGTCAGTTGCGTTCTATGCCTGCAAAAAAGCTATTGGTAAGAAGTGGGGATTGAAACCCCACATAGTTCACTGGATTTATACAGCCATATAAGTTAGAACCCTTCTATTTTAACGTATCGTCAAACAATCGAACGAAACGTGGTGTAATATAGTTCTCGCCAAGCCGGTTGTCAAGAGCAACCGTATGGCGCGTAGGAATTCATAAGTCGCACACATGCGTTACGTAGGCGGGGTTTCTGCTGCTTTCCTATGCATCGTGTACTAGCAGGTGTGATGGGGGCAAGCGCGATTCTAATAGGAAAACTCGCACAATTAAATGTGCGCCGTTGAGTTCATTGCTGTATGAATTTATTATTTGGAGTTTACCTTTGTATTTTTGTTATTATTTTGGGGTAGTAAAGACTTCTTTTAATAAAAATGAACAGGTTTAATGCCAAAACGACTATGAATGTGGAATATTAGAGAAGCAATACATTTTACATGCAGATATTCCAAACTTTAATAAAGAGCTGTTATTGATAAGTTTGCTGCAAATAAAAACAGAAGAAGTGACTTTACTTTTAAACAATGTACCCACTAATAAAAAATAAATTGTCCTTTTTTATTTTTTTATCTTATTTAATTTTTAATAAAATAAGTAGGAAAGTAATCATAAATTTTTAAAATATTTACTAAAATTTATTGACCAAATTTAGGCGTGGTCTTGAAAAATCTTCGCCTGCGGCACATTTCGCCTTCGGCGGGCTTTTAGTACACCCCCAAGTTTACAAATCACGAGTCGCCACTGCTGTTAATATATTTTTTTAAACTAACATTTATAGGTGTATAATTTTAGTTTTAAGATTGTCTAGTAGGACGCAGAACTACTATTCGCCCGGGGCGCCAAAATTCCTAGCTACGTCCCTGCTGGGCGAACCATTCTTTAATGAGCTGGAGGAAGTAAGCAGCCTGCAACTGGGTCGACTTACGAAGTTTATTAACAGCAGTGGCTGGTTTGAATGAGCTGTCAAGATTCTTCTGCGATCTACGTCACGTCACGTTAACCATCAAGAGGCTGATGCGGATAGGTTCCGCGGATCAAATGTGGTACCACAACGGTCCTACAGGACTACGTGTGACTGTTTGGACAATGCCAGAGGTCTGCCACTCTAACCTAACCTAACCTAAGTTTATTTATAAAGTAATTTGTCTTTTGATAATTTGTTCTTCGTAGGTATATAGACTTTTATATATTATCAATCGCCAAAGCGCTGCGATTTAGAAAAGTTGCTCTTTCTAGAAAAATGCTAAACAATTCTATTAAAATTTTTCTTTAACATTTAAATAATCAATTCACGACAGATTCACTATTCAAGAACCTACGTTTCCATGCCGAAGGAAGCTGAATATCCCTAAAAGGTTTTTTGTTAAATGGTCCGTGTGAACTGCAAAAAATAAACTAATGATGTGTCACTTTTCTGATAAAGCTTTTAAATACATTACAACATCGCATTTGGATAAAGAGTGGTTTACTTTAAAGTATTTTCGAGCCATGAAAAATGATGTTTAAATTTAGATATTGAAAAATGCAGAATTTCTTGATATTGAATTTTTCGAGAGGTCTTATTATTTTCTGTATTGTCGAAACAGTTTTGCTAACAGAAGTTTCGATGATTTATTTAAAATACTCTTAATGCAATTTCAGTTTTTGTCAACAAGTGACAGATGCAATGGCGTAGGAGAGGCGTTGTCTGCTGAGGCGGAGTATAATTTTTTAAATTATATTGGGAGGGGATTAAATATCAGCGCCACAAGCAAAATTTTAGAGAAAATATAGATTTTATACGATCGGCAAAAATTATGGTTATTATAATCACTAGGTAAAAATTGTGGTCCATCTTTATGTAATGTTAATATGCGCCCGGGTTTTCCTAGTGATCCTAAAAGAAAGAAATTATTCGATACCATCTCCATTTTTTTGAATGCACATACCAGCTCTCTTTATTAAAGAAAATCTTAACCTTTGAAAAATATGTGGTTTTAACCTGAACTGCTCTCCAGCTTGAAAGATTATTTCTATTAAATAATTATCGCTCAAAATCGGAACCATATACACAAAATCTTTAATACACCACCAGACTGAATATTCCAAGGTAGTAAGGTCTGGAGAACAGTGTGGCCATTAGGCTGGGCCGAAAAAGTGAAAAATTGGAAATTGCAAATGGTATATTTTCCAATATCTGACTATACATCTAAAAGTAATTTGTGGAAAATTTTATTAAAATCCGTAAATGTTTCGCCGCGCCCCTGTGACCTTAAAAATTAGTAAAAAGGCCGATTTTTCTATATTTAATATTTTTTAAATCCAAAATTATAATTTTTTTGTGACTTCTTGTGGATGTGGGAATGTGTATAAAAATAATTTTTTCAATAAAATATTTTTCTGTTGGATGGAAATTACAAATTTGTCCTCAAAATCTTCATTTACACGTAATTTAACGTTTTCAGATACAAATTTGTAATTTCCATCCAACAGAAAAATAATTTATTGAAAAAATTATTTTTATACTTCCCACAACCACAAGAAGTCACAAAAAAATTATTATTTTGGATTTAAAAAATATTAAATTTTGAAAAATCGGTCTTTTTACTAATTTTCAACGTCACAGGGGCGCGGCGAAACATTTACGGATTTTAATAAAATTTTCCACAAATTACTTTTAGATGTATAGTCAGATATTGGCAAATATACCATTTGCAATTTCCAATTTTTCACTTTTTCGGCCCAGCCTAGTGGCCATTTAATAGGAGCATTTTGGTCCCGACCAATACAGCGGTTAGAAAATATTTAACGAGTTCCTAACTTTTGTAGCAAAATGTGGGGGATCGCTGTCTAGATGAAACCAAAGATGTTGTCTTACCACTAGAGGCAAATCGGGCAGTGTATTTTGAAGAAATAGTAAAAATAAATGCCTAGTCAAAATTTCTGATAAAATTACTGCGATGTGAAGAAAATTAGCAATAGTAACATCTTAGTATGGCAATAAAATAATTTTATTTAACTGGTTTAATACAACAGGCTTTTATTTGTACGCCACTGTCCTTACATTATTTTTGGCTAGTATTGTTACTTATTGCAAAGATTTTTTAAAATTATATCTTGTATCCATGTTAATGCTGAATTAAATGAACATTTAAAAATTATGAGATAAGCCGTTTTGGCTTCAGTTAAGGACCCATACATTTCAAATTATCTCCAAAACGCATCATTTTATCGAAATTCTATAGAAGTAAAAAAATAATGATTACCAAAAAAATATAGTTTGGAAGTCACTGGCGCACCTACTAAAAAATAGGGGTGGTCGGCGGGTACTGGACCCCCTTATTTTAAATATTTTAAAATTGTTTTTTTTTTCAAAAGATGTTAGATGTAATTATGGTGAAGCAATGTACCAAGTTTGAAATTTATATTATATTATTAAATACTAGAATTATTTTAAAAAAATCAGTTTTTAAATGTTAAAGAAAAATAGCATTATAAAAGACATAATTTTTGCTCAAGAAATATATGGTTAATGGATTGACCTCCTTTTTCCATTTTTAAATAATTTTTATAATTTTTTTTAAAATTTTAATACATAAAGAAAAATAAAATAAAATAAAGGGGAAAGTAAATATCGGTCTTTAGTTTAAATGTAAAACGATGCACAATATATTTTTCAAATTTAAAGGAATAAAAACTCGATCTGTTCTTTTATGGCATACTTATAAGAACCTGTAACTAAAATATAAAAAGAGTTTGCTCTTTTCCTTTACTGTCGTCCAATACATTGCATCACATAACAAGGAGAATGGTGTGGAAGTCAGGGGAGGGGGGTTTTGCAACCTCGAAAATCGTGATTTTATGTCCAATTGTGCAATATTAAAAAATACCCAAAGAAGCAAAGAAGTAATATATTATGTGCCTTGGACATATTAAGGTCAACAAAATTACAATGATTGTTCTGCAAGAAAAGTCAAAACATCTAGATACCTTCGTAAGTTCTAGAAAAAAAAATCAAGTTTGCATTCGTAAATCTCTATACTTACATTCTCGTAACACTTTAAATTTGTTACAATAGGGTATTTCCAAACCACATAAAGAGCTATTGTAATATCAAACGAGCTAGTATTATTAATAGGAAAAGCGTTTGCCAAGTTATATATTGCTGGTTTCAGTGTAAATATTTTCTTTAGAAAAGGCAATGTGGTCCTAACGAAACGACACAAACGTTACAATTTTCTCTTATTTGCTCGTTTATACAAACTTGGGTTAAAAATAACAATTCGGATATTTTTGAATTCTGAGGTTGCGAAAATACGTTCTCTCTTTCGCTAGTATAAAAGCATTTCAGCATTTCAACTTTTATAAAGTAGAAGAAAAATGTTTAATTAATTTTATTTAGATAAAAATAGAAACGGATATATAATATTATCTCAGCGCAGTTCCAAATTTGAACCGGTTTAGTGATATTCAGAGTTATGATTAATTTTTTTAATGATGCATAATGTATAATTTTACATTTTACAATTAATTCTAAATATTTTTCATAAATCATGTCCTATACCTGCCTTTAACCGTTTAAGAAATATTTACACTTTATTGCTGGTATCAACCATTAATTTGTTTCTAGACTTACCGGTGTTATGAACTTAAGTCACAATCTTTAAGGTATTGACAATAATAATTTGCTATTTGAGTTTGAGACATCAAAAAATTCCAGTGAATGTTAATCAAATTTGAATTTTGCTCTGCTGATACTAGATCCATCTTCGATTCAAAATGCGCCTCGCTAAAGATGAACGAATAAAAATTTTGTTTTCATTGGGTTGTAGAGATAAAAGTAGAAGTCATAGTCCGTATTATTATGTTCAATGAAAAATACTCAAATCGCGCGTCTATTAGCCAATCGACAGTATCTAGGTGTAGCAATTAAAGGGAGAACTTCCCGTACTGAAAGATAGTGTTAAAGGGGGTCGTCCTGGTTTACCTGAGGAGAAAAAATAAGCACATCATAAATATATCTAGTATAATTAGTGATACCTTAGTTTTTAAAGACCGGCGGTAAATCTGGGGTAAACACCAGAAATTTGTCATCATTGATTTGTGTTAAAAACGATTTCTGATCGGGACAAAATTTAAATAATTTGGTCTCCTTATACAGGGTGTTAATTAAGTACGTAGACAAACTTTAAGGGATAATTCCTTGTATAATTTTAAAACAAAAAGTTCATATAAACGTATATCCTAAAATGCTTGGTTTTCGATATACAGGGTGCTAAAGTTTTAATTTTTTTTTGTTTTCTTAATATTTCTTTGGAATCTTTAGGAATAATTAATTCAAATTTTGCACAAATAATAGATTTACTAGTATCTACCAACTAACATAATTAATATTTAAATTAATCTACAAGGTCCTCGTTTTTTTGTGGTCATGACCCCTTTACGCCCGTTCAATTTACTTAATACGACGTCACTGACTAATTTTAAGAAGAAAATCTAATTTGTCATTTTATTCTCTAACATTTACCTATCTTAAAGTTTTCTACTATCTCTTACGGCTTAGAAGATATCTTGAGAAAAATAAAATAATGTATTGTTAATATTGGATAATTTAATAAGTATTGTTTCGTCCATGAGACAACGTTATTTGATACATTTTAAAATCAAAATTAAGGTAAACTGAATTAAAACTTAAGCTAAGAAATAAACTTAAGCTAAGAAATAAACTTAACCTAAAGCAACTGCTGGAAATGGCCCCCTCTGACTTCAACACATGCATTGGTGCGCCTCACCATCGACTGGCGGACCCTCTCGAAAATATGAGGAGAATTCCGTATAATTTCGCGCGACTGATGTATCCTGTTTCTTAGATCTCCTTCATTCAGAACTGGAGTTATGTGTACTAGCGATTTTAGGTGCCCCCAAAAAAAGAAATTAATTGGATTGAGATCGGGCCACCTGGGTGGCCAAGATTGAGGTCCTCCACGCCCGATCCATCGATTGGCATAATTTTCATCTAAATACTGTCGTGCAACTAAACTAAAGTGTGGAGGAGCACTATCATGCATAAGCCAAATTGGAGCTCTTTCTCCTATTGGGACATCTTCTAATAGTTCGGGTAAAACATACTCCAGAAATTGCCGATAATTGTCGCCATTAAGTCTGGGAGGCAGAAACTATGGCCCAATAAGGAATTTGCCAACAATTCCAACCCAAACATTTACTGAAAATTGCTCTTGAAAATTATTTTCAACTATAGCGTGTGGGTTATCTTCTGCCCAAATGTGATTATTGTGAAAATTTATTATGGCGTATCGGAAAAAACATGCCTCATCCGTAAACAATACCTTCGATAAAAACCTCACATTTCTCACTAGCTTATTTTGTATCCAAGTACAAAAGGCTACTCTCTGGGGAAAATCTCGCGGTAAAAGGGCTTGCACACGCTGTATGTGATATGTATAAAGTTGCTGTTCCTGTAAAATTTGCCATACCTAAACATGTGTAATATTTAACTCAGCGGCAATTTTTCTTGTACTTGTTGCAGGATTTTCTCCTATAATATTAAGAACAGCTGCATCTAATTGAACTGTCCTTACTGTTCTGGGTCTTCCTACAAGGGCATTTGATCTTCTAAACCTACCTGTCTCACTAAGTCTGGAGTGAATATTAGTAAAAGTTTGTTTGTTAGGCACACGACGTTCAGGAAATCTTTCTTGATACATTAGTCTTGCTCCACAAGCGCTACCATTAGCCATTCCATACACAAAATGCATATCTGCCATTTCAGCGTTTGTAAATTCAACCATTTTAACAAAAACAAAACTGAAAAATCTCTTACTTAAGTTGACAAAGTGCAAAAATAAAAATTTGTTGCAAGTTTTGATAACTAAACTGTCATAATTGTTGATTTCATTATTTTTATTGTTTGTCAAAGCCGACTTTGTTATTTTTGGCTTAAGGAAGCTGCCAACTTACCATTTGCAAGTTATCCAATATTAACAATGCATTATTTTATTTTTCTCAAGATATCTTCTAAGCCGTAAGAGATAGTAAAAAACTTCAAGATAGGTAAATGTTAAAGAATAAAATGACAAATTAGATTTTGTTCTTAAAATTAGTCAGTAACGTCGTATTAAGTAAATTGGACGGGCGTAAAGGGGTCATGGCCACAAAAAAACGAGGACCCTGTAGATTAATTTAAATATTAATAATGTTAGTTGGTAGATACTGGTAAATCTATTATTTGTGCAAAATTTGAATTAATTATTCCTAAAGATTCCAAAGGAATATTAGGAAAACCAAAAAAAAATGAAAACTTTAGCACCCTGTATATCGAAAACCAAGCATTTTAGGATATACGTTTATATAAACTTTTTATCTTAAAATTATACAGGAAATTATCCCTTAAAGTTTGTCTACGTACTAACACCCTGTATATTACATGTCTGTGTTATAGCCTGTGTCCATGCTTCTATAGTAATCATTTCTAGTACAAATATAAAAATCAGTCTAGTCATTCTGCCAGTCTATAATTATGCTTTATGACTCCTGTACAACTCTGGATGTATATGTCAACTCCGCCCAGATATCTGTTAGCATCGGATGTTTTATTGATACAGGGTTTACAAACACTCAATGCATAATTACACGCAGGGTCTGGCCAGGGGAGCGGAGTAATTAGGACCTACTACCAACATAATTACATATTGACATTGTACCGGTTCGTCAATAGGTGACAGCAGAAATGAACACAATATTGACTAAGCATCGTCTGTAGATATACAGGGTGTGTTATGGAAATTACATATTATTTTAAAGACGTAAATCCTGCCACATTATTCAGAAAACTATTTTTTTTAAGACCGACCAGAAAAGAAAATATACACTTTCTGGACAATTTTTCGTCCAGAAAATAACGTTCTGTCGATCAAGACCGGAAAATGGACGTAAGGGACCGGCAAAAGATTTTTCCAGTCCCTGTTTTTTCATTTTTCCGATAGTTTTTTGATAATACAATCTACCTTGATTTCGTTACCAAGAAAATTACATAAATTTATTTTCAACCAATTAAAAGGCTGCTTTTTGTTTACGTTGCTTATAGCAACGGGAGATTATCGTGATAATTTTGTTAGTTCCTATTAATGAAATTAATAAGTGATAAATTTTCTCTCAAAAATGAAGTGCTTTATATCTATTTGCAAAAGTCACTTAGAATAAAATCAAAATACATTTTGTTGCTAACTTATAATTTTTATTGATACTTACCAATTTGCTTTACATATCGAACACCGGGGCTAAAAGAGACACATCAAAAATTTAACTAAACTCATCGGAAATATGTTTTTTAAGTTTCATTTGAAACTATGTAGACATGTAATTTCAGATGTTATGGTTGAAAACGAATTAATGTTTTTAATGTTCCTGAAATTTTAGTAAAATACCTTACTTACTAACAAGTAAAATCAACTTCCATTGGAAAAATACATTGCGTCATATTAAACTAAACTCATCGGAAAGATGTTTTTTAAGGTTTTATTTGAATTTAAAACTATAAAGACATTGAATTTCAGATAACAAATTTGTTATTTAATGTTTTTCACATTTTAGTAATAAAAATGAGTTACTAACGGCTAAAACGAACTTCATTTCTAGAACTCTTAATTAGTTACAATTAACTAAAGCCGCCGGAAATATGTTTTTGTAGCATTTTAGCAAAACAATTACAATAAGAAAAAACTCCAATTCATGAAATTTTCTTACCGAATCTCCCACGCAGCAGCATTTTCCCGATAATTCTGCTGCTAGGGAGATTATAAGTGATAACAACATTTCAATGTATTGTCGAGTGACAGTTCGTTAATTTTTAATTTGTTGTTTATGTCAAACTTGTTTCGCGAGTGCGCAAATTTAAAAATATGAATTCAGATTTTGAATTATCCGACACGGATAATGAGATTTAGGAAGAAATTTTGGAAGCAGCAAGGAAAGCGACTTACGATATATTGCCAGTAAAATCAAAAGCCCGCTACGAGAAGTCATACGACGCATTTAAAAATAATATAAAATAAAATAAAATAAAATAAAATAAAATAAAATAAAGAATTAAATGTATATCGAAGTGTCGGTCTTAAAAAAATATTGTACGTCACGCAACTGAAAATTAGTGTTTTGCAGGAACACTACTTTCCGGTCGTGTAACGTAAATTACTATAGGATTGCCGCTTGGCTGTAATAGGCGACAAAATGTGGCACTTAGTGTCTTTTAAGATTTATGGTCCGCGACCCAGCATTCACAATTTGTCTGGTTAGCTGTATGGTCCACCATACTTAACATATGCATCAAAAAGAGTGTTGTTGCCAAACTTACTGTTAAGTCACATATTTTTAGATTTCTAAAATCAATAAAATACATGTTTTAAAAGTATAGTTGCAGATAAGCTACAAAAGTTAATACGATACTATAAGTAGACATTTTTTGTTTTGTTGGTAAAGAAAATTAATATTATGTGGTATTTAGTAACAGGTCTCAGTACAACCATAGAGAAATACAACCAAGAGAAACCAGGCAATATAAACGTTTTACTTTATGCTCATAATTGTATATGACGGACAAATATGCATCGAGCTACGCCGAACATTGCCAGTAATATACATCTACTGAACGCAAATATCCGTCTAGAGCACTTCGCTTTTCGGCATTTACATCGCGACCTTGCACCTCGATTTCGACCCGTTAGGTGGAATGTCTAGGTTTACTTAGTTTATGGTATAACATGGTGAAGAGAATATCGTGACGATATAGGTAGCGATTAATATTGATATAGTAAGGGTAGTATTTGTTTCTGCGGCAGTGTTGCTAGTAGTAGGAATACTTGAAATTTGTTATTAGTATGTGTTTTTGTTTTTTTAGCTTTTTGTAAAGGATTCTATTGATTTATTTAAGAAAATGGCGCGTCAGTGTCAAATTTGTGGAAAATTAGATTTTCGCAGGTAAGGTTATGATCCCTATGGTTCAGCCCATTCAGGGGCGTAGTAATCAGTAAAAAAGAGTAAATAAAAATAATTGAAAATTAATAAGGCCTGTTAACTTTAACTGTGAAATAACTTCTGAGGATACCATTAATAATTTAGGCCTTATGCATTTAATATTCTTATATTTTATTTTATATTTCTATTAAAATTCATATTATAATAAATATAGTTGGTTGGGATTAACAGAAGAATTAAAAATCTATGGGGTAAATGTATTTGTTATTTAAAAAAGCGTTATGATATTATTATATTTATATATAAATGAAAATGTATTTTTTTTTTAATATTTTGCGTTCCTTGTATATCCTAACAAACAACATCTGACAAAATTAGTTTATCTTCATATTATTATACAAACCTTTAACAAATATAAAATTGTATCAGCAACGGGAAACAGTTTGTTTTTAAACTTTTTACCACCCAATGCAGGAGGTTAAATATTTTCGTTTTAAAAGTTACCTACAAAATTTACGTAGAGACACTGAAACTACAACAACTAGACACACAAAAAAAACTACTCTCAAAACAAGCTTATAGTAATGCTCAAACAAATAGCCTTATTTTGAAACTAACTTGCTTTATTTTGTACCTAAAAAATATTCATTTTTAAACTACAACTGGTTTTAAATTATATCATCAAGTTAATCAAAATTATGGTCATAAAGAGATTACATCATCATCATAACAAGATAATCTTATACTTGTTTTAAAAATAAGTATTGTGGTCAAAGTGAAATATACTATGATGGGTTTAAAAATAAAAATAAATTTGTATTCTCACAGCGAGCACAAAGACAGTCTCTATACTCAACTTGAGTAAGATCGAAACCCTTATTATTTCTTTGATGCTATTTGCATTACTTTGAATCAAACCAATATTAACGTATACTATATCTGCATCTGCAATTATTGATAGGTTGATCATTTATTTTTATTACCCTAAAACTAAAGTAGAGTCAAGTAAAAAGAATGTAGTATTAATTTAAAACTATATTTTAATGCTAAGGTGTTTTCTATTTAATTTTACTTTAGCATTGCTCCTATTTATGTCTATGATAGTTTCAGTTTGAAACTTTTAGGTTCAACTGGATACTAGATTTTTTTGTGTGTAGGTACAATTCACTCATTTTCGTCGGAATTTAAAACATTCAAGTGTAAAATAATATACAGTACTTTCTCATAATCTCATAAAATCTAGAATCATGATTAATAATTATCTAAAATATTAAAATATTATATAAACAACGTCGCCTTGTCGCTCGCCTAAAATAATTTTATTCATTAATAATAACACTATATATTTACAATCTAGGCTTTTTTCAAAGCCTTCTTTTAATCTTCACTTAATTTAAAGTTTATTAAAACTTTAATAAAAACGTCTATCAATTATTACTTATTTATTGTATTAAAACTCCTTGCCACACCCTACGAAACAGGTTGACTGATCACTCCGAATCCTTAAGCCATTGCAATACCGCTCGTTGTCGGACTTTTAACGCTCTGTCTCTCTTCTGTCTTTGTTTCATACGTACGAATGAATGATTTGATCTATTTTACAAAAATTCTTTGGTTTCAATAGTATTTGACCGGCTGCCAGACGCCCGGCTATAACGTTTCCACAACGCTTACAAACTTATTTTAGGGGTTTCCACCTAACTTTTTAGATGGCCGATATAAAAGAAAAGTATAGCGTGTGTGTCTAGAATACCCAAAGATAACCCATTTTAAATAAAATAAGTTATTTCCACAACACATTATATATATATAGCTTCAAAGCTCCTTTAAAAGTTCAAATTTCATTAACAACACGAAAGATTTTATTTTTCTGGACTATTTTTTTTTAACCTTGGGGACATTCATCGAGAGGGGGGATCATGCCTCTCCCATAAATCCTCCCTTAAACGAATCGCATAACTTTTTGTCATTAAACAACTAACGAGTCTTTATCAAACTGCACCATCATTCACGAGTTCACCTTTATTAAACAGTTACTGTTTTGCCACAAGTTTGCCGAAAAAGCATTTTAATGGATATCTCAAAAAGCGAAAACACTATTGGGAAATTTAAAGTTTTTCGTGACCCCAATAAGTGAACGCAATTTCAAGAAACAGCAGCGGTTTAAAGTTAAAGCGCTGAATCACCTAGCTCGCTGCTCGCTACGAAATAAAAACTATACAAAGCTTGGATTTTCAGGCAGCGATATAGAGTTAGATAAATACAAAAGGATTTTCTAGGTTTTAGATGATATGAAAATACCATGAGGATTTTTGATATTAGCTATTATTTTATCTTGCTAGGTTTTAATTGGGTATTAGTTTAGCGTCTCTGTCGAAGTTCACTTTTTAACAGTAATATTATTCTTTCTGAACCGTTTGTTAATATAAATTGTGAAAACTATGGCAAAGTTAAAAAATAAAATATTAAGTATTAATATTAGGTATTCACTAAGAGAAAGTGGTAATATTGCTTATAAGTAGCTTAATTGTTTTGTCTATAACGCATGGGCTTCGAACGTCACCTGCGTTTAGTCGTGCTGTGCAGAGGATTATATGGAAGTAGTTGCGTATCACACAACATGTTTGTACGTTGTGTAACAGGGTCAAGCATCAAGGATGAGACATTTCGATCGTGGTTCCTCTAGGTTCCAGTTCTTAGCGACCTACTGCTTTGTTCAGGCAACGGTTTTCGTATCATATTTACTGATTACAACTATTTTAAAATCAAGTAATGATTCTGTTGCACTTGAGCAGGGTGGTAGAGATTCATGATTGGAAACCCAGGATTTGTTTCTGGCAAACCAGTTTACTCTGAAGAGAAACTGACGATGACAGAAAGATAAATAAAAAGATAACAGAACCTGTTAAATTCCTCGGTGTGTAGCTCGATAGGGATTTGTAGTTGGAAGATCATATGAACTTCCTGTCAAAAAGACATTTTCCTCAACATATCTTTCTATTAAGAGATCTTTATCATGTGGTCTCAGAAAAAACAATCTTACCTTCATATCATGGATTGTTTCATTAGTCCATGTCTTATGAACTTTTCGTTTGGGGCCACTCACCTCATAGTTCCATAATTTTTGGATTACAACTTAGGGCTATTAAAGTCTTACAGAGCAGATTGTCGTCATATTATCTGCTATCAAAAATTTGGTGTTTTTACACTTCCAAGCGCGTATATTCTGCAATGTCTACTACATGTTGAAAGAAATGAAGCAAATCTTACCACACAAAAAGAGCGGGTGAAATATTATCACATTTTCATCGCACAATGAAAACATTCAATGGAAATTAATGTAAAATGATTGAATATTATATTTTAGGTTATGTAAAGAATAACAAATGTCAACTTACATCTACTTCTATTCCGGTATGGTTTTAAATTTATTCTTCTTTCGTTAGAATTGACATGAAAATTATTATTGCTCTGTATGATATAATGATTAATCCTAATGACATTGACCCGTAACATAACTAACTGAAAATAGGGAAAATGATGCGTCTTACTATATAGATGTACCGTTCAAATAAACTGCCAACATTAGCCCCATTGACTGCAGCCGAGGTAGAATTACGTTTGCAGAAAATGATTATGCGCCCGGGTTTTCCTAGTGATCCTAAAAGAGATAAATTATTCGATACCACCTCCATTTTTTTGAATGCACATGTCAGCTCTCTTTATTAAAGAAAATCTTAACCTTTGACAAATATGTGGTTTTAACCTGAACTGCTCGCCAGCTTGAAAGATTATTTCTATTAAATAATTATCGCTTAAAATCGGAACCATATACACAAAATCTTTAATACACCACCAGACTGAATATTCCAAGGGAGTAAGGTCTGGGGAACGAGGTGGCCATTTAATAGGAGCATTTTGGTCCCGACCAATTCAGCGATTAGGAAAGATTTAAAGTTTGGTTTAAACTTGTAAAAGATATGTTGAACATTGTACAAACCTTTTACACAAACCTTCCTCACAAATTGTACAATCATGTATAGTACAAGCTTCTACAAACTTGTTCAAATTAGTTGAAAACTTGTACATTATTGTACAAAAGCTAATCGGGCCACTCTGATTATGAAAAAATCGTTTCTGCTAATGAAATTTATGTCACAAAGTTGCTGGTTAGTTAATTGTTGTTTAAAATATTTTTGTATAACCGGCCATTAGCCCTTGCCGAAAAGGGTTGAATGTTAAAGTACTTGAAATAAATTAAAATATATTATCAAAATTTGCTCCATATGTTGAGGTTGTAACAAACAGAGATTATCTTGAAGAATCCAGGTATATGTTGAAAATGAACGTACTACATCTGTAACAAACCTAAAGTAGGGAAACATTTTTATAGCGATCATATTTAAAAATAACACCTGCAAAATTGCAGTAAATATACTTTAATAACGTCATAAGAGATGGAGAAAGGTAGAGGGCCTAGCAAACCAATTTGTCAACTCGGACTCAGATTTAGCTATTGTGGCTAGCTAGCTGTCCTTGTGACTTGTAATGGCGGCTGGTTGGCAAAAATAATTGCGTCACCTGTCAAATTCCACCTTCGCATTCTTATGGTTATATGTATGTATCAATTACATAGTACTGTTTGCCAACCAATCGCCATTTTGTCATATCGTTGAATTGCCTAAGTTTACCTCTTTACTGCCATTTTCACTCCATTTTGTCAAAGCTTTTAGGCTAAATGCGCTTTTTGCCATGCAAAGTAAATTTTGAGTTGATTTAATTACATTTTATCCAACTTTCATTTTACAATGTTTACTGAGCATACAAACACGCTCCAGACTATCCGCAGCACAGTGGGCAACGATTATGAAAGAAAAAAACATTATTACTAAAACTAAAAATGGCAGCAGTAGTGTTCACGCATCGCAAGCGGAAGGTACCTGGTTCGATCCCAGGAAGGTTTTGCGGATTTATTGTCGCTTGACGAGGCCAACGTACTACGTAGTATTAAATATGCAACACGCACTAGCATTTTCAATGGCAAAAACACAGCAGTTAAAAGGTGATCTCGATACCGCTGTAGGATCCCCTCGGGCTTCTCCGGTGTTCCAGTATTCCTTTGATTTGTTTCCCAGAAGTGAGCTACACCGAAACCAAGTGCGGACAGTGACCCACGAAAAGGACGCCTGTCTCTGATTCCGATCCGGATGGATTAAGGGACGAATCAGTGGATTCGGTATAGTATATCGGTATAGTTTTGGGGGTCCTTGCCGCAACATCCTTCAAACCGCACTATGGAGCTTGGCGCTAAGCCTTCCCTTATCTACCATTACACTACTTTATGAGGGCGGGCCAAGAAATTTTAAAGAGACTGGTTACCCTGCCCCCCCCTCCCTTCTTTAGTAACGCCAATGAGCCTATTGAATAAAAATGTAGCGATTGCTTTTTCTTATAAAATCGAAGTAATTTCCTGAAAGCCAATGAATAAAAACTAAAGTAATCGCTTTTGCGTCCAGCAATTGCTTAAAAGTGCAGGAATTGCTTCTAGTCAATGCTTTTTCTTAAAAAATAGAAGCAATCGCTATCGTTTGCTTAAAATGTGATAAATAAATTAAGGAATTGCTTTTTCTAGTGTAGCAATTACTTTCAACTTTTTAAGGTAGGTCGACCCCTGTATCATTTGCTTGGTAGCAATCAACTTTAGTTCTCAGCGGCATACTCATGCGTTGCTCTTAATTTGTGTCTTCAATTATGACTGAATATTATATGAACGTCCGTAAAAGAAAAATCTACAGTGTACGTAAAAATTGCAGGTATGATAATTTCAGAAAGTTATATCGATTTGACTGCGAAAATGTTGAGTGGTTGGTAAATTATTTTTTGACTGATACTGGTAAAAGGCGAGGGGGTGCACTGTCGCCTTTAAATAAGATTAAAGTCTTTCTGCGGAAATTGTCGGATCCGGGCTTTCAAAATTCTGTAGGTGAAGAACTCGGTGTTCACCAAACCATTGTCTGTAAGACATACACTTCTGTAATGGATGCAGTTTTAGAGAAGGCCAATATTTTTATTAAATTTTCTACAAGTGCTAAAGCTGTTGTGGAAACTAAACGGTTGTAGTCAGAGAGATTTATTTATGTTCCTTTAATTTGTGAACGAATATCAATTGCTTGTCTTTAATTTCTACATCACTACTATCACTTTCATTATTTTCACTGAAATCTGCCATATCACAAATATAAGTTTCCTATTTTCCACAAAAACGTAACAGACTAAATAAATATACCAACGTTGTTGTATTTACGTCAACTTTTTTGCAAATTAGGCACCAAACTGAACATGAAATCTATAATCTGAACAAGTGGATAAGCCACGTCTGAAGTTGTGTTGAATAAGCATTTGCTACAGAGGTGTAAAAAAAACAGCAATTGATTCAAAATTTTATTCATATCCAGATCTAGCAATTGCTTTTACTTATAGCATTTGCTAGTCAAGCAATTGCTTTTACTAAAAAGTAATTGCTTCAAGTACCTAATTGCTTAATTTTTATTCATTAGGCTCATTGCCTATTCGCAGTAGTTAGAGAAAATACTATAATATATAAAGCTTTGCAGTAGGAAGAGTCGATGGTCGTAGAAATTGTCAATTTTTCGATAATATTAAAACTAAAAGTGTTATTAATTGTGTTAAATAAATGGTAAAAAAAAATATAATTTTACACTTTCCACAGATTTTTATTTTCACTCGACATGTTTCGCAACACAGTTGCTTCTTCAAAGTAGTACTTAAAAATGGTATTTTAAAAGTTGTAACTTAGCTGTAACAATAAAAGTGCAGGTAATTTTTAGGTTGTTTAAAATAGTTGGAAAACCCAATAATAATGTTTACAGACTAATTAAAGAGATTCAAAAGAGGGGATCCGTTTAAATCTAATTGATCATTCAGAAGAATATTGTTATTATTAAGCCTATTTATTTTTAAGGATTCAAGCAAATTTAATTTTGTACTTTTGTTTTCAATATGCAAGATATCGTATTTATGATTAAATGTATGATTTAATTCTAACAGATGGTTAGAATAGTTAGAATATGTTTTGTTTTTTATAAAACTAGCATGATGTTCATTGATCCGTTTTTCGAAGTTTCGACCTGTTTGTCCGATATAAACTTTAGAGCAATCATTACATTTTAATTTGTAAATACCAGATTTATTTCCTTTGTTCAATATACTTTTATTATTTTTAATGTGTTTTCCTAGAGTATTGTTAGTTTTGAAAGCAATATTAATATTCAAGTTTTTTAAAAAGTTTTTTTTATTTTTGTGCTAATATGACCTATGTAAGAAATAACTTTATAATTATTTTTACTATTGTTTTCTGTTGGAAAGACTAAGTTTATAGCCTTTTTGTATAATTTTTTAGTATTTTATCTATTGTTATATCGGAATAACCATTATTTACTGCAATTGGCTTAATAATATTTAATTCAGTTTGAAAATTAGTTTTGTTTAAAGGTAATGTTACTAGTCGATGTATCATACTAAAGAAAGAAGCTAATTTATGTTGTACTGGATGGCAAGATGTGTTATGTATAGTAGTATCAGTGTGAGTAGGTTTATGGTATATTGAGAAATCATGTTTATTATAAGTATAATAAAAATAATTATAAAGTTATTTCTTACATAGGTCATATTAGCACTAAAATAAAAAACTTTTAAAAAAACTTGAATATTAATATTGCTATCAAAACTAACAATACTCTAGGAAAACACATAATAAAAGTAAATTGAACAAAGGAAATAAATCTGGTGTTTACAAATTAAAATGTAATAATTGCTCTAAATTTTATATCGGACAAACAGGTCGAAACTTCGAAAAACGAATGAATGAACATCATGCTAGTTTTATAAAAAACAAAACATATTCTAATTAGTCTAACCATCTGTTAGAAGCAAATCATATATTTAATCATAACTACGATATCTTGCACATTGAAAACAAAAGCACAAAATTAAATTTGCTTGAATCCTTAGAAATAAATAATAGGCTTAAAAATAACAATACTCTTCTGAATGATCAATTAGATTTAAACGGATCCCCTCTTTTGAATCTCTTTAATTAGTCTGTAAACATTATTATTGGTTTTTCCAACTATTTTAAACAACCTGAAAATTACCCGCACTTTTATTGTTACACCTAAGTTACAACTTTTAAAATACCTTTTTCAAGTACTCCTTTGAAGAAGCAACTACGTTGCGAAACATGTCGAGTGAAAATAAAAATCTGTGGAAAGTGTAAAATTATAATTTTTTTACCATTTATTTAACACAATTAATAATGGATTTCCACCAAGTAAAAGCCGAATCAATTCTATTAAAAGTGGTATATTTCTATTATATGGACTTCGCGTAGTTCATCCCACTGCACGCCGGGTTTAACGAGGATTTAGGAATCTGGCAGGTAACTGATTAGAAAGGTCGCTCGTAGAGAATTTACCGCACGTTGTCCCTTTAATAAAAGGGGTACGGCGTGCGTGCCAGAATGTGTGGATTTGCTTTTCCAGCATATAGAGGCACTATTGGTAATTTCTCCGGAGACTACTTACTAACAATACTCACGATAAAAGGATGCCTGTGGTGGCAGGAATGAATTAGAATATCCCTAATGATTTTCGGAAACGTGGAAATATAAATCAATGGTAATAAAGGCAAATTAAAACGTGTTGTAGGTACATGTAGGTCTTATATTATAGATTCGCATTTTTAACTTTTATGTTGTTGTATTTTAGCAATACCGAATTTTCATTGGAATAATAATTTTAACTATACCGTATTGGCAAGATCTAACCATAGACAATTTACCTTTAGATAAGCAAACAATAATCACGAAAGTGGCAGATTTATGGCCTCGCGCATGTAAACAAAGCTACACACGATTAGACATGCGCACTGCAACATTATCGTTTGACGAATGGGAAAATAGACAGGTCCGGGCTTTAAAATTTAAATTCTTGCCAAAAAATTGGACTTTCTTCTTAATTTTCGATCAAGTTGGGAAATAAGGTAGTGATTTCTGGCATTTTTAATAGTAGCAAACTTATCAGATTTTAAGGATAGAAAATTGTTTTTCAGGTTTTGTTTTTAAAATTTGTTTAAAAATGATTCGTCGTCCTGTTTTTAGTTCGAAAAGGAAGAGAACAATAACAAGTGAATTAAACTAGTCTTATAAAATCGAATATAAAAACAAACAAAACCACCAATACTTACCAATTTTCGATGCAAAACGGCAGATGTTCCGGTGAAAACGCAAATAGCGTTCCTTATACTGGATTGTGATGCACTTCGCAGTTTATTTAGTTTCGCGGACACTATATTATCTTCTATACTAACTAATATTTGATAACGTGTCAAAAACCCTTCACTTAACATTTAAAATTTTGCGTTTCAAACATAACGCATAATACCTCGGGCCTCGGACTATTATATTATACGCATTAACCCTGTTCCCGCATAAAGCTGTTCGTGATTTCAAAGTGATTTTCACAATAAATTATGTATTTTACCTCATGGGCGGGAAATGAACTGATTTCGCTATCTGATAGGTAAAATACATACATCTAAAATGTTTTAGGTAAATTTACGGTTTTGAAGTTTATTTATGCAAAATTTAGTGTAAGGCAGTTTAATTTTTATATACAGTGTGTTATGGACATAATAGTCAAATTATGGATGCCTCCTGGGTATCCTAGAGAAGTTCTCAATATATTTTTTTTTAGTTGTTAGTTAGTAGTTATGAAGATATGTAAGGATCCCTAAAACCGTCGAGCGCCAATAAGAATGCTGAGATTAGAAAATTCCAATCTCAACGACCGTGTATGGCCAGTTGACTCGCCATCCTGCACCGGTCGGCCGTGGTCTAACAGCCGTTAAAAAATAGTTAAAATGGCGGATTTGATGTGACGGGATTAATTTAGCTTACGTAAATAGTTTTAGTAAAAGGTTTGGCCTGTAAAAAATTCCCCAAATGTAAAGTTCTACAGTTGTTCATTACCAGCCACTTAAGATTTTTAAACGTATGAGAAATATGATCAAATTTTCGAAGTCCAAAAATAAGGCGGGAGCATGTATTCTGTACCCTTTGTATCCTATTCCTATCTGCAACGTTAAGGCATGGCTCATAAATGAAATCACAGTAGGTAAAGCTGGATAAAAAGAGACTCTCACAGAGCATTTTACGCAATCTAAAATTTAGGACATGACGGTTGTTGTATAATACTCTTAAAGACATATTATATGACTTTTGAATTAGCTTTTTGACATACTCCCTAAATCTTAATTCAGTATCCAGGATTATACCCAGATTTTTAGCTGTTTTAATTAGGGGGAGCCTAACACCATCGATAACTATATTGATATTATCATTCAAAAAGCCAATTTTGTTCTTATTCCCAAAAAGCATCAAGAATGACTTTAATGGATTCAACCTAAGATTATGATCCAGAGAAAGTTGATTTAGCATGCTTAACATAATATCCTTTTATTGCCTAATCAAGTTTCAGCGAAATATTAAGGTGTTTTTTGGCACAGAGGAATTATATTGCACCTTTTGCCGCTGTACTTAGTACTTAGATAAAAAAATATTGTTTAAGTTTTTGCCCCCCCTGAAAAACGCTCTATGGACGCCCTTGGGTACTAGGGAGTACCATCATCAGCACCGAAGGGCTAAAATAAATTTACAACGAATAGAAAGAGGAAGTACTTACCCCAAGAGCCACTTATACTACTAACTAGGAATGTAAAAATTTAAAAAAAATTAAAAACTAAAAACCATATATGGGACGAGGACATTTTGTTGTCCTTTCTCTTTCTATTCGTTCTAAATTTATTTTAGCCCTTCGGTGCTGATGATGGTACTCTCTAGTAGTGTGACACTGTAAATGCAACTTTTTTACCTTTATTACCTTTGTAACGTGTTATATGTTATCATGATATCTGTCAAAGTATTGTCATTATCTTATTTGATTTAAAAATGCCTCATTTAAGTATTATTGAAAAAGCAAGAATATATTTATTAGAAACAGGGTGGTCTTATGGAAAAATAGCTAAATTGTAAAAAAATTGCGCCATCATCAAATACTTAAAAGGTCTGTTGGATCTGGTTTAAATAATAGAAAATCATCAAATGAAGAAGACCGAAATTTGGTGGAGTATTTAAGGCAAAATCCATTTGAAACTGCAGTATCCACTATGCACATAACAGGATTTCCTGCTTCATCTAGAACTGCGCAACGCCGAGTAAGACAATGTTGCGAATTAAGAAATCGAGCAGCTGCATCCAAACCGTTTCTAAAAAATAGTGATAAGGAACAAAGAATTGGGTTTGCTATGCAATATTTACCAGAAATTGATTTTTTTGATGTTATCTTTTCCGATGAGAAAATTTTTCAGTCTACATTTATAATGGAAGTATTTGAGTATATAGACCACCAAAGTCCCGATTTGATGAGAAATATACTCAAAAAAAGCAAACCAGTTGACGTTTCTCCGTTAATGTGTGACAGTAACATATATCTTCATATTTTGGAAAATGTTTTTCTTCCTTCTGCCGCGATAGTTTTTAAAGGAAATAACTTTATATTTTAGCAGGATAACTGCCCTGTGCACACTGCGAGAAATATAGGAAACTGGTTTAGACAAAACAACGTAACATGTCTGCCTTGGTGCTCAAGAAGTCCTGATTTAAATTCAATTGAAAATGTTTGGAAATTGATAGTAAAAAAAATGTACAAAATAAATTTTAAACCACAGAAAGAAATAGATTTGATAAAAAAGAAGAAATTTGGAAAGGGCTTACTCCGGATTAAACTAGGAGTATTATTTTGTCAATGCCAAGAAGATTACGGTAAGTGTTAGAATCCAATGGAGCAGCAATTAAATATTAGTATTTTGTTTGTTGTTTGTTAATAAATCTACCCTTTTTGGCTTTATACTGTCGTAGTTTTCCTGGTATTATTTTATAATTTTCTTATTTTGCGGCTGTAATTTAAACACAAAAATATTTAGAAATAACCATTATTACTTAGAGTAAAAAATCGTACATACAATAATTTACAGGTATGTATATAGCTGGTGTTCTATCCCGGTATAAGCAGCAAGGAGAAAAACCCGTTTTACCCAATTTTGTTGTAATTGAGTTATGTATGGGTGGAGTGTACGAATTTATATGTCGTCAACTATACACAACATTATTTGACTTTTTTAATATATTTGTGGAGACTCCTGTGGGTTTTTTCCCTATAAAAAAGTATTTAGGAACAAAATATATATTTTAAATAAAGCATAGTGTATGTTGTTAGTAAATTTCGAACAATAAGTTTACCTATCACAATATAACCTATAACACTCAGGTATGGAAGACCTGTGTGTGCTTAGTTAACGCTAGATGTCGCCGTGCGCTTCATCCTCTCGGCTGATCGCCGTCGCAAACATTTTATTCTGCCTTAGAAGTGTATGGCCCAATACAAGGAAGCAAAAAAACAATATCAAGATATTGACTTATATCGGCAATCCCGCCAAAAACAAACTTATATACCATACAAAATAAATAACACTCTAGGTATAAAGCTAAAAAAAAACCATAACTAACAAAGAAAATAAAACAGGAGCGTCTGCGGATCTTGCCCGAAAATTTATTTAGGTCAGAGAGGGAGATTCCCAAAACCAGAATGGCAGAACATAAAAAAGTTTTTTAGGGAAAAAAACTTACTCCACTTATGTCAATATTACAGCACAGAAGAAAACCATATTTTTGATAAATTTAATATTCTCCATGAAGAAAATAAAAGTCATAATCTTAATTTCTTTGGAAAGTTTGTAAATTAAACGTTATTAAACATAGATTTACACTGAATGATCAAACAAAAATAAATAACATTTTATTAATACTAATTAATTAATAAAAAACAAGTGTTACTCCACATATTATTTTCTATTCTACAATCAGACCTAATCAGACCATCCTGAATTGTCAACACATAAAATTAAGAAATTATATTAGTCACCTATATCCGACCCGCAATCATATATTATGAACACACAGTTGATAATTCCTAATACTAGTAAAAATATTAATATAAGATTTATACATTACGTACATGCCCGGAGAAAAAAAACCTTCTAATCCTTATAAGAAGTCACATATTCTTTATATAACTGTTTAATACTATACGTGAAAGCAACGCGCTTTCCTACTGTAAGACAACGAAACTTGCTAGACCGTTGCTAGTGATAATATCACGGCAATTTAGCCAATAGGAAATAGGAGTTATTGCTAACATAGAATGGTTTATTGCTCTGTATACTCACAGTAATTATCAAGTTCTATTGGGGGTGTAATCTGGTTTTATATACTGTATTAGTTCTGGCTGGCAGTTGTAATGAAACTTGACATTAATCATAATAAAATTAGCTTGCTGCGGTTAATAAAGTATATACTTGCACCAGATCACCTTGTTGAACGGTTATGAATTACTTCGTTTTTCCTCATTTAAAGAACACTATTTTTAAAACACCAGTTGCAAATTTAGAACAATTACAAGAAAGGAGTATCCAAGAATGCGGTAGCAGTTGTAATAAAACGTGACTTTTTCATAATAATATTTGCTTGCTACGGTTAATAAAGCATATACTTATACCACTAAATATCAGTACTGTGGTTCTCAAAAATTTATATAGCTTCTAGTGTGATATTGTTCTTGTTGTTTAACATTACATATGATTATCTATTATGCAACATGGTTTACTGAGATCGTAAAATTCGTCCAAAGATTACAAAGTCCAATACTAATGATGGGTTGTGCGAAATAAGAATCTTCTATTGCTTTATCTGACATGCAAAGCTTAAAAAAAATTATATACAAAGTAAACATAAATTAATTGAAACAGGTATTGGTACGATCAATAAAATTCTCCGAACAACGATGTGACCTGCGCAACAAATATGATAAAAGTAATACTACGGCGCGCGACCATTTCCGATCGCTACGAACCCCCACCAACGTCTTGTGGATTATGGTTCTAATGGATACAATTCATTTTTGGGGACGCTGTTTTGCTTCCTGAATTGTAGAGAAAGTGCTTTACTGTAACCAAATACGTCACATTAAGAAGATACATTTTTTTTCTTAACATAATTACTCTATTAAATGTAGTTCATTATTCAACAGAGCTGTGCTGCTAATGGAACTGATTACTACCAATAAAAATACTGTTCTAGCAGACCTGGAATTGATATAACACTAAAGCGGGTTTGATACTCTATAGTAATCTATTTAATATGGGTTAATTAAAAATAAGCTATCAATACAAACTATGTCTCAGCAAACCTGTTGTATTAGATCATTTTCCTCAGTGCAGCTCCAAAAATATATCTAGAAATAAAAAAATGTCACAAGCTGTAAACATTCTCGGTGGTAATAGCATTAAAATTACCGATGATTTTGCATAAAAGCTTGTTTTCTAAAAATGGCCGACACGGTGGCTTTTTAAAACAAGTGTGAAAATGAGTGAATGCAGTTTTTAAAGAATACAGGTCTGCATGCAAAATTATCTGGTAATTTTGCTATGAAAAAATTCATACATTGTTGATAATGGTTCCTATGGAAAAGACCCATACATAGATCACTTTATTCCTGACTTATTTCAAAACCCATTAGCTGATAATGCAAAGAAGTGTATCTTCACATGTTGGCAGGAAACTTACCTACGAATAATTTTATTTTCTGTATACCTACTAAGTGAGCATTAAACTTACAACTAATGGAATTCGCAAGTTAATTTCAAAATGTCAATGTTTAATGTAATCAAACAAAATTAGACCTGCCGTGCAATTATGGATAGCTAGCATGCAATTATCTTTATATTTTTTGAAAATTGCACACCTCTTATAGAAATTTTACAATATTCAGCAAAAGTGTAAAGGTTCTGTCAGTTAAAGAAAATTAGTTTACCATTTTAAAATTATTCTTTCAAACATTTTTATTTTATTGCACCCAATTGTATGAAATATCACAAATGAAACATTTTTTTTTTTGTATTAAGCGTAATTTTATTACTATTGCCTAGTGCTTTCGGCCCATTATGAGGCCATCATCAGGGCTTAGGTTCTAACAGAAAAACACAAACAAGAGTAAAAACACAGTAGGAACAAACTACGTGAGAATACTTACTCGTCATACTCGTCAAATTATGTTCAGGAGACAAGAAACATATTAATAAGATGTTTAAAAATTTAAAAACAAATTTTCTCTAGTAGTGGTTTCAAATTTTATAAACAATACCTTACTGACATTTGCCACATGAACACAAAGTGGGGAGGGATATCTCAGATAAAAAAGTATTTACTCTACACAAAATGATGAATAATAGGAAGCAGAACAGTGGTATAAAAACTTTAAATAAGCCTTAATAAATAAAATTGAATAAAAAGTTAGGTAACTCCGTCAATTGTTTAAAAGAAAATAATTTAAACAGGATTTTTAAATTATGATATTTGTATGTTCAAAACCGTCCTATTATTAATAAAATGGTCAAAAGCCACAAGCGTAGGTTAAGGTAAATAATAAATTCTTATCGCTGAAAGAGCCTAAAATTTGGATTTCGGTTGTTAGTTTCATTGAGTCTTAAATTCAGACATGAATCTGGATAGTTAATTGAATGTCTATGGAATTCTAGGTTCTCGAGATAATCTAATTGTCTGAAGTTTTTATGATCAAATTGATGTAAAATTTTGCTGTTAGAAGTTGGTGAGAAACTGTGATTATTAAATTTTAGGTGCTGTCCGAATACAGACGTACCTGGTCGGTTGACATGTTCTTTTATTCTTATTCCGAGTTTTCTTACAGTTTTTCTAATGTATAGAGCTGGGTAACTACCGCATGATAATTTGTATGTATCATATTTAACTATTTATAACGTAAGTAACATTTGCTCAATTATAACATGCATAGTATGTATATAGTGACTTTGTAATGCATATTTATGTTACTTAGTTACTTGTAGTTACTTACGATAAATTTTGGCTTTTATTAACTTTTACTATTAGATTTAATTTACTATAATTTAGACTAATACCTTGCTCTTTGCACATACAGGGATTTAGTTTCCCAGGTGCAAACTTAAAATCTTAAGAAACTGCATTAGTTTATATATCAAATTTAATAAACTTTGTAGACCTCTGTTTTCAGCAATACTTAATATAGCATATTCTATTCTATTCTATATAGAGTGAGCTTGTAACTTGGAGTAAATAGAGTAAATCCAGCACAATTGTTTTTTTTTTTAAAAGGCTTGGACACGGGTATTAACTATTTAAATTCTGGTCCTTTTTATTAAACAAATATTTATACTGGGACTCAAATAAGCATATGACGATATCGACAGTCAAAAGTGAAAAAAGAATCAACAACAAATGATTACCTGAAAAAATATAGTTTGGAAGGCACTGGCGCACGTACTAAAAATAGGGGTGGTCAGCGGGTACTGGACTCCACCTATTTTGAATATTTGTTTTGTTTCCCCAAAAAAAGCAACTCTGTATGGTGAAGCAATGTACCAAATTTGAAGTTTATTAAATAATCTAAACATTAAAAAAAAAACAGTTTTTAATTTGAAACTTTGACGCCCTGCATACCGAACATGAGGGTCAAAAATGAAAAATAACGTTATAAAAGTGATGTTATTTTTGTTCATGGAATATATGGTTAACAGATTGACCTACTTTTTAGTAAAAAAATAAAGTCTGCATCATATAGGATTTTTTTTTATTAATAACTTTATTCGAATTTTGACTTTGTCATCAAGTTCTGCTTTGATCGAGATGAAAACTAGGCAAAAAAATAGTAGTCACGTGATTCGCATTATCTGTCAAGTTTTAAATTTTTCCAACACATAATTCAAAATTGGGGTTATTTCTAAAAACTAATACAGAAACGAAAGAGGAGCAAACATTTCTTACAATACGTTATGTCAAGGGGATTTCTGAATAGATTAGAAGAATAAACAAAAACTATAATATCAAAACAAATCCGGAAATATGCTTAGAAGCTTTCTCACAAAAGTAAAACCCACGTAATGAAAACACAAAAAATTGTATCTATCAAATCCCTTGAGAGTGTGGCGAATCGTACATTGGAAAAACAAAAAGACCTCTTCCCTTACGAGTTAAAGAACATCTGAAACATACTCAAAAAGGTGAAACTTCGAGATCAGGTATAGCGGAACATGTTTGGACCAACCAACATAATATACAGTGGTCAGCAGCCAAGGCTTTGGACACGGAACAGCACTGGAGAAAACGAAAATTCAAATAAGCAGCTTCCATGAATCAAAATACCCATATATTTGGTAAACCAAGTATAGATATCCCCAAAACCAACAGCTCAAACTTCACACTCCAATAAGCACGTAGCCTTAGAATTATAATTTAGTTTACACCTGAAAACGGTTAGGGATACTAACTAACCGAAACGTTGTGTTAAGTAACAAAATAAAGACAATGGAAGTCCGACAAGGTAATTTTTTTGATATTACTTCATTGTCTACCACCTTTAAACAAACACTAGTAAATTAACCTATATAAATAAAAATATTTTATTTCAATGTAAAATATAAGTGAAGTGGCACTTACAGTCGTTCTACCTTGCCAGCCGCAACATGTAACGTGACTTATGAAAAGCCGGCTGATAAAAGGAGGCTGGGAAATGATAATGAAACGGATAAAAAAAAATTGAGTTGGAAACCTTCTTAGGTTTCTAGAAATTAACCTGCCCTATTCATGATTCCATTTAGAGTATAATGTCAATTCCCATTACAACTAACAACTCTCCTTATCTTCGTATCTTTGTAAGGATTTCCGGCATCCGAATTTTGCTAAAAGCTTCTTTTGTGCTTTTAAGTACATCTTTTGTATTTGCTAATCGCGCCGTGTTCATTAAACGCATCAAAAGAGGCGTTTTCAATTTACCCGTGTATACGCACCCTTCATAGAATACTAGCGTCTGTGTCATGACAGTCGCAATTCCGCTCGTTGCCAAGTTGTTGAAATACGGAGATTGATTAAAAATGTTAAAAAAATACCTCGTCCGTATTCAAGCAATTGCAATTACACTTTTATAACTATATATATATTATTTCTGTTCTCAAATTAATATTTAAGATTAGGCCATCATAAATTACTAATTGCCCATGGGCCGTTGACGACATGATAATCAGCAACATTTATTGGAAACTATGTTTATTTGTCCTTAGCTCTCGCTTCTCGCAAAGTGCAACAACTCCGAGTTTCGGGCTGTTCTAAGCTGAAACGAACCATTAAGTTAAAGCACCATCGTTTATTCACGTAAGTAATTCAATCAGGATATATTTTAGTCGCTAAAAGTTCAGTGAAGGCATAAACTATTAATCAGTTTACTTAAATGAAGTATACCTCTAAAATGATGAGCCGAAAAACTATTTTTGTCAACAGATTTCTGCAGCGGAGCAGCGTCAGTAGTGGACAATGCGGGGTACTGTGACAACTTAAACCTTTTTCTAGTACCACTAGAAAAATAAAATTTTTAGGTCTTAGTTCATAATAATAATAATAATAATAATAATAATAATAATAATAATAATAATAATAATAATAATAATAATAATAATAATAATAATAATAATAATAATAATAATAATAATAATAATAATAATAATAATAATAATAATAATAATAATAATAATAATAATCTTTATTGTCTAACAGAACAGGTTTCAATTACAAGACAATGTGAAATAGAAAAAAAAATAATAGGTTAAAAAAGATTAATAAATCATTCTGAAATAGAAAATGGTGAAATTTAGTAAGTTAACGTGTAATAGTTTGAGTTTAGTTGCATTTGTAAACTAAGAGGAGGACAGACCGACTACATCAATGTCATTATTGAAAATAAACATTGATTGATAAATTGGTGTTTTAATTAAAAAGTTTGTTGAGGGAGTAGGCAGATGGAAGATGGGAGCGGATCTGACAGTACGTGAGGGAACATGGAAGCTTATACAGGATAGTAGCATAGGGAAAATAAGCGACCTGCACACTTTAAACAAGAACTAAATGAACAAGTAATATCTGCGATTGAGAAGCGATGGTATCTGAAATCTTATTAAAAGGGCATTTTGATCAGTGCCTCTAGGGGGATATGTACCATCTTCCTTAAAGGAAAGGTATTTGACAAACTTTCGTTGGACGTTTTCTAGAAGATTAATGTATTTGTGGAAAATGGGGTGCCATATAATAGCACCATATTCTAGTTTGGATCGCACGAAACTATAATAAAGGGTTTTCAATGTTTGAGTATTTGTAAAATCAGCCAAATTCCTTATAATGTATCCAAGCATCTTCATTGCACTGCTGTAAGTATTACTAAAATTTTCAAATATTTACTAACAAAATATTTAAACAAAATACGCTCTCTAATAAATACTTGCAAAACATAAATTGACAAATCGCAAGATTGGGGCCGAAAGTCAACCCTCCGATATCTACCTGAATGATATCTCGAGTTTGTCTTCTCTTCTGTTCTATTCAAAACAAGGATATCATTAAACTTGGTGGCGACTTGTTAATAAAAGAATTGAGCAGATAATTGGATGACGTTACTGTATCTGATCTCATATTTTCAAACTTAATGTTTTCGCGGCGTCTTTTTAATAATTGTTTTTAGGAAAGGTATAGGTATATTTTTATTATTGGGATGTACTCTCAATAGGTTCTAATTCAGGATATCAGGGATGTATATGATAAATTCAGTTATACTGAAAAAGCCAATTAATTTATCAATTTCTACCCTTATCATAAAGAGTAGTGTCTGTAGAGTACAACAAGTAAAGTAACATGACAAAGGTTGCTTATCACAAACTAATTCTATTTATTTGCCAAAAACTTAACACCAGACAATTTCGACAAAAATGTTTAGGTAAGTTTTTATAATTCATTAGTCAATCATGGGTAAAAATGTTTCTATTTATAAACGTTAAACTGATAACTGGCAACGTAGAGTAGCTGAGAGCAGCGTAGTAACATTTGTGACACGTATGTCCTAGACTATAATACAAAACAGCCATTCCTTGCGAGGGCAGGGTAATAACCACTGAAAAGACATGTTTCTGGGTCTTATCCGTAAACTACCTCTGAGCCATTACCGACGTGCGTGTGCTTTCCAGATTTAATCTATTGTCACAAGTTTTGCATAATTACAAATTAGAATGTGGGGAGCAGATTGTTTCCCTGCAGAATGAATTTTTTTAGTACGCGGTTAAAGGTCTTCTTTTGAAAAGCATTGTCATATTCAAAATATTTTGTTAGAAATTTGTCTCCCTCATGTACTTTAAGAAAAATAAATTATAGACGGCAAAATATAATAAAATATATATATGACGTATGATGTTGTTTACGCATGGCCAAGGTTGACATGATTTATCTTTTCCAGGACTCCATATTCAATAGGAAAGTATGTTAAGCCATTTATTTGCAAAACTTTAATTGGGGAGCTGGCGTGGACAAAAAATAAATGTAGCAACTGCCATACCTTTTATAGGAATACAGACGGATTAGGTGTTGGTGATTTTATATTTCTTTCTTTTGCAATTAGATATTATAACTTTTAAGGATTTTCAAAACATATTTTAGTATTCTTTGTGGTTCAATAACCACCCGGTACAAGTACTGGGTGCGTCAACGACCACGCGGAGTAATTTTATACCTTGAAGAAAAATATGTTTGTTGATAAGAAGCTTTTGTGTTATATATATTTGGCCGTATATAAGAATTTTTTTATTAATGGTTTATGGAGAAAACTTTTAATGCCGATTATCTCTGTAAAAAAATTAATTTTTCATTTCTTACGTGAGTACTAGTTTGGCGGGAAAATTGGTAGTAATTAGATGACATATCGAAAATAGTTATTTGAAAAACGTGTTTAGAATATAATTTTATGTTCGTTTACAAGGTTTGACGCAAAAATTACTTGTTACAATACTTGACTAAAAATAAATGTAAGATTTTTTGTAAATTTTTTATTATGGAATAATTTTAGATGATAAGGTTAATTTTGGTTACGATTAAAAAAAATTAATGCTTTGTATGATTTTTGTTACCAAAATAATTAAAAATGGTAAATAGGGTTGTCAGATACAGGAGCTAACCCCACTCAAGTGCCATGGTAAAAAGTTAAATTTTAAAAATCGCTTTGTTTTTTAATGTGAATTTTTTAAAAAGTAAAAGTAAATTATTTATTAATTAAATTATCATTTATTTTTTTTTATTTACTTATTTAATATTATTAAATAAAAAAATGATTAAATATTATTTTCTAGATTATTTTATTTTAATTATTAATATATACTTACTTTAAATTTTATAACATAGTAAAATAAACTAATCCTTAATATTTATAAACGAAAAATGTGTAAAAAATGACAACGAATTATCATCTGGCCTAAATTTAGGAGATTTTTCCATTTTGTTATTGCCAAGCTTTTATTAAAAGTGGAACAATTCACTTTGGGCAAAGGCTTATGTACACTTGCAAAAGCTTAAAAATTCAAAGAAAATGCCATATTTAAATTCAACACTGCGGAAGCGGGATAAAAGGATAACAAACCTCTAATCTCTTTGGTCCATATCTGTTTGCCAAAAAAGGGGCGACTACACAATATTTCATGGCTTCTGAAGTCAGGTTCGGACTGGAATGCAGTAATTTCAACTAGAGCCAAGGCGACTTAGAGGGCCACATCCTTCTTCTTTTAAAAGTTTCTATTAATTTGAAAAGTTTTATAAGTTATCCCAGTTTTAAAGAAAAACTATACATTTTCTTAAAATAAATAATTTTTATTTTAATGCAAAATTATAAAAATTATTTATTTATTACTTAAAAATTTCATCATTTTTTGTCTTTTGAGTTTGATGATCCACCGCTACTGTTTTAACAGTATTTTGTCGGCGGCCGAGCAGCCAGTGCTGCGATGTAGATCATTGGCGCTCATCATTAATACTGATTTTAGAAGTATTCATCTATTTTTAAAAAATATAAATTGTGTGTACAAATTATTGCAATTATCACAAAGAAATAGCCTTCTTCGACATACAGGGTAATTAAGACAACTCCTCCTGTATCGCGATGATGTCAGTCGCAGAGAGACATGGCATCGACGAAATCACACAAAGATGGATTCACAACATGTTAAAATACCGACAAGTCAAAGTCAGCTCAAACGGCGACTGCACATAAGCCGTTGTAGCATCGGGATGTCCTCAGGGAGGGGTATCAACAACTTTCCTATGGCACTTGGTGATAGATGACTTACTAATATCTCAATGAACAAACACAAACGCCCAAAGCTATGCAGACGATGTGGTAATACTCATCATAGGAAACACACAGTGATAATGTGCCTAATGGATGCAGAAGCATGTTTGGGAAAGTACAACCGTGCAGTGCGGACCGTGCAGTGCAAGAAGCTGGAATTGTCATAATATTTTTTTCATTAGATGCCATTTTTTTAAAATCTAATATAACTATCGGGACCTGCTGCAAGAGGGGCTAAATCGTTCCAGTCCGAGACTGTCATCGGTTTTTGCATATGCATGGAGGCGTCCGATGGCCGCCCTCTGCGTGCTGATGGGCACGTGAGCGTCTCCATTAGCGAGATTGGGGGGATTAGTTTTTATCGGGCCACTTGAGGGGCTGTTTTGTGCTTTTCGGCTTGTTTTTGGAGATTGTGTTGATTAGAACCATTTTTTATAAAAATATTTGGACGCTGGAACTGGGGCGGAAATTAAATATTGTATCAAATGGTTTCTTTTTTATATTTTGTTTAAAACAAGGTTATTCAAAGATAAAAGTAAATTATTACCAGAGTTATATATTAGGCAATCTGTCGCCCAATGGGAAAAGCAAAAAATACAATAAGAGAGAAATATTGTGTCCAAAAATGTAGTGGCATATCGTGTGTAACTGTATTTTGTATCGGAATACACAGGGATCTAATGTCATAATGGATACTCTGGGGCGGGTAGACCACGACGGCCGTTTCGTCCTTATTTATCCTAAACAGGAGAAGATTATAATATTGTTACGATCGCCTGTTTTGCACCCAGGTGGTGAAGTTAGGTATTGCTTTTTTTACCCGTTTGTCGCGTCGCATGCCCCAGAAACAATTTTCTGAAAACAATATTTTATTATATAACGCAGTAGCTCTGTACAATTAAAAATATATGATGAGGAAAAGCTCCTTGTGTGCTAACCGTATAAAGTCTGAATAAACACCGAAGCAAGTACATTAAATGTTTACTTAATTAGATATAACCATACGCCTACCTACATGCAAAACATAGTATGTACAGATGTAAATTAACAGCTTGTTTGCAAGACAGGCTTGTGCATGTGTGTCTGTGTGTTTGTTTTAATAGAAGGATTAATCACCAGCTTTATAGCTGGATTATAGCACATATAAGGAAAACGCTCGAACAATTTGTAAAAAGACTTACTTCTTTGATTATCAATATGTTGATATTTAAAGCCCACTTAAATCTAGCCAGGGTTATAATAAAGGAACGGATCAACATTTTATATAGAATATCGGCCTCTTAATCAAGAATCGCTCGAACATTTCAAATTAATTTTTATGAAATGTATTTTTTTAGGAAAATACAAGGAACGTAAAAATGTTACTGCTGCCAAGGGCGTCGCCAGCCAGTGAGCTAGGGAGGGGCAGCATAGAAGAACTGAAGAAAACATTAAGATAGAAAAGTTTTAATTAAAAAAAAATTGAAAACGAATAAATTATTTACATACAAAATCAATTTAAACATAATCGTCTAGGGTTGCTAGCGAATTTGTTGGTTACTTTGTTTATAAAATCGTCCAAGTTCTTGAAAATGTGTTGCCTGTGTACACTCATTATGATGAGGCCATTGAGGCGAGTTCCAGTCATCGTGCTCCTCAACCAGGTTTTGATTCTCCCCAAGCTACTGAATGACCTTTCAACTGTACAAGGTAAAGCAATAAGAATCCTCAAGGCCTTCTTTATCGCAGGAAAAAAATCGTCAGTTTCCTTAAGGACTTCAACAACACTTAGTTTGGTCGATTCTGGTTTTTCCTCCAATATTTTTTTCCAAAGTTCATTCTTGCATGATATCCAAAATACCGTAAAAGTTTCTGAATTCCTCGCATGCTACTTTAAGGTCTTCCAAAGATATGTTTTTCATTTGCGCAGGGTGTAGTTTTGTTAGGGCAAAGGATGGTCTATTCTCTTCAGAGAACCTTATTTCGAGGAAATTTATAATTGAGTCCAAATAAGGAATTGTCATAGACCTCAGCCAGAATTCTGAAGGGCTTTTTGCCGGGTGGTTGCTGCGGTGTTGTTGTCTTTCAACAGTACGGGGTATGGATTTCATATCTTCCGTCAGTCCAATTTTTTCCGCAATAGCAGTAGCATCTTTGATAATATCTTCTGTAACTTTTTCGGGATCGTTACGGTGGTCTTTGATCAGTTGTAAAATGCGACTAATATGCTGGGATGCCTGAACCGTGTCCAAGGATACTGATTGGAGCACGTTTACTGTCGTGGATTCTATAATACCGGAATATTTGGATACCAATACGAGGCTAAAAATAAATGAAGCTTTGGAAGCACGCATGTTTCCTTGTCGCATTATTGCCATCTCGAGACAATGCTTCTAAAGCCTCCATTATAGCACAAAAGCATAACCGGGAAATATTGGGTATTAATTTCCGTCTTGGAACCGATTCTCAAAAAAATGTAATTATATCCTTGATGGTCCCAACGGTGTTTCTGATGTCGGGCAGGGCGTTCAGATCATTGATGACCAGATTGAGCTTATGTGACGAGCAATCTTCGCGAACCGATGCAGTGTTGCCGTTGATTCCCGGAAATTCTCTGTTATTGTTTTGATTAGACGGGTGCGCGTAATTTAAATTTTTAATTCCTGTAAGCCGTATTTTTAGAACCTCTAGGGGGGGGCTGCTGCCCCCCTGCCCCTCCCTGGCGACGCCCTTGACTGCTGCTAAGGCTTGCTGTGTATCAAACAATTTTTTTAAATGAAACATATTGTATATTTTTACTTTTTTACATTCCACAATTAATTCTAGACATTTTTCATAAATCATACCGTTTTAGTATATTACATAACGAGTGTTGAAAGTGGAATGACCTAAACTAGGAGGTATTTAGCACGAGGCGTTAGCCGAGTGCAAAAATTCTCCGACCTACGACCATACAAAATAATCAAAAAGAGTTTGATTTGTTTTTAATAGTTTGTAGGTTAAACAAATTTCTTCAACACTAGAGTTGAAAAATTTATTTTAACTCTAGCGTTGAAAAAAAAAATAAGTCTACACATTTTAACTTACCTAGATATATATAAAAAGAATAACTTTTTCTCCTATTTGCTTACGCATATCATACCTACTATCTATGTAACGTGAATAAATTTCGTTTCTGATTTTTTAGCTGCTTGCATTCTTTCAATAAAATAATAATATACCTAAATATACATACAAAAAGAACATAACACAAAACTAAAACATAATCTCAACTATATATTTAGAAAGATAGTGATGGAGTTAAATATCGATAGCTTGTTAATTATAAAAGTTCTATCTATATTCGATTTGTTTTGAATATTGCTAAAATTAATTTACTTACATAAAGCACATTCACTTGTCCCATATCCTTAAACATTGTATGGGTATTTTTATTCGAGATAATTGTAAAATTATAAATCGGTATTTCCTAGGGTATTCTATTTCCGCTCTAGGGTTGGTTACCCCTGTTTTTTTCTGTGGTTCAACTTAGTTGACATGTTTGGTGGGTTGCCTGACATATTTTCCCTTTTTTATATATTATTATTTTTATCATAAATACTCTTAGGTTCCCAAAAATAACGAAAAAAAAAGGTTTTTGTTTTTATTTGCAGTAATGCCCTAGTGTACTTTACCCCATCCAGCACCCCAATTCGCTCCACGGGTCCCGTAAGTTTGTTATTTTTTAAATAGTTTTGCTGTCAAATTCATCGGCCATCAGCTGTTTTATATTTCAACACACGTATTGAAAGAAAATATTTCAACACGCGTGTGATATAAAGAATTTTGTAGCCAAGTTAGGCGTGCTTTATTTATCATTTTCATAGGTGGTCGTGGGAAAACGAAATATTAACACTTTAAAGCTGGTATGCACCATTGATATGTTTCGCGACTTAGCAACGTTCTAAGTCACAATCTTTAAGGCATTGACAATGACAGTTTGCTAATTAAGTTCGAGGCGTCAAAAAATATCAGTGAGTGTTAATTACATTTGAATTTTGCTCTGCTGATATTATATCCAAAATGGGTCTCGCTAAAGATGAACACATAGAAATTTTGATTAAGTTCGTGATATTATGTTCAATGAATAAAACCCAAATCGACCGCCTATTAGCCAATCGACAGTGTCTAGGGTAGCAATTAAGTGGAGAGCCTCCCGTACTGTTCAAGATAGTGTTCAAAGGGGTCGTCCTGATATATGAATATAAGGAGAACAAAATATCACTACAGCTCATTGTTCAAACACACAACTAGGACGTGACTGCGATACTCATCAATATATCTATATTTTTTTTTAAAAGAGAAGTTTTATTCCTACACAATTATACAAGAGTTATTGGACGATAACCCTTATAGGCGAGAGCAATTTTGGGATATAATGAATTAACTAACAGATATTCATGCATAATTGTCCAAAGCTTTTCTTTTCTGATGAAGCTGACATTTTCTTTAAATGGTCAGATTAATAGGGAAAACTAGGTACAGATGCCGGGCACAGAAAAATCCTCACATAAATTACATATCACACCCAGTATAATGAAAAGGTTAATGTCTGGGCGGGCATTTTTGATAATAGGATAATCAGACCATTATTCTTTTTTAATAAGAGCCCCATTGGAGGATAATTTATCTACGCATTATGCTGCACATGTAGGGGGGTACTTCAATATACATTTTTCCGGGGGCGGTGAATAGGTAGACGGGGATCAGTAGAGTGGACACCTAGATCGCCCGATCTTAACCCACTGGACTTTTTCTGAAGGGCTACGTCAAAAATTTAGTTTATAAATCTAAACCCAACTCAATAGATACGCTTAAAGACCCAATTCGATAAGTAATATGAGAAATTACCCCACAACTAATACAAAATGTACCACAGTAATTTTCAGATCGATTGATCTACTGCAGAACAGTTAGAGGAGGACATTTTCAACATCCTAGAAAATAGTTTTCTTCCAGACTTTGTTTTTATGTGTAAGTACCAGAGCTGTCGCAATTACTCTTAAAAAGTAATTCAGTTACAATTACCCATTACCGTCCGAAAAAGCCATCAATTATAATTACCAATTACTAACAGTATGATAAAAATATTTAAATTACCAATTACCCACTAAAAGTAATTGATTCCTTGATCAATTACCGCATTCGAAAAACTGACTAATTCAATTACTTTATAGTAATGGAACTACCCTAAAAGTAATTGAATTACTCTGAATCTATAAATTATAGAAACTTTTTTGGCAAATAAATTACTTTGAGTAATTTAATTACATTTTGGTAAGTAATTGAATAACATTTTGGTAATTCAATTACATTTTACTAATTGAATTACATTCTGGTAATTGAATTACAGTTTGGTAATTGAATTACATTTTTAAAATTGAATTAGTATATGAGCAATGGAATTACTTTTTTTACATTTTACAAAAAAAGAGTTGTACAGGTAAGGTATTATTTTTTTTAATAGTAGTAGGTCCTACTATCACACTTTATTATAGAAAGAAATTTAAAAAAATTTCGAAATTTATAGTTAAACTTGATCTTCTAATTTTGATAAGTACCTATTACTTACCTTTAACAAATTGACCAATAAATAACAGCTGTCTTTTTTATTTAATATGATTTATTTGTTGAAATAAAACAAACGTTATATTAGGGAAAATAAAAAATATTTTTTTCTTTCTATCTAGAGTAAAGGAATTATGAAAATTTTTAAAGGAATTGTATTATTTTGGAGTATGTAATTCAATTACTTTTAATCTAATTGAATTATTCGGGAGTAATTAATTTACTTTTTATGTAATTGAATTATTTGGGAGTAATTCAATTACCTTTATTCTAAGTAATTGAATTATTTGGGAGTAATTCAATTACTTTTTAAAATAATTGAATTACTTTTAAGTAATTCAATTACCTCAGATTTCTTCAAATCAATTACCAATTACAATTATTTTATTACAGTAATTGGAAAATCAATTACAATTACTATTTTCAAAAAGTAATTCAATTACAGTAATTGAATTAATAAAAAGTAATTGAACACGATTTTTCAATTATTTTAATTCAATTACCGACAGCTCTGGTAAGTACCATAAAGTTTTTTTAGATTTAGGCATCCCAACCTTTAGTATTTTCGACAAAATAATTTAGCTCCTCATTTTAATCCACTGCTTTTTATAATTCCACGTGACAAATCCCGTTTAAATTTTTTTCATAGATTAGCAAAGGGCTGAAACTCGGCATAAATAACTTCACAAACGACTTAAAAACTTTCAAACCCCGAATGTCTTTATCGCTTTCCATTCTATAATCGCAAAGTTACTTCTTAAACAAATCGAATAAGAAAGAATGGCTTTTGACTGGCAAAAAGGTCAAACTTAAATTAAAAGGTTTACAATTTTTATTCGGCTTTAAAATTCAGTTTTTTTTTACAGTTTTTATATTTTCAGAAATACGCGCCAAAAATTACAGAAACCAAGAGCCCAGCCAGAGAATCTGTCTATTGGGGCGAGAGGACGAAAAGTCCGTTTTAGATAAAATCAAACCAAAAAGGGCCACAGGCCAAAATTTTATAAACATTTACAAAATAACAGAAATTTGCGCTTTGTTATCATTATTTTATATAAATTAATTTAGCGAAGTTTTGTATCAAAATAAGAAGAAAATAATTTTCCTCATGAAAAAGTGATTCATTTTTACATAAAATTTCCTGCTAGTTATGATTTATAAAAAAAAATGGTTAAAAGCAATTCCCAGAGACAACTGGACACCATCAAAATAGTATGTAGTTTACTCCCTACATTTTGTGTGGTTCCTGGTAAAAGATTGTTCTATACCGGTATGGTACAGATGGGAATTAAAGTGTTAATAAGAAAAAAGCCATACACAGCATAATTTTATTTATCCTAATTTAGTAGACATACAATTCATACAAAATAAAGGTGGAAGACCCCTGTTCTGGTTATTCGAGTTTATATGAAAAATTTATATAAAAGCGTAGGTACTAGATCATTTTTTTTTTGTTTAATAAAAGCAGACAGGTCACCTACCCTATGTTCCGAAATCATATTTTACCCAAAAATATTACATTTCTACTAAAAGTATAATATTTTTAAAGGAAAAAAGTAGCACGCATTTTCTGAAGTAAAACGTCGACCGCAAGGGCCGCACGTACTCTCAATTATTATTACATCCGGGACCGTCGCACGGTGGGTCGAAATTAACAATGTTTGACCAAAATCCCGAAAAATTACTTCATGAACGTAATAAGCACCCAGAGCTGTTTTATCTCAACCTCCAAGTTCCGTAGGGGAAAGAATTTATCCAGCTATTCTCACCTTATCGCAAAACTATGACAAAACCGAAACCTAGGAACACCGGTACTCAGGCCTAGGTGAAGTACGAAGCAAAGCATGCATCAGGCGTGCAGAGCGGAAATACTAAGCGAGTAGTATGAAGGTTTATACGCCTATGGCGCGGAAACCGCAGGAACAGGGGAGTTTAGTCGGTAGGCAGCCCCATTAAGGTTGAATTCGACACTACTCTGCCTCACAGGGTGCCAGTCTTTAGAAGATCCTGCTCGAAAAAAAACCTTATCGCTCAAAATAACACCTGTGCTGTGCTCTATTACTTATAACTGAAAACAATAGATGAAGAATTAAAAAGTCTATCTAAACTACAAATATCTTTTTTATTATAAAACCTCAGTAGAAAAAATATTGTATACAATTTGTTACGAAACAATGTCTTTTAGTCACTTTGACGTGTTCTCCAACTAGGTTTTGCCTCGTTGGACAATTTCACGCCGCGTGTCTAAAAGACACTCATTTCGCAACTTATTGTATAAATATCTATTTTTTATTTCACGTTCATAATAAGCTCAGTACGATACGCATTTGCGTATCGTAATGATGCTATTTCGATACGCGTTTTTTCTTTATTTGATGTTGGTAACATTTAAATGTTTTATTTCATTGACTTGCGCGGCGGCCTTTGTGATTTACGAGAAAACCCATTTTTCGCAGAGGAAAAATAGCTTGATAACTTACTTTTTTATTCTCTGTGGATAACAGTTATGCATGTTGGTTGCATAAATCTATAAATCAATATTTTGTAGATGCTTCAAGCTATCATTTTCTGCCAAATCCTATCCAAAATTCAATCTACTAACCTTCCAATGTCGATTTTAACTTAAACTTTATTTGAATTTTCCATCGTCCCTATACTAAATTGCAATGCCGTGACGTAAAATTACGTCTTTTGAAATTCGAAAAAAAGTAGCAAAATCGCCCGAATTTCCGAATGCTCTGTATATGTACCGAATGTACAAGGATCACACAACGTATTCCGTCCAATTTCAAATCTCATATCGCTAAAATAACTTTAGAATCTCGTGGTGAAAATGTGCCAATAAATCAAAAAATTACAGTTCGCAAAATAATTTTTGTTGTCCAGAGGCTACTATAATAAAAAATAGTATTACCAACATAAAATTTAGACATAAAAATTTACAAAATTTGAAGGATTTATTTTCTTTTTAAATATGTGTTTTTTTTATTGAAAAAACTACAAATAAGAAAAAATAGTATAACGTACGTGTTATATAAAGCAGTTTTAAGCACTTGTCCCGTTATAAAACTCGCCGCAAGCGGCTCGTTTTTTAACATGGACGCGTGCTATAAAATGAAGCTTTATAAAACGTGTAAGTTAATATACTATTATTTGTTTTAAAAAAGTATCTTAAATTTGGTTCCTTTCCTCTAGTAAGGATGTCTATAGCGATTTCAAAATTTTATTTATTCATTGCTGTATTTTTAGGGGATAGTTCGAGTTTGTTGCTAAATCATCGAAAAATAAAACCAGCAAGTGCTGTTTGTTCTTAAAATTTAAATAAAAACTATTATTTTGAGTAAATCTTATTTTTTATTAGTAACTCGAAGGCAACTTTCAGTTGTGTTCGAAAAATCGAACCTTATAGCTACAACTACTTACTTTTTAAACAACCAAAAAAATCTAATAAATTTACTTTGGCCAAATATATTTCAGTCGGCCCTTCTGTGCATTGCCAAGAATAGGACTTCCTTTCCTGAATTTTTATTGCTTCGCTTCTTTTCTTTTCAGACAACTTTTTAAATATCTGTTTTTCGGTTGGAATTAGCTTTTTTTGTATAAACTTGCTAGTGCTTTATTTGCGTTCCTTGTACCTTAAAGATGTTGGTGCTGTTTTTATTGTTAATATGAATATTTAAAAAACTGGCTATTCTCTAGGCCAGGGCTGTCCAATATGAGGAAGTTTATCTATGGTGGGTGGTCAAACGGGTATAAGTCATGATTTTACCAAAATGAGTTTTTATATTTTTTGTATCTATTTTAGAATCCCACATTGAGTGGTTCAAATAGAACAAGTCAGTGTCTTTAAAATATTTATATTTTAAATGTGATCTACTTAGTTTAACTTCAAAATAATTTGATTTTGGTGGCCATAACAGTACAAGTTCAGTTGTACTATTAAGATATTTACTATTGAAAAGTCTAAATAGTACAAGTTTACCTATACTATACGTATTTTTATTTAATATTGAATAATATTTGTATCGTTTAAACAACCAGAGTTTTAGGTTATGTTAGCGGTAAATAATGCCTCCCTACACCTTATGTTAACTCTATGTTTATTTTTATAAGAGACAGCTGTGGACATACAATCTAACACTTCATGATATGGGGACTGGAGCAGTCACATGCTTTATGTGGCATGAAGGAGAAGGGGGGCGTGGTGGTAATCAAATTGCAACTTGTCTTTTTATGGAACTATTGTCCTTGTCAGAAAACATAAAAAATGTGATTCTGTCCTCAGATACATGTGGCGGACAGAATAAAATTTCTCACGTTGCTGGTATGTTTCTAACCATTATGCAGCGAAAGAAATCACTAGATTGTATTGAGCACAAATTTATGGTTAGTGGTCATAGCTATATGGAATGTGACATTGACCATGCTCTTATAGAGAAACAAAAAAAAAGTTGGGCACTGAAATCTCACATCCCCATGATTGGTATCAACTGGTTAGAAGCGTTGAAAAAAACAAAAGTTTATGGTTAAGGAATTAACATACGACCAGTTTTTAAATTTTGCCGATTTATACAAAAGCTCTTTGGTAGATATTGCGAAAAAAAGATTTTTCTGGAGACCCTTTTAAATGGCACGATGTGCAATGGCTTCGTTATACCAGAGAACCCGGCCAGATTTATTTTAAAAATATCCTTTTAACGAAGAAAATTTCAAGGAAATTTGTTTTGCTAGATAAGGAAAAACCGAGGTATTGTCACCTAACAAGTGTTACTTACAAAAGCCCTCCATATCTAAAGAAAAAAAAACTGATTTAATACAGTTACTGCCGTTAATATCTCCAGCTTTTCGTCAATTTTACCTTGATTTACCCACAGATGATGATGTACGTGATACCTACCCAGACTTAAATAAAAAATAATAATGTACCTACCTATGTTAAAATAAAAACTTTATTTTGTAAATTTGTTTTATTTTATTATGTTTTATGCTATTTAAGTTTCAATGATTCCTACTAAAATCCCATTTTTGCCCTACATAATAGTATAAGTCAACTTCTTAGGTCGGATAAAATAGTATAAGTCATATTTTTTTTATGATTAACACCAAACACAAAATTCTTAACAGCTAAATACATAAAAGTAATTCATAAAAAACATTTTTGTCAATTAAAAAAGTCGGTTCTAAAGCGATAGCGGCAATAAAGCCCTAATATTTAAGCGGCAAATATTTAAAATGCGTTTTTCTCGACTCTCTCTAATTTTGACTTGTACTTGTTTGCTCACCCACCATAGATATATTGTTAGAAATGGGTCAAAATTTTAAAATTTTTATAAAACTTATATGTATTTATAAAAATGAAATGTTTACTAGCGCTGCGTTTTACAACTTAACCTCATTTTAACTTCTTTGTAAATGTATACCCAAATATAAAGCCAGCTGCAGCAATTTCACGGGAAAAAAAAATTTAAAAAGAGGTCTGAATCATAAAAAAAATTTGAACGCATTAAAGTATCTAATTCTCATATGCCTCAGCCTACAAATGGAGAATATTCTTGTAATTATATCCAAGTATCCAAGAATTTTTACCAAATCAAGAGGTCCTCGGCATACTTTGCAAACGGCACCATGGTGGATTTGTTCACATACCTATACCAATTTGAAGTGACGAAGAACACGATTAAACTAATAATTTTTGCAAATGGAGCAAAATATTAACGTGAACAAAGATTTTCGGATATGGGCTTCATTTAATATTCTCTATTCTGCGTAAACTGTTTAAAATATGAAACCAAAGAATACCCAATATAGTTCTTAAGGATCCTAGAACTTCCACAGATAATTAAAATAGGTTCCCTGTATAGTGGTCTCTCTTGCAATAAAATAACTAAACATTTATTTAAAGCAGTTATTTTTATACCGTGCGAGCAAAAATTATTTGCATCAAAGAGGGCTTGGATTAAAAAACGTAGGGCTTGGTTTAGATCAAAATTATATGGGGACGATATATCTAACCAAATCTAGGTTAAAATTTGGTCAAATTCATATTATGACATGATATGCCAAACTAATGAGTAATAAAATAAGTAGGCAAATAGAAATTTATTTTTGTTGTTTACAAAATTAACAAAGTAAGAATACACAGAAAGAAAAAAAAAAATAATTTCATAAATTGCTTAAATTGGCCACCGCCGCCATGTTCCAAGCATAAATTCACACGTCTCTTCATATTTTCGAAAGTGTATTAAATCATTTCTTTCCAATAAATTTTGGGTAAACCATTGAGAGTAATTCCTTCGTCTTTCAATCTAAAATCTGCGGCTTGTATTTCTTGGAATACTTGCACTTTATATGGAAATAAAGTTTGCTGTTTCTTAAGAATAGTCCTGCATGTTCCATAAGATATTCCCACAGGCGTCTTATACAATTTGTTGGCGTATTTTGCATTATTTCACGAACGTTTGCAACAAGTTATTCTGTTCTTACAGATGGTCTTCCTGCTCCTTTTTTGTGTTGTATAGAATCAGTTTCCCTAAACACAGCCACGGTTCTTTTCAGGCAATGATAAAAATCCCCAGCAATAAAAGCAACGTTAGGAAAATGTTCGTGAAAATCGTCCATGCACAAACCCGGATTGTATTGCCACTCACCATTTACTCTAACCCCGTTTCGAAGATACGCTTCAACCATGAATGTTTTGTGCTGTTCCGTAAGCCCATTGTGTGAATTGTTCAAGAAATTGGAAAAATTAGCGATGAATGAAATTACTTGTAACGACTGTCAAAGATGACAGAATAATTGATTGATTGTTAATTCAGGTAGTTACTGACACCCAACAGGTATTAAGCTCTACGGCTAAGTATTACGTCCTTAGATGCAAGGCCCTCTTTGATGCAAATAATTCTTGCTCGCACGGTATGCAAATTGTTGTTTAAAGTTGTCTAACAACGCGCTATACAATAGTTAGGGAACGTTAAAACGAGACTAAAAACATAGTTGCCTAACTAAAATATTTTAAGTAGATCGGGTTTTGCAAAAATGCAAAACGGAAATTAAGATTCACATCGTGTAATTCGCTACATGACTTATTTTTAAAATGTTTAAATCAGGCATAAAATAATGCGTAATGCAGAAAATAGGAGAAAAAATAATTATTGACCTAGCATCTTGGCAAATAGGCCTCTACGGACTTTTCTTTTAAATTGACAGGGCATCATCTATTGAGTGTTAAATATAACAATTCAACAATAGTTCAAAAATGTATTTAATTGTCTATCCAACATTTCCAAGAAATGTCGCCTATATTAATTGCGGTAAAAAGATAAGCATATTAGGTATATTATAATGTGTTTGCCGCATCCAAATGAAAAATAATAATTACAAATTCCATTGAAGATAAAATTACTTAAAACCACAAACGAAAAACCGGGAAATAAATTACTTTATTGAACTAAAAAGATTTCATTTATTTTTTTGCACATTTCCTTTATTCATCCCACGCCGCACATCTGAATTATATTACTAAAATTTTAAAACCTTATTTAAAGAAATAAAATTCTCGCCGTCGCAGCGATGTCGTAGAAACGCTTCCGGCAGCGAAATAATGATCATTTTTTTCTGTTAATTATTTTCTCAAATAAACCTCTTGAAAATTTCCTAAAAAGAAACAGGATGTAAAGAGTTACAGGACATATAAGATTTTAAATTTATTTGCTAGATTTCCTAAAGTGACTCAAGTGACTTAGGAAACATAACACACGAGTGGCATGCAATGTTTTATCCAACAAGGGGAAGAAATCGTTTTTTTATGAGTTAATAATTAATAATCAAAATAATAAAAATAAAAATAATCAAAGCTACTTGCGTCTCAGTAGCCTATAAATGTCAGAATGACTTGACAGTGACTTTTTTACATTTTGGTCAAAGTTGGAATCGTTTGATTGCCACGGGCATGATACATGTTAGCTAATGTTCAAATAAATTTTAAAAACTTGTCAGTTTTCCTGCAGAAAAGGGAAGGTTTTTTGAAGAAAAAAACCTATAGAAAATGAAGGGAACCGATGAAAATTACGTTCCTGAGGATATCCTTACGGAAGCGGAAGAAGCAGCGATGCAGATTTTGCCAGAAAAGTTCCGAGATGCTTACGACAAGGAGATCAAAATGTTTGAGTCTTGGATGAATTCACGGAAGATAAAAGGTATCGATGAAAATGTTCTATTGGCTTATTTTTTACATTTGCAAAAAAAATTAGCCCCATCTATGGACCAAATACTCGATGCTCCGCTCGACTATTCACCTTTATAAAAACATTTCAAAATATGGCAAACTAACGAGCTTTTTAAAAGGCAAATCACAGGGATACAAACCAAAGAAGTCCAAGACATTAGAACGACCTGAAATAGGGAAGTTTTTGAACGGAGCTCCCGAGGACGAGTACTTGTTGATGAAAGTGGCTTTGATTGGGATTAGCGGTGCTTGTAGATGCGATGAATTGATAAAATTGAAAATAAAAAATATTCAAGACAAAGGGAAATATTTTTACGTAGTTTTGCCAGACACTAAAACCAAGAAATCGAGAAGTTTCACCATACTTGAAGAAGGATTTCCAGTCAACCCGATCAATTTGTGTAAAAAACACATGTCTTTGAGACCAAAGAATACTAGTTCTAGCCGCTTTTTTGTTTTATACAAAAATGGGAGGGGTACCAGCCAGTGTGTGGGAATAAATACGTTGTCGAAGATACATTCAAGAATTGCAATGTTTTTGAAATTGGAGGAACCAGCGTTCTACACCGGTCACTGTCTGAGAAGGTCTTCGGTGACTCTTTTGGCCAATGCATGGGCTAACATGACTACACTGAAGCGTCACGGAGGATAGAAGTCCTCGACGGTAGCAGAAGGATACCTAGAAGAATCGGTGCATAACAAAATACAAATTGCAGAAAAAATACAAGGTTCTAATGTGTCGGCGTCTTCTAGCACTATAAGCAGCTGTACCGATATGGGAGCGTATGGTTCCAATGAACCAACGAATTTTACAATGACTTTAAATTCGAATAAACCGTTAGCGTTTTCCTTTAATTTCAATATCAATGTGAATTCTGCTTGTAATTTTAATATAAATAAATAGAATACTACTTTAAATATGAGTATGTTATTTGATAGTTTACTTGTCTAAAATGACATTGATAATGATAGGCATAACCAGGCTAGGATAACTTAAATGGTGAAGGTCGTCCCCTGTTCGTTTAATTTAGCCCCCGGTCGCTAGTGGCGCTATTGTAGGAATTTTGTTTTATTAGGTTGTTTATCTCCTAACGTTGGTAGGAACAGAATATTCATTTAGAATGAGCATGGCCAACATTCTGTACCTCTCTCTCTCTCTGTACCTGCATAATATGTGCGAGAAAGATAAAAATATGGCTTGTTGTGACAGATCCTGAAGTCTTACCTGGACTGGTGAAAGATTGTCATTGTCATTTTATGATTGATTTGTAAAATATATAAAAAATAAAGTTATTATTAAATAATTATTCATATATAATTTATAAACTTAACATGGCGCAGTCGGTAGTTTGAGAATCGTAAATAGGTATATATTTAATATGTCGCGACCAAAGAAATCGGGAAGAAAAACCAAGGCAATTAACAAAAGCGTGGAACCTCCTGAAGACTTCATTAATGTCGCCCAACGATTGGAAAGTACACAGCGAAAGCTATTAAAGATATAGAAAGAAACTTTACTTCACAACTTAATGAACTACAAGGTACAATAACTAGTTTATTAAATAAAAACTTTGAAAATAACACGGAATTGTTAGAAAAATCTACAGAAAATAATAATATAATAATGTAAGCTGTTTTTTTATGTAAACCATATTTATGTAAATATCTAATATTAATAAATCTTGTCGCCATATCATTGTTATAATTTCCTTTCGTTCTCCCAAATTATTTTAACTTGAATCAGATGTTTCGCGCTTCAAACTTTTCCGTTAAGTTAGAAGCGCGAAAATTTGAATTCAAAGTAATAATTAAATTTAAATTTTTATGCTTGGCGCCTACCCCCACCACGACTATATTTAGTTTCGCCCCCGGTCGCATGTGGCGCTATCAGGGAACCAATTTAGTATGTTAAGTTGCCTATCTATCCTTGAGAGCGCGCAACTCGCTTGTCTATGGTCATGTCATAACTGTCATTTGTTGGATAAAAGATATTTTTTACCACCGCATCATATCTGTTTTTAGGGCAATACAGTTGTCTTTTAGCAGCAAAAAAATAATATTTAAAAAACAATCATATTGAGGTTAAAAGCTTATTTCAAAAAAATGAACCTAGTAGCTAAAACAGAGTTGATTTTTTTTTGCGCCTATTTAATGAAAATTCTTTGCTACTTCTAATGGATTTCTAACTACGGTTAATAGAGTTTTCTCTTAGTGTACTCGAATTCCTTTAATATAATACATACACCTTTTAAATTCTTATATTATATCATTAAAGCTTTGTTACATTAATTTCCATGAATTTTATTTGTGTAATAAATGTAGAAAGATTGCTGAGATTTATGTATATTTTACCACAACCCACTAATAATAATCATAACCCACTAATGAGATATTTTATGTTTATAATCAACGTATGAGTTATAAGCTATGTGAGTTATAAGCTACTCTACTCTAAAATCGAATTAATAATATTAACATTATATTTAAGGAAATGATAGTGTCCGCGTAAGTAATTAAAAGAAAAAGAAAATATTGTGGCATATCATACAAGTGTGTAATTATTTTTTATATTGGAATACACAGGGATCCAAGTTTAATGGATACCCTGGGGCGGGTAGACCACGACGGGGCTGTTTCGTCATTGTTAGGACTCTACAGGCAGCCATAACCCAAGCAATTCCAAGAACGACGCCAATATTTTCTTTTCCTTTCACTTATTTTCGCGGACACTATCATCATTAATTTGCTAAACAAAACTCAAAACTCAAACGGATTGCGCGCATTCTGGTGGGTGCCAGCGTTGATCTGTTTCTTGGTCTGCAAAATGGCAGATGTTTTCGGTGAAAACGCGAACAGCGTTCCCTATACTAGATTGTGATGCACTTCGTGGTTTATTTAGTTGTCTACCTTTCGTTTGTACCAGTGTAACTACCTTTTATATTGGAGTATATTCCGCTGGCATGGCGCTACGGTGTATTGATGGCCGCCTTGATTTTGCAAGAAGGCTTTTAGTATATTTTATAGGGAAAAAAAACCCACAGTCATCTAAACAAATACTTATATTAAGAGAGTCAGATTAATGTATACATGTTTCGGTATTAGGGAGTACCATCATCAGCACCGAAGGGTCCAAGTGCCACTAATATTACGAATGTAAAAGATTTTTTTAAAATTTAAAAACTAAAAACATGAATAAGACGAGGACATTTTGGGTGATTAGACGAAAACAGATTAAAAAGTGGTAGTAAAAAAAAGAAAGTAATAAAATTTAAAAGGAATCAATTTTCTTCCTCTACCCTACATTGTAAACAAATAACAAAGTTTTGATTCCTTTCGAATTTTATTATTTTATTTTTTTACTACCACTTTTTAATCTGTTTTCGTCTAATCACCTAAAATGTCCTCGTCTTATTCATGTTTTTAGTTTTTAAATTTTTAAAAAATCTTTTACATTCGTAATATCAGTGGAACTTGGGCCCTTCGGTGCTGATGACGGTACTCCCTAGTACCGAAACATGTACACATTAATCTGACTCTCTTAATATAAGTATTTGTGGAGACGACTGTGGGTTTTTTCCCTATATCTCTACAGCTCCACTTTAAGATAATGGACTACTTCCACAAAATTTTAGTATATTTTTTCGTCGTTCTTGGAATTGCTTGGGTTATGGCTGCCCGTGGAGTCCTAACAAGGACGAAACGGCCGTCGTGGTCTACTCGCCCCCAGGGTATCCATTAAACTTGGATCCCTGTGTATTCCAATATAAAAAATAGTGACACACTTGTCCGATATGCCACAATATTTTCTTTTTCTTTTAATTATATTTAAGTGTTGAATAAATAACTTTTATTAAACTTAATAACTTTTATTTATTTTCCTAAACCCTTTTATTCTGTAAGGCACTGCATATCCGAATTCTATTGCTAAAAATTTAAAATCTTAATTACAGAAATACAATTCTCGCTGCTGCAGCGACGCTATAGAAACGCTTCCGGCAACGAAATAATAATCCTTTTTTTCTGTTAATTATTTTCCTGGAAAGACCTCTCAAAAATGTCTAAAATATCGTTAATGAAGAAAGCTCTCTACTAGACCTAATGGGACTCAGAGCTCTTGGCCTTAATGAACACTGGCTCGTGAAGTTCTCCGCACGGAAAAATATTTTTAAGTAATCTGAATTTGAGAACGGAAAACGAGAACGGTCGGGTTTTTGTTCGTTTTGGGTCTGTTTTGCATATTCACTCGGGGTTGCGTTTTGGGATTTATATAGTACGAGGGTTTCTTGTGACATTCGAGGAAAATATTGTGTAATTTTTATTTAATAGGGAATTTATTTCATGTATCGAAATTTCCAAAAAGGTTTGTTTACCGAATATCAATTTGTGAAACGTGAAAATAGCCGAGCCCTAACTCTTATCGATAAAATCATTCTTTTTTCTTTTTGTTCCGGGTGTAGGTACATCTAAAAAGGGGCGCCCGACTGTATCTTGGAAACCGTTTAAAGCTACGGCATGCGGATTGTTGGATTTTTTTTAACATAGTATATTTTTTACAAAGAAGTGCCGTTCGACTAAATGTAAACGAATGTCAGAAAATAATAATTGTATCTTCACCTGTTCAAAAGTTATTCCGAAACTACCGACCCGCTTTAGTGTTATATCGATTCCAGATTTGCTAGAACAGTGTTTTTATTGGTATAATCAGTTCCATTAGAAGCACAGTCTTGTTGAATAATGAACTACTGTTAATACAGCAATTTTTTAAGAGAAATAAATTATATCTTTTCAATGCGACGCATTTTATTTCCAGTAAAACACATTCTCTACAGTTAAGAAAGCAGAACAGCGTTCCCCAAAACGAGTTGTACCCGTTAAAACCTATAATCCACAAGACGTTGGTGGTGGTTTGTAGCGATCGGCAATCGCCGCGCGCCGTAGAGGAAGAGACCCAATTTTGAGATAGACGCCTAATTTGAGATAGCTCCGCATATTAACGTATATGTAACGTCATCTAACAAAAGAGGCGTAAACTTACTCAGATAAACTAGACAGCAGTAGTAAAGAGTTCGTTGAGCGCGTCAGTTCGTTTATTTCTGCGCAGGTACGTTTTTCTTCCAATTTGAGTCGTCAAGTTTTTTTGATAGTGTAAATAAACCGGCATTTGCAGTCAACGTAAGTGGAAATAAAATATGTTATGTGTCGAAGTAGTTAGTTTAGGTGTTGCCTAATGATGTCTTATTAAAATTTGGCTGTATTCTTTTATGACTAATCTAAAATATTGTTGTCAATTTTTATAACGAGAATTCCTAATTTGTGATACTAAATGGTGATGTATTTAAGACTATCCCAAATTAGGCACCCAATACAATATTTTGATACTTTATTAGAAATGCCTAAAAACACAAGAAATGGATCCCTCACGCTATGGTGAAAGCTGTGCGTAATAAAGAGATGGGATATCTAAAAGCCTCAAAAGTTTTTGGTGTAGTCTCAAATTGGGCAACCTTTTATTTTATGGGAAAATTGACATAAACAAACTTTAAGTTCAATCACTTCTCTAGACAGCTATTTTAATGTAGATTATTTGTTGCGATGTTTTGTTAATACACCAAGCAAGCGATTTTGTACAGTAATAATAAAAATTTGTTCAATGATGAATTTTATTTCGAATTTACAAAAAAAAAAGTGTCTCAAATTTGGGTCCCTTCCTCTAATATTGACTTTAACGTATTTATTGCGCAGGTTACATCGTTGTTCAGAGTCTTATATATGTCCTGTCTGAATTTGAACTTTATTAATCGGACCAATAAGCTTACCTGTTTGATTTAATTTATTTTTACTTTAAATTTAAGTTTTGCAGAACTTTGCATGTCAGTTAAAGCATTGAATATCAAACTATATAAGAATGACGGATGTCCGAGAAAAGTTGACAACCCAGTTTTGGACGTCTTGGAGGTGGTTTGGCCGCCTTTGTGGAGTTTATCGTAACTCTAACCTTAAATCTGTCGTTATAATGTAGCGCCTCGGCAACAGATGTCTTAAATTCACTGATGTGATGTCATGGTGTTGCCGCGTATCGTATTTTATTGGAATTTTTAATGATATAAGCATTTTCAACAGACAATAAAATAGGAGGTTCTCAATTCCAGCCGAATGTAGGTTTTTGATAATAATATGTACGCTGATTACTCCGAGGTAATTGGACCGATTTTCACTTAAAATATCACAAGAGCTTAAATTATTTCCGGAAATTAGTAGACTGAGTCTACTTCCAGCACCGGAGATGGAAGGACCTCTGAAGAAGCTCGCCACTCGTGCTAGCGAAACGTTAGGAAGCAATTCCAACCGACGACGGCCTTTAGGCCCAAATGATGACTACACTAGCTCACCGACTGGCCGCGAAAGCCTAAACCAATTTGTCAGGTTTTATTTCATCGAAAAATAGCAAAATACGTAATATCTACAGTAATACAAACAAACTGGATGTTTCATAAGTAAGAAAGTAAAACCTAAGTACTTATTTTAACCATATTGAAAAGTAGTAATAATTGCAAATAAAAACCAAATTATACAAACAAACCGCACATCATTCAAATTTTACCCAACATATACGTTGTAGCCTAGGTACTATGTATTGAATAGTGAGAGTCGTCATTTAATTTTGTTAGAAATATAACACATGGCGGTCAATATGTCATTGTTTTCATGTAATTAACGTTGGGACGTCGAAAGGTTGAAAATATTATAAGCTACAAAGCAATTAAAAATGGGGACATTTTTAAGTCTAGACTATACTATAGGTAGGAAAATAAATGTAAGCTACTTAAATCTAGGATAGGTGTAGGTACTTATGTGAAATCAAGTTTTACGATAATCTATAAAAATAAATTTAAAAAACTCATGCAGCAAGTCAAACAGACAGGCGGCAACAATGTTTTAATTTAGCAGTGAAAAGGCTAGTCGCTTCTTGTTGGTGAACTCATTGTGCCATCTATGAATGCAACGTGGCAGATTTAGGAAATCGGCTCATATGGCCTTCTTATAGTGTGATATTCAATGGTTAAAGCAATAGAAGATTCTTATTTCGCACAACCCGTCTTTAGAATTGGACTTTAATGATCTATGGACGAATTTTACCATCTCAGTAAACCATGTTGCATAATAGATAATCATATGCAATATTAAATGACAAGAACAATATCACACTAAAAGGTATTTAAATTGCATTTGTATCTGTAATGTAATGTACTGAAATAAATAAATAAATTATTATTAGATAAAAAATGGGAACAGTTACGGCCCAGTAACTATGACTTTAGGTTTGCCAATAGTGTATAGGCAAAATAAAGAACCACCTTGTAATGACAAATTACATTGTGACAACCTGTATACTTTATGTAAAACAATCTTCAAGATGATATAAGTTACAGAAATAGTTGTTCGGGTGCAATAAAGCCAGTCGATTCATTACAGGATGTGCAACCACATCTCCATTTAAATTAATGGCTCGTCTCGAAGATAACTTCTTAATCATGATTAATGAATGCAAGATGATTCTGCAGAAATTCTCAGTAGTGCACTTTGTAAATGGCAATGTTGCTAGACGGGGATTAAAGAGTTTAAACGGATTCTCCACAGAAACTTATGCGGATCCCAAAAACCGCCGAACCGAATGACTAATTTTAAGCCTTTTAATTTAAATTTGACCTTTATGCCCGTCAAATGCGTTTCTTTCTTATTCGATTTGTTCGAGATAGAAAGCGATAAAGTCTTTTGGAGTTTAAATGTTTTTAAGTCGTTTGTGAAGTTATTTATGCCGAGTTTTAATTCTTTGGTTATTTAAAAAAAATGATTTTTCAATGGGGAGTTACAAAATGAGGGTAAACTGGGGCTGGTTTTTGTCATTGATATAGCCAAGCCTTTCTTTTTAAGCAAGAAATAAGAAAAATTAACAATCACTTACCGAAAAAAGGATCCAGCAAAATGTTATTTTTATTGTCTACATTTTAAAATTATTTTGAAATATACTATCACAACGGTGTTTTTTGCGACTGAGACTTCGTATAGGCAGAAGTCTCTGGGATCGACTTTAGAGGGAACGTGAATTTAGAAAACGCAAATTATAAAAATAAAATCTCTCAATCAAAGAACATAAAATAAGGGTTGGTTTAGTTTTGAGTATTTCCTATAAAATGTTTACTAAAGTTAAATTAATCTAAAAACTCGCCGCATCACCTATCATTAATGGCACCCTGTTGTAGTCTGGTATATTTTACTTTAAGCGGTTGGCTACAGAAACAGAACCGCACTAGGTTCTTTCACCTTCGCAATCGCCATCTGTTAAATTTTGTAAAGATATAGCCTACATACTAATTTTATTATTTATAAAATAAAATATTGACAGACCCGTACCTAATAAAATAAGTACCTATGTGAAAACATTATAAAACTAAAGGAAAAAATAAAAACAATATTTATTTCCTTTAGGATTTATTTATAAAAAGCAAAATAAGTATTTATGTGTCTTTTATGCAAGGAAAACATTAAAACATTTTTTGGGAGGTGTGAGTTGCGTCTAATTAAAACACCATATTGGGAACCCTTTTGGTATTATTACTTTTGCGGAAATTTTATATATAGGGTGTCCCAAAAGTAATGGGACACAGAGCAACAGCAGACTCCTTAAGGCGAAATAATGCGATTTATTTAAACTTGCCTTATCCCAAAATTGATAACGACCAAGATAATAATATTTTATAGGGTGTCAAAGTGTTAATTTTGTTTTCGTTTTTTTGCGACTATTTCTTAACGAAACGACATAGCAGCATAAAATTAAGGATATTGGGGTTTTTTGAGGTCAGGAATTCAAAATTATCCAGACTTTTGTGTAACCAGTAGAGGGCGCTGCCTACGGCATGGCTCACTCCTTTTAGCTGGCATATCTTTGTTTAGGCTTCTTATATCGATCCGACTATTAAAAAAATAAGTACTTTACTTCTTTTACATCAAAAACGTATAACTTATTGAAGTCGCTAGGAGCCAACCATTTTCGAGATAATCGCATTTCATAATATGTCCAATGAAGTACGTGGTCCAAAAGCAACGGAAAATCGAGCAACGGTGAATTTCTGACTTAAGATTATTGTAAATCAGCTACATTTGCTAAGTGTCAAAGTTAATGTAGATTTAAGGTTGACTATTTTTTTCTAATAATAACGTTTTTTCGTATACGGAATTACTAATTTTATTCTAATCAAAAATTTGATTTAATACTTAGTTTAATAAAATTTAAAAGTAACAAAATAGTTAAAAATAAAAGGTATGTCGAGGCATTACTAAATAATTTTTAATATCTACGTATTGTACGTAGAAAATTAATAACTTTGACAGATGATACTTTGTGTACCATGTTGTTGCCTTAGAAACGTCGTTGTTTTTAATCAAGGCCAGCTGTGATAAATAACACTAATACGAATATAATAAATATTTTAGCATTCTTGCATTAAAAATATCGAATGCGATTATCTCGAAACTGGTTGCTCTTAGCGTTTAAAACAGTTTTCATTTTGCCGAACCGTCATACTTTAATCGAACATATTATGACCAAAATTTTTTCTATTTTTAAAAGTTATAAAGTCCCAGGAACGGCACTGAATATGCCCGTTTCTGTTTAGCCGAAATATACTCGTATTTGCAAAAAAGATAGGAATTTATTGCGTCGTAAATTCTGCGACATTTGTTTTATACTTATTGAGATCAGAACATCTCATCCTAAGTACTTCAATTTAATTAAAAAGATAGACCTGGTCCAGAATGGAGTGCTTTTATGATCTGACGCCGTAACACACCATATATTTTATGCCTCGGCATAAAAATGCTTCCGAATAGATGCAGATAACAAGGAATAAAGTGACCCCTGTTTAGCGCCACGGGATTTATTCCATTTTACAACAATCCATGGTACAGCGAGTAAATGGAAGAAAGAGACAAAACTCAAAGTAAAAATAATACGTTATTAAGAAAATTGTCTTTTCGAAAAGGTGTAATTTTGGAGGATATTTATAAACTTCTTACTGCCATCATCCCTAACTTAACTTGATACCCCAATTATTAGGTACTCCGGCTACCACTACTGTTAAATAAGTACAATAACTAAGAAAGTTTCCATAAATACACACTGAGGAAAATAATCTAATACAACATGTTTGCTGAGACATAGTTTGTATGGATTTATTTTTTAATAACCAATGTTAATTAAATCGATATAGTGTATCAAACCAACAACGCGTTTAAACCCGTTTAAGTGGTTTAATTATTAGTAATCCGTTCCATTAGCAGCACAGTCTTGTTGAATAATGAACTACTTTTAATACAACCATTTTGTTAAGATATAAATTATATCTTCTCCATGCGACGCAGAACAGCGTCCCCAAAAACGAATTGTATCCGTTAGAACCTATATTCCACGATGTTGGTGGGGGTTCGTAGCTATCAGCAATTAGTTTTAACGTATTTGTTGCGCAGGTCACATCGTTGTTCGAAGTCTTCTAGCTGTCGTGTCTGAATTTTATTGATCGTACCAATACCTGTTTCAATTAATTTATTTTTATTTTGTTTTTTTTAAACTTTGCATGTCAGATAAGGCAATAGAAGATTCTTATTTCGCACAACCCATTATTAGTATTGGACTTTATAATTTACTAGCGTGTACCCGACCTGCGTTGCAGCGCTTTCTCTGAATAATAAGGCGAGTTATCCATCACGTCAAGATTTATAAATACAAACCCGAACAAACCTCTAAATTTATCAGGGTTTCTCTACAATATTATGCATGTATTATACATAAAAACCTTCCTCTTGAATCACTCTATCTATTAAAAAAAAAACGCTTTAAAATCCGTTGCGTAGTTTTAAAGATTTAAGCACATATGAAAGGGGACAGACGGGGGACAGCGACTTTGTTTTATACTATGTTAAGATGGACAAATTTTACCATTTTAGTAAACCAGGTTGTATAATAGATAACCGTATTATGTAATGTTAAACGACAAGAACAATATCACACTGGAAGCTATTTAAATTTTTAAGAACTACAGTTCTGATTTTTAGTGGTAAGTATATGCTTTATTAACCGTAGTAAGCATATATTATTATGAGTAATGTCAAGTCTTATTACAACTGCCAGTCGGAACTAATACAGTATATAAAACCAGATTACATCCCCAATAAAACTTGACAATTACTGTGAGTATTCAGAGCGATAATGGCTATAAACCATTCTATGGTAGAATTAACTCCTATTTCCTATTGGCTAAATTACCGTGATATTATCGCTACACAACGGTCTAGCAATTTTCGTTGTCTTACAGTAGGAAAGCGCGTTGCTGTCACATAATAGTATTAAACAGTTCTATAAAGAGTAAGTAAGTATGTGAATTCTTATAAGCAAATGCAAAAATTGTTTGTTTTAAAATTCCTAATCAAATAGTACAATAATATACAGGGTGTCCCATTCGAAAAACTTGAGAGAAATTAGTTTAAAGTGTGTCATTTTTGAGACCTTATTTTGAACACCCTTTATAAAATAGATGAAGTCTATTCTCTTAACCCCTTGTCATTAATTTCACACAATGCCGTACATAAAAAAAATGCTTTCAAATTGTTTATTTGACACGGCTGCAAAACTTTTTTTTATAGTTTTCATTTTACATTTCGTGTTTGTTGTTTGATATTATTTTCATAAATGACATTTTTTTGAAAGAGATAAATTTCGCAAAACATCTAAATTACAAGAATAGCAAGAGTGCTCGGATTACTAGAGTGTCTGAACTACCGAAGTTATACTGTACTATATTTTTTAAATAAAAAAAGATACAGTAGACTCCGATTATCCGAAACCCGATTATGCGAACTCCGCATTATCCGAAACGACCCATGAACCGGATTATCCGAAATGATTCTTGCTATGCCTACGCATTATTCGAAACTTCTAAGAAATGCTTTGTTCAGCATAATATAGGTTTTATTTTTGGCGCAAATACCAATAATAAATACGAGATGGGATCGACAGACTTTAAAATTTAAACAAGTCCCAATTACCTCTTTCTTGAATTTTATGAATATGAATACATACTAATGTACATATAAGGATAGGTAAGTATTAGAATTTATTATATGTATGTACTTACATCTATAAAAGCACATAGATAGTTACTTTTCCTATAGTTAATGATTTTCCTCAATCTCCGCATTATCCGAAATCGGTCCGGTCCACATTATTTCGGATAATCGGGAGTCTATTGTACGTCGATTAGCGATCGATAGCATCGATCTGCCTTTAATCCTTGGCGCAATTTCTTCATCGCTCTCCCTCTGCTCCGCTATGAGGTATTATATTTATTGGTCACTCTTTGCCTTCTTGTTCACAGGTTGTTGCACTGTGCATAAGACACAGGAGCGGATGGGCCCACCGGGACACCGGGAGATATTCCGGTGCGCCGGTCTCTCAGGCGCCGATAGGCGCCGCCGCTGTTTGCCAACTTTTTTCTTTTCTTTTTTAACAATTTGAATTTTTATGCTATCTTTATGTTAAATATTTTTTATTTAGTTTATATATTAATAATATGAGCCTAATGAATAAAAATTAAGCAATTACTTGAAGCAATAGCAATTGCTCGACTAGCAATTGCTCGACTAGCAAATGCTATAAGTAAAAGCGGTCGCTAGATCTGGATATGAATAAAATTTTGAAGCAATTGCTGTTTTTCTTACACCTCTGTAGCAAATGCTTATTCAACACAAGTTCAGACGTGGCTTATCCACTTGTTCAGATTATAGATTTCATGTTCAGTTTGGTGCCTAATTTGCAAAAGAGTTGACGTAAATAAAACAACGTTGGTCAATTTATTTAGTACCTACAATAGTAATCTGTTACGTTTTTGTGGAAAATAGGAAACTTATATTTGTGATATGGCAGATTTTAGTGAAAATGAGGAAAGTGATAGTAGTGATAAAGAAATTAAAGACAAGCAATTGATATTCGTTTACAAATTGAAGGAACATAAATAAATCTCTCTGACCACAACCGTTTAGCTTCCACAACAGCTTCAGCACTTGTAGGAAATTTAATAAAAATATTGGCCTTCTCCAAAACTGCATCCATTACAGAAGTGTATGTCTTACAGACAATGGTTTGGTGAACACCGAGTTCTTCACCTACAGAATTTTAAAAGCCCGGATCCGACAATTTCCGCAGAAAGACTTTAATCTTATTTAAAGGCGACAGTGCACCGGGGCCTTTTACCAGTATCAGTCAAAAAATAATTTGCCAACCAATCAACATTTTCGCAGTAAAATCGATATAACTTTCTGAAATCATCATATCTGTAATTTTTACGTACACTGTAGATTTTCCTTTTACGGACGTTCATATATTCAGCCATAATTGAAGACACAAATTAAGAGCAACGCACGTGGTGAACTAAAGTTGACTGCTACCAAGCAAATGATGCAGGGGTCGACCTACCTTAAAAAGTTGGAAGCAATTGCTACCCTAGAAAAAACAATTCCTTAATTTATTCATCACATTTTGACCAAACGATAGCGATTTCTTCTATTTTTTAAGAAAAAGCATTGACTAGAAGCAATTCCTGCACTTTTAAGCAATTGCTGGACGCAAAAGCAATTATTTTAGCTTTTATTGGCTTTCAAGAAATTACTTCGATTTTATAACAAAAAGCGATCGCTACATTTTTATTCATTAGGCTCATTTTTTTCACCTAAATGTGTATTAAATGTAAAAAATGAAGTTTGTTTTTTTATTTATGAGTTATTATAAAAAATATGTCGTAAGTGGATGAAAAAATACATATTTATGTCTTTTCATTTTTTTATTGGATCGACACGACGCGGCGCCGTTTCAATTGACTTCCCGCGCCGGTCCGAGGTGTCCCATCCGCCCCTGACAAGACATGTGTGCCAGTTTTGACAAAAGCTTTTGGTTGCATTTTCATGAATCCACTCGACGTCTGATGAAGTTCTTTATAGGACAGTTGTGTCTTGAAAACACTTCGCTTGCTGACGATTCCGTTTTATACGGTCGCATAAAAATTATCAATCTTCCCTGAAACACTGGAGCGTAGCTATCTGGGGAAATAAAACAGGGAATATTAAGGTTTTATGGCGTTCGGAACTCGCGAGGGGTCGCGCATCTGATAGGACTAATCACACCTAACAATCCTTGGTAACTGCTGATTGCTTCCTGTGTCAAATGGAATGGTTTCATTTTCTCTGGTCCCATGCTATTTCCCTACTTTCGTGCAGTGGCATATCGTGTAGGGGGCGCCACCCTAGCCTAAGCGCTCACCATCTACACTGAGAAAAATGCTTCCTTATAAGAATTCACATACTCTTTATACCTACAACTTTTTAATACTATATGTGACAGCAACGCGCTTTCCTACTGTAAGACAACGAAAATTGCTAGACCGTTGTGTAGTGATAATTAGGCCTGGGCAAAAATTCGATATATCGATATTTTTATCAACATATCGATATTTTATTTTTTAGATATATCGATACATCGATATTTATCGATATTATCGATATTATCAATATTTTCGATATTCGATTGGAATTTCAATATCGTCCTTATAACACATTTAAGGACCAACATTTAATTCAATCTTTTTTCTTTATGTTTTCATAATAATTAGGGTCTCCCCTTGAAATGAAGGTACGGAGTTTTAAAGGGCACATAAGACAATATTGATATACAGTGTCACCAGTAAAGTCCGCATCATATGGGATTTTTTTTTATTAATAGCTTTATTTACAAAATCAAAATTGGGCTATTAAAATTTGGTCGCATGTTATGCAAAGTTTATTTGTTTTTAACCCTGTATAAGGTAACTTCATAAAATAAGTATTTTTGAAAACGTAGTTTGTGTCCAAAAGTAATACACCTTAATATTAATACAAAAAAGAACACAGTGTCTTCAGTAAAGTGTTTTTTAAGTGGAAAATAAATTTTAGTTTAACAACGTAAAGTTTCTATTTTCAACGATTTAATTTAAAACCCCTATATTATAATTTATTATTAAGCTATGCCATAATAACGTTTTTGTAAAAAAACACACTTTTAATATGGCGCTACTTTAAAGAAAATGTATCTGAAATAAAGCATTGTCAAAACTAAAAAGTTTTATGTAGGTTGCGTTGAGTCTTATTTTGCAAAAGTGGTACAATTTACAAAATATAGGTAAAAAATCAAAATTATCTTATGCTGCTGAAATTTTGCAGGTGGGCTAGAAACTGCATTTAGAAAAACTTTTTTTAATAACTTTTTTCGATTTTTTCAGAAATAATGCCACTTTTGAATTATTTATCGGAAAAAATTTAAATTTGACAGATAATGCGAATGACGTGACTACTATTTTTTTGCTTAATTTTCATCTCGATCGAAGCAGAACTTGATGCCAGAGTCAAATTTTGAATAAAGCTATTAATAAAAAAAAAATCCCATAATAATATGATGCGGACTTTACTGGTGACACTGTATTTATAATATAATATTTTTATGTTTTATCGATATATCGAATAACGATATTCAGAAAATAAAATATCGATATATCGGTATATCGATTAACGATATTTATCGATATTATCGATATCATCGATATATCGATATATCGATATTATCGATATTTAAAAAATAAAATATAGATATATCGATATTATCGATATATCGACTATATCGATATTTTTTTAAATATCGATATTCGATATTGGAATTTCAATATCGCCCAGCCCTAGTGATAATATCAAGGTAATTTAGCCCAATAGGAAATAGGAATTAATGTTACTATAGAATGGTTTATAGCTATTATTGCTTTGAATACTCACAGTAATTATGATGTTCTATTGCGAGTGTAATCTGGTTTTATATACTGTATTAGTTCCAACTGACAGTTGTAATGAAACTTGACATTATTCATAATAATATTTGCTTGCTACGGCTAATAAAGCATACACTTACCACTAAAATTAAGTACTGTACCTACTTCTCAAAAATTTAAATAGCTTCTAGTGATATATTGTCCTTGTCGTTTAACATTGCTAATGATTATCTATTATGCAACATGGTTGCTTACTGATATGGTAAAATTCGTCTATAGCTTATAAAGTCCAATACTAATGATGGGCTGTGCGAAATAAAAATCTTCCATTGCTTTATCTGACATGCAAAGTTTAAAAAAAAAGTTAAATACAAAGTAAAAATAAATTAATTGAAATCGGTATTGGTACGATCAATAAAGTTCAAATTTAAACAGGACAACTAGAAGACTCCGAACAACGATGTGACCGGCATAACAAATACGTTGAAACTAATACTACGGCGTACGGCGATTGCCGATCGTTACGAACCCCCACCAACGTATTTGTGGATTATAGGTTCTAACAGATATTATTCGTTGTTGGGGACGCTATTCTGCTTTCTTAATTGTAGAGAAAGCGCTTTACTGGAAACAAAATGCGTCGCTATAATAAGATATGATTTATTTCTTAACAAAATGGCTGTATTAAAATTAGTTCATTATTCAACAAGACTGTGCTGCTAAGCTAATGGAACTGATTACTATTAATTAAAACACTGTTCTAGCAAATCTGGAATTGATATAACACTAAAGCGGGTTTGATACAATAGTAATTTAATTCAGGTTTATTGGCGAAAGATAAAATAGAAAATGAATCTGCTGTTAAATCAGAATTTTTTTTTATTACAGCAAGATATTTTAAAGTTAATATTTCGACAGATAAAACCGTATTAAGTACAGCTGCCATCTAGTATTTGCTAGCAAAGTTTTCTAGAGTAGAAATTAATAGAATTTTATTAAATATTAAAATGATAATCAAAAAATGAGTTTAATTTTCTGAGAAGAAAACGTGGATAAGAGAAATTTACAGTTTTGATGTGGCGGGCTGGCTGGTTTGATCCAATTAGCGCCTGGCTCAGTTTAAGAAGCATTATAGTAGGTCAGAATATAACTGTTCCCTTCTATACGTCAAAATATGCGACAGAACCCGGACACTTGGTCAGCTACAGCTACAGAATCATCAAGTGACGACAGCGCCAATTTGACTCTGGTGGCCAGGTGGCTTGAAATAAAAATGACCTTGTGATGCAGGATGGCTAATTTACAGTTCCACGCCTTAAAGTTGCCGAAAGTTAAATAAGGTTGTATTATTTATTTAACCCCTTATAATCTTAAAAAAAAAATGAATTTTTAAAAATTTCAGATACTGGCTTACATCATAATTATTTTCGGGGAGCCAAAAAGCTTCCTCCGTCAACCTGCAAAGCTTTTTAAAGCCCGAACAGGGGTTTACAGATAATCTTCTTCCGCTTTTTCTTCGCACAAAAGTCAAGATTAATAAGGACTTTTTATACGCAGTATCTGTCCGTGGCAAGTGTAAGATGTGCCCATGAATGCGGGGCGGCACAACAATAGAATGAATAAACGTGCCTTGCCTTGCGAGTTTAAAGAGCTCGCGCATTCGTCTTTGGCGGGCGGCACAAAAAGTTTTGGCGCACGTCAACCGTTCATTCATCATGCGAAGCGTTTTGGCACTATCGGCTAGGGCTTGATAGTCGCAAATGCGATCGCCATGCTACGAGCGACGCTATGTTGCCAGTTCAGCTGACAACGAAAATAAATGAAATCTGCCTTACGGTAAACAATTGACAACAGAGGTGCGATAAAAAGACGGATTAGCCTTTTATATAAAATATAGTCAAATTTTTCTAAGAACACGCTAAGTCACCTGTCATATATGGCACCCTGTTGAAGTCTGGTCTATTTTACGATAAGATGTTGGTGACTGAGACAGGACTGGACCAGTGGCGGCTCGTGACTAGTGAGTCAGGGGGGCGCTGGCTTTAAATTAAAAAAAAAATAAAATGTCTATTATTTTCGAAAGTACGTGTCTGTTTTTTCTAACTTTCTCGTTGTGAATTTTAATTTCATCAGCATAAGCACCACTTAAACAAGTTAAAATATTAGTTTGTCCTAACATCTCAAAACTTACCACATTATAACGATGTTTTGCACTATTTTCATGTTTTTTATTTTCTCTAAAAGATGTGTTAAGTCCTGCACCCCATTTTTACGCCAATTATCATCCCCGCCAAAAAGAAGACACACGAAACAAAAAAAAAATTTGTCCTCATAACCGCATATCCAGGATTTTTTATTATATATTTCTTTGTCAAACTTACGCGTAAACTGTGCCTTACTTTTACATTTTGATTGCACTTGTACAATGTTCAATATTGGTAGTGGCCGCCCTGCATTTTTTAAATCAAGTTTTTCACTTAAGCTCAGAGAACTAAACACAACCTTCTGTAAATCACTGACCTTCATATAAGACGAAATTTTTCAACTATATAACAACTAATAAATAACTCAAAACCGAGCTCAAAACAAATAAACAAAACGTCAGCGAGTCAGCGGCATCGACAGACGACAGGTCGCATCGCGATTCGCGAACAGTGGGCGCGGAAAATTGGAGCTCTCCGTGGCCGCTCGTTGTGCGATGTGTAGGTGACGTCAGGCCTCCGTCGTCATGACAACCCATCGAGAAGGCGCGTTGAATCGGGACGGATAATCGGTCGCCCGCCGCCGCCCGCGCTTAGTACAACCTTGAGAGCGTGCAACTCGCTTGTCTATGAGTATAGCCTGCCCGTTAGAATAGGGCTACGTTTGGTTTGAATTATTTTAATTGATTGCTTACATACATTGCGTTCTTGGTTTTTTAAGTAAAGTATTTTTGGATTCTGTTTGAAATAATTGCAGGGAGGGCGGCGCCCCAGAGCCCTTCATTAACCAGCCGCCACTGGACTGGACTAAGTTCTTTTAACATCTCATTCTCCATATTTTAAACTTATACGGGGTCTAAATGGTTTATTAGCATAATGGCTTGCAAAAATACAGCATTAATTTTATTTATAATTGACATATAGAACTTAACGGGCAATAGATTAAAAGTTATGGCGTGGTTCGTTGGTAAAACATAGAAATATACTTATTTTAGTGTTTATTTGAATTGAAGGTGGTAGACAATAAAGTAATATCAAAAAAATTATTACCTTGTCGGACTTCCATTGTCTTTATTTTGTTACTTAACACAACGTTTCGGTTAGTTAGTATCTCTAACCGTTTTCAAGTGTAAACTAAATAATAATTCTAAGGCTACTGTCTTATTGGAGTGTGAAGTTTGAGCTGTTGGTTTTGGACAAGAAGAGGCTTCCAGATATTGGGGATATTTGGTTTACAAAATATATGGGTATTTTGATTCGTAAAAGCTGCTTCTTTGAATTTTCCTTTTCTCCAGTGCTGTTCCGTGTCCAAAACCATGGCTTCTGACCACTGTATATTATGTTGATTGGTCCATACATGTTCCGCTATACCTGATCTCGAAGTTTCACCTCTTTGAGTATGTTTTAGATGTTCATTAACTCGTACGGGAAAAGGTCTTTTTGTTTCTCCAATGTACGATTCGCCACACTCGCAAGGAATTTAACAGATACAATTTTTTGTGTTTTCATTACGGGGGGTTTTACTTTTGTAAGAAAGCTTTTAAGCGTATTTCCGGATTTGAAGGCTGTTTTGATATTATAGTTTTGGTTATCCTTCTAATCTTTTCAAAATCCCCTTGACATAAGGTATTGTAAGAAATGCTTGCTCCTCTTTCCTTTCTGTATTGGTTTTTACTTCGCGATTTTTAAGTTTTGAGATGGTATTAGTTACAAAGGTTTCAGGGTAACCGTTCTGTTTCAAATCTTTTTTGACGTTTGAGATTTCAATATTAAGGTCTTCCGGATTGTTGCAGACGTTAGCGGCTCTGTGATAAAGAGTTTAAATTATGCCTTGTTTTATGGAGTTTAAATGATTCGATCCATGATTAAGGTATTGCCCTGTGTGAGTGGGTTTTCTGTACACTGAAGTTTTTATGTTTTCAGCACTTCGTTTGACGAGAACATCGAGAAAAGGTAGAGTGGAATATTTTTCTGATTCCATGGTAAATTTAATGGATTGTTTTATACTATATACGGTTAGAGATACTAATTAACCGAAACGTTGTGGTAAGTAACAAAATAAAGACAATGGAAGTCCGACAAGGTAATAATTTTTTTGATACTTATTTGACATGCATTAAACTTACCAATGGAAAGCCCTATGAATAACCCTGACAACAAATAAGTGTTTCGCCGTCCAAATCAAGCGGCATGCGATGAGCCCGCGCGTGTTTGGCGTTCAATGCTGCGTTGTCATTTTATAACTAATGTTCGCGGCGTAGTACAAGACCGCCAAAACGCCATGTGTTTTTAAATACAAACAGCTGGATTAGTTCTCAGTGAGCGCAAGGTTTGACAACCTATTGTATAGTAATTAAAATAGATAAACTAATAATATTAAATCTATAATAGCCAAAAATGTTTGTTATTGGACTTAGTACAGTAGTACTGACAGTTCGGATATATACGTATCCAATGTGTTTTCCAGAAAATGTGTTGTCTTATTCCACAGTATAAATAAACAGGCGATCCTTTTATTGACCATTGAGAAAGTTTTTATATAAAACGAAACGTTGGGATAAATACAATTATTGTGTAATTTCATTTTATTGCCTGCCCTCAAATTGTAAAAATCAATACAAGTTATATACCTACGAACTAATAGTTGTCTTAAGGTTAGGTACGCGATAACATCGAAGATTGGTTATTTTGCTGGTTTTGATTGTTTTTTTTTATATTCGATTTTATAAGTTTTAAGTTTAATTGGTTTTTTCTCTTCCTTTTCGAACTAAAAGAACGACGACGAATCATTTTTAAACAAATTCTAGCAGCAAACCCTCAAAATCTGATAGGTTTGCACTGGGCCGGCTAAACCCGGGTGCAGCGGGTTCACAACACCCGGGCGGCAACACAAAAGGGGCGACAAAACGAATCTAAACTCGAAAATGGGCATTAATCAATAAAGCAAAAAATCAGCGGCAGCGGCACATACGAAAATTTGATGACTTTTTCTTAGGTCGGAAACACCATGCCTTCAACCTCCACTATTCTATTTGTTGATTGCAATTTCTTATTTCAATATACTTAATATCTGCCGGGCGCGTGGCGCAGTTTATAAAGAATAAAAAAACAGATTTAAACACTTTTCAATAGGGCGAGCCGCTCCGCTTATATCTATATCTTAATCTTAACATAGTATAAAACAAAGTTGCTGTCGCTGTCTGTCCGTCCCCTACCAGCTATATATGTTTAAATCTTTAAAACTACGCAACGGATTTTGAAGCGGTTTTTTTTAATAGATAGAGTGATTCAAGGGGAAGGTTTTTATGTATAATAGCGACCCGGCTTCGCACGGGTACAATTTCAGAAAGTGGCATGCCGTGTACTAATATATCGGGTTTGTTCGGGTTTGTATTTATACCAGCGGATTGCAACGCATGCCGGATACACACTAGTATATTATAAAGCACTTTTTAGCAACCATTTATTTTTTATTTCTTTGAAATATTGGACGTAAATATATAGAATTGAAATCATTATTGGCTTAGCAATCTATAGTCAAGACGATAAATAAGATAGAATAAGATAGTGTTTAATATAAATTAGATTTTATTAACGCACATTTAGAAAAATTTTTATTTTGTTTTCCAAGGTAAGAAATTTTAGTTTTTGTTTTAAACTTGCTTTCAATGCTTTTAACATATACAATTTTCTTAGTAAAGAAATTCATACTTAGTTCAAAAAAGTCATCGTTTTGAATTAAAATTGCATTTAATGGTACTTCCTAAGGAATGCTAATACCTACCTAAAAAAGCGTGTAGTAAAAAACTGAAAAACTCACACCCGGGCGGCAAATTTTGACTTGCACCCAGGCGGAAAATGTGTCCGAGCCGGCCCTGGGTTTGCAACTACTAAAAATACCCGAAATCACTACCTTGTTCCCCAACTTGATCAAAAATTGAGAAGAAATTCTGGAAATGGAAGGTCAACTTTTACAATTTCTTGAGCAAGAACTTGAATTTTAAAGACCGGGCTTGTCTATTTTCCCATTAGTCAAACGAAAATGTTGCAGTGCGCATGTCTAATCGTGTGTTGCTTGGTTTACATGCATGAGGCCATAAATTAGCCTCTTTCGTGATTATTGTTTGCTTATCTAAAGGTAAATTTCAACTAGCGGACGGACGGACGGATCCTCCGATGCCGGTTTTGTGAATTAATAATAAAAAGCTGCTTTTTTAATATAAAATAAATTAACAATATCGGGATAATTTCACCACAACTTGGCAAGGCGCCAAATTGTGACTGTCACGTCGCAGACGCTGGTAAATTCGGCGCCGAGTCTCGGAATTTTATTTAAATTGATCATTGAAAAACATAAAAGGTGTCGTTGAGAAATGGATTCATCGGACGTATTAGCGGGCGACAGCCGGGCACCTTCCATATTTTCTGGTCGGTTTGTTTTTTGCGGAAGTTCCCGACATAGGCGCCAAATCTCTTAGGCCCTAATGGATTTCGTTGGGTTGGGATGCTTACTTTTTTTACGACAGCGTCAAATAGGATATTTGATTTGATTGAATATCGCCTAGTTATCATTCAGTTACGAATTATGCATCGATATAAAGGATGCGGAAAAAATGCTACAACTTCCCGAGGCTTAAATAGATATGACAATGTAACCCAACTTATGTCAGTCCAAAAGTGGGTGATTTCGGAGATACAGTGTGTCAAATGTTCAATTTGGTTTTAGTTTTTCATAAATCATTTTTTTAATAATGGGTGTATTATCACAATATTCGGGTAAGGAGGGTTTTGTGATAAACATGAAAACCTGCTTTCATTTTTATCGTAAAATTTAGAGGGCCACCTGCAGTACCTTGCACACATTTGAAACACAAAAAAAAAATTTAAGCCACTCTGTATTGAACTTTTAAATAATCATTCTTATTCTCCAACATCTTTTACCTAAAAAAGGTATACGTGGTAAGAGTTGATTTGAGCAGTCGTTTTTGAGATATATAAATTTAAAAAATTCACTTTGTGTACGGCTAGGTCTAAATTATTGTAATAATAGTACTAGAGTTCCTGGGGATCCCGGATCTCGAAAATCCCGGGATCCCGCTAGATTTTTGTCATTGAACATCCGGGGATTGAAGTATAGCAATCCCGAAAAAACAACTAGAACTAAACCTGATTGGCAGCAAATATCGGAAACTCCAAAATTTCATCTTAAAAGTCTTAACGTAATTAAAAAAGAAATGACTCTTTTTGAAAATGAAGGATTAAGAGGTTTATATTTGCAAAAGTGTTACGAACATTTACTGACAGTACCACCTACAAGTGTGGAAGCTGAAAGAGCCTTTTCTTCAGCAGTCACATGTGCGACCAAACTTAGATTGCACTTAAGTGACTCAACTTTAGACACGTTGGTGTTTTTAAGAGCATATTTTATTTTCACTAAGCAAATCGTAAATGTTTAACAATTTTTTTGTTTGTGCTGTTTAATAAAAAGTTCTTTCCTTTTTCCTTTGTTTTACGTAGTTACGCATAACTAAATTTTTTATTTACCAAACGTAAATCTATGAAAATGGGTTTTATTTTTGAGTTTTTTACTAAAAAGTTTTTTACCATATGTCTGTATTTTTAATATGTCTGTTGCTACTTGCTAGTCTTGGATTTTTTAATATTAAATCCCGGGATCTCAAAACGGGATCCCGATCCCGAAAATTGGAAACTTTAAATAGTACACAATTAAATTAAAATTAAAGCAGGTAATATTATAGTGTCCGCGAAAATAATTAAAAAGCGAATATTGTGTCATAGGTATCGGAGAAGTGTGTAACTGTTTTTTTTTATATAGGAATACATAGGGATCCAAATACAATGGATACCCTGGAGCGGATAGAGCACGATGGCCGTTTCATTCTTGTTAGGACTCTACGGACAGCCATAATCCAAGCAATCTCGGCAACGGCGGCGAGATATTGTATTAAAAGCGTTTTTACTAAAGCCAAGCGCTAAATTAACTCCATTATGCACACTGGTAATAATCGAAAGGTTTACAACTAAATAAACCAACCAAGTGCATTACAATTCAGTATAGGGAACGTTATTTGCGTTTTCACCAGAACATCTGCCGTTTTGCAGATTAGAAACAGATCAACGCTGGCACCCACTAGAATGCGCGCAATACGTTTAAGAAAACCCATAAAAATGTTTAGAAGATAATATAGTGTCCGTCGGAATTGCTTGGGTTGTAGCTGCCCGTAGAGTCCTTACAAGGACGAAACGGCTATCGTGGTCTACCCGCCTCAGGGTATCCATTAAACTTGGATCCCTGTTTATTCCAATATAAAAAATAGTTACACACTTGTCCGATATGCCACAAATATTCTCTTTTTAATTAAAATTTATTTTAATTTTCATTAAAATAACCGTCTCTAAAAACTGACTGGTGTCAAATCGAATCAAAAAAACAATTTAAGCATATAGTCAGATCTGGTCTTAACGTTCGGGTCCAAAGGTCACTGATCATATACGTCAAATCAGACAACACAGAGGCTATCAAAATATTGTGAGATTATTTACAAATATACCGAAGGAAAGAAAAATAGTTTCATTATTTTAGCTATCGCGAAGATAGCCACATATACCTAATATTATTAGTTTTGTAAAAATTATGTACAGGGAAGTTGAAAAAGTTACAAATAAATTATATAATCGTTAATTATATACCTACTGTACCCTTTAATTAAAAACGACAATAATAAACAGTGCAATTTATTTTAACAATTTTACTACTAAAACCTAAAAATACAATGGCATTTAGTCTGATAAACTATTTCGATAATGAAAGAAAAAGTAGAAATTCGCAAACCAATATGCAGGAAGCCGTAATGAAAACACTGGGAATTAGTTTAAGGACTATGCAGAATAATGTGCATGAAAAAAAAAGCATAATATAATACCCAAGAATACTAAAAAATGTAAACGACCACATTTATAATTATAGCCTAAAAACTCTCATCGTCACTTATAAAATCTGAAAAGTCCTCGTCGTCTGAGTCGTCTTCGAATGGAGCAATTATCATTGGCGCTACTTTGACATCTAGTACTTGTTCTCGATCCCACCAATCCCTTATTAATATTTCTGTATGTTCCACCAATTTCTTCCAGTACTCTTGTGTAATATGATCTAACGAATCTTGCCAAACTATTTGTACTTTGTCGGATTTAAGACCATCACCTACATTTTTTTCATAATAAGACTTTGCACCAGCCCATATTAATTCTATTGCGTTAAACTGGCAATGATATGGCGGCAGTCGTAGAACCTCATGGCCATATTCACGCAGTATTTCATCTACCGCGTATATTTTGGGTTTTTTAAGAGACTTTGCTATTGATAGGAGTTCCGATTTCATATTTGGTAAAGGATTTCGGTTGTGTTTTTCCAGCCACTCATAAATATCACTTTTCCTCCAAGATGAAGTAGGCTGTTTATTTAAAATTCTTGAATGATATGATGCATTATCTAATACAATTAAAGACGGAGCATCCAAATTTGGTATCAATTGAACTTTTAACCATTTTTCAAACATTTCGCAATTCATATTATCATGATAGTCAGCACTTTTTGATGTTGAAGAAAAAATTAAACTCGCACCTGCAACATATCCTGTTGCAGAACCGGGGCATGCAAAATAATAAAACGCTTTCCCGTACCGCACCCCTTTTTCCTTTTAACACTTTTTACAGACTCATCTTGCCAAGATTTTGAACCACTTCCATTCGAAAATATCCACGTTTCGTCTAAAAATACCACTTTTCTAAATTTCGATTTGTAATTGTCCGTATATTTTTTTAAAAACTGAACACGCTGACTCACTATCTGTGGCTGCTCACATAAAAATCTTCGGTTACAGTCTTTTTTATAGCGAAAACCTGAATTTTTTATTAATTTTGATAACGCTTTAAGTCCAATTTCCAAAACACCCCGAATTTTTAATGTTTTTTGTAAAACTGGAAGAGTTACATTGGTTTTTGATTTGTATAAATTGTAAATCACATTTCGAACTCCCATTTTAATATTTTCGCTTAAATCCTCAGTCTTTGGCTTTCTTCGTTTACACTATTTAGTATTCTTGGGTATTGTGTTATGTTTTGTTTCCTTAAACTAATTCCCAGTGCTTTGGCTACTGTTTCCTGAATATTGGTTCGCGAATTTCCACTTTTTCTTTTATTTTCGAAATAGTTTATCAGATTAAGTACCATTTTTTTTTGATTGGGGATGCAAAAACCCAGAAAATTGTTTCATTTTGTCACAAACTGTCAAGTCACAAAACTGGCATATTTAAAATAAAACGTAGCTGGTGCTATTATAAGCTTTTTTAGAATCGCTGGAAAGTAAATACATATCATTTTTTTTCATGTCAAAATGGAATAAGTCTGTCTCATTTATCTTACGTATTTTATTTAGAGGGTAAAATTAAACGCAAGTAAAGAAAACAAAAACTGAGAGTATGTCTTTCTTGAATCGCATGACCCGCACGATAAGACCAGATCCGACTAGGCATTTGAATATCCAAACAATTTTTAAATTTTAGTCATGGCCTAGCCTAAATTAAACCAACGAAAAAAAGACCAATATGTTATTGGTTTTTGGATATTGCCAAGAAATGGTTCAGTAAGAAAATGGGAGAAAGCAATTATTGGTCTAATTGTACTATTTGCATTTTTGCATATTATACTTTTATATACCTACTCATTTATATGTATGTTCATTCTTTAATTCATATTTTACCCCAATATATTTTTTTATTTCTCTTTGGACACCTGAGTGAGAATTTTTCTTTTAAATACTTAAATCATGGTGTCGTCATCATCTTAAAGCTACTTACTACTACTTGTCTTTAATTCTCCTGAAGATGACTGTCTTTACAGTCAAACTATGTAGAGAAATAACCATTTTTTAACTTTTTAACTTCTGTTTTGAATGCATCGAAACGAAAACATTTAATCATTTTCACATTTTAATGCGCGATGCCATAAGCGATGCGATGATGTCTTTTGATATTTGTCGATGCGCCCATGTATTTTAGTGGATATATTAGGCCTTAACTTTATTCGTAAAATAATTATTCTCGATCTTGATGATACATTTTTCCTTTGGTTCCAGTAATGGTGTGAGCTTAAAACAATTAAATTTTTGTAATTCTAATTCTATTTAAAAATGTTTTTCGATGCATCGCAAACATTACGGCCACATATCAATGTCGTGGCGGACACATCTTTGGTGGCGGATCTCTTACTGCTGCGTTGCCATACTGCATACTTTTTATAAGGTTTCAGACAAAGATTTACATTTCCCACATCATGTTAATACTTTTAACTGCGTAAGTTTGACAAACAAAGTGGAGGGGCGAAATTGGAATACGATTTTGTCCATTTGGTTCATTTGTTATTGTTTCATCTATGGGTACCAGATCATTGAATAATATAGATTAAGGGTTCGTTTTACAGAATCTTCGTTGGTGTAGATTCTAGAATCTAGACCATATTATTTTGCCTGTCGATGTCGGTAACATATCATTGTAATTTTACTTTACTTTTGGGCTAAACTGCTTTCTACAAGAGGAAACGAAGCAAGTAGACGTATTATTTATATCACGTTTTATGTTTCAAGTTTCTATATAAATATCTATTTAAAGTATTTTCGCGGAAACAAATAATACCAGCAAATTTATCCCTGGTGTTATTAAAATTCGGAGTATTTTTGTGCCGAATATTTTATTACCTTTAAAATGGATATATCAGCTTAATAAAAATGCCAGTTATTTGATATAGAAATAACAGGAAGTAAAATTCAATAAAGCAAAATGGATGATATTTAATACTTTAGCAATAAATTCGTATTTTATATTTTATAGGATTAATTGTTTCAAAAATGTTTTGACTTATTGATAAATATTAATTTTTTAATATATTTATTTTTATAAAATGCATAATACTATTAAAGTCAATCATGTATAAAAGACCTATAAATGGCTTGAGTGCAGATGTAACTTCCAGAACCTTGCAATTATTTAAAAAAATAATTAGTACCCATATAATTTTGGAAGGGCTGTTCAGGGAGGCCGAGGCATTGACAAATAGGTAGTATGCCGGTGTTTTTTTTAATATATGCACAGAAACTTAAAAAAAAAGCAGTTTTCTGAAACCACTGAAATTGCCACAATTTACCTTAAAATCCTTGAAAGTAAACACGTCGACTTTCTGAACTGAAGAAAAACAACAATTTTTACTGGTAACACGATATTTTCTAGTCTATCTAGATGTCATCACTCCTAAGAATTCTGGAGAATATGTGTTTGTTTTAACAGAAAAGGTTCCGTAATTGCACAAAACACGAACGTAAACAAAACTATGACCGGCTGACTAACATCTGCCTTGTTCTACCAGCTCCAGGTAGGGTTACCATCCGTCCTCTTTTCCCCGGACACTGTCCTATTTTTTTTAGCGTCCGGGGGAAGTCCGGGAAAATTTTTACAAGCGTCCGGGATTATTATAATTTACAAAATTTCCACGCAATTCATGTCAACCAAAATATAATCATCGAAATAAAACAATCTCGATTCAATCACAATTTTATGCCACTAAGAGAAGAGAAATCTTAAAAAAAATTGACAATCAGGGTAAATCTACAGCAGAGTTCAAAAAAAAAGTTTATAACTTTTACTCAACGATGAAACAGTATTTGGAATCTTGGATGAAGCCTCTGCAAGACTTAGATATTTTTGAGTGGATGGACGTTAGTAGGCTCAAATATTTGCAGTGGTCAGATATTCAAGCTACAGTTGCATTTCTTCATTCTCGTGACATAAAGATCGATGAAGAGAAATTATTTAATGAGTATATTTGCCTACAAAATTTTGTGAAAGATTTGCCGGAAGACGATGGAATAGAGAAAAACTGCAATACATTTTGGAGTGAATTTTTTACAAAAAGTGACAGTGGAAATAAGAAATAAGTGTAGTGAAATGCGGAAAGTGGCTCAATATTTTTTTGCTTGCCAGCACATAATGCAAACGTCAAAAGAGTATTTTCTCTGATGAATTTTCAGTGGAATCCAGAAAGAAATAAATTAAATCCAGACACGATTTCACATATCTTAAAAACGAAATATAATTTTGGGATGACTTGTTCAGAATTCTCAATATCTTTTGAACGGTAACAAAAAAGTACTAAATGATATTGCCAGTGTGGAAAAATATAACAAAAACTAAAGCGATTCAATTTAGGTTAGACGTTAGCGTTAGGCTCATTAATATAAATATGTAATAAATAATTAACATTTTTTCGAGCATTTTTTTTAATATATCTAAGTTAGTACCTATGTATAATGTATAATATGTATTTTACTTTTTTTTACATAATTAAGTACATATACAAAATACAAGCATTTTGTTTTTTTTTAAATATATATTTTGTGACTGCAGTTGTTTGCTAATTTTATTTATAATTTAATATATCTTTTTGAGTTAATGTGTTTTTATGCATATTTGTCACAAAAACTTTTAAAATTTACTAAAAAAATATGTTTAAAAAATATTTTGTATCTATATTTTATTTTATTTTACGTGCGTCACGGTGCGTCCGGGGCTTCAGGCGAAATGTCCGGGGATTTAGCGATTCAGGTTATAGTTTCGTAAATTCTGAGATGGCAACCCTAGCTCCAGGATATGTCACAAGATTTGTCCATAAGACAATTTAATAATTGATTAATTAAGATTAATGTGATAAAAAAATTAACGGAGGCTCTATATAAATGCGGTAGTCTCCTGGACTATAATAAAATGACAGCATTTATTTCTATTTTAAACATCTCCCTTGAGGTAGTAATTTCAAAATCATTTGTAGTCATTCAAGCTAAAATCATGACTTATTCTAATTAAAGAAGTTTAGCCCTAGTATATTAGAAGCCTTGGGGTTGGGAAAACGTATAATTGAATTGTGTTTCAAATATTCTCTGAATGATTTAATCGAATACGGAGAATTCTTGCTTTTTGGGTCGAAACCTCAACGGTTTAGGGATGCTTGGGTACGTTTCTTAAATGCAATAATAAATTTAAGTTGTGATTTAGAGTGGTACACATTTAAGTGTTTTCTGATATCGGATGAAGCCATATAATCTAAATTAGTCTGGAATATAAGAGAAAAGAAATATAATTTTGAAGCCAATTAATTGTAAATAATTTTTTGGGCAAAACTTATAGTAGTAAACTACGGCTTTGATAGCAGGTCTGTTCGACAAGCCGCTCGACAAACAATTGCAGTTTTGTTCACCAGTTTAACAAAAAACTACATAATTATGAATACAATATAATATTTATGTGCTGTGACGGCAGCATCGGTCCTAAAAAGAAAAAAATAATAGGATAAAGTGGGCGAAATAATGGCTTTGGAAGAGAAACCAGTTTTTCCGTATTAACCTGGTAAACGAGCTAAAACTGGACACAGCAGATTGGTTTAAATATTTGCGATTGGAGTTTTATTTTCCATAAACACTTTCTAATAATTTCTACTAATCGGAATTGGGCGAACATCACCATATTTAAAGAATTTGTTGGGGAATACAAACTAGTTAAAATTTGTTCCCCAAAATTAGGCAAAATTTAAATCAATTTTGCTGTCTGTCGAATTTGAAGGAACAAATCTGCATATCACACAAAATAGTTTCTCTCCAAAATGTATGATTAGGCCAATGATCTGTTAACTATAGATGCCACACGCCATTGATAAACGCTATTTAAATCTGCTGACAAAATGAACAAAATCGTTTGTAGGAGAGAGGAGGTAAAGAGCTTGGTGAGGGCGGGAGTGGGGATTACGCCTGCCGTTTGAATGTAACCTTGTTACTATACTACCTTAGCACATGGTTTCTTACTAGCGGCGTCTCGTTTCAGGGTTCACAATAAAATATAGCTATCCAATCTGAAATCAAATATTTTTTAACGTTTGTGAAAAAAAAGGTTTGTAAAACAGAAAAGTTTAATGTATGATTGCAAGGGGCCGCGAAGCTGTAATAATTATTATAAGGGAAACTTCGAATAGCTATAAATATAACATTGGTGAACTGAACTGACCTAAAAAATAATTACACTACTTAAAACACGGTTCTTAAGGTTTTATTGAAATTGAAAAGAAATAAGTTAACAAAAGCTCCTTTTACGTTACTTTTAAATAGCGAAACAAAGCACAACAAAGATTTTTTCTCCTCCTTGTCGCGGTCAAACTCTATTTTCCATATGAATTATACGAGGTTGTTCGTGAAGTTCCTTATTTAACAACTTAGCCCAGCAAAGATAGTTACTATGCTTAGCTGTTTAAAAGGAGCAAATGGAAAGTATCTATTGACTTGCAATGATTGACTAAGGGTATGGCCCGAAAATGGTATTGATAGCAGAAAAAAGGTCAATTTTGTCATTATTAACTTTTTGTGTTATGAATTTGTTTTCAAAAGGTTTGACTGGTAATTTATTTTTTTTATGTAGAAAAACAATCGTAAAATAATGGTAGGTAAGTGTATTAGCATTTCTGTAAATAATAATCAATTAAAAATTAGAGGTTTTTTTTTAACCAACATGGTAATTTGTCGTCCCGAATATAACCAGATTTTTATGGTCAATCTGTCATTCATGGCTATTAGAGACCGACCGAAGTTGCGGTTTCGGCTTGTTTCGGCCAAAAAATCAAGGTTTTTTTAGGTGGGAAGAGAGTTCAATCCGTTTCCAAGATGGAGCTCATCTTATGTAAATTAACATGTATAAATAAGTTTACCAATAAAGAAATAGAATTAAATCGAAATATTTCTATGGTCTAAATATTTTTTTACTGATAAAGGTAAAAGAAAAAAAAGAAAACAAAAACTGATCAGTGTAAACATATAAATATTAATATTTTGCATTTTAAAATAAAAATATTGGTCTAATATTAAAAGCTATAAAATTAATATTTACACACTACCAATACGGTTACATATTCTTATAAAAGTAACGCAGAGAAATAAAACCAGCATTTTTATACAATAAAAATAATCATAATAATATATATTTTTATTCTCAAGTAACTATAGTTTATTACAGGAATTAACATACATACCTAAGTAAAGGATTTGCAGGAATGCTTATAATAAAAATACATTTCATAGATTATTTTACACATGCAGTAAAGAGACATGGCCATGGAGAGAATTTGAAAATTGAAATTCTTTTTAATAAATTATTTAAAAATTAAGTTGTTCAATAATTTTTTAGATTTATACGCCAAATATTACAATTTTATGCCAAAAATGTAAAGTATTATTTTTACCACCTACCCACGCCTCTGAATAGTTAAACCTAACCTACAAATAACCCAACTTTTTATGTATTCACCTATGAAAAGTAACTGCAGAATTATTATATTCCACATTCTTGCACACTTCACACCTGCGACTCACCTTAATTAGTCTTCAAGAAAACATCACAAAACATTAAAAACACAGCAATTATTACACATAACCGATAAACCGAAAAAAATTTAAAACAACTGTCAAAAAACTACCAAACCGCAATGAAATAATGAATAAATCAACATCACGATCTCCTTAGACCAATGGAACGGCGAACACTGCTGCGTTGATTGATATAATAATACTAAACTTTGCTCTTATATGGGTATCATGAAATATCATTTCTGTTTTTTGGAATTGTAGATTATTTGTTCTCAATAAAAGACGTTTAGTATTGTTACTATCATTATTCTGTTAATACCTACTTTTAAGAGCATACGTTTGGCAAACAAAGTGGAGGGGCGTAGTTGGGGACGGGAGTTACTTCAGAGTGGAATACGATTTTGTCAACAGGTTCATTTGTTATTGCTTTATCTATAGGTAGCAGAACATTGGATTAGGCGGTCAATTTTGAAGAACGCTAGGAAGTGGAACACCATTATAAGAAATAAAAACGTGTTTATTTTTTTGTAAGATAAAAGTATGTTGCTGATGGGTGGTAAAAAAAAGAAAACTTTACCTCATGGATGATTTTTTTTGCTAAAAACCTGGGTAAGCGGGTAGTTTTGAAAACACTGGAACATACAAATTTAAGATGAGGATCCGGAAGGGGTCCTGTATAAAATTCGCCTATAGTGTTTTTACAACCACCCATTTGCTTATATTACACATAAAAAAACGAAATGAACCGGCACCGTGCGAACGACAAGTAACGTTCAAAGACAACGACTGTTTATCACCTGTTGGCGTGCCACAGGAGAATTATGGTGGTACTCCCGATTGATTAAAATATTGCGTGTTACGCATGCGTCAAATACCTCAAATCAAACATGATTTAAAAGGTTGACATAATTTATACAATTGATCGGTATCGATTTAAAGTAATTCAATATGATTATTTTGAGTAACTAACAGTATGAATCGGGCAACTAAAATAACAGCTACTTTTTTTAAAAAGAAAAAGTATAGCACGGCTCTGCGAATAGTTTTATGCAAAAGATAGTCACATTCACTTGTCCGATAGCCGCTATATATTTCCATTTTGGTAGGTTACTTCGGTGAATTTATTTTTTTTATATTTTGTAACCCACAGACGGGAATATTATCTTTCCAACGGTATATCAGGAGCTACTCCATGGATTAATGTGCTAATTAGCACTGGTGCACCGAGAGCTTGTTAGAGGGGAGAAAAATTTAACCAGGGGTCAGAGGTAAACTAAGTAATAGGCCATTACCTGTTGCTCCTTTTGAGCGTCCTGAAAAAGACAATTTCGGGATGGAATCGGTTTTAAAAGATTTTGTTTTATTCCTATAAGCGAAAATGTACCTAAGTGAGATACAATTCTAATAATGGTGTAAAAGAGAGAGAAGGAGAGTAGGCGTATATGCTCGCAATAATGTAGGAAGTGAAAATGACACATAGGTCGCAGTCAACATACGCATGCGGTAATACCTCTGACCTCTGACTCTGCAGCTGCAAGGACGCTCTCGACGATATCGGTCGAGTAAATGGTAAAAGTAAGCTCGGTAACACGAACATATTATTTTGCAGTCCATCTTAAAAATTAATATAAGGCATGTACGTAAATTTTTCTTATTTTTGATAAACGAAATAATATAGAACCCAAATAAGCCATTTCGTTCAACTTTTTCATTTGAGAAGTTTATATATCTTTAGAAACTCGATTTTAGCCTTTTTTTTATAACACAAATCCCAATAATTTTAATCGAGGTCTCCGATCAAGGCCTTCCGGTTGGTATACAGGGTGTTCCAGATAAGAATGCACTCCACAGGGATCTCGTCAACCATAGGAGATACAAAGATGGTTAAATTAGAGAAAAGTTGCGCATTACTGAATCCTGTAACGTCATGTTTTCAAATTAAAAAAATTCCGAATGCTTCCGAAGATATTTGGATAAAACCGAATTTTCTCATTGCCACTTTCTCCCCTACAAGATTGTTTAATTACATTTTTGATCCGACGTTTCGTTTAGTCACAACCATCATCAACTTTGTTATTTTAAATAGTCGGAAAATTTTATTTTATGCTTAATAAATTCTACGTTTTATTCTAAATCTAACGGTGTATCACACTTTTTATTTATTAGACGTTTCGATATAGAAAAACACATCATCAATGAAAATAGGCACATTATCGAAAATATTTTCGTTTTTATTGTTGTATTTAAACACTAGTTGGATTTTAAAACATTTTTTTAAAATAAACTTATAATTGTGTTTTAAAATACCTAAGTTACTAGAATAATAAATAAAACATTCAAATCATAGGTTCAAAGTGACGTCCTTCCTCTTTAATGCAAAAATTAATTCTTCCAAAAACATTAAATTAATTAAAATAAAAAATAATTAATTAAAATTATTTCGTATATATAATTATTATAATCATTCAATCATTAAACGATGGACAAATATATATATAATATTACAAGCAGTGGCGGCTCGTGACTAGCGAGTCAGGGGGGGGCGCTGGCTTTAAATAAAAAAAAAATTTTAAATGTCTATTATTTTCAAAAGTACGTGTCTGTTTTTTCTAACTTTCTCGTTGTGAATTTTAATTTCATCAGCATAAGCACTACTTAAACAAGTTAAAATATTAGTTTGTCCTAACATCTCAAAACTTACCACATTATGACGATGTTTTGCACTATTTTCATGTTTTTTTATTTTCTCTGAAAGATGTTTTAAGTCCTGCACCCCATTTATAGTCCAATTATCATCCCCGTCAAAAAGAAGACAACGAAACAAAAAAAAAAGAATTTTTGTCCTCACAACGGCATATCCAGGATTTTTTATTATATATTTCTTTGTTAAACTTACGCGTAAACTGTGCCTTACTTTTACATTTTGATTGCACTTGTACTATGTTCAATTTCTAGTGGCCGCCCTGCATTTTTTAAATCAATTTTTTCACTTAAGCTCAGAGAACTAAACACAAGCTTCTGTAAATCACTGACCTTCATATTACACGACATTTTCCAACAACAACAACGTAACTAATAAATCAAATCAAAACAAATAAACAAAACGTTAGCGCCTAGCGGCATCGACAGGTCGCCTCGCCAGAGTACATAATATATTGATTATTCTACCGTGGCATCACGAACAGCTGTTGTTGGGCGCGGAAAATTGGAGCTCATCGTGGCCGCTCGTTGTGCGATGTGTAGGTGACGTCACGAATCTGTCGTCATGACAACTCATCGAGAAGCCGCGTTGAATCGGGACGGATAATCGGTCGCCCGCCCACATTGAGAGCGCGCAACTCGCTTGTCTATGAGTATAACCTGCCCGTTGGAATAGGGCTATGTTTAGTTTGAATGTATGCCCGCGCTTAGTATAACCTATACGCTGGAATAGGGCTATGTTTGGTTTGAATGTATGCCCGCGCTTAGTATAACCTACCCGCTGGAATAGGGCTATGTTTGGTTTGAATGTATGCCCGCGCTTAGTATAACCTACCCGCTGGAATAGGGCTATGTTTGGTTTGAATTATTTTAATGGATTGCTTACATAGATTGCTTTATTGGTATTTTAAGTAAAGTATTTTTGGATTCTGTTTGAAATAACTGCAAGGAGGGCGGCGCCCCAGAGCCCTTCATTAACGAACCGCCACTGATTATAAGCGTGACAAAGGTATTGCAAAAAAACTGCAAATACAATTTAATTTTATTACCCTGTTACTCCGTTAATAATAATTTTTCGAAAAAATGTTATGGAAAGAGATAGCATTTATTTTCAGTCTAGAATTATCCCTTAAATTTTTTGCTTATCATTTTAGGACACCCTGGATATTAGATTTAACTTCATTTGGCAACACGCAAACATGTGACTCTAATGCAGACAGTACAAGTAAAGGACGCCTAGAGCGCCAATGGCGGACAGTAATTAATGGTAATGGGGATGTCATTGTATTACTCCAACGATGTCGCTGTTTACTTGTTTCGTTGCAATTCTATGGTATTGTCCGTTTTTGGCATTGATACAAGTGCATTATTGCAAACTGTATTAGGAGCAAGGTCTTGATTAGAATCGGCAATAATAGTATATTACATAACAAGTGTTGAAAGTGGTACTTTTCAAACGAGGAGGTATTTAGCACGAGGCGTTAGCCGAGTGCGGAAATTCTCCGAGTGTGAGAAAATCACTTTCACACGAGTAATGTACACAATTTTTCCTACGACCATACAAAATAATCAAAAAGAGTTTGTTTGGTTTTTAATAGTTTGTACACCATTGTGTTAAAAAAATTGACAAAGTACAAACGCAATAAATGCAAAACAAATTTCAAGGCGGATTCCAACAGAAGCGTCTATATTAAAACAAAATAAAAACAATGCCTACTTACAAATTTTAACTTACCTAGATTTAAATAAAAATAATAACTTTTTCTCCTATTTGCTTACGCACATCATACCTAGTATCTATGTACAGTGAATAAATTTCGTTTCTGATTTTTTAGCTGCTTGCATTCTTTAAAAATAAAACAATAATATACCTAAATATACATACAAAAACAAAACACAAACACAAAACATAACCTCAACATTGTCTTGTTCTTAATGGCTCTGCTCCATGGGGGCAATTTGCCAGCACATTAGGGGTGATCGTGATGTTGTCTGGTCTGTACCATATCACGACCACTGACTTTTCTTCTTTGCGTACAATGCGGTTTGGACTGCTTAATATGAGTCTCTGGATTTGTGTATTTGACTTTTTCTTAGCTGCTATTTTAAGGGTCAAGGGTTTAGTATTGACAATTACAACATAGGATAGGAGTGACATTTACTAAAAAGAAGGGATTTAGGGGTTAGTAGACAGTACAATCATTTACTGAGTAGAACCTAACTAGACACTTCACTAACTTATTTATTTATTTATTTTTTTTATTATAGTTTTATTTCATGATAATTAATGTACCGCATTATTAAACCTCAACATTATTGAAAGATAGAGATGGAGTTAAATATCGATAGCTTGCTAATTATAAAAGTTCTGTCTATATTCGATTTGTTTTGAATATTGCTAAAATAATTTTACGTACATAAAGCACTTTCACTTACACCAATATAATTAAACATCCGAGATAATGGCAAAATTATAAATCGGTATTTCCTAGGGTATTCTATTTCTGCTCTATAGCTGCCCCTTTTTTTTTCTGTGGTTCAAGTCAGTTGACATAAACGCTTTATTTTTGTGTGAGTATAAAAATTGGCTAGAGGCTGAAAAGCTAGAGGCCATCGCAATCCTCGAACAGAACAGAACAGAACTTTTCTGTGAGTTGACATGTAAACATGAAACATGACAGTTGGTGGGTTGCCTGACATATTATTATTTTCCCTTTTTGATAATATTATTTTTATCATAAATAAGTACTCTTCGGTTCCCAAAAATAACGAAAAATTTGCAGTAATGCCCTAGTGTACTTTACCCCACCCAGCACCCCAATTCACTCCACGTGTCCCGTAAGTTTGTTATGTTTAATAAATAGTTTTGTCGTCAAATTGACACCTGTTTAAATTTAATATCTTAGTGTGCTTGGTATTTCCACACTCGTGTTGAAATATTTTTTTACAATACGCGTGTGATATTTGGCACTTTCTAGCCAAGTTAACCGTGTTGTTATTGTCATTTTCGTAGGTGGTCGTAGGAAAATAAATATTTTGATTTCCATTATATTATAATAGTATGGGCATTGAGACTATTACGAAAACAAGATGCGCGTTTTACAATATTTGAAACCAAACTGTCATTGTCACTTTGTAAGTTCCATTATGAAAGTCGTTTGAGTCACAAACCTGGAAAGCAATATCTTACAGTAACAGATGTGCTTTTTTCAATCGGAGGCTAAAATTTTTTAATGGAGTTCGTAAATGGATATCTGGTAGTGCACTGCCAGACTGATAATGTTATTCTATGTAAATATTGCTAGACTCAAATATTGGTTGATACTGGTACCTCAATGAAAACACTGTTAATAATTATGATAATTTTGAAGAAGTAGTCCATAAATGACGGAAAAAAATTAAAGCAATAGAATATTCTTATTTGGCACAACCTATAATTAGTATTGGACTTTATAAGCTATAGACGAATTCCACCATCTTAGTAAATCATATTGCATAATAGATAATCATATGCAATGTTAAACGACAAGAACAATATCACACTAGAAGCTATATAAATTTTTGAGAACTAACAGTACTGATTTTTAGTAGTAAGTATATGCTTTATTAACCGTAGCAAGCAAATATTATTATGATTAATGTCAATTTTCATTACAACTGCCAGTCGGAATTAATATAGTATATAAAACCAGATTACCCAGTAGAACTTCATAATTACTGTGAGTATTTAGAGCAATAATGGCTATAAACCATTCTATGGTAGCATTAACTCCTATTTTCTATTGGCTAAATTACCGTGATATTATCACTACACAACGGTCTAGCAATTTTTGTTGTCGTAGCAAAGCGCGTTGCTGTCAGATATAGTATTAAACAGTTGTGTAAAACGTATGTGAATTCTTATTAGGAATAAAATGCTTTTACTCAGTGTAGGTCTCCTGATCTTTTACCAAAGAAGTTTTTCCTGCAGGGGTTAAGTGCTATTTATAAAACTGTCAATTTAAACTTAGACCACCTTTTTTTTAATAAGGTAGAAATTTATAATGAATTTCCATCGGGTAACTTACACTTACTGAAAAAGGTTTGTAAAATATTTTGACGTTAAATTTCACTTCTGTAAGCTTCATGTGCCTTATTCTGTCACTTAAAACTTTGTGTACTTGCATAGTAGTCACTTTATATCTAAAATTACTGCGTTATAATACTGAAGTCGAAATTTATGTTCAAAAGTTTTTCCCTTAAATAATCTCCGACAACCAGACTTTACTCAACTTTCAAAATAATTACTAACACTCTCAAAATTATAAGAAACTTTTCCTATTGCTGAATCGTAAATGAATTTGGCACAGGCTTCCAGCTAAAGTTTAAACTACTTTAAGGATTAAAGCTACTTAAAATGTTCAATCTAATTTTAAATTGTTTAAGTAATTATAAGTAAGACTGGACATAATCTCCTATTGTCAGGTTTTTGCCGCTTCACTCGCCATTTCAATTCGCCATGCGAGCACAGATGTAGAAACGGCTGCGTTGGTCGATTTTCACCATTAATATTACACATCATATTATTCTGTAAATCGTTTCGATGTTAAAAGAGTTAGAAAAAAATACCTCTTATACTGTGCGAGCAAAAATTATTTGCATCAAAGAGGGCTTGGATTAAAAAACGTAGGGCTTGGTTTAGATCGCAATGATATGGGGACGATATATCTAACCAAATCTAGGTTAACATTTTGTCAAATTCATATTATGACATGATATGCCAAACTAATGAGTAATAAAATAAGTAGACAAATACAAATTTATTTTTGTTGTTTACAAAATTAACAAAGTAAGAATATACAGAAAGAAAAAGAAAAATAATTACATAAATTGCTGAAATTGGCCACCGCCATGCTCCAAGCATAAATTCACACATCTCTTCATATTTTCGAAAGTGTTGACCAGCATCTCTGGAGAAATGTTATCACATTCTTGTATAATCCTTTCTTGTAATTATTGTTCTAAATTTGCAACTGGTGTTTTACAAATAATGTTCTTTAAATGAGGAAAAACGAAGTAATCCATAACCGTTTAACAAGGTGATCTAGGTGGGAATTCAATGTCTGATCGCTAGCTGATCAATCTGTCGTCGAAAAAATTGCGTAAGTAGTTAATAGTTTCGGCGGCGGTATGGGCGGTTGCACCGTCCTGTTGAAAATATCCAAAACGCAGTTCGTCATCAAGTAATTGCTCCACAAATGGATTCAAAATATTGTCTCTATACCGATGTGCTATAACTGTGTCATGGAAAAAAATAGGACCAACAATTCTTCTTCGGTAAACAGCTAACCAGACACCAATTTTTTGATGGTGCAATTTGGACTCTACAAAAAATGAGGATTTTTACTACTCCACATGCGTGTATTCTGAGAATTTACATAACGGGAGAGGTGGAACCAGGCCTTATCCGAAAAAAATGTCAGGTCTAATAAATCATTTCTTTCCAATAAATTAAACCATTGATTCCGGAGTCTTTCAAAACCAGCGGCTTTTATTTCTTGGATACTTGCACTTTATAAGCAAATAATTTTAGCTACTTCTTAAAAATAGTCCTGCATGTTCCATAAGATCTTCCCACTTCTTGTGACAGGCGTCTTATACAATTTGTTGGCGTATTTTGCGTTATTTCACGAATGTTTGCATTAAGTTTGTGAAAAACTGGGTTCTTTTAATCCAGAATTATCTTTTTACAAGTAAGGTTATTATCTTTACTGCTTGTCCATTCAGTGGCGTAGTAATCAGGTAAAAAGAGAGTAGGTAAATAAAAATTACTAAGGCCCAAATTATTACTAGGTAGATTTATTATTAATGGTTATATAATTTTTAAGGGTATCATTATTGGAACAATAATTCTTATAATGGTAGTTATGTGGCAGAGTACTAAAATGGCGAAAATTCTTATTTCGCACAACCCATCATTACTATTGGACTTTAAATCTATGGACGAATTTTACCATCTCAGTAAACCATGTTGCATAATAAATAATCTTATGCAATGGTAAACGACAAGAACAATATCACACTAGAAGCTATTTAAATTTTTGAGAACTAGAGTACTGATTTTTAATGGCAAGTATATACTTTAATAAACGTAGCAAGCAAATTTTATTATGATTAATGTCAAGTTTCATTACAAATGCCAGTCGGAGCTAATACCGTATATTAAAGCAGATTACACCCCCAATATAACTTTATAATTACCCTGAGTTTTCAGAGCAATAATGGCTATAAACCATTCTATGGTAGAATTAATTTCTATTTTCTATTGGCTAAATTACCGTGATATTATCACTACACAACGGTCTAGCAATTTTCGTTGTCTCACAGTAAAAAAGCGCGTTGATGTCACATATAGTATTAAACAGTTGTATAAAGAGTATGTGAATTCTTCTAAGAAATAAAAGTTTTTTTTTCTCATTGTAACATTATATCAGATGTTACACATTTAAAGTGAAGAAAGCACAGGGTCTAACCAAAATCGAAAATCAGGGCAAGTGGTCCACGAGAAAAAAGTTTGGGGACCTCTGGTGTACACGAAGAACTCAAAGCAAAAGTTTTACTACTCCTTAATCATAACCCAAATGAAACCAGTTTTATTTTCTAAAAATTTTATTACTCCCCAAAATGAATCGTAAATTCTTTATATTCACACGCTTTGGCCCATATTTTTTCATAAATTATTTAAGAGAGAAACTTTATGAAATTATGTTACAAAATAACCTCCTCATGTGTACTTCTACGCACGGTTCGGGTATTTTTCTAAATTTTTTATAGACGTTTGTGCGGTTACGACGCCTCGGAGAACAATTCCGTTGAGTTAGTCGGGCGAAATTGGTTGTTCTTATTTTAAGCACAGATGCTGGAGTTCTATTTATTACACTGAGGATACTATATTTCACTACGCTTCCGTTTTCGACGGGGCATGTAAAAAAGGAATTATCGTATGTCCGTAGATTTTTAGAAACATTTTACATAACATTGGATAATTTAGGAAACAAAGCTGTAAAGCATTCTGCCCTGCTAAGACAGGAAGTCCTATCCGCTAAATTAAAGTTTTGAGATTTGTAGAATTCAATAATAAATTAGTATTTTTAAATTAGCACCGAAAAGAAATTTATTTAATCTAAATAAAAATGGAGTTTTCCGAAACAAATATTATTTATTTCCTATGGTCTGAACAAATATTTATTTGAAAATATGTCTGAAATTATTTGAGGATTGATAGCAAAATGTATTGTACTTAAACAAGCAATAATTGATTTCAATAAATCATTTATTAAGCTTGAGAGTATGTAGTAAATGTTTTTCATTAAGTAAATGTTTATTTAAGAATAAAATATTTGTTTTTCCAAATAATATTGTAAATTGTACTAATTTTTATTAATATGACATATAAACCGGTTTTAGAAAAACTATGTATAATTGCTATCAAATCTTGATGTGTTTAGTGTCATCACTTAATTTAAAAGTAAATTATGGTGAGTATCAGAATTTATTCACTTATAAGAGGGAGCAAATAAAAAGATACGCTAAAGATTTTTTTTTATTGTGAAAAAAATAAATAAATGTTTGTCTTAAATGTCCATTTTTTTAAGGCAAGTATAAATGATTTTCAATAATATCGTTTGAAAAAATGTCAACAAGAAATTTTAAGAAGAAATATATATTACCTTTATGAAGAACAGGATGTCCCTACTTTGAACAAAATTAAAATGAAGCTAGAACAAAATGAAACAAAAACACAAATATTAGTCGTGCATGTCACCATTCATAAAGTCGTTTCCACAATAGGCTTTAAATACCGCACAATGGATAAAAAATCAAGTAATGGAATCACAAAGATTTTGCACTTAGAGATTTAATTATCTGCATCAAATTAAGAAATATAGATCAGAAACCAAGCAACCTATATTTTACCTGAATTAAACATGGTTTGAGACACATGATACAGCATCCAATGGATGGGTTGATTCTAGTTCAAAGTGTTAGACGCAAATTAATACAGGAAAAGGAATTGCAATAATTCACGATCGGATGGATCCCAAACTGCTGGCTGTTATCTGCCAAGAATATAAAGGATTCGAGCTTGGATTACCATGAAGCTTTTCGAAAACTAGTTTAAAAATTACATTTTAAAAAATATCCCCGACAATAGCGTGATTATAATTATCACAGTCGTTTGCTATTTAGAGCACCAAACAGATCAAGTACTGAAACGGAAATATAAGAATATTTATTAAAAAATTAAATTTATTTTGAATTTAGTGACCAAAAAGAACAACTCTTAGAAGTCTTAAATACCCTTGACATTAAAAAACAATACACATCTGAAAACTTGGTGGAATAGATAGGTCATGCTGTACTCTCTTACTTCTTCCACTGTATCATTGTATATTTAACCCCATAGAGCATAATATATGGCGCCAAGTAAAATCAAAGGTGAGAGCAAAAATGTTTCCCCTCCTCTAAGTGAGAGTGTCATAAAGTTAATTAAAACTGTTGTAAACAATATACCCGCCGAAAGCTGAAAGAATTCAGTAAAGCATATTTTAAAAGTTGAAGATTTGTATATTTATATATATATATACAAACTAATATACAACCCATTGTTTTTAACCCAAATGACGACTCTGACAGTAAAACAGAATTAGGTTTAGATTAAACTAATTTATTAATTACGTATTATTTTATTTGGTAGTATTGTAAAATTAGTTAGGACAATTGTTATTAGTATATTTTTAAGACCGTATGAACTAGAATTAGAGGAAAAATAATTTTAATCCGTCACTGATTTCTTCTCCTAAAATGCCTGTTAGCCTGTTCACAGTTGCCTGTTGCAAATAATAAATTTGGGTTAGAAATTTGCATTTTGTTAATTGATGTCAAAAAGTTAAGACGATATACTTTACAATGCGGTTATCACAAATTCAACATAGATACTAAAGTCACTAAAATGTTAAAAGGTTTTTTACCCTTATATTTTATCAGATTTATTTACAGAATCTAAAATTCGGGCTTGTCCATTAAAATATCACACGGTTGGAGCAATATCCTCTCATGATAGCTTTATTCAGAAGTGCATTCGAGTGGATCGTATGGTCACATAAAGCAGGGAAGCGATTTACATAACAGCCAACTTAAAGTCCAAAACCGTGTATTCGGAATATTCTGCGTTTCGGCATAAAAGTTATTGCAAACCAATCGAAAGGACGCTTTATGCTTGGATTCATCCTGGAAAAACAACCCTTGCTTTGGTACACAAAATTTGCATTATTTGATTGGTTTGACATATTGAATGAATTTATTTGGATTTAATAATTCAATAAGTAACATAAACAGGAAGAGTTTATTTCTTTACCCAAGTAGCATTTTTAGACACATTACGGTAAATGTGTCTAAATTATTGTTTCTGTTTCCGACACAAATTGGAAATTGTTGGCAACATGTATGGAAATGTTTTCGAAACGTATACATTTTAAATGGCGCATTAGCACGTGTTTCCAAGTGGTTGGTACGGGCTGTGACTTTCGCTTTTTCGACGCAAAATCGAAACTTTTATCGAAAATGTTTCGAAAAATTTTCAGAAATGTTTGAAACATGTTTCCATAAATGTGTCGAGTGAAAGTTCATTTTACAAAGAGGGCGCTGTTTGTTGAATTTGTAAATTATCAAAATGGAAACATTATTGAAACAAATAATTAGATACAGAAAAAGAAAAGCACGAAGTCTTTCTCCACAATCTTTATTAAACGAAAAACTAGGCGAACCTAGTATTACATCGACATGTTTCGAGTGTAGAAACACTCATCATCAGGAAACAAAGTGAAAATTAAAATGCTGATGTTTTTAGCAAGAGAAAATAATGGTGAGATTGAGCCGTAATGGAGCTTTTAATGGTGTACAAGAGATGTAAAATTGAAAAATCAGAAGATCAAAAATCAAGACTCCAGCATACTGAAGAGTCGAGGGTTAACGTAGAAGCACACTGTCGTGCGAAAAAAAAAGATAGGGTAGTAAAAATTAGGGAGTTTTGAAAAACATATCTGTTAAAAGTATTAATAAATTACTGAAACATCCTGAGTTTTATTGAGCCCAGTCAGAAACATTTGAATTTGTTTCTGACTGCTCAATAAAACTCAGGATGTTTCAGTAATTTATTAATACTTTTAACAGATCTGTTTTTCAAAACTCCCTAATTTTTACTACCCTATCTTTTTTTTTCGCACGACAGTGTGCTTCTACGTTAACCCTCGACTCTTCAGTATGCTGGAGTCTTGATTTTTGATCTTCTGATTTTTCAATTTTACATCTCTTGTACACCATTAAAAGCTCCATTACGGCTCAATCTCACCATTATTTTCTCTTGCTAAAAACATCAGCATTTTAATTTTCACTTTGTTTCCTGATGATGAGTGTTTCTACACTCGAAACATGTCGATGTAATACTAGGTTCGCCTAGTTTTTCGTTTAATAAAGATTGTGGAGAAAGACTTCGTGCTTTTCTTTTTCTGTATCATTTAACTCCACTTTGAGTATGGACTACTTCTTCAAAAATAATTAGATATATAATATCTATCTTTCTGCAGGTTGTAAAATAAAAGAAAGTAAACAATATGATGACAGCATAATTTCGCCATAATGAATTTGTCACCAGAGTATTTTCTATAAGTGATACATTTTTTTCGTATGGTTTATTGCAGAGGAGATGCAAAAATCGTTGACGAAATAAATTTTATCGTGCAATTTAGTAATTTAGCTTTATATTCTTAAGACGCTCCCGGTATATTGACATTTACACACAAAATAAATACTTTGTCAAAAAATAATATCTTAAATATTTTTAAAATTTTACTTAATTCTTCTTTCAATTGATTAAGCTAGCAAAATGGAATTAATGTAACCACTTTTTTACATTTCAAATGACGCAGGAAGTTCATTAAAGTCCATTTTAATACTATAAAAATGAATTTGTCAAAATGGCCGCCAGAAAGCGAGAATTATTCTGGTCTAAAATGGAGTCGACACACAATTTCTAGTATTTGGTTTCTATAATGTTTCGATAATCTTGTAGCTATAATTCATAGAAAATGTGTCGAAACATGAAGAATGTTTCGATATTGTACCGAAACCATGCGAAACAAACGTCGCTAAAGTAAAAAATGCACCCGTCAAGAGGAAGGTTAAGCTTAGAAGCATAAAACTTCTGTATACCGTCACGGTATACACTACCACTTTACACTTTCTGTGACATATAACCTACAAAATTGGTTTGTACTTTGTTGAACGTTTAATAAAACTTACTTATAACTTATTCCTAAGTAATAATCTAAAACATGTACTCAATTGTCGAGACAAAGGAAAAAAGTAGGTTGGTCCTAACGGCTGTGCCGACCAGCTGGATAGTCGGAGACCACCTACTTTGGCCTATTGTCGATGGGACATCGCTAGTTAAAAAAATCAGGTTGTGGTTTAATTTTTTCCTTTTGAATTTCAATTTCTTTCTTTTTCCTTTTTAGTGCCTTGTAAAACCTCGAAGAATGTTTAAACTGTTGTTTTCTTCCCATATTAACAAAACAAAAATGTACAATTTATAGGTTATAATCGAGGTTATAATAATTGTCCGGGTGCGGTAGTGTAAAGGTTTTTGGCAGTTTCGAAAAGTATTTTCTGCGCAAGTTTCGTAATTAAATGGATATCACTGTTTGGTAAATATTTCAAAGCAGAAGAATACCAATTTGTTTTGAATCACTTAATTCGAAAATGTGTCGCTACAATTTGGGAGCACATGTGTCTAAACACAATTTTATAATATTATATAAAAATGTTTCGAAAAATTTTCTTTTGTGCGTGTCCTAAATGTATCGACACTGTAGTTTGGAAAGTATTTCGAAACTAACAGTTCTTCATCGTTTCTAGTAACTAAATTCGAAAATGTGTCGCAAAAGTTTCGAAACACATGTGTCTCCACACAATCTAAATAATTTTAATCGAAAATGTTTCGAAACGTTTCTTAGCAAAGAATTTGTGTCCAATTTGTGTCTATAATTGCTACTTGGGATCGATTAATGATTTCAGTTATGCCAACACTTTTTTCATGGCAGTTATATAAGTGGAATTGAGTTGAGTTGGGCATGTTTAATTGTTGAATTACTTAACAGGTCAAAAATGATACGACAAGATTTACTCAAATAAGTTTTTGCATCTGAACCAGTGGCGTAGATAGTTTTTCATTCTGGGGGGGGGGTCTCGGTCTATCTCCCCGCCGGAGGCGAAAAATTTTTGGGGTGCCACGCCCTGAAATTTTGTTTTGAGCTCTCAAAAATGTAGCTTTAAAGTATCAATTCAACAAAGTTTTCCCTGTTATTTTAAAATGGATAGATTTAAAAAAAATATACCTATTTCTTATATAACGCAACGCGAGCGTTTTGACGTTTTTATTTTGATAAGCACTAATGGAATTAAAAGGAGATCATTTTCTTTTTTTCAACAATCCTTTTTCTTTGTGGCTTTAAATATGTTGATTGTAATTGTTTAACTTACCTATCGTAATATTGTCTTACTATCTCTGGGGGGGTCCAGACCCCCTGGACCCCCACCATATCTACGCCACTGATCTGAACTGTTAAGCCTGACAATGGATTTCAATCAATCAAATTTTTTTTCTAATTTTTTTTGTATTAAATATATTTCGATATCATTTTCAGTATCGTAGAAGAAAGTTACTTATTGCACCTTCTTCTAAATTGGACCAACGTGCTTATTCCTGAAACGAAGCACCGATGGTGCAACTTGGCAACACTGTATGGGATGTCTTTTGGATAAAAGTCAGCGTTGCCACAGCTACCCCGAACCATAGACATTTACCAGAGACGTACAGCTTATCTCGTGCGCAAACAAAAGTTTATGGGTGATAAAAATATGTCTGAGCGCACAGTTCGCCGGTCAGATGCTTTCCCTTCTAGCAGGATTGGGCATGCGCACAAACCTCTTATTATCGGCCTGTCCTTCTTTAGCGACAGGCTTAAAATACACTCCAGAAGCAGCTCGGCGCTATTTTTGTTGTTATGTTTTAAGTTTTCTTTGTGGATTACTTTTGTTGTTTTCTTTGCTATTGCGGATATTGTGGATGTTTAATATTTACGGATTTCAAACTAACATACAAGTCAAATAATAATGTTGCCGTGCGCATGCCTAATCCGGTGTAGCTTTGTTTACATGCGCGAGGCCATAAATTTGCCACTTTCGTGATCATTGTTTGCTTATCTAAAGGTAGATGTCTATGCTCTGACCGGGTAGCTCCCCCCCTTCTCAAAAAAATTTCGCTCTCTCTCCATCTATATATTAAAAGCGGCCATCAATATGTGCAAAATGGTAGATGTTCCGGTGAAAACGCAAATAGCGTTCCCTATACTGGATTATGATGCACTTCGTGGTTTATTTAGTTGTCTACCTTTCGATTCTTACCAATATGACTGCCTTTTATATTGGAGTTAATTCCGCTATGGTGCATAGATGGCTTTGTAAAAAGGATTTTAATACATCTTACCGCAGTATTGGGATTGCTTGGGTTATGGTTGCCCGTAGAGTTCTAACAAGGACGAAATGGCCGTCGTGGTCTACCTGAACCTTCCCCAGGGTATCCATTGTGCTTGGATCCCTGTGTATTCCAATATAAAAAACAGTTACATACTTATCCGATATGCCACAATATTTGCTTTTAATCTATGTTATATTTAAAAGCTGTCAAAACTTTTAATGTTTAGCTTTATTAATTTCCAAATTACTAAACTGTTTTATCGGTATATTTTTACATAAAAAATTACTTTTATAATTTATATCTCAAAAACGGTTAGAGATAGGTAAATATTATTATTATTAAAAGTTGCTTAGCTTTTAATAACATATGAAAAAAAGCTAAAATATTTAGAGGTTCCTATTTAAAATAAAAACTTGCTACCAAATTTTTAAATTTCCGAGAACTACTAATAAACCACTCAACGAGAATCACCCTGTCCCTGTATTATATTATATAAAAAAATGTTTACAAAATCTTTAGCAAAAATAAATTTTATATAGTATAGTTCTTTGTTAATTTTAGTTAGGAATTCATTATTACAACGCCAAATAAAGCAGCTAGACGAAAGCCGGCGCCGGCGGTGAAAATATGAATACGTGGAATCCGCAAGACACCAGTAATTAGAGATAATGAAATCAGCAAATATTCGAATATATCCAGCTATAACGCGAGATAACTACGTTCAACTAACTCAAAATTTATCCGACTGAATTAATCAACCGCAGACAATACGTGCGCAAATTATGTTTACTCTAGGGCTTGCAGCGATGCAAGTTTGAATCTCTATGAGGCTGATAGAGTAGACAGTTTCGGAAATAAAAGGAAAATACCATTTTGCTGCGGGCGAAAGTGAGAAAACACTGGACAATTATACCGTGCGAGCAAAAATTATTTGCATCAAAGAGGGCCTTGTATCTAAGGACGTAATGCTTAGCCGTAGGGCTTAATACCTGTTGGGTGTCGGTAACTGCCTGAATTAACAATCAATCAGTTATTCCGTCATCTTTGACAGTCGTTACAAGTAATTTAATTCATCGCTAATTTTTCCAATTTCTTGAACAATTCACACAATCGGCTTTACGGAACAGCACAAAACATTTATGGTTGAAGCGTACTTTCGAAACGGGGTTAGAGTAAATGGTGAACAATCCGGTTTGTGCATGGACGATTTTCACGAACATTTCCCTAACGTTGCTTTTATTGCTGAGGATTTTTATCATTGCCTGAAAAGAACCGTGGCTGTGTTTAGGGAAACAGGTTCTATACAACACAAAAAAGGAGCAGGAAGACCATCTGTAAGAACAGAACAACTTGTTGCAAACGTTCGTGAAATAATGCAAAATACGCCAACAAATTGTATAAGACCCCTGTCCCAAGAAGTGGGAAGATCTTATGGAACATGCAGGACTATTCTTAAGAAGCAATTATAAAGCAATGTAATTATTTTTATTTTTCTTTCTGTATATGCTTACTTTCATAATTTTGTAAACAACAAAAATAAATTTGTATTTGTCTACTTATTTTATTACTCATTAGTTTGTCATATCATGTCATAATAATTATAAATTTGACAAAATTTTAACCTAGATTTGGTTAGATATATCGTCCCCATATCATTGCGATCTAAACCAAGCCCTACGTTTTTTAATCCAAGCCCTGTTTGATGCAAATAATTTTTGCTTGCACGGTATATGTATAAACTAAGTTGCTACAGGCTGACTTTTACTCGCACGATGAATTAGAAAACTCTTTGATCCAGACATGGTACAACTGGTAGGAGTTTAAAAGTGATAAGTCTAGTAAAACTTGTCATAATCCGTCCACATTAAGAAAGCAGATGACAATGATTTAAAGAAAAAATGGGCGCTCTTGAACTAGTGCTAAACTAGAGGCAACAAAAATGATCAAAAGTAGGGACTAATAGTCATTTATGTATTAAGGGCATTATGATGATGTTTATGCGTCCGAGGGCAACAATCTCACAAAGCCGAGGGCCTTTGGCCCGAGGGTTTGTAAGTTGCCCGAGGGTAAAGACATCAAGTAATGCCCGTCGTACATCCAATATTTTATGTCCTATTTCAGATAATTCCAAGTTAAAAGAAAATTCAAATCACGAAAGGTTTTCTACCTATAAATCATTATTTTAAACCTACAATATGTAAAATATATATTTTGTTTCAAATAAATAAATAAAAAATAAATAGTAGGTACTACAAAACTGCAGTCACTAATTCCTGAATAAAGTTTTATTAAAAACAAAGTATAGTATTATTTTCATTGATACTGTTAATATAATACCATCACAAAGTAACTTACTAATCAATCCAGTATATATTTGACCGCATTATTTTGATAGCCACAGACTCGTTAGACGGACTTTATTATATCAGTTAACCCGAACAGCCTTTTTATTTATTTCACAGACTAAAAAGAAAATACAAAAAAAGCATGTGGAAATAGAAAAAGATTTTTTTCAATACCTTATACTCATACTTATATAGTTTACCTTTCCTCAAAAAACCCTGGGTGATCTGCGAAAAAACTTTATTATTGGATTTTCTACAACCTCAGCCACTGCTCGCCGCCGTAATCTTGTTTTATTTGGGTGATATGTGTATTCTAGGAAGAAAAGTAAATAGCAAGGGACTTGAGTTTGCATGAAAAATATCAAAATAGATAAACAGCGACAACGACGGAGAATAAAGAAAACAATAACGGCACATACCTGACGATATCATGTTGAAAAAGGATAAAAATGGGTTTTGGTTTTTAGAGGTTTTTGAACTGTATACGTTAAACTTTAAATACAGGTAAGCAGAAAGAAGCATTGTTTTGGGGTATTTACTTTCCCAGTCCTCCCATCGTCTGGTCACCCAACGGTTAACAATTTTTGGTTTTTAAGTTGTTGAGCCCAGAGAAAAATCCTGGCCACTCCCCTGCAGATGGTGGAAAATATACTAAAGCTCATCTTCCATCTAACAAGTCTGTGTCCATCGAAAGATGTGGCATAAAATTTACGCCTAATTTCCAAAAGCTAAAATTAAATGATCTGGTATCTATAGATGACTTAATAACAAATGAACCTATTGACAAATTGGTATTTCATTCTTAAGTAAATCAACATATAAATTTCGCCCATCCACTTTGTTCGCCAAACTTACGCTGTTAGAAGTATTAGCATAATGTGGGAAGTTTAAATCTTTGTCTAAAACCTTATAAAAAGTCTGCAGTATGGCAACACAGCAGTAAGAGATCCGCCACAAAGATGTGACCGTCACGACATTGGTCTGAGGCCATGACGACGTTGTTTCATTCATTTCCGATTAGGTATGTTCACAGAAAATGTATCGTGGAAAAAGATCGATGTTTGCGATGCATCGAAAAAAACTTGTTAATAGACTTAATAGAATTACAAAAGAAATCACAAATCTAATTATTCTAAGCTCATTCCTTAACTGAAACCAAACATAAATGGTATAATCAAGATCGAGAGGCAACGGCATAATATCTATTTTACGAATAAAAGTAAGGTCTAATACATCGATGAATCGATAAAAATATTAAAACGATGTTTATCGAACATCCCTATTTCCGTTTAGTATTTCTTTGACAGCGGTTTAAAATTGTTTTCAATTTATCGGTTTGGTGTATAATAGGGAACTTTCCAATTTTTTTTTTCAATAATATAATTTAGTTAGGCCTGAAAAAAGTATTCCCCAATTATTACTCCTTAAAAATCAAAAACAACTTGGTAAAAATTCTTTAAAGTTTCGCGCGTGTCGAAAGCATTTCAAACAATCTCTAAACCGCGCGAAACCCGATGACGTCAGGGGGTATGACTTTTGGTCATCCGTCATCCTGACACTCCTGACAGGTGCCGAGCGACCCAATTTGCATTTGGATTGCCGTGTGTTATTGTTATTGTATTGTTGTTTTAAGGTCGTGTCGCTTGACGCGTGAATGTCAAATCTGACAAATCATCAAATTTATTGAAAACCTATAACCTATTTCGTGGATGTCACACACAAATCTGACAAATGATACCCCTTGACGTCACGACTACTAGCAGCGCGTTTTTACCCGCGCGCACCATCAGGTGGAAAAATCATTGAAACAAACAGGGAAAGTACTGGATTTTAAAGATTTTCTATTCTGTGTAAGAAAATCTAACAATTCAGGGGTAGAGGTGATTGAAATGAAACTTGACGACTCTTGTGATTTTTCTTCCTGATTTAAAATGAATAAAATTACACGTAAACCTTATCTAGCTAATTTTGTTCAAGTTCAGTTTACAAGGGGTTCCAAAATTTTTTTTATAAAACTAAATTTAGTGGATCATTGATTGAACTAAACTTTCTCTTGGCTAAAAATTTCAAAGAAGATATCCCTAAACCTCCGGTCAGATTGACTCCCATGGGAATTGATAAAGAGCGAAAGACAAAATTACTACAAAAGTTGACAGACATCGTACCTTCAAACAGATTAGCATTTTGGCAAGATCTACCAGAAACAGATGGAGCAACTATTATTGACAGTGACTAACTGTTTTGTAATTTTGCTACATCTTAATATAATATTAGTTTTTATTTACGAAATTATATGCACTACGACAAATTTACTTAAATATATAAATTTTAATATATGAATACGAAGACGAAATGTCGTAACTAACAAAAATCACATTTGTATTAAATCCCAATATTTAAAATTTTAAACAATAATTGTTGTCTAGGTTTATTGGAGTAAAGTCCAAAATTTGGAAATTAAAATGAATATTTCCCTCATATGTTAAAGTTCCCATAAGAGAAATGCAATTTTCGCAAAATTACAGCGAAAACAGCACTGCCAGAAATCGAAAATTGCATCGCAAGTTTATATTGTTGACGAAACGTCAAAGCGGGATTTTATTGTTAACAAACGTCAAAAAATGTAATATTCTGACAATTAACGTCGTCTTGTTTATTATAATACGAGCAACCACCGTATCAAAACTTGCCAAAAAAGGTGTTGGAGAACAACAGTTAATTAAACTAAGTGGACACTCAAATACTAAGTCACTGACGCCTTACATTCGGATGGATGAGAACCACCATATTATGCTTTTGATTGAAAAAATGCGGGACAATGACCAACCGTCAAGCTCAAGAGAGTCCCCCGCCGAAATAAGCTCTCGCTCGTTGACTGCATCAACCACCATGTCTACGAATTCAAAGCAAAATATTGTTAATTATAATAATTGTACTTTTCATTGCAATTCTTGTAATTTTTAAGCATTTTAATTTTATCGTTAGTATTTTCTGTTAAATAAAATATTTAAATTTACTTGATTCGAGTTCTTAATTAATTTGGGAAATATTCAAATAAATTACACTCGTGCATAAAAATAACCAGATAATTTTTTTATTCAATGTGTTTTTTTTACAAATTGCAATTGTTTGTTTTCATATTTTACGAAAATGCCCTCCTCCTGCGGAGTCGGGCTTTTTCGCGAAAATATGAAAACAAACTCTTGCAATTATAAAAAAACACATTTCATTCAAAAATTTACGGTAATTTTGATGCACTTGTGCACTTACCCCCGAAAATAATTGTTGAAAACCACAGATGGCACGACAAAATTTACAAATTGCTTCATAATTCCAAAAAGAGAATAAATAATGAAGAATCTTTTTCTGGTGGTCTATTAAAACATCCTCTTTTCTGGATTTATCAAATCAATCCAATTAATTTTGTGTTTCAAATCGTACAGAACTTCTGGATACAAAAGATCTTGACTGCAAAGGTATTATTATTTCTAACAATAAATAAAATATGTATAAAGATAACTTTGGTATTTCTATACAAAACAAGATTATTACAGTATTCATCGAACCATGTAAGGACGACAACATCAGAGGAAAGTTTCAAAGCCACAGATTACGATAAATGGGGATATCGCACTGTGAGTTTGTCAGTCATAAATAGGATCAAAGAACCAATTAGTAGCGATGCGGAGTAGATTCATATCATTCCTCGTAGCATTGGTGACATATTGTACAGGTATATTGTTGTAACCCTTTGTCCTGTCGAGATATAATCTCTTGATTTTGTCGAATATATGCAAAAATATGCAGAAAAAAATAATTCCCTAGTCATTAAAAAATCTTGAACTATAAGATCTAAGATCGCATTTCGTCAAACGCTGTTAGAAATCAAAATACTTGTTAAGATGGCAAGAAAAGGTACTAGTTCTTAGTATTTCCTATAACCAATCCCTAAATTTTTTAGGGGGTATTATAAAAATCAAAACTGTTCTAAACAACCTCAAAAAAAAATTATTGTTTTCGATAATTGGCCAGAAAGTACTAAAAACGAGTAAGTGTAAGTAAAAAGTGTATAGAATGAAAATAACGAACCGCCCTAAACTGAGCTATAGTGTTTTAGATGTACTTCAAGCAGCAAGGATTTTGGGTCGATTATATGTAGGTGCTGATTAAGTTTGGTATTCCCGTTAGAATGACATACAACGCGTCGACAAGCGGCCATATCTCGGAAACTACTGGGCATAGAAACTCAGGAAAAGAAAAATGATAATTAAAGTGGCCATGAGAGAATTCTGGAAATAATTTTTAAGTTCAGCATTTTGCCGCAAGAGGGCGTAATTGAAAAGTATATTTTAAAATTTTACATAACTCCGAAAATTCCACATTAAGGTATATGTTTGATAACACCATTTTAAAGCTTGGACAATTCTGCATCATTTTGGTCTTATGCTCATTGGCGTACCGACTTTAATAAGAGTGGGGGAAGCTGTTGAAAGTGTAATTATTTAAATCGCTGTAACTTATAAACGACTTATCCAATTTTAGCAAACTAAAGACTGTTCGGAAGAGAAATGTATGCACTTTCACCAATCGTATTTAGTTGTCCATAATAGTTCTAAAAAAAAATGCTAGAGGGCGCAATTTGTAATATAAACAGTTTTTTCGATTTTATATCGAAAATTCAAATTATACGGTATAACTATGACATCATAATCGAAAAGTAGATTAAATTTGCAAGAAAATATGTGAAAACCGCAGTTCGATATCTTTATTCGTTTCAGAGTTATTGCCAAAACAATAATTTTTAATACAAATTACGCTCTCTAGCAATTTTATTAGAAACTATCGTGTACTATTAGATACGACAATTGAAGGTACTTTTAAACAAGCTTAAATTTAGTAAAATCGGATAAGTCGTTTAGAAGTTACAGCGATTTTAATGTTTACACTTACAATAGCTTCTCCTACTCTTATCAAGTGAAAGTGTAAACATTAAAATCGCTGTAACTTCTAAACGACTTAACCGATTTTACTAAATTTAAGCTTGTTTGGAAGAAAAAGGTAAGTACCTTCAATTGTCGTATCCAATGGTACAAGATAGTTTCTAATAAAATTGCTAGAGGGCGCAATTTGTATTAAAAATTATTCAATTGGCAATAACTCTGAAACGAACAAAGATATCGAACTGCGGTCTTAATATTTTTTCTAGCAAATTTCATCTTTTTTTCGATTATGGTATCATAATTATAGCGTATGATTTATTTTTTCGGAGTAAAATCAAAAAACGTATTGTTATTGCAAATTGCGTCCTCTAGCATTTTTTTTGAGAACTATTATGGACAACTAAATACGATTGGTGAAAGTGCATACATTTCTCTTCCAAACAGTCTTTAGTTTGCTAAAATTGGATAAGTCGTTTATAAGTTACAGCGATTTAAATAATTACACTTTCAACAGCTTCCCCCACTCTTATTAAAGTCGGTACGCCAATGAGCATAAGACCAAAATGATGCAGAATTGTCCAAGCTTTAAAATGGTGTTATCAAACATATACCTTAATGTGGAATTTTCGGAGTTATGTAAAATTTTAAAATATACTTTTCAATTACGCCCTCTTGCGGCAAAATGCGGAACTTAAAAATTATTTCCAGAATTTTCTCATGGCCACTTTAATTATCATTTTTCTTTTCCTGAGTTTCTATGCCCAGTAGTTGCCGAGATATGGCCGCTCGTCGACCTTAAAAAAACACCCTGTATAAGAGGTTTTAAGATTTTCAATTTGGTGCCCCTTTTTCTTTTTATTACCAGTGGCGTAACAAAAACGGAGTTCCCCCCCCCCCTCGCAAACGTTTTCAGGGGCCCCCTCTCTACAACGAATGGACAATGATAATTCTTAGTTTTATTACTGTTAGGTTCAGGTTTATGAATTTTTGTATTCATTCATTAATCGTGTAATAATTATTTAATTTGGCTGAAACCCACAATATGTGTTAAGTACCTACTATTAAAACAGCAAACAATTCGAATTTATTTTATAATCCTAGGTAGACTGGTAGACATAACATAGGTAGTTATTAGGTCATTATACGTAATATTCAATCAAACATAATGCAAAATCAAAATTTTAAAGCACCGTTTATAATGTTGCTTAACATGTAACGATGGTAGCAGTGATCGAGCCTCATAGAATCCAAAAGGCAGAAAACAGTAAAACACACGAACGCTCAACAAGTCTCCACAAACATTATGTTCACTAAGTACTATACATGGTATTATACAAAACGACCAGGTCGTCGAGAGTTTTTTTTGCAAAATTCTTTATAATTTCGTCGAAATTTAATGTTTTAACAAACTCGTGTTCGATACTGATTAAGGATAAATCCAAAAGGCGTGATTGTCCCATGGTTTTTACTTTTTTAAGTTTGGACAAAGATCGTTCCGCTAATGCCACGCTAACTGGTAAAGTTAGAAATAACATCACTGCCCTAGACATATCTGGAAAATTTGAAGAACACACAGATTTTTTATTAACAAATGAACCGCAAGTTCATACACTGTTTTTAATTTTGAAATACTATCTCCAAGTCCCTTTGTGAGGCTTAAAATTTGACTAGGAAAGCCAATGGACAAGTCTTTATGGTATATCGTTTGTAAATTCTTCGTCACTTAAGAGGAAGTAACCCCTTTTCCACAATGAAAATTGCCGAACGTTTTGCTGGTCAAACGAAAAGAAAAAATAAAAATTGGTATTTAGAAAATAAATTCTACTTTAAATACCCCATCCAGAAAAGTAAATGACGATCAAAAATATTCCCAAAATTTTTTTTAGATTTTTTTTAAATTTTTAGTAATTTTGTAATATCTTAAACAATTCTTTATTGGTCAAAAGCAAAATGACTTTCCCGGGTGTAGAATGTTGTACCAAACAATTTTTCTTAAAGCCATTTTTCAATATCGGCCTTACTTTTTTCTCAAAAACGTTGGGCACGCAAATCCACTGTACACGCTTAAATTCACTTTATGTCCTCGATGTCTTTTCTCGGACACCGGAAAACTGGTCTAAATTCGCCTCCACGATCCCTTTTTCTTTTTTCTTGCATTTCGCTTCCACATTTTGTGCAAGAATCCGACTTGTTTGCAGTATCTAGTAGTTGGTGTTGCCTAAGAAATGCAACAGCAGTTTCTTCGGAGGCAGCAATATTGACATAAAAATCGCGAAGCATTATGTTTCTGGTATACACCTGACAAACACTGTGATATTAAACAGTTTGGAAAATGGACTTTTCTTTTATACATTTTATATGGAAGTTGTAAACAACCTAATTTAAATTAGTAGGTATCATTAGCTGGGATTATTTTCTTTGCCTAAAATAATAATGACAAGTGAACTTTTATGAATAATTACGGTAGGTAGACCGCATAATAAACCGGAGATAGTGTTAGGTAGATCGCACAGGGCAGGTAGATCGCATACTAAACCAGCACCCTAAAAATTAAAAAAATTATGAATCGTGTAGGACAATAGCTGGTATTCTAACCATAGGTGGTCTCTTATTGAATAATTAGGTAACCATATTTTTTAAAAACAACATTGCTTTAAAATTCCGTCTTTACACCAAAACAAAAAATGTAACATAATATTCCATACATCGTAAGTGTACCCGAGAATTTCAAAACAATTCAACAAAATGTTTAAAAACTATCAAACCAGAACTTAAAAAGTTTTTTACTTGACTATGGAACCATATCGTGTGGATGTTATATTAGGTATTACCATGTAGGAATAATTAAATTTAACAGTGTTCTTTGTTGGCGTCATTTCAGTTTGTATTATTTGTGAAACAAATATGAACTGAAGAAGTAGAAATATATAAATAATTTTTTTTAAAACGTCATTTTTATGAATGGAAATTCACAATTTCTCTACAAGTTACAAGCTGCATTAAAGCATTAATTTCCACGAACTCATCACGTGAATGTTTCAAAACCACGGATTACGATAAATATGGATATTCGCCATGCTAGTTTGGCAATCATAAATAGCATCAAAGAGCCAAGTCCTTCGTCCAATTAGTAACGATGCGGTGTAGATTCGTATCGGCCATCAAAGCACTCAGTTGACATGTAATATAGGTTGAATATATTTAGTTAAAACCTATACAACCCTTTGCTATGTTTTGGCTTTGTACGTCGGTTGATACTATACGCTATGAGAGACATGTTACTATTCGTATAATATACTTAGATTCGATTTTAACATTTTTGTTTACCGTGCGAGCAAAAATTATTTGCATCAAAGAGGGCTTGGATTAAAAAACGTAGGGCTTGGTTTAGATCACAATGATATGGGGACGATATATCTAACCAAATCTAGGTTAAAATTTTGTCAAATTCATATTATGACATGATATGCCAAACTAATGAGTAATAAAAAAAGTAGACAAATACCAATTTATTTTTGTTGTTTACAAAATTAACAAAGTAGGAATATACAGAAAGAAAAAGAAAAATAATTACATAAATTGCTGAAATTGGCCACCGCCATGCTCCAAGCATAAATTTACACGTCTCTTCATACTTTCGAAAGTGTTGACCAGCATCTCTGGAGAAATGTTGACCAGCATCTCTGGAGAAATGTTACCACATTCTTGGATAATCCTTTCTTGAAATTGTTCTAAATTTGCAACTGGTGTTTTAAAAATAGTGTTCTTTAAATGATCCATAACCGTTAAACAAGGTGATCTAGGTGGGAATTCAATGTCCGATCGAAAACTGATCAATCTGTCGTCGAAAAAATTGCGTAAGTAATTAATAGTTTCGGCGGCTGTATGGGCGGTTGCACCGTCCTGTTGAAGATATCCAAAACGTAGTTCGTCGTCAAGTAATTGCTCCACAAATGGATTCAAAATATTGTCTCTATACCGCTGTACTGTAACTGTGTCATGGAAACATTGAGAGTAATTCCTGCGTCTTTCAAAATCTGCGGCTTGTATTACTTGGAATACTTGCACATTAGATTTTCCCACTTCTTGGGACAGGCGTCTTATACAGAAAGAAGAAAGAATCGGAGTGAAGAAGAAATTAGAAAAATTAGCGATGAATCAAATTACTTGTAACGACTGTCAAAGTTGACGGAATAACTGATTGATTGTTAATTCAGGTAGTTACTGACACCCAACAGGTATTAAGCTCTACGGCTAAGCATTACGTCCTTTGATGCAAGGCCCTCTTTGATGCAAATAATTTTTGCTCGCACGGTTTTTGTAGATTTGTAGAGCTTATTTTCAAATTTCCACACTGATTTTTTTGTGAGAAATAATAATTGTGTACTTTCTGCAAATAAAGAAATATGTCTATTTATATAGTTACGCAGGAAGTAAAAATAACTACTTGTTATGTTTCACAAATTTATTATAGGTAGTTTTTTTTAGCGAGGAAAATCTTCTAAAGACTGACACCCTGTGAAGTAGAATAGTGTCGGATTTAACCCTGAAGAAGGGGCCGCTTACCGACTAAACTTCCCGTGTTCTGCGATTTCCACGCCTAGGGCGTATAAACTTTCAGACCACTCGATTAGTATTTCAGCTCTGCATACCTAATGCGTGCTTTGCTTTCTACTTCACCTAGCCTAGATATGGTGTATCTATGTTAAGTTTTATCTTCTAACTACTTTACTATACTACAGCTTACTGTGAGAGAGGGTGTGTATGTATGGCTTTGGTGTAGTGTATGTGTTTGTGCTTCAAAAGAGGTACACGTTTCCATGCTTCTCAGCTGTGAGGACCCCACTATTTCAGGGAGAGTACTTTTGTACTGCTGAATTGAAGCAGTAGTAAGCTGTTGTTAATAAGGTAGATTTTTTTTGGTTAAGAACTTACCAGTGTTAGTGTAGGTAAAGTCGCCACAGTGGTTCTTTTCCCGTGCGTCATCACTTTTACGTCATCAAAATCGTATGAATCAAATCAAAATTACGAGACGAAAAAAGTCAAAACTAAGTTAAGTTCATAAAATAGACGTGCCTGCCTACCGTTTAACGTACCTACATAATATCACGAAAAATTATTATTTATTTTAAGTTTTGCCCGGCATTCTCTATTATCTAAAAGAAATTGACAAACAAATGTTTATACATTTAATACTATTTTTAAAGCTTAAAATCTACAAAAGTTTGGTGTTTTATTGACTATTAAAATCGCAAAAGTCAAATTTTTAACATCCTTTCATTTAAGGGAATTTAGCCACTGCCGTAAACGTTTCAAAGAACTTTCACGGTTAGAATATTTAAAATAAATAAATTAGTTATTATAAAAATCCATAAATACTTACCGCCAAAACAGATGGTGGGTATAATTACCTCTAAAAAGAACTATTTTTAGAAACAGGCATAGTTCTAAGGCACAGATTTACAAAATACGAATTAGATTGGCAGATCAAAATAAGGTTGACAATGACGTTCTAAAATACAACGGTTGTCAACTAAACAAATAAAGAAAGTAATTAACTGACGTTTATAGTTTTATCCTTGTCTAGCACGTTATATTATTGCGGAATTTTGGAGACGTTCTTTTATGCTTTTATTCAAACTTGTTACTGTAATAAACAAGGATGCAGAGTTATTAACCACGTCGAGTCCTGATCGTTGATTGATGACGCACGGGCAAAGATCCACTGTGGCAACTTTTATGTGTTTGGGTGCAGTGTTTTTGTGTAGTAAATTTTTGAGTGGTGTAAGCAAATAATAATTTTTTTGAAAGCTTTTTAGGTGTGTTTATTTACTAACTATTAAATAAACTAGGTAAAAAGCCATGTAGTTTATTACCTTGCTAGCTAGGCATGTTACTTCTTCTTCTTCTTCTTCTTCTTCTTCTTCTTCTTCTTCTTCTTCTTCTTCTTCTTCTTCTTCTTCTTCTTCTTCTTCTTCTTCTTCTTCTTCTTCTTCTTCTTCTTCTTCTTCTTCTTCTTCTTCTTCTTCTTCTTCTTCTTCTTCTTCTTCTTCTTCTTCTTCTTCTTCTTCTTCTTCTTCTTCTTCTTCTTCTTCTTCTTCTTCTTCTTCTTCTTCTTCTTCTTCTTCTTCTTCTTCTTCTTCTTCTTCTTCTTCTTCTTCTTCTTCTTCTTCTTCTTCTTCTTCTTCTTCTTCTTCTTCTTCTTCTTCTTCTTCTTCTGCGATATTCCTTTAATTAGCTATTATAATAGTTGATTCCTTGGGCGCTTATTGTATACCCTCATTCTTGTGGCGTCCTCTATCGGATCATAGTCAACTAATCTTCTAAATTCTTCATTGGGATAAGTGCCTGCCTAAACACTGTTGCTGCTTTCCTTTTCATAAAGGCTGATATTGTTTTCCATTCGAGATCTCTGTAGATTTCTGCTTTTCTAACAAACCATAGTGCAGCCACTGCTTTTCTTGAGCCGTTTTTTGTATGTATTAGCTGCATAGCCCCATACTGATCCGCTGTGATTTAGTTATTGCTTTTATCATTGTCAGCTTTGTTTTTAGCCCCATAGTGCTATTTGGACCTATCAGTGGGTACAATCTGCCCATTCCTGCTTTTGTCTTCTTAAAAAAAATTTGCGTGGCAACACATTACGAGAGATATTTATATCTTATGGTAATTGTAAACATGTCAACAAATTAAAATTAGGATTTGAATGATAGTTGAATGATCAACTGTGAGTTTTTCTATTTTTAAAGTATAGGTGCATATTTTGTCATTAATTAGTGTGCTATTACAACATTACATTATTTACTTTTTTTATTGCTTTTTTGATAGCTATTATTTCTAATAGGTTTCTGCTTTTATTGTGTGTGTATATGGGTATTATGTTGTTAGAGATTGAGTAATTGTCTTTTATGCAGTGATCGGCTAACCCTGTCTTATTTTGTTTTTATAATATATATTTTGTCTATGATTTTTGTAGGGTAACCGTAGGGTGACCATATACTCCATAGACCAAATCCGGACCCGGCCCCGGTGGGGGGGGGGGGGGGTATATTTTTTGGGGTCGGTAAAAAAAATGCTAAGCACATAAATAATGAGAGGTATACATGTGACATGTGTCACAAGTAAGGTAAGGTGAAAGTGCCTTTTTCTTTGCCCGCCCGTCCCGTTACTTGTGCTTAAGTTTATTTTGCTATTATACCAATTTTTTTGATTAGGACTCAAACTCCGGACATTTTAATGAATGTTGTGATTCCGCCCGGACTTGAAATTAAGCTCTGCGTTTCCGGACATGTCCGGGATTTTCCGAACGAATGGTCACCCTAGGTAACCGTGTGGCTATTGTTTTTATAAAATCTAATTCTTTTTTATATCCGATGTCTGAGAGAGGGATGTTAACTAGTCGATGTACCATACTATTAAATTGGGGATGTTTTGCATCTGCGGGTATATCTATATCTGCGGTTGTTGGTTTACAGATATAGTTTTCTTTCTATAAAAGTCGAACGTCAATATATAATCTCAAAGTCAAATAAATAAAGTTTAAAAAACATATTTTCCATTGGATTGTACGGATAGGTTTCTAAAATATGCGAATGACACTCATCTATATATTAGCCAGAGATCCAACGACCATTTTGATTTAGTGGTTCAACCAAATACCTTTAATAAAAAGACCGGATTGTTTACATTTTAAAGCAATCAAAGATCCCAGAGTTTACAATTTGTCTGGTTAGCTTAGTTAGTTCACCATACTTAACATATGCGTCAAAAGAATAGCTGTTGCCAAACTTACTGTTAAATCACATATTTTTAGATTCATAAAATTAATAAAATATTTGTTTTACAAGTATAATTGAAGATAAGCTACAATAGTTAATAGGATACTTAATATAGGTAGAAAATAAATATTATAGGGTATTTAGTAACAGGTTATCTACTTATTTTAATTCCATGGTGACAAAATCTACAATGATGTCGGTAACGTCGCTTTCCTTTTTCACGAGTCCCGTCAGGCATTTATAGGTAGCAACTGAAACCGCTGTAGCAAGCCTATGTTTTTTTGCGGGAGTATTGTTAGAAGTCGGAATACTCGGAATTTGTTATTTGTAGGTATTTTTTTTCTTGAGTTTTTTCTAAAAGATTTTATTGATATACTTTTAATTAATAAAATCCTTTACAAGGAACTAAAAAACATAAAACCTCACAAAACACCTACAAATAAAATATTTAGAATATTCCGACGAATAACCGTACCTAATGTCACAAAAAACAAATACTAAGAATACTACGGTGGTTTCGGTTGCTACCTATAAATGACCGATGCGTGAAAAAGGAAAGCGGCGTAACCGCTATCATTCTACTGTAGATTCTGTCTGTTTGTGTTAAATATAGTGGATCAAACAAAATTGTAAACCCTGGAACCTTTGATTGATTTAAAATGTAAACAATGTATATTGTATAAAATAAAAGGTCTTTGGTTAGACAGTAATAAAAGTGCTGAAAAATGCATAAATAAGCTATTCTATAACACAAAAACGCTACATTTCCCATTAAAATAAACAACCAAAAAATATTTTAAAACTTTTAATAACTTGAAAGTTTCCCTAAAACAGTGTTGGATAAAATAAAAGCTAAAAACATCCAAGTTTCTTTGGGGTATACAATTTAATCGTGCTTGGCGAAGTGAATCGTTGCATCTCCCTAAACAAATTGGGATTTTGTCCCCGGCTGCATGTTTAAACTTTCTACTCTCTCGGCTGCTGTTTCTCAGTATTATAGTCTGCTTATAAAGGAAAGCGCCAAAATGTTTTATTTTATGTATATAATAGTAAAATATGTGGATTTGAATGGCCTATAAGTTAATAATAGTGATCAAGAACGATGCATCGAGGCCATTAAATATTTGTGGATGCATCATCTGTAAAAAATAGAAAGGAGAATGTAGCAAATAAAATTTAATAAAATGAGGTAGATTAGCTTACCATTTGGCTTAAAGTAAAATACGGTTGGGGTACCACGCTTTTTACGGCCCAGTTACCCCGGCAGGAGTCAAAACATACACATTTTGTGCAAAATTAATATTTAAAAAAAAGTTTTTTTTTTTTACTAGAACATCTTTGTTGGAGAAGTTCCACTGCAACCAGCACGTGTCAGATGGGAAATAAACTTGAACTTGACATTGTAAAAGGGGGAACAAATGACAAGTGTTTTGGCGGTTAAATTGAAGAATCTTCAAGTACCTATGCTAAAATTTTTTAAAATTGTTATATAGGAGAAAAGCTCAATTGGGCCCTGTTATGCAAAAAGCAACCAACCCACACATTTTTAAACAACGAGATAATATCATTTTCTGGTCTAGAAATGTCCATACTACATTCTGCAGAAAGCAACCAAGCCATCCCATAGATTTTAACCTTGAAAAATGCTTCCCCACTTATCTTCTGTTCGTTAAAACGACTTCTCAGATTTCGCATAAAACAACCATACTACTTGGATTGTTGTGTGATCAATATTTGTTAATTTAATTCTTAAAGATTACCAACCAAGTGGGTTTGTTATTATTGTGCTAAACGAGGATGTAGATGGTTTTGACATAGAATTGCCTGATTTTGATATTGAAGGAGACGAAAATTTGTGAAATGCATCACCTCCAAATCCCCAGCTGTTTGACTTGCTGAAAGTTAATAATTATTTGGTTTTTGTTAATATGCTGAACCTAAGACTTCGGGATTACTACTATTTTTATTCCTAAGAGTTTTGGAGAGTAAGTTGCATACAGAAATTTTATATTTTCGCTAACCTGAATTTTCTCTTTTACAGTTAACCTATGACTCACATTATGACGACCCAATTTTGAATCTTAACGCTATCTTCTCTCTTAATTTTACTGTTCATTCATTACTTCTTCCTCACACTTGATCACTTTTTCTTTCCTTTTCTTCAGCATGTTTAAATCCAAATTTTACTTTTTTCTACGGCTGTACTATGGAGGGCTTTAGGAAGGAGTCCGATCGAAAATGGCTGTTCTTTAAATTTACGTCCCTGTTTAGTAGTTAGTTCGCTGTTTCCCGGTCGCGGCGCAGTAATCGTCAAGTGTTTGACTTTTTACAGGTTTTGATAGACGTCAGCGGTATTTTTATCCAATAATTAATAAAATAAGCTTTATTAGATATAATATATACATATCTCAGCCTGTAGAGGGTTTTAGTTAACTAAATTCAATAAAACAGTTGATTATCCCATAAGAACCCATGCATTTTACAGATTTAAAGGAACACATGCGCCCCTGACGGCCATTTTTAAAGCTGCTTTACCGATCCAAAACTTTGCCCGAAACCAATGTATTGCGATCGGACTCCTAACCTAAAGCCCTCCATAGGCTGTACTAATCATTTCGCTTCACATATGGGCCTTGCTTCCTTTAATTTTACTATTATTACCCTATACCTGGCAAATTTAATACTTCGGTACTTTGTTCTTTGGTGCTTTTATGACGTAGAATGTTAATGTGCCCTTCTCACTATCTTAAAGCCTAGCTTAAAACGTTAACACTAGTTATTTTTTTTTATAACATCTTAATTCTACTGAAGATGAACATTTCTATGTTCGAAACATGTAGAGTTATCTTTAAATAGAGTTATTTTGAATATATTAGTGGAGGAAGACTTAGTTTTTCTTTCCCTTTCAATCTTTTACTCCACTTTAAGTATGGACTATTTCTTCAATTTAGAAATAATATGTTGCTCAAAGGGTTAAAAATAGGTGTCCTAAATATTTGTGTGGCGACCTCTGTTGGTAGGTTTACAATTGGTAAAAGTGTAACTCAGTATTTCGACAAAGTAAAAAGTAACTATCTCAGTGCCATCTATGAGTAAGAAGTAACAAATTATAGACAGCTTGTTTTGTCGGTAAAATAGATTTAATAATGTAGAGATGTTACGAGCTCTAGATAAGTTTATTAGTTTTAACATGCCGATGCAAATTTTAAGAGAAATTGATTTTGTTACATATTATACAAGGATAATCGAAATTTTTTTTTGCCTACTGTCAAAACACCCTATGGAATAATTAAGAAGCAAAATTACTTCAAAATATCAATTTACATTAAGCCGCAAATATTCCTTACATTTTGGTTTGTTCATGTCAATACGTGCATTTGTTCTTACCCAAATGTAATTATTGATGACCGATTTCTTGTACTTAAAACTCTTCGGAATCGTCGTTTGACATCAGTACAGGCGAAAAACCAACTTCGAGAGGTTCGAATTCGAAATGTAATTTCTTGGACAGTTCGTCCAAGATTACACAAAGGTAATTTAAACTCACACTGACCAGCAACTGGACCAAAATAACTACACAAGAATGGAGGAATATTACCCAGGATGATATTCGCGGGCTAATTGATCGCATGAACCAACGTGTACAGGCAGTAGTAAGGGCTAGAGGAGGCAATAGAAATAGTATAGATGTATTTAAACGAACAAGCTCTTGTTGGTATAATTTATCCAAACTCAGTTTGAGGACATTCCAATCATTCCATACGGCGGTAAACAGTCTCAAAGAGACCGACCTCACAACCAGGGTTGTCAGATCTTTCTTCTTCAATTCTTTAAGTTTTTTTATTAAAGATGTTTCATTTATATCAGTATTCAATTGTTAGTCAGTAACTTTCTTTGAAAGCTAGTTTGCAAATATACTTTAAACCGAGGAGTTTTGAGTGTGACAGAAAAAAATAACAAGCCATTCATTGTTATAATAATACATTCTTTAGTCCTTAAGGAACAATATAACTGAAATCAAGACAAAAAGTGTTTTCAGTGTTTAAAAACAACTAATTAACAAACCCTTGTTTCTCGTATACTTATACATAATATATTAACAAACCAGAAAATTTTGTAGAACTGGCAGCCGTTCACAATTTATGCGGTGAAGCGGTCTCCAGCCCATTCAGCGATTCTGTCAGACAGAGATAGGCCAGTGACCGCCGATGGCGTGGAAGAGACGAGGATAAAATATACGTGTTTTGGAACTTATGGACGGGCCGGGGAATGGTCCTAGAATGGATTTCTGGTAGAAAAATACAAGCATTTTCTGAGCAGTGTCGTGCCGTGTCAGGTTTATTTTTCTGGTTTTAGTTCTGTGTATAGAATCTTTGAGTTATCTTATATTTATTATTTTAATATAATATTATTATATATACAGTGGGTTTATAAAGTGTAGTATGTACAAACACCTAATGTTAAACAAACTTATAAGTGTGTATACGCATTTTAATTATTTGTTTGGGACGCCTATGGTTAGGAGTTTCATACTGTTTTACGTCATTAAATTGACCTAAGAAACACTATACCTGTTAAGTTTGTTTTGCGAAAATGCTATTTTTGAAATCTTAGATATACGCACCTTTATTCGTAATTTTGATTATTACAATAACATTTGTTTTCTTGCATCTAATAGTATTTATTTTGAATGCAATGGCAATGAGAAAATTATGGAAAAATTTAAGTTATTGACATTATCATTTCGCAATTGGGTGAGAACAAATGCACGTATTGACATGAACCAAAAACCGAAATGCAATGAAAACTGATATTTTAATTTAATTTGCTTATTAATTATTCCACAGGGTGTTTTGATACTAAGCAAAAAAAACAACTTTTCAATTATCCTTGTATAATATCGCTCACCGGCGACAATAGTGGCACATCTCAAAAAAGTACAAAACACATTAAAGCACGTGAAACAATTTAAAATTTGATGAAATTTTATTCATCAATAGTGGCATACAATTAGTTCAGATAGTCTCCTCAAGATGGCGTTTGTGCCACAACGGAATACCGCATGCCGAGCCCCTTAAGTTGTCAACACTGGCATATTTCCAGTTTGCGCAATAGTGACACATCTAAGAAATAGTAACGATTTGTTTCTGCATTAGTGACACATTTAGAGTGGCGCCACTATAACTTTGTGTTTTTGGCTATTTTAGTTAAATTTAGTAAAAAGTCCAAGTAATTAATTCAAGACGTTCAAGGACATGCCTCTCTACTTTTCCAGATTTTGAACTGTACGATAATCCTATACCTATTGCTAGGAAAAAATATGATGACCTCTTGTTAAAAACAGATGCTATTAAAAATTGTCATAGTTATTTTTATAACAGTTTAATTTTTAAATAAAAAATGATTAGACGTCAAGTAAGACTGAATTTCCAAAAAATGTAGTTGTATTTTTAACGTATGTTTCGTATTTCTCTTTTATAACAGTATTTTTCAATAAAGCAAGAAATTCCTATATTTTCGTTTTATTAAAAATTAACTTAACAGTTTTGATTACACTTTTCATTAGTTTTCATCAAAACCGTGTAACTTGATTTCAACAATAGTGGCACATCTTATAAATATCACCTTTTTTAAAAACAAAAAAGTAACTTAGCAGTGCCCAATAATTTAGCACATAAAAACCCACCAAATATCACAGTCAAGTTCATTAATGATATTAAAATGACAATACAATATGAAAAATTAAAATAACGCCAACTTTAAATGCAGTTTTCTCCATAATGTTTAATTTTAAGTTGTGCCACTATTGTCGCCGCGCCGATGAGCGATATGTCAAAAAAACAATTTCTTTTAAAATTTGTAAAAGCATATTAAAACTAATAAATGTAGGTATCTATAGCTCTATAAAAAAATCACTTAAATCGGAGTAAAAATAAAAAAGTTATAATGCCATAAACTTAATCCAAATTTTATTATGCCCGCTTTTTTTGCACGGTATTGTAGTTCTGTGGGCCTTAGCCAACCAAATGAAACTTAATATCTTTACGGAATGTAAATTAACTTAAAACGAAACAAGGTTGGATAAATTCTTTCCTGCAAATGAATGGCCGTAAACGCGTAACCTGGACCCGTTAAAACAAAATCCCAATTTGTTTACGGAAGTACACGGGAATCACAGAGACAAATTGCCGCTAGTAAAAGTTTTACTTCAAAACAATGTAGCTTTTATGCCATGATTAAATAAGTCGTAAAGTCCTAAAATGTAGCTTGGGTTAGCTGAGAGTAGCTAAGTTTGTTTGCTGAGGGTATATATGTACGCGAAATAGATTTGAGAAAGTCGCTAGTCTAGTAAAACAACATTTACTTAATGGGTACACAGTGTATTGTCTTTTCAGTCATATAGCTGCGAACTACCTTTGTTGCGGTGAAGTAGTTGGAACCAACGATCTGCTACCTATAGATGCCACACGCCATTCATAAACGCTATTTAAATCTGCTGTTAAAAATGTTGGCCTAATATTAAAAGTTAATTTAATATTTACACACTACCAATACGGTTAGATATTCCTATAAAACCAGCATATAAAAATAATAATAATCATATATTATATGTATATCTTTATTCTTAAGTAATTATAGAACTAGGTAGGTAAGTATAGTTTATTACAGGGATTAACTTACCTACATATCCAAGTAAAGGATTGGCTTATAATAAAAATATATTTCATAGATTATTTTACACAAGCAGAACAGAGACATGGATGGCCATGGAGAGAATTTGAAAATTGAAATTGTTTATGATAAATTATTTAAAAATTAAGTTGCTAAAAATGCGAGTAAAAATGTTTGCATGCATTTAATAATTTTTACATTTATACGTTAAATATTACAATTTTATGCCAAAAATGTAAGGTATTAATTATTTTTGTCACCTACCCACGCCTATGAATAGTTAATCCTAACCTACAAATAACCCAACTTTTTATGTGCTCACCTATGAAAAACTGCAGAATTATTATATTTCGCATTCGTACACACTTCACACCTGCGACCCATCTTAATTAGTCATCAAAAAAATATTACAAAACACTAAAAACACAGCAATTATTACACAAAACCGATATACCGAAACAAATTTCAAATTTTCTAAGAACGACCAAACCACAGAAAAATAATGGGACCAACCGTCAATGAAATTATGAATGAAAAACGTCACGACCAATAAAAACGCCACCACTTCTGCGTTGCCAATCTGCATAATTTTTACTGAAAATGTCTATGGGTTTTAGATAAAGATTAAAATCTTTTTCTTCTGTAAAAAGGTAAAACCTGTTGATTTATGGCTTTAGGAATGGATATGTTAAATTATTAAATACGTGTTGTTATTATTACTTTTACAATATTATTATAGCTGTAATTTATATAATTTAATAGTTAAGTGAAAGAATAGCGCTATGACTACTAATTAATTAATACTAAACTTTGCTCTTATTATGGGTATCATGAAATATTATTTCTATTTTCGAAATTGCAGATTATTTGTTCTCAATAAAAGACGTTTGTTATTATTACTATCATTATTGTGTTATTACCTACTTTTAAGAGCATACGTTTGGCAAACAAAGTGGAGAGGCGCAATTGGGAAAGGGAGTTATCTCAGAATGGAATACGATTTTGTCGATAGGTTCATTTGTTATTGCTTCATCTATAGGTAGCAGATCATTGGTTGGGTACAGTTATTTTTGACTTGATACAATAATAATAGACCTTTTCACCATAACCGAATTCATGACCATGTTTAAAGCACGGAAAGTTCATCACAATGACGTTTTTCCAGGATCCGAGTAAGCACCTTGTTCATTTATTTATAGCAGGGCGCCCGAAAAAGACGATAACAAATTTTAGGGGATGATTTTACATAAAATTATATGAAAAAAACCTTCTATAGTCAAATTTCTAAGTCTCATTTATGGCACTCTGTAGTAGGGCTGTGCGATTACCGAAAAAGATAATCGATTTTTGATTATTTGAAATAATCGATTATTTCCCATTAATCGAATAATTGAAAATAATCGATTTATCAAAAATAATCGATTAATCGAATATCAAAAATAATCCATTAATCGATAATATTCGATTATTTCCGATTACTCGAAAATAACCGATTAATTGAAAATAATCGATTAATCGAGATTAATAGATTATTTTTGATAAGTCGAAAATAATAATCGAGAATAATCGATTAATCGAAAATATTTGATTTATTTAATCAAAATAAATCAAAAAGTCGATTCAAATATTAGATCGTTAAGAATATTAATTTTATGAAAGGCGCACAGATTGAAACCTTGTTCAAATTATTTCGTTGATTGCCTTAATATGCTATAATATTTTTTAAGTCGATTTTCAGGGTAATAGGGTTGCTAATAAATATACAGAGACTTACAGCGATAATAAGTAACTAGCAACTTCAATCATTCAAAAACATACCTATATTTTCGAATAATCGAAAAATAGTCTTTTTGGTCAATTGATTAATTGATAAATAGTTTTTTTTTCGATTAATAATCGATCAATTAAAACATCGTAAATTTTCTTCGAATACCTAATTAATCGAAATATTTTTTTTTTGGTTAATCGATTAATCGAAATATCATATTTTTTTGATTATGATTTAATTTTTGATTAATCAAAAAATCGTTTTTACTTAATAATCGATTAATCAAAAAATCGTAATTTTTTTTTTCAAATAATCGATTAATCAAAAAATAGTTTTTTTCCATTAATAATCGATTAATCGATAAAAAAATTATCTCTAATCGAATAATCGATTTTGTTGCACACCCCTCTGTAGTAGTCTAGTCTATTTTACGTTAAAATGTTGGCGACAGGGACAGGGCTTAGTTCTTTTACCGCCTTTACCATTTTTTAAACCTGTACGGGGGGGGGGTGTCTTAATGGTTTATTAGCATAATGGCTTGCAAAAATACAGCGTTAATTTTATTTACAGTTGAAACATCGAACTCAACGGCCAAAATATTAAAAGTTATGGCGTTACTCATTAATAAAACATAGAAATACACTTGACATGCACTAAACTTACCAATGGAAAACGCTATGAATAACCCTGACAACATATACAAAACGCCACGAATTCCCTTGTTTTCCGAAAGATGGCCCCACGAATTTGTCATCGATCAGCTGATATTGGAACATAATAATATCCCCAGTGAATTGTATTTAAATGGTAAAAAAAAAAAATAAAAAAATAATAATTTCACACTTTCCACAGATATTTATGTTGACTCGACATGTTTCGCAATACAGTTGCTTCTTCAAAGGAGTACTTAAAAATGGTATCTTAAAAGGTATAACTTAGGTGTAACACTAAAATTGCAGGTAATTTTCAGGTTGTTTAAAATTGTTGGAAAAACCAATAATAATGTTTACAGACTAATTAAAGAGATTCAAAAGAGGTGATCTGTTTAAATCTAATTGATTATTAAGAAGAGTAGGTATTAGAATTTTTAAGCCTATTTATTTCTAAGGATTCAAACAAATTTAATTTTGTACTTTTGTTTTCAATATGCAAGATGTCGTAGTTATGATTAAATGTATGATTTACTTCTAACAGATGGTTAGAATAGTTAGAATCTGTTTTGTTTTTTATTAAACTAGCATATATATATATATATATAACATAACAACCCCTAATAATATACCTGCAAACCCCGGAAACCCCCAAAACCTTGTGTATAACCAAAATGTAAATATAATTATTATAATCTTCAGATTGACAAATCCCTGAAATAAGTACCGAACTGGACATTAAACCTTTAACGTTTTAAATTTTTTGATAAACCCGAAAACATAAAAATATGCATAATATTAGAAAATTGGCAAAATATGCAAAAAAATGCATATGTATGCATTTTGCATATACAGTGTCCGCAAGAAAGTCCGCATCAAATGGGATTTTTTTTTATTTTTCTCTGTTTAAAAGTAGGCCTAATATTGAAAATACAAACCCACTACAATCTTTGTTTATAACATCTCCTTTCCACCAACGAGTATAAATGGAGGTGAGAGAATAGGAAGATCGGCTTGTTTGGGCGTTACGTGCAGAAAATAATATTATGGAATGAAGACGAATCAAATACGCTTAAAACCATGTGCAGTTGCCAATGAGAGATGACGAAATGGCCTACATTTTCCCGGTTACAGTCCAAAGCAAATTACTAACTTGGCCTGTCAAAAGCATTCATTAGGAACAATTTTCCCTCCATGTATTTACAGTTATGACACACAAAGCAAAAGGGATATTTGAGATCGTATTCCAACCAAATTGAGGGTCAATAAAGGGCAACACCACCACTAATTGGACGCGAAACTTTGATGAAACTTTGCTCTTTGACTCGAAACAGAAATGACAAAGTTAAAGGGGAAATGTTTTTCACATTCTACAATCTGTTATTGTAATTATTTTCTGTAAAAATTGACTAGTTTTTTGGTAGGGTAAATATGCCTAAATCGTACCCCCTAAGATGTTTTCTTTGCGCAGGAGATAAAAATAGTAAAATAACAACATTAAGTACAGGGTTTTTCCGTATATTTTGGAGCACCCCTGGAGGTTTTATTTGAAGACCTAGAAAAAACTTTAAATTACCAAAGTTGCATGATTTCTCCTGAACTGTCAGAATTTGTTATCGGACAAAACAAATGAACATCGTAAATTTGTTTAATAATGCCAATGTCGATTTTTTTAAATGGAATACCCTGTATATTAATTTTTTTTTTCACTCCTCACTCTTTTCTGATTCCAAATATGTCTATATGTTATATGTTTACTTGAGTCATTTAGGCAAAATTTCATTTCAAAATATTGCGATTTATTAATAATTATTGAATTTTTCATCTTTAGAGTAACCCATTATACCAAGACAAGACCATTCAAGGTATGAAATATTATTTTTGAGACATAAGTCAGTTGCCATAAGCGATTAATAACAACCAAATTGTTTCTCAGGGCAATCTAGATTTTCTAATCCGCAATATTTTGAAATGAAATTTTGCCTAAACGACTAAAGTAAACATATAACATATATACATATTTGAAATCAGAAAAGAGTGAGGAGTTAAAAAAAAAATTAATATACAGGGTGTTCCATTTTAAAAAATCGACATTGGGATTATTTAACAAATTTACGATGTTCATTTGTTTTGTCCGATAACAAATTCTAACAGTTCAGGAGAAATCATGCAACTTTGGTAATTTAAAGTTTTTTCTAGGTCTTTAAATAAAAGCTCCAGGGGTGCTCCAAAATATACGGAAAAACCCTGTACATAAATCTAAACTTTATTTAAATCTCAAACATATTATTACATATAATAGAACATATGAACAAAACAACTCCTAAATTCTGGGATTTAAAAAAAAATAAAAAAGGTACGAAATAGGATCATTGCTCTTAATTCGTACTTTGGTATGCCTAAATCGTGCTTCGAGGATTAACTGCTACAAATGTCGCATTGATAATAATAGTCGGTCCCTTTATGAACTCCAGCACAAAGTTCATGTATCCACAACTTGCATACTGTGCACTGAATCTCTCATACTCATTTAGACGAAAATATTCCTAAATCGTACCAGTACGGTATAGCATATATATAGGTACATCTTAGACATATGACTAGAATTTTAATATTTTAAATATCACTATCAGAAAACTTAACCTACAATAACACAATATGTATGAAATACACCTACAATAATAAGCTTCCTAGAGGTATAACTAGTATTATACTTACTCGACTCCTCGATGATATATTATCTTCTAAATAAAGTCATAATATAACAGTATTGTTGGTAAAAAATCACTTTGTGGAAATTTACGCAACAGAGCGAACGTACACCGTGCAGAATATGAGAATAACATAGCCGACGCGTGGGTCGCCGATTGCTTCTAATAAGTCCCTGTCAGACACAAGGACCGCCAAAATTTGAATGCGGTACGATTTAGGAGCAGGTACGATTTAGGCAAGTTTACCCTATTTGGAAAAAATGCAAATATAAAATAATTTCTTTTTTATCAACCATTGACTTCACAGAAGAGATGTGATAAAATATGAATATTTACAAAACAATTTGAAAATTTTAAAGAAAATATTAAAAATTTAAAACACAATCAAGATGATAGCCGAGAAAAAGAATTTAGTTTCATTGCGTGATGCCAAATAATTCGTCCTAGAAATTATAATATAACAAACGGAAATGGGAATATGCTTTTTCGTGATCTAGGGACTTCAAAACGATATTATAGTAGCATATACAGTGTGGTTGTTTAAGTGTGCAACATATAGGCATTTTTATATTACCGATTACTTAAGAAAATTTTATTCTCGATAATCATATTAGGTGCACTTGGAATGGTTGCAAGTCAAACGGCGTATAGGGTAAGTCAAAAAATATAAAACTTGTAGATACAAGAATATAGTAGGTACCCCTATTTCAGAAAATTTAACAAAATGTTATAAAGAAATGTTGTTTAGAATTAAAAGTTATGCAGAGATTCAAAAACGTGACCTTATTAATTTGTTTTTTTCCATAGGTATCTGCGATTATTTTAGTAGGATTTCATGTTTGTCGCTTAATTTGTACAGTTTAAAATTTTTACATTTAAAACAAACATTTTGCACTTGTTGCATGCACATTGTGCATTTTGTTTAATATCGTTGCAACAAACATGAAGTTTGTGATTCCTTAATAAATTAAAAATTCAAGTAAATTTTACAAATATGCTTGAATTTGAACAAAGATATGTGAAATTGATTTGATTCGATTAATTTTGGCCTACCTACCCTATACACTGTTTGACTTGCAACCATTCCAAGTGCACCTAATATGATTATCGAACATGCACATACTTCTATCAAAAATAAATTTTTTTGAGAAATCGGTAATAAAAAAAATGCCCATATGTTGCACACTTAAACAACCACACTGTATAGACACAAATTGGACACCAATACTTTTGATTCGATACCTTTTCGATACATTTTCGAATTCTGTTACTTGAAATATTTTTGAACTGTTTGTTTCGAAAATTTTAACAAACCACAGCGTCGATACATTTGATACAACCATACAATGGAATAAATATTTTTCAAAACAGTTTTACATAAAATTGTAAGTAAGTTATGTATGACACATGCATTCCCAAATTGTAGCGACACATTTTCGATTTAACTGAATCGAAACAAATTACCTAGTATTTTTTCGATAGAATTGATTCGGCTTTTACTTGGTGGAAATCCATTATTAATTGTGTTAAATAAATGATAAAATATATAAGAAAAAAATTGTAATTTTACACTTTCCACAGATTTTTATTTAAACCCGACATGTTTCGCAGTTGCACAGTTGCTTCTTCAAAGGAGTACTTAAAAGTGGTATTTTAAAAGGTATAACTTAGGTGTAACAATTGCAGGTATTTTCAGGTTGTTTAAATTGTTGGAAAAACCAATAATAATGTTTACAGACTAATTAAAGAGATTCAAAAGAGGTGATCCGTTTATATCCAATTGATCATCAAGAAGAGCATTGTTATTTTTAAGCCTATTTATTTCTAAGGATTCAAGCAAATTTAATTTTGTACTTTTGTTTTCCATATGCAAGATATCGTAGTTATGATTAAATGTACGATTTACTTCGGATGGTTAGAATAATTAGAATCTTTTTTGTTTTTTATAAAACCAGCATGATGTTCATTTACACGTTTTTCGAAGTTTTGGCCTGTATGTCCGATTTAAACTTTAGAGCAATCATTAAATTTTAATTTGAACCAGATTTATTTCCTTTGTTCAATATACTTTTATTATTTTTTGTGTTTCCCTAGAGTATGGTTAGTTTTGAAAGCAATATTAATATTTAAGTTTTTAAAAAACTTGAATATTATAATGATCAAATGGATTTTAACGGATCACCTCTTTTGAATCTTTTTAATTAGTCTGTAAACATTATTATTGGTTTTTCCAACAATTATTTAAACAACCTGAAAATTACCTGCAATAATTGTTACACCTAAGTTATACCTTTTAAAATACCATTTTTAAGTACTCCTTTGAAGAAGCAACTGTGTTGCGAAACATGTCGGCTTTAAATAAAAATCTGTGGAAAGTGTAAAATTATAATTTTTTAAAAAAATTTTTACCATTTATTTAACACAAGAATAACCTAGAATTTTTAAGAAAGAATACATGACTTTAACATCTACCCTCAATAATCAAAATTATTTAATTGTTTTCAGTTTGGTTTTTTTGAATATGTTTAACTTTCATTGTTTTGAATTACTTTATCATATCTTCTTTTAGGTTATGTAAGTCAATTTTACTTTAGCTACATTTTTTTTTTTTTTTTACAAAAAAAAAAGCGCATCAACCACCTAGGGTTATTAGCGCATGAGGTACTTAATTATGAATTTTACTGTCTCTAGGTTATATTTGGTCAAGTAGGCCGCAGTCTTTAAGAAAGTTTAATGTCTTTTGTAAGTCTTTATTAAGAACGTGTTGTAAACTGTCTTTCATGTCGTCTTGGTGCCTAATCGCGTCAAATTTGGGGCACTCGATTAAAATGTGTTTTACCGACAGAGGCACTTGGCACTGGTTACAAGACGGTTGGTTTTCTTTTGATAAAATATAGCCATGCGTGAGCTTTGTGTGTCCTATTCGGAGGCGATTTATTGTCACTTGGTCTTTACGAGTTTTTAGGTTGTTTTCGCACGGTTTGACACTACTTTTACACTCACGGAGTTTAGAGGTCGAATTTATCCACTCATTTTGCCATGAGTTTATAATTTCTATTTTAATATAATACTTAAAGTCACTAGTGATTGTATTTGGCACCATAATAGAATCTGCATCTTCAATTGCTGCCCGCGCGGCGCTATCAGCCTCCTCATTCCCTATAATTCCTATGTGCGATGGTACCCATATGAAACAGACTTCTTTTCCTGAGTTGTGGATGTCATGGAGGACTCTATATACCTTTTGTACCAGAGGGTGCTTAGAGTATTTATGGTTTAGTGAGCTGATAGCGCTTAGTGAGTCTGACAGAATAATATACAATCCAGGGTCTTCCTTTACAATGAACAGTAGTGCTGGTACAATTGCGTACAACTCTGCTGAGAATATACTCGTGTATTCAGATAGACGAAATTTCATAGTGAGGTCAGAAGTTACTATGGCAGCACCAGTTCCCTTGTTTGTTTTTGAGGCGTCGGTGAAGACCTTTACTCCATTAGGAAGATTGTCCAATATCCTAGCTAACTCGCTCTTAATTATAATTGGGTTGTTTTCCTGCTTATTAAACTGTGTAAGTTTTGTAATACATCTTGATTTACTAATGATCCATGGAGGGGGTAACAAATGGTCTTCTTGAAAGAACTTGGGAAACTTTATTTTAAATATTTCTTGGTATTGATTAATACGTTCGTAAAATGCAGGTCTAGACCGCTTCTTCTTTCTGTATATTAAACGGTACCTATCCGCAAAGACATTTTGATTAGTAGGATTTCGTGGGTTTCCGGCTACAGATGCGGCATAAGAGAAGGAGAGATATGCCCTGCGACGGTCTAGGGGGGGTTCGGATGCTTGACAGAGAATGCTGTTTACAGGGCTTGTGTGAAAGGCCCCAATAGCTAAACGTATTGCTGCATTATGAATGGGGTCTAGGAGTTTCAGAACAGATGACGTTGCGGAGTTGTACGCAATGGAACCGTAGTCGATACGTGACCGAACTATAGCTCGGGCACTGTTTACGTGGAAGTTTGACAAAGAAATATATAATAAAAAATCCTTGATATGCGGTTGTGAGGACAAAAATTATTTTCTTTTTTGTTTCGTGTGTCTTCTTTTTGACGGGGATGATAATTGGAGTTTAAAAGTTCTAAGATGTTAGGACAAACTAATATTTTAACTTGTTTAAGTAGTGCTTATGCTGATGAAATTAAAATTCACAACGAGAAAGTTGACAACAGACACGTACTTTTGAAAATAATAGACATTTAAAATTTTTTTTAATTTAAAGCCAGCGCCCCCCTGACTCGCTAGTCACGAGCCGCCACTGCATTTTACTAAATAACAAGTTTTCACATTCTGCACAGTCACAGTCATCAACTTATACGTATTACTATAGTGTTCAGATTACAGGACCAAAATCGGAAATGCAATTTTAAAAGTAGGAAATTGTCAGAACGCCTCCCTGGGGAAAGCGGGCTGTCGTCCATAACGTGGAAATTCGTGCAATGGAAAAATTGAAAATTCATCCGTGCAATATTTCGCATTCAAACCAGCATTTAAGGAAATTAAATAACGTTAAACCACTGATGTGATTGATTTTATTTTAGAACTAAAAATTGCATTGGAAAAATTTTATTAGAAATTATTTTTGTAAAACGTTCACCCTGATGGAATGGAATTATTGGTTTACTAAAAAAACGTTCACCTGATTGGTAGATTTACTTTTAGAAGTAGCTTTCTGATGCAGAAAATGTAGAACTTAGTTATTGATATATTCAACTCAAATTAAATATTTATTAAGATTAACAATATTGTACAAAAATTTCTCTCATGTCATAATCATGTTAAACTAAACCAATTCAGAACTAAAGTATGTTCAATGACAGCTGACCGTTACGTCAGGACTAGTGCTTATCTTTCAAAAAACATTCGTGAACTAGGTGAGGTAGTAAATTTGGGTCAAAAGTTTTTTTGTCATTTTTGACAGTGGCATTTTAATAAACATTATTTTAAAAATGTGACGGTATTGTGAAAAGGAACAAGCATTCATTTTAAAATTATTTGATTATTTTTAAAGGGAAAGTGATTCCGAAAAGACTCTTTTACCCTTTAACGCAGTTTACGAGGTAAGTAGATATCATAAAGCAGGAATTGTGAAAACCTAAATAATATGGCAATGTTTTTATAAATACTTATCTGTTTTACAGAGTTTAATCCTTTGGGAGTTTTATGTTCAACAATCCAATGAATTAAGGCAAAGGGGATAGATAATGATGTCATGATGTAGATTCAAAGAATCGCAATAATGTAGCTATTTCGACAACTTTACGAAATTCATGAACATACCATAAGAGAGCGTATTTGTGGGAGGTATAGAGCAGGTAAACACGTTACCATTCGCTCAATACAACTAAACCTTAAAATCATTGATGGTATTGACATATCCACTGGTTTATTATAGCGAACTGTTTAAAAAATAAAATTTTAATGGCGTAAATGTTCTGTATCAAACAGGCGTTTTTAATAGTGCAACCCCATATAGCCCCAAAACAAGTAGAATTTTTAAGAGAATTTAAGAATAACTCTCAATTTCCCTTAAAACCTGTTTTTCTGGATGAAACCTGGATATACAGTAAAGGGGCTTTTAGGCGAACTTGGCAAGATGATACCCTTCATACAGTTAAAAAAAAATCGTCAAAGGGTGTATTATTCTACATGCTGGTTCAGAAAATGAATTTGTGAATAATGCGAGTTTGATACTCAAGTCTGGCTTAAAATCTAGTGATTATCATGATTCAATTAATAGTGAAAACTTTGAGGAATGGTTTGAAGAAAAATTGTTAATAAATTTGGAAGAACCATCGCTTATTATCATGGATAACGCCACCTGTCATTCTGGGCTAATTGAAATTATTCCAAATACAAGTTGGTCAAAAAGATTACTTTTTAAAACAAAGACAAATTCCTGTTTCACCAATTGCAATGAAGGATCAGATCTGCATAATAGTGAAACAACATATCCCACCCAAACGTTACAAGTAATCTGGAAAGCGCTATTTATTTTATTTGTTAAATTAATGAATTAATTAATTAAATGTAAAATAAATTAAAAAAATTACTGTGTTTAGGTATAACGTACGTTGTCACTCTATGCCAATTCATTAACCATCACCCTGCAAAATTAAACAAAAAAACTGAACATAAGGAATATGCATAGTAATGTTTACAATAAAATACCTGTCGATTGAGTGGTATAATAAGTTTTTTTGGTAATACACAGCGATTAATTTATATACTTAATTCTACCATCGATCAAACTATAGTGGCAGTTACAAATTTTACATTATTATTTCATAAAATAAAAAAACACCATACAATACCTTGTATTAAGCTTGTTACTAGATTATTTATGAAATGGAAAAATGGCAGAAAAATTTCGTTTTGCTTTTTTTAATTAACTAACTCGACTAATGGATGACAGTGAGTGACGTATTCGGTTTTTTTTAATTCAGCTTTCTTTTATTTTACATGACTATAGCCGGTCACTCAGATTATAGTGGATATGCACGATGTTCATTTAGGGATTTTATTTTAATTTTTGTAATTTTGTAATTTTTAGGTAGAATAAAAATTTAATAATCAAATTATCGCAGCGGTACGTTAAAATCTTACAGTTTTCAACACGTAAATAATTTATAAAAAATAAAACAATATAGTTCCAGTGGGAGAAGTTCATGACATATCAGAGACGTATTTGTGTATCGGGATTATACCGTGCAAGTAACAAAGTAAGAATATACAGAAAGAAAAAGAAAAATAATTACATAAATTGCTGAAATTGGCCACCGCCATGCTCCAAGCATAAATTTACACGTCTCTTCATATTTTTGAAAATGTTGACCAGCATCTCTGGAGAAATGTTACCCCATTCTTGGATAATCCTTTCTTGTAATTGTTTTAAATTTGCAACCGGAGAGGTGGAACTAGGCTTCATCCGAAAAAAATGTCAGGTTTAATAAATCATTTCTTTCCAATAAATTTTGGGTAAACCAACCTGCGTCTTTCAACATCTGCGGCTTGTATTTCTTGTAATACTTGCAATTTATAAGGAAATAAACTTAGCTGCTTCTTAAGAATAGTCCTGCATGTTCCATAAGATCTTTCCACTTCTTGGGACATGCGTCTTATACAATTTGTTGGCGTACGTTTGCAACAAGTTTTTCTGTTCTTACAGATGGTCTTCCTGCTCCTTTTTTGTGTTGTATAGAACCTGTTTCCCTAAACACAGCCACGGTTCTTTTCAGGCAATGATAAAAATCCCCAGCAATAACAACGTTAGGAAAATGTTCGTGAAAATTGTCCATGCACAAACCCGGATTGTATTGCCACTCACAATTTACTCTAACCCTGATTCGAAAATAGGCTTCAAACATGTATGTTTTGTCCTGTTCCGTAAAGCTCATTGTATGAGAATTGTTCGAGAAATTGGAAAAATTAGCGATGAATCAAATTACTTGTAAGGACTGTCAAAGATGACGGAATAACTGATTGATGTTAATTCAGGTAGTTACTGACATTCAACAGGTATTAAGCTCTACGGCTAAGCATTACGTCCTTAGATGCAAGACCCTCTTTGATGCAAATAATTTTTGCTAGCACGATAGAAATTATCATTAAGGGGGTTCTTACTTTTTTTTATTCGTCGCATTTCTAATCTTAAATAATGCCAAGATCGGTTAAAGAATTTCTTGCTATAATATCACTTTTTTTGCGTTCCGCCACCGCGTTATCGCTAAAAGAGAAAGCTAGACAGGTCCGGGCTTAAAAATTTAAAATGTCTTATTAAACCCCTAATGCTGGGGAGCACAGATTTTAAGCCCGTAATTCACGGGTCAATTCCTTAGTAAAGAAATTGTAATAGTTGACTTTTCATTTATTTTTACGTGTAGGCAGCTAAAATTTGCCATAGTTCTTGTCACAATTTATTGACAAGAATATGGAACTTGTTTCAATTTTTTGACCAAGTTGGGGGAAAAGGTAGTGATTTCTGGTGTTTTCAGTGGTTGTTAATCTATCTATCTAAAATACGTTTGTACGCAGAGCTTGTCGGTCAGATCTCTCGGCTTCTAATAGCGTAGGGCATGCGTACAATTCTCGTGTTATCAGGTTTTCGCATAGACATGTACTGGTTGATAAGCTTACAATAATCACGAAAGTGGCAACTTTATGGCCTTGCGCATGAAAACAAAGCTATACAAGAATAGGCATGCGCACTGCAAACTTCTCATTTAACGAATGATAAATAGATAGGTCCGGACTTTAAAATTTAGGTTCTTGCTCAAGAAATTGTCAAAGTTGACCTTCAAGTTATTCACGTGTAAGCAGCTACAATTTGCCCCTAAGTTCTTGCCACAATTTATTGTAATGAAACTGGAACTTGTTCTAAAGTTTTGTGCAAGTTGGGGAATAAGGTGGCGATTTCTGGTGTTTTCAGTGGCTGCAGGTTAGAAAATCGTTTTTATTGTTTTGTTCCTAAAATTTGTTTAAAAATAAATCGACATCATGTTTTTAATTCGAAAAACAAAAGAACAAGTCAATTAAACTTACCAAACAAAACAGCAATATTCGATACCATCGCGAACCTAACCTCAAGCCAAACATTAGTTGGTAACATTCAGATTAGTGCATTGAATTTAAACCCCAAATATAAAGTTTAAGCTTTTTTTAGAAATCGCTACACAAAGATGATAAACAAACCATTGGTGTAGTGAAGAAAAGCATTTACTTATTAAGTAAACGATTTTACTCAAATTTCTTCTGAAATTACTATAAACTAATCTGATGTATGTACCTATTAAAGTCTACTTTAAGCTTTAAATCATTAAATCTTTAAAACTACTAAACTGAAGTACATAAATTTTACATCATTATAAAGAGAATTGAAAGATCTTTAAAATATAGTATCACTCGATCCCCCTTTCCATTTAAGATTTTAGGGGTGGTGCCACCCTCGTTTAGGGGGCTGCAGGTGTTAACGTGATTTTTTCTCAAAAACAAAATCGACGGGTCTGAGCGTTTTTCCAAAAAAGAACTGAGCTGCCAGTAAATGTCTCTATTTCGTTTTCGATGCGCCACCCTGTATAGTAAATATCACTGTGTCCTTAAAATATGTTAAGTCAAATTGCTAGATAACACTGATTTAATTTTTGCATCGTTGATTGTATGTTCTTGATAACTTTCCTGATATTGGCAATTATTTTCAACATATTTTCATAAGATTTCATAAAATACTACAACTCCCTAGTTTTATAACTTTTATAAAGCAATTAGACACTTTTAGATTTGAATTAAACAGTTTTATTTCAATATGATATTAGCAGATGTTTAAACATTTAAATTGAAGTAAAAACAAACCGATGTCAACGTATTGCCATGATTTGACAAGCAAAACTAACCTAACCCCAAATTATTTAGTTAAACTCAGTGCCGCTGACTTTAAGACGCTGATTAGTAAGCCTAAACTTATTTAACAGGTGCCTACCCCAATCAAATTATATTTAAACGAATTATTTTAAAACATCTAATTGAACGTGCTGTGACTGACTGACGCCCTTATACAGTCTTTCGTAAATAAGCGAATTAAAGATAGGAGAGGCATAAAAAGTACAAACAAGAAACTGCTGACGCAACAAAAAAAAACGTCTTTCTAAACCAAAACAAATCTGACTCGGCATTTATTTGTCCTTTTATTCCTCAGAAATTGGATTGCCGAAAACTGAAAGCGGCCAGTCCTATCGAATTTAGCCATCGCCCCTCTTAAGATTCTCTCTTTCCGCTATAAACTTCGTTTGCACCTTTTTCTCAATTTAACTGGAGAATCGATGAACTTTTTCATTTCCGCCGAAGCCTCGCTCTACCTACTCGAAAGTAGATGTCCCATTATGCACGGCAGATGTAAATCTGTCCTCTTTGAATTTTTAGCCGCAGATCTTTTACTCAAAGGAATATTCTGAATTTGGACAGTACAGGGGTGTAGAAGCAAGAGAAGCAATGATTTTCCTAACATATTGAGCGCAGTGACAGCGCGTGACTTGACTATAATTTTTCAAGAGCACGCCAAAATTAGGTTAATAATTTTTAGTAAATACTACTAATACTATAGTTAGTCGTTTGTCTAAAATAGGTCTTCATGAACAGCAATACACCTTTAAAATTTTTAATTCTTGTTTTTCAAAAACCTTCTACAAAAACCAACTCGAGTTGCCTACATTAAACACAAGAATTATAAAATTTTAACTTAATCAAACACTAAGTAAGGTTTTGTACAGATATTAAAAATAAAATGAGACTTATGTTGTTTAGTAACTGTTAAGACTAACTTAATTATAACATAATAATATCATAATTAACTTAGTTTAAAACAAACTGGCAACATTGCAAGCCATTATTTAGTCGGGACTATGGAGAACTATAGGGTAGGAGGCCGATCGACAATGGCAGCATTTTCAAATTCTGTCCCGGTTTTAACATTGGAAATGTTTATGTTCGTATATGGGGACCAAGTTACGAGTTTCTCGTTCAAGGTTGTAAGACAATTTCGTTTAAGGTTGTAAGACAAAATGTCGCGTGCTTTGTTGCCGTGTGTTGGTTTTGTTGGAATTTCTATTTTTCGGTGTTGCGATTGCGATGGGACAAGGTACATATTTTCTAAGGATACGTGCATCGCGATTTAGAAAAAGTACCTACATATTTTAAGATATTTTTTTTTTAAATGTTATTTCATAATTGATTTTATAATTTATGAAAGGTAAATATATTTTTTTAAGAAATCATCCGCTTCGGGCAAGCCGGCAACATCGCGCCAAATGCATCTCATGTGTTGTCGCGCTCTTTGTTGCCGTGTGTTGGTTTTGTTGGATTTCTATTTTTAGGTATTGCTGATTGCGATGGGATAAGATACATATTTTCTAAGGAGACGTGCATCGCGATTTAGAAAAAGTACCTACATATTTTAGGATAATTTTTAAAAAAATTTTATTTAATAATTGATTTATAATTTATGAAAGGTAAATATATTTTTATAAGAAATCATCCGCTTCGGGCAAGCCGGCAACATCGCGCCAATTGCTTCTCATTGGTAATATAATATGTGGTTGCATAAGACGTAGTATTCATTTAATTCAATTTCTTAAAAAAATGTTGGAAAATAAAAAAAATAAGGTAGGTATTTAAAAAAAATGAAGGTATCTTGTTTTAGCTATTTATCCTACATTTATGAATTCTGAAAGACATTCTTAGTAGTAATTTTGTAAAATGCTTGACATCGAACCCTAACACATTTTTCCGTGTGGATCATTGATGTGGCGTTTCATTGTTTCTAGTTTAAGAGTCAGACCAGTCGGTGGTGTATGTGTATGTGGTATAGTTCCATCTGGCAGTTGTAATGAAACTTAACATTAATCATAATAATATTTGCTTGCTACAGTTAATAATGCATATACTTACTGCTAAAACTCAGTACTGTAGTAGACCGGTCGGTGGTATTCTTGGTTTGTTTATTAGGTGTACTTTTGGGAGATTGGGGCGCTTATTTTTTGTAATAATGGATTATAAACGTTCGACAAACACTGAACGATGTAAGCGATCTTGTTTTATATACTGTAATAGTTCCATCTGGCAGTTGTAATGAAACTTAACATTAATCATAATAATATTTGCTTGCTACGTTAATAATGCATGGTATATACCACTAAAAATCAGTGCTGTAGTTCTCAAAAGTTTATTTTTCTAGTTTAAGAGTCAGACCGGTCGGTGGTATTCTTGGTTTGTTTGTTAGGTATACTTTTGGGAGATTGGGCCGCTTATTTTTTGTAATAATGGATTATAAACGTTCGACAAACAGTGAACGATAAAAGCGATCTGGTTTTATATACTGTAATAGCTCCATCTGGCAGTTGTAATGAAACTTAACATTACTCATAATAATAATTGCTTGCTACGTTAATAATGCATGGTATATGCCACTAAAAATCAGTGCTGTAGTTCTCAAAAGTTTATTTTTCTAGTTTAAGAGTCAGACCGGTCGGTGGTATTCTTGGTTTGTTTGTTAGGTATACTTTTGGGAGATTGGGCCGCTTATTTTTTGTAATAATGGATTATAAACGTTAGACAAATAGTGAACGATGTAAGCAATCTTGTTTTATATACTGTAATAGTTCCATCTAGCAGTTGTAATGAAACTTAACATTGATCATAATAATATTTGCTTGCTACGTTAATAATGCATGGTATATACCACTAAAAATCAGTGCTGTAGTTCTCAAAAGTTTTTGTTTCTAGTTTAAGAGTCAGACCGGTCGGTGGTATTCTTGGTTTGTTTGTTAGGTATACTTTTGGGAGATTGGGCCGCTTATTTTTTGTAATAATGGATTATAAACGTTCGACAAACAGTGAACGATGTAAGCGATCTTGTTTTATATACTGTAATAGTTCCATCTGGCAGTTGTAATGAAACTTAACATTAATCATAATAATATTTGCTTGCAACGTTAATAATGCATGGTATATACCACTAAAAATCAGTGCTGTAGTTCTCAAAAGTTTTTGTTTCTAGTTTAAGAGTCAGACCGGTCGGTGGTATTCTTGGTTTGTTTATTAGGTGTACTTTTGGGAGATTGGGGCGCTTATTTTTTGTAATAATGGATTATAAACGTTCGACAAACAGTGAACGATGCAAGCGATCTGGTTTTATATACTGTAATAGTTCCATCTGGCAGTTGTAATGAAACTTAACATTAATCATAATAATATTTGCTTGCTACGTTAATAATGCATGGTATATACCACTAAAAATCAGTGCTGTAGTTCTCAAAAGTTTATTTTTCTAGTTTAAGAGTCAGACCGGTCGGTGGTATTCTTGGTTTGTTTGTTAGGTATACTTTTGGGAGATTGGGCCGCTTATTTTTTGTAATAATGGATTATTAACGTTCGACAAACAGTGAACGATAAAAGCGATCTGGTTTTATATACTGTAATAGTTCCATCTGGCAGTTGTAATGAAACTTAACATTAATCATAATAATAATTGCTTGCTACGTTAATAATGCATGGTATATACCACTAAAAATCAGTGCTGTAGTTCTCAAAAGTTTATTTTTCTAGTTTAAGAGTCAGACCAGTCGGTGGTATTCTTGGTTTGTTTGTTAGGTATACTTTTGGGAGATTGCGCCGCTTATTTTTTGTAATAATGGATTATAAACGTTCGACAAGCAGTGAACGATAAAAGCGATCTGGTTTTATATACTGTAATAGTTCCATCTGGCAGTTGTAATGAAACTTAACATTAATCATAATAATAATTGCTTGCTACGTTAATAATGCATGGTATATACCACTAAAAATCAGTGCTGTAGTTCTCAAAAGTTTTTGTTTCTAGTTTAAGAGTCAGACCGGTCGGTGGTATTCTTGGTTTGTTTATTAGGTGTACTTTTGGGAGATTGGGGCGCTTATTTTTTGTAATAATGGATTATAAACGTTCGACAAACAGTGAACGATGTAAGCGATCTGGTTTTATATACTGTAATAGTTCCATCTGGCATGTAGTTGAATAAGATGTAGTATTCATTTAATTCAATTTCTTAAAAAAATTTTGGAAAATAAAAAAAATAAGGTATGTATGTACTTACCTATTTTTAAAAAAATCTTGTTTTAGCTATTTATTCTACATTTATGAATTCTGAAAGACATTCTTAGTAGTAATTTTGTAAAATGCTTGACATCGAACCCTAACAAATTTTTCCGTGTGGTTCATTAACGTGGGGCGTTTCATTGTTTCTGGTTTAAGAGTCAGACCGGTCGGTGGTATTCTAGGTTTGTTTATTATACTTTTGGGAGATTGGGGCGCTTATTTTTTGTAATAATGTATTACGTTCGACAAACAGAGTGAACGATGTAAGCGATCTGGTTTTATACTGTAATAGTTCCATCTGGCAGTTGTAATGAAACTTAACATTAATCATAATAATATTTGCTTACTACAGTTAATAATGCATATACTTACCACTAAAAATCAGTACTGTAGTTCTCAAAAGTTTTTGTTTCTAGTTTAAGAGTCAGACCGGTCGGTGGTATTCTTGGTTTGTTTATTAGGTATACTTTTGGGAGATTGGGGCGCTTATTTTTTGTAATAATGGATTATAAACGTTCGACAAACAGCGATCTGGTTTTATATGCTGTAATAGTTCCATCTTGCAGTTGTAATGAAACTTGACATTAATCATAATAATATATTTGCTTGCTACAGTTGAGGCATATACCACTAAAAATCAGTAATGTAGTTCTCAAAAGTTTAAGTAGCTTTTAGTGTGATATTGTTATTGTTTAACATTGCATATTATGTATTATGATTATCTATTATACAACATGGTTTACTGAGATGGTAAAATTCGTACATAGATTAGAAAGTTCAATACTAATGATGGGTTGTTCGAAATAATAATCTTCTATTGCTTTATCTGACATGCAAAATTTAAAAAAACTTAAATACAAAGTAAAAATTTATTGGTGCGATCAATAAAATTCAGCTAGGACAGCTAGAGACTCCGAACAACGATGTGACCTGGGCAACAAATAGGTTAAAACTAATACTAAGGCGCGCGGCGATTGCCGATCGCTACGAACCACCAACAACGTCTTGTGGATTATAGGTTCTAACGGATACAATTCATTTTTTGGGGACACTTTTCTGCTTTCTTAATTGTAGAGATAGCGCTTCATAGGGAACAAAATGCGTCGCATTAAGAATATATAGTACCTATAATTTATTTCTTAATAAAATTGCTGTGTTAAAAGTAGGTAATTTTTCAATAAAACTGTGCTGCTAATGGAACTGATTACTACCAATAAAAACACTGTTCTAGCAAATCGGGAATTAATATAACACTAAAGCAGGTTTCATCTAAGAGTTATTGGTTTGATACACTAGCAATGTATTTAGTATGTGTTAATAAATAATAAGCTATTAATACAAACTATGTCTTAGCAAACCTGCGTTGTATTAGATCATTCTCCTCAGTGTATGTTATTTACATATTATAACCTTATTATTTAGTTGTTGAGAATAATAATAAAATTATGTTTTAAATATAATTCAATCATTTCCAATGTCTCCGCTGGTTGCAAGCATTGCGAAATCTGTGAATTTTTTGGTTAGTTCGCTACTGGCCGATAGATGGCTCTCGCGTCCGAAGTGGGCTGATGTTGTCTTCTTCTTCTTCGTTTTTAATGTGGAAAACCTAGATCCTTCATAGTTTTTAGCTTTTACTTAAACCCTTTATTTTTCTGTGCTTTTACTTTTGACAATTGACATTTTATTTTTCGAAATAACAAATCATGTTTGAAGGCAAGACAAGACAAATAACGTTGTATTGTAATTAATTTCCATATTTATAATGAATAATGGTACAATTTATAAAAGTAGAGTTTGCTTTGTGTCGGGGTGGAAGACAGGATCTTCTTCAGAGATGAAACGCAGCCAAAAAGTATCTTTCTAGCTCCAAAGGTAAAACCCTCTAGCTAGAATGTTCCTGTATTTTAAAAACGAAGCATCGTTGGAACTTTATACAGGCCGAGTTTACTAATAAGTATAACAAAGTAAGTGTAAATTCATATAAAAGTTCTTATTTGTTCCTTAAAGAACTAATTTAAATAAAAATAGTTATCGCGTCCATAAGAAACCATTTATTTGATAGCCCACTTCGAACACGAGCGCCATCTTATGGCAACTCGTAAAGCTGAATTACCGATGCTAATTTGGGACCGAATCCAATGCATTGCGATCGGCCTCCTACCTCAAGTCCTCCATAGTCGGGACAATCAAGGGCTCCTGAGATCAGGTAGCGAGTGCGTGTAGGACTTTTAGCATAGTAGGCATGGAAAATTCGAAAATTGACAAGTACGATCGTTAAGAAGACGAAAAAGGACGCGTCCCGCCAGTTTATTCTTTAGCTTTACTTCCCCAGCTTTGAAGGGAATAATATTACATTTTATATTCATAAGATATATCACAAGAGGTGAATATTCTAAATAAAATATTTACCTCTTGTGATATAACTTATGAATATAAGGCTATGTGGCTCGATTGGAATGGTTTGTGATTTTTTCTTTCTCAGTATCTAGTCCAATTTTTTGTGCTGCTTGTTTTGTCCAATTAGAAAGAGTATTTTTTCCAATGGGACAGTTTTTGTACCAATTTCCTATTTTCCAATTTGGATTTACTGTCAGGAATAGTCTTTGGGTAGTTATATTTTGCCCTCTTTTTGAAATTAGTTTTCTGTAAAGGCGAACTGGACATAAATCGGCATCTTTTGTGTTTGCCACTAACCATTTTAAATTTGAAAGCTTCTTGTCTCCGCCTTGGGATGTTTATGAAAAGATTGGGTTATATTCCATTCTATTACTTTTTGTACCATCGCTATAATATTCTTCTCTGAAATACGTATTTAGGCATGTCTCGGCTTCTCCTCCTCTCCATGCTAATTCCACAGCCGCTATTTGATAGAACTTTTTCTGTAAATCCTCGGGGTTATTTTCGTCAAAAATTTTTACCATCTTTTTGTACTCGTCGTAGGTTAGTGCTCTTGCACTTTTCCGGTGATTTTTTGGATCAGCCTGAAGCAGTTTTCTTTTAGAATTTCTAGCCATACGTGCTTTTCGGAATTCAGGATCTTTAAAAGGATCAAATTTAATGTTGTATTTATTGAAGTACCTTTCTTGAAGCAGTTGGGCTGTTTGGTTCCACATTGTCTTGATAACCCCTTCCTTGTAGTCAGAACCATCTTTTTTCTTTATATTAAAACTCCAGTCTTCCAATATAGCGGCAAGCTGTATTATAGTTGTATTTTTGGTCAATATATACTGCCGTGTTTCGCAGAATTTCTCGAATTGGGTCCATATATACTTTTTTGTTTTTGTTGTATTTTCTGGGATAGTCTTTTCAGCGTTTTTTCTTATATTTTCGACTGAAACATTACCGAATCGGCAAGATTCCATTTTTAAAAAAATTTGACATGAATCTGACAACATCAAAAACTTGATTTGTTGAAAGGGATTTTTGTTATTATAGAAACGGTCTATAGCAACCATCAAATATTTTAAACTTGTTATGATGTTGTTATGCATTGGCATTGTTGTGGCAGGTGGCCCGGGGTATATCCACTTATGCGGGGTATATTCAGTATAATATGCATCTGATTGGTCGCAAAACAGCGTTTAATTGGTCAGAATCGGATTGAGGTATATAATCATTAATAAATACTAAGTACCTATAGCATAGTGCGGTGTTTTCCAGTCTAATAATACAGTCTACTAAATCGTTTCTAGTCGTAAAGTCCTTCAAGTTACAGTACGGTAACCTCTGTCCCGGAAAAGCGGTGTTAAGATAGTTCGGTGTTAACATAAAATGTGATCCTTCAAGCAGGATTCCTTTAGACTTTCATTAACATTAGTGATTGTTGTGTCAAGAAAACAGTGCATCAGTTCAGCACAGAAATCATTGAATGGCGCTACAACTAGCAGTAGTAAAAGATGGTTATTTCTGGATTACTTTAGAAGAAATAAGGTAACATAGCATTAGGCATACGACAGCCGTGGAAGTTACACAAGTTAGGCATCATCTTCAAAGCAGAAGGTGTACCAGGATCCCGGCTGCTAGTTGCAAAGTACACTTTAAATACCGATATTTCTTGTTTTTATCAAACAATTGCTTACTTTCTTACATGCCAGTCGAGTTCAGACAAAAAAGTTAGGCTTGTTTATGCTTATCATCTAGACATAGTCTATTGTAGCAGTGGATTTTGGCCAGTACAGGTTCAGATCAGCAACCTATCTTTAAGTCAGTTAGTTCTAGGGCAGGTGCTCGGTCGGGTGCAAGTTCGTTGCAGGATATTTTAACACTATTATTTAATTTACTGTACATTACATTATAATCTAGCTTTGTAAGTTACTTAGATACAAAAATTGGTAGAAAAACTCTTACTTAAAGAAAAAACATATATCACTTTATTTAAAAACGCCCAAGAAAACATAGTCTAACCGAGCTGGTGCGAACGATGATAAAATAGCTAATTTAAAGCGCAAAAGGTCTAGTTTGAAGTCAACGTTGACTAGATTTGATTTATTTTTAACAAACTTGAAAACTTCAGAGCCTAATAAATCAAAGTTAGTTAAATTAGATACCCAATTAAAAAACATGAAATGTAATTTATTTTCAGAACTTACTAATGTACAATTTGAATTAGAAGGCATAGACTTTAATAAATTTAAAGAATACCAATAAGAGCATTCCTTTGAATATTTAGGTATATTGTCAAATTATTTCTGAGGCTAAACGCTAAAATTAACATTTTTTCTATTTCTAATCGTAACATTTGATAAACATTTGAATTAAGAGTAAGAGGTACCTACTCGTTTCTCTTATCGGTAGGGGGGTTGTATCCGTATGAAGTCGTGATAAGCCGCTGGTACATACAATATAGCCTATAGGGATCAAGGAGGTATAATAGCTATTATTATTGTCTTTATCGTGAAAGATTTATGTTGATCAGATTTGTCGTATTTTGCTTGTACCTGTCCTGTATACAAGCAATACTTTCCTCCCTTAGATAATAACTCATACATGCCAATCGAAGTTAAAGTATATTTTCAAGTCTGTTAAAATATATTTTTACCATATTACTTTGAATAAATTCGATTTATTTATAAAATAATTATGCTGGAACTTTCTAAATTCTAAAAAATAAAATTTATCATTGTCGTTATAAGATGTCAGCGTACTCAGATATCATGGACTAATCGAGCTCCATCATCGATGTAAACATCTCGGTAAACATATACAAAATATATGGGGGAATCTACACTCAAAGTCGTCTCCACAAATATATTAATTGTTAATTAATGAGGGGGTGGACATGTTTCGATGCTAGAAAGCATCATCATCAGCACCATAGGGCCCAAGTATCACTTAGGGGAAAGTTGGACAAAACCGGGTAGGTTGATAAAACCGGGTACCGCCTAGTTCTGCCAAATGTCTATTGCCATCTATCGGACAATTCTAAAATTAGTGTTCTTAAATCGCCAACAGTCGCATTTCTACATCATTTGAGTAATATGAGCCGTAGCAGTGAGATCTTAATTGTTTTTCGGTTCACCAAACTCGTCTAACCAATTATATTACCTTTAATTTGGTCGAAAATTTTGAATCCTATTATATCATAACCAAAAAATTTTACATAATATTTAATGTCTTGTTGACGAGTTCTACAAAACCGGGTAGTCCAGGTTGTTACAAAACCGGGTACCCGATGTTATCAGACCTGTTGTTTTTTCCAGTTATTGCAGCGTTTTTTTTTGCTTTAAGTTAACTACAACATGTAGGTATAGCATTATAAAAAAAAAACTAATTGTCAGTCATGGGATCAAAAAAGCATCCAAAATGCAATAATTAAATTATTAGAACATAGGATGGGATATAAAAAAGCCTCCTAAAGTTTTACTCTTCTTTAATAAACTTCAGAAGATCGTGTAAAAGAGATATATTGAAGAATTACCGATTGCAGATTCTGATATTTCAGAGGAAGAAGGTGATAATGACGATGCGTTTCTGTAATGCCACGAACAATCTTCAAACTCTAAGTGGAACGAAAGCTTGATAAAATATGGATCTTACAAAATATTATGGGCTTTCAAAGCCTGTAGTGCCTATGATGTTGTAGATGAAGTTTTATTGCCACTGCTGTTCATAGATGTTTTATTTTTTTTCACATATTTTAAATAAATATTTCATTTTCTCCCTATTGGCCTTTTTACATGGTATTTAAGTTACTACCCGGTTGCATCTAGACATTCAGCTATAGGAAACCAGCCTCTATTCTGATTGGATGAATTCAAACGTTCCATCTAAAAGGTATATTGGCAACTGGTTTGTTCGTTGTTACCCAGAGCATATTTTTAAAATTATATTAGTTGAAAATATTGAATAAAAAAAAATGCTTTGGGTAACAACGAACAAACCGGTTGCCAATATACCTTTTAGATGGAACGTTTGAAATCATCCAATTAGAATAGAGACAGGTGCCGAATCCTATAGCGGAATGTCTAGATGCTACCCGGTTTTATCATACTGGTTGGACAAAATCGGATATTTTGCAATATTTTCATAAAAGATTAAAAAAAAAAATTAGGAATATTTTTATAAGAAGTGACATTGGTATATCAAACTAAAGTTTTTTGGAAATATTTCAATGTACAACAAACGTTTGCAACCCTAAAATCGCACAAGTAATAGTTAGTCAGTTTTTGGACTGATACCCGATTTTATCCAACTCTCCCCTACATGAAGGAACAATTTTAAAAATTATTAAAAACATGACAAGGAAGAGGACATTTTAAGTACTCAGACTTATAAAAACGAAGTTAAAAAATTTCTTTTATTTTTAAAGAAAACTACCAATAAATTAAGGTGGACCTTTCATCTTATTTCCATTTTATGAGGAAATTGTTATAATCGCGATACACAAATACGTCTCTGTAATGTCATGAACGTCCCCAGTTTTGCTTATGACCCATTTTATAGACTATAATTTTCTTTTTAGTTGGTCAATAGATTGCTGCCTTAGAAAAGCGAAACATTTCGTGAAATAAAAAATAATGAACGAATTGAAAGACAATAATACCTATTAAACGTTACAAATAAAAGCACATTATCTTACCTTAAAACTGATCCCATTCACGAACTAATTGAATGAAGATAGGCTCGTTTTGAACCAGCAACAAATTTTCAAGTTTCGGCAGGCCATAAAAGATCGTAAAAACAATAAATTGAGAGTGATAATAGCTTCTCTTATTTATTGCTTGAGCTGAGCCCTTAAACGATCTACGAGGATCAACACATTTTACGAAAAAGGGAAAGTAAGCGGGTCTGACTAGGACATTAGGAAAATTGATGTTTTTTGTCAAAATACTGCCTGCTGCTTAAATATTAAATATCAGGAGGGTGTCGGTTGTTGGGAAACTAAATAGGAATTTGACATGTTTACTGCTTTAAAACTTGGGCTCAGTAGCGGCTCGGTACTTAGAAATGCGGGGGTTCATTTTTAGCACTCGTAATAGTCGAGACAAAATTTAAAGGTTAATAATTATGAAGCAATTTAACATTTCTATGTTATCAATAGGGTGCGAATATCAGGTAGTGATGGACCAGTGTCAGAGATTTATTTGATGAACAGCAACGCAATGAGAGAATGAAAAAGTACAATAAATAGTGCGAATCAAATACAAATTAAAGACTTAAGAGTATAAAACGGTGAATTTAAATAGTTTTATAATAAGAAGAGAGATTTTACTCACTTTAGAAAGGTGTTATTTCAGCAAGTTTAAAGAAACAATTTCCACTTAATAGATAACTCTGACCAAAATGAGAATTACTAATAATTTTACACAAAAAATGGTTAAATAAATTACTCAAAGAATACTTACGCAATTGGAGCAAAATACTTTGGTTCTGGTGCAGTACTCTCCATGCGAGGGGTAATTCACTGAGAAAAATTTGTACACCATTTTCCATATTGCCGAATTTTCTTCGTATTTTCCTCGGTATTTTCCTTGTATTTTCTGTATTTTCCTTGTATTTTCTTAATTTTTCTCGTATTTTCTGTATATTCTTTGTATTTTCTTAATTTTTCTCGTATTTTCTGTTTTTCTTGTATTTTCTTAATTTGTACTCAACACCATTGTTCTTATCGATTCACATACCTACTTAAAATTAAATAATTCTAAATAATATTTAATATAAGGTTTTTTTTTAATAATAACGGAACTGGCGACCTTTTTTTTTTTAAAAGTCAAAAAACTAATTTTTGGCAGCGTTGTTTTCCCATCACTAAAACCGTCGAAAATCCGGCAGCGTTGTCAGATCTTCCAACGATTTTGCGCCATTGCCAAATTGATTGCCGCGCGTATTTTCCTTATGTTGCCTGTATTTTCCTCGTAATTTTTGTATTTTTCTCGTATTTTCTTTGTATTTTCTTTGTATTTTCTGTATTTTATTCGTATTTTCTGTATTTTCTTCTTATTTTCTGAATTTTCTTCGTATTTTCTGCATTTTCCTCGTATTTTCTGTATTTTCTTTTGTATTTTCTAGCATTTGTACACCATTTTTGCCAGTGAATTACCCCTCGTCTCCATGACTTAAAAATTGTTCTTGACTTTAAACTGAATAGGCGAACAGGCATAATGTTACCTTACACAATTTACCTTACACAATTACACAATTGTTACAACTCTCTGAATAAGTGATCCCTCGAGTTTTTATACAGTTTTGTAACCCTTATCAACTGGAAGAAGGGGTTCCGTTTTGCTATGTCAGCAATACTTTTGCACGTTAATGAAAGAGGAGATTTCTCTGGATGTACTATTAGAAATGACACCCTTTATCTCAACCAATTACAAACAATTAACTTTTATCACCATTCGTCTACCGACTCCTCCTACTCCTACGAAACTAGAAATATCCTTGTCCTTGTTCTATACACTATCTTTCTACTACACCTCTTCTTATTAAGCTCAATACCCACTAAGAGTCTTAGCACCACAGCGAAATACGAGATGAGTAATCCATTCTTAAGGATACCAATCCTCCATATCCGACAATATATTTATTATTAATAAAGTGACTAAAATTCTAAAGGCAATTAGTACTTGCCATAACGGACGGCATACATACATTGACGGTGCCCCTTTTCTCCCCTGAGGGGAGCTGCTCGTAATGTAATATCATTATTAAAAAGCGAAATCTCAAAAATGATAAAGCCCAGAAAGCTAAAAGTTTACAGACACTACTTATGTTGCATTGCACAAAGGGATTTACCAATAATTAACTAATCAGGCGATTTTGACTGTGACATTGAGTGGCTCGGTTAGCTTTTAAATAATTTTTGTACAAGTTTATAAAAATTTAAACAAGTCTGTACAAGTTTATAGAAGCTTGTACAAAGTTGTACAAGATTGTAAAAGTGTGTACAAATTTGTATGCACATCAGGCTGTACGCACTCTTACACGTTTGTACAAGTATATACAGATATGTACAGACGTGTAAAAACTGGTAAAACTTTATACTAACTTGTACAAACCGGTATAAATTTAAACAAGAGTTGCACAAAAGTTAACCGATCAGCTTTAATTGTGACTAAATTATGTTTGTCAATATTATTACTGTTACAGTCTAAATTACCTGATTAGGTAATTATTGTTAAGCCTTTGTGCAAATCCAAGATTAGTGTCTCCAAAATCTCAGGTTCCTGAGAGGTACCGTTTTTGAGATATCGTTTTTTAATATTGGCATTAAATTAGGAGCTGCTCCCCTCTGGGGAAAGAGGAATTACTCGTAATGTAAATAATAAAATTGCAATTTGCAGAAAAAGCTATATTATTAAAAAAACTTTCATTCCACCTTCATTGTTCGAAAGATTTTTTAAACTTTCATGGTTTTTAAACTTAGATGTCTTTTTCTTGCTTTACCAATAAATTTTACTATGCGATATAATGACATGAAATATATTTTATGATACATAAACATTTGATAGAGTACCTTATTATGTAATCAAAACCTCCATTATCATGATATGATAATGATAATATTATCAATTAGATACGGTAAAGTTAAACAGGGTGAGTCGGGAGAAACGGACCAAATTTCAGGAGTGTAATATACACGCAAAAACAATTTGAAAAAACCGATATGTTCTTATTCGATAATCATTTGTTTTCAAGTTATAGCATAATTCCAAATTAAGAAAAGTTCATACATAAATGGTTTCCTAATCATGGCGTTCTTTTAATAAATGTTCAAAAATACCGCCATTGACTTCTAAACATTTTCTGCTTCGTCTACGTCTGCTCTTCTAATTGCTTCATGTCTTTCTTCTTTAAAATTGGCCGCAGTATTTCTAATACGTCGAACTAGTGCATCCCGAGTGTCAACTTTTACTTTGTACACTTCATTTTTAAACCAGCGCCATAAACAATAATCTAGTGCTGTACCGCGACCAATATCGGATAAAACATATGGGTTTTCTTACATTGTTTTCACGTGTATATAATACACTCCTGAAATTTGCTCCGTTCCTCCCGACTCACCTCGTATAGCTTTTGAATCAATACTATAATATTTCCTAAATTTAAAAAAAAAATATTTTTCGAGTTTTTTTTCCAACCCTATTTTTTGATCGAAAGTCATTACCACAATCTACTTCCACCCCGCAACACATTTAATTTAAGCATTAGCGTAGTTTAGCGTCAGACCCTGCTGGTATTAGGCAAGTTATTAGCCAATTTAATCATATATTTTAATTCTCAACAAGATTCTGGCCCAAAGTATTCAGTTTAAAAAAAAATTAGATGAAACTACTAAATATAATTTACTTTAATTTATGCAGATTAAATTCCAGAAATACTTTCTAAATGGACGATTATGTAAAAATCTAAGTACTAAACACATGTTTCTGTTGAGACCATGACACCGACTCAATATTTCACCTTTTCAAAATAAATTAGGAATAATTAAACCAACCACCAGTATCCTTTATTAATGATTTAGTGAACACTGCAGTTACTTAAAACTACTAAACATAATTTACTTTAATTTATGCCGATTAAATTCCAGAAATACTTTCTAAATGGACGATTATGTAAAAATCTAGGTACTAAACACATGTTTCTGTTGAGACCATGACACCGACTTAATATTTCACCTTTTCAAAATAAATTAATAATAATTAAACCAACCACCAGTATCCTTTATTAATAATTTAGTGAACACTGCAGTTACTTAAAACTACTAAACATAATTTACTTTAATTTATGCAGATTAAATTCCAGAAATACTTTCTAAATGGACGATTATGTAAAAATCTAAGTACTAAACACATCTTTCTGTTGAGACCATGACACCGCCTCAATATTTCACCTTTTCAAAATAAATTAATAATAATTAAACCAACCACCAGTATCCTTTATTAATGATTTAGTGAACACTGCAGTTACTTAAAACTACTAAACATAATTTACTTTAATTTATGCAGATTAAATTCCAGAAATACTTTCTAAATGGACGATTATGTAAAAATCTAGGTACTAAACACATGTTTCTGTTGAGACCATGACACCGACTTAATATTTCACCTTTTCAAAATAAATTAATAATAATTAAACCAACCACCAGTATCCTTTATTAACGATTTAGTGAACACTGCAGTTACTTAAAACTACTAAACATAATTTACTTTAATTTATGCAGATTAAATTCCAGAAATACTTTCTAAATGGACGATTATGTAAAAATCTAAGTACTAAACACATGTTTCTGTTGAGACCATGACACCGACTCAATATTTCACCTTTTCAAAATAAATTAATAATAATTAAACCAACCACCAGTATCCTTTATTAATGATTTAGTGAACACTGCAGTTACTTAAAACTACTAAACATAATTTACTTTAATTTATGCAGATTAAATTCCAAAAATACTTTCTAAATGGACGATTATGTAAAAATCTAGGTACTAAACACATGTTTCTGTTGAGACCATGACACCGACTTAATATTTCACCTTTTCAAAATAAATTAATAATAATTAAACCAACCACCAGTATCCTTTATTAATGATTTAGTGAACACTGCAGTTACTTAAAACTACTAAACATAATTTACTTTAATTTATGCAGATTAAATTCCAGAAATACTTTCTAAATGGACGATTATGTAAAAATCTAGGTACTAAACACATGTTTCTGTTGAGACCATGACACCGCCTCAATATTTCACCTTTTCAAAATAAATTAATAATAATTAAACCAACCACCAGTATCCTTTATTAATGATTTAGTGAACACTGCAGTTACTTAAAACTACTAAACATAATTTACTTTAATTTATGCAGATTAAATTCCAGAAATACTTTCTAAATGGACGATTATGTAAAAATCTAAGTACTAAACACATCTTTCTGTTGAAACCATGACACCGCCTCAATATTTCACCTTTTCAAAATAAATTAATAATAATTAAACCAACCACCAGTATCCTTTATTAATGATTTAGTGAACACTGCAGTTACTTAAAACTACTAAACATAATTTACTTTAATTTATGCAGATTAAATTCCAGAAATACTTTCTAAATGGACGATTATGTAAAAATCTAAGTACTAAACACATCTTTCTGTTGAAACCATGACACCGACTCAATATTTCACCTTTTCAAAATAAATTAATAATAATTAAACCAACCACCATTATCCTTTATTAATGATTTAGTGAACACTGCAGTTACTTAAAACCTTGTCAAAACCATTTTCTACTCGAGTATTATTCAAGTCTTTTAGGCCACATCGCCATTCGAATCCATTTAACACAGTTAATTAACGAAAATAGCTCTATCGTAAATTTGAAATTGCCTTCTTTTGTTACTCAAAATGTATTTATTCTCGGTCTTATAATTAAGAAACTTATTGCTGAATCTGGAATCGTTTATGAAATTGGGTTTCAGTACAATAATACCAAAGTTTGTGTTTAGTTTAAACGGGGGTTGAAACTATTGAAACGTAGCTGCGAGTATTAAAAGACAAACAGCTTATTTTAGAACTTTTAATTAGAACTGTTACAGGTTTAATGGTGTTACAGAAAATATAATTAGCGTTTTTTTTTGTTTCAAAATATTGTAACTAACTAGCAGATTCTCGCCCTCTTCTTCCCTCCCCACTCTTTTTTTTCTCTCTTTTACCCATCTCTTTCTTTCACTTCCGTCCCTTACCACTAACCTCTTTACCCACCTTGAATCAATAAAATCGTTAAAATATTTAATAAAACTCAGAAACATTACTAAATCAGTACCTGTATGTAATGTATACGCGTAGGCTAATTACAAATCCAGTCGTTTTATAAAACGCCTAGTCGTTTTATAAATGACTACGTATATTGTAAAATGAAGAATAAGAACTAAATTTTTATAATTCGACTGAACTTTTTAGGCGTTTCATAAAACGCCGAATTGCTCTTAGGCAGTAAACGGTTCTTTAATCTCGTTTGTTTTAGTAGGATATGACTGATTATAACTTGTCGTTTTGTAAAAGACTGGAAAGTTCTTAGGCATGTTATAAAACATCGATTTAAATTGTTGCTTGATCGTATAATATTTCAAACAAATAAATAGTAAGTTGGACACTTTATTTTTGTCATAACATCATAAAAGAAATTAATGGGTAACTCTTACAATACATCAATACATGTTCCGACATTCATATAATTTGAAAGTAATATTATTTTACGCTTGAATGAAATTTACTATTGCATTTCAAGTAAGCCTTAAAACAAAAACACTTATTTGTGTAGCACTGCGTTTTGCTTGCTTTGCAGAAACCTTTTTTGAATCCCTGCCCTCCAAATTTAGAAAACTTTGTCAAAGCTTCTCTCAAAGAAATCATTTTTCCTTCCAAAACCTGAATTGGTTTGGGATATACAATGCCAACGATTTCGTCTCTTGAAAACCATCGATTCAAAATGCCATTCTTGGTACCAATTTGGTATACTCCATTTTTTATTTCTACGATAGTTCCCAATATATATTTTAGGGTCTAGTGGTTCCCTATCGAATGTAGGTACTTAACCGCAATATTCTGACCAAGAAAAAGAGGTTTCAACTTTTGGTTGGTATTTTGAAGCATTTCTTCTGCAGCACGTTATTGACCAGCAACACATCCCATTCTTTGTAACCAATATAAATCGCTGTTATATAAAATGCCTAAGTACTTTAAAGTCTTTTACAAAACGACTAGTTATAATCAGTCATATCCTAAAACAAACGAGATTGAAGAACTTTTTGCAATAAGCCTGAGAGCAATTCGGCGTTTTGTGAAACGCCTCGGCGTTTTGTGAAACGCCTAAAAAGTTCAGTCGAATTGTAAAAATTCAGTATTTATTCTTCATTTTACAATATACCTAGTCATTTGTAAAACGACTGAATTTGTAAGTAGCCTACGACATATATAATATGAAACCTATAAAAAACTATAGAAAACTATAAACGTATAGAAAACTAAATTGAATTAATATTAAATAATTATTGCATTTTATATCCCATTTGACTGCAATAATTTTAAATACCTCTAATGCTCTCAGAATATATTAAAAAAATGCTATAAAACTTATGAAAGGGGTTATACGTATATAAAACTGGAATTATTATTTAATAATATTTCTATTTATTTCACGTCGGTCTGTTTAGGAAAAGCCATTTGAAAAGTTTTTATTATAGGGTATATAGGTCCGTTCGGAGCACGTTTTAAAATTATTTTGAATTATATAGGGTGATTCAAATAAAGTTACGGACCAAATAAGTTAAAAATTTAAATGGATTACCCTGTATATCTTAACCCCGATCTTCTTAACATAGTATAAAACAAAGTCGCTATCCTGTCTTATGTGCTTAAATCTTTAAAACTACGCAACGGATTTTAAAGCGATTTTTTTTTAATAGATAGAGTGATTCAAGAGGAAGGTTTTTATGTATAATTAGCGACCCGCCCCGGCTTCGCACGGGTGGAATTTCAGAAAGTGGCATGCTGGGTACTAATATATCGGGTTTGTTCGGGTTTGTATTTATACCAGCGGGTTGCAACGCATGCCGGGTACACGCTAGTAACAGTATAAAACAAAGTCGCTGTCGCCCGTCTGTCCCTATATGTGCTTAAATCTTTAAAACTACGCAACGGATTTTGAAGCGTTTTTTTTTAATAGATAGAGTGATTCAAGAGGAAGGTTTTTATGTATAATATTATAACATAATATTGTAGAGAAACACTGATACATTTAGAGGTTTGTTCGGGTTTGTGTTTATAAATCTTGACGTGATGGTGAACTCGCCTTATTATCTCAGAAAAAGCGACGTCGTATAATGTCGAGCTGCAACGCAGGCCGGGTACACGCTAGTTAATATTAAAATACTTTATTGTAAACAAAAGTTACAAAAGGCGAAGTTGAGGCAAAACCTCCTAGCTTTCTTTTTATATAATTCGATAGCGCATAGTAAATTAAGGCAAGTTACTCTTATAATTCTGGTACCTAAGTCGTGTCGTTTCTGAGATATTTAGCTTTTTTGAAAATGTAGATCATAATTTAAGAAGCCTACTTGCTATACGCATTTGAGATGTAGAGATGTTACAAGTTGTATTAATGATAAAAAATGCAGGGTGTTCCATTTCAAATAAGAAAGATAAGAAATTCAAAATAACATTTCACACACCCTGTACACTTTTTTGAAGAGATCTATATTTTAGAATTAAATGTGATATTTTGAATACAATTTGAAACACCCACCTCAAATAAGGTAAATGACCCAAATTCAGACAGGGTTCATAATTCCGACATATATTTAAATAACTACTAAAAATAAGAAATCTGTAAAAAAAAATAAACTAACTAATATTTTAGCCCAACGAGGAAACTGTTACCGGTGCTTGTGTATAAAATTTCTTCTTTATCCGAAAATAGTTATAGTGAAACATAGCCTAAAACAATTACATGTCAGTGTGATCGTAGTCGATACAACAACGTATTGATTTTGTTATAAGGTAAGCCACATTTGCTATGATTTAGTTGTACTATATATTAATTAGTTTAAAAAAAAATGGTGGAATATTTGAGTTATGTGTTTAATAGCCTTTAAATATATGATTTAAAATGAAGATTAGTTAAAATTTTAAAGAGATTTAAATATTTTTAGGGTGTCGGATTTAGGTAAAATCAAACAATAGTTTCCTAATTCAGACATAGGTGTCGAAATTATGTACAATGTTCACTAGGCAAAATATATATTTTTTCTCTTTCATTTTTAATAATATTGCATTTGATAATGCGTGTTTCTTCACTTGCCATAAGTCCGACAGGGGTGTCGGATTTATGTACACGAAGTGTCGAAATTAGGTTAGGCAGAGCTCAGTTAAATTGTTACCCAATCTAATCATAAGAAAGTATAAATGAGATTATAATTTATATTTATTTTAACTAATTATAATTAGGGATGGGAAAGAGAGAAAAAACTAAAAGTCTTCCTCCACAAAATTTAATAGAATAAAAAATTCTTCAAGGGCATCTACATGTTTCGAACGTAGAAACGTTCATCATCAGGAGACAGAAAATTCTACGTTCGAAACATGAAGAGACCTTTAAAGAATTTTATTCTATTAAATTTTGTGGAGGAAGACTTTTAGTTTTTTCTTTCTTTCCCATACTTTAAACTCCACTTTAAGCATGGACTAGGTACTTCTTCAAATTATAATTGACTTTTTAATGGGGTTTTTTCTCTTTCCAGCATGTCTACTATTAAAAAATTCACAGATCTTGCACCTTACGCAAGCATCCTATGTATTGAAAATACCTGACATAGCTTTAAAATTTTAATGACCTATGTCATGTAATTAAAGCCCACATTCTAATTTGGATTTTGTAAAAGTTTAAAAAATGTTCTTTAATTTTACAGGGTCCGCCCAAATTTGGTTTTAACAAATGGGATAATTTTTTATTATTGATTTCTCAGAAAATTTTATTCTACATAAAAGTTTTGCATCTTGAGTAAATCGTTTTGACGTATTCAAATCTTCTGTGGCATAGACAGGGTGAATATAAAAGAGAAAAATATGACGTCAGTGACTCAAAAAATTTTAAAAATTTAAAAACTGAAACAGCCATATTAACAGTTAATGTGGAAAGTTAATATGAAAAGTGTAAAAATTCAATAAGGGCAAAAATTTGATTTTTAACTTGACTTTTCTTGAAAACTATTAGCACTAGAAAAAACTTTATTTAACTTTTTATCTTGGATTTATTAGTTCTTTAATATGGCTGTTTCAGTTTTTAAATTTTAAAAAATTTTTGAGTCACTGACGTCATATTTTTCTATTTTATAGTCACCTTGTTTATGCCACAGAAGATTTGAATACGTCAAAATGATTTACTCAAGATGCAAAACTTTTATGTAGAATAACATTTTCTGAGAAAACAATAATAAAAAATTTATTTCTAAGAATAATTCATATAAATTTGTTTATAAACAATAATATTCACATAGCAGACCAACCAAGGTGAACTATAAATAATCCCAAAAAAACGAAAACAAAAATAAAAGTTTGACACCCTTTATCTTGGTTGTTATCAATTTTGGGATAATGCAAGTTTAAATAAATCGCATTATTTCGCCTTAAGGAGCCTGCTGTTGCTCTGTGTCCCATTACGTTTGGGACACCCTGTATATTAACTAAAACATATTATATTAACTGTATGGTTTTATTTCTAAGAATAATTAATATTAATTTGTTTATAAACAATAATATTCACATAGCAGACCAACCAAGGTGAACAATTGCCTTATATTCAATCGGTCATATTGTCTAAGCCTACTTATGCTATGTTTTTAAATTATACTTATTTACCCAAGCGTTCAAAATAGACCATGAAGATTTTCATGAGATAGGTAGGGGTGCAAAATATAACCAATCACCCGGTACAATAACATTTTCTGAGAAATCAATAATAAAAAAATGATCCCATTTGTTATCCAAATTTGGGCGGACCCTGTAATATGCAATTATTGTGCTCCAACTTTTTGCCTCCCGCTTTTTTTTTTCGATATAATATTCCGATTTAAATAACGTGAACTTACCTTAGTTATAACTTATCTCAATAAATCACTTTTTAACAAAGTTACTATGGCGTTCTTTAAAACACAAACTAAACTAAACATTATTCATTATTTACTTGCCGACTTTACGCTGATTCATATTTATATTTCTACCAAGTATTATCAGAGTATTATGTTACAAGACCGATCTAGATATTGCGCTGTTGGCCGCGACAGACGGCAGAGCGACATCGACATGAGCGACATCGACATGAGCGACATCGACATGAGCGACATCGACATGAGCGACATCGACATGCAATGCAAAGTTTGCGTAAACACGATCCTTATAGTATTTTCAATACTAAAACATTACAAATATTCAAAAGAAAATCTTGAACGGGCATTAGACGCTTTAAAAAAAGGAATGCCTTTTACAACTGCATCATAATAATTTAATGTTTCCAGAACAACGTTAATCGGAAAAATAAAGGGAATTTATCCTGAGAAATGCAGATGTGGGGCCTTAACAATTTTAACTTCAGAGGTAGGACATTTTCTGGAGCAATTGATTTTTAATATGATATAATAATTTACAATATTGACGATTATTATATGTTATTGTCAACTTTGAGAATTAATTATTATCCAGGAATTATTAATAATAAGATAGAGGACAAAATCGTGGTTAATGCAATGACTAAATCAGAAAGAAATAACCGGAAATGGCCAAACACCAAAGATGAAATTGAATATAGTTACTAGGAAATAGTACAAAAAATAAAACCTCCACGCGAAATTAATCAAAGGGGATTTTATTTTATTGAAAAGCTTGAAAAGCATAAAAATGGCGAGGACTTCATCATTTGAGGAGTCTGCATGTTTTTTTATACTGAACATTTTTTTATAAGTATCCAAAATATCTTTTTCCTACGAGCGTGCGCAAAGTAGTACTTTGCGCACGCATTTTTGTGTGCAAAGTTACACTTTTCCGCACTAGTGCGGATAAGACTTTTATCCGCACTGGGTGCGGAAAAGTAAAACTATTCAAAAATCTCCTTGGTAGGGAATATTTATATTTATTTTAGTAGCTGTAAACTATTTTATGGCAATGTGAGAAGCCGTTGCAAGAGTATTCTCTTTTATCTTTACCATAAGCCACCCACTGAATGAGCTTACTGGATCGGCTATCACTTTGCAGAATGTGAGTAATTGCTCTTTTGTTATAAATGTTATAAACAAATAATTTAGTTTCCTATTATTTTTTTTATTGTTATGTAATTTTTTAATTTTCTATTATTTTTTTTTGTTATGTAATTTTTAGTTGTAAGTATATTATATTTCTTTCTTTAAAGTCGAATTAAAAATTATTAAATAAATTATCATATTTTTATTTTTGTTGTTATCTGATATGAAGCTCGTAGGAAAAATGTTGTTCCTAACAAGTGCGCAAAGTGCTTTTCCGCACGCAAGAACTTATCCGAACTCCGCTTCGCGTCGTTCGTCCAACTGTACTTGCGTGCGGAAAAGTATCACTTTGCGCACTTGTTAGGAAAATAACTATTTTGTATTAAGTGCGCAAAATAGGTGTTTTTTTAATGGTACATGAGATTGTAAATTTTTACCGAGACCGTTAGGTAGAGGTTAAAAATTCAATCAAATGTGCCATAAAAACACTTTTGCGCGCGAAATAAAAACAACATTTTTTCTACAACTGTTTGTTGTTAACTATTTTTTATCGTGTTTAGAAAAAAAATCTAAAATCATAATTCATTTAAGGTATTATTTCTTACACCTGTTCCCATTACTATGGAAACCTAAAATTGTTTAAATTTTATTGATTGTCAAATCTATCGTTTTTCGTGTCAAAATTTTATAGTTGTTTGCTCAAGTTTGATACCATTTAAATGTCTGAAAGTGATAGTGAGACGCCTCACGAAATTACGGATGCGGCAGAAATCGGTATATCAAATCTTTTGCCCGTGAAATCAAGAATCAAATATGAGAAAGTGTACACTCAGTTTCGCGAATGGTGCAATATAAAGAAAGTAAAAACAGTAACAGAAAATGTTTTGCTCTGTTTTTTGGAGGAAAAGTCGAAAATTTTAAAGCCACCTACACTATGGAGTACCTATTCGATGCTTAAAAGTACCCTAAACATAAAGGAAAATATTGATCTGCAGCGGTTTACTAAATTGGTTCCATTTTTAAAGAGCAATTCCATTGGATATAGAGGAAAGAATAGTAACAAAGGAGGATGTAGCAAGGATGAGAACTTCACCGTTAATTACTATTCTAATAAAGATTGTTAATTTAATTCACTTTAATAATAAACTTTTTTATAAAAAATGTTTTGGAAATTAATTTTTGCATTTTTATACGAAAACATCAATCAGCTGAGCTTGCCGTGAAAAAATATCATTTTTTCACGGTGAAAAAATGACATTTTTTTACGGTGAAAGAAAGCGACGTTTTGTGCATTCATAGTAACCAAAAAAAGTCATATTTTTTTGACAGTTGTAGAAAAAAGATAATTATTAATGTTTTATGAGTAATGTGGTTTTTTTGTTTCATATTTAACCTAATAAAAATAATAATATGTAAAGTCGCCACAGTGGTTCTTTTCCCGTGCGTCATCACTTTTACGTCATCAAAATCGTATGAATCAAATCAAAATTACGAGACGAAAAAAGTCAAAACTAAGTTAAGTTCAGAAAATGGACGTGCCTGCCTACCGTTTGACGTACCTACATAATATCACGAAAAATTATTATTTATTTTAAGTTTTGCCCGGCATTCTCTATTATCTAAAAGAAATTGACAAACAAATGTTTATACATTTAATACTATTTTTAAAGCTTAAAATCTACAAAAGTTTGGTGTTTTATTGACTATTAAAATCGCAAAAGTCAAATTTTTAACATCCTTTCATTTAAGGAAATTTAGCCACTGCCGTAAACGTTTCAAAGAACTTTCACGGTTAGAATATTTAAAATAAATAAATTAGTTATTATAAACATCCATAAATACTTACCGCCAAAACAGATGGTGGGTATAATTACCTCTAAAAAGAACTATTTTTAGAAACAGGAACAGTTCTAAGGCAAACAGATTTACAAAATACGAATTAGATTGGCAGATCAAAATAAGGTTGACAATGACGTTCTAAAATACAACGGTTGTCAACTAAACAAATAAAGAAAGTAATTAACTGACGTTTATAGTTTTATCCTTGTCTAGCACGTTATATTATTGCGGAATTTTGGAGACGTTCTTTTATGCTTTTATTCAAACTTGTTATTGTAATAAACAAGGATGCAGAGTTATTAACCACGTCGAGTCCTGATCATTGATTGATGACGCACGGGCAAAGATCCACTGTGGCAACTTTAATTTTAGTTTTATTTAAATATGTATTTTTAGATTTTTAAGTATATAAGTACGTGAATATAGGTACGTACTTGATACTTAGGTGAGTAAGTGCATGCTTTTATTCATGTGTCAGATTATTGTTCTTAAAATGACGGATTTAAAGCCACTGTCTGAACAACGGTCATGACAATGTCAGATTTATGGACAATTTTTTTTGCAATGTCGGATTTATGTTCGGATGTACAAAAAGATAAAATAATTATTTTTGTGTTTTCTTTTTTATCTTTGGTTAAAACATTTTATGAAAATAAATTTTAAAAGGCTCAAACTTTTTCGAAAATATACCAAAGTAACTCCAAAAAGTGATTTAGGTACGATTCTGCTTAAAAACAGTACACAGTATGCTTAAAGTGTCCACACAAAAAAATCTATACTCTAGTTGAATATAAAATAGTCAATTCAATCCTTTTATATACTCCCTATTTAACCCACACGAAGTTGAATTCGAAATGAACTTACTGTTGGTGTCAACAAATATATTGTTTTTGAATATATGGTAGAGTTACTTTAATGCTTGGTATGTTGTTGTAACTAAATATAACATAAATCGTAGCTGACTCTAACTGGTTTATATTTATTATATTATATGTATAGTATCAACAAATATAAAGACCGAAATTTAGTTAATTATAATCTATACCCACCTCCAACAGTTTTAAAGATACTTAACACTTATACATTTTTTTTTAAATTTAATTACATCTCTTAAAAGCAAAAAATGCTGCCTATAATTAAACGTACCTAAATCACCATCTATATTAAAAAGTTCAACCAACAATAAATTTCGTTTTGAACAAAATATTTGTGTAAATTTATTAAAATTTGTACCAATAGAAAATTAATTATGAAATATCAGTAACAATCTACATCCCAATTAAAAAAATAACTTGCATAGCAATTTCATCAAAATATGCACCAATTACTCATTACACTACAATATACAATTTCTCTGGTAGTAACCATTATAAATTTTTACAAAATAATTACGATGAAAATATTGGAAATTCGAATCCATGATTATTTTGGTTAAGTGCATTCTATTAAAACTCTTAATTAAAGTGATGTAAAATATTGTAAATGTAATAAATTCTTTACCTGAAAAACAAAATTGAGATAAAAATTACCACCCTTAATATTAAAATACTTACCACTTATTTTGTGGGCGACCAACTAGAGAAACATCTATATTATACGATGGCCGTTTCGATGCTAAAGAGTTTACGCGGTTGTGACTTGCTTATTATAGAAAGAGACTTCGTATAGGCAGAAGGCTCTGGGATCGACTTTAGAAATGAAAATTGCCAATTGAGTCTGTGAATTTAAAAAATGCCAATTATAAAAATAAAATCTATTAATCAAAGAACATAAAATAAGGGTTGGTTTAGTTTTGAGTATTTACAATAAAAGGTTTTCTATTTACTTATTTTACTCTTGACGACTCTTCTCCCGACCCGCGGGCACATGTCTTACGTCATTTACTCATGACGGGATTTCAAGAACGACTGCCTATTTCGTTTTCTATTCAATGGTCAATGCTACATCATCTTAGGTCAGCACAATTTTGCTCACTCAGTAAGTTAAACAAATTATGTTGACTACTAATTATAATGCAAGTTTACTGAACAACAAAATATTCATCGCTTTTGTTTTAACGCAAGTTTTCCGGTTTAAAGAAATATAATTTTACAATCAACTAAATAAAACACAAAATTTATCAAATAAGTAAATTTCCAAATTTTGTATCGTGACAGTATTAAAGAGTGGTGAAGTGCATTGAAGGTGCATGAAGAAAAATTGAATTGTATACTGTTGGTACCGAATTTACAGTGACCAGGAGTGACTTAACTCACAAACGTGAACTAGATTCTTTAGATCTCTTTAAAAAGAAAAAATGACAAAACTGCATGCAAGCGAAAGGCCCAAGAGGACATATATGGGAGAAACCTTCGGAAATTATAAAAAGCGTCCTTTCAATAAATTTACCGAAGGAATTGATTACCACCGAGATAAATCTCATAAGAAGGAATGTGTATAACAGTGATCGTAAGCTCATTCCAGCCTTGCCTAAAGATATTCATGAAGAACATACTGTAGTTGACATGTCATTGTATTCTCCTAAAACAACAATAAGTGAAATTTTTTTGTTTATTTACTGCAGCTAAAAATATCGTTGTTTTTTCTCGCCAACAAATATTACTACGTTGTGTAAAATGAATGTTATATATATGGATGGCACATTTTCTTTTTGTACGAACTATTTTAATCAATTATTTACAATTCATGGTAATTATATTCCTCTTTTATACCGTGCGAGCAAAAACTATTTGCATCAAAGAGGGCTTGGATTAAAAAACGTCGGGCTTGGTTTAGATCACAATGATATGGGGACGATATATCTATCCAAATCTAGGTTATAATTTTGTCAAATTCATATTATGAATGAGTAATAAAATAAGTAGACAAATACAATATAATTTTTGTTGTTAACAAAATTAACAAAGTAAGAATATACAGAAAGAAAAAAAAAATAATTACATAAATTGCTGAAATTGGCCACCGCCATGCTCCAAGCATAAATTCACACGTCTCTTCATATTTTCGAAAGTGTTGACCAGCATCTCTGGAGAAATGTTACCACATTCTTGGATAATCCTTTCTTGTAATTGTTCTTACAGATGGTCTTCCTGCTTCTTTTTTGTGTTGTATAGAACCTGTTTCCCTAAACACAGCCACGGTTCCTTTCAGGCAATAATAAAAATCCCCAGCAATAAAAGCAACGTTATTAAAATGTTCGTGAAAATCGTCCATGCACAAACCCGGATTGTATTGCCACTCACCATTTACTCTAACCCCGTTTAGAAAATACGCTTCAACCATGAATGTTTTGTGCTGTTCCGTAAAGCCCATTGTGTAAATTGTTCAAGAAATTGGAAAAATTAGCGATGAATCAAATTACTTGTAACGACTGTCAAAGATGACGGAATAACTGATTGATTGTTAATTTAGGTAGTTACTGACACCCAACAGGTATTAAGCTCTACGGCTAAGCATTACGTCCTTAGATGCAAGGCCCTCTTTAATGCAAATATTTCTTGCTCGCACGGTATTGTCTGTTACTAAATAAGACTGCTGACACATAATATAATATTTAACTTTTTCTGTTGCTTAAATCTAAAATTTTGGAAGTTTTCAAAATAGTTTTTGAACCGATAAATGCATTCACATAGCAATACATATCGCACTAAGGAATGTTTTGCCAAAAACGAAAATATAAATGGTTGTAGATTTCACTTACATCAATCGTGATACAGAAAAATTTATTTTTTAGGATTAACTCAAATATAAAGACAAAAACTCTGAAGAAAGTAAATGGCTTATTCACACTTTTGGGCTTACGTATTTAAAACCATCAAAGTTGAGGATTGTTTTATATTCGATTTCATGTCATATATACCAAGTAATGAACTGTTGGATAAATATGCAGACTATTTATTAAATTATTATATACCACCTGATTCCAAGTTTTGACCAAATATATGGGCAGACGAAAATCCAACGGTAAAACAAACGACAAGCGCTTGCGAATCGTTTCATTTAAAATTGAATTATTCGTTTTATTCTTGTCAGCCGTCAATATTTATTTTCCCTGAAAAGTTAAAAGAATTTCAGATCGATACATATTTAAAAATAAAAAGTTTAAATATTCCAGTTAAAATAAAAGACAGCAAGTAAGAAATAAATTAAAATTTATTGAAAACATGGTCAATATCAGTGGCGGCTCGTTAATGAAGGGCTCTGGGGCGCCGCCCTCCCTGCAATTATTTCAAACAGAATCCAAAAATACTTTACTTAAAAAACCAATAAAGCAATGTATGTAAGCGATCCATTAAAATAATTCAAACCAAACATAGCCCTATTCCAGCGGGTAGGTTATACTAAGCGCGGGCATAATTCAAACCAAACATAGCCCTATTCCAACGGGCAGGTTATACTCATAGACAAGCGAGTTACGCGCTCTCAAGGTTATACTAAGCGCGGGCGACCGATTATTCGTCCCGATTCAACACGACTTCTCGGTGGGTTGCCATGACGACGGAGGCGTGACGCACAGTTTACGCGTAAGTTTGACAAAGAAATATATATTAAAAATCCTGAATATGCGGTTGTGAGGACAAAAATTCATTTTTTTTTTGTTTCGTGTGTCTTCTTTTTGACGGGGATGATAATTGGACTATAAATCGGGTGCAGGACTTAAAACATCTTTCGGAGAAAATAAAAAAACATGAAAATAGTGCAAAACATCGTCATAATGTGGTAAGTTTTGAGATGTTAGGACAAACTAATATTTTAACTTGTTTAAGTAGTGCTTATGCTGATGAAATTAAAATTCACAACGAGAAAGTTAGAAAAAACAGACACGTACTTTCGAAAACAATAGATAGACATTTTAAATTTTTTTTATTTAAAGTCAGCGCCCCCCCCCCTGACTCGCTAGTCACGAGCCGCCACTGGTCAATATTCTTCGGCCTGCAAATATTTCTAGAATTAGTTTTGGTAAAACTGTTTCATATCAAAGCCATTAAAAATGTTGTTGATATTATGTTTTAAGCTATAGTTTTTAAGTAATAGCATATAAGTGTCTATATTTAAGATGTACATACGTTCTGATTTTTCCAAGGTTTAATGCTTAGCCATAGAGGTACCTGTTGGGTGTCAGTAACTACCTGAATTAACAATCAATCAGTTATTCCGTCATCTTTGACAGTCATTACAAGTAATTTGATTTATCGCTAATTTTTCCAATTTCTTGAACAATTCATACTATAGGCTGGTTGAAGCGTATTTTCGAAACGGGAGTAGAGTAAATTGTGAGTGGCAATACGATCCGGGTCTGTGCATGGCCGATTTCCACGAACATTTTCCCAACGTTGCTCTATTGCTGGGGATTTTTATTATTGTCTGAAAAGAACCGTGGCTCTGTTTAGGGAAACAGGTTCTATACAACACAAAAAAAGGGCAGGAAGACCATCTGTAAGAATACACCAACAAATTGTATAAGACGCCTGTCCCAAGAAGTGGGAAGATCTTATGGAACATGCAGGACTATTCTTAAGGAGCAGCTAAATTTATTTCCTTATAAAGTGCAAGTATTCCAAGAAATACAAGCCGCAGATTTTGAAAGACGCAAGAATTACTGCAGGAATTTTAGCTTGGAGCATGGCGGTGGCCAATTTTAGCAATTTATGTAATTATTTTTAATTTTTCTTTCTGTATATTCTTACTTTGTTAATTTTGTAACAACAAAAATAAATTTGTATTTGTCTAATTATTTTATTACTCATCACTTTGGCATACCATGTCATAATATGAATTTGGCAAAATTTTAACATAATTTTAGTTAGATATATCGTCCCCATATCATTGTGATCTAAACCAAGCCCTACGTTTTTTAATCCAAGCCCTCTTTGATGCAAATAATTTTTGCTCGCACTGTAGTTATAGTACTTTAAAATGTTATTTTAATGATGACAGACTTAATTATTTTTATTGTACAGCTTACTTTTACAACAATAATAATAATATTAATAGGGGAAAAGTATGTAGTAGGCTTGATCTTGATTGACTGCTTCTTTTAACATTCCCGCTCAAGTGTTCAAACCCATCATTGTTCTGAAATGTTACAGTTTCACATAAAGCTAAGGTTTTGTCAATATGTGTGCGACCATAATATTCTCTGTAGGGCAAGATTTGAATTTAATTTTTTCGTTTAATTTCTTTGGCATAAAAATATTGAGTCTGTATATGTTTCGTTATACTTATGTTGAAGTCATGAAATAGTTTGTTTAGTCATTCACATAACTCTAAAAGAGCTACCAATTCTGCTTCAGTATATAGAAGACAGTGATACACAATCTTGTTTTTTTACTTTTCCAACTAATCAAACTTCCGTTGAATAAAAATAGGTATCCTATTTATATTTTCGATCTTGTTTGTCCCCACCCCAATTCGCTTCTACATATCCTTTTGTTACTCTTTATTTTTTTTTATTCTTCAGTTACTGGATCTGGTTTTGAATTACTAACTGTTTCCCATAATTCTAATTTTAGTAACAGCATTTCCATTTTGTATTTGCAAATTTGCATATAAGTCATTTTTCATTCGTCTTCATTCCATGACGCTTGACGATTTGTCTCAGGGTCACGACACCCACGTTTTGTTAATATAAAGTCGTCAAAAAGACCATAAATCCAAAAAATATATATAAGTCACCGAAAAACTTTTTACCAAACTCCATTATAGGCCTATTTCTTTTTCATCAATCCCTCGAAAAACAGTTTTCAGATAAAAGAAACTTTCCCTGTCAACAAGTCTCGGTGAAAGTTTTAACGATTTCCTCAGGCGCGTCGTCCTGACTGATAATCGCCCTGAAGTCTGCTTCGTATTCTTTATTTACTTTGCAACTACAGTCATTAGTAACTATTGTAACAGGAAGAAGTAAGGCAAAACAGCCACTTTCAAGCGCTCATCTTTCAACCATTTCTCTCTGAAACCGGGCAAAAACACTTTTGGCAAAGTTCGAGACACGATTTCTATTTCTTAACTGCAATTTACGCTTTTATTGGGATCTAATCTTAATGTTACGGCGGAGAATTTATAAATAATTCCATATAATTTATGAAAATGGGTTTCTATAGAAGCTGCTTCTTGTCAGGGGAGTTTAGAAACCATAAAGAGAATATTCAGTAAAATAATGATTTCGTTTTATTAATTAGTAACAGCGCTGGCTACGTCTATAGAAGAACGAAAAATATGATTCCTCTCAAATTTTGAAGTAGAAAATGACCTGCCGCCAATTATAGTCTTTTAACTACAAACATTTAACATTAGGCGCATCCTAATTGGTTAGCAACTGACAAGCATCTGACATAATCAAAGAAGGGTAGCTAGTTGCAAGTCCAGCATTGCCTGAAACAATGTAACAACTATAAAAATGCCAAGGGTGATTCAAGTCCTTAAATAAAAATATTTTTGTTTTGTATAAACAAATTACATAGGCCTGAATGAAATTTGTAATGACGTGATTTTTATTTATTAAGCTCAGTTTTTCTATACAAATAACTAATTGTGTAAATATATAAATATTTGTGTAAAACATTTCCGGCTTTGTCAGAGGCAAAATTAAAGGAGGAAATCTTTGTAAGGCCGCAGATTGGGAGCTTGATGAAATATAATATAGAATTTGAAAAGGTAATGGAAGATAAGAAAAAAATGCATGGAATGCTTTTAAAGAAGTTAAACATAAATTTCTAGAAAATTATAAAGACACAAACTATGTTGATATTGTTGAAAATATGCTGGAAAATTCAGGATTCTTAGTTGTAATATGAGCATAAAGATTCACTTTTTACATCCCATTTGGACTATTGTCCGGAAAATCTTGGGGACGTGAGTGAAGAGCAAGATGAAAGATTTCATCAAGATATTAAAGAGATGGAAAAAAAATACCAGGGCCGCTGGGATACACAACTGATGGCCGATTACTGTTGGAAGAAATCTTCCTTTAGTTGAATATGACAGAAAAATAACCAAAAAAGCTTTTCTAAAAAGAGAAAACTTTTTTTAAGAAGCGTAAAAAATAAATAACTATTTAAAATAGTTTCTATGTGTGTTTTTTTTTCTTAATATATTATAAACCCAGCTTATAAATGAAATAAGTCGTGTTTTTTCTACATTTTTGGATTTTACTGGTTTGAAAAATAACCTTACGTGATAAAAAAAAACTAAAAGCAGATTTGAAATCAGCGCTACCCAATTACTAGAAAACAGTTAAAATTTTTAAATCAACTTTCAAAGTGTTAAAAAATGCAGGCCTATAACTGTATTTTGCGTAGATTAAGAAATTTACATCAACTAGCAATTTACATTACGTTTAAATATGTAGTATGTTTTATATAACGTATCAATTATTGTTATGGTATATAGGAATTTACACCATTTCTTGGGCACAGCTAAAAGGTGAAACACATACTGGGTAAATATAAGAACACAACACTTGTGACTGTTTGAAGGTTAAAAACAAAGATGTTTCTTGAAGGATGAAAGATTTTTGGACTTCCATTGCCTTTATTTGTTTTAAATCACAAAATTTCAACTGGTAAGTATCTCCAGTCGTCTTCAGGTGAATACTAAGTAAGTAAAATAAATACAAGACTATTTATACTAGCTAGGTGCACTGAAGCATAACTGAGGTGGGTGCAGTCATGCGTTCATTTGGCACGCGATCTTATCCTAAGATTACATCTATCTAACAAAGGTTTCCAGATATTTCTCTAAAACTGCGTCTACCAGATCCCCTGCGAGTGTGGCCAATCTTATATAGGTGAGACATTAAGACCACTCGAGACAAGGATTAAAGAACACAAAAACAATACGTTAAAAGGAGAGACCGAAAAGTCAGGTGCAGCTGACCATGCCTGGAAACATGGTCACCATATCATGTGGTCAGAAGCTGAAATCCTACATAAGGAACAACACTGGAGGAAAAGAAAGTTTAAGGAAGCTGCTGCTATTCACCAGAACCCAGGCTGCTTTAGTAAACCATCATAAGAAACATAAGAAATATCTGGAAACCTTTGTTAGATATATGTAATCTTAGGATAAGATCGCGTGCCAACTAAACGCATGACTGCACCCACCTCAGTTATGTTATGCTTCGGTGCACCTAGCTAGTATAAATAGTCTTGCAGTTACTTTACTTATTTAGTATTAACCTGAAAACGATTGGAGATACTTGATACCAGTTGAAACGTTGTGATTTAAAGCAAATAGAGACAACGGAAGTTCAAAACTCTTTCATCATTCAACACAACACTTGATGACCTGAGATTATGCTTTTGTCATGGCGTTGTGATAAAGAAACGGAACAGCATTTTATATAGAATACTGCCCACTTAATCAAGAATCGCTGGGACCAGTCAATTTAATTTTTTTGAATGTGGAGATAAAAATATAAGTCATAGAGAAGTCTGTGATATGTTTGACAATGTCTAGGGTAGTAATTAAGTAATGATAAAGATTGTGTTAAACGTGATCGCATACCTGGGGAGAAAAAAATAAACATATTATCACTACAGGAAGATCCTCATAGCTCAAGCACACCTCTTGGGCGTAACTATAATACCTTTAAAACCACCATAAATAAATTAAAAAAAAGAGAAGTTTCATTCCAACAAACCAGTAATTTATATATTTTATAGTAAAAGACTTATAGCTTTTTAATGTTTTATTAGTATTTATTATAGAATTGCTCTACATATGTCTCGCCTTTCTAGGGCTTTTTCAAGAGTACTTATTATACTAAAGTTAAATTCTAAATTTACAAATTTATATTTTTCTACCACTATTGTAAAATATTGAAAAGAATAATTTATGTTACCTGGGAGCTATTCTTATTGTTTATTATTGGGAATTCCGGGGTTAGTTGACAAAATACACCTATCTAAAATTGGGGTATTTTGGAACATTTGTTGTTCATTAGTGGTCAGGGTTTTATTATTACGTAAGGATTTCTTTATTTCTAATTGCTCTGAAAGGTCCAATCTTTTACCTTTATTTTCAGCATGGATCAATAATTGTAAACTATTTGGGTCTATAAAATGGTTGTTCTCTATGCAATGAGTGGACATCCCTGTGCATTTATAATTTTTTTAATAATTGTATAAGGGTTATTGAACCATGATCCTGATAGGCGAGGGCAATTTTGTAAATAAGCGATTGAGCTAACAGATAATCACCCACGAATTGACCAAGGAGTTTGTTTTTCAGTTGAAGCAGCGTGTTTTTGAAATGGCCAGTCAAAACTACAGATACTAATGGGCACAGGAAAATCCGCACTGGTTCATCGATAATCACGCCCAGTATAATGAAAATAATGTCTGGGCCGGCATTGTTGAAAATAGGGTAGTCCGACCATTTTTCTTTAATAGAACCTCACTGGAGAAAAATATCTAAATTTCTATCGAAATGATTTGGTTCCAGATCTTGCCACTCTATTTCCAGATGAGAATGCTCCTGATTTACCAAGTTTAACCTAATGGTTTGCTCCCCCGCTGGTCATGTAAGAGAGAACTTAAATACAATTTTTCCAGGGCGGTGGATAGGTAGACGGGGGTCAATAAAGTGGCCACCCAGATCTCCCGTTCTTAACCCACTGGACTTTCTTTTGTGGAGAATTTCAAAAAATAGTTTCGTTTCATACTTTTTTGTTTGTCTTTTTTGTTTTAAGTGGTCGGTATTCTATATTATAAAAGGTTCATCCCTTTCATAATTATAATTCGTAACCCTATATGTATATTATAGCTATATCTACTTACTGTTTTCTTACTCGCCATCAGCTTGTGCTGTCAAACTTCTTATTATTTATGGTAAGAGGTCCCAATAACTATTTAAAATAGAAAAACTTAAATCATTTTACCCAATAAACTTTCCTCTATTTTCAGAAAAATTCTAAAGCAGTTTTTCCAAACACCATTAAACTTTTTTCATAAAGTTTACTTACCCTCTTATTTTCTCTTATAAAAATATTCCAGAGCGGGTGGCCAAAAAAGTTTCGTATATTTATTTTTATATGCCTTTTAAAACCAAAGGGGAATAAAAACTGCCTATTTTGTTTACTTTTACTGAGAGTAAATGGCCTATATTGATTCGAAAACGGTTATCTTTGCGAATAAATTCCTAAGGTTAAGGGTGAATTAAAACTCTCTCGCAGAGAAAAACACGTAAAAATAATATTATTTTCGGAGTTCAGACTTTTAATATTATGTGAAAGATAAAAGGGGAAAATAGTGGCGATTTAGTTAAATAAAGCGTTTATAAGAAGAAAAAAGATTAAAAGACTAGTTAACAAAAACTATACCAATTTATTTATAATTGAACATAACTGCAATAATCCAGAAGTTTTAATTACTGAAATTCTACTAATCAGGAACTTGCAATATAATGGAAGACATTAGTGGATAAAGATGTTATGTCGCATTTTTTTAAAAACTACTTTTTTTACTTTTTGAGCATCCCTGGTATAGATCTTACTATTAGTAAACCTTAAATGCAGCTCTCTTCATAATAAAAGATTTTTTTTAAGGATAAAGGTGTTAAGTCACTCAAACATTTATATTATGTCCTAGTGAATAAAGGTGTCATGTTACAATTTTGTTACATGACACTATGAAAAAAACTATGAAGTTGCTTTTATTATTAAAGTGCACCAAATAAAATTAGTTAATTTTACCTAATTTATGCGGTGTTAGTAAATAAAATGAATAATAATTAAAAAAGTTCAAAGTCATAACGCGTTTTATTGAATAACTTCGAAGTTTAAACAGGTGACATGACACCTTTATCCGCTTATGTCTTCAATGGTTAAAATAAAAAACTAATAACTACCATTATATTTTTACCGAATAGGGATGTAAGTAACATTTATTTCAGTCGAGAACGATTTTGCGCCCGAGCGATAGCGAGGGCTGGCAATAAAGTTTGAGACTTGTGAATATACTTACATCCCTTGAAGTTGGTAGGTATATAAAATTTTTTCTCCTCCCCGCAGAATATATTCTTGGATTTTTATTTAGTATATTAAAGTATAAGTGGATATTAAGGTCTTCAAAACACGCGCGATTTTGCAAGCACGACGGCGCAGCCGGAGTGCTTGAAATAGAGCAAGTGTTTTAAAGACCAGTTATCCACAAGTACTTTACATTATTTTTTTTTATTGGTAAACTTATTTGTATTTATATTACAAAAAATGGAAATAATAACTTAGTTAGTTAAGTGAAATGGTCGAATTCGTGATGCGATATACCTGTCGTTGCCATGAAAATGAGGAGAACAAAAAATAACTTCCAATCTGTCACATAAGATTCATTGTTGTCACCGTTGTCATTGGTTGTGTATTGCTTAAAAAAAAATTTTTTTTGACGTTAAAAGGTAATTCTGTCAAATCAATAATTAAAAAGTTAACATATTTAGACTTCACGTTTTACGGGTTGTTGATGTTGCCATGGTAACTTTAAAACACGCGCGTATTTGAAAGTGGAATTTAAACACGCTGAGGCGTACTTTAAATAAGCGAAATAGGGTATCAATAAAATTTTTTTTATTTCGATACTGTTCGTATGAAATTATGGACAGCTTTGGCCGGTTTCTATAACATCATAAGCGTTGTTATTTTAACACCAACGTCAAGCTGACAGTTTATTATCAAAAATTGAGATAAATTGAAATTATTCATTTGTATAACAGCCAAATGGATATAGAAGAATCAGCAAATATCGGTTGTCTGTCGCTGCTGCCAGAAAAATTGAGGAATAGGTATGAAGCAACGTATCAATACTTCAAGAAATGGAGCAAAACAAAGACTGCTACTGCAATTTCAGGAACCGTGCTTTTGGCGTACTTTCACGAAAAATCTGCTATATTAAAGTCTACATCAAGCTTATATTGTGAATATTCCATACTGAAGTCCACCCTTTTCATAGAGAAAAACACAGATATTTCCAAGTATCCTAAACTTCGAGCATTTTTAAAAAGAAAAAAATTACGAATATAAACCCCAAAAAAATAATGTGTTTGACAGGGAAGATGTAAATAAATTCCTGTTTGAAGCTCCCGATAATATTTATTTAATGATGAAGGTTGTAATGATAATGAGAATTGCTGGAGCGTGCCGTTCTAGTGAACTCTATGCAATGAAAATGGACAATGTTGAATTAAGGTATGAAGTCATATTTGTTACTATTCCTGATTTCAAAAATGGAATGGCACGTAAATTGATAGTGACTAAAAGTGACGATGAGAAGGTTTGTTATTTCAAAATAGTTCGAAATTACATTGGTATAAGATCCCACATGGCAAATTTTAATCCTCGCTTTTTTATGCGATATCAAAATGGAAAGTGGTTAAACCAACATGTCGGGAAAAACTCGATTTCTTCAATTCCAAGTAAAATTGCTAAATTTCTGAACATTCAGAACTTTAAGGAGTTTACTGGACACTCCCTTAGAAGAACGTCGGCCACTTTATTAGCGAATACTGGAGTTGATGTCTTAGCACTCAAGCGACATGGTGGATGGAAATCTGCAACTATTGCGGTAAGTTATGTAGCGGAGAGCGTCAACAATAAAAAGGAAGTTGCAAATAAAATTTTATACAATATAACGAAGCCAGAAGTATCCTGCAGTACTTCAAGAGTAACAGAAAACTTAGTTAGAGATGGAGAAATTATGGAGTCCGAACATTTCATACAAATTCAGAAAAAACGAGAAAACATTTATCCAAATTTTGTAAATAATGTTTATAATAAAATTGTAATAATTGTACTATTAATATTCCTATCACTTAATATTACAATTTTTATATATTAGTGTTTTCATATGGCATAAAATATTACAACCCAAGGGTGGTAAGTTGACTTACAACCCGTCGTCAAGGGCAATCGATACCTTTTTGGTAATTGTTACTTACGTCCTTCAAAACAGTGTCAAAATGCGTTGTTTACAATATAGGGAGAAGAAAATAGCTATTTACCTAACAAGTGCGAAAAATGAATTTTTCCGCACGAGGCTGCCGATCACCGAACGATCCGTAGCGGAGTTCGGTTAAGCAGCCGAGTGCAGGGAACACATTTTCCGCACGTGTCAGGTACAATAGTTTTTCTACAGACGTGTGGAAATAAGTAACACATATTTCAAAGAAATTTAATAATTTTTAATTAACTATAACAATCACATACATAATATGTAACAGTAACTAATTCTGAGAAAAAAAGTAATAACTACAAGTTATAATTGATATATTATTGATTTTGACATAATCGTGCCAAAAAAATTTTCCGCACTAGTGTGGAAAAACCAATTTTCCGCACGGATTTTTGACATAATCGTGCCGAAAAATGTTTCCACACGTCTGTAGAAAATAGCTATTTACCTAACAAGTGCGGAAAATGAATTTTTCCGCACAAGTCTGCCGTTCACCGAACGACGCGTAGCGGAGTTCGGTTAAGCAGCCGAGTGCAGGGAAAACATTTTCCGCACGTGTCAGGTACAGTAATTTTTCTACAGACGTGTGGAAATAAGTAACACATATTTCAAACAAATTTAATAATTTTTAATTAACTATAACAATCACATACATATTATTATGTAACAGTAACTAATTCTGAGAAAAAAGTAATAACTACAAGTTATAATTGATATATTATTAATCATGACATAATCGTGCCGATAATTCTTTCCGCACTAGTGTGGAAAAACCAATTTTCCGCACGGATTTTTGACATAATCGTGCCGAAAATTTTTTCCGCACCAGTGTGGAAAAATCAATTTTCCGCACTGATATCCGTGCGGAAAATTGTTTTTTCTACACGTCTGTAGAAAAAAGCTTTTACCATGCATGGCCATATTCGTTTAAGGAACATCTGCAAACTAAAAGTATAGCTAAAAATACAATACTAAACACGCTAAGAAGGGTCCATACAACAGTTAAGGGCAAATTAAATTTTAGAGGAAAAATCGATCATATAGTACTGTCTACAAAATATATTGTATTAAATGGGCTCGAGTTTTAGATTAAAACGATTCTACATGCATGCTTGTTTAAAAGTTGATAATAGCAGAGAACAATTTTATTTACGAGTGTATCGTTTTAAAAAATTAACATTATTTGCATGTGTTACCATCATCATTAGGTATTTATTATCTGGAGCGTCAATTAAAAATTTGTCAAAGCCGCGTCTGTTAAAATTTTTTTATTTGATTTCCTTCAAAAATGGAATTCATTCTGTACAACGTCGAATCTCCACATTTTTATTGATTAAAAGTATAGCCTTAACACTGAATAGTAACTGATATAGTTAAACTTTGAGCACAGTAGATAATGCAAAAAATAGTAACTTTTTGCACGATCGTAGAAAACCAAGTTTTTTCTAAATGTGGAAATGCATACAGTGGAGATAATATAAGATACTCACCCCAAATTTAAGGTCATGATCACCGAAACTCGTTGGGGCAAAACAGTATCATATTTAATATATAAAAATATAAGTATATTTATTTTTAATATATTTAATATATAAAAATATAAGTAAAAAAAAAAATAAGTAAAAAATTTATGCGGTGGGCAAATGACCGAATCTTCCGATGTTATAAGTAGTGTGGCTTTCTTTAATTTTGTAATGGTAGTGGCTAGTTTAATCGAATATTCAATTAATTTTATCATAGATTAAAAAAAGAAAAATCATCAATAAACATATTCAACTTGATAAATTCTAAGCCGCATCGGCCTCGATTCCGAGTTACCCAACCAACCTTTAAGCTAATAAACACAATACATATTTCGTTAAGTGAGAATTACGAAACAATCCTAGTAAGGAATCTACCTTTGATGCCGCCGTATCCCCTCGATTAGTTGTATAATAGAGGGAATGCCTGGAATTCGCTTTACCTTTGTTCTAATAATTAATTATTTTGGGTAAAGAGCCGAAACGTTATACTGAGAAATATTTATTTTGATCTATTAGTCATGAGGCGGATTCTGGGTACGAGCCCTTTGATTGGAAATACCTTAACTACTCGTATACCTTATTAACTAAGAGGTATAATTTATATGTAGTAAGGTTGTAATATATTATTATGTGGTTTAAAATCGTGGTTTAGGTGAATTTAAAAATAAGAAATTATGGCTTACTTTAAACAATTGTAACAAAAACTTACAATTACGTTTTTCAGTTGCACAGGAAGAAAAAATAATATCTGTGCACTAGCACACTTATTTAAGACTAAATATGTATCTGTACCTTCAATAAATTTGGAAAACCCACAGTTCACCATTCAATCTTCTAATCCTAATTTTAATTTTATGACGTGTTTATAGTACGTGTTTACCATAACGATGTAAATATCTTTGTAATGTCACGTAGAATTGAGTATCTTCCTGGACTCATTTGAAAATGACCCGAAAGGGCCGAAAAACGTGTCAGGAAACTGATTAAATTTGTAAAACATAACAATTAGTTATTATTTTTTCTTCCTGTGCAATGGAACAACAGTTTCACCAAGCATGTAGCCCAACACAAAAATAATTATACGTTTTTTAGTGTCTATTAAATATCGGATGTCTAAGCCCGGTCGTAGCTCAGTGGTAGAGATACCAATTACGGCCGTGGCGATCCGGGTTCGATTCCCGGAGTGGGCATACGCATAATAAAAAAAAAGTATGACCGAATGTTAGTGGGTTGGTGTAAGATGATCGTCTTTCGGAGGAGACGTAAAGCTGTCGGTCCCGGCCATCTCTGGTCGTTAAGTCACGCTACGGGCGCTTGCGCGACCTAAAAACTCTAGCACCAGACTTGAGCACCACAAGTTACACGAACTTTACTTTATCGGATGTCTGTAAAAGGTGCGGGAAAAATTCCTGAGTCTTAAATATGACGATCTAACCCAACTTATTTGTCCAAAAGTGGATGATTTCGGAGATACAAAGTGTCAAATGTTCAATTCGGTTTAAGTTTTTCATAAATAATTGACATGAATTGGTCAGCTAACGACATTTTCCTGTGGAGTCATATCGCTGCTCCAGAACAATATCGACGTAACTGCAAAAACACCAATTTTACAGGAGAGGCCAAAAGCAATTATTGTAAGTAATAAAATTTTAGATCTTGTTTTATGTAACAGTAATATAGTCAAGGAAATCACGCGTTGCAGCACTCCCGCAGTGAATGAAGATCTCTACCATCCAGCACTCGAATTTAATCTAATGTTATCCTCTCCCAAAACCTTACATAATATTAATGAACATTTTTTAAACTTTAAAAGGGCAAATTATCCCCTAATCAATAGTGATTTAATGAAAATAATGTGGACAAACTTATTTAGTAACAAGTCGCTGGATGAAAATATAACTCAATTTTATAATATCCTGAATAACATTATTCACGAAAGGGTTGCTGTAATTCGTAAAAATAGAAGATATCCGCCTTATTTCTCACAGGCTACAATAAAAGCAGTAAAGGAAAAAAATAAGTTTCACAAAAAGTGGAAAATTTTTAAAAATCAAACAGACTATAACACTTTTAAGCTTTTGAGGAGTAGGACTAAACAATTAATTCGTGAAGATTTCGAAAGTTATGTTGATTATATTGAGAATGAAATACCGGCTAATCATAAAAAATTTTGGCAATTTGTATCATTAAACAAAAAAAATACAGGTATTCCATCATCAATGAATTATAACAATCTAGAGGCTAACGATCATCTTGAGATCAGCAACATGTTCGCTAATTATTTTGAAAGTGTGTTTATTAAGTCAACATATGTCAATCAAAACAACAGTTCGAATAATAACAATGATGGCCGATATGTTGCTCCATCGCATGATCATCTATCTCATCTTCAGTTCTCTGAACAGGAAGTGTTTGATGGCCTGAGACAACTGGACCCCAAAAAGGGAGCTGGTCCGGATGGCATTCCATCTGTTTTTGCCAAGAACTGTGCTTCTGGCCTCTCTTTGCCCTTATTTTTACTGTTCAACCAATCTCTTAAAGCCGGTTTGTTTCCCCAGAAATGGAAACTGTCAAATGTGGTACCAATTTTTAAGGGAGGTCAAAGGAATCTCGCCAATAATTATCGTCCGATAAGTAAATTGTGCATATTTGCCAAACTACTCGAAAAATTACTTTATAAATATCTTTTTAATCTTGTGAAAGGACAAATCATCTTGGAGCAACACGGATTTATGGCTAATAGGTCCATTGAAAGCAATCTTTTAATCTATACGGACTTCATAAAAGAAAGTATGGATAAACGTGTTCAGGTTGATGCCATTTACACCGACTTTAGTAAGGCATTCGATAAAGTTGATCAGGTTCTCATGCTAAATAAACTAAAATTGATCGGTGTGAGTGGTAGCCTATTGGAATGGTTTAGATCGTATATGTCAGATCGACAGTTCAGAGTATGTATAAATGGAGTCAATTCTGATACTCTTCCAGTTTCCTCCGGGGTGCCACAAGGATCGCATTTAGGGCCGTTATTATTTATTATTTACATAAATGACATTAAAAGCTGCTTCTTGAATTGTGACTTTGTAATTTATGCGGACGATTTGAAAATGTATAAGCAGATTCGTTCACTGGTCGATTGTGACCTCGTACAAGAAGATCTCCTGCGTTTTATCACATATTGCAAAAAAAATTATTTGTTTATCAATATAGATAAATGCTGCGTGATCTCATTTTCTAGAAATAAAAATTTAATTAACCAAGACTATCTAATTAATGGAAGCGTTCTTAAAAAAGTGAATCAAATAAGGGACCTTGGCGTAGTTCTTGATGAGAAGCTTTTGTTTGATAAACATATAAACTCCTTGGCGTCCAGTTGTTGTCAGATTTTGGGCTTTATTACTAGGCAGGCTAAATACTTTAAGAACACTAAATCTTTGATGTGCTTGTATTATGCGTATGTGTATAGCAAGTTAAATTTTGCATCTGTTGTATGGAATCCAATGTATGCTGTATATATAGATAGATTGGAAAGGGTGCAAAACAGATTTTTGAGATGTCTACTATTTAAGCAAAATTATATACTTCACGACATAAATACTGTAAGATTGCATTTTTGTATATTGTCTCTGCGGAATCGAAGAATTTTATCGGACTTGGTTTATATGTTTAAAATATCCTCGAATAGGGTTGACTCTCCATATCTGGTCTCAAGGATGGCGTTCAATGTTGCACCGCGACAATTAAGAAATAATTACATTTTTTATACTCCATTTCATCATACAAATAGTTCTCAAAACTCACCAATCAGTCGAATGATGAGAAACTCGAATCGCTATTTTTCGGACCTAGATCTAGATTTCTTTTCAAACATCTTTGAATAGAATTAAAAATGCTCTAAAGCGAAGGCTTTTAGAATAATTAAATAAGTATCATAATGCTTCGTTTTTTTCATGTTGTTATTATTACCTATCATAGGCATTTGCCATAATGGCAAATGCTTCTTTTTGTATTGTTATCCAATCATTGATATTATTAGCTTATAAGTGCTGATATTGTTGTAGGAAAGATATAATTTACTTATTATAAAATTAGTGGATACTGTCTATGGGATTTCCTGTTTGTATCCTAAATAAATAAATAAATAAATTGTAATTTATTATTTAAATAATTTTGAAGGAGAAGGAAAAAATATTATGTTTTAAAATAAAAACGATTTAACAGTATTTTTTGACCAGTTTAAAGCTCATTAATTAAAAATATAGTTAATTGATTCAGCCGATAGGTGAAAATCCATAATTATTATAGTATTATGGGACACTATAAAAATATAGTTATTAAAATTCATGATGAATTTTGTAGTTACGTCGTTATAACTCCAAAATGATACACGAAAAATCTTAGTTGTCTTAATACATAGTTATCAAGTCAAGAAAGACGCAAAGAATACTTACGTCATTATTTCTCCTAAAAAAAGTCGAATGATTTACACTTCGAAAGTAGGAAACAGCACTTTCCGCATTATCGCAGTGATTTCATTAGCAAATATTTCGCACAAGTGATGGGATGCGTCGGTGTTGTTCCAGAAAGTAAGTGCAAAGAAAAATAATGGAATAACGACACAACTACCATCTAGCTATTTATCAAATTTTGTACTACGGTTGTGGCAATTTTTAACCAAATAAAATGGAGTTTTATTTATGTCTGGGTGTAGTTAACTCTTTTTAAAAAAAATTGTAGCTGCGTCGACATTGTTTTGGAACAGCGATATTATAAGTATTATTATAATATGTGCTTTATCAAAATTTGGCAGAACTAAATATTGCAATATCAGGGCGATCGAATCTCTGCGTATCAACTTATAGAACTGAATTTTATGACCGTTTACGTTATTGATTGGCAGGAACTGGAGGACTGTTTGAGTATCTAATTAAAAAACATTAAGTTTCCATTTTTAGATTAGTTTTTATACACAGCAAAAAGTAAAATGTTGAATCTAGCAAGTCCATTGGATTACTTTTAAAAAGGTTAAATTAAAACAATTTGGGTATTTTTAAACAATTTTACTCGATTATTTCTACTACTTGATTGGGTTGAATGTAAAATGTTAAATTAACCAATTTAAATTGTTAGAATCACCTTCATTGGGTAAAAACAAGCTCATTTAAATGGTAAAAATATTAATACTTAATTATACCTTTTCTGTGTTAATTCAATCTAATCAAAACGTTGATTTTACACATTATATTGTGTTAAACAATACTGTATGGTTCAATCAACCATTTCATTTTGTTAATATTACCTATTTGATAACCTTCGGTTTGAAATTCTATTTAACCCTACTGCCGGTTAGATTCTAGCATGTGAACGTGTTAATTTTAGTAAATTTGAAAAATAGTCAGGCTATCGCCAATTGACCAATGGCAGCTCAGTTTAGGGACGCTAATAAAGCAGCAAGTAAGTGTCTCGTCATTCGCGGCATTCGCATAACAACAGTAACAACATAACCTTATCTGTTTTGTGGCGGCACTGGAGTCTGGAGTTCATTTATGGTTTTCCTCGTGTTTTTCTTTCTTTGTAAGTGTAGGAAAATTGTGCAATGGAATTGAAAAAGCTGTTGCGGGCTTCCACACCTAGTGGAAACATTTTTGGGTAAGGATAATAATATATTATATTACATATAGTAAGTAGGTATACTATATTTAGTGTCACCTGTTTCATTATTCCTAAACTAATTGTATGTAGGCACTATAAAAATACTACATTAAATTTGTTATTTTATTAGGTAAGTATACTTAAGTGTATCGTGGTACCTGCCTACAATTGATAATAATTTTAGGTAAGATAAATATGTAAATTTTAGTAAAAATTTGCCAAAAGAGACATGAGATTCATGGTCTATATAGAATTCGACCTAAAATTAGTCGGTATAAAAAATCCATGTTTTCTCTTTTTAATAATTACCTTACCTAATAATATTTTCCTTAGGTATACCTACCTACAAGCAAAAAAATATTCTTAATAGGTGCTTACCTTAACCTATATAACCTAATTGTTTTAACCCTTTGTGTATACTAACGGGACGGGACTGTCAAGTCCCACCAACTTTATTTATTTATTTATTTATGAGTGGAACAATAACTCATATTTTGTTGTATTCGAATATTAAAGATAGAACTATATATTTTTCTGTCAGCTCTTTAGATCTATATGTAGGTAGATACCGATCATATTAAACAGGAAAACAATAATGTTATTTTATTGTTGGTTTACAGAAAAGTATATATGTAAGGGTTTTATGGCAATTACATAACACTAATTTGGTTTCTCCCTCAGGCAGGTATCTCCAAACACTCTGGGGTGAGGGTATCTAGAGTCGGACATACGCGCAAGCGCAGGCATGGACGACCATAAGAGGCACAGCTGGGAACAGTGGGAACACGACCGGAGCGGCAGTCTGTACCAGACTGGCCCATCAAGGATCCGCACCGTTCTGTTTCCCTTGTAATCTGTTAGGTATACTAAGTAAAGAGATTGTGTTTAAACTTGACCAGTACATTACGTTGTATAATAAACTACTACTATATAAAACGGGCATATATCTTTTATTACACCTCGGATATCACAAATTTAACCTATTCATATTTTTAATTTAAACCAATGATATGGTAAATTTAACCCTTCTAATGGGTTGTAACAACAATATCAAATGTTTAAAATGATACTAGGTTACAAGGATATGGTAAAAATAACCCAATGATATTGTTACTTCAATCATATTATTTGCTATATTATACCTTTAGTGTGGTTTAAATCAACCAAATAGTCGATTGATTTGATCATACCAAGTTAATCATTTCATAGAGTTGATTTAACCAGATCATTGCGTTGTTGCTATTTAAACTGATTATTGGGTTAAATCAAACCTATTTGCGTTAATTCAATCTTTTACTTTTTTCTGTGTAGTAATATATACTATATATATATATGCAACGAGACTGCTGGTGTGCTCGCCAGGAATGGCGCAAGCATGTCTATCGAACTAGCAGAGAATACTATGGCTAGACCACTGGGATTATTTAAAAAGAAGATAGATCGGATAGCTAAACAACTTGCGCAAAGCAGATGGACAGGGCTGACAACCTGCAGCATCTCTAGGCAATTGTGACTTCTACTTGAAGGCAGAAAAAACTGCAGCGCTATTACAGCACAGTCGAAAGGACCTAAGAAACATAATTGCCGTAGTTACCGGACATTGCCTGTTCGGTAGACATGCTCAACGTATGCAAATACCAGCTAACGACTTCTGCAGAAGTTGCAGAGATGAAGAAGTGGAGGAAAGTATTCAGCATTTCTTGTGTGAATGCTCCGCCTCGCGAGAAGAAGGTTCAATTTCAAAGAAGTAGTCAATTATCCAAGAGACCAGTTTCTATTAAACAAATAAAACTAACACAACACAAAGTCGTTGTCTCGTCAAATCACTTTTTAATCAAAAAGGTGAAATATGTTTCGCCATATAGTATGGGCATCATCAGACCTAACATTAAAACACAAAATTAAAAGTTAATAAATAAACACACATTATCGACATTACAATTAAAAAACAAGTAAGTTGTAATGTCGATAAAATAAAGAAGGTTTAATGTCCTGGGTGAACCATTCTTTAATAATCTGGAGGAAGTGAGCAGCCTGCAACTGGGTCGACTCGTTAAGTTTATTAACAGCAGTGGCTATTTGAATGAGCTGTCAAAATTCTTCTGTCTACGTCGCGTTAACCATCGGGAAGCTGATGCGGATAGGTTCCACGGAACATGTCGCACCCGTCGTGGAATACTCTAACATCTCAATTTTTTTAAAGTTTGGGTTTGTTTCAGTCTTTCGGTGGTGGGATTCTTAAAGCCGCGTCTGCGAAAGACTGCAACATCTCAGTCACACTTAAAAGCTACCGGACGAGTCGGTCAAGAGACGCGAGATGTTACTGTTTTTCTCGGACACCTGTCGTGACTTTTTTAATGTTACAATGTTGTTCAGACTAATTGTTTTTGCTATATACATGGTAATCATGTACATGTATTGTTTCTGCCCATTCAAAAACATTACAACAATAGAGCATACATTTTAAATCAAGGGGCATACTCAGAATAAGGGCGATAGCGCTCATTCTGTCATTGAAAAAGAAATTAAGAGAACGTATTTATGTCCCTCCCATCCCAATACTTTCAACTTACGAGAACAGCGATTACACCGTAAACGAACTCAGTCACGAAGATTTCATCGATGTTAAATATTTAGAGATTGAACAAAATTTTAAAACGAACAAAATAAATGAGGCAGTTCCCTTCGCCAAAATTAAGATTATGAAGTTTAACCGGGAAAATCCTTTTGCCTTTTTGTACAAAATATCGTACCGCGCCGAAAATTTCAACGTTATCGATGCTTATCTTAACAAAAGCAAATTAAAAACAAGGGCATCTGCTACAATTATTACATTGGACGAGAGAATTGAAAAAAATTAAGAACTGGGCTGTGAAAAAGCATACAACGCAACTATTCCGGTTGCTTTTAAATAAATTAATGTTCAGAATGTCCCTAATAAACAATAACTATGTTAAAAAAAACTTACTTTGATTTTTACAACAACTTGAGTACATAATGGTTGTCTGCTGAGTTACTGTTAAAAAATATTTTGTTTAAGTTTACAATGTTCTTAATATTAAAATAAATACTTTTTTGCGTTCCTTTAAAAAGCTAATAATTTATTCCTTTAAATACCTGTATCCATAAGCTGTAGATAATAATATTACTTATTCACCCACATACTTAAATTATTAATATTATTGATAAATTATTTTTAATTAAAGAAATGTCGTTTGTACCACTTAAAGACATTAACCAAGTCAAATTACATTCTTCTTACATGCGTTTTAATAAATAAGAATAAACTAGTTTAAAATAAAATAGGTTCCACCGTCGATATTATTGTCTATAAAGTTATTACTATTATTATTATTATCATTATCATGACAACATGAACAATAATTAAGAATTATTGTCCATGAAACACTGAAACATGAACAATAATTAAGAATTATTGTCCATGAAACACTAAACCATCAACAATAATTAGGAATTACTGTCCATGAAACACTAAAACAAATTTAAAATTATTTTTGTTGTCCCTCGAATACTGTAACAAGTACGAAATTTTAAACAAAATGGCATAGTGTGTCCTAGTATTGGCGAAATACGTCTATTTATCAATAACAAAGTGAACTAAACCTCTTAACTAGTATATTTAACTTAAATCCCGGCGAAAATACATAAACATAATCAGCAGAAAGCAAAATGCAAAAATAAAAAAACTTTAACGTCCATTTGATGAAAATGGATTATTTTGCAATGTTACAGTATTCCACGACGGGTGCGATGTGTAGTACTACAACGGTCCTTATAGGATTACGTGCGACTGTTTGGACAATGCCAGAGGTCTGCCACTCTAACCTTACCTAACCTTGTACTGGAATTGGACTGGCAGGGTCGCCATGTACTGGAACTATCGGGTTGTTGGTTAATTGAGATATTTGAGGGTTGTATAAAAATTTATATTAAATTGTATCACCACATTTTGGGTATATACAGCCTCTATGACTATTATGACTATTCTAATGAAGTAATAATAATGTTACTACTTCATAACTATTTACACTTATCTTCCTATATCTAATCAGTCTTCTATAAATACTAAACCTAAGTTGAACTAGACTTTAAACTCTACATGTATTGTTATTGTTATAATGTATGTTGTAATATATTACATTGCGGTATAGGGTATACCTGTGTCAATGATGATATCTGATTATACCAATAACAATTAATTACTAATATTAAATATACAATAATTATAGGGTAAAATAACCCTTATCTTTATCCTACAACCTAACCTATAGTAATATTAATTTTTTTTTAAAAGGCTATTTTCTCTATTTGTCTTCAAATGTTAAAAGAAAATTCTTATTTTATTTTAAGTACTTTTAATAATAATAATAAAGATTTGTGCCAAAATTATAAAATAAAACAACCAAAATTATTTATTGGTGACAGTAACATACTAGTTGGCACAAAAGGTAGGATTTTAAATAACACTAAATTAGTCTTCCAATAATGTTTTTAAATGACTTTTAAAAGCCCAAAATAGTTTCGTTTCTTTATAACAGATTCTATTATTATCTATCACTAAACTATTTTATTCAAAAGAAGTTTTATAATTTTCTTTATATTGTTTTGGTATTTCCAGATTATTTTTATTTCTAGTGTTCATATTGTGGGTAATTCTAAATCGAATTTTTTTATATAAATAATCTGACTATTTAGTAGAAATTATTGTATGAATAAAACAATTTAAATGAATTTCACGTCTTAGCTCAAGTTTTATTTTATAATATAACGTTGTCTATAGGTTTTGTAGTAACACAAACGTATTTTTGAAGACTAGTGCGCTTATTAAATTAGTAGCATAATTATTTTTTCTTGAATACTGCAAACCATGTTGGAATTAATAAAAATAAAACGTCTAGTAACATTTGACATTATCATAATTATTTCTGGTGGTTTCATTGAGCTTTGTATAAGAGTCATATTTAATGTTTAGGAATTTCACAAAGAGTTTTTTTAAATAACTTTTCATTGGCTTATTAGAAAATAATAAAATTTTGTGTGCGAATCCATCATAGAAGGACCTTCAAAAAAGTCTAATACAATTTTGATTTAAAATTAATAGGGAAGCCAATATCGGAAGGTAGCAAAATCTACATGGGATTTCGCATGGTCAGTCTGGCGATACACCACCCGGTATACGTTTGATACGCGGGTAGTTCTTACGAAATATGCTTAAACCAGGATTGGTTGTATGTCAAAAATTATTACGATATTTTAGAGATGAGGGTATAACGAAGATGAGATTTTGGTCATCTCTGCAATTGTTTTTATTTTTCCCGCTCTTTTGCGAGCATAATATCTTTTCCTTTCCTTTCTTTTTTCTTCTTCGTATGTCTGAGGATTATTTCTCCTTGATTCACGCAGTTTTCTCATAGCCTCTCGTTGTCTTTGCTTCTGCTTTTCATGATCACGATTTTTCTTTTTCTTTTGACTCGTGGTGGGCGTGTCTGCCATATCTGAAAAGTATGTTACCATTTTATACCTAAAAATCTTTAAAAAACGAAAAAAATATCTAAACTTTGTAAAATATTATCAACTCCGTGATACAGCCTCAGCTCCGTGAATAGCTGGGTTTACTGAGCTGAGCTTCACGGAGATTAGGATTTAACATGTTTTTGTTGAATATCTTTTTTGTAAATAAAAATTTAATATACTGTACTATACAAGTAACTAAAACTTTTAAAAATACTCCCCTGTACATAAAAACAATAGCACAAAATTATGTACTTACCTTAAAATTTAATTTCACGGAGTTGATATTTTTAAATTGCCACACTGTAAAGTACGACGTTATAACGCGCTGATCAACAACTTACTACCCTCAAAGTCGGGCAATGACGCCAATGACTGGCGTACCGAGTTTACTACCGAAATTTACTTTATTAAAAGAGGGGAAGTCCCCTAGTTTCAGCTGGTATTTAGCGCCATCTTTTGCCTAGAAGCTAAACTTCGGTATGCTTCACGGAGCTGAAGTTAGTTCTTGGGAACAATACTTTAAATGCAAATAAAATTGGGAATTTATAATATTTTCGTTGGTAATTCACTTGACATCCTTGGGCAGGGTGTTCTTTTCAAGTATTAAACAGAGTTAATGTTATTTTTATTCGTTAATTCTAGCCAATACTAAGAAAAATGAATAAACATATTAGGACTGAGAACACTCACGAAGGTGAGAATTCTTGATTTTGTAGTTATTTTTCTCAAAAAGTGGTGCACTTTGTGAACTAATTTTTGTAATACTAAAATCTATATATTTTTTACAACAAATCGCAAAAAAGTTTTTGATTATATTTTCTTTCTTTGTGAAATTAAGGGGTGTGAACACCAAATAAGCATCTTTCGTAAGAATTACCAACGTACGATAGCTCGTACGAACACGACCGCCAGCCGCTGCAACCTATCACGCCAGCGACTGGTCATCTGTATGATTAAAAAGAGAATGTACTTTGTTAGACTTTACAATAATTGCTGATAATTTTGCTGCATTCAAAAAAATGCACCTATATAAAAAAGCTGTAACCCGTTACCGTGGATTCATCATCCTAACACAGAAGCCACTCACATAAAAAAATATCCAGATAATTCCTATAAACGTATTGTACTTAATTTAATTAATGTTAAATTCAATGACCCAAATCAGGCATAATCCCTTATATAGATGTTGTCCATTAACTAAAGGAGCCCCAACACGAACGTATTTCCTGTGACTAATAGACTAGAATCAATATTTTAAGTATTACGTTTCTGCAATTTCCGGCAAAATGATTAATTATTTGAATGAAGAGAAAGGAAATGGCGGACACTGTGCATAAAACTAAATAACAATTTATTTGTGACTGACTGATCCATCAAACTCCTAATCCTAGGATCATGAAATTTCAAGGATGTCTTCTCTTAAAACATAATCATCCACTAAGAAAGAAATTTTTCGAAAATCCACCCCAAAAGGGGGTTGACATTTTTATAGAGATTTCTGTATCTCAGAAATTCCAACGGTTGGAGGTTTAAAAATTAGTATACAGGTTGAGTCGGAAGGAATGGACCAAATTTCAGGAGTATATTATACACGCGAGAACAATGTAAAAAACTCATATTATGTTCTGATCCGATATTCATTTGTTTTCAAGTTATAGCGCAATATCAAATTTTTTTTCTACGTTCCACATTTATCAAAATTTTCACGTAATTAGAGTATGCCATGCTCAAGAGTCTAAGCTATTTGACATCTATGTTGTCTTGACAATGTGTCTATGTATTGTGGCAGTAATTAAACGTTTATTTTCAAGTTTAAGTGATTAAAGTGTTAGAAAATGCCAAATACTTATTCTAATTTAGAATATACAAATATGGTGTTTATTTATGGTTTCTGTAATGGAAGTGCTACAGCTACTGTTGAAGAATATCATCAACGGTATCCACATCACAGACATCCGACTAGAAACGTGTTATTTGGTATGCTCGATTGCTATTTAATTGGCCCTTTCATTTTGGAGAATCGCCTCACAGGAGACAACTACCTAAATTTTTTACAACATGAGTTACAAAGACTACTAGAGGATGTTCCTGTAAGTATCAGAAGGCAAATGTATTACCAGCACGATGGAGCTCCTGCACATTTTGCACGTCAGGTCAAGCAACATTTAGACGAAACATTTCCAGGTCGTTGGATTGGTCGCGGTGGTCCTATTAATTGGCCTCCAAGATCTCCAGACCTCACAGCACTGGATTACTGTTTATGGGGTTGGTTTAAAAATGAAGTGTACAAAGTAAAAGTGGATACTCGGGATGCACTTATTTGACGTATTATAAATACTGCAGCCAATTTTAAAGAAGAAAGACATGAAGCAATTAGAAGAGCAACGGGCTTCGTAGACGAAGCAGAAAATGTTTAGAAGTCAATGGCGGTATTTTTGAACATTTATTAAAAGAACGCTATGATTAGGAAACCGTTAATATATGAACTTTTCTTTATTTGGTATTACGATATAACTTAAAAACAAAAATGATTATCGAATAAGAACATATTATGGGTTTTCTCAAATTGTTTTTGCGTGTACATTAGGCTCCTAAAGTTTGGTCCGTTCCTTCCGACTCACCCTGTATAAGGTCATTTAATAAAATAATAATATATGTGTTTCGTCAGGTTTTCAAAAAAAGGTGCAGCCTATTTTAAGGGGCGTGCCTGTAATTGTCTATTTTTTAAGCTACACTGCTGGCAATTAAAACTATACTTACTCCGTTAAAACAGGCACCCTGGTGTACCCCCAGGTTCCCACTTGGGGCCTTTACTTTTCATTTAATATTTAAACGATGTGAACAAATGTTTTAACTTTTATAAAATTTTGCTTTACGGAGATGATAAGATAAAGGATGTTGATGTCATTTATGACAAAAAAATCATTCTTAACGAGCACATTAGTTATGTCGCTAAAAAATGTAATCGCAAGTTTCTGTCTTCCATACACTCTTTCTTTAAAAGTTCTGTACTTTGCCTATGTTTATAGAAGACTACCTTTTGCCTCTGTCGTCTGGACACCTCAGTATGCAATATATAAAAACAGATTGGAAAGTATTCAAAACAAGTTTCTTAGATTTTAAAAATTTAAAAGCACCAGCATTTTCGACCCTCGCGCCAATTTATCAGAACTTCAATGGACTTTTTAGTTATTGCCCCTTGAGTGTCAGCGTACTCAAGCTGATAATCGCTTTTTATTTAAAATGAACAACAACTATATTGACGATCCAAATTTTCTTTTCGGTATAGGTTTAAATATTCCTTCACGAAACTTTCGTCATAATAATCTATTTGCAAACTGTTTTTATAGAACAAATACAGGTAAACATTCTCCCATAAATCGCTTAACCACACTTTATAGTACTTTATACCACAATATTGATTTGTTTTATTTACCTCTATCAACACTTAAAAAAAGGCTTGGAAATCATGCCATTGTTCTTAATTTTAATTGGTGAACTAATGGTAATATTACAATCTTACTAATAATAGGGATAAATCTGTACACAACATTGGAAACAGTGGGTGCCAAGCCTGGGCCATTGGCCTATTGGCATCTTGTTTGTGCAAATAAATAAATGGGTTATTGATGCCTGATGGTATACTTTTAATGCAAGTGCATGACTGCATACCTAATTTTTTTGTACCGTGATACAAGTGTTGTGTCGGTGTCCTAATATTCAAGATTCATTTCTGATCATTTTCCCCTAAATCATAAATTTGATCTGTTGTTATTAACATGCTTTATAATAAATTTCTTATTTGGTCGTACGTAATGGAAAAATTAATAATCGTTTTCATATAAAAGACATGGTAGGTAATTTTTGTGTTTTATTAAACCTTATCCCAACTGAATTTCTTTGCGTAAATTATTATGATTTCCTTTTTTTTCCAGAATAAACATCACTGGTCATAGAATGGGCCAAATTACCTATACCTAGATTAAAAAGTATTGTAATTAAATAAAATATGACCTATTTACTGAGATGACCATACCTATTAATTTTGCCATTTATTCTTTAAAACTATGTACCTAGATAACTAGCTCAGAACGTCAGGTTTAATTTGGGTAAAGAAATGTAAAGAAACCTAATAAAATAAAATGGCGAATACCTAAGTCACTGAGGGCCAATCCTAAAAAAATCAAACAAAAATGGTAGAGGAACATCAGCAATTTGGCGAAGGAGCTTAGAAAAATAATTTAGTAGTACCTAGGTGGACTACCAATGAATCAATGATAAAAATAAATTATTTTTTCTAATTTGGTATCATAACAAGTCTATTACGATACGCATTTGCTTTAATGAAGCTATTTCGATACGCGTTTTTTCTTTATTTGATGTTGGTAACATTTAAATGTTTTATTTCATTGACTTGCGCGGCCTTTGTGATTTACGAGAAAATCCATTTTTCGCAGAGAAAAAATAGCTTGATAACCTACTTTTTTATTCTGTGTGGATAACAGTCATGTATGTTGGTTGCATAAATCTATAAATCAATCTTTTGTAGATGCTTCAAGCTATCATTTTCTGCCAACTTCTATCCAAAATTCAATCTACTAACCTTCCAATGTCAATTTTAACTTCAACTTTATTTGAATTTTCCATCTTCCCTATACTAAATTGCAATGCCGTGACGTAAAATCAAGTCTTGAAATTCGAAAAAAAGTAGCAAAATCGCCCGAATTTCTGAACGCTCTGTATATGTACCGAATGTACAAGGATCACACAACGTATTCCGTCCAATTTCAAATCTCATATCGTTAAAATAACTTTAGAATCTCATGGTGAAAATGGGTCAATAAATCAACAACTGACAGTTCGCAAAATAATTTTTGTTGTCCAGAGGCTACTATGATAAAAAATAGTATTACCAACATAAAATTTAGACATAAAAATTTACAAAATTTGAAGGATTTATTTTCTTTTTAAATATGTGTTTTTTATTGAAAAAACTGCAAATTAGAAAAAATAGTATAACGTACGTGTTATATAAAGCAGTTTTAAGCACTTGTCCCCATATAAAACTCGCCGCAAGCGGCTCGTTTTTTAACATGTACGCGTGCTATAAAATGATGCTTTATAAAACGTGTACGTTAATATACTATTTTAACTACACGACCACAATTAATCACAAAATCATTTTTTTTATAGATAAAATAATTTTTTTTAGCGCAATAGAGTTTTCTTTTTTCTTTAGCAAAGAAAAAGTATTTAAAGAATTATCATATTGAGGTTAATAAGTAATTTCAAAAAAAAGAACCTAGTAGCGACCACTGGCGGCAATTAATGCAAATTTCTGGCTACTACTAATGGATTTCTGGCTACGTCTAATAGAGATTTCTCTCAGTGTATGCTTCAAATACGCAATTTTGTCTTAATTTAATCATCTTGGTCATCTTTACCTTTGCATTTTTCCTGATTTTAATATTATGATAATACGAGCTAATATAAATAAATTTCAGGTTTAGTTAAATGTAATATCTGAAAATCGTATTATTATATTACTTTCTCAACCTTTTTTTTTTTGGACATCTTTTGATAAAAATATATTACTTACCAGACACATTAGATCCCCTGGATATTACCAGTCACATTCAATATATTCTGATTTCAGTCTAAATGCCAGTAGGTGTTTTTTGTTAGATATACAAAAAAATCCAATATTAAACTTTTCAATTGCTCGGAGTTCCCTGACATTTCGCATGTGCCTTTTTAAACGGCTTCATTGGCGTACTATGTATTTCTATAAAGTTAAATTCCAAAGCAAATTAACTCGCCATCTATTGATTTTACCTTTGATTTTACCTTAAGGTGGGAATATTAACAAGCTTGCCACCTATAACCTATTTTGCGAAGATTTATTTATTTTTCTAGTTTTTACACAAAATTTAAATAAAATCAATATCGACTGCATATTCTATGGGTAATAATTGACATATTAAATAAATATTAAGGAATTTTATAAATTATTTTAGGAGAATTTTAGAGCGAAAAATATCGGGTAAGATTTTTTTTTACATTATTATGTCATTGTTGTTTCAATATACAATTCTCCCAAAATTAGCAATGAAATAAATTGATATTTTTGTAATATATCAGATACTACCTAAATAATGTACCGACGATATTGGTTTTCTTTAAATGTTAGTTATTAAAATAATAAACTCAAAAAATCAACGCGAAATAGGTTATAGGTTGCCAATAGATTGAATGACGTTGATAATTCCACCTTAAATCTTGTTTAGATCATAGGTTACCGTACATTAGAATATTTGGAAAAATAATGCGATTTGAATTCTGCAAAATTGCATAATGTGACACACCCTGTATATTATTATTTACGAGTTATATTGATTGGGCGTTTCGAAAAAATAAATTTCAGTAGCGGAGCAATCGGGGCGATGAAATTAAATATTTTAATTCAAAATAGAGAAACTTCTTTGCCCGGCATTTTTCTCGTGGAAAAATAATTTTTTAGTGGTTTACCCTGTATCGAATAGACTTAAATATGTCAATCCAATAAAGGATAATGTAGTAACCCATTGTTTAAAATTTCGCGAGTATTGTTACACCAAACGAACACCAAAAAATGGTCAACTTCGATATAAATTAAATTGGTGTTAAAATAGGATACATCAAGAAAGATTATACATAAACATAAAAAAATTGTGTGTCTTAAGCACACGACAGAAGTGAAAACTTCAATAAGGTGAAATTAACAATATCAAATACAATTTTTCAATTTTGTTTCTTTTGGGTTAGGTTCGTAAGCAATCATAAAAATAACATAAACTTGGAATACGGGATAATTTTACTGCATACGAAAAAAGATATTTCCTAAAATTGAACAACCCTTGAGTTATTACATCTTTAACAGAAGTCAGAAATCATAATAAATTAGGTCCACGGAATAAGCAATTACGGTAAACCTTACTTCACCCTACGTAAATATATAATTTAAAAAATGCCAGAACATACCTGAGACGCAGACGAGTGTCTATACAACGCACACTGTTTGCGGCATGCTCTTTCATATAACGTTCATTCGGGTCAGGGTCAGTTCGGATTGAATATAGCAGTTGAATTCGAGCGTAGCACAGCCGAGTCTGACGCCTGACGGCTCACTTTAATTCAGTGCCCACAAAAAGTGCTAAACGCGCCTAAAGAAGTTTTCACTTCGAAAATAGTAAATTTAACACCGTCACGTGGCAAAAAAAATGGTAATTTTATCCGTACGGTGCGATTTGAATATTTGATGACAACATTTACATTGTAGCGAAGTTGACTATTTATAAAGCTAAAAGCAAGTTTAATGGTTAAACTGCTACAATACCCAGGAATCAAACATAAGAATTTTCTAGTTTCTTGGGACAGGCAATATCGGTTATCTGCATATATTTAAGCTTAAATGTCCCAATTCTGCCAGCATTCTAGCTAATTTGATTTTCGTTTCCAAATAAAAGAACTGACGATTAACTAGGGTTAACACATTCACTGCCCACAACGCGCCTGGCGCGTTCACCATGATCACAATGTGGTGCCCAGCCCGCGCCAGGTGCGTTTTGTATCTATCGGAATACTACGTTGTGTTAACACGAGAAGCATAGCCAGATTTGCACGAATAACTGCTGGGACTTCAGTATGGATTTAGGTACTATGTTTTTGTTTTTTTTACATAAAAATTTGCAAAAATTTAGTTATATTTATTTTAATAACAATTCACTCCTATTATGTTCAATATGCAAAAAGTTACTGGGCACGTGGCAGAACACAGCCTTTTCCCAAGGGCAGTGAATGTGTTAAGCTTGGGGTTATGATTCCGTGCTATATTATAAACATTAGTTAAATCTGTGTTAATTAGATTCTCAGCTATATGTAATTATCGTTCTTGAAATGATTAATATAATGGAGCATCGTCAGCACGAACGTTATATCCACAATGTCGAAGGTAACTTAAAATATTTTAAAGTAAAAATGACGTTCAACAAAGGTCCCAGGATACTACCCTGCGGAACTCCCAATCGATTATCTAAGAAAGTCGAATGTTTAAGATACAATTATTTATGATGTGAATGATATACAAAATAATATAAGGACAACAGAGTTGAATCAAAGCAATATTATTGTTGTCGTTTACGGTTCCTTTAGCCGTCATCCACAAGGTTGATAAAATAGTTATTTATGCAACAAGGGTGTAAAGTAGCATTTTTTTTACGAATGGGAAATTTTTCGCACGAGCCGCAGGCGAGTGCGCAAATCACATGAGTAAAAAAAAGGCACTTTACGCACGAATTGCATACACAATTTTTTCTACTACCGGACGTTATACAGGGTCGCTGTTATGTATTGAAATGGTCAATTATTTCTTAAAGGAAGAAAGTTATCTAAAAAATATTAAGAACAAAAGTTATAGGAACAATAACAATAATAAAATTTCATATATGTACTTACAAATACGGATTTATATTCAATTTAATTGTGGACTATATGAATATTAAATGTACAGCTATTAGAATTATTAAAAGTTAATCCTTGGCTCTTAAGTCTAGAATTTACTTGTGAATCTTCACAATCCACACGTCTGCTGTTACAAGCCACATTAGAACTAGATATAAATGGTGTATCAATTAGCTTATTTATATTGGTTGAAACTTCAGAAGACAAATTTGATGTAATATTACTTATTTCGATTTCAGGAATATTGTCAAACGTACTAGTGGAATTAGAAGAGGAAGCATCATTTGTTAATATTTTATTCGATATGTCAATTTTTTTGCTCAGTGTACTGTCAATGTAACCCTCTGCGATGGCAGATGATTTCCATCCCCCATGCTTCTTTACTGTTATAAGGTCTCCTCCAGAACATAGTGGCAGATGACCTTCGAAAAGAGTGACCAGTATAAAATGTTGGATTTGGCAATTTCAGATATTCAGCTATTACAAAAGGCATCTTACTAAATGTGTTTATGGCCACAGGTTGTTTCGAACATTTATTTTGGGCATATTTTAAAAATAATCTTAATAATTCAATATTAGGAGGTCTTAATGTCATATATTTTATAATGTACGATAAATAATTTATGGAATTATTTGGGTTTAGAACTGTAAAAATTCTTTCCATACCATTTTTTGAATCAGGAATTCTTATAATAAGGACTGTTTCCTTGTTCTCAACATCATTTATTGTCATTTTCATCAGTTCTTCTCTGCGACAAGCCCCAGAAATGCCAATAATAAATGCAACCTAAAATAATAAATCGTGTCGATATAAAATCTATAATAACTATTAAATACAAACATTTTATAGAGAATCTAAAAGTATTAAGAACTAAGGTAAAACGTCTATAATTTTGATATGATATTTTACCTTATCAATAGAATTAAATTGATGTAAAGTTACCTTTATCATTAAAAACTTCGAATCCGGAGCCTCCAAAATAAACTTGATGAAATGACTTTTTTCAAATATTCCTGATTTCTTTGCTTTGTAGCCTTGAAAGGCAATTAACTTGTGGTAGGTTGAAATATCTACTGAATTTTTAATTTTCAAGGTAGCCTTTAGCATGGAAAACGTAATCATAACAATATAACACATTTGATATCACAACTCAAAACTTACCGTATTAAAATCTTCACTAATTCCTAAAATCATTAAAACACCTGGCATAAATGACAAATTGTCAACATTTAGATACGTCAAACAGAAATCGCCATTTGTCCATGGCGCCAACCAGACCAATTTTAAGTAAAAATGCAGGTATCCATATCAATGTAATCATTCATATTTTTTACTTTTTTTAACTAGTGCGTAAAGTAATTTACTTTACGCACTAGTTAAAAAAAGTTAAATTTTAGACACCTTCCATAGTGTGTAAAGTTAGTGTTTTACGCACGGTAGTAGAAAAAAATGTTTATTTCGTTAACACTGATATACAGTGTGTCCACGGATAGAGTTTGGAAAGGGCTAAACTTTTTTATTAGTAGGTTTAGACGAAAAAGTCATTCTTTATAAAAACGTATGCTTGTGCTGAAACTACAATTTCGAATATCGGATTTGCGATTACTATAAATACAGGGTTCGTCAAAAACAACATTTTTACTTTTTAGGATTTTTTCCATTCTGATTTTCAATTCCTTAATTAATTAAATGAATTTTGCTTGTGCTGAAACTACAATTTTAAATATCATATTTGCTATTATTATACAGGGTTCGTCAAAAACAACATTTTTACTTTTTAGGATTTTTTCCATTCCGATTTTCAATTCCTTGATTAATTAAATGAATTTTGCTTGTGCTGAAACTACAATTTTTAATATCATATTTGCTATTATTATACAGGGTTCGTCAAAAACAACATTTTTACTTTTTAGGATTTTTTCCATTCCGATTTTCAATTCCTTGATTAATTAAATGAATTTTGCTTGTGCTGAAACTACAATTTTTAATATCATATTTGCTATTATTATACAGGGTTCGTCAAAAACAACATTTTTACTTTTTAGGATTTTTTCCATTCCGATTTTCAATTCCTTGATTAATTAAATGAATTTTGCTTGTGCTGAAACTACAATTTTTAATATCATATTTGCTATTATTATACAGGGTTCGTCAAAAACAACATTTTTACTTTTTAGGATTTTTTCCATTCTAATGTTCAATTCCTTGATTTATTAAATAAATTCTGCTTGTGCTAAAACTACAATTTCAAATATCACATTTGCAATTACTATACACTATACAGGGTTCATCAGAAATAACATTTTTAGTTTTTTTGATTTCATTTAAAATAAATTTACGTAAAAACAAACAACTATTGTTGCTTTCTTACTTCGAATATGATGTTATATCTGGCCGAGTAACGATTTTGTTCTCAGAAAACCATTTTTTATTTGCGTACTTTTGAAGTATTTTTGTCATATATATGTCATATTTCTTAATTTATTCAATCATCAATTATAAAACGTTTATTCAAACGTGGTACCACCGAGTTAGCGCATAGTTCAACTCGACATCTGAATTCCCGATAACAGTTCCTAACTTGCTGTATTGGAATATTTGCAATAACTACTCTTATTTTTTTCTTTCAAGAGATCTAAGTTATTATTGAAATCGGTTTTATACACATGTGACTTCAGATATCCCCATAAATGAAAGTCGATAATTATGAGATCGGTCCTACTACGTGCCAACTGAGTTGGACCATAGGTACCTTCCAATCCATTTGTTCTCAAAGTGATGATTTAGCCAATCATCAAAAGGAAGTGAAAATTAGAATTGAAAAAAAAATCCAAAGGATAAAAACTGTTGTTTTTAACGAAGCCTGTATAGTAAGTAAATCTAATAGTTAAAATTGTAGTTTCAACACTAGCAAAATTCATTTAATAAATCAAGGAATTAAAAAAAAAGCTCCAAAAATAAAAATGTTGTTTATGAGCTATGTATAGTTATCGCAAATCTGATATTCGAAATTGTAGTTTCAGCACGAGCAGACGCTTTATAAAGAATTACTTTTTCTCTATACCTACTAATGTGTTTCCTCTTCCAAACTCTATCCGTGGACACACTGTATATATAATATCTAAAGAGTTATGCGATGTGCACAATATGGTTACCCTGAGCAATAATACTTATTTTAAAATTAATAGTAGATCTGTATTATTATATGTAATTATACCATACCCAAGCGTATGCCTATGGCAGGCACGTGTTTACGCATTCCCAGCACTGTCAGTTTCGGCAATGCGCGTAAACCCTATATCGATCAGCAGCTTCAGCTGCTCGATGCGGCCTAAATGCCTTTTTAGAACTAAATCAACAGCTTAGGCAAATACATTTAATTTACTTTTGTGTAGTTTAATTTTATGGACTTCATGTTATTGAACCTGGATATTTTCCATAATTTTTAGGGACAACCATTAAGTATATTTGTATATTTATGTAGATTATGTTATTTAAAAATATAATTTAGTGATTATATTTGATCCGGACTAATAATTAATACACTTATAAATTCATATGGTGCGTCATTTTTAAAATCGTTCGTTATAAACATAGCGGGAAAATGGCAATGACGTCATTATAGGACCCATGTGAACACCTTGTTCATTTATAGCAGGGTGCTCGGAAATGACGATGACAAATTTCAAGGGATAATAAAATTATGTGAAAAAAAGTTCATAGGGGTACTAATTAAACTTATACCCACACTGGAATAACTATAGTACGCGAAAGTAGTAAATTGAAAATAGACGACAAGAAGCGGGCTGCCGTGCTAATTGACAAAATGTGTGATTTTCAGATTTTGGTATATTTGGAATGTATATAGTCAGTTCTATCAGTATCTCTTCTCTTCTTCTTCTTCTTCAGCCTTATCGAGTCCACTCCTGGACATAGGCCTCTCCGATTCTTTTCCATTCCTGTCGATCCTGAGCCAGTTGTGCCCAGTTTCTACCAGCGACCTCTCTGATATCATCCAGCCAGCGCCTCTGCGGTCTTCCTCTACTTCTTTTTGTTTCTCTGGGGCGCCAGTGGGTCACTTTGTTGGTCCATCTACTATTGTCCTGTCTTGCAACATGTCCCGCCCACCTCCATTTTATCTCGGCCATGTAGCAAATTACGTCGGTCACCTTTGTTCGTCCTCTTACTTCCTCGTTTCTGATCCGATCCCTTATGGAGACTCCAAGCATTGCTCGTTCCATTGCCCTTTGTGTTGTCTTTAGTCTGTCTGCACTGCCTTTTGTGATTGCCATTGTTTCAAGGCCATATGTTGCTACCGGCAAAATGCACATGTCATAAACTTTGCGTTTTAGATGTATTGGAATGTCTGGATTTTTTAGGACGTATTTTAGTTTTCCAAAAGCAGCCCAGGATAGTTTCACTCTTCGCGTTATTTCCGACTTTTGATTCTCTTTTCCTAGTTTAATGAGGTGTCCTAGGTATACGTATTCGTCGACGTTTTCAATGTTTATGTTAGATAATGATAATTGAATGTGATTGGGTGACATAATCTTGGTTTTGTTGATGTTCATTTTTAGCCCTATTTTTTTCGATGTTGTGTTTAGTTGCTGCATCATTTCTTTTAACTCATCTGGATCTTCGGAGATGAGAACAATATCATCCGCGAAGCGTAAGTTACTCAGGTACGATCCGTCGATTTTCAAGCCTTTTTGTTTCCAATCCATTTCCTTAAATATCTCTTCCAGTGCCAGGGTAAACAGTTTTGGTGATATCGTGTCGCCTTGTCGAACTCCTCTATTTAGGTTTATTTTAGATGTTTTTAAGCTTTCGTTAATTTTAACATGCATTGTGGCGTTTTTGTATATATCTTTTATAACTGCATTGTATCTTGAGTCGATTCTGGCATTATTCATAGCGTTAAGGAAGGACCATGTTTCGATTGAGTCAAATGCTTTATGGAAGTCTATAAATGCCAGATGTATGGGTATGTTGTATTCGGTTGTTTTTTCTATTATGGTGCATAACGTTTGTAAATGGTCCATGGTACTAAATGCACTACGAAATCCTGCTTGCTCAACTGGTTGGTAAAAGTCTAGCTTTTTTGTAAGACGGTTTGTAATAACTTTTGTGTATAGCTTATATAGATGTGACAGCAGACTAATAGGACGATAGTTTTCGATGGTATTTTTATCGCCCTTTTTAAACAGGATCACAACCTCAGCATTATACCAGTCAGTTGGTAGTTTTGCTTCTTGCAAACAGCTATTTAATAGTTTTTGAAGTGTTCCTTCCAAATACTTTCCTCCGAACTTTATCATTTCTGACGTAATGTGGTCTTCTCCAGGACATTTTCCGTTCTTCATTCTTTTCAGGGCATACCTTATTTCCTCGCATGTTATTTCTGGTAGGTCTTCTGACCCTACATTTAGTATTGTCCTGTTATTGATTTGGTTATTAGTCTTGGGTGTTGTTGAGTTGTATAGGTCGGTGTAGAAATCTTCAATTATTTGGGCAATTTGTTCTGGGGTCGATACAATAACTCCTTCCTTATTTTTCAGTCTATTCAGCGTGGTTTTTCCCTTTGATAGTCTTGCTTTGAGAACTCTCATGTTTCTATTTTGTTCAATTGTTTCATTAATAATCTTTGTTTTGTGGGTTCTTACATCCTTACGAATTGCCTTTTTCACGATTTTGTTTAGATCTCTGTGTTCTTCTGTTCCTTTTTCCAACTCTCTTCTTTGTCTCATTAATTGGGTAGTATCGGCGCTTAGTCTTGAGTGTTTTTGTTTTATCGCCTTGGAGCATATTTTTTTGGTTGCTGTATTAATGGCTGATTTGATTGTTTCGTTTAGTTGGTTTAAATCCATATTGTCAATGATTTCTACTGGTGGTAATCTTTTTGTAATTTCTTCCTGGTATTCCACTTTCCTTGCTGCTAGTTCTTCGTTTGTCGGGAATCTCGTTGTCTTTATGAGTTTATTCCGTTCCCGCCTTAGGTCTATGCGGAAACATGCTCTTACCATTCTGTGGTCACTTCCTGTATCTACTCTGTTTAGGACGGTTACGTCGCTACAGAATTTCCGGTTATTTGATGACTATCAGTATACCAAGTCCAAAAGTCGTAGCTATAGTAGAAATACTCGAAATAATGTAACGATTTTGTCGTATTTGCCAAATATCAAGTAAATCCTAAGTCGAAATGTCTTATTTAATTTGTACAAAAACAAAAGGTCCTATGTGTCACTTACGACATATTGATTTGGCTTCTTAGAAAAAAAAATACAACAGTACAAGGTAAAAATGACATACAAAGTCGAATTGTTGTATGTTTTTCTCTCATACGACTTTTGGACCAAGTATGATGTGCATTAAATTAGTTAGTTACGACTTGCGTATACAGGCGGGCGGTCAGCGGTTAGTCCAAGAAATAAAGCAAAAGTGTGATTATGTTATTATTTTTCAGGTAGGTATTTTAATTGTAAAAGTATCTTGATTTGTGTGTTATTATAATACAGTGTTTTAGTATTCCGGATTATTCGTTACATTCATGTGTTATTCTTGATCAGAACTGCCTTATTGTTTTAATAAAATCGTGTATTGGGATTTAGAGGGAATTTAGCAGGTAAGTTTAAGTACAGGTTAATTTTTATAAAAATTAGCTACAATGATTTTCTGAATGTAAAAGATTTTTCTTCCCGATTCAAATTAAATAAAACTCAACCAAGACCTTAACTTTCTAATATTTGCGAGGCAACTTTTGTCAGGGAATGTAGAACATTATTCTATAAGACAAATTTCGAGAGCGCTCCGATTAAACTTGACTTAGGACTTCCAAAGCATTAAAGGAAGGTGTACGCCAGAAAAAAAAATTATCTCCTAGAGGCATTAGTGTAAATAGAAAACAGAATCTGATCAAAAAACTGACAGCTATGAGTAGAATCATGTTTTGGCAAAGCTTGCCCGAAAATCATGAAGATACAAATCTTGATGACTAAAATATTTATTTTAACGTTAATGTTAGTATGTTTGAAAATTAATCTTTATTTTACATTTGAGTTAATAATTACTTAATACTATATTTGCAGTTTTTTCATTTCATTGTTTTATTTCTCACTGAACAATGATATTTTCCTATCTCAACCCATGATAACAATGTAACATTATATTGTAGTTCACACGATATATTCCAAAATATTCTTCATATATCTTTATGTCGTAAGTTGTTATCATATTTATCCACAATTTTATAACACTAAGAGGATATGTCGTATCTTGATAATCCAAAGTCCAAAAGTCGCAACTGTCAAAAAGATAGGTCATTGCCAATGCAAAAAATTTGCATATATTCTAAGTCGAAATGTCGTAACTTTCAAAACTTCAATTATCGCGACTAAAGTACTATTTGGAATATCAATCAACTCATACCAACATTTTGCATATAACTGAAATATTCAAAGATTCGAATTGTCATTGATAAAACGAAAATATCTCCGAATTTTAATTTTATCAGTTACGACCTTTTGTCCATTGCAGCTTTCTTTTTAAAAACGGTCAATGACTTCCACCTGCGAGGAGCGTCTTGGCTGACCGGCAGCATTGGCGCGCGATTTTTAAAAACAAGACGTTACCATGCAGGATGATTTAAATAACTCAAGATGCCGCTTAGACATACCCAGGACACCGCAGAATACTCCTAAAACTAGGACGTGTCTTGGGAAACCAGGACCTTAGGCAAACCTATCTAATATTAGTAACTAGGTACCTAAAAATTAATTAACTTTTAATTTGTTTTTAATTCCTGCTTTTTTTTTAATTTTCTATTGTCTTTTCGTAATCCATTCGTAAATAAATATATACCGTGCGAGCAAAAATTATTTGCATCAAAGAGGGCCTTGCGCGCATCTAAGGACGTTATGCTTAGCCGTAGAGCTTAATACCTGTTGGGTGTCAGTAACTACCTGAATTAACAATCAATCAGTTATTCCGTCATCTTTCAGAGTCGTTACAAGTTATTTGATTCATCGCTAATTTTTCCAATTTCTTTAACAATTCACACAATGGGCTTTACGGAACAGCACAAAACATTCATGGTCGAAGCGTATTTTCGAAACGGGGTTAGAGTAAATTGCGAGTGGCAATACAATTCGGGTTTGTGCATGGACGATTTTCACGAACATTTTCCTAACGTTGCTTTTATTGCAGGGGATTTTTATCATTGCCTGAAAAGAACCGGGGCTGTGTTTAGGGAAAAAGGTTCTATACAACACAAAAAAGGAGCAGGAAGACCATCTGTAGGAACGGAAGAACTTGTTGCAAACGTTCGTGAAATAATGCAAAATACGCCAACAAATTGTATAAGACGTACGCCTGTCCCAAGAAGTGGGAAGATCTTATGGAACATGCAGGACTATTCTTAAGAAGCAGCTAAATTTATTTCCTTATAAAGTGCAAGTATTCCTTATAACTTATATATTAAACAACAAAAATAAATTTGTATTTGTCTACTTATTTTATTACTCATTGGTGTCTGGTTAGCTGTTTCCCGAAGAATAATTGTTGGTCCTATTTTTTTCCATGACACAGTTACAGCACAGCGGTGTAGAGACAATATTTTGAATCCATTTGTGGAGCAATTACTTGACGACGAACTACGTTTTGGATATTTTCAACAGGACGGTGCAACCGCCCATACAGCTGTCGAAACTATTAACTACTTACGCAATTTTTTCGACGACAGATTGATCAGTTTTCGATCAGACATTGAATTCCCACCTAGATCACCTTGTTTAACGGTTATGGATTACTTCGTTTTTCCTCATTTAAAGAACACTATTTTTAAAGCACCAGTTGTTGCAAATTTAGAACAATTTCAAGAAAGGATTATCCAAGAATGTGGTAACATTTCTCCAGAGATGCTGGTCAACACTTTCGAAAATATGAAGAGACGTGTGAGTTTAAGCTTGGAGCATGGCGGTGGCCAAGTTCAGCAATTTATGTAATTATTTTTCTTTCTGTATATTCTTACTTCGTTAATGTTGTAATCAACAAAAATAAATTTGTATTTGCCTACTTATTTTATTCTCATTAGTTTGGCATATCATGTCATAATACGAATTTGACAAAATTTTAACCTAGATTTGGTTAGATATATCGTCCCCATATCATTGTGATCTAAACCAAGCCCCACGTTTTTTAATCCAAGCCCTCCTTGATGCAAATAATTTTTGCTCGCACGGTATATTGCGGTTCGAGGTTGGGTCAAGTGAGGCCTAAGTGATGTGTAGGTACATCACTAGGCCACTATGGCCTAGCTCACCAGTAACACCTTCAAAATCCCGGTTTCAGTTTTAGCTTCTTTGATAGGTTAGTGGTTAGTTTGTATGAGAAATCTGTTTTCTCTCTATTCCTTCGCCTTCGTCGTTTTCTTTATTGTTTTTGTGGCTTATGCCGCCGCCACTGCTTTCAAATATATAATCTTCACAATTATAGTCCGCCCTACGAGACTGTAGCTATGATGCCTGAGGAGACGGGGTGATAAAAGCTGTGAACAAGTCAGATATTATCAAACCAGAAACGCTGTCATATTGTCAATTCGAGTGATTTAATGTAATCTTCAACTCTAAGGTTATTGGTAACCCTTTAAATCCCTTTTATGTTTATGTAAACCCATTTTTTAATTTAATTTAAGCCTTGTTGTCTATTCATATGTAAAATTACATTAAGCTTAAAATAAAAACTAAAAAAACCTTCAATAATAATTTTTATTTTGCTTTATCAGGCATTTAAATAGCAAGTCAACAGGAGTGTTTTGCTGCATAATGTGCACACATCAATGCTTGAATATTTTGTAATAATGGAGGTAAATATTGCTTTAACTGATGGTATTTTATGCATCAACATGCAGCGAAGTGCTTGCTAAATAAAATAATATTTTTATATTAAGAGCTTTTATACAATACACTAATATAAAAAACCAATATATAAAATTTAATTATAAAAACAAATAATTAAGGAATAGGGGCGGATTTATTATTTGGTCTGGGGGAAGGAGGGCGCAAGGAAGGGGGCAGGGGGGGGGAGGGTAGTAGTGTAAGTCTTTCTAATTAAAAGAATGCCAGACGCTAAAAAAATCAGAAACGAAATTTATTAAGTGTACAATACATAGCGTAGGATGACATAATATACATAACATAAGAAAATAGGAGAAAAAGTTATTCTTTTTATTTAAAACTTGGCATTGATCTAATAAAAAGTATATTACCTGAACTAGGTAGGTAAGTTAAAATTTGTAAAATAGGAATTGTTTTTTTTTTGTTTTACTATAGACGCTTTTGTTGAAAAAGTAATTTTAATGTTAAAAAAATTATTTAGTTAGATTTAGATAGAAAGGGGCAAGGGTTTAAAAATAAAACTATTAAATCTTATAAAATTAATACTTTATAAAACTGAATGCTAATATATTGTTCCAGCTAAATGTAAAAATACTTTCAAAAACAATTTGATAACGAATGAAATAATTATGCATCATTAAATAATATGTTTACCTATACAGGGTGTTACTTAATGATGTGGCGAAATTTCAAGGGAGTATTCCTGAACCAAATTCAAATAGAAAAGTTCATATAAACATGTGTTCTGAAGAGTCTGGTTTTCAAGATACAGGGTGTCAAAGTTTTAAAAAAAAATTGGTTTTTTATTAATATCTAAATGATCCTTTTACCGATTTTGTTGAAATCTGGCATAGTTATTCATTGTAATAAGACGCTAAGTTGGCACTAACTAAAAGAAAATTATAAGTTCCAGTGGCGTCTCGGGGGGCAGTGTCACGAATAATATTGACAAAAAAATGTACGCTACTGAGTTTTTTGAAAAATTTAATTTTAAATTTTCAGATTGAGCATCTACAAATACAACTTTTTTGTCTTTTAATATATATTCGTATATTACTTCCTTTTCGAGGAAAAAAATAAAAAGGACTTCATTGCATGTCGAAAAATTGTTAAAATAAAATCAAGTTAACTTTGATCGTTCAGTATATTTATGTCTAAGCCATTTTTTAAAATCTAACAAACGAAAAGTAATGACTATTTACAAAAAATGTTGGAAATGACTACCTTCCGCTTCTATGCAGGCTTCTGCTCTCCTTCTCATCGAGCGACGAACTCTTTCGAAAATTCCATTATTGTTACGAATGGTTTCACACCGTCAATAATTCTATTCTTTAGTTGTTCTTCTGTCTCGATTGGTGTAACATAAACTAATGCTTTTAGGTGCCCCCATAAATAGAAATCTAGGTTTGACTTGCAACCATTCCAAGTGCACCCAATATGATTATCGAACATGCACCAACTTTTATCAAGAACAAAATTTTCTGTGAAATCGGTATAGTGTTTAAATTTCACTTAAAATATGTGCATCTGAGATTTGAAGTAATAGTATTAAAACTTTAATATTTTGTTAAATTGTAATGAAAATCGTGTGTTAAAAAATGTTGTCCCAAACCATAAACACATTACTTTTAATTGGCTCAGAAGATCCAACATAGCTGCTAAAGCTGCTGGAGAAAACAAGACAATATTGCCTGCAGTGCTGGTTGAACAGGTTTGATCAAAATTAGCACTGAAATATCAAATAACAAAAATAATGAAATGTTATACTTTAGGGCTCATGCTTGCAAAAATTTTACATATTACGACTTACTAGATTACCTTAATATGCAATAATGCGATATTCTGCCGTGCATGATGGAATAAAGCATCCTATCTGCAATGATATTATTTGTAGATAAAACTACTTAATGTATTAGCAGTACTATAGGATGGGTCAAAAGAAAACTTGTCCTAATTTTATTACATAAAATAATGTTAATGTGATTTGTGTCCATGTTTAAATAACTTTCGCGTAAGAATTTAACAAGTACCTAATTTAAACTAGCCAACGGACTTTTAGACATTTTAAATCACGATGAACAATTAAAGAAAAAAAAACAAATCAAAGAGACTAAAACAATAGCTTCATCGGACTTTCCGCTTGATATTGATAAAATAATAATAATAAATAATAATAATAATAATAATAACAATAATAATAATAGTAATAATAATAATAATAATAATAATAATAATAATAATAATAATAATAATAATAATAATAATAATAATAATAATAATAATAATAATAATAATAATAATAATAATAATAATAAGTAATACTAAACTAATAACTCACAGCATTTTTGTTTATAAGCACGACCCGAACACCAACGACAACTATTACTCAACTAGTGCGGGTTGGTATGATGCGTCCCGGTCGCGATTTTACAAAATATAAACTATTACAGCACAAGACACGCCCCCAATTACGAAATAACAAAATATAATCGGCCTCGGCACAATCCTGCAAAATCTAATCGTTTGCAGCACAACGTGGCTGATCCATATAAATAAATCTGGATGAAATTGAGGTTAGATCCATCACGTCGGTCAGCAGAAATATTTTTCTTAACCATCCGCACGAGTCCCACCGCCGACGAGTCCTTTTCTACAAATTCCGTCGAGAAGGTATATTGGCAACCGGTTTGTTCGTTGTTACCCAGAGCATTTTTTTCCAGAAATATTATTTTATAAAAATAAATTAAAAAAAAAAATGCTCTGGGTAACAACGAACAAACCGGTTGCCAATATACCTTTTCGACGGAATTTGTCTAGCAAGGACTCGTCAGGCGGTGGGACTCGTGCGGTTGGTTAAAAAAATATTTCTGCCGTCGTCATGCTACAACAAACACTCTGAGCTACAAACGATTAGATTTTACAGAAATGTGCTCTAAACCAACTTTATAGTAAAATCGCGCTGAGGCCGATTATATTTTGTAATTTCGTAATTAATAATAATAATAATAATAAGTGTATTTAAAATTTAATAATATAATAAATATGTTTATGTTGTATTCGATAAACTTATTCTTCAATCCCCTGAAGCTGAACTTGTTAGGGGCAAATTTTATTTTTTGTTTTAGTATGTAAAATCATAAATCATAAGTATGCAACAAAAATCAAGTTTTTTAAAGTAAAAATGTTAATTTATAGTATAAACGCAACTTTTTTGAAGAAATATATTACCTATAATAAAATTATTAATTTATAATTTTTAAGTAAAAAATATTGCTTATATAAATTATTCAGAACAATATTAATTAATTAAAGCATTTCTAAAAATATTTTCAAATTGTCTGTTTTTAATATCCATGTTTTTATTTCAACTTTAAATTTTTTTAATGAAATCAATTTTTTAATTTTTGTTGGTAAATAACCGTTTAAATAAAAACATAAATATTTGAAATTTTTTTGTCCTATGGACTTATTTATTTTAAGTTTTATGGTTATTTAATTTTTATGACGTGTAATTATGATTATGGTTTTTAAATTGTATAAGGTTTTTATTTTTAAATATATATATATTAAGATGTTATAAATGTAAAGTTGTCTTATGTTCAACTTTTTTGTTTCTGAATATAATTCTTTTGAAGGATAAAGATAATCTATATTAATTTATTATAATATATATTGTATATAATTTTTAGAAACCTTTTTTGTAATATTTCTAATTTTTTAACTAAAGTTCTATTTATTCCTCCCCAACCTAAAATTCCGCAATTTAGTTTTAGTTTTAACTAACGCCTAATATAATATTTCCATTATGTCTTACATTTAAAATTTTTTTAATGTTTTTAAAAAGCGCTAGTAAACTTCTTAATTTTTTAATTAGGTATTCTATGTGAAAATTCCAATTTAATTTACTGTCAAAAATAATTCCTAAATATTTTATTTTATTAACTTTAAAAATTTGAATGTCTTCATTTATTTGAATACTATTCATATTTTGTAGTAGGTTATTTAGGTTTAAAGTAAAAGGAATATAATTTGTTTTATTTAAATTAATTGTTATCAAACCAATTTTTTATAATTTTAAAATCTTTTTTAATATCATTATTTAAGTTTTCCCAATTTGTAGCGGTATAAAAAATTGTAGTATCATCTGCAAAACTATGAATTTGCCCATCGCAATTTATACTAAATAAGTCGTTAATATAAATATTAAAAAATAATGGTCCTAAAATTGTTCCTGGGGGAACACCATAATTAAATACCTTTGAATAGCTTTTTCCTTTATCTATTTGAACATAAGTTGGTCTATTTTTCAGATAATTTTTAATTAATTCTAATTGCTTTCCTCTGAATCCAATATTTTCAAACTTTTTTAACAGTAAATTTTGGCTAACTGTATCAAAGGCTTTTGCTAAATCTAGAAAAATACTAATACAAGGTTTTTTATTATCTAGTGCATCATATATTTGTTCTGTTAGATAGCAAATAGCATTTTGTGTTGATTTATTTTTTTGAAACCCAAACTGTTTATTAAAAATAAAATTTTTTTTTTCCAAATAATTTTCGATTCTTAATTTTAAAACTTTTTCGAATACTTTTGCTATCGAAGATATTAATGTTATTGGTCTATAATTACCTACTAGTTTTACTAGAATCTTCATTTTTAAAAATAGGTTTTTTTATACCAATTTTGAAAGCTTCTGGATATATACTGGTTTTAAAAATATTATTTATAAGAAATGTTAGTGGTCTAGAAATAGAAGTTTTAATAGTTTTTAATATTTCTGTTGTTATTCCGTCGGCACCAGGAGATTTCTTTAATTTTAAACTATCAATAACATTTTCAACTTCTTTATGATTGGTTTCTTCTAAATAAAATGAATTTATATTGTTTATGTTTTTATTTGAAAATGTGTTATTACCTTTATTGATTTTGTTTGCTAGCTTTTCTCCCACTTCAGAAAAATAGTCAATAAAGCTATTAGCTATACTTTTCTAATCAGTAAGTGATTCATTTTCAATTTTGATTTCGTTTATATTTTTATATTTTTATGTTTTTGATTTTTATTACATATTTTTTTAATAGTTTCCCACATATCTTGATTAGAGTTTTGACATTTATCAATTTCACGTTTATAAAAATTGGTTTTTGTTTCTTTAATTTATTTATTTATTTATTTTATTTATTTAGCAATAGGTTACATTAACATAAACAATTTCAGTCACAAAGTAATAAAGTTTTACAGAATTCAATAATACTTATTCACTATTTAACAATACTATTTATCAAACTTAAAATAATTCTTATATATCGATTTTGCCTAATTTCTATTGCTACAATACCTTAGGTGCGTTGATGGTATTTAAAATACTGTGTGTGCACCCTTTTCTTTTTAAATTCGAAAGATGTAGGTGTAAGGTATTATTAGTTTAGTAGTTATAAATTTTATATTTATGTAATAAAAATCGGTCATTATTTTTTTGTAATTTTTTATAAAGTACATTTTTTGTTTTAATAGAATTAAGTAAGCCGTTCGTAATCCATTCTTTTCACTTTTTAATTTTAATTTTTATTTTATTTGTACATTGTTGTACATTATTTTGGATTTCTTTTATTAAATTATTGGATAAGTAATTCGTTTCAGAATAGAGTAAAAATTTGTCCAATCTATTTTTGTAATTTTTTCTTTTAATTTTTAATAATTAATAAAATTTTTATACATTGGTAAATGTTCATTACTAGTTTTATCAATAAGTCTTTTTTGTAAAATGGTTGGATAATGATCCGTTATTTGATATTTGAAATTATCTAAATTTTCTTTTGTTTTTACAAAGATATGGTCAATACAAGAGTTATGTTCTTTTATTTCTCTTGTGTTATTATTTATAAATGATACAAAATTATATTCACTTAATAAGTTTAAATATTCGTTACTTTTTTTAGAGTTTGAGGAAATATCAATATTTATATCACCTACTAGAACTACTGTTTCATTTTTACAAGTATATTTAATATTATCAAAATTTTTTTTTTAAATTGGGGGCATGTCTTGTGCTGTAATAGTATATATTTTGTAAAATCGCGTCCCGGTCAGGTCGGTGCAACGACAATTTTTTAGTATTAAGAACAATAATTTATCGTTAAATGCTTATCTTATTATTTGATTGGCGGCTTTAAATATCATACTTAATTCTTAACTATTAAAATAAATTTTGTTAACCAAAATTTTCTTTAAGAACAAAAACTCGATATCTTTATATGTAAGGGGTCATATTACTAGATATTAACTTATTAACTTTATTCCAAAGGAATCTTGCCCAAATAAATTCGTTTGTTAACTGTAACCAGACTTCTTCCTCTGTGTAGTATAGAATATAAAGTATTTTTACTCAAAAAACAAATTTCGTTACACGCTTTTGGTAAAAAAAATATTTCTTTTTCTTTTTCCTTAGTTGTATTTTTCTTCATTTTTATAATAATTTCGTACGAGTTTGAAGTCCATAAATAATTAACAGTTGTCGCGAGAGCGAATTCTGCCATTAAAGGCCCGTTACGCTTTATATCTTTTTCGGTGTAACGGCCCTTCCGTTCTCTTTCCGACTTAATCTCCGAAGGTCGTAGAAAGCAAAATCGAGATAATTATCAGAGATAATTACAAATTATCAGGGACAATGTGCACCGCACTCCCAGAAGCTCGGGAGGCTACATTTGCGGAAACTGTTTTAATGGATTTTTTTGGTTTTAACCTGGATTTCTTTTTTGGGATGAGAACGTTTTATGATAATGACTATTTTTAGTGCTGCAATTAACCCTTGATAATGGGTTTAGTAGGAAATGCTTAATATAAGGCTTTTTGCATAACACTTATAGGTAGATGCCTTCTGTCCAATGCCTTTAGGCTCCCTTCTTTTGGGTACTATAATATAGCCATGTCATAAAACAATGCGTGCACTGTTACTTCATTGGCCTCAACATTTAAGAACAATAATTCAACTGTAATAAACTGCTTATTAAAAATGTTCGACATAATAATACTGAATTATAACATTTTGGATATAAATTCACTTTTTACGCAAATTCTCAATAATGTAGATATTGTAGATCAATGCATAAATAAAGTACAGGAAACAAAATTTATCAAAATTCAGAATAATCTGACACCGTGGTTCAACATAAATACTTTAAAGGCAAAAAAGACAGTGACAATATGTATCAAAAATGTTCAATAACTAAAATCAATGAAGATTGGAAAGAATATAAAAAAAATGTGGAGAACCTTAAAAAATTTAGTTAAACCTACAGTTAGAAATAACATTAGAGAAATTATTTTCGAAGATACAAAAAAAAACAGAACCATTTATTATTGCTGAAAAAATAAATTCCTATTATATTCATAGCATTGAAGAAATTGTTCAGTCAATAAATTCACGAAAAAATGTATGCCAAATAGTTAATAGAAGTAATATTTTTTTTTGAAGAATTCAATGAAATATCATTATAAACTAAATCTAGTAATTTCAGAATTAAATTTAAATAACAACTTCCTATGGAGAAATTTTGAATAAAAAGGTGTTAAGAAAGATATTAAAAACATATTCAAATAAAAAATAAACAATATTGGAGTTCCTCAAGGAAGTATACTAGGTGTAATATTATTTATTTTATATGTCAACGATATACCTTTAGTTCTAAAAATGTGTAATATACAAATGTTTGCTTATGACACCTTAATTTACATTAATGTTTAATACTATCATATTACCACATTTTCGTTGTTGTTCTTCTATGTTATATTTTGCTAGTGGGGAAACATTTGATAAATAACAAATTTTACAAAATAATTAGGCAATGTGGATTATTTTAAATTGTGACAAAAATATTAAAAATAAATTTTGTGTTAAAAAAATTAAATTGGTGGAATGTCAAAAATTAAATTTTTTATTTAATATGTATTTTTATACATAAAATTAAAAATTATTTACTGCCTGATTGAAAAAATGCTGTTCTTTTAATTATGACCATCATAATTGTAAAACAAGAACCAATCAAAATTTTATGTGCATAGAGTGTTTAAAGATTATCCTATAAGTCTATTTTTCATAAAGGTTTGATAGAATATAATAATTTGGAAAATTCTATTAAATCTCAAATATTATTAAAACTATTTAAAAAACTTTAAAATTACATTTAATTAAAAAACAAAATGATACGTATTATTTGATACAATTAATTTGCAAAATGTTTAACTTTTCTGTCTGTTTTTGTCAAAAAATGGTTGCGTTTTAAAATTTAAAGATAAATCTATAAAAATTTGTTAAAAAAAATTTTAAACAATATTTAATTGTAGCTTTTTGCAAAATAAAACATGTTACTACTATTACTACATTTTTCTAACACCTTTATTGCAAGTCTGATGTTGTTCGGAAACGACATCACACGGATTTTAATGCGGTTTGCCGAGTTTGAAAAACTGTTTCGTGCAGACTAATAGTGTAGTACGCCTATGACGCTATCAATGTACTTCATAGCACTGTGGCTCTACCCCACGGACCGATACTGTTATGGAGGTGTACTCTTATTATATACAATCTATTATCACAGCGATAAATGGACCTGAATAATTTAAAAAGTAACAAATTTAAAATTTAGGATAACAACTTACTTACACAAATTTTAAAATCTAAACACTCTCTAAACAAAGAGACAGCGATGCCGGAAAGACTCTTTCACCTTTTAACGCATTTTTATGAAGTCTGTAGATATAATAAAACAGGAATTGTGAAAACATAAATAATAAACATGAAAAATATATAACTATACCATTATAAATACCTATCTGTTTTAGAGAGTTTCATGTTCAACAATCCAACGAATTAAGGCAAAGGCGATAGCGAAGGATGTAGATTTTAAGAATCGTAATAATGTAGCTATTTTGTTATCCCGTGGCCGACAACTTCACGAAATTCATGAACATACCATAAGGGTACGTGCACACTGGTGACCTGGAGACCGAGCTTAGCGAGGCCTAGCGATGCGAGAAAGTGTGCACAAACAAAGATTGCAACTCGCTTGCGATTGTTTTTTTAGCTCCTTAAATTAGTTCTTTATTGACTGTACAAGGGAACACTGTGCCCTTTTTCAAAATGGACGCAACGTGTTTGCTGTTATTATTAGAAAATTCGTTGATTGTGAAACGGTTGTGGAGCAAAAAAAGGTGCTGGTTACACGAGATTAACTTGCGCAGATCAGCGTATGGGGAATTCCATCATTTATTTGCTCAATTAAAAGAAGACCCGGAAAGATTCCATGGTGTTGGTAAATAAACTTCCTGTATACATTTTTCCACATACATTTCCAAACACGCAACTGAATCGACTTCAAATCACAAACTATTTTGCCATTTATCGCTCTGCTCGGATCGTCTTCATTCGGACTCGCTCCGACACGCGTTAAGTATGAACGCGGCTGCTTAAAATCGCAGAATTGTATTTTTCGCCTTCCTCGCATAGCACGGTATCGCTCGGCTCGGTCACCAGTGTGCACGTACACTAAGACAGCGTATTGATAGGATGGATAGAGCACATGTTACCATTCGCTCAAGACAATTAAACCTTTTGGAAATAAGAGAGCAATTTAAAGTCTTTCCATACCTGCTTTAATTTTACGTGTGGCTTTAAATGAAATATTTTACAATAATTATTTATTTACGCAACACATTAAATAGATTGGCCACTCTGAAAGCTTTACTAATTATGACGTATTTATCAGGAACCTTATATTTTACCATTAAAATTATTAAAGCAGGCTATTGAAATTTCACCTGTCAAAACCAAATAAAGCATTGTATCAAACCCTACAGGCTTTACTTTGATGTCAGGGAATTTAAACAATTTTACGTTTACACGTTAATAACAGCTCAAAACTGTTTCACAAAGTTATATAATCCTTTGTACAAATATGTGATGTACGAGGCGGGTTTAAAATTATTCTGAAATTCCAATATACAGTGTGGTCCACCAAGTTTGCAACAAATGGGATTTTTGTTTATTAGTTGTACAATCAAATTTTAAATACTGGCAAAAGGTGGTGCATATCCGAAAACCAAATTTATTTTGATAATAATTTTTCTTCTTACAAACTGTTTACATATTTAAAAGACCAAAGGTTTTTCGCGACAGGGACTGTACGGGAAAATCGAACAAATCACTGCCCACAAAAACTCTGAAAAGATGTAAATAAACAAGTCCGAGGATCATACGATTCTGCGTATGACAATGACACAAAAGTATCTTTTGTACGCTTGAACGATAATACCATTGTGACTGTTGGTAGCGACATATTTAATGTCCAACCTGTAAATAGCGTAAAACGATATGACCGAAAAGAAAAAAAAGAGATCCAGATACCTCAACCCAATGCTATTACCCAATATAATAAGTTCATGGGTGGAGTTGATCTGCACAACAATGGAATTGCCAATTATAGGTCAAAAGTTTTGAGTAAAAAATGGTGGTGGCCTCTATTTCGAAATTCCTTGGACAGCATTGTAGTAAATACTGGGAAGCTTGATAATATTGCTAACAAAGCAAAAATGTCGCAACTTGATTTTAAGTCTTATATTGCACTACGCCTCATAAAGAGTTGGTTAAAGAGAAAAGTAAATTTGTAGAACCATAAAATGTATTCTTAGAACCAATACACATGTTTTATAAAAAAAATACTATTTATTACTTGTATCGATAAACAAACGAAGTTTGGCTGATGAGAGGAATTTTAAACTTAATAAGATTAAGTTAGATAAGAAGAGAATAATTGAGGGAGGTCATTGACCAAATGATCTTATGGAAAAGCCGCCACTGGTTCTTACTCAATCCAATCCTACCTATAAATGTAAAAGAACTCGCAGAACACAATTTAAAAATTTTTTTCTTTGAAACCAAATCCCTCTATGTTACTATACACACCGGTATAAGCAAATATCCAATACAATTTTAACTTAAAAATCACTGCCACCAACCCATTTCGCCAGTAATTAAGATCCTATAAACCTTTGCTTATGGGCCATAAACTGGATATTGGCCAATGATTGCAAGGACCGAGGCCAGTTGGGGTCGCCAAATGTGCTGTTAGCCAGGGCAGCAGGTGCGAATGAATATTATATTTGCTGCCAGAGATTTATTTGAGTAGAGATACGAGCCCAGTTTGTTTTATTGGCTTGCCCAGATCGGGGATGCTTTTTATGTTTTTGTTTGTAGGTTTATTTTTATTTAGAACGGGTTTTTCTTATCTCCAGCAATATATTTTGCTTATACTATTATGTATGGATGTTTATTTTTCGTTTATTATATTATAATATATTTATTATTATTATTATTAAGTAGCTGGCGAAACTGTTACATATAAGTAGCTTTTTAAAGTAAGGTAAGCCGGTGCAAGTGCACCCCTAAAAATTACAAGTTCAAATACCTATCTGTTTAAAAATTAGTAAAGTTTGCATTAAACGCTTTAATCATTTTTACTACATTCATGTATGTAGTGACTTCAAATAAATATGATAATTTGTATTTAAAATGCCATATTGACAAGATGACACTAATTAATTTTTTGCGATGACAGTGGGCGCACTTGCTCCACCAAACGGGGCAAGTGCGTTACTTTCTGATATTAGTGATATTGGTACAATTCAATTTTATTCATTTAAATACGGGGCAAGTGCGTTTAGTTTATAGTCGACACTTTCTAATGCCGTTTATAGATTTATATTATTTTCCTCCATTCAAGAGATATCAACCCGAATGTGTGGCAAACAATACTGTTTTATTTCTTTGACAATCTCTTTATTAGAAGTTAAAACAATTTTTCAAGTTAAATGAATCCAATTAGTGCCGATATAGGTACCTAACTAAAAAATTGTTTTAATTACTGTATAAAATAATTATTAAAACTAACTGGAAATTTAAGTTCACCTCTCCTATCCATAGAGGGCTTTGGCAATATAATAACAATATCACCTTCATGTATCGTTGACACATCTTCAACTGGAGGATAGTGGAAAACTGATTTTTTTTTTAAATCCGGTTTTCTCAGGAACTTTGTTACTACTGTAGATTCTCGGGAGTTTATTTCGATGATTTCCCCAACGTGGCATGCCGGGTACTAATATATCGGGTTTGTATTTATACCAGCGGGTTGCAACGCATGCCGGGTACACGCTAGTTAATATATAATATATTATATAAGTATCTAGATCATTTTGTTATTGTACTGCTGAAATAAAATTAGTTAGCACCATACACCCGAAGAAGCTACAATGTAGCGAAACGCGTCGTGTAAAGAAAAAGTTTTTCAAATAAAAGTGGAAATTTGACAAAATAAATTGTCTTTCAATGATTTATATTTATATATATATAATTCTTTTTATTAAATATTGCTTTCTTATAAGTAAAAAACAAGATGTTTCATATTCCTAAAAGCTTCGTTACTAAAATAAATAATATAATAAAACCAAACGATTGTAAAACATTTGTTTTATAGCAATAATCAAATTGCCTAAGCCGTTTAAAAGTTTTGTTATGTCATAAAGTTCATTATTTTTTTTCTTTCTTAAAAACTAATCCAGTAATGCCGAAGATAAAATGAACCCTAGAGTAAAAATCAAACAACCAAGATATTTCGACCATACTTTGAGAATATTAAAAAATAATATAGAAAAAAGAAAAGCACAAAATCTTTCTCCACAATTTTTTATTCGAACAACTAGGCGGACCTAGAATAATTCATAATAATTCAAATCGACATGTTTCAACTGTAGAAACACTCATCATCAGGAAAACAAAGTGAAAGGTAAAATGCTGATGTTTTTAGCAATAGAGAAAATAATAATGGGATTGAGCCGTAATGGAGCTTTTAATGGTGTAGAAGAGGTCTAAAATTAAATAGTCAAAAGACCGACAATCAAGATTTCAGCATACTGAAAAGGCAAGGGTTAGTGCAAAGGCACTGTCCTGGGCAGAAAAGTGAGGAGAGCAAAAGAAAAATTAGGAAGTTTTAAAAAACTTATTTGTAAAAATCATTATTAAGTAGTGAAAAATCTTGAGTTTTATTCAGCTTTGTCAGAGACATGTGAAAGTATTAAAATGAGATGGAAAGAAAAAGAAAAAAAGTTGTTTTTCATAAAAGTCGAAGCATCTGTAAAAAATAGAATAATAATAGTAATACAAGTATATATATATTATATAATAATAAAAAATAGGTCTTTTTCAAACCTAAGAGACATCTTCGCTTCAATAGATGCTATTTCATCCATGTTAAATCATTCGTAAAGCTTAGCTCTGTTACCCAGATTATCATTTAAAATTTGTAGAACCATTCCATCATCTTCATTAAACTCTCCAAGAATAGCAATATTCAAAATATCTTCCATACTATCCTTTTTGCTTTCCTTCCTTCTTCATGCAATTTTCTTAACTTTTGAAAAATCACAGAAAAAGATAAAAAATAAAGATAATAATGACAAATGTGAAATTGCATTTTTTGCAGGTTACGTTAACGGACACAGAAGATAAGCACTTCAACTAAAATTCTTGCCACCGGTTCGTCACGTTAACTCCTCAACGAACGTGCGTAAATTTGCTTACGTATTTGTTGTACTTCAACTGCCTAATAATAATTAATTCCGTATAACGTAATGCGGAAATAATTAATTTATAACATAAGAATATCTATGTGTCCCTTCTACGCCTTCGTAAATTGTTGTTTACGCAATTTATAGTTTCCCAAAACAATAGGAAAAAGTTCTTTATTGAAAACTTTATAAAAACCTTTAAACAGCCTGTCCCGAAACTTTACCTCGGAAAACACACCGCAAAACAGCTTACCTTGGTAAAGTTTCGTTCCCAAAGTTCGTGAAATTCGTTTTTAAAAGTTTTAGTGTACCCAAACGTTGATTTAACTCTATGAAACAGTTTCAGTGCGGTGTTAACGTGTCAACTACAAACCACACTTTGAAAAGGTGCGGAAACCCTCAACATCAAAGTAAAGCCCCTGTGGCCGTGGAAGCTCTAACAATGCTTTATTCCCTTTTGGTCAGCGAAATGTCCACTTTGATCAATATTCTGCCTTAAAAGGTACATAATAAGGTAGAATTTTTTGATGGGCATTCTGTCATTGACGAGGGTATATAATATTAATAATTTACAAGTTATATAAATGTAAAACGTTGCATCTTCATGTGTAAGTAAAGCATAGACATAACCTTTAGATTCATACAGCTTATCTCGTGCTTAAACAAAAGTTAAGTTTCATGGATGATAAAATACGTTTGTATGCACAGCTCGTCGGTCAGATCTCTCGTCTTTTAACAGCGATGGGCATGGGCACAACCCCTTTTGTTATTAGGTTTTCGTATAGACATAAACCTGTAGATAAGTAAACAATAATCACGAAAGTGGTAAATTTCTGGCCTTGCGCATGTAAACAAAACCATACACTGAGGGAAATGTTTTGCTGTGGTAGCCAAAAGTTGAATACCCACTAATAAAAACTTTAATAAAATAGGTCCCAGCGGGAGTACTTTTTAATGGCAAAAAGTGCCCTTTTTGCAGCTAAAAAATTAAGTTTAGGGGATAAAAAATCAAATTTAGCGGATAAAAAGTACTTTTTAGTGGTTAAATATTTATTTTTAGCAGAAAAAAATTTATTTATAGCAGCTAAAAGTATTTTTTAACCACTAATAATATAATTACTTTTTAATCACTATCAAGTACTTTTTAACCACTACAATGGACGTTGAAACCCCTAAAAGGCACTTTTTAATCACTAAAATATACTTTTTAATCACTAAAAAGTGCTTTTTAATCCCTAAAAAGTACTTTTTAACCACTAGAAAGTACTTTTTTAACCACTAAGAATCACCTTTTTAGTGGTTAAAAAATAATTTTTAGCTACATACTGAAAAAGTTTTTAATCAAAATTATTTTTTAAAAATTATTGCTGTATATAGATACGCTTCCAATCAAATTTATCATGCAACAAAATGTTTCAAACTGAAGTAAAATCTGTTGAAAAAATAGAACAACATACCTAGGTATTTTGAAACAAATTCATTATAATAATAATAGGTACTAATGCAAATATACTATAACCCGAACAAACAACCATGCAGTTTTCCATAACACTTCTGATGGGATAATTTTTTAAACTGTTTTCTATAATATGGCGCTGGTCAGTAGTCATGGCCACAAGGCGTCATGGCGTCCCAACTCTCAGCAATGAATCGTTTAACCGCTTATTTACGATTGGCAGTGGCGCACCCAGGGGGGGGGGCCAAGGGGGCCTTGGCTCCCCCAAAACCCCCAATGAAATGAAAAATGATGAAAGTGGATAAGTGTTTTAAAAAGTAAATTTTCTTAGATTTACCTCACGGGCCTCGTTTGAGGGGGGCCAGGTGGGGCATTTGCCCCCCCCCCCTCCCCCTGGAAGTTGACTAATTGACAAAAGTTGACTTATTGAGGATTAATATGGTTTGATTGAATGTATGAATTTATTATTTCGAGTTTTCCTTTATATTTTTGTTATTATTTTGGGGTAGTAAAGACTTATTTTAATAAAAATAAACAGTTTTAATGCCAAAACGACTATGAATGTTTAAGAAACAATTTTAGCTCATTAAGTATTGAGCAAAAAATTTAAATTAAAATTAAGGGAAGACCTAAACTCTCGAAATTAACTTGATACATACCACAAAGTGTAAATCTAGGGACTTTATTGTTATTGATAAGTTTGCTGCAAATAAAAACAGATGAATGAACTTTACTTTTAAACAATGTACCCACTAATGAAAAATAAATTAGCCTTTTTATTTTTTATCTTATTTCATTTTCAATACAATAAGAAGGTAATCATAAATTTTTAAAATATTTACTATAATAATTATTGACCAAATTTGGGCGTGGTATAAAAAAAATTTCGCCTGCGGCGCAATTCGCCTACAGCAGGCTTTTAGTACACCCCAAGTTAACAAGTCACAAGCCGCCAATGCTCCCCCCCCCTAAGAAACCGTTTAACGACTCCCATGACTAGGCTATTGCGATCTTCCCTGCAAGAGTTCCTGTTAAAAAAGCTCCAAAGTTCTAGAAAAATGCGTAACTTAAAAGTTTATTAAAAAATTTGCTTCCAGCACTGGTTGGCGGCCCCCCCCTAACATAAAATCTTGGGTGCGCCGCTGACGATTGGATTGCAGATTTAATCGATAATAAAACAAATTCTTACTTACCCTAAAACTTTTGTATAAATTTGTCCAAGCCCCATGACTTTAATTTGTATATATATATGTATTCCATTTTTACACATAAGTAGCACCGCCAACAAAAGTTGAAAAGAAAAGAAATAAACTGCGTGCACACAGTGCAAACCACGAACAATACGCATGCATGGGTAGACTGGCGAGTGGCGCTGTCTCCGATTCTCCGAAGGAGGAAGGATAAATATAACATTCTGCTTTTTAGTCACAGCAAAGTAATTTTTAGCAACTAATAAAAAAATTTGAACTGCTAAAATGAGTTTTTTAATCCCTAAAAAGCAGGTTGCTACTGTCAAAATTTTAATTACTAATATTATGCTTTTTAGTCACAGCAAAATAGTTTTTTAGCCATTAAAAAATAAAATTTAGATGCCAAAAATGTATTTGCTGGGCTTCTTTTTTCTTTAGCAAAGTAGTTTTGCTGGGACAAAATATAAATTTTTTAGTGGCCGCAGAGTCACACCAGCAAAGTCAACTTTTTAGTGACTAAAAAGCCACTTTGCTGCCATAGAAAAAAAATTATTAGCAGTAGCAAACAAACTCTTAGCAAAACACTTTTTAAACAAAATTTTCTCAGTGTACAATAATAAGCATGCGCACTGCAAAATTCGCATTTAACGAATGAGAAAATGGACAGGTCCGAGCTTTAAAATTTAAGTTCTTGCTCAAGAAATTGTAAAAGTTGACACAATTTATTGGCGTAAAACTGGACCTTGTTCTAATTTTTTGTGCAAGTTAGGGGAAGAGGTAGTAATTCCTGGTGTTTTTATCTATCAGATTTATACGATTTATTCGAGAAGCGTTCCTTTAATAACTTAGCCAAGTAGTTAATTTAACTTTGCTGTTTAACACAGAAGCAATAGGAGAGAAGAATACAAGAGATCCACAGAGAAAATGTAATAACAAAAATGGCGCCGAGCCAGTACTGGAGTGTATTTATACTATGTCGATAAATTATGAAAACCTCATAAAAGAAGGGTTATGCGCATGCCCATACCTGGTGGGCGCTAAGGGATCTGACCAGCGAGCTTTTTTCACCCATAAAACTTAACTTTTGTTTGCACACTAAATAAGCTGTATGTTTCTAAAGGTATATGTTTATGGATTTTCGTTTTTTAGTGACTTCATATAAATACACTCCAGAACCGGCTCGGCGCAATTTTTGTTGTTACATTTTCTCTGTGGTTTTCTTCTATTATTTTGCTTTTAGGTGCTTTTTTTTTGCTTCTTTCAAACAGCTACACACATCTTTGCTTAGCCAAGTTGTTAAATCAACGCTTCGCGAACAATTTAATATAATTGTATGAGAAATATAGAGGGGCATACTTAACCGCGGCAAGGGGTTAGGAAAAAATGTTTCCTGAGCTGAGTTAAATTTTTAAATGAAACGCTCAATATAGCTGTTGGTATTGCTATTTAGAAGCAAATAGAGGAACTCAGTTATTGTGGGTTGTTTAATAATATGTATGTCGGATTTCTAGTTTTTGTGTACTTATGAATTGTGTAATAAAGTGAATTGTGTTTGTCTATCTAAATGTCATGTCTCCTAAAAATATTAGTTACAAAGGTTTCATACATCCATCCTGTTTTAAATCTTTTTGGATATTTGAAATTTCATGAATCAAAATACCAGTATATTTAGTAAACCAAGTATAGATATCCCCAATATCTGGAAGCCTCTTTTTATCCAAAACCAACAGCTCAAATACTCCAATAAGCACGTGGGCGGAGTCATCAAGCTTCAACACACATGGATAGTATTTAAGAAAGTAGCCTTAGCCTTATATAGAATTATAATTTAGTTTACACGTCTTGAAAACGGTTAGAGATACTAACTAACCGAAACGTTGTGTTAAGTAACAAAATAAAGACAATGGAAGTCCGACAAGGTTATTTTTTTTGATATTACTTCATTGAAATAAACGTACATTGAATGCAATATTTCGGTAAAACATATAGAACAGAATACTTCATAAAATGTCTCGATACTTCGCATCGCTTTAAATACAATACTTATTGATAGAATTCTACTTAACTTGCTAGAGTTTCTTTGAAATCGTATTTATATATCGAATTTATATAAAGCTTTATATAACTTCGTGAACTGTTCTGACGCGGTGTTAACGTGTCAACAAATAACCGAACTTTGAAAAGTTGTAGAAATCCTCTAACATCAAAGTAAATCCTGAATCCTGTATTGCTTTAGAAGTCTTAAAATTGTTTATTTGGTTTGGACCAGTTAAGTTTTTGATTAATTAAATATTTTGTTTTTAAAACTTCCTGAAACCATTGGCGTAACTAGGGGGGCCGCACCTAGCTTGTCTTTGCCCCCTCCCTCCTTTCCCAGCCCCCAGCTACAATTGTTCAAGCAAATATTATTTGCATATCGCAACCACATTAGTTTGTCTTACTAAGGTAGTTGCGCCAATGAGTGAAACTGATTCATGTTGATGCTTCAAAATACATCAAACACGACCGGCTGGTGATAATTGTAACACGGTAAAGCCAAAATATCCAATTTAAAAAAATCTATAAAAGAAAACTTACCGGATAATTAAATATAGGATAATAAGGCCTTTGTCTTAAATCACAACACATAAAATAATAGTACATTATGATATTGGGAGAATAAGAGATACTTTATGTGCTGAGTATGGAAAGTTCCATCCATGCGTTCCATCCATGCGTGAAATGAGTTTAGAAGTGCCTGATGATCCTCCCGAGATAGAGGCAGCTACCATAGCTATTCAAAACTTGCTGCCCACGAAATCTGGTGCAGTATATGAAGCTGCCTTTGTCAAGTTCAATAAATGGTGCACTGGAAAAAAAGTAATGCAATACTCTGAGAACGTTTTATTGGCATATTTTACCGAAATGGCACTGAAAATTAAGATTTCTAGTTTGTGGGCTCATTATTCAATGATAAGGTCCATGTTAAATTTGAAGCATAATGTGAACATTGAAAAATGCCTACAACAATTTGCGCGCTTTTTTAAAAAAACATGGAGAAGATTATAAGCCAAAGAAATCGAGAGTCAAGGAAACAGTTTAGCAAATTTTTGTCTGACGCCCCAGATGAAAAGTGTTTGGCGATGAAGGTAATAAAATTACATTTTGTTTGTTTCACATTATGCTAACCAACCCTTAATTTTTTAGGTAGTTTTGAAATTTGGAATATCTGGGGCATGTCGTTGCGATGAATTAGTGAATATGACAGTTGATGATCTTGAAGATAGGTTCTTTGCTGCTAATAAAATTCCCAACACTAAAACTAATAAGAGTAGAACTTTTAACGTCCTGGGGGATCAATATTTAAGTAAATATAGAAACTACGTTAATTTGCGTCCTGCCGATTTTAAGGAACGACGTTTTTTTTTGAAATATCAAAATGGGAAATGTTATAAAGCTGTTATGGGTAGCCATAAAATTGGTAATGTAGGAAAAGATGTGGCATTGTATCTGAAGATTACAAATTGGAAATAATATACAGGACATTGTTTAAGACGAACTTCCGCAACAATGCTTGTTGATAGTGGGGGTGAAGGAAGGAGGATATAACTATGCTGAAAAGGAATGGGGGTTGGAAATCCGATGCAGTTGCCAAAGGGTACATTGAAGATTTTGTGCAAAGTAAAACCAAAATTGCTAAGAGAATTTTTCAACCTAGCTCTGCGGAAAATCTCGAACAACCTCCATTTAATGGACCCTCTAATGGATTTTTAAAAGCAGTTCACCCTGGAAAAATTGTTATGAGCAGTACTGATATTGCAAGAAGTGGAGGATTCTTAATTGATGCAAATCTTCACAATTGTACTTTTACTATAAATATTACCAATAAATAATAAATACCACTGTGACACCAATAATTGTTGTGTATTGTCTAAATGTTCGTTTATTAAAACTGATAAATTAAACTAAATTAAAATTTTGTGGATAAATGGCCAATGCTCAAAGCTAAATGACAATAAATAAAACGATTTTTTTTTTATAGTACTATAATGTATTTGTACGCCTAGGAGTATAAGTGAGTATAAGTACTTATACTCCTAGTCATATAAATGACATTTAATGACATTGAGAAACGTCACATAAGTTATCACTTATGTGCGAAGCACATAGAGTATTTCATTCTCCGAATAGCATATACTATTTTTTCTTCAAACGTGCATCCTATTATTCGAGATAAAACAATAAAAGAAAACGAATTTTTTAATGAAAACAAAATTGAACTTTTAACTTATTTCACTGTATATTCCCTTTTTGGTATCGTTATCATGGATACGTACTTGTTTATATTTATTTATATTTATACGCCTAGGAGTACAAGTACTTATACTATGCATTGTACTAGTCTGTCAACTTTATTCTGCAATCTTTTGCAGATTACCTACATTTACGGTGTCATCTGCAAATAGGTAGTCTTAGAAAGGCACCTGGTATTGTTGGGATGTTGCTTGTATACACAATACAATACAGTTGTGGGCCTAGTACGGTTCCTTGCGGTACTCCTGCTTCTAGCTTTCTGGGCTCTGATCTTACTTGTCCTATTTTGACGCTCAAGGTTCTTTCCTGTAGATAACTCCATATTAATCTGCAAATTTTCTCTGAGTACCCTGAGGTGGCCATTTTGTAGATTAGTCCTTGATGCCAGATTCTGTCGAAGGCTCTGGCCACATCTAATAGCACTACACCCGTCGACATTGTTCTTGAAACCCAGATTTTTTTTACTAGCAAAAGAAAACTTTTCTACATAACCAACATTCTTTGTCAATTCTTGTGTTTACTGGACTACATTATCTTACCTGCGCCTAAATAATACAGACTTCTGGCCCTTGGGATAAATTAAATCTTCTGAAAAAGGTGTGCCCTTTTTCTTAATTAAATTCATTAATAATTTGCATCTGTTGCGACGTTGAACTGTCCAACTTTAAGCTTTTAATTAAGATGTTGTTTATGCAGGATATTAATCCAGATATAACCCGCTTTTTAGCGTAACTCTTTGAAAAAGTATACTAGGTTCTACATTATAACAGTCACAATCTTTGCACGTTCCTTGTTTAGTGATTTTTTATTCATTGTCTACTGGAAGTTTTCTTAGCTATGTTTATATTTTTAATAAAAAAATAAAAATTTGCCAAACATTTACAAGTGTGTTTATTAATTCCTATATTACTTTTGCCAGTCAGTAGTAGTTCATGATTTAGAGAATCAAAAGCCTTGGCCAGTTCTAGCAAAACGACTGGACACAAAATTTGAATCCCAATTTTCTAAATTATAACTTTTAAGTTTACATAAGAATGTCGTTGTGCTAAAATTTGCTCTGAAACCAGATAAATTTCTATGAAAAATATTATATTTATCTAAATAAGATATAACTTGATTAAAAATTATTGGTCTTTCAAGAATTTTAGATATTAAAGATATTAAAGCAACTGGTCGGAAATCTTTAACATTTTGTGCATTATTTACTATAGGTATTGGGATAATAATATCAGTTTTCCAAATAACTGACTAATATAAAGATTATTTAAACTTGAATGATTAAATATCTGTTTAGGAGTATTTAAGCAATTATTATTCATACAGAGTTCTAAAATTCTCAAGGTTACACCATCAGTTCCACAAGAATCTATTTTGATATTAGATATAATTTTTATGATATTATAATTTGTGATATGTTTTAAATGTAAGAACACATTATCAGCTATTATAAGTTATTTATAAGTAGAATAAACGGAAATCAATTTTTGACTAGGTAAAATATCGCTTGCTGAATTTATAAAGTAAGTATCCAAATCTTGTTCACTAGAATAGTCAGTCACCTAATGATTTTAATTCTTTTAACTGTATATTAAATTTTTTTGGATCGTCTGAATTTATATTATATTTTATAAAGACTTGTTTATCTTTTTTAATTGCTTTGGAAATATAATTTCTTAAATTTACAAGTACAATTTATCTTTTGTTTTTTGATATTTTTTAATGCTCTCTTTTTTAATTTAGACAAACATTTCTTTTATTGTAAGAGTAATCCAGAGATGTGACTTTTAACTATTCTTAATAAGTTCTAATAAAGCACTTTAAATATAATGGAATACGTGTCGGCCATATGGACGAGCTGCAAAGTGGATCAAGCGTCAAGTCTCATTCGTGTAAACTGGACGGTAGGCTTAAACGTCTGTAGTTGCCATTACGATCATTATTAGCAACTGACTGTCATTCCCTAATCAAGACTTTAAGTAATATCCCCATGCATAGGAGCTTCTATTTTTTTAAAAGAGGTGAGTTTTTATGTGTAACACAATTATTTTATGGATCAGTAGTGTAAAATTACATTTTTTACAATTCTTTCTCTCTTGTTCACAAACTGGCTTTTGTGGATTTTAATTTTAATTAAATTGCAAATTTCCATTTGACTAGTTATGTGCAATAAATTTATATTTGGCTTTGAAAATTATCGCTTTGTTAGAAATTAAATTGGACCTTTGTGTAACCTGCAACTATTATTGACTATTTCGCAATTATTTTGTTTTTCCCTTTGAAAATAAAACCTTTCATTGTTACAACGATATTAATAGCAAATTATTAAATTATTTTTAATTATTGGGAGCAATTACTAAAGTTTCGTAATTATAACCGGTTAATATAATATAATTTGATCCTTCACTGTTATTGGAAAATGAAATAAAACAGCTATTTATTTTTTGATCACGGTGGAGAGTTAGGTATATAGGCAGGTGGTTTCTAGGACTGGGGGAGGGGGGGGGGGGTAGCAAAATTGCAATAAATATTAGGTAGTGCAATATTGAGACTAGTTGACATGAGGATTGACACCTGTATTGTCAATACTGATATTATCAATACTCAATACTATTAATGATGATTGGGTATGGCAATAAATGGCAGACTCAAGCAGAAGTAGCACGTTTACTACAGTTTATTGAAATGTGAATTAAGAAAAATAAATCAAGATTTAAAAAAATTATAATTTTAATTTATTAGTAAGCTACATATTATTCTATAAAAATACGTCACAAAAATACGTAAAATACCGAATAAAAAAATATGAAATATTGCTCTAGATGCAATACGAAATACGTGGCGCAGTGGTATTCAGTATTATATAATATTTTTTGTTTCGCTTTTATTTTCTAATCATGATAAATGCCCGTTCCCTCACACGAGCTGTCATGTACAGATTAATTTACTTTGTTATTTATATTATTATGTAGCTGGAAAAAGGCATGAAATAAATTAATTTGATTATTTAAGAACCATAACCGATTTATTTTGTTATTTAATACTGCATAGACATGAAGGCGTAGAAGGGCCATGAAAAAAAAAATAAGTAAGTATAATGAAATTTCTACTTTAATTTAATCTTAAGGTTGAATTCTCAACGTCATTCATTCTATTGCCAACCTATAACCTATTTCGGGTTGATTTTTTGAGTTTATTATTTTAATAACTAACATTTAAAAAAAATCAATATCGTCGGTACATTATTTAGGTAGTATCTGATATATTACAAAAATATCAATTTATTTCATTGCTAATTTTGGGAGAATTGTATAGTAAAAGAACAATGAGTGACAATGACATAATAATGTTAAAAAAAATCTTACCCGATATTTTTCGCTATACAATTCTCCTAAAATAAGTTATTAAATTCCTTGATATTTATTAAATATGTCAATTATTACCTATAGAATATCAAGTCGATACTGATTTTCTTTAAATTTTGTATAAAAGCTAGAAAACATAAATAAATCTACGCGAAATAGGTTATAGGTTGGCAAGCATGTTGATACTCCCACCTTAAATATTCGACATTCATGTCAAAATTTCGACGTTAATGTCGACATTTGAAAAGTCGAAATTTCATTATACTGAATATTTCCCTCATATGTTAAAGTTTTCATAAGAGAAATGCAATTTTCGCAAAATTACAGCGAAAACAGCACTGCCAGAAATCGAAAATTGCATCGCAAGTTTATATTGTTGACGAAACGTCAAAGCGGGATTTTATTATTAACAAACGTCAAAAAATGTAATATTCTGACAATTAACGTCATCTTATTGAGTGACAGCAGACAAAAAAGTCAATGTCAACGAATGTTTTCCTTTCATTTTGTCAAGAATTGTTAAGAACTATCTCTTTGCATTCTGTTAAATAAAATATTTAAATTTACTTGATTCGAGTTCTTAATTAATTTGGGAAATATTTAAATAAATTACACTCGTGCATAAAAATAACCAGATAATTTTTTTATTCAATGTGTTTTTTTTACAAATTGCAATCGTTTGTTTTCATATTTTACGAAAATGCCCTCCTCCTGCGGAGTCGGGCTTTTTCGCGAAAATATGAAAACCAACTCTTGCAATTATAAAAAAACACATTTCATTCAAAAATTATCGGTAATTTTGATGCACTTGTGCACTTACCCCCGAAAACAATTCAATTTTTTTTTATATAGCCTTTCTACGCCTTTGTTTATAGATGGAATACTAGGTTAAAAGATACAGTTACAATCAGTTTGATACAGTATGTATCAGCCAAATGGATGGATTGGTATTTCTAGTTGCGCATTTTATTCAATAAACACTTTTTACAGCGTGTCTATCTATCTATCTATCTATCTAACAGTGGTCAATACCAACTTTCTTATTTTAAATGCAACACCCTGTATATTATTCAATTTTTGGATTCTTTAGAAAATTTTAGACATATTTCATGTACAATATCCTATAGCTCTTCAACTGTTTAGGAAATATTAAGTGTATTCAGTTTTGTTTACTTTTGTTTAACTCATGACCTTAGCAAATTGTTGTCTGTCTGCATTACAGTAGTTGTCAGTGTTATAGTCGTTTGAATTTTGTTAACTGCATATCAGAAAAATGGTTTATTTAACAGAAATGCACAAAATAACAATTCTACAGATGATTGGTTATGGAGATAAAACACATACATAAATGGAAGTTGCTCGCTTATTTCATGAAAAATTTCCAAATTTGCCGCTTATAACTCAAGGAAAAATTAGTAAAATAGAAAAGCAGTTTCGCCAGCTTTGACATGTAAAAGCAGATAAAAAAAAGTAGCTGCCAATGCAATAAGTGATGATACCAAATTAGATATTATGCTGGTGTTTGAAGAAAACCTACTTCTAGTCGAAAAATAGCCCCAATAAATATTCGATGTTAGCCATTCATCGATCGATTATTCGAATATTACAAGACAATAAAATGATACCTACTCATGAGCTCATGGAAGACGATTTTGATAAGAGATTGTAGTTTTGTGAACAAAAAATGATGGCAATGTTAGATAACAATGTGATCCAATTAGAACATGTTTTGTTTTCTGATGAGTGCACCTTTACTTTACACTTCACGGTCATGCTAATCGTCAGAATTGCCGCTATTAGTCTAGCGAAAATCCTCACTGGATTAAGGAAGAACATACGCAATATCCTGAAAAGGTTAATGTTTGGGCAGGAATAGTTGGAGATCATTATCATACGTCCCTTTTTCTTTAATGGAAATTAAAATGGCGATAATTATTTAGCACTGCTCCAAAATAATGTCTTGCTAACTTTGACAAACTGATATCCTGATCCAGCAAACTCACAACTTCCAACGAATATGATATGGTTTTAGCAAGGTGGAACACCGCCCCATTACCAAATTAATCTCCGGCAGTACCTCAACCGAGTATTTCCAAATCGGTGGATAGGGAGGCGTGGATCGATGGTATGGCCAGCACGATCCCCTGATCTGATGCCATTAGACTTCTTCTTATGGGGTTATGTCGAAAATATTGTATACAAAACTAAACCCCTCGACTTAGCTGACTTAAGAAGACGAATAATGCTTGGGATTAGATCGGTCACGCCTGAGATATTTAGTAACATTCGAAGAAATTTCTATTTAAGATTAGGATGTTTCCAAGACGTTAGCGGCGAGCATTTTCAACATCTACTTACATTAATGTTTTTTTTTGTTTTTTACATTATCAAGAAATAAACAGTATTACTTATTAGTTTTTGAGTGTGTTGTTAATTTTTGCAATAAATCTGAAAACACTTAATATTTCCGAAACAGTTAAAAATAGGTATAGGATATTGTACGTACATAAAATATGTCTAAAATTTTCTGAAGAATCCCAAAATTGAATAATATATAGGATGTTGTATTTAAAATAAGAAAGTTGATATTGGCCACTATTACAAGACACACCCTGTATAAACAGTTTTTATTGAAAAAAATGCGTAACTAGAAATACCAATCGACGTGTCCGAGCGTTTTTTCGGACACGCCTCCATGTATTTATTATCGAATTTATTCCATTTGGCTGATACACACTGTATAATGTATAAACTCTGTTTATGGTGTCGATGATCCGAGGAAATATGGGAAAAATGCCTCGTCAAAATTTCCTATTTTATTTATCATTTATTTGTGAATCTAAATTTAAAAATCCAGTAAACATTATTGCAGCTGAAATGCAGAAAAAAACGTTAAAAAACACACGAGCAATTTTTTACGAGTTCAGTCAGCGCAAAGGTATGTAAAAGCCGTTTTATTAGTTGGGGAAGTTGGGGATGTTAGGGAAGCTGGGGTAAATGTATCGTATGCAAAAAAATATATTTCTGATAAGAAAACATAAACACAGTACTGTCTGTAGTGTTCCTTGCCAATTGAAACGCCTTGTGTACAGACAACAAAAATTGCTTTTAAAGTTTAATGCTTTTTACTTTTTCTCCATTTATTTATGTGTCAAATATACCACAGGACTGAAAACTAAATAAAAATAAAAACATCTACTGCTAATTTATTTTATTGAAAAAACACTTACGTCTTTTTAATTTAAGTGACCGCTTTCTTATGCTTTTAAATAAATAATAACGTTACCGATTAAAACGTAGAAATACACACTTAAAAAAATGATTAAATTTTAAATCTAAATAAACGCAGTACTGATAAAATCCTGGTCTACACCAGAAATTCACTTTGACAACTGATTACATCAAAGAGTCAGTGATTAAGCCGTCTTATTCAAAACTGATTAATTTAGGAACTAATTATATTTTAATCAATTTATATTAATTAATAATTTAATCTACACTGCACCGCAAAATTAACCGGATGGAAAAAAATTCGCTTCAATTCAATCTTAAATAACTTTTAAGTGTTTTGATTAAATTCGATAATTTTTTGACACGTTGCAGATGCAGTCGTCTTTATCATGTTCTGATATCGCTTTTATGAACAGTGAAAATGGATATGTTCACATACAGGGTAGACAAAAAAATTGCATTTTACGCTTAACTTCTAAACACCCTGTGGAAAAATTGAAGAACTGATTGATGTTTTTTTGTACGGCATTTTTAAGTCCCATCTTTTCTGAACAACTTGTTTTTTGATTCATCTCGATATCTAAATTATTAAAGGAAAAACACAGGTTTAAAGGAAATAATGCAATAATCCTTTATTAGCAACAATAAATTTAAAAATTAACATGGGCAATAGTGGTAAGATTAAAATCGAGTATTTCCTCCACGAGCCTGAATAACAGCTCTCATCCTTTCAGGCATAGATTGAATTAAAATAGCAACTGCGTCTTGGGGTATCTGCTGCCACTCGTTTGTCAGTGCCTGTGCTAGCGCCTCCAAAGTTTGAAATTCGCCGTAGTTTTGCCTAACTCTCCTTCCCAGTGTATCCCACATGTGCTCAATAGGGTTCAGATCCGGACTTCTTGAGGGCCAGTCCAATACCTGAACGCCAACATCGTTCAAATACTGCCTCGTTATTTGTGCTCTGTGTGGTGGAGCATTATCTTGCATTAATTTAAAATGTTCTCCTATAAAATGCGAATATGGTATCATATGTTCTTCTAAGCACTGTCTGATGTATTTATCAGCGTTAATACCCCCCTGAAGTGTAATGAGGTCTGTACGGGCCTCCAAAGATATGCCGCCCCATACCATTACTCCTCCGCCACCAAATTGCACTCTAGGAGAGAAACAACATTGAGAGTATCGTTCTCCAGGCCTCCTCCACACTCTTTGACGTCCGTCAGGTGAATATCGCGTAAAACGAGACTCGTCTGTAAATAGAACGTTTTGCCAGTTGTTCATGTTCCAATCTGCATGAGCTCGAGCAAATTCAAGGCGCTGCCTTCGATGACCTGCGTCTAATAGAGGTCCTGTGGCAGGTACATGAGATGTTAGATTCTGTTGTCTTAACCTTCTAAGTACAGTGTCAAATGACACCAAGGTACCATGAACATCTGCCAATCTTACAGCTAAAACCGGAGCAGAGGCTGTTCGCTCCCGAAGAGCCTGAAGACGAAGAAATCGATCTTCAACTGCATTTGTGACTCTTGGTCTTCCCTGCCCGGGTCTTCTCGAGTAAGAACCAGTTTGTCTAAATCTTTGGATCGCATCGGATATGGTACTGCGTGGATGGCCAAGCCTTTCTGCGATATACAGAATCGGACGACCATCATCTTGTAAAGCGACGGCTTGTGCCACTTCTTCTGGTCTCATATTTAATTTAAATTAATACACTTTTACGTTACCGTTTACGGAACAGCTTCAAAACATAAAACAACCAACAAATTACATTAAAAAAAAAAACAACAATTTACTTAAGAAACGCTTGAAGTACAGCAATTAATAAATCTGTACATTTGTTGACAAAAATCTTCCTGACAAGCCATGGTACCATGGAAACGAGATTCAGAAAGACAAAAAAAGACAAAGCCAACTACAAATTTTTAAATTTATTGTTGCTAATAAAGGATTATTGCATTATTTCCTTTAAACCTGTGTTTTTCCTTTAATAATTTAGATATCGAGATGAATCAAAAAACAAGTTGTTCAGAAAAGATGGGACTTAAAAATGCCGTACAAAAAAACATCAATCAGTTCTTCAATTTTTCCACAGGGTGTTTAGAAGTTAAGCGTAAAATGCAATTTTTTTGTCTACCCTGTATGTGAACATATCCATTTTCACTGTTCATAAAAGCGATATCAGAACATGATAAAGACGACTGCATCTGCAACGTGTCAAAAAATTATCGAATTTAATCAAAACACTTAAAAGTTATTTAAGATTGAATTGAAGCGAATTTTTTTCCATCCGGTTAATTTTGCGGTGCAGTGTATGATGATAAAATTTGTTTTCGATGCGTACTGATTTTATAATTTTTTATTTAATTTTAAATAATTTTTGATTAAATTTAAGAAGCTCATGGACGAGAAAATACTTTAAGACGTCCCTAAAGGTTTTCTTAACATATGCTTTTGTATAGCCTGAGCCCTGAACTAGCATAAACTAGTTTTAAAGGCGCTGTCTTTTTGAAGGGCTTTGAAATAGCTAATCTGCATAGCACATAAAATGCTTCTATCCAAAATGTCTGATAAGGATGTCAGTTTTGATGAACGCTAGGAAGAAAACAACGTTATAAGAAACAAAAACGTTTTCATTTTGTTGTAAAATAAAAGTATGTAGCTGATGGGTTGGTTGTAAAAAAGGAAAGGAAACTTTACCTTATACATTATTTATTTTACATACAAATTTCAGATTAAGATCTAAAAGGGTTATCAGCAGCAGCAGTACTGAAAAACTGTGCTTCCGTGATCGACTTGTTGCGTATATCGCATGCTTTCAATCAAACATGATTTAAAAGGTTGGCATATTTTATAAAATTGATCAGTATCGATTTAAAGTAATCCAATATGATTACTTTGTGTAAATAACAATATAAAACATATAACTAATTTACAAGTTTGATTGAAATTTAAATCAAAAAATATATTGAAATAAATTAAATCATTAATCTCTTCCTGTCAATCAATTAAGTTTTTTACTCGGTACAGCCATTTTAAGTTTTCAAAATGTCAGCCTGTTCATCCTAAATGGTACCATACTTTAACGTTAACTTACAAATTATTATATTTATACTACAATTAGACCATGTTCCTCTGTACAAAAGCGATTGCATTTAATTATTAACCCTGATAAAACAATAATCACATTAAGGGACAGCGGGAAATTTTTCGAAGGGTAAAATATTGCTCATCGAACCCCGGTCTCCCCTGTCGGGCCCTGTAAATTTGCGAATATCGATTTTGTTATTTTGTAATTAAACCGGCCCTGGCCATAAAACGTGATTACGTATATTCGAAAAAAATTTAAATTGGTAAATAAAAAAGGCCGGAGCTTTTATGATTACGCTTTTTATGTAAAGCTTGTTCAAAAAATTGCATTAATGTACAGTATTTTTTCAATACATTTCGGTGCATCGAACGTTGGGGTAATATTTATAGAGTAACAGACAGAAATCGGGCGACATTATGGAGAAAAATATTATTGGATTTTTGTAAAAGTAATTTTGTTAATACACTGAAAGAAAAAGTGTATAGAACCATTATTGGCAATCTTGTTATCCTTGATTTGTAGGTAGGTAAGTACCTTTTAGGGAATATTACAAATAATAGTAGTAGAAAAAAGATTTATTTAGCACACCCCAACCTTTTTTTTGAGTTTTAAAATTTTAAATCACTTTTTTTTCGAAAATAATCTTCTAAAGACTGGCACCCTGTGAGGCAAAGTAGTGTCGGATTCAACCCTGATGGGGCCACCTACCGACTAAGTTCCCCGTGTTCCTGCGGTTTCCGCGCCGAAGGCGTGTAAACCTTTAGACCACTCGCTTAGTATTTCCGCTCTGCACGCCTGGTGCGTGCTTTGCTTCGTATTTCACCTATGCCTAGGTACCGGTGTACCTAGGTTTAGGTTTTGTCATATAACTTGATTATTTATTTGCAGCTTTAAAGGTGTTTGTGTAGGTGTAAGACTTTTGGTGCAGTGTACGTGTTTGTGCTTCAGAAGAGATAACACGTGCCCATGCTTTACGGCTATGAGGACCCCACTATTTCAGCGAGAGTACTTGCAGTTCTGATCTGAAGCAGTAGTAAGCTGTTAGAAGTGTTAGTTGTGTTTGTTGTTAGCGACTTACTGTGATAGTGTTTGAGTAGGTGTTTGTGCTTCAGAAGAGGTACATGTGCGCATGCTTCACAGCTATGAGGACCCTACTGTTTCATGGGTAGAACTTGCAGTGCTGATCTGAAGCTGTAGTAAGAAGCTGCTAAGAACTTACTGGTGTTAATGTAGGTGTGTGTTTAAATCACCTTTTGCAACCTTATTTGTCCTGTTATTAATTATTTTTTGAACTGTTTTTATGTAGTTGTATTCACAAAAGTTATTTAGCAATATGCTTTAATTTAACAGTTTTATAAAATATTAAAACAAATTTAACATCATCATCTTTGAAGTAATAAAAAAGTTTTATCAGTCATTATTTTGTTTCTTAAATAAATAATTTTTTAATGATTTTTTAACAATTTTCAAAGAGCTCTTAGATTTAACTGAAATATCCAAGTTGTTATATTCACTTAATCCTTTAAAGAAAACCGATTTATATGTCAAATGTTTTGATACCCTACCTAGACAAAAGTCTTTGTTATACCTAGTTATGATTCTCCAAATTTTGGATTTGGAAAATTATCCTAATTTTAAAAATATTCATGAGCTCGAATATATTTCCGGAAGTAATTCACCCCCTTGTGATATTTATAGTGAAAATTATGTTACTTTACCATAATCAAAAAAAATCAAGTAAAAATTTGATGTGATTTTATAAATTTAACGAATCTACTGACTTGCCATTTTTAATAGTGGGAAATGTGCCTTTTCAGTGTCGAAATAAAGAACCGGATCGCATAAAATGAATTTCTGTTAATTATATTTTGACTTTTGATGGGTTCAATAGAAGAGAATTTATTGGCTGGGGGTGCACTAGCACATGTGCACTTATTAAGCCTAATGAATATAAATTTGGCAATTGCTTTTTCTTATAAAATCGAAGTAATTTCTTGAGAGCCAATGAATAAAAATTTCTTTTGCGTCCGGCAATTGCTTAAAAGTGCAGGAATTGCTTCTAGTCAATGCTTTTTCTTAAAAAATAGAAGCAATTGCTATCGTTTGCTCAAAATGTGATGAATAAATTAAGGAATTGCTTTTTCTAGTGTAGCGATCGCTTTTAACTTTTTAAGGTAGGTCGACATCATTTGCTTGCTAGCAGTCAACTTTAGTTCTCCGCGGCATACACGTGCGTCGCTCTTAATTTGTGTCTTCGATTATGGCTGAATATACGAACGTCCGTAAAAGAAAAATCTACAGTGTACGTAAAAATTGCAGATATGATGATTTCAGAAAGTTATATCGATTTGACTGCGAAAATGTTGAGTGGTTGGCAAATTATTTTTTGACTAATACTGGTGAAAGGCGAAAGGAGGCACTGTCGCCTTTAAATAAGATGAAAGTCTTTCTGCGGATTGTCGGATCCGGGCTTTCAAAATTTTGTAGGTGTGGAACGCGGTGTTCACCAAACTACTGTCTGTAAGACATACACTTCTGTAATGGATGCAGTTTTGGAGAAGGCCAATATTTTTATTAAATTTCCTACAAGTGCTGAAGCTGTTGTAAAAGCTAAACCGTTGTGGTCAGAGAGATTACCGGTTTCCAAATGCCATCGGCGTGATAGACTGTACACACGTCAGGATTCCAAAGTTTCAAGAATTCGGTGATGAATATATAAACCAAAAAGGGTACCCCAGCATCAACGTGCAGGCAACTTGTAATGCACAAGAAATTTTTACAAGTGTAGACTGCCAATGGCCAGGCTCTGTGCACGATAGCAGAATTTTCAAAAATTCAACATTCTTAGAAACAGCACAGAAGAATGCGTATTATTAGGAGGCGATGGCTACTCTATATCGCCTTGGGTTATGATTGGCCTATCCTGTTAACGTCAAACTTCTTTTTTATGTCTGCCTCCATATTACTAATTTTCTTTGATAACTGTTTTGTTGTAAGTGAGACGTTAAAAATATCTTTATATTGCTGTACTAAGTACTAAGACGGTTAAAGCGGCCTCCTTTTCTGCTTTAACTTGCGGAGCTTGTGATTTATTAAGAACAATTTTATGTTTCTTCAGTTTGTGAACGAATATTAATTGCTTGTCTTTAATTTCTTCATCACTACTATCACTTTCCTCATTTTCACTGAAATCTGCCATATCACAAATATAAGTTTCCTATTTCCCACAAAAACGTAACAGATTACTATTGTACTAAATAAGTCAACCACGGTTGTTGTATTTACGTCAACTCTTTTGCAAATTAGGCACCATACTGAACATGAAATCTATAATCTGAACAAATGGATAAGCCACGTCTGAACTTGTGTTAAATAAGCATTTGCTACAGAGGTGTAAGAAAAACAGAAATTGCTTCAAAATTTTATTCATATCCAGATCTAGCAATTGTTTTTACTTATAGCATTTGCTAGTCAAGCAATTGCTTTTACTAAAAAACTAAACTGTTTAAAATTACCCTTACAAAATAAGTATAAAATATATCTATCTTAAGCGAAAAGAGTTGTATAAGTTTTGTTACATACATGTTTCTAAGCAATCTGGTTTCTGTACTTTTAAAACTGTTTTAACAATTAACGTTATAAACACCTATATTACAAACTTATAAAGTAATTTTGGTTATACAGCAAGTTAGTGTTGATGGCAAGTGTTAAATAATAATTCAGTGTATTCAAAAGCTCTAATAAATCCGATATAAAACAATTTAGTCAAATAGTAAGATTCTTGTGCTACTTGGGGCTCATACATTTTGGCGCGATTCTGTCAAGCTATTTCAATATGGCGCCTGTTAAGTTTTTTAAAAATCTTTATTTAAATAAGCGAAAACGATAAATCATTGATGTTTTCCTTTTAATGTGAGAGATATTTAGATGAGATATTTCCAGGTTGCTGGATTGAACGACGTGGTACAATTAAATGGTCACCGAGGTCCCCAGACTTAACTCCTCGAGACTATTTTCTTTGGGGATATTTAAAAGAAAAAGTTAACCAAAATTGGCCAAATAATATTGAATATTTGAGACACAAAATTAGTTTGGAGACACATAACATACTGGCTGAAGCCACTGGGCGGCTGCGGCGTGGCGATAAAATTAAAACGGTTAAATAATAAATATTCGAGATGCTGACAGGGGTACTGAAAGTTTGTCCGAATATTTTTCGGTGGCTGCTTATTAGTGCGAAAGGGAATGTGAACTTTGCTCCCTGCCGTTATTCCATTCATGAAATTGTTTCGTGTTCTTCGTTTTGCGGCCGCACCAAAATAAAATACTGCCTATTCGTGACATGGCGAAAAAGTTTTTGTCGCAGTGGGTTTATTACTGTGGAGAAGTTTCGGAAAATTTACTTTCAGGGTTAAAAGGACCCGAAAAAATCTATTAGGGTGTATCTTAGAAGGTATTTTTTAAAAGAAAAAAAAACGTGCTAGAATGGCAAAATAACGGCCTTACGTCCGGAGAAATTCGTTTATATATAAAAGGGTTTACGCTTTTGGTAAATTGAACTTTAATTAGAGTTAATAATCTATATAGGGGAAGGTTGCCTATATTGGACCTCTACCTAAATTGGACCACAGTACATTTCTCCGAAACTGAACAAGTGCCATATCACTGTAACATACTTCCACCCAGAATCTTTGGTTTGGCAACAAAATCAACTAGTTGACCGTCAGTGATTGGCGTGTACAGAGCAAAACGTAACTTACACAATTTTAATGTAATATTTTTAGGATTTTCCTAAGAATTTACCTTAGAACCATAAAACTCTAAGCAAAATATTTTTTATGCAAGTTATCAAGTAAGTTTTTCTCTTTCTATTTCTCCTTTTACCATGCCATATTTGTTTTTTCTTGTTTCTTTCCTAGGTGGTTTTGTAAAACTCGTAGTAGTGGCTTAAATTGGACCATTGGGTGATTGCCATTGAACCAGTCCAATTTAGGCAATTTTTCCAATTTGTGCACAAATAATTTTTCTCTTTAAATAAGTTAATGTCATGAACTAACAACATTTCAATATTGCTGCAATTTTTTTTCGAGTTAAAAAATGAAACGATGACTGGTCCAATATAGGAAACTAATAGGTACTATAGTATGTCTTCTACCGAAATTTTGATTGCAAATTTGATGTTTTTTTTTAAATATAAGTATAAAACTTCCTATACCAACAATTTTATTTTTTATTTATTTATTTAACACCTAAGCTTCCGGTTTAAATCCTCTGGTCCAATTTTGAAACCCCCAGGTGCAATTTAGGCAACCGATTTCCTATATTGAACCACTTGCAGAGGTTTTTTTTATAGTCTGGTATGTCATAGATACTTTGAAATAAAATTCTGCAAAAAATCTTGCAGTTGAGCAACATACTAAAGTATACTAAGGTATACCTTCAAGATCAATTTTGCGTTATTACCAGGATCTATGATAAGAAATCTGGAAATTGGTCCAATATGGGCAACCTTCCCCTAAACTGTTACTTGGAAGAGAAATTATTATTCTTACATTTGCTCAAGACTTTGCCAAGTCGCATTTTACTGTACACTGAGAAAAAGTATCTAATACAACAGGTTTGCTAGGACAAAGTTTGTATTGATAGCTTATTTTTTATTAACCCATATTAAATAAATCGCTAGTCTATCAAACCCGCTTTACTGTTATATCAATTCCAGATTTGCTAGAACAATCTTATTATTGGTATTTATCAGTTCCATTAGCAGCACAGTTTTGTTGAATAATGAACTATTTTTAATACAGCAATTTTGTTAAAAATATAAATGCGACGCATTTTGTTCCCAGTAAAGCGCTTTCTCTACAATTAAGAAAGCAGAACAGCGTCCCTAAGATCAAATTATTGTATCCGTTAGAACCTATAATCCACAAGACGTTGGTGGGGGTTCGTAGCAATCGGCAATCGCCGCGCGCCGTAGTATTAGTTTTTACGTATTTGTTGCGTATAGGTTACATCGTCTTTTAGAGTCTTCTAGCTATAATGTCTGAATTTGAATTCTATTGATCGTACCAATACCTGTTTCAATTCATTTATATATTTATATATTAGCCCAATGTAGTGAGGATACCTTGACTTAAGGTATCAAATGCCTTAGAAAAGTCCAACAGAGGTAATACTGTAATCATTCCGTTGTCCGTTGCCGCTATTATATCATCAGTAACCGTGAGAAGTGCGGTTGTACAACTGTGGCTAGGCCGAAAATCAGACTGCACCTCAGGAACAATATTATTACTTAAGACATAATTCTGAAGTTGATACTTGAGAGCTTTTCCAGCATCATAATATTTTTTTATTTTATTAGTATTAGGGTAATTTTTGTTTGGAAAGCAAATAATTGCACAATGCTGCACGTTGCTATATAGATACTATATATTTTATTATTAATAAACAATATTGTAAACCTTTCTTTGTGATTTTTACCCACCTTAGGAGCTTGAAAAAGACTAGGGTTCTTCTCACCACGATTTTTCCTGAGATTTTTATCAGAAGAATATCTTCACTTTTACAACCCGGTACGAAGCAAGCTAGCTGTTTCTATATCTTCTTACGCCACTCATTGTTTATACTAATAAGGCCAAAATATTATATCTAATAAAGCTTATTTTATTAATTATTGGACAAAAATACCGCAGACGTCTATCAAAACTTGTAAAAAGTCAAACACTTGACGATCACTGCGCCGCGACCGGGAAACCAGCGAACTAACTACTAAGCAGGGACGTAAATTTAAAGAACAGCCATTTTCGATCGGACTCCTTCCTAAAGCCCTTCATAGTTCCAACTAACCCAATATATACGGGATAGTTGAACCACTAGATACGGGGTAGTTGAACCATACGGAGAGATGAACGTAAATTAGAAATATAACTAAACTAAAAATACTGTAACTACAGATTATTGCTCCTAAAATTAAAAAGAAGCAACGACAACCTTTTTACCGCATCTATCGCACATATTATCGCATTTCAAGCATGTCTAATGTAACCAGCGTGAACACACGATGCACTGGATCCTATCGTCAGTCTTTTGTGTGGCATTATGGTTTTCCCCACATCCAGCACAATAATTTTCTTCCCATTCCTCAGGCGTTTCGCTATCATCTTTAAAAGATACTTCTTCTTCGGACTTAAAAGTGTTACTTAATACTTCTTTTTCCCTAACTGGTTTCTTTTTAGTACTTTACTTTACGCCATAAACCGCACAGCTTTCCGTGTTGGGGCAAATCCAAATTTCTGAAGCCTTTTGAATATGTTCTACTAATTATGTCTTATTTTCCTCTCCTAATATGGATGACGGACCCAATGCTCCTGTTTTTTTACCTTCCCAGAATTTTTCCTCCTTAGTAAAGTAGCTTTGAGGACATTAAAGTGTGCCGCTGCAGCATTTACCCCCCCTTGTTTTGTCTCTATAGCTTCTATCGTATTTTTAAGGTCTTCTTCTGTCGAAGCACCTCTTTTTGACTGAAGATTTTGTTGATATTTTGTTGGCATTCTAAAAAATAATCCAATTAGAACCGGTTCATCTATCCCAATCTACAGTGGTCCATCTATCCAGTGGCGGAACTACCGGTGTTCAATGTGTGCGAAGCACACGGGCTCGGGCTAAAAAGGGGCCCGGGAGCGGAGCCACAAGCATAAAAATACAAAATAAAATGTTCTTATAGAAAAAAAATGCAATATTCCGGAAACGTATCCGCAAAACTACTCTACTCAATACTTTTATAGATAGGAACTGAAATAATAACATAAAACGGCCTTTATTTTTTTTTATTATTGTTTTTATTAAACCGCAATTCTCAATACCGGCATTTAGTTTAAAGGGCGGTGTTTGTGTTGACAATTATTGAACTTGGATAAGAGAAATTAGGAATTTCTACGATTTAATTGAAAGTGTCTATGTTTTTTTTGGACAAAGCATTAAACGGTGGGCACTTTTGCAACGTGTTACTAATGCCAAAATAACTTTAAAAAAATTGACACCCGATGGTCATCGAGACACGATGCATTAGAAGCTATTCGTTTTAGATATTATTATGTGGATATTTTAAAAACACTGGCAAAAATAATTTTAACCTCTACAAATGATGCGGAAGTTAATGAAGCAAAGTCTTTAAGAAAACAATAATTGGAAAAATTTGAAACCGTTTTTCTTATTGTTTTTCAAAATAAAATTTTGAAGAATATTGATGCATTGACAAAACTTACAAAAAATATTAAAGCTGCGTCTAAAATGTTTACCACCGCCACTGAAATCATAAATCAAATGAGAAATAATTTTGATGTACCTAATTAAAACGGACTCTGTTATTTTGGCTAGGCAATGGGGCACTACTTCTGAATTCGAAAACAAAAGGACATCAAGACCAAAAATAATTTTTGATGATTAATAACCATTATCAAGTTCAAACAAGCGATGATTAGTTTAGAAGAAATGTGTTTTTTAAAACTATAAATATAATTACAGCTCAATTAAAAAATCGAAGTTCTGGCCTGTACAAAATTTGTTCTTATTTTCGCGTTTTGTTCCCCAACGTTTTACGAGATCCTTCTCTTTCTGATAAGGATATTTACGATATGAGTCAAGCCCTGCATCTTCAATATCTAGAAGATATCGCTGATACAATTTCATCGCAATTGCTTTCATTTAGAGAATGTTTTAAGAATGATTTAAATAATTTAACTTCTATTTTTGATTTATTAGATTTTATATTGGTAAAAAATTATTATTCATCTTCCAGTTTTAGTGAACTTGTAACTGCCTGCATAATATTTTGACCATCCCTATTTCGGCTGCATCAGCTGAACGGTCTTTTTCCAAGTTAAAGTTAATTAAAACTTATTTGAGAAATTGCATAACCGATAAAAAATTATCAGCTTTAGCAATTATTTCTATTGAAAATGAGGAAGCTCAAAACATAGACATTTCTAATCTGATTTCAAACTTTGCGCATGCAAAAGCAAGAAAAAATATTTTTTTTATATGGTTATCAATTATATAGAATTATTCTCCGTATCATAATGGGGGCCCGGCAAAGTTTTGGCACACGGGCCCGTGGCTATGTTGTTCCGCCACTGCATCTATCCCAAATTTAAGGGGTAGATGGACCATTTCAAAATAAAAGATTCAAAGCGTAAATAGGTCTTTAATGAGTGTAGATACTTAAACATGACCACTAAGCTGCATTTTTGTAACAAAAACTCGAGTTTTAATACTTACTTTGAGCCACAATCGCTTTTTAAAAAAATTTTATAAAATTTTTTACCGCGTGTAAATTTTTTAACATAATATTACCGCTTTTTAAAGATACGCGCACTCCTCAATGAGTTGACAGTACCTGGCGATTGTCCGAACACGCGAGAATATTGAAAAACCTCCTTCCCACATCTAGTTTCGGCTCTACGTGACTGGTCCATCTAAGGCGGTGGTCCATCTCTCCCGTAATTACCCTAAGTTAATTGTTTTTATTTAAAAAAATATTAATTATTAAGTTGGTCACTGACCAAATAATGGCTCTATGGACAAGCCGCTCCTTAACATTCACCAATTCAATTTCTGCAAAATATAATAATTTGTAATACACCGAATATCCAAATTACCTAACTTTTTCCTCTTCTCAAAAAAAAAGGTAATCAGAATTCTTTAATTACATCCAATATATCTCCAAGCCACTAACGGCACTGTTACCCTCAAACAATTAAACAAGGGATCGGGCTAATGCGAGATTCCCGAAGGTCGCAAACGACTATAGTCGTAGTCCTTTTGATTTAATGCAGTCTTAATAGGTTCGAAAGTTGGTCGGTCTGCGGCGACGGGTTTACGACCCTGCCGTACGCAACCTGCTGGCCCAATAAAGGACCTTTCGCATAAATCGTAGTCACGCCCACCACTTGATAACGTACTGGCGGAAAAAAAATTGAAGTTTCCTTTCACGCACTATTATATATCAGGATGTTTTTTTTTACCTGAACCTAATGTAGTTGGTGATTAAGACCTTTTGCCACAGTTGGAAGACACTAATGTAAAGACCACTTATAAAAGCCGGGTTGACTTGTGTAGAAAGTGCTGTTTAACACATAATGGGTGGTAAAGTATGTTTCACAATAAATGGTTGACTCCGTTTAACTACCTGGGACGTTTTGCAAGAGCTCGACCGCCATCGCTCATCATGAAAAATTATTTTTGGTCTTGATGTCCTTTTGTTTTCGAATTCAGAAGTAGTGCCCCATTGCCTAGCCAAAATAACAGAGTCCGTTTTAATTAGATACATCAAAATTATTTCTCATTTGATTTATGATTTCAGTGGCGGTGGTAAACATTTTAGACGCAGCTTCAATATTTTTTGTAAAAGTTTTGTCAATGCATCAATATTCTTTAAAATTTTATTTTGAAAAACAATAAGAAAAATGGTTTCAAATTTTTCCAATTGTTTTCTTAAAGACTTTGCTTCATTAACTTCCGCTTTATTTGTAGAGGTTAAAATTATTTTTGCCAGTGTTTTTAAAATATCCACATAATAATATCTAAAACGAAGAGCTTCTAATGCATCGTGTCTCGATGACCATCGGGTGTAAATTTTTTTAAAGTTATTTTGGTATTAGTAATACTTTGCAAAAGTGCCCACCGTTTAATGCTTTGTCCAAAAAAAACATAGACACTTTCAACTAAATCGTAGAAATTCCTAATTTCTCTTATCCAAGTTCAATAACCGCCCTTTAAATTAAATGCCGGTATTGCGAATTGCGGTTTAATAAAAACAATAATAAAAAAACGCCGGGCTCTTGCAAAACGTCCCAGGTAGTTACACGGAGTCAACCATTTATTGTGAAACATACTTTACATTTAGTGCGAGAAAGTCCAATATCTCGCGTATTTCAAACAATAGAAAAAAACCTTTTATACAAAAGTTGTGCGGACACTTGAGGTGCATATTTTAAAAATATTGTTTATTATACAGGGTGGCCGAAAAGAGAGATCAAAAATTCGAAGTTTATTAAATATATGTTTGTTGATTTTCGGATTCCCCAGTTAATTTTCGTCATATTTGATGTAACATACTCTATACCTAAACCTAATAGCCCAACAAACAATTATAGTCTAAAAAAGGTGACTTTTACCTAAGTTTTTTACTATAAAGCCCGACAGGCCGTTTTGCATAGTCAGTAGTTAGTAATTTATATCACTTTATCTCCTTGTAGGGAATAAAACCAAGGTAATAAACTGGTAAAAAACACTTGTCATTAGGAGAATTGGGCTTTATAGACAAGGCCAAGTAGTCAACTTCTTGGTAGTAAAGAGGTGTTTTTTACCTGTATTTAACATTTGTGGGCCTATGTTGGGCCTGTTATGAGCTATAAAGTTGATAGAAAACCATAACCACAATTCTAGAAAAAGATGAAAGTAGTATGTTGTTTTTATTTTTATCAAAGTGCAGGAGGCAGGAGTTTTCTTAAATCAGAACATGTCATGTCAGCCGCTATTAATTTTTTAAAATGGAGTGGTAGTATATAGATAGGTACTTATAAAATCATTATTTCATCATCATCACAAAATGTTCCTATAGATTTCAATTTTACCTTGAAAAACTAACCGCGCCCCAGAAAAAAAGGCATTTAATTAAAAAAAAACAAGGTACATAATTATATTAAAATTGAAAACAGAAGAAATTTATAATGCGGCCAATATTTTGTGCTTGGACGAATAAGTTAGCTCGTTTATGTGTTCGGTTTTTGTAATATATTTGTTGTTATTTTAGTGTTAGAAGTAATTGAACAAAATTAATTGAAAATAATACACCATGTTAAAAAAATAATAATATGGCGTCAGTAAAATATTTTTCCTAAAGGTCACGATTTTCTGTGGTTTGAGCCTTAAAAAAAATGGACCTATAAGTCAGCAATATTATAGGTTATGCTAGAAGAAAGTTTCCTATTTTGGAACTTCTGCCTTGATAGGTCTAAATTAGGAGAAATATTCGTTTATATGGCATAAATTTAAAATAAGTGTATATGAAGCCTAATTTGCAGGAAGTGCATGGCCTATGCACGGCCTATTACTTCATAAAAGGTTTCTATCGGGGTCGGTGAAATGTCTTGCAATGGATTAATAGCCACTACCATTATAATCTAACTAACCTAACTTTTTTGGCAGAGTTCGAATCTAAGCACATAACATTATTTTTGTTGTTCTGGCGTTTTGTATAGCTCCTACGTTTTGTGAAGCTTCCGCAGATTGCGGTAATATTTACTTGAAAATCGAAATATTTAATTTTAATTACAGTAACCTAAATTATTGCTTCGAGTTTACCACAGTGCAATGAACGTTACAATCATCATTAAAGATTTCAAAGCCAGAATCTCTTTAAAGACCTAATTTTTGGAAGATACGGCTTTATATCCGGTTAAAATCACTTTGAGGACAAAACAAGAGGATTGTTTGGTCATAACTATAACCTATGTTATACTTCAAAGTCTTCTGCGCTCTAAGAATAAAATGTAAGACTAATATAGGGTATACATCACCTCAGAAAATGTTTAAATTATAACCTGACCATGAAGATATATTAAAGACAAAACGAATTAATTTGTTCTTCATTTATGATCCTAAGAGATTTTTGGGCTTTATGGCCCAATCTAAGGTAAAAAATAACCTGGTTGGGCGTTTGTTACTGACTTTCCTACGACCTAACTATCAAGTCGATTTACAAGGTAAATATCTACTCTTTTGGACCATCTCTTAGGCCTCTTATATTTTTCTACTTTGAACACGTATTAATAAGTTCGAATCACTTTGTTTTGACCAAGCAGTTAGTCTCTTTGAACGTTTCGTCCAAAAAGCCGATTTGGAGGTAAAAAAATAGGCTATTTTTTACTTAAATAGGTCATTTTCTCCAAGGCTTTAAATGTTTGTTGGGAGATTTTTAGATAATCGGGATTTTGTAGGAAAATCTTAGTAGTTTTGACTCCTCGTAGGTATATGGAAAACAAGTGATTAAAGTTAAATTTTTCTAAGAACACTGACAGTGACTAAGTCACTTGTCATTTATGACTCCCTAATAAAGTCTGATCCATTTTACGTTAAAACGTTGACGACAGAACCAGGACTGGGCTAAGTTTTTATACCTTCGCATTCACTATCTTATAAACTTTTAAAGGGGTCGAAATGTGTAATTAATATTACAGCAAATTATGGTTAAAGTTTATCAAACGTTACCACCATGCAGTTTCATAATTAATTACACCTACACCAATGCTTTGCATTTTTGATAATCTATATGACGTGTGATAACCTCCAATAAACAATCATTTAGACAAGCCAGTTTTACGCAAACAAAACTCACCTCTTATTCTAATTCTTGTACGCTTTTTTTATGAATACAACTGTATAAGCAATTAAAAAGAAATAAAAAAATATTCAGTGTGTTCCATTTAAAATAGTTGGCAAAAAAATTCTTTTCCATTTTGTTTCACCCTGTATATGATTGGCGCGAGACTTAAATAAGCACAAGTAATAATTGCTCTTGTGGATCATTCTGATTATGATTTTTTTTTGAGTCGACCAGAGACCACAGAGGCAATTTTAACGCAGCCCGGTGCAAGTTTACAATAGTATATTAAAGTACACGTTTCATAAGAAGCGGTTTTAGCGCAAGCGTCTATTTTAAAAAACGAGCTACAAAGTGGCGAGTTTTTTTATTGACACGTGCGCTAAAACGCCTTATGAAACATGTGCGTTATACATTTTTTTCTATTTCACCTTTTATAATCAAGAAAAATGCATTTTAATGTTGGTAATACTATTTTTTATCATAGTAGCCTCTGGACAACAAAAATTATTTGGCAAACTGTAATTTTTTGATTTATTGACCCATTTTCACCACGAGATTCTAAAGTTATTTTAGCGATATGAGATTTGAAATTGGACGGAATACGTTGTGTGATCCTTGTACATTCGGTACATATACAGAGCGTTCGGAAATTCGGGAGATTTTGCTACTTTTTTTCGAATTTCAAAAGACGTGATTTTACGTCACGGCATTGCAATTTAGTATAGGGAAGATGGAAAATTCAAATAAAGTTGAAGTTAAAATCGACATTGGAAGGTTAGTAGATTGAATTTTGGATAGGATTTGGCAGAAAATGATAGCTTGAAGCATCTACAAAAGATTGATTTATAGATTTATGCAACCAACATACATGACTGTTATCCACACAGAATAAAAAAGTAAGGTATCAAGCTATTTTTCCTATGCGAAAAATGGGGTTTCTCGTAAATCACAAAGGCCGCGCAAGTCAATGAAATAAAACATTTAAATGTTACCAACATCAAATAAAGAAAAAACGCGTATAGAAATAGCTTCATTACGATACGCTATGGAGGGCTTTAGGAAGGAGTCCGATCGAAAATGGCTGTTCTTTAAATTTACGTCCCTGTTTAGTAGTTAGTTCGCTGGTTTCCCGGTCGCGGCGCAGTGATCGTCAAGTGTTTGACTTTTTACAGGTTTTGATAGACGTCAGCGGTATTTTTATCCAATAATTAATAAAATAAGCTTTATTAGATATAATATATACATATCTCAGCTTGTAGAGGGTTTTAGTTAACTAAATTCAATAAAACAGTTGATTATCCCATAAGAACCCATGCATTTTACAGATTTAAAGGAACACATGCGCCCCTGACGGCCATTTTTAAAGCTGCTTTACCGATCCAAAACTTTGCCCGAAACCAATGTATTGCGATCGGACTCCTAACCTAAAGCCCTCCATACGATACGCAAATGCGTATCGTACTGAGCTTATTATGAACGTGAAATAGAAAAATATATTTGATAACTCTTTAATATTATTGGTCGTTACTTGGTGGAAATCCATAATAATATTGTTTTATTACTGTAAGTAAAAAAGTGTTTTACTTACAGTAATAAAACGATATTATTTGATAACTCTTTTGCGATTTTTAGTATTGTCGCAGAGTAATGGCGCCTGCAGTCCACGATGTTATATCGAAAGGCGTCGCGTCGCGGCGTCGGTTGGTAACATGGCAGCAATATGAAGACAAATGCGCCTGCATAATGCATATATATGCACGTACGGAACGATTAACAACACACGCTGTTTCTAATTTAGTGGCGGTCGCAGCACGCGGAATTCATTGCGAAGCGACCGAAACTAGAGTCTGCATCATGACCGTCATCATTTTGCGCGTTGCCAATGATTGTTAAAAATGTTTCAATCTGCGATCGTTTTTTGTTAACTGAAATTGGCGTTTTAGATTAGGAAATAAGATGACCTCTGGTGGAGGTTTTAGAAGCTCTCTTGACTGCCGGGTAATAAATTGCATTATTTTTACTTTTCATGTACCTACTCAAGTAAAACAAGGATTAAATAATAATCTAAATTAAATATTATTTCGTATACGTTCCATAATTTTATACTACTACCGTGCGAGCAAAAATGATTTGCATCAAAGAGGGCCTTGCATCTAAGGACGTAATGCTTAGCCGTAGAGCTTAATACCTGTTGGATGTCAGTCACTACCTGAATTAATAATCAATCAGTTATTCCGTCATCTTTGACAGTCGTTACAAATAATTTGATTCATCGCTAATTTTTCCAATTTCTTGAACAATTCACACAATGGGCTTTACGGAACAGCACAAAACATTCATGGTTGATACGTATTTTCGAAACGGAGTTAGAGTAAATAGTGAGTGGCAATACAATCCGGGTTTGTGCATGAACGATTTTCACGAACATTTTCCTAACGTTGCTTTTATTGCTGGGGATTTTTATCATTGTCTGCAATGAATAGTGGCTGTGTTTAGGGAAACAGGTTCTATACAACACAAAAAAGGAGCTGGAAGACCATCTGTAAGAACAAAAGAACTTGTTGCAAACGTTCGTGAAATAATGCAAAATATGCCAACAAAATGTCTAAGACGCCTATCCCAAGAAGTGGGAAGATCGTGAAGATAGAGACGTGGGAATTTATGCTTGGAGCATGGCGGTGGCCAATTTCAGCAATTTATGTAATTATTTATCTTTTCCTTTCTGTATATTCTTACTTTGTTAATTTTGTAAACAACAAAATTTGTATTTCCTTACTTATTTGATTACTCATTAGTTTGGCATATCATGTCATAATATGAATTTGAGAACATTTTAACCTAAATAAGATAAATATCCACACGAATAATGTCACTGGGGACAAAATGCTTAGCACAAACTACAGAATACTGCGTGGGCGACTAATTAGCCCTTGGAATGGCTTTTAGCCATAGAATTTTTCGATTTTCATCTTTTGGGAAGTGAAAAATTGATACACTCTCTTCACCTGCATTTAAAACACTTTTATAGTTAGAGTTACACACAGGAATACAGCAGGGGCTTGGCATGTTGATAGATAAACAAACTAAAAGAAAAGAAACAGTACTACTAAGTACCTAGGTATCTAGAGGTTTCCTACCTACTTACGAACTATTTCTACTAGTGATATTTTGAAACTAATTCACAAATACCTTCAAGTTAAATAAACACTTCAATATTTAATAAATTAACTGTAGTCACAAAACCATAACGGTTATCCCAAAGAGCTTACTAGAATACAAAAAAACACAACTTTTAAATTAAAACAAATAAAATTCTGCCGCCATTATAAGACCCATAAACAAACCACCAGGCCGGCCAGGCTGTTGTATTTTTCACTTTATTAATGCTATTATAGCAAACCTGCACCAAAAATGTTCACTAATATTTTGTAGAGGTTCTTAGCAATTATGTCACTTACATTTTTTATTAGATATCAATCGAAAACCGGACGAAAATACAAATTAATACGAAAACCCGCAAAGTTAATACCTACATCTCGCGTAAATTACATACTAAAGCATGGGTAACCTCAAAAAGTCACGTGAGCCATGGATGTTCAAGCAGTGTTGTCGATGTTTCTGTTTCACGGCTTCTTTCAAGGTGGTTGTGATATAGTGCTTCGCGACAGCTTCATACCGTCTTTGAAGCATACCCTCCCTCTCGATTCAAGAGCTTTTAGAGCGGCTTGAGTGTCAAACAATATCATAATAAAATTGTCATGCGTGTGTACGGTCGATTTAACAGCAGTCTTGCACACATTTCAACGGCATGAACCTTAGCTTACAGCTTACAGTATTACCATTTTTTCAAGCCATCGCCTTTTGACTGATAAGAAACTTTGGAAGTATTTATTACTGTAAACAAATGGTTTTTGATGAATGGCAGTCTTGTCTCCAACAAGATCGCTTCCCATGCAGCCGGCAACGCAGCTTGGCTCGTTGCAAAGCGTCAAAATTTGTGACAGATATTCTTTAGACGAATGCGACCAAACGGCAGCACAGGCTGAACTGCAATTTACAGGGTGTATGTCACACATGTGACGGTGCTCCGGGGGTTTTGTTTTACCCAATTAAAAAGTCCTGTGCGAATTTATAATCTGTTCGAAACTGGTTAGGTTTTATTCACTGTATGAATTTTTGCAAACTGAAATTAGATGACAAAGGGACAAGGTCCTAAATGGATTTAGTTGGCAGTTTAACTTTGACAGTTGCTAAGGCGCATATACAGAGTATCCGCGGATCGATGCACGATTAGCTGAAGAAGACTGACATTTTTTAGAAACTAATTTGTGTCATAATTTTAGTTTCGAAAAATAAAATATGTCTTGGAAATTCTCTCGTGACAGTAATGAAAACTTTCCTCTGAGGTTTGTATACTTTTTTATTTACAACCACACCGTTAATTGAAAATTATATAATATCTGATTTTTCAAAAAATGTAGTAAACATGACAAAATATGACATTTATTGTTTTGACGCCAAACAAAAATATGCTGATTGCGTCATTCAAACATGTACTGGGTGCAGTGCCATAGTAATGGAGCATAACTTTAAACAATTATTTTGAATTTGTCTCGTTCTGTCAAATTTGTGTTAAAAAAAACCCGAAATGTTGTCGGATAGTGAAAATGAAGATCATTCCATCCCAACAGAACTCAAAGAGGCTGCAGAAAGAGCAGAATCAAGTTTACTTCCGGAGAAAAGTAGGGGGCGATAAGAAAAAGCATTCAAGGTATAGGAAAATTGATGTTTAGAAAAAAACACAAAGCATATAATAAGTAAAATTTGACCATTAATTTTAAGAAATAATGTGATAAATTGTTTAATTATTGTTGTAAATTGTCTTGTTGATATACGTTCCTTGTATAAAAATTGTTAAGTAAAGATATTACATTAATATTTTGCTTTATTGAATGAGTGGGAAAAATGAGAGAAGAACAAGATTTAAGGGAATGAGTGAGGGAAATGGATGAGGGAAGTGGGTGAGGGAAGTGGAAGAGGGAAGTAGACCGTAGGTAATGTGACACTTCCAAACTTTTAAAAACGTTGTAATGTCAACATTACATGTATGGTTGTAAATAAACCAGATTACACCCCCAACTTGATAATTACTGTGCGTATTCAGAGCAATAATGGCTCTAAACCATTCTATGGTAGCAATAACTCCTATTACCTATCGGCTAAATTACCGTGATATTATCACTACACAGCCGTCTAGCTATTTTCGTTGTCTTATAGTAGGAAAGCACGTCGCTGTCACATAATATATATTATTAAACAGTTGTATAAAGAGTATGCGAATTATTCTAAGGAATAGAAGGTTTTTTCCCAGTGTTTATTGTAATTATTGTATCTCACTCAGGCACATTGCTTGGTATTTCTGTGATTTACCGATATTCGTTGAGAATACAAAATATTTTCAAGCCGATAGTTTTATTTATTCCACCCGCAAACTGCATTTTTCAGGACGCTTAAAAGGAGCAACAGGTAGTCGCTTATTGCGTAGTTGACCCCTGGTTTAATTTTCTCCACTGCAACAAGCTCCCGGTATACATGAGCCCCTTACCACAATAATCCAAGAGGTGGCGAACGAGATACCGTTGGAAAAAGGATATTTTCGTCCGCATCCAAAATAAAAATCAACTTTACAATTTCTTTTTAGATTATCTAGCTCTATTTGAGGAAACTGTAAAATATATGAAATCTGCTCCTAGAAAGCTAAAACACAGTAAATCTTGCCAATATCCAAAGATATATCATTTTAAGTGATTTATTCGGGCGACATTACGGCAAAAACTCTAATTAATAGCTACGTCCGTTGCGAACGTATGGGGGAAATGGATATAAAGTAGCGTCCATTAAAAGGAATCTATAACGAATGATTTATTAATGTCCGATCAATAGAAGACATTTATTTTTTGTACTTTCGCCAAGTTTCCTGTTACTTTTTTAATCGTCGCACTCTATTTAAGCTCCAGCCATTCGAATAAAAAAATAGCGGGTTTAGGCAAATTTTTTATGGGTTGGTGAGAGACCGCAATAATTATCGCTTTATTTTCTGTATAAAAGGCAATGCTAAAATAGGCTAAAGATGACCTTACACTGAGAAAAAAACCTTCTATTCCTTAAGAATTTACATACTTACTCTTTATACAACTGTTTAATACTATATGTACAGGGTCTTCCAACGAGGACTGAACAGGGGCTCATTTTTGAGCTTCCTTGTATTTCAAGAAAAATCCAAAATAGCCAATCGATGTACTTTTTCCTGCAGAATTCAAAAATGAAACCAAAAATTTATTTGAACCAGAAACAAAAGAGTTACGATATGGATAAGGCGTTTTTTAAATGGAACATAGCTTTATACGATTTTTGGAACGAGTGATTTTTTTTTTGTCCGTTCTGATTAAAATATTTAATATTGTGACAGCTATTTTTATTAAATTTTAATGTTTTATCCAGTATAATTTAACTTTAACCTGTTTGAAACATACACTAGGTAATAAAGGTATACCTAATCACCTTTGAATCCTTCAAAGTCATTTCGGCAATATTATAGTAAATTTGTCAAATTTTTTGACTTTGAAGGATTCAAAGGTGATTATACCTTTATTACCTAGTAGTGTATGTTTCAAACAGGTTAAAGTTAAATTATACTGGATAAAACATTAAAATTTAATAAAAATAGCTGTCACAATATTAAATATTTTAATCAGAACGGACAAAAAAAAAATCACTCGTTCCAAAAGTCGTATAAAAAAAGCTATGTTCCATTTAAAAAACACCTTATCCATAGCGTAACTCTTTTGTTTCTGGTTCAAATAAATTTTTGGTTTCATTTTTTAATTCTGCTGGAAAAAGTACATCGATTGGCTATTTTGGATTTTTCTTTAAATACAAGGAAGCTCAAAAATGAGCCCCTGTTCAGTCCTCGTTGGGAGACCCTGTACAGGGTGACAATTTAAAAACTTGAAATGGCCATATCTTAGGAACGAAAAACTGAAGAAAAACACGCAAAAAACAGTTTCTATAAAACGAAGGGGGAACAAAAACAAGCGTATTATCCCACCCTTATCTGCAACCCCTTGGACAGGGTGAGATACGCCCCTAAAACCTTAAATAGAAAGGGGGGTCGAGTAATACCTAATTTTGAAGCTCTTGAAAAATGATTTCCAATGATACCATAGAAAGCTACATTTTAGGAAATTCTTCTCTGCTTATTAAGGAAAACAATAAATGAAAACACAATTTTGAAATTTTTTATTATTATTTAATTAAATGTTCAAAATCATTTCCGTTGTTTTGAAGACAATAATAAAGCCTACTTTCAAATTCTTCACGTACATTTGCAAATGTTTCTCTGGATATAGCACGGCATTCCTGAACTATTCTATGCTGAAGTTGCTCTAGTGACTCAGGTTGCGTTTTAAAAACCACAGATTTTAGGTGACCCCACAAAAAGAAGTCAAGAGGTGTTAGGTCCGGGGATCTAGGTGGCCATTCAACAGGACCTCTTCTTCCAATCCACTGGTTGGGATAATTATCATCCAACCACTGCCTAACGGGAACTACATAATGCGGAGGTGCTCCATCCTGTTGGAAATGAGTAAGCGTTCTTCTAAAGATAAATTTCCGAGTATGTCCCTCTGATTTTCTAATTCTCGCACTATTAGTGGTTCGATAGACCTCTGTAGCATTTCAGCATACCTGTCGCCATTTAAATTTTCTTGTATAAATATTGGGCCGATAATAACATCTCCCAATATACCAGCCCAAACATTAATTTTCTGGGGGTACTGGGTATGCCCTTCTCTAAATACGTGGGGGTTTTCGTCATTCCAGTAACGACAGTTTTGCTTATTAACACGCCTATTTAAATTAAAGGTACACTCATCACTGAAGCAAATATTTTTAACTAGTCGAGGTTCTGCCGTAATTCTATCTGTCATTATTTCACAAAACTGAATTCTTCTGTCCGGGTAGTCGTCACCAAGTTCTTGCAGTATGTGCAGTTTATAGGGATAACACTTATGAAATTTAAGTACCTTTCTTATTGATTCATGAGATAATTAAGTTGCTAGAGCTGCTTGACGAGTTAATAAAGTTGAATTCATTGCAAACTGCCACAGAATTTTAATTTGCGCTGCTTCATCGGCTAGTCTCGGTTGATTTCTCTTTTTATTAGCGACAGAACCAGTTTCTTCAAATTTGGCTACTAGTTGGCGAACATACTCCGGGCTTACATTTTAACCTGGATGCCTTTCGTTAAAACGTTGAGCTGTCCTTAAGAAACATTGATTCTGGGAACCATAAATGAAAATAATTTCTACACGTTCAGCTGTGCTGTACAGCATTGTTAAAGATAAGAAGTGCTGCCTTTCGTTTAAACTGAACCGAAAGTCAACTGTTCTTAAAATAATATAATACTAGTACAAGTTACTTTTAAAGTAAATTCTGTGATAATAAAATGCGAATATTTATAAACAAATTTTTTTTTTCGGCAAAAAACCCATAGCAAATAAACCAAAACAAAATACCTAGGCTTAAAATGTTTAGAATTTTTAAGAGATATCTCTTAATATGCCAGGATATTGGTAGCAATCATTTTGAACATTTAATTAAATAATAATAAAAAATTTCAAAATTGTGTTTTCATTTATTGTTTTCCTTAATAAACAGAGAAGAATTTCCTGAAATGCAGCTTTCTATGGTACCATTGGAAAGCATTTTTCAAGAGCTTCAAAATGATGTATCACTCGACCCCCCTTTCTATTTAAGATTTTTGGGGTGTATCTCACCCTGTCCAAGGGGTTGCAGATAAGGGCGGGATAATACGCTTGTTTTTGTTCCCCCTTCGTTTTATAGAAATCGGTTTTTGCGTTTTTTTCTTCAGTTTTTCGTTCCTGAGATATGGCCATTTCAAGTTTTTAAATAGTCACCCTGTATGTGGACAGCGCCGCGCTTTCCTACTGTTAGTCTCCTTTTATACTAGAATTCTGAATCTCGGCTTCACATTTAACGTAGAGCTTAAGCAAAGCGTTTAGACGGGCGTCTTCTAGAAAACAGAATCGCGATTCTAAATTTCGGAATCGCACTAATTTCAGCCGCCCGGCTACGGGATTCCAATCGGCGACAAGTCTAGCATTGGTTTATATGTAAGCATTTTCACTGCGATTCTCGTTCAGTAGCCTCTTGCCAGCTCCGTATGCATGGGTCGTTTCTGATAGATTTAGATACGAATAAAGAATTCAATAGGATGTTTTAAAAACTGTTTTCAACACTGACAAGTTCATATCGTCAATACAGGCACGTCCAAGCTTATGGGATACTTCGGCAGAAGGGTATTCGAATAAAACAATAAACCAGGCACACTGGGTGGAGGTGGATAAAGAAATTTTGGCTTTTATGATATTGTGTAGCTCGTCAAAAGACCGAATTGACATTCTGAAACAGTTAAAAAATTTCTCAGAGTGTTCTCTTAAATTTTTATACAGTAAAACGTATCCTCTTGCTGTATTACGTTCGCTGATTATTGGATGAACCCACATTCTATGTTTTCAAGGTGTTTTCTTTTATTTACACACGATCTGATAATAATAATAATAAGATAGCAACAGCCTTGGTTAGTGCTTGGCTTCCACTGCATTCATTTTAACACTGAACAGAAGCGTGCGGCCCTGGAATTAATCGCCTCTCCACAAAATTGCCGAAACCGCGCAAGATTAAAAAGTATGCATTCCAAATCTTGTTAGAATTCACGTGAGATTCTGAATACCAGATACTGAATCTCGCATTAAGAATCCCTGTATAAAAGGAGCCTAAGACAACGTACATTGCTAGACTGTTGTGAAGTGATAACATCACAGTAATTTAGCCAATAAGAGAAAAAAGTAAATACCTAGGTACGTTTATATTAATCCAAGGGTATTCCACGGGTCAAGTTCTCGGGCCAAAACTTTTTCACATTCTTGAAAAAGAAATTGTGCATGAAAATGTTTTGTACGTACCCAAGGTTTTTGGCAAATTGTTAAATATTACCAACTAATATTTGACTTGAGGTTAGGTATCCGATAACATCGAAGATTGGTTATTTTGCTGGTATTGTTTCTTTTTTATATTCGATTTTATAAGACTAGTTAAAATGACTTGTTCTCATCCTGTTCGAACAAAAAATACGACTTCTAATCGTTTTTAAACAAATTTTAGAAACAAAACCTTAATAACAATTTCCTGTCCTCAAAATCTGATCTGGTTCGCAAATAGTAAAAATACCAGAAATCTCTATATTTTTTTCCAACTTGATCAAAAATTGAGAAGAAATTCCAATATTTTGGCAAAAAGTTGGGGCAACATAAAAATAAATTGAAGGTCGACTTTTACAATTTCTTGAGCAAGAAGTTAAATTTTAAAGCCCGGACCTGTCTATTTTTCCATTCTTCAAATGATAATGTTGCAATGCGCATGTCTAATCGTGTGTAGCTTTGTTTACATGCGCATGGCCATAAATTTTTGCCACTATTTTTAATTATTGTTTGCTTATCTAAAGGTAAAGGTAAATGTCAATGGCCGAACCGCATTGCCATTGGACCATTGCCATAGTGTACGATAGGTAGGAGCTCAAGTCTAATGCTAGTGACTCTGGTATGGTACCAGGGGAGGACCGCCATGCCGTTGTTTCAAACCCCCTTGCGAAAATTTTGTAAACCTATATGGGCTAGAATAACTCACTCAGGTCGATGTTTATTGACAAACATCATGCATAAAAATATCCAACTTTGTATCTTTTGCGAGGATGTAAAATTCTAAAACTCTGTAAATTCACTATGTCACATATTTCTGAATATTTTCAGCTGCATATTATGTAACATTAATTAGTATGAAACATCAACGGCTCGGGTCTCATTAAAATCACTACAACCCTAATTTAATCAATATCGGATCAACGGTTCTTGATTAGGCACGTGACAAGAATTTAGGGGAAAACTTAGCAAACAAGCAACTCCGTTGCAAACAGCTGTTAAATAATTTGTACGCCTGTCTAGATGTGTTTGTTAATTACTTATAAATGGTTTAATGTTTATTCCTTTTACGGTTCCTTACTTTTTAGTCCTGAAGATGGCAATAGAATTATGCCAAAACAGTTGAACAGTAAGACAGCAATTTTTTTTACCAAAAACCGGCGCATTTTAGTAATTAAATGTTTGAAGATATTTAAACGACATTTTTCCAAATCGTTGGATGACCTACAGGGTCCAATTGCATGGGCACCAAGGTCTCAGGATCAGGAATTTACTGTTAAGAAAGTTCATATGTTATTCCTAAGAAATAATTTATCATGGATTGGTAAATACATCTAACTTTAATAATAACAAATACTTGTTTACCACCCTAAAATAGTTGTAACAGTTATACAGGGTGTCCGGAAATGATGAGGAAAAATTTAGGGGATAATTCTAGACCGAAAATAAATGGTATCTCTTCCAATAACATTTTTTTTTAAATTGATTATTATAGGTTAAAATTACATTTTATTTGCAGTTTTAAAATACATAAGTTACTAGAACAATTAATTAAACATTCAAATCAAAGGTTCAGAGTAACGTCCTTCCTCTTCAATGCATAAAAATTAATTCTTCTAAAAAATTCCGACAAACTCCATGGAATATTCCTTCTTTTGCTAATCTATGTTTAAGGTTAAAAATAAATTAAAATAATTTCATATTCATCACATGTAAGCAATGTTATTCTAGCGTTTTTCTTGAAAACGGTTAGATTTATCGAAACAAAAGTAGTATACCTACCTTTTTTTTATATCGAAAGGTTAGGAGAATAAAAATATGCAGTCAAAATGCGCATACAGTGTAGGACAAAAAAGTTGGTACCATTCAAATTAAAGTATAGGCTCCTATGTGGCGCCCTCTACAAAATGCGAAAAAAAGGTGGGCAAATTTGTATTCCTCATCCCGAAAAAGCCTTATACAGTGTCCGCAAGAAAGTTCGCATCAAATGGGATTTTTTTTTATTATTAGGTATAAGTAAAAATTGAAAAAGCAGTTAGTTTTTGTTTACTTAATAACCAAAAATTACGTATACTGAAGCAGGTGCACGACTTGCGTTACCTGTCAAATTTGACATTTTTAATAAAATAGGTTCAAAAATGCCAATATTTATCAAAATATCGAAAAACTTTATTCTAGAAAGTTGTTTATTTAGGCATTTTTAGCCTCTGTACGAAATTTTGACAGTCTAATACAATTTTTATTTTTTGCCAGATTTTTGAAAATTTTGATCAACCCTCGTGGATTAACTTTTATACATCGATGTAAAACCATTTGCCTTTATTTCATTCGTAATCTTAATGCAATTTTGTGTAAAATTTTTGTTTCCAATTATTTATTTTGCTTCAAAAACTGAAATTGTTATTGATCAGCATGTAATGTTTGATGCAAAGTTTATCTAATTACATCAGTTTTGCCAAAACCGACGTTTCTCATTTTTCTTTAGTAAATAGATGTACAAAAAGAAAATATTAGGAAGCTTTCGTTGAAATTTTACTTTATTAATATTAACTTAAATTAATTATATTAAACTATATTTTTGTTGAATAAAGTGTTTCGAGCGATTAATATTTATTCTTTTTGATCCAATATTAATTAAGTAAAATTTCAACGAAAGCTTCCTAATATTTTCTTTTTGTACCTACATTTATTTACTAACTTAAGAAAAATGAGAAACGTCGGTTTTGGCAAAACTGATGTAATTAGATAAACTTTGCATCAACCATTACATACTGATCAATAACAATTTCAGTTTTTGAAGAAAAATAAATAATTGGAAACAAAAATTTTAGATAAAATTGCATTAAGATTACAAATGAAGTAAAGGCAAATGGTTTTACATCTATGTATAAAAGTTAATCTACGAGGGTTGATCAAAATTTTCAAGAATCTGGCGAAAAATAAAAATTGTATTAGACTATCAAAATTTTGAACAGAGGTTGAAAATGCCTAAATAAACAACTTTCTCGAATAAAGTTTTTCGATATTTTGATAAATAAGGGCATTTTTGAACCTATTTTATTAAAAATGTCAAATTTGACAGGTAACGCAAGTCGTGCAGCTGCTTCAGTATACGTCATTTTTGGTTTTTAGGTAAGAAAAAACTAACTGTATTTTTAATTTTTACCTATACCTAATAATAAAAAAAAATCCCATTTGATGCGGACTTTCTTGCGGACACTGTATACGAGATTTCGTCAAAATATTATGAGCGTGGCAAAAGGTATTGCAAAAAAAACTGCAAATAAAATTTAACTGTAACACCCTGTAACTCCGTTAATAATCAATTTTCGAAAAAATGTTATAGGAAGATAAATAGCATTTATTTTCGGTCTAGAATTATCCCCTAAACTTTTTGCTCATCATTTCCGGACACACTGTATAGAGCATTAATTAAATATTAATTAGATCTATTATTTGGTAAGATATATTGCTTTACTGTTATAATGATAAAGTTTAGATAAACCAGATGTTTGTTAATTATTGTTAAGACACGTATATTTTACATGACTATACTTTTAACAAACGTTAAATTTATATCACTTTATGATTAAAATATGGGGAGAGTGTTGTACCTTGGAACGCATGTACCTTGGGACAAAATGGCTACATGCGCCATCTGTTGTCCTAGAGCAAAAAGTGTAAAATATAGTTTTAGGGATGTTTCACCTCTCAGTTTCTTCGACGATTCCAAACATTAAACGTGCCCTTGGTAATATTTTGTGTTTTCGGTGCAACGAAGTTATTTTTCCAGACTTACGACTGTGTGTGTTGCGGATCAGAATAGGAGTTTTGGGAAAACTAAATTATGTAAGTGTTTTTTCTATATTATTTTCATATATTTAGTAATATAAACAAACCTGAATTTTCTATTGATTGATATCTATACAATAATAGTTTTTGGTTAATTTACAATTTATTTATATAATATAAGTACTGTTTCAGCAAAATGCCAAAAACCGGCAAGAAAAGGTAAGCCTTTGATGTTGTCAATCTTCAATTAGCCATAAATGATATGTTGCATAATAATGCAAGTTTAAGACAGGCAGCAGCCCTACATAAAATAAGCAAATCAACTTTAGCACGCCACTTCAAGTTACACCGCGATTCCGGCAAACTAAACTTCGAATATTCAGCTACAAATGCTGTAAAAAAATATTTACAGACTTTGTTTTAACAGAACGAAAGGGGAAAAAGTCTGTATGTCATTACATTGTGGAAATTAAGAAAAAAATGGAAAAAACGTGTTTTGAGGTGGTTTATCTAAAAAAAAATAATGAATAGTTGCAAATTTGTGAAGAATGAAGAATTATACGAAATAAACGAATCAGACATTCTAAGAAAATTACCAAAACCAACAGTGCCAGTGGTTGAAGGATCAGAACGTCTAATGGAACAATTCTCCGTTCCAGTAGACTTAATGTCTTTTAATATGTACTAATAAATCTGTTATGCACATTTTAAGTGTCTTCTTATTTATTTATTTATTTTTAATCTCAACGTACAATTATGGTTGTCCCAAGGTACAATTAGGTCTGTCCCAAGGTACAGGACCCGGTTGTACCTTGGGACAGTTTGCAATTAACAATATCTTTTTAGTTTTCATTATGATAATACAACATAAACGTTCTGCAACTTTTGTTCCTAATAGTCAAAATGACTCTGAGTATAATTGCCGTAATAATAATTATTTTTATTGAAAAATGTCAAAGAAAAATAATTAAAATAGAAAAATGTCCCAAGGTACAACACTCTCCCCTACCACTTTAACTAAAAAAAAATATGTATATACAACAGGCCAATATTTTTTTTAAACCGGGATATGGAAAAAATAATATAATAAAGAGCTTGTTCTTATGGGGTTTATTTTTATATTATATTTTCCATATCTTCGCTTTAAAAATATATGTTGACTTGCGGTTTTCACAGATATTATTCTTATTTATTCTTCTTTTTGCTTAAGTAAAAAAAGATATATCGTTGCATCTAAACTTTTTGGAAAAATGAAAAAGTTGATGATTCTGCTAAATAGCACCATCTAGCTGTCGCAACATAATTCAGAACGACTTTTTTTTTATTAAATTGATGAAATAAAAGAATCCCGATTTAGCAAATTCAAATTTATCAAATGCCTATAAGCCAATCCGAAGTTGTAAATATTTTTGCATAGCAATATTTGTCCCCTTTTACCCCCTTAAACAACAAGGTAAAGCAAAAACTCAAAAACGAAAGGAGAGAAATAAGACACTTTCAAGTCTCCCTCCACTGATATTAAAATAAAGTTTTAATAAAGGGTAAATTCTTTACATGTTTTGAATGTATATACATTCATCATCAAGAAAAAAAATGGCGAAACACGTATATTCTTCTTACTTTTTTAAAGGAACCCATTTTTGAACATCCCACTAGTTTTAGTTTCTGAGATACAGAAATTCCTATAATAGTGTTAACCCCCGTTTTTACCCCCTTAGGGGTTGATTTTTGAACAATCCCTTTAATAAGGAGAAGACATCCATAAAATTTCATGATTCTAGGATAATTGGCTTAGGCTTGGCGATAATGAATCAATCAGTCAGTCACTTTACAATAATTATACATTTAAAACGAAACAGGCTAAATATCTGGTTCCACGTTAATTAAAAAAAAAAAACGCTTGGACCCGTTGATTTTTATTTCGAGGGGGACATCTTTTGCGTATGTTGTCAATCTTGTTACTTCAAGCCCCTAGGAGGGAGGGGGGGTAAGATCTAAATCTTAAATGGATACCCCTATTTTATATAATTTTTATGGATTCTGCATAAAATTCTGAACATTTTTTAATAAAAGCATTATTAATCTATACTAAACAGTTTCCGAGATATTGACTCTTGAAAAATGAGATTTTTGAACTTTGACAGCGTCTAGCTTTCTAACTGTACGTCTTTAGAGTAAAACGGCTTACGTGTCCCTATCTTCGATTTTTATTATCTTTCCAATACTGTCAACTTCCGGTTAAACCGGAAGGACTATATTTCTTACAACCGGTTTAACCGGAAGTTGACACTATTAGAAAGATAATAAAAATCGAAGATGGGGACACGTAAGCCGTTTTACTCTAAAGACGTACAGTTAGAAAGCTAGACGCTGTCAAAGTTCAAAAATCTCATTTTTCAAGAGTCAATATCTCGGAAACTGTTTAGTATAGACTAATAATGCTTTTATTAAAAAATGTTCAGAATTTTATGCAGAATCCAAAAAAATTATATAAAATAGGGGTATCCATTTAAGATTTAGATCTTCCTCCCCCCCCCCCCCCCCCTCCCTCCCAGGGGCTTAAAGTAACAAGATTGACAATATACGCAAAAGATGTCCCCCTCGAAATAAAAATCGACGGGTCCGAGCGTTTTTTTTTTTAATTAACGTGGAACCAGATATTTAGCCTGTTTCGTTTTAAATGGGGAACCCTGTATACAGATAGCATAGATAACTTAAAAAAAATTTAAATTTTATTACAACCTTTTGAACAATCCTGTATATTGTAGCAAAGAAAATTCCAGAAAGAAATTTGCCAATTTTTTAAATTCGTATGAACAAGTAGTATAAATGAACTTGCAATAAAATGTTATCAAGCCGATCCATTTATTGTATTGGTATTTTTTGTTTTTCCCATTTCGATACAGAACACTAAAAATACATCCCCGATATAAAAACACTAATAAAATGACATAAATCCCTGAAGCGAATATAATATTCATTCACACCTGCTGCCCTGCCTAACAGCACATTTGGCGACCCTGACTGGCCTTCGTTCTCGCAATCATGCACATTAAATCCAATTTAGTGCCCATAACTAAAGGTTTGGATATTATTAATTGCAGGCGAAATGGGCTTGATAGGAATTATTATAATTTCCTGTTATTAATAAATCGATTTATTCCCCATAATATGAATAAAAGGAATGTTACGTCTCGACCATATTAGACACTGAAATTGGCTAAAGCTAAAACGTGAATATTGAACAAATGTTAAGGATTAAAAAATACTCCTTACACCGGCACCGGTTATGGGAAATAGCTTTCTGCTAATTTTTCTGAATTGTTCGTATTTTGTAGATCTTGACGTTCTGAGTAAAAGTGTCCATGGCCGAAATTCAATCTTATAACTAGTTTTTGAGGTATTGCCCTTTAAAGTTGGCAATTTCTTGCTTTGAGATTTTCTACATTCCCTGGAGTTTTCGCTTGTTTCTGAAAACAATTAGGTTTTTTTTTCTTCTTCATTGGTGAAAAATTAGACCTTAAGTTTTCTTTTAGTGATATAAACATATAATATTTACAGTATGAGGTGTTGAATAATTTAAATTTATAGCCGGATCAAATAATTAATAATATTATTTTAAAAAACCAAGTTAAAGAGAAAAAAATATGTGTATAGTATAGGCTGATGTAGAGTATATTGTCTGGTATTTTATTTATCAAAAAAAAAATCCCTCGCCTGAAAACGTAATGACGATATATTTTGATTTTCCTATTTTTAGAAGTTTTTACTTGTGTAGAGCATTGTAACTGGACAGTGGCGTATTTAGAATATTGCCACGGGGGGTCTATACCTTTCGTTTTATCTTTCTTTCTTTCTTTCTTTCTTTTTTTCTTTCTTTCTTTCTTTCTTTCATTCTTTAGAAAAGCGCCGCAGGCGAAAAAATTTTCGGTGCCACGCCCTATTTTGAACTATCAAAATTTATAATTTCTATGTTTTGATAGCTGAACCCAAAAAAGGAAGAAATTAAGAAATTTTTAAATATAAACGCAATAATGGGAATATATATTTTTTTAAATATTTATGTTTAAAAATATATATTTTTACATAATATGACCGATTCCGAAAATGATTGATTTTCAAGTTATTTTTGCCATTTTTTTTTGCCAAGTTTGGCCATGTTGTTTTGTTATCTGTGACACAGTTACTTAATTTTGTAAAAACAAAGTATTGCTAATAGTTCTAGTTTGAAAAAAAAATTACAAAACTAAGTGAACATCATTTCAATTTTTTTAAATTAAATAAATTATACAGGTAAAAAACAAGAAAAAAATTGAAATAACTCGAAAACCAAGCATTTTCGGAATAGGTCATATTTAAGAAAAAATCACAAATTACCTCCTGCGAGGAATTAATCGAATTATCAATCACCGTGTATATATTATTTTACGCACTTAAATTAGAAATTAAATGCAACAAGGCATCTGATCTGTTCTGAGTTTTTTTTTAATGTTGAGCCCACGGGAGGAGGTCCAGACCCCTCGGACCCCCCCCCCCCTAAATACGCCACCATAACTGGATCACCCTGTACCTGCTTACGATCTAATTTCCTTGGTATCATTTTTTTAAAGTTAAAAATAAAGTTGCTGGTTTCACAGACATGTATTATAAAACATCTTAAACTAATCGTCTTGGCTTTTGCTACCTGTCATTCATATAAATAAAACATCATTATTGTATACCTAAGGGTCTACAGGGTGACATATGGACAATTTTAATAATGTCACTTGTTTACCATTATTTTGCATAAAAATGTTGTCCTTGTTTCAAGAGCAGGTAGGTCCAACCCGTAAGTTTATGACGTTCGCAATTGTTATTTAGGTTAGGCACCCTTGTTAATTGACCCCAGGGCCGGGCTTGGTACAATTAGAATATACAGTGTCACCATTAAAGTCCGCACCATATGGAACTTTTTTTTATTAATGAGGTTAGTTAAAATTACCTATCAGCAATCGTGTTTGCTTCAAATTAGACTAAAAATTATATATTCAATTGTCACTATCTGTCATTCGGTATCTGTCAAAAATGACATTTTTGTTAAAAAATGCTGAAAAATGGCATTGTTTTACCGAATTTCAAAAAATGTTATTAGAAAAAGTTGTTTCTAGTACAATTTTAGGCCTAAATACAAAGTTTCAGATGTCTAGCGCAAAGTTGAATTTTTTGCCATTTTTTCAAAGTAACTTTTTTTTTATATAATATAAGTTTGCTTAATGGATTTTAAACTATTTGTTTATACCATTCTTAATATTTTATTTAGTTTGTATGCTTATTTTTTCACTAGAATACCATTTTTTTTCCAAATATAAAATTAGACGCAAAAAAAATTTACACGGGTGGTGCAAAGTTATCATAATTTAAAAATTTTAACAGATAGACGTCATATGTTCTATTTTTTTGATAGTACATACATGTAAAAAGTTTAAAAAACTTATAATTAAATTTTCAGATATTAGATTAGTTCACAAATTTCAAATGACAAATTATATTATTTAATATTTCATAAAAATGTAATTTTATACTAAATATAATTTGTCATTTGAAATTTGGGAACTAATCTGATATCTGGAAATTTAATTATAAGTTTTTTAAACTTTTTACGTGTATGTACCGGGTGTTCCACCTAAGGAGGTAATCGGCTATATCTCAGAAAGTAATAACACTAGGACTTTGTAAAAAAAAATGTATCCATAAAAGCGGCCAAGAGAAATTGCTGGAAATTAATTTCAAGTTCGAAAAATGACCGCTAGGGGGCGTAAGGGAACTTTCAAAATAGAAATGCCGATTTTCTCTTGATTTTTCTTAATAAAAATATGCTAAAAATATAAGCATTGTATTCTTCATAAAATTATGCAACTTTATGTTAGGAATCGTTTTTTTCTATTTTTAGTAATAAAGTGGTGGGAGAAGGTCAAACCTTTTTTCTTTTAAACACTGATATCTCTGCTTTGGATAAACCGATTTTATTCAACTTGGTCTTGAAAAAAAGCCCTTCTTTTCCTCTACACGCAAATCTATTAACTTTACCATATTGATTCTGATGGTGGCCACTAGATAGCGTTTTTCCGTAATTCCTCAATGAATAATGATTTTCTCAAAAAAATCAAATGTTATGATATGCCTTTTTCATCATATTTTATTTTAGGCTTATACAGGCTAATAAATAGTGGAATAAAAAATCCAGGTTCGTATTTAAAATAAAAAAGTTGATGATGGTCGCTCGAATCCGAAACGTCGGATTAAAAAACTAACCCCATCAGCTTGTAGAGGAAGAAAAGTTACTATAAGGAACTGAAAACCGCAACGTGATATCTTTTGTTAAACTACAGAAAATCGAATGTTTTAAAAAATGGCATATTTTTCCATATTAATTATTATTATCCCTAATTTCTCTAGTTTAACAAAAGATATCACATTGCGGTTTTCAGTTCCTAATAGTAACTTTTCCTCCTCTACAAGCTGATGGGGTTGGATTTTTGATCCGACGTTTCGGATTCGAGCGACCATCATCAACTTTTTTATTTTAAATACGGACCTGAATTTTTTATTCCACTATTTAATAGCCTTTATAAGCGTAAAATAAAATGTGATGAAAAAGTCATACCATAACATTTTTTTTTTTGAGAAAATCCTTATTCATTGAGGAATTACGGAAAAACGCCATCTAGTAGCCCCCATCAGAATCAATATGGTATAGTTACATATCGCGCTACAACGCGATATGTTATACGGCGCTTCGGTGAAAATAATGTGCGTATGTTGTCGGCGTCGTCGTCGTCGTCGCCGCCGCCGTCAGTTTCGACATTTTCACATTTGCGATTTTTTTTCTCGGAAACGGTTAGAGTGGGACGATTGAAACTTTTTGGGTTTAGAGAGGAATAGTGGGGGTATGTTGTGTAAAAATTTCGAATATACAGGGTGTGCCGGAAAAAAGTTATTAATTTTTAAAGTCGAGAAATATCGGGATCTCGTTGGCATTCAACACAGGCCACAAAAATTAGTTTTTTCGATTTAAACTTTTTCGACGCGTAGACGACCGTGGGCTACAGAACCCTATTGTTTGTGAGCGCGATCAAAAGTTTGGAAGTAATTTTTTTGATTTTTTTAAAGTCAAAATTTGGTCGAAAATGGTACCTCTTGGATCGCTAATAAGTCGAATTGGGTGCATCCAATCGACATGCGGTTTGGATAATCGGTTAGGCCATCTCAAAATCTACCTTTTTCCAATATATCGTTCTATACCTAACTGGAATGGAAATTGCCGAAAATTGTGAGAAAGTGGAAATCATAAAGTTAGGCCTGATTTTTTCACGGTTTTTATTTTTTTTCGTACTGAAAACGACTTTTGATCGAAACGTTGTAAACTTTAGCGGATAGAGCTCGTCAAATTGTATTTAGGAGATATTTTTTCCTTTCTTTATCTTTAATACGGAAAAAACGGCAGCTTTTTTTTTACTATATCGACTGTAGCTTATTCAATTTTTAACAAAACCGTTTTATTTTTTTCTCAAAAAATGCGCTGATTACTTCGCAACACCTCTACATATTCAAAATCATTAAAATATATTCGCAAAATTGAGAAAAGTCGCTTTTTTGGGTGCGAAAACAGGCAATCTTTACAAATTCTAACACCATTCACTTTTGACTTAGAGTGCCTTGATATTGATGTTTCTAAATTAATTATTAATTCTAAAAATCCGGCTGTCAAAAATGGCGAAAAATGGGTGTTTTCAGCGTGACTTGCTAGAATAATAAGAACATTTCCAGATTTTAAATCGGGTGGAATATCTACCTTGAACCTTCTGCTAATTTTATTGACCAAAATATTTGCCCAAAATGTTTCAGAAATGGCTGTAATCTCGATTTTAAAGATGGCGTTTCGACATTGATAATCCGTCGCGACGTGGTAGAAGGTTATTCGACACTTCGATATTCGCGAATTTTTTTTTCGGAAACGGTTAGAGCAAAACGATTCAAACTTTCTGGACGTAGAGAGGAATAGTCGGGGCACGTTCTGGGAACAATTTCAAATATACAGGGTGTACCGGAAAAAAGTTATTAAAGTCAAAGTTAAAAAATATGTTTTTTTTCGTTGTAGGGCGATACAGGTGGCAAAAATTATTTTAATCGATTTAAACTTTTTCGACATGTAGACGACGTTGGGCTACAAAACACTGTTGTTTGCGAATGCGATCAAAAGTTGGGAAGTAATTTTTTTGATTTTTTTTAAATCAATGTAGGGTCATATTGGATCGTTAATAAATCGAATTGGGTGCGTCCGATATACTTTTGGTTTGGATATTCGTTTAGATCATCTCAAATACTACTTTTTTCAAATATATTGTTCTATACCTAAACAGCATAGAAATGGTAGCAAATTATAAAAAATAAGAATTACTATTTAAGTATATATAATTTGACAGCTGTCGTATAGAACTTTGTTATTTTTATACTGAAAATTTTTTTAATTTAGTTTTATTACAGCTTTAACCCTCGCTACGAAAAAAGTTAAAATAAATTGACACTTACCTGTCAAAATCTGACAGGTATCGTATAAAACTTTGTTATCTAGGTACTGAATTTTTTTTAAATTTGGGATTCTTACAGCTATAACCGTCGCTACGAAAAAGCTAAAAAAAAATTGACACTTACCTGTCAAAATCTGACAGCTGTCGTATAGAACTTTGTTATTTAGGTACTGAATTTTTTTTTAATTTCGAATTTTTACAGCTATAATCCTAGATACAAGAAAAGCTTAAAAAAAACTTGCAATTTACCTGTCAAAATGACAGCTGTCGTATATAACTTTGTTATTTGGGAACTGAAAAATTTTTCATTTAGGATTCTTACAGCTATAAATCTCGCTACGAAAAATCTAAAAAAATTTTTTTAACTTACCTGTCAAAATTTGACAGCTGTCGTATAGAACTTTGTTATTTAGGTACTGAATTTTTTTTAATATTCGAATTCTTACAGCTATAATCCTAGATACAAGAAAAGCTTAAACAAAACTTGCAATTTACCTGTCAAAATGACAGCTGTCGTATATAACTTTGTTATTTAGGAACTGAAAAATTTTTCATTTAGGATTCTTACAGGTATAAATCTCGTTACGAAAAATCTAAAAAAAAAATTTTAACTTACCTGTCAAAATTTGACAGCTGTCGTATAGAACTTTGTTATTTAACTACTAATTTTTTTTTTAAATTTTGGATTCTTACAGCTTTAATCCTAGATACAAGAAAAGCTTTAAAAAAATTGACATTTACCTGTCAAAATGACAGCTGTCGTATGGAACTTTGTTATTTAGGATCTGAAAAATTTTTCACTTTAGGATTTTTACAGCGATAACCCTCGCTACGAAAAAGCTAAAAAAAAAATACACTTACCTGTCAAAATTTGACAGCTGTCGTATAAAACTTTCTTATTTAGGTACCTGAAAATTTTTTAATTTCGAATTCTTACAGCTATAACCCTCGCTACGAAAAAGCTAAAAAAAATGACACTTACCTGTCAAAGTGACAGCTCTCGTATAATTAAACGAACGAACTAGAACAGTGCCGTGCCCGAAGGGCTTGGCACAATAATATTTCTACAAATTAATTAGCTGATAATTGATAGCTTCCATGTAAGAATAATTTTTTCCTTATGTTTTAATCGATTGAATACTTACATATTTTTATAAAGCAAATATGGAAAGTATATCCCACATTGCACAAAGGTGTGCGAGTTTAAAGAGCACCTATATGGCGCCGTCTCAGAAAACTACCTATCTATACGAGAAAACGGAAATTTTGCACCATTGTGTAGTTTTGGTCAGTTGTTATAATGACAATTTGGCGATATGTTTTCCCTTCACGTTCCGCAGGAAGGTGAGGCAAAAAAAGCAATAGTAAATAGAAAAAAAGAAAAGAAAAGTATTTTCTTATTGTAAATTTTTGTAAATCTTTTTAGTACTAATATTAGATGCACTCTCGGCTGACGATTAGCGATATGTACCCAGTCTAGTTAATAGATTTACGTGTAGAGGAAAAGAAGACCAAGTTGAATAAAATCGGTTTATCCAAAGCAGAGATATCAGCGTTTGAAAAAAAAAAGGTTTGACCTTCTCCCACCACTTTATTATTGAAAATAGAAAAAAACGATTCCTAACATAAAGTTGCATAATTTTATGAAGAATACAATGCTTATATTTTTAATATATTTTTATAAAGAAAAATTAAGAGAAAATCGGCATTTCTATTTTGAAAGTTCTCTTACGCCCCCTAGCGGTCATTTTTCGAACTTGAAAATAATTTCCAGCAATTTTTCTTGGCCGCTTTTATAAATTTATTTTTCTTCCCAAAGTCCTAGTGTTATTACTTTCTGAGATATAGCCGATTACTTCCTTAGGTGGAACACCCGGTACTATAAAAAAATAGAACATATGACGTCTATCTGTTAAAATTTTTAAATTATGATAACTTTGCACCACCCGTGTAAATTTTTTTTGCGTCTAATTTTATATTTCGAAAAAAAATGGTATTCTAATGAAAAAAGCGAAGAAAAGTACCAGTACCCGTCGCTTAGAACGTGAGTTACATGTTCCTAAAACGATTGTCAATGAGGTTTTAAAAGAACAGTTGTTACATCCTAATCACGTGCAAAAAGTCCAGGAACTTTACCGACTGATCCCCCCATGCATGCGGCCTACATTTTGTCAAATTATTAGAAACAAAAGAATCCGTGATCCAAATTTTTGTAGAACAATTATGTTTACTGGCGAGGCGTGCTTTACAAGATCTGGAGTAACCAATCTGCACAACGAACATATTTATTCCGATGAAAATCCACATACCATTAAAGTTGCACATCATCAGCATTAATTTAAATTAAATATTTGGGCAGGTATTATTGATCGCTACCTTATTGGTCCCATTGTTATTTCAGACAGGTTAGATGGAAATATTTATTTAAATCTTTTGCAAGACACATTACCAATTCTTCTGGACAATTTGCCACTTTTACTTCGGAGGGAAATGTAGAATATGCATGATGGTGCCCGCCCCATTTTTCCGTTGCCGTTCGGCAATACTTACATCATCAATATCCCAACCGATGGATTGGAAGGGGAAACGATGCACCAGTTAAATGGCCACCACGTTCTCCTGAGTTAAATATGTGTGACTTCTTTTTGTGGGGCGCTATTAAAACAGAAGTTTACAAGACTCCGGTAAACACACGCGATGAGTTATTGCAGCGGATTTTAAATGCAGGCAACCATTTTAATAACTCCGAGACATTAGATAGGGTCCAATAGCATTTTTTAAGGAGTGTTAATAAGTGTATTCAGCAAGATGGCGGTCATTTTACACATTTGCTTAAGTAATGTTTTTGTTTTACTTAGTTTCTTACAATACATACTTTCAATTTGTTGTACTTTGTTTTATTTTTATTGTTCATAATTGATGTATGCAGGTAATTGTAAATATTTTCTGGCAAAACAGCTCATTCAACGAAAAATATTAAAGAGGTAAAATAGCTTCCAAATACATCCAGTCACTCTACAAAAATATTTGGGTTGTCATAACGCCGTTCATATAAAAAATGAGGAGAAATGTTGACGTATTATATCACTTTTATAACACTTCCACTTATTTACAGCCGGTGACTATTCTACTAGAAAACGTCATTTTATAGTGTTAGTCTACATACTTAAAATCATTAAAATCGATTAGCAGGTTTTTACGTAATTTAGGAAAAACCAATATTTTTACAATTTTTTGACGCCCTCTACCGGCTAAACGAGACAATTTTGGATATAACTAAGTCGGCTTAGATCGACCTATTTGGACGTCAGGAGTATGTCGTCAAACGTTGTACACGTATTTTCCGGACACCCTGTATATAGAACCAACTGGTTCTATTTTGAAAAACTACTAAAATTTAATGGAAAAAAAATTGATCCCAAACACAGCTCACCAATGTTAGATATTGAATGAACATCAAAAATTCTGCGTCACTCGTAGTAAAAACGTCCGTACAACTTTTGCGTTGTGATTTCCCTCAAGCATATAATTTGATATTAGGAAACATAAATAATTTGACGCCAGCCCTCTCGCACCAGCTGCCACTGTAGTGAGATAATATGCCAGTGCGGGATATAAGAATTGTTTGATTATTTTTCAATTGAACAGTGTTAAATTAATAAGCTCATATTTCACCAGAAAAGCCCTATTTGCTCTGTTTATGAGTTGTGTGAAACTTTTGACCGGTATTATTCAAAGTGAACACACACACCGTTAAGTACTCGGAAAGCGCTCTTTGAATATTGCGAAATAAATAGACTGCACAAAGGAAAGCAGACAGAAATTAGCAAGTTGCGGCTTTACTCCGCAAGTTAAATTATAAGATATTAACTTACAGTACACAGTATGTGTGTAATGCATTCGAGCGAAGAAAGGAGGAAAGAGAAATGGCAAAAGGCGACCTTAATGCGATGGGAGAAATGAAATTGTTTTTAGGTTATTTTCTTTTTAAAAGGGAAAAGAGTAGCAAACTTTAATTTTTAACAACTATTTAAAACTGTATTGTAAATAAGATAAAATTCACTTAAATTAAAGGTACAGTTGTATTCATGAAAAAAGTGTACACGAATTAGAATGACAAAATTAAATTTTTTTATTTTATAATATATCTTAGCAGCATCATTTATACAAGCCGGTTTTTCGCAAATATGACAAAACTTACCTCTCATTCTCTTGTACGCTTTTTTTATGAACACAGCTGTAGATAAAGTGATTTTTTTAAAATCTCTTTTTAAATAACAATATAGACTTTTACATGTTAGTACTCCTGTACATTGGTACGACTACGACGGGAGTGTAAGCGTCAAAACCGCCAGTTGAGAGACAAAAACCCGCATGTGTTTAAAGTAAAAATAGTGATCTCACTTAAGAAAGAAAGAGGGGCCCTTCAACATCTCCATCCCCGAAGCAACACCAAGGTGAGTGGAGTTTATTTGCCGATTTTTTTTCTTATTTTTTAATTTCACGTCTTACAATTAATTATACAGTCCACTAATTTGATCTTTTATCCGAACCAAACCTAAATTACGCAACATTTTTAATTTAGTAAGTAGCTATAAACTGAGTAAACCTAGACATTCCACCTAATGGGCTAATTCGAGGCGCAAGGCCGCGATGTCCCAGTTAGCCAGAATGCCGAAAATAACGTCTAAATGGCGTAGTTTTTTGGTCAGCTTTGGTAATATACGTTTTTTGACCATACACTGAGAAAATTTTTTAGTAGTTTCAACTAAGATTTTAGTTAAATTAACTAAAAATTCTTAGTAGAATAGGCCTCAGCCTAGATGTCTTGTTATTCTTACTAAAAAAATCTTGTTAAAAATATTTAGTAAAAACCACAAAAAGATTTAGTTGTTCTCCAATAGAAAAAATAAATTAAAACTTGTTAAGAGTACTAAATGGAATAGTTATTTCAGAATTTTTATCTTATTATAACTAACTATGTTGTTTATTAAATATGGCAGCGGTATATTAATACTAACAAGTAAACCCCTTTATTTTTAATAATAAAAATTGTTGTCATTACTAAGAAATCTTAGTAGCAGATTTGTTCCTACTAAGTGGTAATATTTAAAGTTACTAATATGTATGTAAAAACTACTAAAATATCTTAATAAAAACAACTAGATATTTAATTACATGCACTAAGCAACCTTAGTAAAGTACACTAAACAATCTTGTAATTCTCCATACAAAGTTAGTTTCATGCATTAAGCAACCTTAGTAAAGTACACTAAACAATCTTGTAATTCTGGCCATGCAAAGATACCCAGTTTAATAGGTATACAGGGTGATCCAATCTTGGAAGAAATGAAAAGCATTTTAATTATTGATGTCTCAGTAAATTGTGTTCTTTCTCGCAATATTATATTATCATATTTTATAAGTTTTTCCTAATGCGACAAAAAATCATAAGAATTGTTCAATCAGAATCGTATACATTTATTTACGCTATTAGGAAAAAATTAGGACTGTATGATAACATACTGTTTGATATTATATTCTGTAAAAACATATTCATAAATAGAAATCAATAGCAAAAATGTATTCCATTTCTTACAAAACTGTACTACCAGTCAAGTTTGTATATTTAAAGTATTGGGATATTTTTGACTTATACAAATAATAGGTGACTACAATGGAAATGAAAGAAAAAATCATTTTCAAATACGAACATATTAATTAAATTTAAAACTTTTAACAAACAACTTTCTCCAATAAAGTTGTGATATGGTAAAACAGGAACATATAACTTAAATTAAATTAATAAAACTTTCAACGCATTACGAAAGTCAAATATTAAATAAAGAAGTAAATTTTTAACATAGAAACAATGATATTTGTATTGTCAACGTTTCGGTGGCTATATTTTGAATTGACATGTTCGACCTACTTTGTTGGAAGTAAGAACAAATAAATTATGTTTTTTCTATATTTCACTTTCTTCAGAAGTAAAATTACAACAGTTTGTTTTTAAGTTTAACACTAAAATTTAATTTTAAAAAGGTAGATTTTTGATTTTTAAGCTCGAGAACGGCTAAAATAGAAGATGTATTGATGGAACATGAACATGTATCCACCGAAACTTTGGCACGACAAATATTTTTGTTTTTATGTTCTCTTGTCCTGAATCCAGAAACCTTCCCTAGCAGATATAATTATTATTGACCAAGGACTCAAATATGATTGTCGACGGCGACGAATATTTTATATTATAAAAAAAAGGATAACGTACAAAGTACCTCTTGGAAGGATAAAACACAAATAAAAATAAAAAGCCGTGAAATCGGTAATGTGACTAGCGCCAAACCATCTGATTGGTCAGTTTAGCCGTTGTTTTCAAATGTTTTATTAATGTCGCATGCTATTATAAATAAGTGGTTGCCTAATATTACTAAGTTGTCAATTTAAACTGACATTCATTTCTTATTAAAACATGTATTATTAGATTCTACTAAATCGCATGCTATTTTAAATAGACATGCTAGTAAAATTAAATAGGAACATATTTTATTTTAAGAAGAACGAAATACTTAGTTAATAAAAATTCACACATTAGTGAAAACAAATCAGAAGCTTATTAGCGGCTACTATAATATTTTAACAAGATTTCTTTATTTAGTCTTACAAGAGAAGAATTTTAAAATTACTGCGAACTGTTGTTATATTAACTATATTTCATTTTTAAAAGGGACAAGGGCATGATGCACTTGGACAGCCCCAGGTCCAGTCATTTGGATAAAACGATTACACTAATCGTCTGTGACCACCGAGGCGCTAACGAGAAATCTTAAACAGCGTTGCCAAACTTAGTATTTTGACTCTAGACTAACTGTTTTTGCCTATTTCCTATTATTTTACTGTTTTGTAATACGAAATGTATGGTAGGTAGGTATAATTTATCCAAACTCAGTTTGAGGACATTCCAATCATTCCATACGGCGGTAAACAGTCTCAATCTCACAACCAGGGTTGTTAGATCTTTCTTCTTCAATTTATTAGGTTTTTTTATTAAATATGTTTTATTTATATCAGTATTCAATTGTTATTCAGTAACTTTCTTTGAAAGCTAGTTTGCAAATATACTTTAAACCGAGTTTTGAGTGTGACAGAAAAAAATAACAAGCCATTCATTGTTATAATAATACATTCTTTAGTCCTTAAGAAACAATATAACTGAAATCAAGACAAAAAGTGTTTTCAGTGTTTAAAAACAACTAATTAACAAACCCTTGTTTCTCGTATACTTATACATAATATATTAACAAACCAGAAAATTTGGTAGATCTGGCAACCGTTCACAATTTATGCACATTGTCAGGGGCGATAAGCGCCAGTTGAAGCGGCTGGTATAAGCTGAAGCGGTTTCCAGCCCGGTCAACGATCGATTCTGTCAGACAGAGATAGGCCAGTGACCGCCGATGGCGTGGAAGAGACGAAGATAAAATATCCGTGATTCGGAACTTATGGACGGGCCGGGGAATGGTCCCAGAATGGAGTTCTGGTAAAAAAATTAAAGCATTTTCTGAGCAGTGTCGTGCCGTGTCAGGTTTATTTTCTGATTTTAGTTTTGTGTATAGAATCTTTGAGTTATCTTATATTTATTATTTTAATATAATATTATTATACAGTGACCGGCAGAAAGTACGCACCAAAGGGGATTTTTTTTAATTTCAAATTTTACCAATTTTTTTTGGCGGTGGAAAAGTTCTGCATGTTCTTAAACAAAAAAGAGCATAGACAAAACTAGTAAGTATTGCGCTGTATACGAGGGAGAGGTGAAAACGTTAAATTCACTCAAGAATAAAGTGCCCTTATTTTTCACTGTATAAAATTTTTTTATTAGGAAATGTTGTTTGCACTTAAAAGTTGTCCATAAATACAAAATTTCAGCTCGGTAGCACCAAAAAAGTTTTTTTACTTTTCTTTTGACTCCCCCTCGTATAACGAATCGATAGAAGCTATGCAACCTATAAATTCAATTTTTTAACAGCTCTTTGGGCAATTAGATACATAACTTACTTACATTTGTTTAAATACGCGAGAACTGGACGTTTAATAAAAAAACGTCAAAAATAATCTAACTTTTCTGGTGCACACCGTACATTATTCTATGGATAAGCGGAATAACTTTATGCAAAACAAATAAGGGTTTACTTCATACATTTAACAATATTTTGCCGTTCCCAGTTTTTCAAAAACTTTTAAACCCATTGGTTCATGAATTAAAGTTTAAACCCTTACAATATAATTCGTTTTCATTTAAATCCACATAGTAGCTATGAAAAATATTTATATTTGTGCTACCGAGCTAAAATTTGGTAATTATGGATAACTTTTAAGTGCAAACAACATTTCCTAATAAAAAAAAAATTCCACAGTGAAAAATAATGGCAATTTATTCCTGAGTGAATTTAACGTTTTCACCTCTCCCTCGTATACGGCGCAATATTTACCAGTTTTGTCCATGCTCTTTTTTGTTTAGGGACATGCAGAACTTTTCCACTGCCAAAAAAATTTGGTAAGTTTTCAAATAAAAAAAAAAACCCTTTGGTGCGTACTTTCTGCCGGTCACTGTATATACAGTGGGTTTATAAAGTGTAGTATGTACAAACACCTAATGTTAAACAAACTTATAAGTGTGTATACGCATTTTAATTATTTGTTTGGGACGCCTATGGTTAGGAGTTTCATACTGTTTTATGTCATTAAATTGACCTAAGAAACACTATACCTACTGTTTAATTTTCTATAAATAAGCAAAAACTACCTTAAATTTTTCGTTTTTAGGATTTAAATTTTGCGTTACCTTTCTAAGGTCAGCGTTCGATGACAAATCATAGTAAAAGGTTAACAAAAATGTAGTAATTTTGTTTTTTTAAAAATAGGTCAAATATTATGTGTTTATCGAGGTTGAATGACAAGAACCACTGACGATTAAAAAATTAATCTGTGTTGGCAACACCGATCTCAAAAAAGTCGATCTTCACAGTCGGTGGAGTCACAATGTGGTCGCCATATTGAAATGGATTGAAGTTTAGTGATACTGGGCGGTTCGGTTTTTTATAATCTTGTTAATTTTTTGGCTGATAAAAAATATATTATGTAATATAATTTACCGGACCAGTGAACAATAGCACAAGATTCTTGTGACAATAGTGCAAGCATAGTACTTTTTTTTTCGAGGATAATCTTCTATAGACTGGCACCCTGTGCGAAGCAGAGTAGTATCGGATTCAACCCTGATGGGGCTGCCTACCGACTAAACTCCCCGTGTTCCTGCAGTTTTCGCGCCATAGGCGTATAAACCTTCAGACCACTCGATTGGTATTTCGCTTTGCACGCCTAGTGCGTTCTTTGCTTCGTACTTCGCCTAGACCTAGGTACCGGTGTAGGTGTTGTAGGTGTAAGGTTTTTGGTGCAGTGTACGTATTTGTGCTTCAGAAGAGATAACACGTGCCCATGCTTCACGGCTATGAGGACCCCACTATTTCAGGAAAAGTCCTTGCAGTGCTGATCTAAAGCAGTAGTAAGCTGTTGCGGAAGTGTTAGTTTCTTATGTTTATTGTTAGCTACTTACTAAGTACTTAATACATGACTGACACCTATGAAAAAGAGGTGCTTTGGCTGCCATCTAGCATGCCAAACAGAAGATGAGCGATGGAAATTAAATGGTATTGGCCGAGTGCTTTACTCTGTGGTAAAAACAACTGTGGTTTACATTGTTTTAAACTAACAATTTTAATGATTAATTATTTCCAATAGTTAACTGGTGCCAAAACTTTCACAAATTCGTTTACTTTTTGCTTTTAATAAAAATTTAAGTGATGAATATTGAATATGTCATTGTTACCATTAGAATAAGCACTTCAAATTTAAATACAAATAAATGTCATTTAAATGTGGGCATTACGTCGTCATCACGTCGGAATCAATTGCACTGCAAAAGGCAGGCAAAATAAAGTGTGAAACTGAAAGGACTGCAGAAAAAAACATATTATATGATGGCGGTGGGGCTTGTTTGCTAGGTACTTGGCTTTTTGTTAAGCAAGATTTAAATGCGCTGCAGTGTTCTCAGTGGAGTTTCTTCGGGTTGTGACTTTCTAATGAGTCCAAATAAGGACGAAATAGCTGTCAATGTCTACTCGGCCCCAGGGAGTCTATTGGTTTTGGCAAATATACACAGACAAAATAGATATGTCTTTGAAATTTGGTCATCATGTTGGTATCAGTTTTCCAACAAATAATTTAAACAATTTTATATGTATTCTTTTCACCTAAAAAAATACAACTGTATGTTATAACACTTTTTCGGGGCATCCTGTATATGCGAAATATACCTTGTGATAGAGTAACATATGAATTATCTTTGTAACTTATTTCGTATAGAAGCTATGATAGCCCACTTTTATGAATCCTAACCCTGTATATTTTAAAATATTATATTTAAATTGAATTAAATATTAGATGCGGAGTTCAGTGATAAAATTGTACAAAATACAAAACAAATTGTCCATTGTCCATATAAATAAGCTAAAAAAAAGAAATGTCGGTAATTTCTTTTAATTACTTTTCGTTCTTAACAACGTAACAACTTTAGTGCGATAAAATTCAAGAACTCTTAGAAACACAAAACCAGCAATTAATAATATTATAAAATAAATTTACTTTTCTCCGACTTCTAAGAAAATTATTTGCCTGAAAGTTGCAGCATTTTTACCCTACAAATTAACTTTTGCGCTTTTTCCAGAAAAACCTCCGACAATTTTTGGTTTATTTAAATTCTTTAAGAAATGTTAACTTTCCATTTCGTCATAATTAATTCGTATTATCTAAATGCAAATTACTCTCCAAGTTTCCAATTTGGACGGTTCTTTCATTAAATTACATTTCTTAACAAATTGAACCCCCCGAGCACAATAAAACAGAGGCAGAATTACTTGTAACACGATTAACCAACACATTTAATGTCGGCGCGAATAAAAACTTTAACGAAGGGGTAGGTAGGTTTGTTTATATTTTAGGCTCGTTTTAGTAAATTATATGTTTTGTAATCTAATACTTTAAAGGGGAAGACTATAAGATATAAGAATACAGTCTGCTGGTGTATTCTTTATTGGTCTACCTACTCATGTTTTTTTTGGCTGCTGTACAGTACCAAAAACTTTTTTTACGTCACTGTTTTTATCGGTACATCCCGTACATCTATGTACTTATGTAAAATGTAAAATCTTATAACATGGAAAACTTAATTTCTAATCGTTCAGGTAAACAGTAAATGATTCAATTGATTAAAAGCATCATCCCAATTTATTTTTTTGATTAATTCGCAAATCAGCCGTATGAATTATACTGTTAATTACACGAAATAATCATATTGTATAATTTTAAATCGATACTGATAAATAAAGGGCAGAATTTATATGCAAAATGCATATACAGTGTGACCAGTAAAGTCCGCATCATATGGGTTTTTTTTTATTAGATTTATTCGAAATTTGACTTTGGCATCAAGTTCTGCTTGGATCGCGATGAAAATTAAGCAAAAAAAAAATAGTAGTCACGTGATTCTCATTATCTGTCAAATTTTAATTTTTTCCAAAAAATAATTAAAAAGTGGGGTTATTTCTGCAAATATCGAAAAAAGTAATAAGAAAAAGGTTTTTAAAGGCAGTTTCTAGCCCACATGCAAAATTTCAGCTGCATAAGATAATTTTAATTTCTTACCCGTATTTTGTCGTTGTAAACGTGTTTTTGGTGCATCATTGTAATTAATTTTTTGGAAACTGCACTTAAATAATAAAAGATTATTTTTACTTTTTTATGACGTAGCTTAATAACAAATTTTGATAAAGTGGTTTTAATTTAAAACGTTGAAAATAGATAAACTTTACTGATGACACTGTGTTCTTTTTTGTCTTAATATTAAGGTGTATTACTTTCAGACACAACCTACGTTTTCAAAAATACTTATTTTATGAAGTTACCTTATACACGGACAAAAGCAAAACGACAAAATATGGGTAAAAAATCAAAATTATCTAAGGCAGCTAAAATTTGGCATGTGGGCTAGAAACTGCATTACAAAAAACTTTTTCTAATAACTTTTTCGATACTTAAAATAAAAAAAATAAAGAAATAACCCCACAATTTTGACATTATGACTTCTATACAAATGACAATTCTTATCTTTATATTGTCTTACAGACATATCAATAATTTTACAAAAATTTTAAAAAATCCTCGACACCTTCTCTTTAGAAGGCCTTTTTCTTCTTCTTCATTTTATTTGGTTGTTTAGACTTGTTTTACTAACTTTCTTCACATACTCAGCATGTTTTAACTCTCCTCAAACTTTTTTATATAATATGTCACTTCTAGATTTCAATTTTTCAATGCCATAAAAGCTCCATTAAGGTTTTATACCATTTTCTCTTCTGCTAATACCATCAGCATTATATAAATTATTTGTCTCCTGATATTGAACGTTTCTACGTTCGAAACATATAGAGACCCCTAAAGAATTTCTATATGTATTCTATTAAATTTTGTGGAGGAAGACTTTCAGTTTTTTTTTTCTTTTCTAAACTCTCAACTCCACTTTAAGCATGGACTACTTCTTCAAAATAATAAATAAATAATAAATTATTCGCAACAACGATTAACAAAAGGCATTTGTTGTATAAAAAACAATACAATCTGCAAAACGCAAGTTGAAGAAGGTATAGGTTTAACTTTATTCTTAAGTGACATATTTATTAATTGAGAATTTTTAGTTTTTTACTCAATTGCAGAATCGACGGCTAAGTTCCAAATCCCAAAATCAGAATCCACAAAGCAATACACAGAAGCTAAATTTACATTTTACGGAAGTAGTCCATTATCTCAGAGTGGAGCCGTAAAGATATGGGGAAAAAACACACAGTCGTCTCCACAAATAATATATAAGAAGTCAGTTTATTTAGGTGGACATGTTTCGGCACTAGAAAGTGCCATCATCTGCACCGAAGGGCCCAAGTGCCACTTACACGAATGAATGTAAACAAATTTTAAAAACAAGAAAAGGACAAGAACATATTGTATAATTGGACGAAAACACAGTTAAAATAATTAGAAGTGTTAAAAAAAAATTAAAAATCGATTTTAAAAAACCGAAAGGAGTTTCCTCCTCTTTTCTTTCCCGTACATAGCAAACAACTTTTTGTCCTATCATCGTCGATTAATCAAGTTGTTTGCTATGTACAGGAAAGAAAAGAGGAGGAAACTCCTTTCGGTTTTTAAAATCGATTTAAAATTTTTTTTTAACACTTTTAATTATTTTAACTTTGTTTTCGTCCAATTGTACAACATGTTCATGTCCTTTGCTTGTTTTTAAAATTTGTTTACATTCATTCGTGTAAGTGGCACTTGAGCCCTTCGGTGCTGATGATGGCACTTTCTAGTGCCGAAACATGTACACCTGAATAAACTGACTTCTTATATATTATTTGTGGAGACGACTGTGTGTTTTTTTCCCCATATAAATTAAAATAATGTGATAAGTTTGCATCTTCTTGGACCAGAGCAAACACACTTATTTTACGAGACCTTTATAAAAAAAATTCTGTATATTTTCCAAGTTTTCAACAGTATTTTGTCTTTCTTTTCTAAACGTCATGACGTGACAGTTTTAAAAATGCAAACTGCGCAAATCTCCACCTAAGAATTCGCTTTTTATCAGTGAATTATTCTTACAGTTACAAACCGGTCCACAACCAACAATTCGGCTTCTGCTAACGCCAAATTTTCTGGCAGCGGTTTGGAATTTATCGTCTGCAAATGCCTTTAAACACATGCGCACGCTTCGCAGTTTGCTGACGGTCTCTAGGTTGCCAGACATCCCGATTTAGGCGGGACTGTCCCGATTTTAATCGATATGACTCGATTTGTCCCGCTTTCCGATTGCACGTCAAAAATCCCGATTTTTCCGATCTACACGTCGAAAATCCCGACTTTTGAGGAGATTTGCATGTTGAAAATCCCGAATTTTAAATAATTTTAAAAAGTGCCAATTTAATTTCAATCAACAAATTTATATTATATTTTATATACTGAAAGAAAATTACATGTTGTTTGAACTTTTTTTGCACATTTTTTTTCGGATGTTTTGTCCTTAAAACAATTACATTTTTTTGACTCAAATTCTTAACATTAACACATGATCCCCTTAACGTGCTACAAATTTCCGTGTCCCACAGTGGGGTATATAAGGGGGGGGGGGGGGGGGGTTATATTTAAAATGAAACGTAAAATTAAATTATTTATCATTCATTCATTTGCAATAAAGCAAGAAACCTTTGAAATTAATACAAATAAAAAATACCTGCTAACCTCTGAAAAAAATCATTTAAAATAAAAATGTTTCTACGTTTTTTTTTTGGTTGGGCTATCAATCAAAATGTAGAATTTGTAGGTTTTAATAGTCTAAAAAGGGGCGTGGCACCTGAAAAAAATTTGCCTGCGGCGTTTTTTTTTTTAAGAAAGGTAATTGTCCCGCTTTTCCATTTCAAATATCTGGCAACCCTGAGTCTCTACCCGCTGTACAAACGAAGCAAAAATACCGTGCGTGCAAAAATGATTTACATCAAAGAGGGCCTTGCATCTAAGGACGTAATGCTTAGCCGTAGACCGTAGAGCTTAATACCTGTTGGGTGTCAGTAACTACCTGAATTAACAATCAATTAGTTATTCCGTCATCTTTGACAGTCGTTACAAGTAATTTAATTCATCGCTAATTTTTCCACTTTCTTGAACAATTCACACAATGAGCTTTACGGAACAGCACAAAACATTCATGGTTGAAGCGTATTTTCGAAACGGGGTTAGAGTAAATGATGAGTGGCAATACAATCCGGGTTTGTGCATGGACGATTTTCACGAACATTTTCCTAACGTTGCTTTTATTGCTGAGGATTTTTATTATGCCTGAAAAGAACCGTGGCTGTGTTTAGGGAAGCAGGTTCTATGCAACACAAAAAAGGAGCAGGAAGACCATCTGTAAGAACAGAAGAACTGTTGCAAGCAATCAGTGGCGCACCCAGGGGGGCCCAAGGGGGCCTTGGCCCCCCCCAAAACCCCCAATGAAATGAAAAATTATGAAAGTGGATAAGTATTTTAAAAAGTCAATTTTCTTAGATTTACCTCACGGGCCTCGTTTGAGGAGGGCCATCAGGTGGGGCATTTCCCCCCCCCCCCTCCCCCTGGAAGTTGACTTATTGACAAAAGTTGACTTATTGAGGTTTAATATGGTTTGATTGAATGTATAAATTTATTATTTCGAGTTTTCCTTTATATTTTTGTTATTATTTTGGGGTAGTAAAGACTTATTTTAATAAAAATAAACAGTTTTAATGCCAAAACGACTATGAATGTTTGAGAAACAATTTTAGCTCATTAAGTATTGAGCAAAAAATTGAAATTAAAATTAAGGGAAGACCTAAACTCTCGAAATTAACTTGATACATACCACAAAGTGTAAATCTAGGGACTTTATTGTTATTGATAAGTTTGCTGCAAATAAAAATAGATGAATGAACTTTACTTTTAAACAATGTACCCACTAATGAAAAATAAATTAGCCTTTTTATTTTTTATCTTATTTCATTTTCAATAGAATAAGAAGGTAATCATAAATTTTTAAAATATTTACTATAATAATTATTGACCAAATTTGGGCGTGGTCTTAAATAAATTTCGCCTGCGGCGCATTTCGCCTACAACAGACTTTTAGTACACCCCAAGTTAACAAGTCACAAGCCGCCAATGCCCCCCCCCCCCCCTAAGAAACCGTTTAACGACTCCTATGACTAGGCTATTGCGATCTTCCCTGCAAGAGTACCAGTTAAAAAAGCTCCAAAGTTCCAGAAAAATGCGTAACTTAAAAGTTTATTAAAAAATTTGCTTCCAGCACTGGTTGGCGGGCCCCCCCTAACATAAAATCCTGGGTGCGCTGCTGCAAGCAATTGTTAAATAATGCAAAATTCCCCAACAAATTGTATAAGACGCCTGTTCCAAGAAGTGGGAAGATCTTATGGAACATGCAGGACTATTCTTAATATGCAGCTAAATTTATTTTCTTATAAAGTGCAAGTAGGTAATTCTTTTTCTTTCTGTATATTCTTTCTTTGTTAATTTTCTAAACAATAAAAATAAATTTGTATTTGTCTACTTATTTTATTACTCATTAGTTTGGCATATCATGTCATAATATGAATTTGACAAAATTTTAACCTATATTTGGTTAGATATATATCGTCCCCATATCATTGAGATCTAAACCAAGCCCTACGTTTTTTAATCCAAGCCCTCTTTGATGCAAATAATTTTTGCTCGCACTGTAGTTTATAACTTTGTTTATTCCTTTCTAGAAATTAAGTAAAACAAGAATAAAAAAATTAAAGTAAATTCTTCGTAGGTAATTTTAAGTTTTATTTAGTATTGTGGGAATGAGAAGGTGTAAAAATTATAAACTTTTTATTTCTTATACAGAAGCAATTATTAGGAAATATGCCTCGAAGTTTCTACATCATTTTTACGGTCGAAATTAACTTTTGCGCTTTTCCGCGGAAACCCTCAAACAATTTTCAGTTTATTTAAATTCCTTGGGCCGTGCAAATTTTCCTTTTCATCATAATTAATTCGTATTATCTGAATGCAAATTCTCTGGGTTTCCTATTTGAACCCGCCCTAACATTAAATTACATTTCTTAACTAATTTAACCCCTCGGGTAACGTAAAACAGGAACAGAAGTACTTGTAATGCGATTACCCAAAACATTTAATGTAGAAGGATGAACGCGAAAAGGTGGATCTTATTTTTGTATCATATTCCTGAAAAGCGAGGCCTTATTATTTAGTTAATTAGAAAATATTTTCCTCTGGTTGCGCAAACCCTCATTAAGATTTAAGTCAGGGTCTCAATTTCCTATTTAGGGTCTTTCTATATATCCTTTTGCACATCTGGTTATTTCATGTGTTTATTAATATGATTAAAGAATCAGTGTTGTCAGCCTAAAATATATACTAACCTGTTACAATATATTCCTACGAACACCTAAGAAAATAAGAAATAAAGCACGCCTAACTTGGCTAGAAAGTCCTTTATATCACACGCGTGTTGAAATCTTTTCTTTCAATACATGTGTTGAAATATAAAACAGCTGATAGTCGACGAATTTGACAGCAAAACTATTTAAAAAATTACAAACTTACGGGACCCGTTAAGCGAATTGGGGTGCTGGGTAGGTAAAGTACACTAGGGCATTACTGCAATTATTATAAAAAATTTTTTTTTTTTTTTCGTTATTTTTGCGAACCTAAGGGTATTTATGATAAAAATAATAATATATTAAAAAGGGGAAATATGTCAGGCAACCCATCAAACCTGTCAACATTGTCAACTGAGTTGAACCACAGAAAGAAAAGGGGCAGCTATAGAGCAGAAATAGAATACTTTAGGAAATACAGATTTATTATTTTATAATTATGTATATCGGATAAAAATATCCATACAATGTTTAAGGATATGGGACAAGTGAATGTGCTTTATGTAAGTAAATTTATTTTAGCAATATTCAAAACAAATCAAATGTAGATAGAACTTTTATAATTAACAAGCTATCGATATTTAACTCTGTTGAGGTTATGTTTTAGTTCTGTGTTTTGTTGTTTTTGTATGTTTATTTAAATATATTATTGTTTTATTAAAAGAATGCAAGCAGCTAAAACATTAGAAACGAAATTTAATCACTGTACAGGATCTTCCAACGAGGACTGAACAGGGGCTCATTTTTGAGCTTCCTTGTATTTAAAGAAAAATCCAAAATAGCCAATCGATGTACTTTTTCCTGCAGAATTCAAAAATGAAACCAAAAATTTATTTTAATCAGAAACAAAAAAGAGTTACGATATGGATAAGGTGTTTTATAAATGGAACATAGCTTTTTTTATACGATTTTTGGAACGAGTGATTTTTTTTTGTCCGTTCTGATTAAAATATTTAATATTGTGACAGCTATTTTTATTAAATTTTAATGTTTTATCCAGTATAATTTAACTTTAACCTGTTTGAAACATACACTAGGTAATAAAGGTATAATCACCTTTGAATCCTTCAAAGTCAAAAAATTTGACAAATTTACTATAATATTGCTGAAATGAAATATGCATTAGATGAGAGATTGCAGATTGTTATCTTGTTCTACAAATGCTAAGAAAATGCAAGAGAAGCAAGGAGAAGATTTATTGCAAATTTTCACAGAAATATATCCGTCAATACTATTCTAAGGATAAAGATTTCTTTTTCTGTCATGTAATGTTTTATTTTCCTCAAATAGGTTCTTTATCCTTAGAATAGTATTGACGGATATATTTCTGTGAAAATTTGCAATAAATCTTCTCCTTGCTTCTCTTGCATTTTCTTGGCATTTGTAGAACAAGATAACAATTTGCAATCTCTCATCTAATGCATATTTCATTTCGGCAATATTATAGTAAATTTGTCAAATTTTTTGACTTTGAACGATTCAAAGGTGATTATACCTTTATTACCTAGTGTATGTTTCAAACAGGTTAAAGTTAAATTATACTGGATAAAACATTAAAATTTAATAAAAATAGCTGTCACAATATTAAATATTTTAATCAGAACGGACAAAAAAAAATCACTCGTTCCAAAAATCGTATAAAAAAGGCTATGTTCCATTTAAAAAACACCTTATCCATATCGTAAGTCTTTTGTTTCCGGTTCAAATAAATTTTTGGTTTCATTTTTGAATTCTGCAGGAAAAATTACATCGATTGGCTATTTTGGATTTTTCTTTAAATACAAGGAAGCTCAAAAATGAGCCCCTGTTCAGTCCTCGTTGGAAGACCCTGTACAATGTACATAGATAAAAAGTTAATATTTTTATTTAAATGTGTAAGTGCATGGGCATTGTTTTTATTTTTTCAACTCTAGTGTTGAAAAAATTTGTTTAACACAATGGTGATACCTACAAACTATTAAAAACAAATCAATATGTGGTCGTAGGAAAAATTGTGTGCGTTACTCGTGTAAAAGTGATTTTCTCACACTCGGAGGATTTTCGCACTCGGCTAACGCCTCGTGCTAAATTCCTTCTCGTTTGACGGATTACCACTTTCAACACTTGTTATGTAATATACTATTGTAACAGATCCATTCGTTTTTAGACAAGTATTATCTTTTTGCCTTTTTGAGTATGCATTACCTTTTTAAAGGTAAGCAAATTGCACACCACATAAAATAAAAAATTCAAATATATATCAGATATATCTCTTTCTTTTGATCAAAATAAAAACTTAAGGTCTCATAAATAATCTATTTCGTAGGTACCTATTTTAAGTTCAAATATTAAAATAACCTGAATTGAAGACGAAATACACCAATTTTGCCTAATTTTAAAAGAACATTTATTTTCAATCGAGACAAAATAGTATATTACATAACAAGTGTTGAAAGTGGTACTTTCAAACGAGGAGGCATTTAGCACGAGGCGTTAGCCGACACAATTACAATTACACAATTTTTTCTACGACTATACAAAATAATCAAAAAAAATTGATTTGTTTTTAATAGTTTGTAGGTATCACCATTGTGTTAAACAAATTTTTTCAACACTAGAGTTTAAAAATTTATTTCAACTCTAGAGTTGAAAAAAAAACAATGCCCACTTTTTCTCCTATTTGCATTTGCTTACGCACATTATACCTACCATCTATGTACTGCAGTGAGTAAATTTCGTTTCTGATTTTTAGCTGCTTGCATTCTTTCAATAAAAACGATAAATTTGCTGTGATTTCAAAAAGTTTAGTAGAAAAAAACCTGCAAAAAAAGCTTACGAGGTAAACGTTTTTAAATTAAAAATACCGTCCGTCGGGCTTCCAGGAGTTCCAGGCACAACATGTATATCGTATCGTTTTGTTCGTTTCTATTGGAACATGTTGCGACATATCTGTAAAAATTCCAGCGTCACGATGTTCGATTTGAATGGTGTGATTTATTAAAATACAACAGAAAATGAGACAAAGTGTTTCTTTACATCTCTTTCTATACAGGATGTCCGGAAAAAGAAAGTTAATCCATTAACCATATCTATATTCCTTGAGTAAAAATAATATGACTTTTATAATGCCATTTTTCGTTTTTGACTCTCATGCTTTCGGTATTGTCACCTATTGCAAAGTTTTATTTAATTATATCTTGTATCCCTGGTAATATCAGAACGGCTTAATTGATTTAGCAATTAAAAATTATGAGATTACTGTAGCCGTGTTGGCATCAGTAATATCTTTAAAATTATCTCCAAAACGCATCATTTTATCAAAATTGCATTAGAGATAAAAAATTAATTAAAAACAAATGATTACGAAAAAAGAAATACAGTTCGGAAGTCATTGGCGCACGTACTAACATATAGGGTGATCAGTTATTACAGGACCCTTCCCCCCCAATTTTGAATATCTGACAATTGTTTTTGGTTTTGTTTTTGCCAAAAGATGTAACTCTTTATGCTAAAGCAATGCACCAAATTTAAGCCTCATATCTTAATAAATACCTGAATTATTCAACAAATTCAGATTTTAATTTCAAACTTTGACTATGAAACATGAGGGTCAAAAATAAAAAAAATTGCAGTACCTACAAAAGTCATATTAGTTTTACTCCAGGAATGTATGGTGAATTCTAAAATATTTTTTTATTGCAGTTTTGTAGCCCTTGTCTAATAAAGCAATACTACTTTCATTAAATATAAACGTTTTGGTCCCAATATGTATCTTTCAGAGGTACATCTTCAATTTTTTGCTTCGTTAACGCTAGAACATAGACATTTAAGATTAAATGGCAGTAAAGTTGCGCAGTTTGAAGTCAACTAACATGTGAACCGTCTTTAAAAAAGGGACCGATAATTACCTTAACGCAATTCCTTCCAGTCCACACGTTGACGACTTCCCGCCACTGACTGAGGGTTTCTTGTCTTTTGTCTGCGAAGACCGTAAAAATTGCACAAATCCCAGAAAATTCTCCCACTTTGCTAATCTTGCTGATACTGTAGAAAATGATAGCATTGATGGCAAGTTATTACATTTAAATCATTTTGTATGTTGCAGGGGCGGCTTTAGAATATGTGGGGCCATAGGCTGAACCTGTTGCGTTGGACCAACCGACAAAAATAATAAATTTACTTATAAAAACCGCATTTTCAATCCAACTAAAAACGTAAAAATTAAAGTTTATTATTAAAATATAAAAAATTTACTTGCGTGCGAAATAAGCTGTACGCTGTATCTAAAGGTATATGGGTGCGGGTCGTCTCTGTGATGCGGGCTCATATGCTGCAGCATATGCTTAAATCCGACACTGCTAACTTGTCCCTTTTGTTCCCGTCAATCCAGCCGGACCTTTTTAACCCAACCAAAACGAACATGCGGAAGAACCCGTTAAATAAAATATTTTAAAATCCAAAACCCTTAAAATATTAATCATCCTGTAGAACGTTTCCGGAATTTGTGTCTTAAATTCCTGCTTAACAAATCCTCCCGAACCTTCACGAAAGCAGCGAGGCAGGGATATATATCTCTTATTCAACAAACCCTCCGAACTAGCCGCTTTATGTCCCGATTTAATAATGCATACCAATCCTGAGCACGCAATTTCCAAATCTTATGATTTCTTTCGGTCTCAATTTAGGGAAATTTCTAGCGCGGTCGGAATTTTTATAGGTGTTTGCCTGTCAAGGGGTATATTCTTCAATCAGGCAGAAAATGTCGCATTTGACATTAATTTGAAAAAGGTTTACAAAAATAGATTTTTTCTATTCCCACATAAATAGGCTATTCCAGTTAACTGAATGGATATGTATATCCGGACAGACGTAGAGCTACACTGTGGAAAAATAAAAAAATCTCAACCCAGCAAACATTTTTCTTAGCGAGCTCTAATTTTGAGAAAATGACGTATTTAGGTAAAAAATAGTTTATTTTTACTTTCAAATCGGCTTTTTGGAGAAAACGGCAAAAGAGACTAGCTGTTTGATCAAAAGAAAGTGATTCAAACTTATTATTACGTTTTCAAAGTCGGAAAATATAAGAGGCCTAAGAGATGGTCCAAAATAGTAGATAATAATATTTACCTTGTAAATCGACTTGATAGTAAGGTCTACGGAAAGGCAGTAACAAACGCCAGAGCAGGTTATTTTTAACCTTAGATTAATTAAATAATCTACTAGGCCCATAAATGAAGAAAAAATTATTTCGTTTTGTCTTTAATACATTTTTATGGTCAGGTTACAATGTGAACATTTTCTGAGGTGATGTATACTATACTCTATATTACTCTTATATTTTCTACCTAAAGCCCAGAAGGCTTTAAAATATAAAATAGGTTATATTAATGACTGGAACAATTTCTTTATAGCCAAACAGTCCTTTTCTTTTGGAAATCATGACCTTCAGGAAACAAATTTTACTGACGCCATATTTTTTAAACGTGGTGTACTTATTATCTTAAATTAATTTTGTTAAATTACTTGTAACACTAAAACAAAAACAAATATCTTACTAAAACCGAGTACATAAACGAGCAAACTTAGTCGTCCAAACACAAAATATTGACTATATTTTAAGTTTTTTGTATTTTCAATTTTAATTTGCCTTGTTTTTTTTCAGGGTCGATAATTTTTGAAACAAAAAAAAAATATAGTAGGATGAAACCCATTGAAAAAGGAAGAGAATATAACAAAAATGAAAGGAAAAATAATTTACGGGCGATCCGAGGTCGGGAAGTGGAAGGGGGTGAGTTTTTAAGGGTAGAAAACGATTTATCCCGATTTTCGGCCAAACTACAAGTCCTATGGAAAAACGTTAAATGGCAAAGTTGTAGGTAATAAAAAGATCTACAATATTTGTATTTACACTTTTTTCACATAACCTCAAAATTTATGTGAAAAATTCAAATAACCAAGTTTTTGGTTTTTTATTTTTATCTTTTACAAAAAAATTTTTTTATACACGAAATTTGGTGAAAACTTTTCTTTTTATGTCCCAAACACACTGTAATTTTTTTGATTTAAAATAGTTATTTTTTAACCTTATTTTGACTTAATATCGAAAAAGCAACCTAATTTTCAATCGAAAATTCTCACGTCAAAATATCTGCTTCTTTAAAAAAGTCGGTGGGCTTTTTGTTCGTTGAAATCTCTACTTTCAGATGGTGTAAAAAAAAATACATTACTATGGTAAATGTTCTCAAAAAATGCAAAAAAACTCGAATCCGAAATTTTTTTTTTGAATCATTATGTACAATTTTGAGCTATTTATTAAAATTTATACTTTAATTACTCGAAAAACGTAAAACTCCATGTTACACTAATAAGCAAAAAAATTACAAATCATTACAAAACATGCGTAAATAGTTGATCTAAATATAATTAAAGGTAGGATTTAAGGGGGAATTGAGAACATTTACCATAGTAATGTATATATTTTTTAATACCATCAAAAAGTAGAGATTTCAACGAACAAAAAGCCCACCGACTTTAATAAAATAATAAAATTAGGTTGCTTTTTCGATATTAAGTCAAAATAAGGTTAAAATATAAATATTTTAAATCAAAAAAATTACAGTGTATTTGGGACATAAAAAGAAAAGTTTTCACCAAACTTCATGTATAAAAAAATTTTTTTGTAAAAGATAAAAATAAAAAACCAAAAACTTGGTTATTTGAATTTTTCACATAAATTTTGAGGTTATGTAAAAAAAGTGCAAATACAAAGGTCGTAAATCTTTTTATTACCTACAACTTTGCTATTTAACATTTTTCCATAGGACTTGTAGTTTTGCCGGAAATCGAGATAAATTGTTTTCTACCCTTAAAAACTCCCCTCCCCCCCCCCGCCTTCCCGACCTCGGATCGCTCGTAATTTATTTTTCCTTTCATTTTTGTTATATTCTCTTCCTTTTCCTTGCCCTGGTCTATTAATAGAATTTCTCAAAACGATCCTTGGTTGTCTGCATCTAGAATTATTATTGCTGAAATTCCGAAAATTCAGTAGTTTACAGCCAATTTGCGACTGTAATGTAATAGGCTGTTTTTCGTTAGTTTTCTAAAGGTGAAAATAATCGTAACAACTTAACACGTAAGATTTTTGAGTTATGATTTTTTCAGCAAGAGCAATCTCAAGTATTAGGTTCTAAATTAAAACAATGGAATTTATTAGCCACTGGACCCAAAGTTATAATATTTAGGAACCGTAACCAGGAGCTATCCTCGTTTTTTTCTATGTAGGATAAAATGTGTGTTTGTGTTAATCCAAATAGTGTGAAAAAATTAGGATTTGCACATAACCCGGACGAATGGAGCTTATTAATAGAGCAACAGCAGCAGTTCTGCTTGGTAATGGCAACAAAAGACCCTCTATTCCTCTTGCACATGCAGTTGACATGAGGAAAACATACAAAGTATGTTCCCCTTATTCTAAATGCAATAATGGCAAATATGTGATGACCTAAGAGTCATAGGACTATTACTATACGGAATTTGGATTGATTTGCTAAGTATTGTTGTTTTCTTTGTCTTAGGGATAGTAGAGCAACAGGGAGCCATTAGCAACTAAAATAATGGCTTCCGAGAGAGAGATATTCCAGGTTAAGCTAGCGTAAACAAACTCTTGTTGATCCCAAAAAGGTTCTGTTACCTCGATTACAAATTAAACTGGGATTAATGAAAAATTTCGTTAAAACATTAGATACAGAAGGGGATGCATTTAAATACATTAAACAAATTAACTACAAAACTAAGTGATGCTAAGCTTAAGGAAGGAATATTTGTATGGCAATAAATTAGAAAAATACTAAGGGATCAACCGTTTGATCGAAAATTAAGTGATGTTAAATTAGCTGCTTGGAGTTCTTTTAAAAGAATTGTTTCGGAGTTTTTAGGACACAAAAAGCAGAAAACTACGAAAAACTTGTAAAAGAACTACTTTAAAGCTACTGCAAAAGGCTGTCGTATGTCTCGTAAAGTACACCTTATTGTATTTAGCATTTATACTTTTTCCCAGAAAATTTGGGTGCGGTTAGTGACGAGCAAGAGGAGATCTTATGAGAGAAAGCGATTGGAATATAAACGAAAGCCAGCATTTGCAAAAAAGTTATGTACCAATGATTGTATTTTTATGTGTATTTTTCTGAATAAATCCTGTTATCCTTAAAATATGTGTTGTTGTTGTGTATGCTTGTGTTTTTTCTTGGTCTTATGCATAAATAGTATATAAAAATGTTTGTATGTAATGTATGTGCAATAAAAATAACTAATACATTCCATTTGATTGTTAAATGCTCAATCAGTTTGCTTTAAACCTGCTATACAGTCATTATAACATTAATCGCAATTTTTTTTGTGTTTGTTGACTAGTGTTATTATGTCCACGGACACTTTAAGGAAGGTGTAGACGCAATGTTTTGGTTAGTAGAGGCCCAGCTAAAAACCCTACTTATTTTGACAAGAAATAGAGTCGCTAGGCTTGAGTTTGCATGTCGATTTTTAAATTGCACAGACGAGTGGAAAAAAGTTGTATTTAGCAATAAAATGTGATATAAAATTTTCATTTCTATTGAAATGAAGCATATGGGACGGTCTATCAACAAGTACCCACAATAATTAAACATGGTTAAGGTAGTATTTCTCTGCGGGGTTGTAACTCATCTGCGTGTTCTTTGTTCGAATAGAATGTTCTTCCACTGCCAACAAAGCCGTAGTCTGTAAGCTACCTACTTAAGTAATCAAATAATATTCAGAGTTTTTGCTAATTGGCGTGGCTGTAAATAAGTCGTAGATGCAAAAACTGCCAAGTCATTTCTAAATGATTTTGAGATATTTGATAAAATTATTCAGCACGAAAACTCTGTTGCGTTATTTTATCGATAGAGTTGGCGGTTTTGAATTTAAACGCAAATTTTCAAGTTTAATTATAAATATAACAAGTGGATTTTGAACTGAAATTATTGTCTATTTGGTGTACAGGGTTATTTTTTATATTTGCGTACCCACCTACAGGGCTTAATATAAGTGACAGAAAAAAACTTTTAATACAAAAGTTGCATAATGTTTCCCGTCATATCTTTTAGACTTATTTAAAAAAACATCTGCACATCGGAAAGTTAAAAAACAAATGAAAGTCTTCTTTTTTCAAATGGAACACCCTATATATTTTTTACCAGGGCGAAAGATCTCTTTCTCCTGATTTCAAAAATATATAACATGTCATCATTTAATCTAGTCGTTTGTGAAATATTTGAGTTTTTCATTAATTGAATTGACTATAATCTAGTCGGCGTTCCGCATACTTCAACGTGACATATTTGTCACTGTTTTTTAAATTGAAACATTCAGCAAAGAAAATAACTTATGATTTATAATTTATGATATAAAGTAAAGTAAATTGCTGTTGAACTACAGCTATTCGGTTGTTATTAGAGTAAAAAAGACGCACTATTTGAAGTTTGTCTTCTTCCGAATATCCCATTTTCTTTACTGAATCTTTCAATTTAAAGTAAAGTGACAAATATGTCACGTTGAAGTATGCGGAACGCCGACTAGATTATAGTCAATTCAATTAATCAAAAACTCAAATATTTCACAAACGACTGGATTGAATAATGACATGTTATATATTTTTGAAATCAGGAGAAAGAGATCTTTCGCCCTGGTAAAAAATATATAGGGTGTTCCATTTAAAAATAGAAGAATTTTATTTGTTTTTTAACTTTCCGATGTGCAGATGTTTTTTTTAATAAGTCTAAAAGATATGACGGGAAACATTATGCAACTTTTGTATTAAAAGTTTTTTTCTCTTACTTATATTAAGCCCTGTAGGTGGGTACGCAAATATAAAAAATAACCCTGTACATGAACGTATAAACTACAGACTAGTAATAATAACTCATACTAGCGCCAAAAATTATCAAAAAAATGTTTTTGGATCATGCCTAAATATTACTTCATGTCGTCAATATTTTATAATGAATATACTGTCTGTCTTTCGTTTAACAGAACGAAAACAAAAACGAATTATAATTATTTGATTTAAGACATACCTACCTATCTGTTTTTGTTAACTTTTTGTTTTGCTTGATTTTTCTTACTGTATGATTTAACTTAGTTTGAATGTTAATTTTTGCATCTTCCATTGGTTGCCTGTTCACGGTAAATAATTTGATTACTTACATATTTCATTTAGACATATTCTCTACTAGACAATAATTGTTTGGAGACCTGATCTTGTTGTTAAAAACAATGTAAGCTTTCTTATTCTTGCCACCATCAACTACGTCATTAATTGTTTGCCACACTTTTCTTATATTATGTTTACCTAGTTTTTATTAGGGGTGTGCAACAAAATCGATTAATCGATTATTTGATTAAAGATAATTTTTTTATCGATTAATCGATTATTAAGCAATCGAAAAAAAAACTATTTTTCGATTAACCAAAAAAAATATTTTTCGATTAATCGATTAATTGGGTATTTGAAAAAAAAATTTACGATGTTTTGATTAATCGAAGATTAATCGAAAAAAAAATTATTTTTAGATTAATCAATTGACCAAAAAAAATATTTTTCGATTATTCGAAAATATAGGTATATTTTTGGATGATTGAAGTTGCTTACGTATTATTGCTGTAAGTCTCTATATATTTATTAGGAACCCTATTACCTTGAAAATCGGTTTAAAAAATATTATAGCCTATTATTGCAAGACAATCAACGAATTAATTTGAACAAAGTTTCAATCTGTGCGCCTTTTATAAAATTAATATTCTTAACGATCTAATATTTGTATCAACTTTTTGATTTATTTTGATTAAATCAATCGATTATATTTATTTAATGGATTATTTTTGATTAATCGATTATTCCCGATTAATCGATTATTATTTTCGATTAGTCAGAAATAATCTATTATTCTCGATTAATCGATTATTTTCAATTAATCCGTTATTTTCGATTAATCGATTATTTTGGATAAATCGATTATTTTCGATTAATCGATTAATATGAAATAATCGATTGTTTCAAATAATCGAAAATCGATTATCTTTTTCGGTAATCGCACAGCCCTAGTTTCTATAGGAGAAACACATTTACGTTTGAGCTGTTGATAATAATATAGGTGGATTGCTTTCCTCTTGTTCGAATACTATTTAGTATCCCAGAGCTCATTGGTCAGCCAGTGTTTTACTTTAAATTTAGATTGACCTATTGGTATTGGTATCATGCACGACAATAATTTTAATTTTAGATCGATTAAGTAAAATAGATTTATTGTAAAGAAATAAGCAAGAAAAATGAGTTTTTTGTCACATCTTTTATCGACTGCAACATGTTCTAGTCGCTGCTCTCTTAGAGAATAAACCTCCAGGGATTTTATTTGAGAAGGTGTCAGCATTTTTCTCGTGAAAGTGGTTAAATATGTTAACATGAATATTGTAATAAATGTTTTCCGCCTTTGCGTAAAAAAAAGATAAGATCGTTGCGTTTTCCGTGCCCGAGAAATTTGAATGAGAAAAGAGACGTGTCAGCTTAAATAGTTTGTTTTTATACACAAAGTGGTGTGCTTGGGGGCCTGAATACAAATATATCAGGTTTACGAATACCTTTGTAATGTAAATACGTCATGTAAAAATAGTACGTATTATTTTCCCAGCTAGCACATCCATGTAGCTGTAAACTTAGTTTTTGTAACCTGGTAACAATAAAATATAATAAGTAAAGTAATCGCGTCCGTATAATTTATATCAACGAAAAATATTCTTGGCTAGCGGACTTTAAAGGGTGAAACGACCTGTATTTTGCATTGAAGTACACAGGAATATCAATAACAATGGACTCCCTGGGGCCGAGTAAACTATGACAGCTGTTTCGTCCTTGCTAGGAACTCATCAGAATGTCACAACCCGAAGCAACTCCACTGATAACACTGCAGCGCATTTAAACTCTGCTTAATAAAATAGTAAGTATTAATAAGCCGCAACGCCATCACTTTGGAATCAACAACAATGCAAAATATAGGTACAATAAAGTGTGGATGAGAAAGGACTCCTAGCGGCCAACCTGCTCAACTAACATGACAATTGACAATTCGCATGCGCACTGCAGTTCTGTGTTGATCAGAGTAGTTATTTTCATGGTTTCGACATAATGAAGGATAAAGACAGACACATTCTGGAGCTGGTAGAGCTACTAAGAAATAAAGCAAATGTTAGTCAGCCGGTCATAGTTTTGTTTGTTTTCGTGTTTTATGCAATTGCGCTCCTTTCCTATTAAAACAAACACATATTCCTAGAATACTTAGGATAGATGACATCTAGATAGATTAGAAATTATCGTGACACCAGCAAAAATCGTTGTTTTTACTTCAGTTCTGAGAATCTACGTGTTTATTTTCAAGGATTGTAAGGTAAATTGTGGCAATTTAAGTGGTTTTAAAAACTGCCTTTTTTTAAGTTTCTTTGCATTTTTTTTTTAATTCCGACATGCTATTCGTCAATGTCTTCCTGAACAGCCTTTCCAATATAAGTTACTTTTTAATTAAAATTTTATTTTTAACTTCATAGAGTATAGGCGCTAAATAAAATCAAAGGTAAGAGCAAAAAGTGTTTCCCCTACCATAAGTGCCAGTGTCATAAAGTTAATTAAAACTGTTGTAAACCATGTAGATTCAGTAAAGCATATTTTAAAAGTCGTTCCATTGTTTTTCAAAGCCGTCTTTATATTTCTTTAGAAAAGACAGGGCGGCAATAATGCATAACGCTTTTAAATTTGCGATTGGGACTTAAGGCAAATTTTTTCTTGTCAATTTTAAAATAAGTATATGAAGTATATGGTATTAAATTGTTGAAAAAAAAATGTACGTTTTAAATATATCCTAGTGAACTACCATCGTTCTATTTGGAAATCCAAATTTGAATCCCAATAAGTGAAAATATATAAGATGTCCCATTTAAAATACCAAAGTCAAGGTCACTTCCAGTCAAACCGGAAGTGCTAACAAATTGAAAATTATGCCGATAAATGCAGACTCATCTCCTATGCATAATCCTAAATTTTAAATTTAATATCTATAACAGCGGTTCTCAAACTTTTTTGGTGACGGAACCCTTTTGGGAAGCAAAATACTTGATGGAACCCTACAATAAAACAATAGTTTTTAAAAGTGTATTCTTTATTAATAAGCATAATAAAAGTACAATGTAACAGTTACTAATTATTACTTACTTTACCACATGGCAAGTACAATAATAGAAGATATTAAAAAAGAAAAAATCCAACTAATGGGAGGTATGAAACTGTTTTTTATTTTTCATCAATTGGTTGATATCAGGTTTGATAGAAGACAGTTGAAGTCTCATATCAGGTTCGGCGTCCAGTCTATTGCGATATTTTGTTTTCGTGGCTGCATAGGTTGAGAATCCTGTTTCGCACAAATATGTTGTTGGGAACGGGAGAAGAATATTCAGAGCCATTTTGCCAAGCATTGGATATTCATCACGGATTCTGCACCAAAAATCGTTGAGAGGCGTCGTTTTGAGCAGTGACTCCATACTTGTGTCTTTAACACTTTTAAGCCAACGTTCCATTCTTCTTTATTTATAATGTTACACGTCAGGATGGTGGGGTCTAAATAATGCACAATCGTTACTGCGTATAAGAGACTAAGTTTAGTACAATGAAGAAATGTATAAAACTGAGACAACAGAATACAGCAGGCAGTAGAACAATGAACACTAGTTTCTCGTTAGCGAGCTTGTAAGTAGGTAGGTAGGAACTTATCGCTCCGAACGCTAATCGTCAACTGACTGACGAGGCGCGACGCGCGATCGCCGCTTTTATACTTAGTCCTAGACTCGATCTCGAATATTCTCGAAAATACTCGAGTCGGCGCCTTTGATAAACACAAAGCAAAAATAAAAAGAGAAATATAAAAATTGCGTTGTAAACAATTCAGAGGCGGCTTTTATCAAAGGGACTGCGCGCTCACAAGTATACAAGTAAACATGTTGATACCAAACTTATGAGATATTGTACCAGCTATTGTAACACATGTTTATACAAATACAAATAAATAAATAAATATACATACGCGCGGCCGCGGAGTCAAAAAGTTCGACCAGAGAGAGGTGTTTTGATTTTTTTTCTAAATTCTTGAGGAACCCCTATAGAGGTATCGCGGAACCCTAGGGTTCCGCGGAACACACTTAGAGTATAGCTGATCTATAAATACAGAAAAGTTGTAGGGGTGAACGTCTTTTGAGAAACAACTGGTATAGTGTGTCCACGGATAGAGTTTGGAAGAGGAAAAACTTTTTTTTAGTAGGTATAGAAGAAAAAGTGATTCTGAATAAAAACGTCTGCTTGTGTTGAACCTATAATTTTGAATATCAGATTTGAGATTACTATACAGGGTTCCAACAACACTTTCAGTTTTTTGGATTTTTTTCCTTCATTTATTCAATGAATTTTCCTAGTGTTGAAACTACAATTTCAACTATTAGATTTGCTATTACTATACAGAGTTCGCCAGAAACAACAATTTTTGTTTTTTGGATTTTGTTTTAACTCTAATTTTTAATTCCTTTTGATGATAGGCTAAGTCATCACTTTGGAAACCAATGGATTGGAAGGTACCTATGGTCCAAATCAGATGGCACGTAGGAGTTCCGATCTTACAATTATCGACTTTTCTTTATAGGAATATTTGAAGTGACACGTGTATAAAACCAATTTCAATAATAACTTTGATCTCTTGAAAGAAAAAGTAAGAGAAGTTATTACAAATATCCCAATACAGCAAGGTAGGAACTGTTATCGCGAATTCAGATATTGAGTTGAACTATGTGCTAACTCGGTAGTACCACGTTTGAATAAAAGTTTTATAATTAATGATTGATTGAATTGAAGAAATATGACAGGCAAATAAACAATGGTTTTCTTACAACAAAATCGTTACTCGGTCAGATATAAAACCGTATTCGAAGTAAGAAAGCAACAATAGTTTGACAGTCGTTCCAAGTAATTTGATTCATCGCTAATTTTTCCAATTTCTTGAACAATTCACACAATGGGCTTTACGGAACAGCACAAAACATTTATGGTTGAAGCGTATTTTCGAAACGGGGTTAGAGTAAATGGTGAGTGGCAATACAATCCGGGTTTGTGCATGGACGATTTTCACGAAGATTTTCCTAATGTTGCTATTATTGCTGGGGATATTTATCATTGCCTGAAAAGAACTGTGGCTGGGTTTAGGGAAACAGGTTCTATACAACACAAAAAAGGAGCAGGAAGACCATCTGTAAGAACAGAAGAACTTGTTGCAAACGTTCGTGAAATAATGTAAAATACGCCAACAAATTGTATAAGACGCCTGTCCCAAGAAGTGGGAAGATGTTATGGAACATGCAGGATTATTCTTAAGAAGCAGCTAAATTTATTTCAAGTGCAAGTATTCCAAGAAATACAAGCCGCGGATTTTGAAAGAAGCAGGAATAACTCTCAATGGTTTACCCAAAATTTATTGGAAATAAGAAATGATTTATTGGACCTGACTTTTTTTCGGATGAAGCCTGGTTCCACCTCTCCGGTTATGTGAATTTCAGCTATTTATGTAATTATTTTTCTTTTTCTTTCTGTATATTCTTACTTTGTTAATTTTGTAAACAACAAAAATAAATTAGTATTTGTCTACTTATTTTATTACTCATTAGTTTGGCATATGTCATAATATGAATTGGACAAAATTTTAACCTAGATTTGGTTAGATATATCGTCCCCATATTATTGTTATCTAACTAAACCAAGCCCTATGTTTTTTAATCGAAGCCCTCTTTGATGCAAATAATTATTGCTCGCACGGTATCTGGTAATGCCACAACGGCTGAATTGATTTATCACTTGAAAATTATGAACTTACCATAAGCCGCGTTGGCATTTGAGAACATACTTTTCAAATTATTTCCAAAACGCATCATTTCATCGAAATTCTATGGCAGTCAAAAATAATTGAATACCACAAAAAAAATTATTTTGGAAGTCACTGGCGCACGTACTAAAAAATAGGGGGCAGCTGGTACTGGACTTCCCCTATATTGAATAGTTAACATTTTTTTTATTTTGTTTTTCTCAAAAGATGTAACTCTTTTTATGTTAAAGCAATGTACCAAATTTAAAATTTAGATCTTATTTAATACTCGATTTTAAAAAATCAATTTTTAATTTTAAACTTTGACTGCCTGTAAATATACAGGGTTAGGAAAAATTACCAGAACGGTCGATTATTTCAAAATATACAGGCTTATCAAAAAACGTCTTATATAAAAAATGTAGGGCTGTTAAAAATCTACATATCGGTGATAAATTGAAATATACAGGGTCGCCAACAAAGTTGTGGAGAATGATAGTTATATTTTTTTAAATGGAACACCCTGTATATTTTTACATTTTCAGTTCCACATAAAATTATAATTATTTTTTATTAAATGCATTATTAGTCTATACTTCATAGTTCCCGAGATATTGACTCTCGAAAAGTGACATTTTTGAACTTTGACAGCTTCTAACTTTCTAACAGTACGTCTTAGAGCAAAACGACTTACATGTCCCTATCTTCAATTTTTATTATCTTCCCAAAAAAATCAACTTCAAGTTAAACCGGAACAACTATATTTCCTGCTTTCGGGTTACATCCGGTTTAACCGGAAGTTGATTTTTTTGGGAAAATATTAAAAATTGAAGATAGGGACATGTGAGCCTTTTTGCTTTAAGACGTACTGTTAGAAAGTTATAAGCTGTCAAAGTTCAAAAATGTCACTTTTCGAGAGTCAATATCTCGGAAACTATTAAGTATAGACTAATAATGCATTTAATAAAAAATAATTATAATTTTCTGATTTAAATTTCTGAAACATTTCTGGGTTAACCGTTAAATTAAAACAATTGCTTGTCGTTAACAAACTTTTAGTGTGTAAAATTCCACACAATGTGTCCGGCGACAGCCTGTTACGTATTTTTGTTTTATTTAAATTTATCTCTGAAAAAATTCTTTCAACGGTAGCACTTGAGTGTGGCAGAGACAAAATTGAAAAAATAAAAGAACACAAATTTGGGCAAAAAGGATTTTATCATTATCATATATCATAATAATTTTTAGATTTCTTCTTTAGGTTTTTCTTATAGATATAAATAACGACAATGTATTGTAAAAATCGCAAATGTAAATCTTACTCCGCTCTGGCTCTGGGATTCCCGGTAGTTCACCGCAGGGGAATCACCGAAATTGCACGATACATAAAGCGCTCTGAGACTAATAGTCAGGGAGCCGGAGCCCGGAGAATCTCCGAAATTTCCCGATACATAAACAATTGCGTACTAGATCTGTACGCTGTTTTATATCTCAAAACGTAAAAAAGATACATTATTTGCTATTTTTTATGTAATAATTAGTATTTATATAATAATATTAAAATATTTAAGAATTATTTTATCTTATTCAAAAATTCCCTAGATTTGGCATTAAACTGAATATAATTCCTTTTTTCCCTAGAACTAGGGAATTTCCCTAGGTCTGGCAACCCTGCCTTAGGTTTTAGTTAAGGTGTAAGCTTAGAATAATTAGATTTGTGATTTGTTTGATAATTCTAATTTTATTAAAAAAAATTTCGATGCATCCCAAGCATCGATGTTTTTCCGCGATACATTTACTGTGAACACCCCTAAACGGGAATGAATGAAACGACGTCATCATGGCCTCAGACCAATGTCGTGGCAGTCACATGTTTGGGAGCGGATTTCTTACTGCTGCGTTGCCATACTGCCGACTTTTTATAAGGTATTAGAAAAAGATTATAAATAGGTTCATTTGTTATTGTTTGTTTTTACGTAAATTTATTTTAAACGAAATCCAAAAAACTAAAAATGTTGTTTCTGATGAACCCTGAATAGTAATCGCAAATGTGGTATTTGAAATTGTAGTTTTAACACAAGCAAAATTCATTTAATAATCAAGGAATTGAAAAAAAAATATCCAAAAAAAAATTTCTTTTTGACGAACCCTGTATAGTAATCGCAAATCTGATAGTTGAAATTGTAGTTTCAGCACAAGCAAACGTTTTTATAAAGAATGACCATTTCTTCTAAATCTACTAATAAAAAAGTTTTTCCTTTTTCAACCTTTATCCGTGGACACGCGGTATATACAGAGTGCCCTTAATTGGTGCTGACAGTTTTGCGATTTCGGGAACTATAAGAGATATAAAATGGGAAAAGTTACTTCCCTGTAACTGTAACTTTAGGCAAATAGGCAAAATAAATAACCACCTTGTAATAACAAATTACATTGTAACAACCGGTATACTTTATGTAAAAAATGTACAATCTCACACTTTACTGGCGTTTAGGGATATTGACAATATTTAAAAATACATCGTTTATGGTGTATAATGTGCGGTAAAACAGTTTAAAACTGAGAAGTCAAAATTTAAACAAAGAAACGGTAAAATACCTAACTGGTGTGTTATAAATTTTAGTAATTTAACTGCTGCAGAAACTACAGTAATTTCTAGCTTAAATGTTATATCTATTTATCTTTCGAAATTAGACCCAAAATATTATGCTTTAATGCGGGTCTTACATGCATTTAGGAACAACTATTTGTACATAAAACAGTATATATACGCTGGTGGAATATGCAGTTATATAACTGTTCAAATTAGAGTCAGAAATCTAATTTGAAATTATTTAATTTGTCGTTTGGAGAGACGAAATACGATTACTACCTAACAGTGGCAGCCCGTAACGTAGAGCTACACATTTGTTACTGTCACTGTGTGACAAAGAAAGCTCTATTGAATATAATACGCAATAAAAAGCGAGAGAACGTCGGGCAAACGTAAATTAACTACCTGAATTTAAAAGCCGTCCAGGGCTGACAAGATTAAAAAATAAATAATATGTCGTAGGCTGATAGTGAAATCCGTCATTTCATGAAAGCTTAGTCATATCATGCTGCACGCTAAAAGGTATATTGGCAACTGGTTTGTTCGTTGTTCCCCAGAGCATTTTTTTTTAATTTAATATAAATTTTATTTTTATAAAATAATATTAGTTGAAAAAATTGAAAAAAATGCTCTGGGGAACAACGAACAAACCAGTTGCAATATACCTTTTAGCCACGCTTCATGATATGACTAGGCTTTTCATGAAATGACGGATTTCACTATCAGCCTACGACATATAAGTATACGAACTATACGAAATGCGTATATAAATACAGTCAAAATATCTAACTGGAAAAGTATACCAAAATTGAATATAATCAAATAAAACAATAATTAGAGCAGACTTTTACGGCAACAATGTTTGTACTGCGTCCACTTTCTTTCTAATATTCACGAGTCATGCCGTGGACTATATACCTAGTTACCATAGAATATTGACTAAATTTAGCGATATTAGGGCGTGGTCGAAAAACATTTTTGCTACGTAAATAATTTTTGGCCCTACCTTACTAAAACGTCATGAGCCGCCACTGCTACCTACCCTACCACTTGCCCACCTTAATAATAATTGTAGCAGAAATGACATAACGTTAGTAAAATTAATAAATAAAGTTTCTTTTTCTACTGATGCGCTCGCTAGGGAGGGCGCAAGCATTTATCGACCTAGCAATGAATACCGTGGCTAGTCCATTGGAATTAGTAAAAGAGGAGATAGATCGGATAGCTACAACTCGCGCAAAGCAGATGGGCATGGCTGACAACCTATAGTATCTCCAGGCAATTGTGGCCCCTACTTGACGGCAGAAAAACAACAGCGCTATTACAGCACAGTAGGAAGGACCTAAGAAATATCACTGCCGTAGATGACATTACCTGTTCGGTAGATACGCTGAACGTATGCAAATATCAACTAACGACTTCTGTAGAAGTTGCAGAGATGAAGAAGAAGAAGAAGAAGAAGAAGAAGAAGAAGAAGAAGAAGAAGAAGAAGAAGAAGAAGAAGAAGAAGAAGAAGAAGAAGAAGAAGAAGAAGAAGAAGAAGAAGAAGAAGAAGAAGAAGAAGAAGAAGAAGAAGAAGAAGAAGAAGAAGAAGAAGAAGAAGAAGAAGAAGAAGAAGAAGAAGAAGAAGAAGAAGAAGAAGAAGAAGAAGAAGAAGAAGAAGAAGAAGAAGAAGAAGAAGAAGAAGAAGAAGAAGAAGAAGAAGAAGAAGAAGAAGAAGAAGAAGAAGAAGAAGAAGAAGAAGAATGAGCAGCCTGCAACTGGGCCGACTCACTAACTTTATTAACAGCAGTGGCTATTTTGAATGAGCTGTCACAATTCTTCTACGATCTACGTCGCGTTAACCATCAGGAAGCTGATGCGGATAGGTTCCGTGGAACATGTGTGGTACCACAACGGTCCTTATAGGACTACGTGTGCCTGTTTCGACAATGCCAGAGGTCTGCCACTCTAACCTAACCTTCTTCTTGAAACATTATGAAAAATAGGCAACCCTCAGAACTTCGTGTATTATCAAAGAAAAATTGGAATTATTATCTTATCTAATTGCTTGCTCAGTAATTCTATAAAATAAGTAATAATTTTAATTTTGGTTACCTTTTATAGAAAATTTACTATGCAATATTGCCTCAGTGCTAAGTTAATTACTTAAAGCGTGAGAATATCGCCCTAAAATACTAACAATTTATCGAACTAGGTTGTAAAGTAACTTGGTTATCAACTTCTCGGCCGTAATGTCATTCACGCTAACTACTTAACGATGTCGTAAAGACTTGAGCTTGATTCACATTAGATTGTGATATCGATTTCAGTATTAAGGTGGGCGTCAACTATACATTTCTTGTCATTCATAAAATAAAAGTTTTTATTCAGTTTTAAGTAACTAAAATGTAAGTTTAAAAAATACTAAAGGACCGGTCTCTTTTCCGTTTATTCATGGCTTTTTATTGACAGTAAAGTAAGTTGGTACAATGTAAGTCCAAAATTTGTCGGTCTTTTTATAAGTAGTGTTAAAACAAAAAGTAATGGTGTTTGTGTTGGTTTTGGGTAATAATTGCTGTATTTTAAGTGGTTTGTGATATTTTTTTACTTATTAAGATGAGTCGCAAGTGTGAAGTATGCGAGAATGCGGAAAATAATATTTCTGTATTTACCTTTTATAGGTGAGTAAATAGAAAATTGGGTTATTTGTAGGTTAGGTTTAAACTATTGTAGCGAGGTAACATTTAAAGATAAATCCACCGTAATCTCTACTCACTGCCCCATCCAGCTTTTCACCGCCTCTTTCTTAAAAAGGATGTAGTCAACACATTTTAATAGCATTATTTATAAATGACATGTGCTATCGATAGATATTACAGATCATTGCTTTCTGCCATTACTAGTTATCAATATCATTTCAAATAATAACGGATCTGCTTCTCAGGAGTTTTATGAATGAAACATTGAGTCTACAGTCAGTTTATTGTATACCGAAGGCCTTTAATATAAACGAAATTCCTGTTATCGTTTTTTTTATTAGGCATTTAAATTAAAAATATAATCGCACAATAATTAAACGAAATTGTCATTCAAAAAAGATTTAATTAAAATTTTCTTTTAAATGTTCAAAATACCGGTAGAGAAGATATTAATATATTTCCAGTAAAACCTATTTTCAGGAACTATAGACGTGGATTCTCGAGAATACAAATTATTAAAATTCTCTTAACTCGGTGTAGTTTTATAGTTCATTACATCCAACTACAAAGTCAAAGGCTTTGTTAGATATAGCGGATAGGCAGTGAACTAGAAAATATTTCTCGAGCTTTTTTGTTCTCGTGTTTAGCTCTGTGTCTGGAAATTACGAGGGATTCCTTAACAATAAGAAAAATAGAATTATATACGATTTTGTATTTATATTATTTTTAAACAGGATTAAAAAAAAAACATGTTATCTTGTTTTTATTTTTAAACGAAACATAATTTTTTTAAACATTTTTTTAAAAATATGAAACACATTTTTAACTCCACGATAACCAGGCCGAATGAGATCGGATATCCCATATGGTCCGGGGGAAGGAACGCACTACAATAAAATATACATATAAGTTTACGAAAATATATAAATTTTTAATTTACAAAGGTTTTAAAACTATTTAGAAAAACCATAGAATCCTCTTTAGGAGGTTGTAGTTTCGTAGTACGTGAACATAGGACACAAGTTAATATGAAGTTTTTACTTCAACTTATTTACCAAAACAGTAAATAACTTATTTACGAAATTGAAGGATCGACTACCATTGGACTATGAATCTAACATAGTTTATTGCATTCCATGTAAGCAGTGTAACAAAACTTTTTGTGTTGGCCAAGCTAAGCAACTGTTAAAAGACAGACTTAGACAACACAAGTATGATTGTAGTAGGGTAGACAAATCAGACTCAACGGCACTGAGCCTCCATCACTATCTAACGGACCATGACTTTGATTTTTCCCACCCACGAGTATTCGACAGAAAAAGTAATTACATAAAGAAAAATATCTGTGAAATGATTTATATTAACTTAACTAATTCAATTAATTTTAAAACTGACACAAATAATTTGTTTGTTGTTTAATGAGTACGTGAGACATTAGTACCTCCAATCTTGTGGTGAGGGAGGAATCAACTTCACAGTCGGTTGTCTCGTTTTGTTATAATTGTCGATATTTCAAAACATAGCATTGTTATAACGGAGCTCGTTATTGCCTTGACCAAAGAGTCCATCTGCAAAAGAGTCCATCTGCAATAGCTTGAAATCTAACTTCACCTTCAAACTTTACTGTTTACGTTTTTTACTGTCAAAGTAGTAGTGATAGTTCGGATGTTTACATATGGCGTTTCAAGAAAAGGTATTGTCATATTCCGCATTATGAATATACAGGCTTCAAGACCTTTTTATTGGTATGTACCTAATGTGTATTTGTTATTAAATCATATTTTCATGTATATTTTTATCTAAACAACAACTAGGGTAGAGTGGGGGCTATTTCGACAAGGGTCTAATGGGACAAGTTCTGTAGAATCCTTGGCAACGGTCTTACGGTTTTGCAATTTTGCACATAGATGGCACTTCTTGTTTTGTAACTAAATAAAAACCGGTAGTGACGTAAATCCGCCATGATGAAATTTAATTACCAACAACATGTTCTGGAGGTCCGTTAAAAAAAAACTAAACAGTTGAATTTTTGAGTGTGTCCTGGTAACGACTAATATATTTTTAAGTTTGGCAGGTAAGTTCTGTTTCACATTTAGTGTAGATTGATAAAAATAATTTGATTTTGTACCGCCGGTAGCGATAAACCCAATAATTTCCAATTTTGTGGTTAGTTGATGCTAGGGACTAATTGGACATGATACACGGGGGCTAATTGGACAGTCCAATTAGACCCCGGGCAGCCTAAATGGCTAGAAAAACAAGCTATAATAGTGAAATCTAAATATTCAAGTACTAATTATATAATTTCTTTTAACTTCAACGTTTGGCAGTAGAAAGAAAAAAGAAGTCAAGCAGTGTAAAAAAGAATGTATGGGGTGAACTTGAAAATTCTACCAAAAAACCTGAAGAAAAAGAAAATGTTAAAATAAAAAGAAAATCAAAGAAAACTCAAAGTGAAAGTGATGAAGGATCCAGTGAAGAAATATCTTTACATGACTCATCTTCTGAAAATGAATTTAATAAGATCAAATTGAACTTAAAACTAAATAATTTTGTTTTTAGTGAAATTTTTAACAAAAAAAAACCTCCATCATTACGTTGGCATTGTAAATGAAATTGCCCCCGACTTTGCAGAGACCAAAGTCATTTTTTTACGCAAGGAATGTGGTTCCTTCAGGTTTTATTATCCTCAAAAAGTTGATCAGTCATGGATTGATATTCAAGACATTGAAAAAATTTTAACATCCGTTCAAAACATAATTACTGAACGAGCAGTGTCAGTCCTAAGTTTTATTGATGATTTGAGCATGTATAATGTAAAATAATAATATTTTTGGTTAAATTACAAAAAAAAAATTATTAAAATAAGTTGTTTTTCATTGTGTCCCATTAGTCCCGTGGAATGTCCATTTAGACCCGGTCATGGGGACTAATTGGACATACATAAGAAAATTACAAAAAAAAATTATTAAAATTTTATGGTTTCTAAAATAATTGAAAATCCCTTGTGTACCTAAAAATGCTCTATGTGGATGGTTTATACCGTAATGTAAAAGTATGTTTATATAATATTAAAAATAAAAGAGAAATTATGAAATGTCCAATTAGACCCTAAAACAGTCCAACTAGCCCCCAGTCTCCCCTATTTATTTAATGGTCAAAGTTGTGACGTATTTGTATATTGATTAGGGACCTTCTGCCTCATTTTAATTTTTGCTATGACTGTATTTGTATTTTGAATTTTATCGCAATATTTTATTGTAATTGTCTTCTCTCTCTCTTTTCAGACCCTTGATAAAGTTTAATATAAAACAAAACGTTGGGATAAATACAGTTGTGTCATTTCATTGCCTGCCCTCATTCTCGCTATATACTTATTCGAATTTAATAAGGGCGTTATACTTACCTAACTATTTTTACTTTACTTTTAACCAATCTACTCAATCCCTCATTATTGACCAGACCTTTTAGGACACCCTGTATATATAGAGAGAAACCTTTTCCAAGATTATCAAATAGGCCACTTAACCCTTATCACCCTGTATTCATACATATTTAATAAAACCGACAGCGACCAATTTTTATGAAAGCCACAAACTGATATATACGATCGTCAGCGAATTTCCATTGACAATAAGGACGATATGAGCGCTGAAACCGAAAGGGACAATAAATGCGAAGGCGGTTTTATCTACGCACGATATGTTCTAAAGGCCCATTCGGAAGCTTCAAGTTTAATTATCGGCAACCCATAAAGCCTTTTCGGGGCCAATTAGAACAGGACCGTATTTGTTTCTAGAAGAAAACGTTTGAAAGAAATAAAACCCATAAAAAATGTCAACTATAGTAAACTTTTTCTAAAAACAAATCTTTTCGACAGTCGATACCCACATGTGACATTAACAGCTGATACTGGTTTTTTCCTAAAAGTACCCAGTTTAGTAGTGGCCGTAGCAAGCTCACTCGTCACGTTTCAAAGAATACATTTTCTTGGTGTTTATTATTTAAGTTGAACGGTGAGTAGAATAACCCAGTTTAATTTAACTATAGTCTATTTCAGAAAGGTGTAGAGTAATAAAATGGGAAATTCCGTCCAGTTCGGCCCAATTTCGGTGTCGGCCATAGGCGAAGGTAAACTTTGTGCATTAAATTATTTATGATAACTAACCAAAAATTTCAGAGAAAAAATAGTATTGTTTGTAAAATTAAAATTTCAAGTAATTGCGTAAGAGGATTAAAAATGGTATATTTTCTGGCCTGAAGTGTCAAAATCGAAATATTGTGTAGTCTTTTATCTTGGTGAGACGTGGATTAATGAAGGTTATATAGTTCCAAAATTGTGGCAAGACAAAAATATAACCAGTGCTCGCCAAGCTTTCATGGAAGGCCTGTCAACGGGTATTAAGGTGCCTTCAGGTAAAGGAAAGAGACTAATAATCGTCCATATTGGAAGCGAAGAGGGATTTTTAAAAGATGGTTTGCTAACCTTTCAGTCGATCAATACGGGAGATTATCACGAGGACATGAATTCGAATGTTATTGAGGACTATTTTGGTGAAATGATAACATATCTTCCAGCTGATTCAGAAGTAGTTATGGATAACGCAACCTATCATTCACGACGCACAGAGAAGACTCCAACTTCATCTTGGAGAAAACAACAAATTATCGACTGGTAAACCATCAAAAGTATTGAGTTTGAAGATAATTTGATAAAGAAGGAACTATTAGCTATAGCAAATTTACACAAACATAGTTTTATGAAATATGCCGTGGAAGATATAGCAGAAAAACATGGTGTAACTGTGCTGCGCATACCGCCATATCATTGCGAACTAAATCCTATAGAACTTATATGGGCGCAAGTAAAAGGATTTGTAGTAAGACACAACACGACATTCAAAATGAAAGACGTTAAGCTACTATTTGAGCAAGCCATTAAGGAAGTGACACCAGAGAACTGGCGAAAAGCAGTCCAGCATGTCATTATAGAAGAGGAGAAAATGGGGGATCTTGACCACCTGATCGATCTGACCGTCGACCCGTTAATTATAACGTCAAGAGAAGATGACCTTCCTCAGATGAGGAAGAATATTATGATTTTTTATAATTTAATTTCTGTCTAAAGTATTTTTTGTATTTTGTATTTTTTTTATAATGTTTAATAAAAAATAAGTGTAGCTAATACTATGTACATAATGCCTCATTTTTATTCTCTTAAAATAAAATTATTTCCTTTTTACGAATATCCTACCTGCACGCCTTTGTCACATCATTTTCAGTGTTTGTGAATGGACAACAATAGGCAAAATCCATAAATTGACCCAAACCGGTGTGGAACTACCTGCACTTGATGAAAAGAAATAATTTTGCAATTAAATCAATGCCAAATTATGAAAGTGGCTTAAATATTCGTTGGGTCACTCTGTAGTCCCTTTGCATACCTAATGAGCTTTTATTACTCTACACCTTTCTGAAATAGACTATAACTCTCCCATTACCAATAACAAACATTTCATTTATCATTATTTGCCATTATAAGTGTAAAATTATTAGTTTTTCCATTTTAATAATTATTGTACTATTAAAAATCGGTAGAGGAGTACGACAGGGTGATACTATGTCACCCAAACTGTTTATCACCGTTCTGCAATACGCCCTCGGAATGCTTGAATGGAGCGGAAAGGGTCTGAATATAGATGGCTTAAACCGAACAGATCTGCGCTTCGCGGATGATATAGCTTTGTTGTCTGACAACCTACAAGATATCAGGAAAATGCTGGAAGATCTTCAGGAAGTGTGTGCTCAGGTAGGGCTGAGAATTAATATATCAAAAACAAAATTTATGACGAACCTGGTCCCTAGCGGAAATATGACTATTGGAGACTGTGAGGTAGAGATGGTGGATAAGTACACATATCTTGGTCATGAAGTGAGAATCTCGAGAGACAATCAAACATGCGAATTAAAAAGAAGAATTACGCTCTCTTGGGCTGCGTATGACAAACTTGGGGACGTGTTTAGGAGTAATCTCCCAATTTGTCTGAAGCGAAAGGTTTTTAATCAGTGCATTCTACCGGTTATGACCTACGGCGCCGAAACTTTAACTCTGACAGTCACATCTGCTAAAAAGCTTAGAATAACACAACGCAAGATGGAAAGATCGATGCTCATTGTGTCACTTCGTGACCACGTTAGAAATGAGGACTTACGGGCGAGAACAGGAGTCACGGATGTTATCTACCAGGTGGCAAAGCTCAAGTGGAACTGGGCTGGACATGTGACAGATGAACGATGGACAAAAAGGCTGCTCGAGTGGAGACCAAGGGCTGACAAGAGAAACAGGGGAAGACCTCCCACGCGATGGACGGACGATATTAAAAGAATAACCACAAACTGGGTGCAGAGCGCTCAAAATAGAGGACAGTGGGCAGAAATGGGGGAGGCCTATATCCAGCAGTGGATGCAAAGGGCTGATTGATGATGATGATGATGATGATGATGATGATGACTATTACTAAACCTTGCGCTCACTGAGAACTAATCCATCTGTTTGTATTTAAAAACACATGGCATTTTGGCGGCATTGTACTAAGATGCGAACGTAAATTATAATATGGTAACGCAGTAATAAACGCGAAACATGGGTAGGCGCACGGCTCGCCGCTTGATAGGCTCGTACCCACAATATTTGGGCGGCGAAACTCTTGAATGTGGACAGAGTTGTTTATAGCGTTTTCCATTGTTAAGTTTAGTGCATGTCAAATGTATTTCTGTGTTTTGCCAATGAATAACGCTATAACTTTTAATCTAGCAGTATTCGTTGAATCAGGAAAATTGGTTTCTTGAGCAGCTTTTAAAGCTGTTTCAAAGGGGTTATCGCTTAAATAGTTAATAACTTTCCTATCTTGAACTTCTGTTGAAATTTTTGGGCGGCCGGAACCTTGCTTTCTTCCAATAGTTCCAGTCTCGAGTATTTTACTTTTACAGAAAAGCACGGTTTTTTACTTATATGTAATTATTCAGCAATATCTCTTATAGGAACATGTTCTTTCACTCGCGTATACAGGGTGAGTTTTTTAAAGTGTTACAAGGCGATATCTCGAAAACGGTTCAAAATATTTTTTGACATTTTAGTGAGGGAATGGGGAGATGGGGGGCATATTTAAACATATTTTTGACGTCCACCCCCCTTCCCCATTTTGAGAGGTGGGGGGGTAACTTTGGAATTTTAAATGAGACAATGTACTTTTTTTTGGTAAATACGAATCTACGTAAAAAACTACGTACGTATACAAAAAATGTTTTGATTTGCTCCCCTGGTTACGAAATTATGATTTATTAGGTTATAAAACACAAAAAAACTTTACTATTTAATTTCAACTTATTTATCGTCTGTCACGCTTCAGAAGATGTTCAAAATGTCTCCCTTCAACTTCCAAACACTTTGTCACTTTTTTTCAGAATAAATATCGTACCCGTTGTAACATTTTAAGTCTCACTAATAAGCATGCAACGCGGATTCGTTATTTCATATAATCTAAAGTTGTTGGTGTAGCCGCCATCACTTTATCTTTTATAAAATAAAAAATAAATAAAGGTTAAAGTTAAGGGGGGTCAAATCCGGGGACCTAGCAGGCCGTTTACTGAACCAGTTCGATTTATCCACCTGTTTTCAAACAATTCGTTCAACTCATTACGGCCCTGGTATCACATAATGCGGTGGAGTTTCGTCCTATTGAAACCACATGTCAGAACTTATGTTTTGATTTAATAATTGGGGTAATTGGTTTTTAAAAAAATTTCGTAACCAGGGGAGCAAATCTAAATATTTTTTGTATACGTACGTAGTTTTTTACGTAGGTTCGTATTTACCAAAAAAAGTACATTGTTTCATTTAAAATTCCAAAGTTACCCCCCACCTCTCAAAATGGGGAACGGGGGTAGACGTCAAAAATATGTTTAAATATGTCCCCCCATCTCTCCATTCCCTGACTAAAATTTCAAGAAAATATTTTGAACCGTTTTCGAGATATCGCCTTGTAACACTTTAAGAAACTCACCCTGTATATAATAGCTTCTTGTTCCACACTTAACGAAGGCATATCAACACTTTATAATATTTATTTAGTATTACCACTTCGACAACAAATAAATAATTTTGATATACATGTCAATGTCAAAATGACATTTAAATATCAAAGCTGAAAATTTGTGATAGGCTGGGCGATATAAAATTGCGTATCACAGTTTTTTTTAACGCAATGGTACGTACCGCGTGTTTATAATTAATTTTCAATGCGTTAGGTATTTCATGCGATAATTTCTGTGAAGATAATAACAACTCGTTCTGGCTTGGTCGCAATATTACAACAATAACAATGATTTGGCGCCTAAACTGACAGCATTCTACAAGACTGTAAATGAAAGCTATATCCACACATTGCACACCTTTAGGTGTGTGATATTCAACACAATTACCGACCTGTCAATGTCAAATACTTAATATCAATTATATTCGTAACGGTAAATCGTAGCAAATTGAGAGATGTAGCGTTGGAAAAGGGACGTCAAGAAACGATGCTATTTCCGAAAATGATATATGTCTCTACAATAAACCAGAAATTTTGCACAATTTTATTTAATAATATTAGAATATTATCGTTTGAAAGCTATACCACATAAGAGCTACGTAGCTATATATATTCTGTGGCTATACGCATTCTAGTTTATTAACTGGCTGCAGATCATTAACGCGTTTTCTTTTCTTTTCCTACCTGTATTTTTATGAAGAAAGATCGGATTTGACTCCATGAGTCTATAATCAGTTCCAAGCATGTTCTTGGAAGCCACCAATGAATCCACAAAGGGCCTTGACGAACTTTTATTTTCAATTCGACTGTTGAATGAACCGGAAAAGAAAAAAGGGACAATATCGGTCAATGCGGCTTTTTACGCACCATAAATTCTAAAAAACCTTAAATGTAATAAATTATTCCACAAGAGTGGAATTTAATTAATAATGGTATTTTACTGTGCTAAATAATAAATATATCCAGATATTCTTGCGGATTTTAGTAATTAAATTATTCAGGATTTACTAGATTTTTTTTCTAGCAATGAAATAAAATATTTACAATTTTTTGGTGACTTAAACAGCCCACAGACGTTCCGTCCGTTGGGGGGAGCGCGAAAACCATTTGGATTTTGAATTTAAAACCCGAGATAGAACCTAATGGGACCTTCAGCATTTGATAAAGCATGCTTTTTTTCATATAAAATGGAAATTGACGACACTCTCCATTGGTCGAGACCGAAGATATAGGCAAAGAACTGAAAAAAAAAGGAAAACAAAAATTTTAATTTTAAACCCAAATAACTTTTGTTACAAAAAAAACAAGTTTTCTATTCCTCATTTAATTTTCTCTCTTCTAGTATGATTTATTGCAACATTTTTGTAAATAGTGTAAGAAAACAGCAATATTAAAAAAACGAGAAAAATTACCAATAGTTTTTTAAACTCATCTCGCCATACACTGAGGAAAATGATCTAATACAACAGGTTTGCTAAGACATAGTTAGTATTGATAGCTAATTTATTAATAACCCATATTAGATAAATTGCTAGTGTATCAAACCCGCTTTAGTGTTATATCAATTTTAGATTTGCTAGAACAGTGTTTTTATTGGTAGTAATCAGTTCCATTAGCAGCACAGTCTTGTTGAGTACTTTTAATACAGCAATTTTGTTAAGAAATAAACTGTGTCTTTTCAATGTGACACATTTTCCCAGCAAAGCGCTGTCTCTACAATTAAAAAAGCAGAACAGCGTAATTAAAAAAGCAGAACAGCGTACTCAAAAACGAATTGTATCCGTTAGAAACTATATTATGTAAGGGTTCGTAGCGATCGGCAATCGCCGTTCGCCCTAGTATTAGTTTTAACGTATTTGTTGCGCAAGTCACATCGTTGTTCGGAGTCTTCTAGCTGTTCTGTCTGAATTTGAATTTTATTGAGCGTACCAATACCTGTTTTAATTAATTTATTTGTACTTTGCGTTTAAGTTTTTTTAAACTTTGCATGTCAGATAAGGCAATAAAATATTCTTATTTCGCACAACCCATCATTAGTATTGGACTTTATAATCTATGGACGAATTTTACCATCTCAGTAAACCATGTTGCATAATAGATAATTATCAATGGTAAACGACAAGAACAATATCAGTAATAAAATTTTTGAGAACCAATTTTTAGTGGTAAGCATATATGCTTTATTAACAGTAGTAATCAAATTTCATTATAACTGCCAGTCGGGACTAATACAGTATATTAAACCAGATTACACCCCCAATAAAACTTGATAATTACTGTGAGTATTGAGAGCAATAATGGCTTTAAAACATTCTATAATAGCATTAACTCTTATTTCCTATTGGCTAAATTACCGTGATATTATTACTACACAACGGTCTAGCAATTTTCGTTGTCTTACAATAGAAAAGCGCGTTGCTGTCACATATAGTATTAAACAGTTTTATAAAGAGTTTGTGAATTCTTATAAGTAATATAAGGCTTTTTTCAGTGTAACTTATTTTTGAATAATGAAGAATAGGAACAAAAACTTTAGATTCAAATGGGCTCTTTAATTTTGTTAAACCAACAATACATAGTTATCAGTATTATTGCCTATAAATTACAATTCTGTAACAGATAATTAATTTTTTTTTGCCTGCCAGGTATTTTTTAGTTACTTGGATGTAGTGGAATCCAAAAATTAGCGATAATTATGCCACCTAGTTTAAACCTGGAGTGTTTGGGCTACCACGTGACTGCTATTTATACTGAAACCCTCTGCATGCGTGTATTTCGTCGCATCAGAGCAACACTAGGATATCAAAAAAAAAGGGGGTTTCGGATTATCTGCTTAAACGCATCACAAAGAGTGCTTTTATTTAATGCAACACTAAGATATCCTGTAAATATTTACCTTAGCTTATTAAGTAACATAACCTTATGTTACATAAATTTAAAAAATCATTTTTAGTTAGTGCAACTCTAGGTTAAGGTAGGATATATCCTACTGTTTCACTGAACTTTTCACTCTTAAAATATTATAACCTACTGTTGCTGGACCCAATTTCTGGCGCCAATACGAAATAACACGTGTTACTTGTTGTTATATTATATTATTATTCATCATTATTTACAGTCTTATTTTGGGAGTATTCTGTAAGTTTTATTAATTTTTTTCAATTGTAAACTTAAGAGGAAGTAACCCCTTTACCACAATGAAAATTGCCGAACGTTTTGCTGGTCAAACGAAAAGAAAAAATAAAAATTGGTATTTAGAAAATAAATTCTACTTTAAATACCCCATCCAGGAAAGTAAATGACGATCGAAAATATTTCCAAAATTTTTTTTAGAAATTTTATTTATTTTTAGTAATTTTGTAATATTTTAAACAATCCTTTATTGGTCAAAAGCAAAATGACTTTCCCGGGTGTAGAATGTTGTACCAAACAATTTTTCTTAAAGCCATTTTTCAATATCGGCCTTACTTTTTCCTCAAAAACTTTGGGCGCGTAAAGTGAATTTAAGCGTGTAAAGTTTTGCTTTTGACCAATAAAGAATTGTTTAAGATATTACAAAATTACTAAAAATAAAAAAAAATTAAAAAAAAAAATTTTGGGAATATTTTTGATTGTCATTTACTTTTCTGGATGGGGTATTTAAAGTAGAATTTATTTTCTAAATATCAATTTTTATTTTTTCTTTTCGTTTGACCAGCAAAACGTTCGGCAATTTTCATTGTGGTAAAGGGGGTTAGTGCTCTTAAGGCTATGTTTTCTTCTAGGCGTGAATTTTGAGTGGAACACAAGGACAATAATTTTTTTTTTTAGTATTCAGTGTAACAGTAGGATATGTCTAATTTTTTCTAAATTCGATACTGTTAGTGTATTTTACAGTTACATCTTCTTAACTCTATTAAAATTCTGTACACTTGCCGCTAAAATCATTTAGAGTTATGTTTTACAAGTTTATTTTATTTCAGCATTGAATAACGCCAAATTTTAAATTCAATTTTCTGAAGAATAAAGATTTTTCACATATCTTACGGTTGCTTTAAGGCGAGCCGCACGACAAACCGTTCGACAACTCTGTGGGCCCCTTAAGTCCCGTCAAATTATGCACAAAATCGTCGTTTTTGGTCAAAGTGCGAGAAACGGGCCAAAATCCATTTCTTTCCCGTTTTCGGTGTGCTGAATATTGATGATGACAATAAAAATGTTTCAATTACCTGCGTTCAACCCCTATCTTAAAAAAAACACCAATTATTTTCGGCTGTAGGTGTGTAGAGAGTAGGGCTATATTAATAACAAATTATATATAGGTAGGTATATATATAAATTTCATAATCGATTTTTTATTATAAAAAATAAGAAATTAATCGGAACAATAATTAATTAGGTAATCGATTTTTAGTTTTCGAATGATCGAATTATTCATTATCTTGCCATGCACTCAGAAGTTTGGCTAAAAAGCTGTTAATAACAATAAAAATTTAGCTTAATACAACATTTTTTCTCAAAAAAACGTATTTTATATAACATAACTGAGTCATAAATGCATAGAGAAGAGCTTTTCTGGTAATAACATTTACTAAAACTAATAAAATAAAAAGATAGTTTGAGTAATAGATAACGATTGGTATAGAAACATTATAATCAGCAATAACTGCTTAAACCTCATATGCCTCCGGGGTACTAAAAGGGACTTTAAAATTTTTAAACTCCCAATAAAAGTCGTACTTGCTTGTATAAGCAATTCTTGCTCTTTATTAGCCATTTTCTTAAAATGGTCTGCCCCATAAATTTCCGGCAATTATACAATTAAACGACTGTCAAATAACGCGGGTAATTCATCGGCAGTAATGGCTCGGCCGGCAGCACACATAACCTCAAACTTAATTATTTGAACAACGGCGGTTCATTCCGGCTCATAAACTGCGGAGATGCACCTCGTAAAATATGAACCGCGCCGAACTGCGCGTCGCAAAAACTCTAATTGCAAATTGGCTCGACGTTGCAAATCCCACGACAGGGGCGGACATAACATTTTTTTTAATATACATTTTTTACAGTACCGTAATATTCAATAATGGTTTCCGTATACCTGCTAAGACAGAAAATAACTGGCACTGATAATGTGACATTGATAAATAGTTGTATATACAGTGTGTCCAAAAAAGTATGCAACATATGGGAAAGTAATTTATTTCCGATTTCTCAGAAAATTTTATTCTTGATAAAAGTTGGTGCATGCCTTAGAACTATAAATGCATATTTCATATTTTACCTGCGGCTAATAGTAAGGGAGCAAATGCCATTTTTTCGAAATTGTCTTTTAGAGTAAAGTACCTTAATTATTAAAAATACAGCAACATTTTATATGAAAATGTTTTTGCAAATTAAAAACATAGTCCAAATACAAAATTTGAGTTAGGTGTCTCAATTTTTATTTTTTTCCCCTAATCTCTAATTTCTCCTAAACGGTACGCCTCTGGTCGATTTTTTGTTTACGCAATTTTAATATATTTATCAATTAACTTAAACGTGGGTTTATAATAAAAATGCATTAAGTAATTGCAAAAAATTTTTCTGAGAAATCGGTAATAAATAACTTTCCCATAATATGTTGCATACTTTTTTAGACAAACTGTATAGCGATATGATAAAGAAATGGCTTAGCCTTTGATATAGAATATCGTCTACTTAATCAAGAATCGCTCGGACCCGTCAAACTAATTTTTTTCAAAGGCATTTTTTCGGAAAAAATATACAGGGTGTTTCAATAAAAACTCCCAGGCCAATTATTTCGAAAACTAAATGTGACATGTAAATTCTGTAAACGCCAGTTTTTAGCCTCTATGATTGGCTTCACAACTGTGTAAAAAATGTGTTTGAATAATACAAGATGTAGGTGGCGCCACGATGCAAAGCTTTTTTCGATGACAGGAACTTTTAAATGTTGTGTCTCTTAAGGAGTACACGCATTGAATCGACTCGGACCGGTCGACTCGGAAAAGAGCAGTCGGAAATTTTTGATATTCATGTAGTTAAATTAGACCCCGCGCACTGAGTCGGACCGGTCGACTCGGATCGGTCGACTCGACCCGGAATTGCTTGCAGGGGCAAAAACTGCCGAATGCTCTGACGGCGAACTACGATTTTTGTATGAAATTTAGTGTAGCGGAAAACACCAATAAAGAGAAACGTTATAATTGTGCTATTTGATCGATGCCGCCGTGACTTTAAAAAAAAGTTTAAATGTCAACATATTAATTTACCTTGATATATTGAAATTCTCGAGCCTTAGTTTTAGTAAAACAAACTTAAGTGTAACTTTTTTATTGCACACTGTAAAAGTGGGTTAAATTTTAATTATTAAAATATATAAAAATATAAATTTTACACATACTTTCATGTGGTAGATAAGGATACCTTAATGTTTTTGTAATATTAAATTTTATTTTAATTTTACAATAAAACAAGATATTTTTAACAGTGATGAATAAACAACTTTATATTAGTAAATTTTAGGAAAGTTATGGAAAATTAAGACATACAATTTAAATTTACAGTTTACAAAAAAATGTAATTTATTTTTATGAAAATTATAAATATTAAAGGGTTTTTCATGCTAACACACCGTAAAAATATTTCCTTTAAATATTTTTACATCTACTACTTAATGTCACTACAAACCCTAGTATTTTTCATTCACCCAGATTCGTGGCCTCCGCATTTCTCTTTCAATTTCATGACACGCTAGAGCTATTATCAATTCTTCGTCAGAATCTGAAGAATCTGTCATTTTTATCTTCTCCTGCTCCTCTATACTCGACTACTAGTGGACTACTGCCGGCAAAGCGAATTCAATTCGCGGCTGACGTCATTCCGACAGCTCTTTTCCGAGTCGACCGGTCGATTCAATGCGAGTTGATATTCCGACTGCTCTTTTCCGAGTCGACCAGTCCAAGTCGATTCAATGCGTGTACTCCTTTAAAGATAATTAATTTTTGATCAAATTATGTTCCATAAGAATTTTTGATAAATCCAACACGAACGGAGATATTTGGGGTTAAGTTTTTTTTTTAAATAATTTTGACGGGTATTTTAATTATAAATATTGTTAATATCCTTTAGCAGATTTTAATTTCATTTTGGTAATGATAATTTTAGTGATACAACGCTCTTGTAGCACTACAGTATTATGTCCAGTGACGTCTCAGGGGGCGCCTTAACAAATAATATTGGCAAAAAATAAGACGCTACTGAGTTTTTGGTAATTTTTATATTTTTTTCGGATTAAGCAACTAAAAATATCCTTTTCTTGTCTATTAAATTATTTTCATATCTTGCTTCGTTTTCGAGAAATAAAAATAAAAACAATTTTATTGCATATCTCTGGAAAACAAAAATCATTAAATAATTAATACGTTGTATTTTTTGTCATTAATCGAAATACACTATTGAGAGTTTGCAGAACCGAATTATTATATCGATTTGCTATGTATGTGTATGAAAACGGCAATAATTTTGAACACCTCATTCGACCCCATTAGTTAGTTTTTGGTATTGTTCTAATTTTCATTAATAATTTTGTATAATTTCACATCAGTTCTTTCATAAAATTTGAAACATCTTTTAATTTTATTTTATTATGCTTAAATGTTTTAAATTTGCTTTTAAACAACAAAAAACACAACGCATTAGTTATTTAATGATTTTTGTTTTCCAGAGATATGCAATAAAATTATTTTTATTTCTCGAAAACGAAGCAAGATATGAAAACAATTTACCAGACGAGAAAAGGATATTTTTAGTTGCTTAATCCGAAAAAAATATAAAAATTACCAAAACCTCAGTGGTGTCTTACTATTTGTTAAGGCGCCCCCTGAGACGTCACTGGACGTAATTGGACAACAAATTTTAGGTTATTGGTTGTATCGTGTATCAAAATGCATTTTTTTTGTTAACTTTGGGATGCTGAATACAAAAATGATAATGAAATTAAAAACTTAGTTGCCGTTTTAAAAAAAAGTGGTTATATTTTATTTTTGATAAAATAATAAAAACTACATAATTTTACACTTTAGAGTCACTAAATGCGCTGTCGCTTTGCTACTCTTTTGTGAACTGTTTCTGGAGCATCTCTAACAAGAGTCCAACAGTAGTCGGCAAGCATGGAAGCATTCCAGTGTCCCTGGTATCTGTTTTCCATGGTTGATATGTCCTGATGGAAGCGTTCGCCGTGCTCATCACTTACAGCTCCGCAGTTGTCAGGAAAAAAGTCCAGGTGAGAGTGTAGGAAATGGATCTTTAGAGACATATTGCAGCCCATTTTTTGATACGACGACAGCATATTTTCAACCAGAGTAACGTAATTGTCAGCTTTTTTATTTCCCAAGAAATTAGTTACCACGAGGCGAAAGTCTTTCCAGGCGTTTTTTTCAATATCTGTTAGAGTGCTGTCAAAGTGTTCGTCTTTCAGAATATTTCGAATTTGTGGCCCAATAAAAATACCTTCTTTAATTTTTGCCTCACTTAGCCTCGGGAATTTCTGACGTAGGTACTGAAATGCTGGCCCATCTCGATTCAGTGCCTTAACAAAGTTTTTCATTAGGCCCAATTTGATATGTAGTGGTGGTAACAAAATCTTTTTGGAGTCTACCAATGGCATGTGTTGTACATTTTTTTGCCCTGGCTCTAATGATTGTCGAACGGGCCAGTGTCGTCTATTGTAATGAAGTGACCTTGCCCGACTGTCCCATTCACACAAAAAACAGCAAAACTTGGTGTAGCCTAGCTGCAACCCAAGTAAAAGTGCAATAACCTTTAAGTCACCACAGATCTGCCATTGGTGCTCATCATATTTTATGGTTGTCAATAGGAACTTCATATTGTCGTATGATTCTTTCATGTGAACTGCATATCCGACAGGAATGGACGGAAGAATATTGCCAATATGTAATAGTACTGCCTTTAAACTTAATTTTGAACTGTCTATAAACAATCTCCATTCCACTGGTTTGTAGTTTATATTTAAAGCCTCCAATAAACCGCCAATATTATTGCAGAAAACTAAGTTATTTTCCATGTCAAAAAATGGCGCTAGACCTTTATGGCGTTTACGAAAAACACTTACAGAGACATCTTCTTCTAACAGGTTCCACTGCTGCAATCTTGATCCTAGTAACTCAGCCTTACTTTTTGGAAGTTGTAGATCTCTCACAAGATCGTTTAATTCTGACTGGGTTATTTCGTGCGGTTGGCGGTATGATGTGCTGGGTGCGAAATCGGTATCTCTTGAAGTTGATGGCATATCTTCTTCTTGGCACAACGCTGTATCGCTGTCTGATTCGTAAGTGACTGTTTCTGGGGGTTCTGGAATAGGAAGGTCGTCACTATGTGGTACAGGTCTGATGGCAGATGGTATATTTGGATAGTTAATAACAGACTTTTTCTTCTTGGATATACCGGTGCCTTGCCCAACAGGAGGTATCATGCAGAAATAGCAATCATTAACATGATTTGTAGGCTCTCTCCAGACCATTGGAACAGCAAACCGCATAGATCGGTTTTTACGATTTAACCAGCTTGTCAAACTTGAAGCGCATGCATTACAGCATATATGTGGCGCCCACTGTTTGTCTTGATCTCCTATTCTGCAACCGAAATAAAGATGATATGCTTTTTTCATCAATGGAGTCATAGATCGCTTCTGAGACGCAAAAGTCACTTCACCACAAACATAACAGAAGTGATCTGGATTGTTTACACACTTTCGAGGCATTTTACAATCTTAACTATTCGACTTGAATTACTAACTTCGACTGACTAACCTCTCCGCTTACCTACCTGTTTATATCCCCAAATATGGATTATAGATTTTTAAATACATTTCATTATAATTATACTTATAAGTAGTCTATATACAATTTTAAGAAACCAACATAATGAGTTTTTTATTTGTTATTACCTAAATAGGGATAAAGGACACAATGCGACTGAGCAGGTACTAATGGATTTATTGGCCTGCATTATAGTACTGTGCTCAGGTAAACCATAGAAATGAGGATAAACAAGGGTCCTTTTATCCGTTTAGTCGTTTATTTATTTAAAATCGGGTAGTAAAGCATTATTTATTTGCCGCTTAATTAAATATTTCAATATTATCCCTGTTTTAGGGTGGTCCCGGCTAAGTCGCCATTGTGTTAATATCCCTATTTAGGTAAATTTATGTAAAACTCATTTCGTTCGCTCTCTTATTTTTGTAAACAGATTTTTATTATATAGGGACTGTTCAGTACAAGGCAGACATGAAAGTGGATTTACATGGGTTTCAATGGCTATCGCTCTTATTTTAAGCAATAGGGGGTTAGGATTCCGAATATAGGGGATCGTCCCTAAGAATCCACCATTCCTTAACTTGGTGAAAATGTAGATTTGGCAATATAAAATCCATATATTGTTATTACAATACAAATATACTACGTGCGTTCTCGCGGTTACAATGTTAATATATTAGGGGAACATGACGTCACGTATCTCTTAAACGTGAACTAATATTTAAAAAAAACGATTATTTTCGATTTAAGCACACCTAAAATAGTAAGATTTAGTTGATTTTATTTCTGCAACATTTTAGCTGTTGTCCAGTGTATTTAGCGCTACACGAGCGTTTTATCACTAAATTATTATTACCAAAATTAAATTAAAATCTGCTAAAGGATATTAAAAATATTTATAATTAAAATACTCGATAAAATTATTTAAAAAAAAAACTTAACCCCAAATATCTCCGTTCATGTTGGATTTATCAAAAAATTTTATGGGATATAATTTGATCAAAAATTAATTATCTTTATGAACCACAACATTTAAAAGTTCCTGTCATCGAAAAAAAACCTTGGCACCGTGGCGCCACCTACATCTTTTATTATTCAAGCACATTTTTTACATAGTTGTGAAGCCAATCGTAAAGGCTAAAAACTGGCGTTTACAGAATTTACATGTCACTTTTAGTTTTCGAAATAATTGGCCTGGGAGTTTTTATTGAAACACCCTGTATAACACAGGGTGGATCATAACAATGCTACGAGTATCAACTTTAATTTTTTTATTAAAACATATTACATGTTTGTACATTTTTACATTCTACAATCAATTCTAGACATTTTTCATAAATCATATCCTATACCTATCTTTAATCGTTTACAAAATATTAACACTTTAATGCTGTTATGCACCATTGACATGTTTCTCGACTTATCAACGTTCTAAACTCAAGTCACAATCTCTAAGAGATTGACAATGACAATTCATCATTTAAGTTTGAGACGTCAAAAAATGTTAATAAAATTTGTCTTTTACACTGCTGATATTACATCCAAAATATGCCTCGCTGAAGATGAACGCATAGATATTTTAATTATGTTGGTTGTGGACATAAAGGTAGTAGTCATAGGAACGTCGTTGATATGTTTAATGAAAAATACCTAAATCGCCCACCTATTAGCCAATCGATAGTGTCAAGGGTAGCAATTAAGTGGAGAACTTCCCGTTCTTTTAAAGATAGTGTTAAAAGTGATTGTCCTGGTATACCTGAGGAGAAACAAACCAACACCAACTACTTTGGCGTGTCTACGAGACTCACCAAACCACCGTATCTAATTTAAAATAAATATAGTTTAAAAAAACTAAAAAACACTCTTTAATAACACTGGCCGACAATTTTTTTTTGTTGTAACACAAAGCTAAATAGCATATTGTGGTAGAATGAGAATGAAAATGAGAAAAAAAAAGTTGTAACACGTAACGTTTTCGTGTTACATTTATATAGTACCACATTTAATGTTACAATATTTAATATCTATTGAAATAATAATTTAAGAATTTTCTAACTGTGTATATCGACTATATTTAAATTTGTACACCTACTAAACATACCTTACATCTAAGAAAAACACAAACATTACAAATATTAACTGAACCCACTAATTAAATTTTATTTTTTCCTTTTATGAGGGGTCATATCTTCTCTTTTTAAAAACCAACAGGAATCACCCATCATGGCTGGATCCAATCGTCCTTGATAGCGAATTTCCATTGTCCTGATATCGTGGTGGGACCTTTCACCCTGCTCGTCACTGACAGCTCCCAAATTTTTAGGAAAAAATGACAGATGGGAATGGAGGAAGTGAATTTTTAATGACATTCGGGCACCAAGCAATTTGTAGGAATCTAAAAGTTCATCAACTAACTGTTGATAGTTTGCATCCATATTGTTGCCCAAAAATCCCCTTACTATACTAACAAATGAGTTCCTGCCTGGTAAGCTTCTCTGTAAAGTTGACATCGTCCAGCAATTTTCTGATTTGTGGCCCAATAAAAATGCCTTCCTTTAATTTGGCATCACTTAACTGGGGAAAGACTTGTCTTAGGTATTTGAATCCATCACCGTCTTTATTCATAGCTTTCACAAAGTTTTTCATCAGCCCAAGTTTAATGTGAAGAGGAGGCAGAAGGACTTTTTTGGGGTCTACAAGAGGTGCAAACTTAACATTTTGAGATCCCGGCTGAAATTCACTTCTTTGTGGCCAATCTTTTATTACATAATGCTGATCTACTGCACGACTGTCCCACAAACAAAGAAAACAGCAATATTTTGGAAATCCTCCCTGAAGTCCTACTAAAATTCCTACAGTTCAGGTAATTTTTCTGTTATAAAATGCATCCATTTTTACCGCCCCTAATTAAATTGACTACCTGCTAATGTAAAATGGTCTTATTAACCTATTGAAAAATGGTATGTATTGGGGCTTTCCCAATATTTTTTCTATTATTAGAAGGATATTTCCATTTTAAAAATAAAGAGCTGACCTGTGTTAGAAAAATCTTGTCGGTCAGTGTAATTAATCAAACTAAAAAGCGGAAAATAAATATAGTTTAAAATAATTCTTGAAATTCTTAATATAGGCAGAAAATAATAATTAACGATAAACATTAGTATTATTGTGAAAAAAGCGTGGGGTGCTCGATATACGAAAAATATAGCACAAAGCGCCCCACGTTTTTTTTTCACTATAATACTAATGTTTATCGTTCATTATTATTTTCTGCCTATATTAAGAATTTCAAGAATTATTTCAAACTTTATTTATTTTCTGCTTTTTAGTTTGATTAATTATTAAAGCGTGTTTTTTAGTTTTTTAAACTATATTTATTTTTTATTTTTTAGTTAATTCAAGTTATTGTTAAGAAAGCATTTTTTTTTGAGTAGATTGAGCTAGATTAGTAGATTATTGTATTGTCAGCGGTTCTTGATAAGTCTAGAAAATTTAAATTAAATCTGACAGTTTAAAGTGGGTCAAAATCGGGTTCAAAGAAGTCGGTTACAAACATACATACAAACACCATTACAGGTGAAGCTAATAAAAGCGTGTTAAAAAAGAGATGTTTCACCCATAAAAACCAGTAATTGTAGGTACAAGAGTGATTGGACGATGATCTTGATAGGCGAGAGCAATTTTGTGAAATAACCATTGAGCTAACAAATAGTCACGAATGAGAATATGTTTTTCCGATGAAGTTACGCTTACTTTCAGTGGTCAGGTTAATATATAAAACTACAAAAAATACTAAACACAGCAAAATCCTGGTTTATAAAAAATCACACCCAGTATAATGAAACGGTTAATGTCTGGGTGTGTATTATACGTGGGTATACGTTATATGTGAAAATACCCAGACGACCATTTTTCTTTGATGATAGCCTCACTGGAGAAAGATATCCAAATTTCCTTCCAAATAATCTGATACTAGGCTCTTGCCACTCTATTTCCACATGATAAAGATCCTAATTTAGCAAGTGTAACCCAATTGTTTTAACAGAATGGTGCTCCCCTGTATTGTGCTCATATAAGGGAGTACTTAAATATAATTTTTCCGGGGCGATGAATAGGTAGACGGGGGTCAATAGAGTGGCCACCCAGATCGCCGGATCTTAAATTTCACCACAAGCAGTACAAAATATACAACAGAAATTTTTAGATTGATTGATCTACAGCGGAGCAGTTGGGGGACTTTTCATACTGTAATCTTGTTAATTGTTTGGCTCATAAAAAATGTATTGTTTAATATAATTTACCGGACAAGTGAACACTATTGTAGGTGTAGTACGTAATACATGGCTGACAGCTATGAAAAATAAGTGGTTTGCTTGCCATTCAAGATGCCAAACAGAAAATCCAGATGAGCCAAGATGCCAAACAGAAGATCCAGATGAGCGGTGGAAATTATATGGTGTTGGTCGAGTACTTTACTGTGCAGTAAAGACAACTGTGGTTTAAAGTAATTTATCTACGACTATTTAATAATAGAAGCATAATGTGTTTGTTAGTACATATATAATGTGGTTCATATTACCATAGGTACTCATAATCTATAACCGTGGATTATGAGATTTCATAATCCACGGTCCCAACAAAACCGGAATTACGGTAAATAACACACCAGATCTCGTTTAAGCAGGCGTGTATGTTATTAATACCGTAGCAACCGAAGCGATTGACAAGTAAACCTACCACTGTAAATAATGTTAGCTCCGAAACTTTTTCCATTACTAATAAAAACGATATGAATATAAGTAATATTCCTGCTCTCATTTATTTTCATAATTGCTCTAAAATGTTACAATCAATTTCATGAAAAAATAGAAATAAGTAATTGTATCTTGTTTAATTATTGTTAACATTGTTGAATTGTATTGTTTAGTTAAGAAATACCATTAATAATATTACCTTGTTATGTAAAAATATCCTATTGTAATCAAATTTGTTGCTCTGAATGCATTTTCTAATTTTTTGAATACTGAATAGTCGTAGATAAAGTATAGTATTTGACTAGCGTATATTGGCTATATTACACTCAGATTCTTAAAACACGAGCCTTAAGGCCTTTAGCCTACATTATACGCTCGTTAAATAATATACTATTAAACGAGTTTTTATAATTAATATTCTATATTTTCAATAGTTAACTGGTATTGAATATATCGTTATTACCATTAGATTAAGCTCTACAAATCTAAATCCCAATAAATTTTATAATATAATAAAATATAATATATATAAAAAAAATGTAATTTAAAAATAATTCCTGTTTTTATTTATCATGGGCGTTACGTCGCTGAAATTTAATTTCGACTTCAAAAGGTAACGTCACGTCGACGTCAAAAACTGACGTCATTTAGATGTGACTTACTTACTTCAAAAAGACGTCGTTATGGAAGTTAAAAAGACGTCTTTTATAGTCAAAATAAATCACACATATTTAACATAAAGACAAGCTAACACTCTAATTTACATTTTTTGATAAATTTCGTCATAAACTTGGTTTTAGTTGTACAACAAAGAAATAAAATTTGAAATTATAAATTGATTTTCTGACAAAAAAAAAATATTAGTCACATGCAGAAACCACTGAGTTCAAAACTATATAAAGCAGATAGCATTTTGCCTGGTACATTTAACACGGGCTTTTGGTCATCGATCGGACTTTATACACGCTTTCGCCTGAATAAGATTTCGTGGTAAATTGAGCGAAACTTCCACAAAATATGCTCGCGCCAATGATTATTTTATGATCCGTCTACATAGTTGGTTAAAATTCTAAGTATTACTGCTTTTATATTATAAAGGTTATTAAGACCATTGATACCTACAAATCTAGATTTTATGTTTTACAAAAAAAGTTTAACTGGATATAAGTTCTGATGATGTTCGTATAATGCGAAACATGTAAAATGATTCGAAGCAAGTCCCAGAGACAACTGGAGACCATTAAAATAGTGTGTAGTAGTAATAGTAGTGCTACATACTATTTTGATGGTCTCCAGTTGTTGTCTCTGGGAATTGCTTCTAATAATTTTTTTTCTATAAATCATAACTGGCCGGAAATTTTAAAGTAGATAAAGTTTCTTAACTTGTTTGAAGGAGCTATGGTAATTTGATTTACACCTTAGAACATTGCAAGTTTTGTGTTCGGTATGATTATTTTAAAACAATGCCGTTGTCAATCAAAACAATCTAGCTTCATTTTCAATATTTACATACTGACAATAATACCGTTCGAGTAAAAATTATTAGCATCAAAGAGGGCCTTGCATCTAAGGACGTAACGCTTTAGCCGTAAAGCTTTATACGTGTTGGGTGTCAGTAACTACTTGAATTAACAATCAACCAGTTATTCCGTCATCTTTGACAGTCGTTACAAGTAATTTGATTCATCGCTAATTTTTCCAATTTCTTGAACAATTCACACAATTGGCTTTACGGAACAGCACAAAACATCCATGGTTAAAACGTATTTTCGAAACGGGTTAGAGTAAATGGTGAGTGGCAATACAATCCGCGTTTGTGTATGGACGATTTTCACGAACATTTTTCTAACGTTGCTTTTATTGCTGGGGATTTTTATCATTGCCTGAAAAGAACCGTGGCTGTGTTTAGGGAAACAGGTTCTATACAACACAAAAAAGAAGCAGAAAGACCATCTATAAGAACAGAAGAACTTGTTGCAAACGTTCGTGAAATAATGCAAAATACGCCAACAAATTGTATAAGACGCCTCTCCCAAGAAGTGGGACGATCTTATGGAACATGCAGGACTATTCTTAAGAAGCAGCTAAATTTATTTCCTTACAAAGTGCAAGCAAACACCAGTTGCAAATTTAAAACAATTACAGGAAAGGATTATTCAAGAATGTGGTAACATTTTTCCAGAGATGCTGGTCAACACTTTCGAAAATATGAAGATACGTGTGAATTTATGCTTGGAGCATGGCGGAGGCCAATTTCAGCAATTTATGTAATTATTTTTCTTTTACTTTCTGTATATTCTTACTTTGTTAATTTTGTAAATAACAAAAATAAATTTGTAATTGTCTACTTATTTTATTACTTATTAGTTTGTCATATCATGTCATAATATGAATTTGATAAAATTTTTACCTAGATTTAGTTAGATATATCGTCCCCATATCATTGTGATCTAAACCAAGCCCTACGTTTTTTAATCCAAGCCCTCTTTGATGCAAATAATTTTTGCTCGCACGGTATTATCGCAAACATCAATATTATAACACTGACGTTGTTTTTTGCTGTGTGTATATGAAAATTTAAATTTGCGCAATGATTTATGGAAAAAAACACAAGGAAACCTCCCGGTTTATTATTTATCCAGTTAAAACAACATTAAACTATAATTTACACTATATCAAAAACATAGTTACACACATTGTTTACCAAAAAAAGACAGATAAACAAAACAGACACGTGCTTTTAGAAGTCTGACGCCGGTAACCTATTTTTGCACTTGCGTACATTCTGTTCCGCCCCGTGCAGGCAACCAGCGTTTTCGTTTTGTGTCTTGAATACTTAAAAAAGATATATCTACATGATTAAAATTTAAAGGCAACGACGCAAACCGCGAACACTATACCTTCTATTATTTCGGTTATGTGTTAGCAACACTGTGCCAAAAGTGCCAGATTTTAACTTTAGAAACACTTTGGAAAATCGTTTTAGAATGATGCAATTATCTCACTTACATGGTAATGGTATTAATAAAACCTGTATGAACGTGGATCTTTTGCAGAATTTTTTTTTATAAAAACATATTGCGAGAACGAGAAATTACGAGACTCTCGCTACAAAATTATAATACTTGCACTTTATAAGGAAATAAATTTAGCTGCTTCTTAAGAATAGTCGTGCATGTTCCATAAGATCTTATCACTTTTTGGGACAGGCGTCTTATACAATTTGTTGGCGTATTTTGCATTATTTCACGAACGTTTGCAACAAGTTCTTCTGTTCTTACAGATGGTCTTGCTGCTCCTTTTTTGTGTTGTATAGAACCTGTTTCCCTAAACATAGCCACAGTTCTTTTCAGGCAATAATAAGCAACGTTAGGAGAATGTTCGTGAAAATCGTCCATGTACAAACCCGGATTGTATTGCCGCTCACCATTTCCTCTAAACCCGTTTTGAAAATACGCTTCAACCATAAATGTTTTGTGCTGTTCCGTAAAGCCCCTTTACTTTACTTGTGTGAATTGTTCATGAAATTGGGAAAATTAGCGATGAATCAAATTACTTGTAACGACTGTCAAAGATGACGGAATAACTGATTGATTGTTAATTCAGGTAGTTACTGACACCCAACAGGTATTAAGCTCTACGACTAAGCATTACGTCCTTAGATGCAAGGCTCTCTTTGATGCAAATAATTTTTGCTCGCACGGTATGGGTGCATGGAATTATAGAAGAAAATTGCGGACCAAATGAGCTTGTATGCTTTAAAATTCTCATCGGTTTTAACTGTCGTATGAACTTTTAAAAGCGTCTTTAAATTACCCTTTTTGGTTGCCCGTAAACTATTAAGAATGACAAATTACGCTCCATGCGACGTCTAAAAAAGATATTTTCGATAGAGACTATGCCAAAAAGTATGATAAATCTGTTTTGCGGAAATACAAATTATTTGGATAACAACCTTTATGGTACTCGGAGACGGGTGACTTCATTATACCAATAAAGCAACGATTGTACACAGATTTTATAGCAACTATTTTTATAATTTATTGTCACTTTTATGCTCTTTCGGCATTTTATGCTTAAGCATAAAAGGAAACCGTGGAAGATTTGTTACTTTTGCAAAGTAAAATGATACACTCGAATAAAATTATGTGTATTTCTCCATTGAGACTTTTAGGATTTACAGCAGTCTGCTAATAAAAATTTTCTATACTATCCATTTGAAATGGTCGTAAAATATAGTAATATTTTATTTGCTTAGGGCTATCTGATAATCAAATTTAAGTCACACTGAATAGTTTTGTATGTTTAAGAGTAAACCGAAGGGAAAATAACAAATAAGTTTTAAGTAAATTAATGTAAATTTATATACACCATTATCTTTGTTATTATTAAGAGTTTTTAAAGTTTCTAATATTTAAGTGCCTGTTATTGGATATTGATGTAAGAAAACTCACCAAAAACGTTACTTTTTAGATATTAGTGCTAGTTTTCAAGGGTGTCTGAAGGGGGGGGGGGGTCAAGGAGGTGCGCTTGCCCCCCCTGGCACAAGTAGATTTGAGATATTTTATTTAACTGGGATATACATATTTATTGACAAACAATTCAATTGACAAAATTGGTAAAACGAACTCTTGTTGCATAAAATGAAATGTGGAATTCAAAAATATTCACTAAATAGCGAAGGAAAAATATTAGAATAGAATAAATAAAGCTTTATTTTAATTTACACAGCTAGTCATAATAGAAATATATAAATAGATATACTATTGGTCAGGCAATTGCGATAGCAATTTGTTTACCTCCAACTACATGTACAGTTGAATGATCATTCAGTTCTCTCAGAAGAGTAAAAACCTGGATTCGCTCGACTATGACTGAGCACCGATTGGACGGTTTATGTATGATGAGTGTTCATCGCAAATTTGTAAAAGAAAAAGAAATACATTTAATTGAAAAAAATATTGATGAATTTGCAAAAGATTCAAGAAAATTAACATTTCTTTTCTCCAATAAATCTGAATAACTTACAAGTTTTTTTGTTATATTTGAACATTTTTAAATATTTTGTTTAGCTATTTTTTGTTATTTAATATAAGTATTAGGTGTTTTGCTCTATTCTTTTATTGAAGGTTTGTTGAAGTGCTAGAAACAAAAATAATTCCAATTATGATTTGCCCCCCCCTTGGAAAAGTTCCTTCGGACGCCCTTGCACTAGTTTTCATTAAGTTAAGGCCAAAAACCTCTGGCGTTCAATGGCATTTTTAACTTTTCTTGTCAATTTTAAATTAAGCCCAAAGTAAAGTGACTGATTCATCAAATATTAAGGAGCTGAAAGCGTGAATAAGACATGAGTGTGGGTTAATTTGTCCCGAAGTAATTATAGATGGTCAAAACGAGTTTTACTGGCGTTTAGGATATTGCCAAATAGTAAATGGACAACATTTTGAGCATTTATTGACGAAAAACTATTAATGATGATAAGGTCTTTTTTATTTTTAAATTAAAGTATTTTTGTTTGTTTAATATCTTATAAATGACAAGGTATAAGAATTTGAAATTTTTTTGTACTTATACCGTGCGAACAAAAATTATTTGCATCAAAGCGGGCTTGGATTAAAAAACGTCGGGCTTGGTTTAGATCACAATGATATGGGGACGATATATCTAACCAAATCTAGGTTAAAATTTTGTCAAATTCATATTATGACATGATATGCCAAATTAATGAGTAATAAAATAAGTAGACAAATACAAATTTATTTTTGTTGTTTACAAAATTAACAAAGTAAGAATATACAGAAAGAAAAAAACATGATTACATAAGTTGCTGAAATTGGCCACCGCCATGTTCCAAGCATAAATTCACACGTCTCTTCATATTTTCGAAAGTGTTGACCAGCATCTCTGGAGAAACGTTACCACATTCTTGGATAATCCTTTCTTGTAATTGTTCTAAATTTACATCTGGTGTTTTAAAAATAATGTTCTTTAAATGAGGAAAAACGAAGTAATCCATAACCGTTAAACAAGGTGATCTAGGTGTGAATTCAATGTCTGATCGAATACTGATCAATCTGTCGTCAAAAAAATTGCGAAAGTAGTTAATAGTTTCGGCGGCTGTATGGGCGGTTGCACCGTCCTGTTGAAAATATCCAAAACGTAGTTTGTCGTCAAGTGTTTGCTCCACAAATGGATTCAAAATATTGTCTCTATACCGCTGTGCTGTAACTGTGTCATGAAAAAAAATAGGACCAACAATTCTTCTTCGGGAAACAGCTAACCAGACACCAATTTTTTTGGACTATACAAAAATATGGGGATTTTCACTACTCTACATGCGTGTATTCTGAGAATTCACATAACCGGAGAGGTGGAACCAGGCTTCATCCGAAAAAAATGTCAGGTCTAATAAATCATTTCTTTCCAATAAATTTTGGGTAAACCATTGAGAGTAATTCCTGCGTCTTTCAAAATCTGCGGCTTGTATTTCTTGGAATACTTGCACTTTATAAGGAAATAAATTTAGCTGCTTCTTAAGAATAGTCCTGCATGTTCCATAAGATCTTCCCACTTCTTGGGACAGGCGTATTTTGCATTATTTCACGAACGATTGCAACAAGTTCTTCTGTTGTAACAGATGGTCTTCCTGCTCCTTTTTTGTGTTGTATAGAACCTGTTTTCCTAAACACAGCCATGGTACTTTTCAGGCAATGATAAAAATCCCCAGCAATAAAAGCAACGTTAGGAAAATGTTCGTGAAAATCGTCCATGCACAAACCCGGATTGTATTGCCACTCACCATTTATTCTAACCCCGTTTCAAAAATACGCTTCAACCATGAAGGTTTTATGCTGTTCCGTAAAGCCGATTGTGTGAATTGTTCAAGAAATTGGAAAAATTAGCGATGAATTAAATTACTTGTAACGACTGTCAAAGATGACGGAATAACTGATTGATTGTTAATTCAGGTAGTTACTGACACCCAACAGGTATTAAGCTCTACGGCTAAGCATTACGTCCTTAGATGCAAGGCCCTCTTTGATGCAAATAATTTTTGCTCACACGGTACGACCCAGCTGCAACAATGTGTTTAAAAAAGCCTATATTAAAAAAAACTCGTTTAAAATACATTGGCGCTCACCCATCACGTATATACAGTCGTTGCATATACAAGCCGTTTAAGCGAACTAGGTTTACAGTTATGTGTCCTTTATATCGTTACAACAGGGCGACCGTTCGGTCCCCGCGAGAACGAAAACGGGCGAGAGATGTAGATCGTTCCTGCGGGACTCCGAGTTATTGGCATCTAGGAAGCGATGTCGTCGCCAAATATACGGCCTCCTGGGGCACTTCCTGTCATCGTAAATTCAATTAGCGGCAACCCTGACGGATCCGTCTTCGTCGCTATACATCGAAACAGCCGATATTCCTCCTCACAACCCCGCTCGCCTGCCGCGAAGAAATCGAGTTGGGTGCGGAAATCGAAGGCTGGAATGTCTAGAAGATTCAATATTTTTACGAGAAATAGTTTACATAACGAGTGTTAAAAATGGTACTCTCCAAACGAGTTTATTTAGCACGAGGCGTTAGCCGAGTGCGGAATTTCTCCGAGTGTGAGAGAATCACTTCCACACGAGTAAGGTACAAAATTTTTCCTACGACCATACAAAATAATCAAAAGGAGTTTGATTTGTTTTTATTAGTTTGTAGGTGTCGCCATTGTGTTAAACAAATTTTCTTAACACTAGAGTTGAAAAATTTATTAGTTGAAAAAATAAAAACAATGCCCACTTACACATTTTAACTTACCTAGATTTAAATAAAAATAATCACTTTTTCTACGAGCGTTAGACTTTTCACACCCATTTCAGTGTGAAAAGTTTTAGTTTAACGCACTAGTGTGAAAAGTAACACACGCTCGTAGAAAAATTCTTGTACTTTTCACACGCTCGTAAAAAAATCTTGTTTGATATACGTAAGAAAATATCTCGTTTAAGGCACCCCTATGAATTGCGAAACTCGCTTCGCTCGTTCCACAAATTTTCATATGCGTGCCGAACGAGTTATTTTTTTTTATACCTTTTATTTTTATACCCATTATACCTACTATCTATGTACAGTGAATAAATTTCGTTTCTGATTTTTTAGCTGCTTGCATTCTTTCAATAAAACAATAATATACCTAAATAAACATACAAAAACAACAAAACACAAAACTAAAACATAACCTCAATATTCTAGAAAGATAGAGATGTAGTTAAATATCGATAGCTTGTTAATTATAAAAGTTCTATCTATATTCGATTTGTTTTGAATATTGCTAAAATAAATTTACTAGCACATTCACTTGTCCCATATCCTTAAACATTGTATGGATATTTTTATCCGATATAAATTGTAAAATTATAAATCTGCATTTTCTAAGGTAATCCATTTCTGCTCTATAGCTGCCCCTTTTATTTCTGTGTTTCAACTCAGTTGACAATGTTGACATGTTTAGTGGGTTGCTTGACATATTTCCCTTTTTGATATATTATTTTTTCGTAAATACTCTTAGGTTTCCAAAAGCAACGAAAAAAAAAGGATTTTTTACAATTGCAGTAATGCCCTAGTGTACTTTACCCCACTCAGCACCCCAATTCGCTCCACGGGTCCCGTAAGTTTGTTATTTTTTTTAAATAGTTTTGCTGTCAAATTTGTCGGCCATTAGCTGTTTTATGTTTCAACACACGTATTGAAAGAAAATATTTTAACACGCGTGTGATATAAAGGACTTTCTAGCCAAGTTATTGCTTTATTTCTCATTTTCATTGGCGGTCGTAGGAAAATGTCTTTTTCAGTACGATAGATATAAATTAAGTTTAAAATCCATTAGCTAAACTTGGTTTGTTTCAATATTATTACTATGAACTCTAAAATATCACTCGTATTTTTTGTTGTTATCACAACTACGCTCTGCCAGGCACACTACACGTAACGGTACTTATCGTACGTCCCCGCAGTATATTCGGTCCAAGCGAGCCTTGACCACGGGCCGCGGCTCTTTGTTTCCTTTACGAGACAAATTTTAATTAGCAAGCGTGCAGGAAAGAAATAAACGCATAAAGGAAAGAGAAGGAATAAGAATCTGTTGGGACTGGAACCCAAATATAATTTTGATGAGGTAAGTGAAGGTCCGACGATAATTGCCATTTTGCAGAAACGTGTGCGAAGAAGAGCGAAGTTATGTTGCGGGAGCAGTTCTTAGTTTATTTCCTAGGAAAATTTGTTGGCTCAAGTGCTCAACCACAGCCGCCATAACTTTCAAGCCATGAAGTGACATCGGGCAACGCCGCATCAGCCTAGCATTACGGATCCACAAGCTATTAATACGCGCGGCAACGGGCGAGTTTTTTATTTTGTCTGATAATATGTTTTGTGTTTTTTTGGCTCTGTTGCCACTATATTAATATTGAAAAATGTACAAAAAAGTAATAAATAGTTTTGGATAACAAGAACAACCTAATTATTTAATAATAGTACCTATCTAATATTGCGTTGAGAAGCTGTTTTTGTTTCACTAGGAGTAGATTTATTTGATCGATCAAAAGTAAAATTCTATTATACAACTTATTATCTTCTGCGTTTAAATTACAGGATTGACTATCATCTTCTGAAGTCTTAAAATTCAGTAAGCTTAAGGCTTTGTTTAAGAAATCTACGCCTGTCTTAAGAAAGTTACTATCTGGGTAACTTCGTTACTTTCACAATGTATGAATTGGCACCGAGACAATAACTTTTCACGCTGAGACCACCTACTAACCAAGGATTATCCAAGAATGTGGTAACATTTCTTCAGAGATGCTGGTCAACACTTTTGAAAATATAAAGAGACGTGTGAATTTATGCTTGGAGCATGGCGGTGGCCAATTTCAACAATTTATGTAATTATTTTTCTTTTTCTTTCTGTATATTTTTACTTATGTAAACAACAAAAATAAATTTCTATTTGTCTACTTATTTTATTACTCATTAGTTTGGCATATCATGTAATAATATGAATTTGACAAAATTTTAACCTAGATTTGGTTAGATACAGGGTGGCCCTTTAGTGTGGCAAAGTACAATAGCTCCGTTACTATTTCAAATACATTAAAAATATTAATACAAAAGTTGAAGGGCAGTAAGTGACTTATAACGTAAAATTATTTTTAACTCTATAGGGTGACTCAAAAAAGCGGAACAAGAAAAAATGTACTTTTTTCAAATGGAACACCCTGTATATTTTTTCATTTTTAAATTCTACATAGAATTATAATTATTTTTTATTAAATACATTATTAGTCTATACTTTATAGTTTCCGAGATATTGACTCTTGAAAAGTGACATTTTTGAACTTTGACAGCTTCTAACTTTCTAACAGTACGTCTTAGAGCAAAACGGCTTACATGTCCCTATCTTCAATTTTTATTATCTTCCCAAAAAAATCAACTTCCAGTTAAACCGGAACAACTATATTTCCTGCTTTCGAGTAACATCCGGTTTAACCGGAAGTTGATTTTTTTGGGAAGATAATAAAAATTAAAGATAGGGACATGTAAGCCGTTTTGCTCTAAGACGTACTGTTAGAAAGCTAGAAGCTGTCAAAGTTCAAAAATGTCACTTTTCAAGAGTCAATATCTCGGAAACTATAAAGTATAGACTAATAATGTATTTAATAAAAAATAATTATAATTTTATGTGGAATTTAAAAATGAAAAAATATACAGGGTGTTCCATTTGAAAAAAGTACATTTTTTATTGTTCCACTTTTTTGAGCCACCCTATAGAGTTAAAAATAATTTTACGTTATAAGTCACTTACTGCCCTTCAACTTTTGTATTAATATTTTTAATGTATTTGAAATAGTAACGGAGCTATTGTACTTTGCCACACTAAAGGGCCACCCTGTATATCGTCCCCATATCATTGTGATCTAAACCAAGCTCTACGTTTTTTATTCCAAGCCCTCTTTGATGCAAATAATTTTTGCTCGCACGGTATAAATAGCAGCATTAAAGCTGCCATTGATAGTATGCTGCCATAACATAGTTGGCTAATTATTGCTTAAAACTATAAAATATTGATGATGACTGAGTACGTATCGACATGCCGGCAACAGTGTAAAGTAAACGTAGACCCTTCTTGCAAGCAAATTCATCCCAGAACTCGCAATCTTTTTCTGCACGCTACATTGAAACAGCCGATACGTCACAGCCCGGGCTTCCACGTCAGTTTAGCTTTCTTCACGACATGTCAATGTCAAGCTTTCGCATCCAGCGTTGCGGAGCTTGCACTTTGATAATTAATTTTGCGTAGAGTGAAAAATCACCTTGAAACTTAGGACTGAGAAGATTGTTTTGTTGACAGTTAAATGGGAGAGGCAAATTATTTGAGGAAAGTAATGAGTACTTTGACGAATATTCAAACATTGTTGGTTTTATTGTTGTACATTTAGGTTAAGAGTATAAAGGACGCAAAAAAAATATACATATTGATAATGATATCCCGTTAATGATTTTGAAATAATTACTTTTATTGATTTAATGGTATAAAAGTCTTGAGAAGAATTACTTTGGTAAAACTATATAATATTGTAACCAAATACTTACTTTTAAATAATAATAATTAAATTATCAACGAAAATATTTTCAGCTAGAGGAGTTTAAAGTGTGAAAAACCCTGCATTTTGCATTGAAGTACACAGGGATGCCAAAAACAATGGACTCCCTGGGGCCGAGTAGACATTGATAGCTGTTTCGTCTTTGTTAGGAACTTATCAAAATGCCACAACCCGAATCAACTCTACCGATAATACTGCATCGCATTTAAGCGCAGCATTGTGCTGCTTTTTGAGTGTTGAGCCCATATCAAAATTTAATTTTTTTTCCTATTAGGCAATTCTTGTACCAACCAATTGATTTAGATTTGCTCCGAAAATGATTTGGGGTTTAAAATAATCTGTCTGATTCAATAGTATTGCCTGTTTTGCTAAGAAGTATTTTAAATAATTCTACAGGACACATTTTTGTTTCTCAAGTATAGTACCAACCGTTGGCTGTCTGTGAGCTTTTTGTCGCCTCCCATTACAGTTTTAGTGAAGATGAAGTTGTACTCTAGTCCACCTACAAGAAAAAAAATTTAGTTCTAGACAAAAAAGATTTTTAACTTTTACTGTAGGATTTCATTCCTGGCCTACTTCTTCTGTAAAGTAACTTATCAGGCAAAAAGTCGCTTCTCCACCTCTCCATGCCAATTCAAAGCCTCTTATATGGTGGAGTTATCTTTGCAGTCCTTTAGGAGTGTTCTCGTCCCACATCTCAACCATTTTCAGATGTTCTTCGACACTTAACGCAGAAAAGCTTTACTTTCTTTTTATCTTTAAATACATCAAAACTTTCATTAACTTGAACGTAGTACATTTTTTGCAGTTTTCCGTTCGCAATTTGCGTTAAAATAACGTTTATTCTCAAAAATGAGTTATTTTGTGAAAACTTAAAAATTGGGAATTGTTTGTTAATGGTCTATTTAAAGCTAGTTTAATTACAATAACTTTCTAAGAGCTGAGGCAATAAAGTAGGATCATAGCACTGTGTATTATTTCTATTTGAAAAAATTCTAATATGTACTCTCGTTAAGGGAAAAATACTAATAAGAGCACAAGAATAAAGTGCTTTTTAATATGTAAGTAATTTAAAATTATGCGGAGTTAAATCTCTAACAAACGTTAAAGCTGTTACATTTAGGGAACTTATATCAGATGGTTGAATCGTTTATTAGCAACCAACAGATTATTGCTCCAAAGTTATCGAACTTTCCTGTAAAGTAACTTGGTTATCAACTTCTTGGCAGCAATTTGATTTTAGTTAATTACTTAATTATGTCGTAAAGTTTTAAGCTAAATTGGCATTAGATATTTATATCGATTTGGCTAAGAGAGCCTTTGGTTGGTTTATATTGTTGAAATTATATGGAAATTATTAATTTTTTAACCCAGATAGCATATTTCGTAGTATATTTTATGGCCCTTTTACGTTCAGGAACGTGGTTGTTCGCCGTATTTTAACAAATGAAACATTTTTTTTTTGTATTAAGCGTAATTTTATTACTATTGCCTAGCGCTTGACCGTAACAAAGAATTAAATACCAATAAACAAATAGCAATTAATAACGGCTATTCACATGAAATTGTTAATAGGATTAAAAATAAAATACAATTGTGAAAAGATCAACAAACTGCGTTTAACCCTTCGCAAAATAACCTACACAAAAAATATATTTCTTTATCTTACAAAGATCCAATTTCTACTCAGATAGCCTAAGTATTTATTAAAACTGTAAAAGATACAACAATCTACATTAATCATTTAGTCAGAAATAAAGAAATCGTTTGAACTCTTGACAAAAGCGGAGTTTACAAATTATCATGTGGTAGTTGCCCAGCTCTTTACATTGGAAAAACCGTAAGATAACTCGGAATAAGAATACGAGAACATGTCAACCGACCAGGTACGTCTGTATTTGTACAGCACCTCAAATTTAATACTTAATCATATTTTCTTACCAACTTCTAACAGCAAAATTTTACATCAATTTGATTATAAGAACTTCAGAGAGTCTGAATTCTATCTTGAGGACCTTGAAATCCATAGACATTCAATTAACTATCCAAATCCATGTCTGAATTTAAGACTTAATGAAACTAATAACCGAAATCCAATTTTTAGACTCTTTCAGCGATAAGAATTTATTATTTGCCTTAAGCTACGCTTGTGGACTTTTGACTCCTCCCATTTTATTATCTAACAATAACGGTTTTGTACATACAGATATCATAATTTAAAAATCCTGTTTATATTATTTCTTTTTAAACAATTGACGGAGTTACCTACCTTTTTATTCGTTAGGACTTATTTAAAGTTTTTATACCACTGTTCTGTTTTCTATTATTCGTCATTTTGTGTACAGTAACTACTTTTTATCTGAGATATCCCTCACCACTTTGTGTCTATGTGTCAAATGTCAGTCGGGTATTGTTTATAAAATATAAAACCACTACTAGCGAAAATTTGTTTATAAATTTTCAAATATCTTATTAATATGTTTCTTGTCCCCTGGATATAATTAGACGAGTAGGTATTTTCACGTAATTTGTTCCTTCTGTGTTTTTACTCTTGTTTGTGTTTTTCTTTTAGAACCTAAGCCCTGATGATGGTCTTATAATGGGCCGAAAGCGCTAGGCAATAGAATAAAATTACGCTTAATACAAAAAAAAAAAAATGTTTCATTGTATTGTTATTCCAAAGTCACTGTGATGACATTCCATACGGCGGTAAACAGTCTCAAAGAGACCGACGTTTACCGCCGTATGGAATGATTGGAATGTCATCACACTGACATTGGATAAATTATACTATTTAAGTAAGTAAATAAGTAAATTAAAAATTGTGACACCTAACTCAAATTTCGTATTTGGACTAACTTACTAATTTGCAAGAACATTTCCATATAAAATTTTGCTGTATTTCTAATAATTAAGGTACTTTACTCCTAAGGCAATTTTGAAAAAATGGTATTTACTTCCTTACTATTAGCCGCAGGTGAAATATGAAATATGCATTTATAGTTTTAAGGCATGCACCAACTTTTATAAAGAATAAAATTTTCTGAGAAATCGGTGATAAAAACTTTCCCATATGTTGCATACTTTCTTGGACACACTGTATATTATACAGGTTTTAATATACGCAATTTCATAACACCCTGTATAAGCATATAATTTAAAAAGACGATTAAAAATTTAAAAACAGTAATTCTCTAAAATGCTAATATACTTACCAGCAATTACTTTCTCTAACCGAATTGCCCATTAAATATGAGTAATAATCACGTTTAACTTCATATTTAACCCTAGTTTTAATACCACATTTGTTTACCCCATAAAAGTAATCTCGTATTTAACCACGACTAGTACATAAAGTGAGATAAGTGTTCCTGCAGAACACACAGTCTAAGGCTATCAAACTAGAGACGATTCAGCTAGTTTCAAATTATTTTAGTGCTACTTAAATTTCCAAAACGAATTATAGAGTCACATTTAGAACATATTATCCAAGTCACAAGATAGAATGCAACCAGCAGAATATCTTGAATACCAGAATAGAGACTATCGGATCATATATAAGTTACCGTAACTATATAGTCAATACTTATATCGACTGTATCGATGTTATTTGTATCTTGATATTTATCCATATTTTCTGTATATCGATATTTGACATTTGGTTTTTAATCCCGCCCACGTTGGGCTTCGACTACCATTTTTTAGAGCCCTGTAATTGTTTGAATTACATGTGTCTAATGGTCGAAGAACCTGTTTGATTATTGACTTCTGCGGTTCGGCAGCGACATCTGGTAACTTCGGTGTCAATTTTGTAAAGATCCCGTATCCCGTTCTTAGTTGCTATTTTGTCATAATAATATGATACCATTGCTTCCGTGGCGAGCACTGGAATGATTTGATTGTCAAACATCGCAAAACCATTAATTAACGTAACGTTTTAATTTTTCTATAGGATTTTCTGCTGTTTTCCTAAATTTTCACAATTTTTCACTTTGTCATCCCTTCTTGCCCTTTTATTTTTAGCTTTACCACCTTGGCGGATCTAGAATAAAGTCAGGGAGGCTACATCAAACAAGGCCGTAACTGGTAAGGAATTTTTGGGTATTCAGATTGCGTTTATTTCTAAAATAACGTTAATGTAATAGGAAAGCGCCGCAGGCGAAACATATTCGGGGCCATATCTAAAGTTTGTTACGAATTCACCCAAAAGAAAATGTCGTGTTAATTTGAAAGGAATTAAATAGGAATAATGTTAAAGTTAATTTAAAAAAAAAATATTACAGCAAAAATTAGTTTTCTGTTTCTTTATTATCCTTTTTACTCTTTCTTCTAATATTCTTTGGCTTAGAAGAAGAGGAGGGTTACTGAAAGAAAATTGTCAGGTTCTTTGCGGACATTATTATTAAAAATAATATACATTAACAGGGGGGGAGCAATGAGCAAACCCCATTCATTTCCCTACCTTAGCTGCGGCCTTAAGTGAAAACTACAGAATGCTGTTTTCCCAAATTTTAATTATTTTTTACTTTGTCTTTGCCTTATTATTTTTATGGAAAGAAAGAAAAAAACCTAAAGTCTTCCTCCACAAAATTTAATAGAATAAAAATTCTCCAAGGATCTCTACATGTTTCGAACGAAGAAACGTTCATCATCAGGAGACAGGAAGTTTATTTAGGGCTGATGTTTTAGCAGAAGATAAAATGGCGTAAAACCTTAATGGAGCTTTTATGGAATTAAAAAATTGATGTGTAGAAGAGAAATAATATGAAGAAAATTGATTAAAGTTAAACCATACTGAGTATGTTGAAAAAGTTATTAAAGGGGGTCTAAACCCACCAAATAAACTATGGAAGAAGAAAAAACCAACCTGAATAGAAGGTGTCGAAGATTATTTAAAATTTTCTATAAAATTTTTCCAGTTTATGTCAGTAAGACATTATAAAGATAAAATTGTCATATCACAATAAAATTAAAAAATTGACCCCACAAAACACCTTTTGCAATGTAATTTGACCCCACAAAACACCTTTTGCAATGTAATTTACCGCCAAAATAGTTTTAGTTCTATTAAAGGATATCGTACACTCCAAAATTTTTTTCATAATGAATTTACAGAAAAACCAAAGAAATATTTACAATACAGGACTTAGTTGACACTCGTCATTTCCAACATAGAACTGTCAATTTACGACGGTTTTAAATTAAAACCCATTTAGTGAATAGTACGATGATTGTTTTACATGGAAAATCCAAGCATTCACGCTTCTATACTTCACATGCTTCGTTCTTTGGTGACAATGCGGTAGCAGCACGCGAAAAATGTAATATACAGGGTGGCGCATCGAAAACAAAATAGAGGCATTTACTGGCAGCTCAGTTATTTTTTGGAAAAACGCTAAGACCTGTCGATTATGTTTTCGAGAAGGACACAAAATTGGCAAAAATCACGATAAAACGTGCAGCCCCCTGAGCGGGGGTGGCATCACCCCTAAAATCTTAAATGGAAAGGGGGTCGAGTGATACCTTATTTTAAACGTCTTTCAATTCCCTTTATAATGATGATAATGATAAAATTCATGTACAGGGTTTTCCAACGAGGACTGAACAGGGGCTCATTTTGTAACAGCTATTTTTATTAAATTTTAATGTTTTATCCAGTATAATTTAACTTTAACCTGTTTGAAACATACACTAGGTAATAAAGGTATAATCATCTTTGAATCCTTCAAAGTCAAAAAATTTAATATTATAGTAAATTTGTCAAATTAAAAATTAAATATTATAATAAATTTGTCAAATTTTTTGACTTTGAAGGATTCAAAGGTGATTATACCTTTATTACCTAGTGTATGTGTCAAACAGGTTAAAGTTAAATTATACTGGATAAAACATTAAAATTTAATAAAAATAGCTGTCACATGGTTAAATTTTTAATCAGAACGGACAAAAAAAAATCACTCGTTCCAAAAATCGTATAAAAAAAGCTATGTTCCATTTAAAAAACACCTTATTCATATCGTAACTCTTTTGTTTCTGGTTCAAATAAATTTTTGGTTTCATTTTTGAATTCTGCAGGAAAAAGTACATCGATTGGCTATTTTGGATTTTTCTTTAAATACAAGGAAGCTCAAAAATGAGCCCCCGTTCAGTCCTCGTTGGAAGACCCTGTACTTCAGTTCAGTAGTTTTGGAGATTTATTGATTTAAAGCTTAAAGTAGTCTTTAAGCATGGACTATTTCTGGACTATTAAAGAAATTCGGCAAATATATTTTTCACCTTTTTATTAAAAACATGGCTTTTTACATCAGATTAGTTTGTACTACTTTCAGAAGAAATTTGAGTAAAATCATTTACTTAATAGGTAAATGCTTTTCTTTACTACGCCCATGGTTCGTTTATCATTTTGGTGTTGAAAATAGGGATTGGAGCGTTTTTTGTAGCAAAAAAAGTTGTTTCTTGAAGAAAGATAAGAAGTGAATGTCTCGTACTTTTTTTAAATAGGAATTTAGTACATTGTTTGCGATTGATTCGACCAAATTTTGTTGTTAATACCTTTTAACATTTTATACATAAATTAACCATGGTATATTCCACGGCTGAAAGGGTTGAAATTATCGATATATTTTTCGGAAATAATCAGTGTGCTAATAGAACAGCACAAATATTTAATGAGCGACATGAGAATAGTAACGTGCATCATTATAACGGGAATTGAAAGACCATTAAAATAAGGTATCACTCTACCCTCCTTTCCATTTAGGATTTTAGGGGTGGTGCCACCCCTGCCCAGGGGGATGCACGTGTTAACGTGATTTTTGGCCAATCTTGTGTCCCCCTTGAAAAACAAAATCGACGGGTCTGAGCGTTTTTCCAAAAAAGAACTGAGCTGCCAGTAAATGTCTCTGTTTCGTTTTCGATGCGCCACCCTGTATATTATCGTGTATTGCATGTTTGCTCCTCACCCATTAAAATTTGTATATGTATTGTATCTTCTATTACCTTAACCAACTACGGATTAGTTCTATTTTATCTTACTGTTTGAGGATTCGGTATGTTTCAAGGAAGTGAGGTTATTTCAAATTGCTATTACGAAAACTTTGTAGGTAGGTACTATTCATTTTCTCTCTCTAACCACACGATGAAGATATTCCACTGATTTATCGTGTATACTGTGGCTAAGTCGGTTATAAGCACCCAACAGATTTGTGGGATTATTCTCTAAAACGCTTCAAAGTTATCAAACTTGGCTGTAAACTAACTTGGTTATCATCCTCTTGGCCGTAATTCCATACGAGTTAACTACGTAACGACCCTACCCGTAAAAACTTAAGTTTTGATGATATAATATATTATAATAGTTTGTATAATATATTTTATATGCAAGACGCATAATATCTTACTAAAACGAAATATCAACAAATCCTGTTTCATTCATTACTTTTTTTTTATACGGGGTGTCCCATAACTAAGCGACCATACCGCAACAGGAGATAGTAGTCTTAAAAATAGGTCGTTTATGGTTAATTTATTTTGAGGAAATATCCGCGGTTAAAGAGATATAGGGTGATCCAAGTACACATTTATTTTAAAAAAGTGGCGATTTGAAAATGCAAATATGAATCAAATTTGAAGAAATGTTTTTGAGGGCAAAAAGATCAATTTTATAATTAGTTTTAAGATACCTTCTATGTTTCACAATATGAGTTGGATAAATTCTCGCATATACAGTGTGACGATTAAAGTCAGCATCATATGGGATTTTTTTTATTAATAGCTTTATTCGAAATTTGACTTTGACATCAAGTTCTGCTTCGATCGAGATGAAAATTAAGCAAAAAATAGTAGTCACGTGATTCGCATTATCTGTAAAATTTAAATTTTTTCCAAAAAATAGTTCAAAAGTGGGGTTATTTCTGAAAATATCGAAAAAAAATATTAGAAAATTTTTTTTTTAATGCAGTTTCTAGCCCACATGCAAAATTTCAGCTGCATAAGATAATTTGATTTTTTACCCATATTTTATAAATTGCACCACTTTTGCAAAATAAGACTTAACCAACCTACATAAAACTTCTTAGTTTTGACAATGCTTTATTTCAGATACATTTTCTTTAAAGTAGCGCCATATTAAATGTGAGTTTTTCTTCAAAATAAAAATTTATTAAAATTAATTTTTATATGATTTTTTATTAGAACAATAGTTGACTCTTTTCATTAAACTATTTTCTTACTTTCAGACACAAACTACGTTTTCAAAAGTACTTATTTTATATAGTTACCTTATATAGGGTCAAAAACAAATAAACTTTGCATCACATGCGACCAAATTTTAATAGCCCAATTTTGATTTTGTAGAAAAACACACATAATATGGCTCTACTTTAAAGAAAATTTATCTGAAATAAAGCCTTGTCAAAACTGAGAAGTTTTATGTAGGTTGCGTTGAGTCTTATTTTGCAAAAGTGTTTTTTTTTTAATTTACAAAATATGTGTAAAAAAAGTTTTGCTGCTATTGAAAAAAATTCCAAAAGATATTTTTTAATTATGAAATTGTTTGAGATTAGTGGTAAAGGGTAGTTACATACTGAGAAAACGATGAACTAGACGATTCCCAGGCCAACCTTTCCGAGAAGCCTTATCTCTTGATGATGCTACTTTTTACAATAATGTTAATGTAATTTTTTAAATAAAGTATTCTTTGACTTGAGCTCGTTAAAGTCAGACGCTGTATTTTCCGAAGTAAAATAAAATTGTTTTTAAAAATAGTTTTCTCTGTTTTTTAAACTTAACTGGCGCAGTCGGTAGGATAGTGCGTCAACGCGTTTAATCGAACGGATATCGATCGTACGCGTCGATTGCGGTTTCAACCCTTAAGTGCTACCCAAAAGAACCACCCCGGAGAAGCCACGTCAGACAGTCAGCCACCAAGCAGACAACCAAGCAACCACAGCCAATCAAGAATCGGGAGAGGAAAACACTACGTAAGTGCCAATTTCCTTTTCGCCCCTTTTATCCTCTGTTTAAGGTATTTTAGGGATAATCATAGTTCTGTGCATCGCGCATATCACTTAGCTTTTAGGCAGTCTATTGGAGACAAAAATAATTTTAGGCAGTCTATTGGAGACAAAATAATTTTAGGCAGTCTATTGAAGACAAAAATAATTTTTAGCAGTCTATTGGAGATAGAAGTAGATTTAGGCAGTCTATTGAAGACAAAAAGTAATTTTAAGCAGCAAACACATTATTTTTGTAGGCCTATTACTGGCAAAATAGAATTATAGATTGTTTATTCAATTTAGCTTTTGAAATTCATTATTCTAAACAAAATGAGTAAGTCACAAGTGACACCCGCGGTACAAACGGCACAAGGCCCTGTAGCTGTAAATTGGGACCTTTTTAAATCAAAAATCGAAAATATAAAACCCTTTGATGGCAATAGTAATCATTTAAATAAGTTTTTAAAAAGATGCGACGACCTAGTCGCCAAATATAAACCGTTTAACGATGATGATTTAAATGCTCATATACTTGAGTGCATAAATGAAAAACTGACAGGTAGAGCGGAAAACATGATTGCAAATCGAATGGAATTAGACGACTGGGAAAAGTTATGCGCAGCGTTAACCCAGGCTTTTTCTGATAGGAGAGATTTAGATTGCTTAGTTCAGGAATTAACCCGTACTAAACCCCTTAAGGGAGAACATATTCTAAATTTTGGCAATAGACTACAACTACTACGTAGTAACGTTATTCAAAGAATAAGCAATAATAACCAGTTAGGTGAACCCGAAAAATTGTGTCATATTAAATATCATGAAAGCACAGCTTTAAATACATTTATTGCAGGGTGCACCGGCATATTAAAAAATAACATGCACATAAAAAAACCAGCAACCCTTGAAGATGCTATGGCATATGAAAGTGAATTTGAAAATTTTGAAAAACTATATGATAGTTTCGGCGAAATGCAAAAAATGCAAAAAACTAACAATTGGCCCATACAAAAACCAAGACAATTTCAAAATTTTCAGAATCAAAATCAAATGTATAATAATTTCCCCGCATTACCGAATAACACACCGAATATGAATGCGCAAAACCATTTTCAGAGACCTTATTTCCCGAGTCAACCCATAAATATACAACCCCGGTATTTACCCCCGCGAAATTACCCCACGAATAGCCAAGTTTTTGGGAAACCACAAAATGTTTTTCGACCTAACCAAATTCCACCCAAAAATTTGCCTCGCCCAGAACCAATGTCAACAACCTCTAGAAATCCCACGGTAAATACAAATCGCCAAAATTCATATAATAATCAACAGAATTATTTTAGAAATCAATACCCAGATCAAAAACCAAACTTTACCTTTCAAGAACTTTATTTTAGTGAAGAAGGAAATGACTATATACAGGGTGAAAATACATACGATAACAATCTCGACATGTATGGTAGTTATGCTGCTAACCACCAAGACTATCAAACCACCCCCGAACAAACATTACCTGACCAAAGTTACGACGACACCCCATATACAGGGTACAACCAATACCCCATTTACGAAAATGAACAAACTATTACACACGAATGACCATCTGTCCAAAATGAAATTTCAGAAAAAAATAACGAATTGCATTACCAAAATTTTCACGAAACGGGGCCAATAAAAGAACATATATGACCGAAATCAATAGTATATTCTGTAACGGCTCACTCCCATATGTTAAAATCAAAAAACCAAACTTAAAGCTTTTAATCGACACCGGTAGCCTACGGTCTATTTTAAAGCCATCGGTTGCGGAACAATTTTATGCCAATTGTATCTATCACTCTAACAATACGATAAAAACGGCCTTAGGAAGTCAATCAACACAATTCGAGGCATCAATACCGGCTCTCGCAGAATTCGGTACAAATTATAAAATAAATTTCATTCTTTTCGACTTCGACGACTACTTCGACGGAATATTAGGCCTAACTGACCTAATTAATATGCAACTCAATATTGACCTATGTAATAAGAGACTGATTGGACCCAAACTTAATATACCATTTCTTTATCGCCAAACACACGACTCATGTTTTTCATTTTCGGTAAATCCAAATGAAAAAATAGTAAAAAATGTTCCTGTCAACGTACTAGAAAAAGACAGTTTGACAAAACCCAGTAAAATCGACACACTCTTTCTACCACAAATATCAAACCATGCAAAAAACGCATACGCCTTGTCTAGATATCCCACAGACAATGACCTTAACGCCTTAGAGATAATGTCGACCGACAGTGACCCCGGTAACATAGACAACATGATAAGCGAATACCTACAATACCAAGGTGATATCCCGCAATTAGACGAATCGAGTATAAATGAAAATTTTGAGACATACGACGAAAGACAAACAGATACGAACACACCAAAAATCAATATAATATCCGACTTGCAAATTCGACCCCCTGAAAAAAACAAAGAAGACGATAACGAAACGGTGCATACGTCACTAGAACACCCGATAATAAATATACCTATATCCGAACGATGTTTAAATGTTTATAAAAATCAAATCGTTATCACTGCTGGTGATATAGACAAACTACAATGTAAATTAAATAAAATATTTGAAAACACACGCCTATACGTCACAATATCAAAACGAGACCCACGCGAACATATAATAAAAATTTTAAAGGAATTTGTTGATCCCAAACAAACGTTTGTTATATATTGTTGGGACCCAGGAATAGCCAAAATATTCATTACTACAGTTCAAAACTTTTTTCGAAATTCTTCTTACAAACTAATTCAATGTTCAAAATTTTTGGAAGACGTCGAAACACTTAACGACCAAAAAGAAAAACTCGAGATGTATCACACAACTAAAACGTGTCATAGAGGCATTAACGAAACCAAACTAGCCTTTTCGCAAAAATATTATTGGCCAAAAATGTCAGAAGACATCGAAAATTACATAAACAACTGCGAAACATGTCTAACCAACAAGTACGATAGAAATCCCCCAGCAATTAAATTTAACCTAACCCCGACAAGCTCAAAACCCCTCGAGTTAGTCCACATGGACACATTCAAAATACTAAACGAAACCTTTTTAACGGTAATAGATACATTTTCTCGATACGGACAAGCCTATCACATAAATAGTTTAACAGGACCAGAAATACTAGAAAACCTACTAAATTTTATTACGCACCACGGTTTACCTCTTAAAATTACAACCGTTTGTGGTACAGAATTCAAAAATAAAGAAGTAGAAGATTTTTGCAAACTCTACAAAATCGAGCTCCACTTCACAACCCCAAAAAAATAGTAATTCGAACTCCCCAGTTGAACGATTTCATTCAACATTAATCGAACACTACCGATGTCTAAAAGAGGAAAATAAAAATTTTACACCCACGCAACTTATGAAACGCGTAATAATTGCATACAATAACTCAATCCATAACCATAATGTAACCAAATATACCCCATTTGAAATACTAAAAGACCTGCCGAAATTTAAAAAAATTTGCGATTAAAAGTCGAACCGATAAAATAGTACTACTTACACAAAAAGGCGCGTACCATAAAAACAGCGCTAGAAAACCCCGAATTAAACAATGATCGAATTTTCAAATAAACAATGAAAATGGCAATCCTGATTTTAACCACGACACTCCAAGTAATTCAAATATACTGCAACCCCAATGACATACACCTGACAACCCTTAAAAAATTTATTCTCCCGACTTAGGAAACTCAAAACTTATATATAACAAACATACATTTTTGCATTACGTAGACTTAGAATCTATTTTAGTACAACTTGTAAATATAGAAAAATATTTCTTTACAATTAGAAACCACTTAAAACACAAAAACACGAAAACGCGACAAATCCAATTTCTTATCACGGGTTATCAGAAAGCGCAATTCTTAGAACGGAATACCTACACCTACACAAAATATACCAGAGAATCTCTACCCACACATAAAGAACAAGAGAGGTTTATTCATATCATCAATAATAACTATGATAGAACAATATCGATTCTTAGTGCAAATCAAAAACAATTACAATATGGTTTAAGAGTATTTAAAGATGTCATAGAACGAACAATTTATGATCTAAATGATTATTATAAGCTTTCAAGGATTAATTTATCGAATAAATTTAGACTGTCAAAATTTAATCACCTTTATTGACAACCTAGAGGATGCTATTATGTTTGCCAAATTAAACGCACTACATAACGCCATGATGCCAAGTTCAGAATTATTACAAATGCTAGATTATCTAAGAACAATCTATAATAAAAAAAGCAATACCAAATTTTAAGAATATATTGTCGTATTACCAATTTTTAGGAACTCAGGTTACTTTTTCAAAAGCTAAAGTGATATTTGCGATTCATGTCCCTTTGGTTAGACCAGAAAAGTTTACCTTCTACCACCCTTATCCTATTACCCAACACCATAAAATATTCGTTCCAAAATACCCTTACTTGGCACAAGCAGAAGAAAAGGTCCAATTTGAAGAAACTAGTTGCCCCCAACTAGAAGAAGAATACTACTGCACTGAAAATCTCCACCCCCAAGACCATTGCACCCTTCAACTACTGAAAGGCTCTCCGCTAGAAAACTGCCCTGTTCTTGAAATCAAAATACAGGAAATAATAACTGAACAAGTTACACAGGAAGAAATACTCATCCTTCCCAGTAAAACAGAAAGACTTTTTTCGAAATGCACTACCGACCAATATCTCCAAATTAAAATGCCGACGCTAGTGAAAATTCCGAAAAATTGCCAAATTCAAATCGGAGCGAAGAAATTTGTCAACGACGTAAGAATTAAACAAGGAAAACCGCTAATCTTACCCGATGTCGAAATAGGAAATTCCATCCTATCAACCACCTTCAAAACACCAAATTTAACGAAACTGAACTTTGAAGATATCTATCGATTGAAAGATATGGCCAACCAATTATTGCCGATCATCCCAATCGAAGAAAAAGAACAATTATCGAACATTATGTCCTACTTAATAGGAAGTCTAGCCATCCTGTTGACAATATACCTACTATGGAAGTATAGAAACCAACTTCGACCATTTTCCAAATTTTGTACAAGGACCAAAATCAATACCAAATTGCAAGAAATCGATGCCAGAACCGAAAATACCAATACCTCGCAGAATACCTCCGGTATCTTCTCAGCTTAAGGAGGGAGGAGTTACATACTGAGAAAACGATGAACTAGACGATTCCCAGGCCAACCTTTCCGAGAAGCCTTATCTCTTGATGATGCTACTTTTTACAATAATGTTAATGTAATTTTTTAAATAAAGTATTCTTTGACTTGAGCTCGTTAAAGTCAGACGCTGTATTTTCCGAAGTAAAATAAAATTGTTTTTAAAAATAGTTTTCTCTGTTTTTTAAACTTAACTGGGTCAAGAGATACTATAATTCTAAGAGCTTTTATTTATTTTATACAGGGTGTTCAAAGTAAGATTTCAAAAACAACAATTTTAAACTAGTGACTGTTTGAAGGTTGGAGGCAATGATGTTTCTTGAATGATGAAAGAGTTTTGGACTTCCATTGTCCAATTTTAAACTAATTTTTCTCAAGTTTTCCAAATGAATTCCCCTGAATATTATTTTACTACTTAATAAATAATTTCAAAACAAATTATTTTTTTATTTGCAATTTCTTTAAAAATACAAACTGTTTTCTAAATATTTGTCAAAAACATAAATGTTGCTATCCATAATAAAGTTTTATAAAAAAACAAATAGCAAGGCTGCCATGGAAAAACAATTAAATTTAACAATTGAATACATGTTGACATTATTTGTCAGAATAAATTACTTAAGTGTGATTGTGTTAAATAAATGGTAAAAAAATAAATAAATAATAATTTTACACTTTTCACAGATTTTTATTTTGACTCGACATGTTTCGCAACACAGTTGCTTCTTCAAAGGAGTACTTAAAGATGGTATTTTAAAAGTTATAACTTAGGTGTAACAATAAAATTGCAGGTAATTTTCAGGTTGTTTAAATTGTTGGAAAAACCAATAAAAATGTTTACAGGCTAATTAAAGAGATTCAAAAGAGGTGATCTGTTTAAATCCAATTGATCATTAAGAAGAGTGTTGTTATTTTAATGCCTATTTATTTCTAAGGATTCAAGCAAATTTAATTTTGTACTTTTGTTTTCAATAATATGCAATATATCGTAGTTAGGATTAAATGTATGTTTTACTTCTAACAGATGGTTAGAATAGTTACAATCTATTTTGTTTTTTATAAAACTAGCATGATGTTCATTCATTCGTTTTTCGAAGTTTCGGCTTGTTTGTCCGATATAAACTTTAGAGCAATCATTACAGTTTAATTTGTAAAGACCAGATTCATTTCCTTTGTTCAATTTACTTTTATTATTTTTAATGTGTTTCCCTAGAGTATCGTTAGTTTTGAAAGCAATATTAAGATTCAAGTTTTTTAAAACATTTTTTATTTTAGTGCTAATATGACACATGTAAAAAATAAAAATCTGTGGAAAGTGTAAAATTATAATTTTTAAATTTTTTTACCATTTATTTAAGGTGGCATTCTCAACGTCATTTAATCCATTACCAACCTATAACCTATTTCGCGTTGCCTTTTTTAGTTTATTATTAGATTAACTAACATTTAAATAAAATCAATATCGTCGGTACAATATTTAGGTAATATCTGATATATAACAAAAATATCTATTCATTTTATTGCTAATTTTGGGATAATTGTATAGTGAAAGAACAGTGACATAATAATGTTAAAGAAAATCTTACCCAATATTTTTCGCTATACAATTCTCCTAAACTATTTAATGAAATTCCTTGATATTTATTTAATATGTTAATAATTATTACCTATAAAATATGAAGACGATAAGGATTTTATTTAAATTTTGTGTAAAAGCTAGAAGAATTAAATAAATATACGCGAAATGGGTTATAGGTTGGCAAGCATGTTGATACTCCCACCTTAACACAATTAATAATGGATTTCCACCAAGTAAAAGCCGATTCAATTCTATTACTTAAGTGTACTACTTATCTTCTTCTTATTAATTCTGAAATTTGATGAAAACATTCTTATTGGTTAATTATTTTAGTCGCGCTTGCAAAAACTTTACTTGCGCTATTTCGTATGTTTTTTGTTAAGCACTACCTTCAACAAGTTGCTTGATCCGCCACTGTCTAAAAGTGTAATTAAATTACTTATATTTATGTATTTGTTTCTTGTACATTTTGTAATAAATTAAGTATTGCATTGACATTACTAATAACAAAGTTGGAACCACTTTAATTAAAATGGGAAGTTAGAAATTATGGAAGTAGATATAATAACTCAATCGCAAATGCTAGTCTAGTCATTAGATGTAATTGGGACTATTTTCCCGACTTTTGTTAATTAAATAGTATTTGCTTATTGTTTTACAAAATATTTGCTTTTATATAATTATTTTAGCAGGAGACCGGATCAATCTCGTTTAGCTCTCTCGTTTCGTCTTCCGATAATGAGACCGAGGAAAATGGAAGTCAGCGGTGGTGAAACAGTCGTGAAAAAACACATTTTTTGTTGCAAAATATTTCATAAAAATGTAGGTAATGGACGAAATCGAATGAAATTTCTCGCCAGTCATCGGAGATGTGGTGCGGGTTTGTTTTTAGGTGGCTACCTTCTTTATCATCCATCCTTGGAAATTATGACACTGGACAGAGTTCTGTCAATGTACACTTACCTAAAGGGCGACCACTGGGCGACTACCGAGCAACCACCTCCTCCGATCAATTTGCTAAAAAGTCTTGGCAATCTGGTTGCTCAGAAACTGCTCATTCAGTAACTTTCCAACCAATTTGGTTGTTAACCAATTTATAAAAAACATGACGTGGAACTTACTGACTTGCATCTTACACTACAAGCAGGCACATACGCACATACTAAAAAGTTCAAGGAAATTGAACGACCCGGTTGCCAATGTCCATTCACACTACAACCTTCTGGTAATCTGTGTAATCTGCTTTCAATTTCAAATATATGTCCCGGTTCTAGTTTGAACTCTTTTAATCGGTTAATATTAAAAAAAAGCTGTTTCTTCGTTAGTAGTTATAGATGATTCGTTCTGCGCCAGATTTCGGAGGTCCCTTCTGCGCATAATCCAGCAGTGCGTAGATTCAAAGATGTTTATGTTCAAAGCTGTTCATTAGTCGTTCTAAGCCGTTTATTATGAACAGATTTGAACGGCTTTAAACGACTAATGAAATAACGGATAGAACAGTATACCAGAACCGTCCGGATATTCTTGTAATCGAAAATAATAACAAAAAAGGCTTTATAATCGATATACAGGGTGTTTCTCAAAAGACGTCCACCCCTATAACTTTTCTATATTTATAGATATTAAAATGAAATCTTGATATTATGCATAAGAAATGAGTCTGCATTTATTGGCATACTTTTCAATTTTTTAGCACTTTCGGTTTCACCGGAAGTGACCTTGACTTTGATATTTTAAATGGGACATCTTGTATATTTTTGAACTGTGAATAGTGCTGGCTTTTACTTGATGGAAATTCATTACTCCATTATTGTTTGCAATAAAGACTTTAGACATAATATATATTATGTGGAAATTAGACTAAAGTCTTTATTGAAAACAATTGTATATTTTTACTTATTTGGGTTTAGCATAACATTATGAGTGAAATGTCACCTCACTTGTAATTTTTTGACATGTTATAACATTTTTATGTTTATTTTTTATTTTCAATCTAGAGTGCTACAAATTAATTAAATCTGTTAATTTATAGTCAAGTAGTATATGAAAGTTATAATTATGTCACAATAATTGACTTTTTAAGTTTCACAAGCGTTTAAAAAATGAAATTTTGTTTTCTTGACGTTTACTCCATTTTTCGAAATGGAACGATGGTTGTTCACTAGGATATTAAAAACGTGCTTTTTTTTCCAACTATGTGATACCATATACTCCTAGGTATGCTATTTTAAAATTGACACTGAAAAATTTGCCTTAAATATCAATCGCAAATTTAAAAGCTTTATGCATTATCGCCGCCCTCTCTTTTCTAAAGAAATATAGAGGCGGCTTTGAAAAACAATGGAATGGTTTTAAAAAGCAATATGGCTTTAATTTAAAGTTGTAATGTCATTAGTTTATAAAACATACAATACATACAATCTTGCGGCTTCAGAAGAATTTTTCTGTTCCGCCAAAAATTAGGAGCATATCAATTTGTTCATTTCTGGTAAAACTAACCATTTTATCTGATTTACAATGTAAGTTTAATAAACAAATGACATTACAATTTTAATTTAAAACCATATTGGTTTTCAAAACCATTCCATTGTTTTACTAGAAATGAACAAATTGATATGCTCCTAATTTTTGGCGTGACCAGAAAAATTCTTCTGTAGCCTCAAGATTGTATGTTTTATAAACTAATGACATTACAACTTTAAATTAAAGCCATATTGCTTTTCAAAACCATTCCATTGTTTTTCAAAGCCGCCTTTATATTTCTTTAGAAAAGACAGGTCGGCCATAATGCATAACTCTTTTAAATTTGCGATTGGTACTTAAGGCAAATTTGTTCGTGTCAATTTTAAAATAGCTTAGGAGTGTATGGTATCAAATTGTTGGAAAAAAATGCTTGTTTTAAATATCCCAGTGAACTACCATCGTTCTATTTGGAAAAATGGAGTAAACGTCAAGAAAACAAAATTTCATTTTTTAAACGCTTGGGAAACTAAGAAAGTCAATTATTATTATGACATAATTTTAATTTTCATATACTACTTGACTATAAATTAACAGATTTAATTAATTTGTAGCACTTTAGATTGAAAATAAAAAATAAACATAAAAATGTCATAACACGTCAAAAAATGACAAATGAGGTGTAATTTTACTCAGAATGTTATGCTAAATCCCAATAAGTAAAAATATACCAGATGTCCCATTTAAAATACCAAAGTCAAGGTCACTTTCGGTCAAACCGGAAGTGCTACCAAATTAAAAATTATGCCAATAAATGAAGACGCATCTCTTTAATTTTAAATTTTCATTTTAATATCTATAAATACAGAAAAGTTATAGGGGTGAACGTCTTTTGAGAAAGACCCGGTAGGTTGCCCACTAACATATAATTGCTCTAAAACCGAATCGGAGAAAAAATCCAGTACACAAATTTGGAGATAGAGATAAAAAATATATGCATGCAATCTAGAAAAAATAAACATAACTCGAATAATTATATCTGTGGAGGAAGCTATGATGAAAAATTTCAAGTCCAACCAAGTCCTTTCAGGCTTTTTGTACCATCAAATTTAGAAAACCATCATTCTTCAAACTTGCCATGTAGCTATGTAGTTAGAAAAATTTTAAACAATACAGGTTAAGATGAATTTCTTCTTTGTACTGTAAAAGAATACCAACATTACCAACAAAAAGCTGTGAAAGAGAGAAATAAACATAGTAATAATATAACCGATAAGGTTATCCAAAACACTCTAAAACCTAAATTAAATGACTTCAAAGCGTTTTAGAGTTCCATCTAGCAAATCTGTTAATTTCTAATAAACGACTTGACTTGCATTAAATGTGATGAAGTAATATCTCTCGGAGATCTAACAGCTGATAAAGTAAATCGAAACTGGCTTTAGCGTCTGCTGTTTAAAGGTTTCAGACTCCATGCTGTGTCAGTGGACTTTTAACGGTTTGCGGCCAAGCATTTGGGCAGCGGTTTGTTAGATATTAAAGGAAACAAGAGTATATTAACGTACACGTTTTATAAAGCATCATTTTATAGCACGCGTCCATGTTAAAAAACAAGCCGCTTGCGGCGAGTTTTATAACGGGACAAGTGCTTTAAACTGCTTTATATAACACGTATGTTATACTATTTTTTCTAATTTGTAATTTTTTCAATAAAATTAAATTGACTATTAATATATTTGTGGAGACGACTGTGGGTTTTTCCCCCATTTTTCCCCATATAAAAAATTTACAGAATTTTAAATAAATAAATTGACAATATAAAAATTGTTTGTTTTAAAATTCTTAATCAAATAGCACAATAATATACCGGGTGTCCTTTTGAAAAACTTGAGAGAAATTACTTTAAAGTGTGTCTTTTTGAGACCTTATTTTAAACACTTTGTATAAAATAGATAAAATCCATTTCACGTGCAGTATCTCTTAACCTCTTGTTATTAATCTCACACAATGCCGTAAATAAAAAAAATGCTTTCAGATTGTTTATTTGATTTTTTGTTCCACGGCTGCTAAACTTTTTTTTAGTTTTTAATTTATTAATTCTGAACTACTTAAGGAAACTTAATAAAATTATAAACATTTATACAGGACACCAATACAAATCTAAACACCAAAAAATAGAGGGTGTTCGATTTAAAAAAGTACAAGTTTATTTTATCCTATACATGGGGTATATGGGAAAATATTTTCCTGAAATATACCCTTTGAAGCAGTATAAGTTAGCGTAAGAATAAAGTTCCTAACTTAATTCGTATAGGAGTTATGGATGCTTCACGTACTATTGCAGGACCCTGTATACTAGATGTCAGCATAATAATATAAATGAAATTCCAAACTTAATTCGTATAGGAGCTATGGAAGCCTGACGCATTATTGCTGGACCCTGTATATCTATGACTTCAAGCAGTATTATTATTATTTAAATGGTAATCTTACAAAAAAACTTTAAAATATTTGTACGTTTTTCCATTAAATAAATAGTGTCATATTTTAAAAACTAATTTAAATTTTATAGCGCAGGATATTCTATGTAGCTTTCAAAACTATCAAAAAATATTATGCAGTAAAAGTTTTAAACAGTTCTTGACCGTTTGACTTATATTTTTACGACATTTTACAAATTCTTTTATTTGTGAACACGAATTTCATTTTTATTTCGGGGATATAAAAGGATTTTACCTGGGTAAAACTTTTCAAGTGTTATTGGTTTAAGAAGTTTTAAGCTACGAATTAGAATTTGAACTATGGCTATTTTGAAAATCGGTTGACATGCGTCACGGTCGGCACCCATTAGCTACATGAAAAATTAAATATCTGAGAAAATTAAAGTTTTTAATGATCTATTAGCTTTCATACAAGTTTAGAAACCATGTAACCATGTTATGTGTGTGTACGATCAAATTCCTAACGCCCCTTTCTGGTTCTGCGTACTTTACGTAATGCAAATTAGCTAAAAACTGTTAATAATTTCATTGAAAGTAAAATTTATCATCGGGCTGAAATCAAATAGGGAAAGAAACAAAAAACTAAAAGTCTTTCTCCACAAAATCTAATAGAATAAAAATTATTTGGGGGTCTTTACATGCTCCGAACGTAGAAACGTTCATCTTCAGGAGACAGAAAATGTATTTAATGCTGATGGTTTTAGCAGAAGAGAAAATGGTGTAGAACCTTAAGGTTAAGGACCCCTAAAGAATTTTTATTCTATTAAATTTTGTGGAGGAAGACTGTTAGTTTTTTCTTTCTTTCCCATACTTTCAACTCCACTTCAAGCATGGACTAACTCTACAAATTGAAAACAAATAGTTTAGGCGAAAGCAATTTTGTGAATTAATAATAGAGCTTACAAACGAATTTCTTTTTTAGTGTTAGTGTCCTTAAAATGTTAAGGTTAATAAAAACTGTGCACAGGAATATCCACACTGGTTCCTAGAAAATCATACCCAATATAATGAAAATGTTAATGTCTGGAGGGCATTGTTGAAAATATGATAATGGGACCATTTTTCTTTGATGAGAGCCTCACTGGCGAAAGATATCTAAGTTTTCTACGAAATAATCCAGCTCTTGCCACTCTATTTCCAGATAATAATGATCCTCATTTACCAAAGTTTAACCTTATGGTTTCAACAGGATGGTACTTCCCCTCATTATGCTGCTCATATAGTGGAGTAATTAACTAGAGTATTTTCCGGGGCGGTGGCAGGTAGACGAGAGTCAATAGAGTTGACTCCAAGAGAGTTCTATTTTAACCCACTCGACTTCTTTTTGGGACTCTACGTCTTACAGTTGGTGAAGGACATTTTCAACATCTTGCAAAATAGTTCCTTTTATTTGTAGTTTGATTATTTTGTTTTGAAATCTGAATCTGAATTTCTATGCGTTCATCTTCAGCGAGGCGCATTTTGGATGTAATATTAGCAGAGTAAAATTTAAATTTGATTAATATTCACTGCCAGTTTTTAACGTCTCAAACTTAAATAGCAAAATTATCATTGTCAATGCCTTAAAGATTGTGACTTGAGTTCAGAACGTTGCTCGTCGAGAATTATATCAATGGTGTATACCAGCATTAAAGTGCAAATATTTCGTAAACTATTGAAGATAGGTATGATTCAGATTCATCATTCATGAAAAATGTCTAGAATTGATTGTAGAATGTAATAATAAAAAAATTATAGCTGACGTAAACGTAGCATTTTTTTAATTAATAATATCTTTAAAAAGGTATTTCAAACATATTGTATATTGAGTGATTTCTTATTAAGTAGGTGGCATTCTATATACAATGTCACCAGTAAAGTCCGCATCATATGGGATTTTTTTTTATTAATAGCTTTATTCAAAATTTGACTTTGGCATCAAGTTCTGCTTCGATCGAAAAGAAAATTAAGCAAAAAAATAGTAGTCACGTGATTCGCATTATCTGTCAAATTTTAATTTTTTCCAAAAAATAATTCAAAAGTGGGGTTATTTCTGAAAATATCAAAAAAAGTTATTGGAAAAAGTTTTTTAAATGCAGTTTCTAGCCCACCTGCAAAAATTTCAGCTGGATAAGATAATTTTGATTTTTTACCTATATTTTGTAAATTGCACCTCTTTTGCAAAATAAGACTTGACGCAACCTACATAAAACTTCTTAGTTTTGACAATGCTTTATTTCAGATACATTTTCTTTAAAGTAGCGCCATATTAAATGTGTGTTTTTCGACAAAATCAAAATTGGGCCATTAAAATTTGGTCGCATGTGTTGCAAAGTTCATTTGTTTTTGACCCTGTATTAGGTAACTTCATAAAATAAGTATTTTTGATAATGTAGTTTATGTCTGAAAGTAAAAAAATTAAAAATGAAATAGAGGGGTTTTAAATTAAATCATTGAAAATAGATAAACTTTACGTTATTAAACTAAAATTAATTTTCCACTTAATGAACACTTTACTGATGACACTGTCTTCTTTTTTGTCTTAATATTAAGGTGTATCACTCTCAGACACAAACTACGTTTTCAAAAATACTTATTTTATGAAGTTACCTTATACAGGGTCAAAAACAAATGATCTTTGCATCACCTGCGACCAAATTTTAATAACCCAATTTTGATTTTGTAGAAAAACACACATTTAATATGGCGCTACTTTAAAGAAAATGTATCTGAAATAAAGCATTGTCAAAACTAAGAAGTTTTATGTAGGTTGCGTCAAGTCTTATTTTGCAAAAGTGGTGCAATTTACAAAATATAGGTAAAAAATCAAAATTATCTTATCCAGCTGAAATTTTGCAGGTGGACTAGAAACTGCATTTAAAAAAACTTTTTCCAATAACTTTTTTTGATATTTTCAGAAATAACCCCACTTTTGAATTATTTTTTGGAAAAAATTAAAATTTGACAGATAATGCGAATCACGTGACTACTATTTTTTTGCTTAATTTTCATCTCGATCGAAGCAGAACTTGATGCCAAAGTAAAATTTCGAATAAAGCTATTAATAAAAAAAAATCCCATATGATGCGGACTTTACTGGTGACACTGTATAAGGCTGATCCGTTTCTGAAAATGACAAAAGTAATTTTTATGATAATTTGGATGTAGTTATAAGAACTGATGTTTTATCGTTTAAGGATATTTTTAAAGATACTGTGTTGCCAGATCATCCTGAAACTCAGAAACTTAGAAATTTGAATACGATACCCTGTATATTATTTGACTTTTCGATTTCGCTTGATAATACAAAAATATTTTGTGTTTACTATGCCTATCTCTGAGAGTTTTTGAGATATTAATTTATAACTAAAGGGCCGAACATATGTTATTTTTAAAGCATATTTTTATGTTTCGGCTTTATCAAAAAATTTAATAGGTACGTTAAAGGTTTAATGTTCAGTACGGTACTTATTTCAAGGATTTTCCAATCTGAAGAGTATAATAATTATATTTATACTTTGGTTCTACACAAGGTATTTATTGCGGATTTCCGGGGTTTGCAGGTATATTGTTAGGGGTTGTTTATTGTCACTTAATAATGCGTTATTATTATCTGCTTAACAAAATGTATTTATATCGATTTGTAATACATACTTCTGTTTAAGTTTGTCAAAAGATTTCAGTATTTTCAGTGTGAAACTAGTAATTTCAAATTTTTGCGTAGAATGTGGTGGTGTGGAAGGTGGCGAAAACGTCTTCGTGGATTAAAAATTTCCCAAATTTAGAGTCTAGTGGGGAAAAAGTCTTCTGTAAAGCTTCTACAAAAATTATTGTTTGTGAAAAGAAGTTCCAAATCGATCAACAATACACATATTTTTGCTAATACAAGACGATCCTTTTTAGTTGCAAATTTTGGAAAAATATTTAGTAATAAATGCCTTCTCTACAATTTTAGGTTAAAAAATTGTTTACTTTTATTTTTCTTTGTTGTTTTTTTGAATTTTTAAAAAAAGAAACATATTTTTAGAACCCCATCTGTTTCTTTACCTCATTTTACTATAATAAATTAGGAAATATTGCATATTAGTATGCATATTTTAAAGGCAAACAAGGCATATATATGCGCATATTTTGGCTGAATTCTAAGTGCATATAATCCGCCCTTTATTCACTAAATTTTTGGGGCCAAAACAGGCTCATTTTAGTGAGCATGTCAAATATATTTGTGACCAAGGCACCGAGAAAAGCAAAATTTTTACAGAAGGCTCTAAAAATGTGGTTATCCTAGACCTAGAATCTTGATGAATTATTAAAATATGTTTAATCACACAACATTTTAAAGTAGATCACCCTGTACTTTATAATTTTAACGAAAACCAGTATAGTAGGGTTGGGATTTTGACCGTCAAAATCTTTTGTGCATGGTCAATTGACCGGTCAATTGACTAAGGCCCGGTCAAATTCCTCAGTTTTGTCAAAAGAAATAAAGCCATGATTAATTACATAGAAACGTGTCTTTATAAAAAAACAGCTAACAAAAAATAAAGAACCCATTCTGAGGTACAAAAATGACACATAAATATTATGTATAATATTAATCTAACAATACTAAATTACAAATGAAGTAATGAATGAGTGACTGATTGATGATGAAATGAGAGACTGCTGGCAGTACTGGCCTTGGTACATAGCTTAGATAAAGGTACATCATCTTCGTCACTAAACTCACCCCTGGCATTGCCTTTATTATGTTCTTCAGAATAACTCGTTTCATCCTCACCACTGAAATTTAGCGCTGGTTCCTCCGAATTTCCATATTTTTTATTTCCACTGCCACTTAACAGCTTTAAGTTGTACTTTACATTAACAAACTTTCCTGGGCGAGTGGTTTTCAATCGGTTGCGAAGCTTGCTATGGACAATGCCCCATGAGAACCAATTTCTCTCACAAAAGACTGCAAAAGTTTTTGACCGAATTTGACCCGGTCAAAATCTCTCCGGTCAAAATCGGTCAATTGACCAGGCACAACGCTACTAAATGGTATAACATCTTCCTATAACTGTCTTTAGCCGTTTCAAGCTTAGAAAATTAGTAAATTTAATAAATAAAAATGTTTATAGTAGGGGAGACCGTGGATACATTGGACGCGGGGATATAATGGACACATTCAAATTTACGGCCTAAATCTCGTTTATGGCGCCACTGTAGCTAAATTAGGTGTAGAATATCCCGAACTATCCGTGGACAGTTGCAAATAGCCAACGGTTCAGGTTGCACGTTTCGGGAGTATTTTATTAATTTTTGGCTGTTTTCTTGTAAATTTTGAGGTAAGTTCTGATGCCTTTTAGTGCTTTTCTTGTAGTGCTTTTGATGTACTGTGTATATAAAATCCATATTATGCATTATACAGATCGTATTGCTTAGCAAATTGTTTTAAATCATAATGTGATTTTCCAAAAATAATTTAAATTCTATTATGACGCCATTAGAGGATACAATGGACAGACAATGGACAGCTGTCCATTATATCCCTGGCTTGTCCATTGTATCCCCGTGGTCTAACTGTAACATGACTGTTCTATTTCGGATGGTACGCAAAAATGCAATATAAGCATTCCTTAGTTTTTTTTCTCAAATAAAGTTTTTCTCTCACTTTCCAGCTTTTAATTTTAAAATTTCAAATATGTCCAAAATATCCCCGTTCTATGTCCATTCTTACCCCTAACCTGTGGATAAAATGGACAACTGCAATACAGTTTCTTAAATTACGTTGGAAAAAAAACTATATTTCTTAGAAATTGCTATATAGCAAAATAATATAGCTAAGGGATCAGGAAATGCATGACTCAATGCTTGTAAGCACAAAACACTTATAAAAAAAATGATTGGAAAAAATTCATATTTTGTCCAATGTATCCACGGTCTCCCCTAGGCTTTGGCAGATTTTGTAAGGAAACAAATGAAACAGAAAAAATGTCAAATTAATTAAATTATTAAAAACTTAATGGGTGCAAAATATTATGAACTGTTTCGGACTTTTTAAATTATCAAATAAAATGGTAACATTTTCTTAAATTATAAAATGAAAATATTTTATTAATTTATGCATAAGTAGAACGAAATTGTACAAAAGAGCAAATATAAAAGAAACACAAAAAATAAAACTTAATTGTTTGAAATATCTTCCGCTTGCTCTTAAGCATTCATTGTATTGCACAGGAAGAAAAAATAATAACTGACTACTTTTTATGTTTCACAAATTTAATCAGTTTCCTGACACGTGTTTTGGCCCTTGCGGGTCATTTTTAAAGGAGTACAAGAAGATACTCAAGTACTCACGTATCTTCTTGTACTCCTGTGACAATGACCCGCAAGGGCCGAAACACGTGTCAGGAAACTGATTAAATTTGTGAAACATAACAAGTAGTTATTATTTTTTCTTCCTGTGCAATGGAACAACAGTTTCACCAAGCATGTAGCCCAACACAAATTAATAATATGCACTCATTTTAGTATCTGCAACCTGACGCGTGAGCTTGCTACGGCCCACTACGGAACTGGGAACTTTTAGGAAGAAACCAGCATCAGCTGTTAATGTCACATGTGGGTGTCAATTGTCGAAAAGCTTTGTTTTTATAAAAAGTTAACTCAACCTAATAAAAGCTACCGGCTCTAAACTCCACCGTGATAGCTTATATCACCGCTGACGTCACTGTAGCCACGGCCGTCACCGCGGCAATTTTGCGAAATCCTTTACTTTGTTAAATGAATACAAGGTTTTTCCATTAGGAAAATAAATGTCGCTAATAAAACTTGGATATAATAATCGAGATCTTCCAAGAGCTATATAAGGTAACCTTTACAATTTAGCTTAGAATGTAAATATAAAGTTTTGATTTAAGCAAATAATTTAAATAATAAAAGCCATTTCGGAAATAACATGTTTTTGCTTCTTGAAACCACCTAAACTTTCCTAGTTAAGTTTGGATCATTTCAAGGTAAAATGCATCGCCTAGAATCAGTGGCGGCTCGTAATATTTTAGTAAGGTAGGGCCAAATATCCATTACATCCCAGCCCTTTATATGTCTCGAAATTTTCCTAGTGGCTACCGTTACATCAATATAAGACTTGCTCTTTCCGCTAATGAAGGTCGACTTGTTTTCTTCATTTATAACTACAATATCGCTGGACATAAAATGGTTCATGCAGTAATTCCCTTTCGTGTCCGCAAGAGGAGCACCCCATGCTGGTGATTTTGCATTAATATCCCCTGCTAGAATAACATCTTTCTTTTTCCCATTTATCTGGTTCATTATACGTCTACTTTTGTACACTTCTATAGGGATATTTGGTGATACGTAACACCCCACTATGACTGACTTTCCTATATCTACGCTTATGAATCCCTGACTACTATTTACATCTCTTACAGGTATATTTTTGTTTAGGATCAAAAATGCAACATCTGTTCTTTTATCTTTTAACCATGCTGCCCCTTTAACCATGTTCCTATTTGGCTTATTTATAATAAGTATATTCACTATCCTCTCTTTAGCTGTGGCATATGCTAGATCTTGTGCCACTCTACTTCTTCCCACGTTTATTAATAATATTTTAAGACCCATGTATACTTCGAAGCCCAGCATTTGTTATCCTAGTCGTGCCTTTTTCGAGTTGATTCTTCGTTTTCTTTCCAGCTCGATCAACTTCTTATAGTGGGGGCATTTAATTTGATCCGATCTATGACCTTTTATCTTGCAATTCATGCAAAACGTCTCGCAATATTTTATAGTAAATTTACTTGTAAGTCGTTAGTTCAACAAAAGGTCTGCCTCAAGAGCGATTATAATTTGATTTAGGACATTATGAGTTTGAATGTTATTTTTACCCAGTATACGAAATTAAAGATGTTGTGTTCACCTACCTATATTTATGTAGCTTTGATTTTTCATTTCTTTTCATTTTTTCCCAGATATGGACAAGGTTCGGTTCCTTTTCGGGATTAAGTTTCCTCCCCTCCAAACACCGTGCGAGCAAAAATTATTTGCATCAAAGAGGGCCTTGCATCTAAGGACGTAATGCCTAGCCGTAGAGCTTAATACCTATTGGGTGTCAGTAACTAAGTAACTACCTGAATTAACAATCAATCAGTTATTCCGTCATCTTTGACAGTCGTTACAAGTAATTTGATTCATCGCAAATTTTTCCAATTTCTTGAACAATTCACGCAATGGGCTTTACGGAACATTCATGGTTGAAGCGTATTTTCAAAACGGGGTTAGAGTAAATGGTGAGTGGCAATACAATCCGGGTTTGTGCATGGACGATTTTCACGAACATTTTCCTAACGTTGCTTTTATTGCCTAAAAAGAACCGTGGCTGTGTTTAGGGAAACAGGTTCTATACAACACAAAAAAGGAGCAGGAAAAACGTCTGTAAGAACAGAAGAACTTGTTGCAAACGTTTCTGAAATAATGCAAAATACGCCAACAAATTGTATAAGACGCCTGTCCCAAGACGTGGAGATCTTATAGAACATGCAGGACTATTCTTAAGAAGCAGCTAAATTTATTTCCTTATAAAGTGCAAGTATTATAATTTTGTAAATAACAAAAATAAATTTGTATTTGTCTACTTATTTTATTACTCATTAGTTTGGCATATCATGGCATAATATGAATTTGACAAAATTTTAATGTAGATTTGGTTAGATATATCGTCCCCATATATCATTGTGATCTAAACCAAGCCCTACGTTTTTTAATCCAAACCCTCTTTGATGCAAATAATTTTTGCTCGCACGGTTCAACACACATAAAACAAAATAGCCTAATAAACACATCACACCCGCACATCAAACTATTTTCTGTATAATTATTTTTACTAAATTTCAACACACGCCCTTTTTTTCCGCCCGAGTTTTTTCCATTTTTAAATCAATTTCTGGAATGACAAGTTTTTGTTCCAAAGATATTGCCGTAAATGGATTGTCCATTAAAAACTAATCGTATAGGTACTAAGCTTTTAAATTATAAAAATTTAGAAAGAAAAAGAAAGTTACTTTGTTTACGTGAGCAAACAAATAACACGCATTCGCGACAAACGCACCAACAGCTGAATTGCGCCATCGCTAGATATGATATAACTGGCGGGCACGCCTGCCGCAACTGACGAAAAAATTAGGTACCGCGCTATAATTTAAGACTGTTGGTCATGACTGATTGGATGCAAACTGTATGGATACAGGTCATAGTTGGCCGAGCTCTCGACGACAACTACGTTAGCTTTGAAAAATCGCTACCGATTGCGTTCTAGTTTTAATATACTTTGCTAATTACTTTTAAAATAAGCATATAAATTGTAGGTGATAGGACAGCTACTGCCACTGCCTTGAATGTTTCATATTTTTCCTAAACTAGCCCGATAAATAAAAACTCATAAAATGTAATAAAAACTTAAACTAAGGCGGTAAAAACCAAAAGTTATAATATTTGTTTCATTATATGCTTGTAAAGCGTGACAGCTATAAGCCATAAAGGAGCATCGGCCAGTTTTTCTCGTAAAATCTGAACGAGTTTAAAACTTAAATGAATTTTAGTCCAAGAGTAACATTATTTATTTTACTCTATTTGGAATTTTCGTATTTTAAAATATTAAGGAGCCGACAGACTGCGGCTTTGCTGGCTACTTTGCTCGACGAACTTTCTGTTCGAACAAAAATAAAGCACGGTGCATATTTTACAGTATAGAGTCACAGTAACCGTCGGATTTCAGGTTTATATATATATATATAACATTACTACCTGAAAAAAATTTTTTGAATTTTTTAAATTGTTTAATGCCTTTCTTGTATACACTTTAAACATTATCAATAAAAAACTGGGGTTGCCATTAAAAAACATTATCGACATCGTCACATCTCTAATTTTCGACACATTGTATCAACATTTTTTTTTATAAAAAATACCACATCTTAAAATTTTAATGCCCATGTCCCAGCATATTTCCAAAAAAAAACTATATTGGATTTACTGAATTTATTTCTAGTTACAAACCCTGTTATCATGAAACACGACAGGCTGTTATTTTGTCGATTTGAGCAATATGTATTCTAATCACAATGCGCAGGATGTTGATTTAAAAAGATAATAAAAAAATGTACTACCACTACTACAACAACAATAAGAGCAACAACTACTGTAGTAAATGAAAGTGAAATTTTCTTCTCTCCTTATAGTGACAAATACGTAGTTTATACTGCTGAAGTATTATTTTTTCTACAATAAAAATTATTCGTTTGCTCTCTGACTACAAACGAGTTTAAAACTAAAACCGTCGTATATTCTTATTTTTATTTAAACGAAGGACATTTTAACCAAGTTTCCTGCTATGACTTTATGTCCTTGACGTTTCAATTGCGAATTTGCGGATATTTGCTGCATAAATTTTGTTTCAAAAGGGAAAATTGTATAGGGATTTTAGGGATTTGGATTTTAGAATACACAAATAAGACAAGGATAAAAACATTCAATTTTTATTGGCTAATGAAATAGTGATTTGCTAAGTAGGGAAACGATTCATTTTCGTACCTTTGATATCCAAGTGTCACATTAATTTTTTGCCTAATCTGCTTTATTTTTTGCTTTCCTGGAACCACAAGATCTTATTAGATCTGATAAACAAATTACTAATAAAATAATAAATTTAATCATGCGTTTGTCATTACAAAATTTGTTATAAATATTTGTACTTCCTGATGATGGTATTTTTGACCGAAACGCGTTTTAACGCGCCCATCCACCGGAGCAACATTATGACAATATGTCGAAAGCAACAATATGGAAAGCCGCAGAAATATTTACATCAATTCAACATAAAACAATAAGTGTATATAGTGTTGAACGTGACATGTCCCCCAATGTTGTACCGAACAAAGTTTCGGGAAGCATTTGTTGTTGAACGCGAAACACGATGAAGTGGTTCCAAGAAAAAGTGCGTTTTCAGAGAAAAATACAGAGAAATAAAAGTGCAATGGAATATAGAGAGGTACATACTTTAGAGATTTATCATAAGTAGCCAGTAGCCAAGAACCGCAATGTTAACAGTACTCTTGTCGGATATCAAAATTATAGAAGTAACCTTTGTAAGAACGTGTACAGGGTGTTTGCAAAATATGTGTACAAAATGCTAGCCCAAATTCCTGAGACTAATATGAGGATCTAGCCCAATTTACGGCAGTCCAAAAATTGACAATTTCCAAAATCCAGTGTGCCAGTGGCTGCTCTTTTTTAAGGTCATTTGGTCAATGTAACTTAATAATTATTAAGTTTTAATAAGGTTTACAAGCAATCGAATCAGCCAAACCCCGTTTGTTTCGTGTACTATTACTATAACCTCTAAAATATCCCTCTTTTTTTACCAGAGTTTATGATCACAGCCAAGCACGTTACTTATCGTACGTTCCTCGTATATTAGGTTCAGGCAACTCTTGACCACCGCTGTTTGCTTTCCCAGAGAAATTTTAATGCGCAAGCGTGCACGAGAGAAATAAACGCATGCTACTACTGGAACGAAAGACAAAGAAAAAAAGTCCTATAAGGCTATAAGCCATATCAAGTTTCGATGAGGTTCCGACAAACGTTGCAATTTTGCAGAAACGTGTGGGAAGGGGGTTACGATGCTGAGCAGTTCTTAGTTTATTTTCTAGGAAAATTAATTTGTTGGCTTAACCGATCGCTGCAGTAAGGAGGGTTGTATAATGTATATTCAAATATGCATTGTGCGTTTGTCATTATTGATATTTTTTGTATTTTTATTTACTTTTTAATTTACGTACGGGTGCCAGTCGGGTTTGATTATTTGTTGATTTGTCATTATTTAACGAGTGTTGTGTTAAATAGTTTATTGTTCCTTGTGTTACAAAATGTCGGTTGTAAAAAATATGATTCAGGAACGATTATTTGCATTAGCGATATTATCAGCCGAGAAATATTTTGTAAGTGTTCCAAATTTTAATGAACAGTTTACACCTTAACTTCAAATCATATTTTATTTTTGGATTTTTTATCAGGTAAAATTATAGTGTTAACTTTTTTCCCACGAAGACAGAAATTAGTGTAAATACATCAAATTAAAATTTTAATAGGCCAAAAAATACTTTTATGGGCGTGGCACTCAAAAAAATGTTGCGATTAGCCTGCGGTGCTGTTAATGCTAGGGCTGCACCGAGTACCGAGTAGTTCGGTGCTCGGCCGGAATTTTCACCGAGTAATGAGTACTCGGTGCTCGGTCTTATATTCATTACTCGGCCGAGTATAGTAGAATATTAAAAGCAATCCTTTTCGGCATGTCAAAAACAGTAAGAAATCCTCCTTCTTTCCATTTTTTAAATAAACACCCTGTGTTTTTTTTAATTTTTAGATTCTACATAAAATTATAATTATTTTTTATTAAAATGCATTTTTAGTCCATACTTAATAGTTTCCGAGATGTTGCCCTTTTGAAAAATATCATCAGCCGAGTACTAGGTACTCGGTCAATACCATCAGCCGAGTACTCGGTATTCGGTCAATTTAAAAAACAGGGCTCGGTGCAGCCCTAGTTAATGTATCCTAACAATATTAAATGACCCCCCCCCCCTTCATTTTTGTAATTTTTTTTCCTAATAATCGCATAAATTGACATATCATGGCAATCAGTCGTTGGCTTTGAACGTTACTTATCGTTCGCGCGGTGTTTAATTTGTTTTTGTGTGTGACATAAGCAAGTGGGTGATTCTAAAAATACTAAACGTGAGTTTTACAGTATTGCTGCAGCAGAAAATTTTCCAGATCTTTATCTTTAATTTGTATGTTTAAGTGTTGCATTTGTTTTCCAATGGTTTTAAAAATGCTCACCCATTGTTTTTAATAAAAGGATTTTGACAAAAAAAATATATATAAAGTAAAATTTCCTTTTTTTACAACCCATCGGCAACATACTCTTATCATACAAATAAATAAAAACGTTTTGTTTCTTATAATGTTGTCCTGTTCCTAGCGTTCAACAAAACTGACACCCTAATCAGACATTTTGGAGAGAAGCTATTTTGTGTGCTATGCAGATTAGTCCCTTCAACTTTGACAGATAGCGCCTTTTATGCTAGTTCAGCCTTTACAAAAGATATATGAAATATAGATATAGATATAGATATATACAATATATCTGAATATTGTCCATAAGTTTCTTAAATTTAATCAAAAATGATTTAAGATAAAACAAATAATTAAATTATTGCACATTAAAGCAAATTTTATCACTAAGCATTAAAATATTTAATATAAATTGATTAAAATATAAACCAGTAATGATTCTGACATTAATTAGAAATACAAACAAGTTTTGAGTAAGACTGCTTAGTCACTGACTATTTGATATAATCAGTTGACCGAGTTATTTTTTTAAATTAAACTTGTTTGGACCTAGATCTAATCAGTATTGACTTTATTTTGATTCAAAGTTTTATCATTTTTTAAGTGTGCATCAGAGATATATACAATATACTGATAGTTACATAAGCATACAGTTAACGCACCCCTTAAAACTAGAGCTGATATTATGAAGAAAAGCTTGGTATTTTGGAAATTCAAAATAACTTAAATAACCCAAATCAGATATTTTTTTTTGGCACCAAAGCAATGACATATAAAAACGTAGCCAATGTGCCGATGCCATTAAATAAGGAAGCTTTTCGTGAGAGAGTTAACGTTTACTGTTGCGTAAAGTACGGATCTGTTTGAATGGCTTCCGTTATCCAGTTTATGGGGTACCGATAATTAAACTCGGAGATTCTGGAAGGACCCAGCCTATAATAGGGCCTACATAAAACCGCCTCTGCTTTTATTGTCCCTCTTTGCGTGTCATATCACTTCGGGCCCGAATTAAATCGTGCTGACCGCATTGAATTGCGGTCGAAGACACTGGCGTCTACGTTTTGACAGTCATGATATAGCGCATTGCCAAGTTGTAGTAAAAATATGAGTTTGGAATATTAATTTTTCTTTTAAAATTTTGACGATGCCACAGGGGCAATATTGGTTTCGAGGCTGGCCCAGCTGCCTTTTCAGGGTTCACGTTATTAAATTAAAGCTAGACAGATGAGGCCGGTTTACACAAGTAGGACAATAAATCATACCATACATAGACTCAATAGAACTTTTAATAGGTAGAAATTGTTAACAGGCTGTATAAATGGCACACTATAATATCTCTGTAGGAATGGGGATTTGGTTTTTATAGGTTGCCATCAACTAATTTGAGTTGGCAGCATCATTCCAACTGACTGTAACTTCGTAGCGATCGAAGCGCGCCAACTATAAAAATACAGGGTTATGTTATTTGGGTTTGTTGAAGGGCCAAAAAAAAATACCTAATAATAATATCTGGACATCATAGACAATTGTAAACATTTCTTTAATATATTATTTATAATATCTTCATTCATTCATTACCTTTTAAAAGAGATATCCATGCTCTGTGACACTTTTCTCACTATTAAAACAATCATGCACTAAACACAGTGGCATTGTTAATACATATTGTTTTAAAATTTTATATATCACAAAAATAACAACAAATTGTTCATCAACATTGATGAACACTACAATAAACACCCGAGCAAGTTAATAAACATAGTTTTGATTGGTTCGCGAATTCACTGTGGTTCGGCGTGACTTGTGTTTTTGGTTGACGTTAATATAATTATTTCAAACGGTTGCCAACTTTTTTCTAGGGGAAAAAATAATTCCTTGATCTCATAGCCTCTCCATAAGATGCTGTTTTAAATAGGTACACAGGCCTAATGGGGAATAAACATTCTACTGTGGCCTGTGGTAGATACTCATATTATTTAGAAATAGTAATTTCTTTTGTGCTTTGTTTTAAATTACATTTTTTCTTCTAGTTCAATAAAATTGTCCTGAAAATAATACCAAAATATGTAGATTTATAATCATCATTGAAAAATGTATTTATTTTATTACAAATCGTTTTTAAAGCTTGCAGAACCTTTCCATGGACATTGCTATTTTAAGCCCCTTAGGGGGCAGAATTTGTTGAAATGTTGAAATATGTTAAAAAATATTTTTCCAGTACAAAAACTCGTATAAACCCTTATCTTTAGGGTCAGATGTTAAAAAAATAATGGCCAATCCGCACCTATGCATTTTCACCCTGTATTTTTGAATCATGGTTGCAACAGCTGATTTTATAATTTTTTAACCCATATTATGCATAAAAGTCCTGATATGTTTTGGTTGTTGATAACCTTTCGTTTCAATATTGGTGCAATTTGAAGGAATACAAAATCGGTTGATTTTGATAGATACAGTTCTAAAAGTGCAATGACGGAGTCTTTGCTCCAGATAAGTCGTCTCCAAGCCCAAAAAGCAGCAGAAAAACGCAATTAAAACCACATATTATGGTTAACACGACAGATGTATTGTTTATTTTTCTGTCAAATGAGCGAAGTTATATTTATAAATCAATTTCACCAACAGAGATTTCTTGGGAATTTTGACAAAATCGCATGGAGGTGTGCAAGTAATTAGAACTTGTTCTTTTTCAAGGGTAAACTTTCACGCACGCTGAAATGCGTAAATGTGAACCCCAAATTGCATGCAATTTTGTTGCGGGGTTAAAAATGCAGGGTGGAAATGCATAGGTATGAATCAAGTTTAAGAATAAGTGTTTAATTACTTGCATTTTGGGAGTATTTATGCTTCAAGAAAATCTGATATACAATATATTCTCAATATAAACGTTTATACCTCTTTTTTACCCCTTTAGGGGCCTATCTCCAAAATAATACGAAATATATATTTGTTATTCTTATAACGTATCCGCTGTCTATAATTCTATTGGTCTAGACCTTAAAACTAAATATATTTTAACTTTTAAAAAAATATATAGTATATACTGGGTATTACTGGGTGTTGTAAAGGTGGCTTTTTTATTTTAGAAGGGGAAATCTATCTATATGTAAAGTGTACTTTTTAATTTTTAAAAGGAATCTACCTATATAAAATATCGGTTCTTTCGGTGGACGGATGGAAAATGGTTTTCCAACGGTATCTCGGGCGCCACCCCTTGGATTAATGTGGTAAGGGGCCCACGATGCACCAGGTAGCTTGTTACAGTGGAGAAAATTAAACCAGGCGTTCAACTACGCATTTAGCGACTATTTTTAAGCGTCCTGAAAGAAACAGTTTCGGAGAAGGAAAATAAAACAATCGGTTCGGTACAACATTTTGTATTAATAACCAAAACTTGTTAAATTACAATGTGTCGAAGTGAATGCGGTGCAATGATATGAATGAAAGAGGCAGAAGGAAGAGTATGCGTGTATGCTTGCGACAAATCGGTCTTAATGAAATGACATGAAATGATCCGGCTATTCTATCAATATCGGTTTTGAACAATGCGCATGTTATCAAATTCGCAAGAAACGCGGCGGTTGTCTCAGCGGTAGCGGTAAACGGTCGCGGTCGGTAGCAGGCGGCAAGTAAGGTTTGCGGTTAACTTTATCAGATTCGGTCAGTGGAAAGGTAACGCGGTACGTAGACTTGCGGCTGTGCTTTAGAACGCGGTTTGTTTGTGCTATCTACGGACAGGTGTGCGGTATTTGCGAAGACAGGCGCGGATGTAAAACTTTAACCGAGGTGGCCGGAAAAACTTCCTAACTAAGCGGTAATATGATCAACAGTTGGTAGCGGTTCGGTAAGGCGTCGTTTCCCTGCGAGTACGCGGCTAAATATAACATATTAAAACTAAACTTGCGGCCGAACGCGTTCTGGTATTGAAGTAATGTGTAAGACTGAGAAGGTACTATGTGTATGTGACAGAGACGGTATGTGTGTGTGTATGCATAGAAAACCCCGATATTTACCCGTTTAGTTAGAACGAGACAGGATCCCTGCAGAAATCCGGTTTCGTATTGTTGCAAAGAAGACAAAAATAGCTGAAGGCTAAGAATAAGACAAAGCTACCCGGTCTTACTCCTGGAGCAGCCTGGTCTCATAGGTGAGAATAATCGTTGATCGGTGTGTGTGTGAGAGTGAGTGAGATAGAATTAAGAATGCGACAGAACTACCCGGGCTTACTCCAGGGGCAGTTCGGTCGCGTGTGTGTATGACAAAGATAAAATAACGGCCCGCGTGTTTTAAAATAAGACAAAGCTACCCGGTCTTACTCCTGGTGCAGCCTTGTCCTATATGCAAGAGAAGGACAATGAAGTGTTCGGCCCGGAGTGTGTGTGTGTTTAGATTAGTTGTATTAAATGTAATTCAAACGAGACAGAACTACCCGGTCTTACTCCAGGGGCAGTTCGGTCGCGTATGTGTATGACAGAGATAATATAGCGGTCCGCGTGTATTAAAATAAGACAAAGCTACCCGGTCTTACTCCTGGTGCAGCTTTGTCCTATATACCAAGAAACAAAGAAAACATATGGACGGCCCGGTGTGTGTGTAAGAAAGTGTAAGATAGTACCTAAAACCTGTGTGTAAAAGTGAGAACAATACCTTATAACCAGAACGTGCAGCGGTCTACGAAAAATGGAAGCGGCGCGGGGGAACGGCGGGTCAGGTGGTGGTTTCTTACCGTCGGAAGTCGGTCGGTCAGCCTCGGTGGTCGTCGGTCGGATCGGGAGCGGTTCTACGATGTCAAGCTGTAGCAGCGGTGAGAACACGAGTTCTGATTTAAAATATGAAGCTCCGGCGTTTAAATTGACTCGGCGAAACTACGTCACGGTCGTAAACGCGGTGGTACCGTACGCGCTTCGATCTCGCGCGGAGGCATCTGGGGGTACGGTACGCGCTTGGACTTGGCGACGCGCTCAACAGTATCAACGAGTGTGGCCGGAAAATGATGAAAAGTATTTTCTCGATGTTTCGCGACGGAAAACTTAATAGATTCGAACAGTATAAATTAAATAAATTATTTACGTACAAGAATGAACGTTGTAGCACGAAAAATAAGAAAGTAATATCGGACACGCATACTAACCTTTAAAAATATAAAACAATGCGGTAAAAATATTAAAAAAGTGTGTTTAAAGTTTTCTGCTTTCGGCTCGTGCTTTTTTTTTCTTTCCTTCATCCGTCTCCTGCACCGTCTTTACTTATTAATATTTTTGTTTTGCCTTAGTACAGAATTTATATAGTGTTATTAACATGATCTTTATTTTGTTATTTAATTTCGGATGACTGAATAGGTTAGACATTTAATTACTAAACTGAGGTTAAGTGAAATACCAACCCTTGTTACTAGCAAGGGATGAACTTCGCCCTTTCAGATAACATTGAATAGGATTTTTTTAATTATTTTTTTATTATTATCTTCTTTCTTATTGTAATGACAACACCGTTTGTCATTAAGTAAAAAAAAAATAATTAGTTTTCAGAATATTGTGATACATTAGAGTGTGTAATACCAGCGGATCTGGCAACGTATCATGAATGGTAGCATAACAGTTAATTTGTGACCGTTACCTCCCAGACGGTTTTGTCGAAGACGGCTCGAAGCTCGGCCATTCTGACGACACAGTTAAGCATGTAATTAAATTGCGTTGTTCGAAATAAATATCTCCGCTAACAGGGTTGTCTGGAAGCACAAATTGCACATTTCTGGAATGGTTTATGTTTACACAGCCAAATATTACCCATAAAATAAATTTATGGTATGTTTAATTGCTGGTTTACAAAAATTTATAATATCTCTTCGTACGAGTAAATATTTCTTGCCCAAGTCGTCTAATAATAGAATTCTCAAGAACTTTCTCAAGGTTAAACGAAGGAGAATGAAGAAAGTAATCGTAGTTAACACAATAATGATTATATTCCGTATTTTAAACCTTATTGAGAACTAGCAAAAGCACCTGCAACCTGCAAGGCTCATGCATGAACAACGAACGTAGATAAGCATACATAGAATCAGATGTATAGTAACATTTTCAATTTCTCTCGTAAGTCAACGTGACCCTCTGTTAATAATTCTGGTACATTGAATTTTTATAAGTTGGTATGAATTCAAGGACCGGACTTAAAAACTATACAGCTAAAACAATTGTCTAATCGGTTCTATGGCTATTATTGCCAAACAATGATAATAATAAATAATAGTAATTTATTTTCAAAATTTTGTTTTATAAATGTTATATTTTAAGGGTAATAATAACTATGAGTTGTTATAGGTATGGTTTAAAGTGTGTCAAAATAGAGTTAAAAACTACATATTGTATTATTATTACGCAACACTCGAAAGTACTAATTAACTGCAATTTTAAATTACAACGAAAAACACAAACAAGAGTAAAAAAACAGCAGGAACAAGGCGACCAGGAGACCAGAAACATACTAAAAAGATATTTGAAAATTTCTAAACAAATTTTCTTAGTAAAGGTTTCAAATTTTAAACATCACCTGACTGACATTTGACACATAGACACAAAGTGGTGAGGGATATCTCAGATTATTTCGTACACCTGTCAATTGCGCCTTTTCGTCCAATCAAATCGTCTTGTTTTAACCAATCAGCTAGTATAATAGTGATAAAACTACGTGGGATTTTAGCGATTAAACGTCGCCATTGGCCCGTCGTATTTTTTTTATAACTTTTTCGGATAATTTCTGATATTTTAATACAATAACATTAGTACTATATTTATTTACCTACTTACTTGTTTTTATATTATAATGCACCCATGTCAATTTATTCCAATAAAGTTGCTATTCTTTATAAATTACACCACATTTTGAAAATACTTATCAAATGTCATTTATTATAGAACTAATCTAAAATTCTGACTTCTGCTTATAAGGCTGGCAACCAAACATACAATTATAAACTTAATTATAATTGTATGTAAGTTTATAATTGTATGTTTGGTTGCCAGCAGTAAACTGTTTAGAAATATATAAAACATTATTACTCAATAGATATGGATGGAATATTTGGCGTTCACGAAATAATCGTGCCAAATACCACTCGACCATCATTTTTTTATTGGTTAAATTTTCTATTTTTCACTCAAACTTTTTTGGCAATTTTATTCGTTGAACTTTGGTCATGTTTATTCAAAGATTAAATCCCTCGAGCTTCGCTCTCGTGATCTAATCGGAATAAACATTTCCAAATTCAACTCGTAAAATTTCCAAACAAAAAAGTTTTCGTGACAGCTGAAAAATTTAACCGATAAAAAAACGAGGTCTTGTGATATTACTGTTGATAAAAACGTAGTTACTATACACAAAATGACGAATAATAGAAAGCAGAAAGGTGGTATAAAAACTTTAAATAAGCCATAATGAATAAAATTGTATAAAAACCTAGGTACTTCCATCAATTGTTTAAAAGAAAATAATTTAAACAGAATTTTTAAATAATGATATCTGTATGTGCAAAACCGTCCTATTATTAATAAAATCGGAGGAATCAAAAGTCCACAAGCGTAGGTTAAGGTAAATAATAAATTCTTATCGCTGAAAGAGTATAAAAATTCGATTTCGGTCGTTAGTTTCATTGAGTCTTAAATTCGGACATGAATCTGGATAGTTAATTGAATGTCTATGGATTTCAAGGTCCTCAAGCTAGTCCAACTCTCTGAAGTTTTTAATGATCAAATTGATGTAAAATTTTGCTGTTAGAACTTAGTGAGATTATTAATTTGAGGTGCTGTCCAAATACAGACGTACCTGGTCGGTTGACATTTTCTTTTATTCTTGCACAGAGTTTTCTTACGGGTTTTCCAATGTATAGAGCTGGGCAGCTACCACATGCTAATTTGTAAACTCCGCTTTGGTCAGATGTAAAACGCTTTCTTTATTTCTGACTAAATGATAAATTGTAAAAATAAAAATATTTATCATGTCCCTTTATATTGTGTTGGCCAATAAGAAAATGCATATCATACGATTTTAAATTGATCTGAGTTTTTTAAATTCATCCACATACTTTGAAGTACCTAATTGTGCTATTATGTAAATTTACTTTATCGCTATATATAGTACCTACTTACTTGTTTTTAACTAAAAAAATACATTGTAGATAGGGCTTACATCCGCTGTAAATTTATGACAAACAAATTGTCAACGGAACGTTTTATTTTAATAATCAAATTCTGTTTAATAAGGAAGAAACCAATTTCTTAAAAGGTATTTTGTAATTATTTGAATATAATCGAATTAATTAGTTATATAAATCACAATCCGCTCTGGCGCTTTTGGTTATTAAAGTATTTAATGTTGTTGATACAATTATTTGTCGCTGTCAGATTATTACGGATTTATATTTACACTGATAATATTATTATATTTAAAACATTTTAATGTATCTAAGTATATCTTTTTTTGTATATTTTTACCTTTTCACATTTTACAATCATTTCAATTGCACAGGAAGAAAAAATAATAACTACTTGTTATGTTTCACAAATTTAATCAGTTTCCTGACACGTGTTCCGGCCCTTTCGGGTCATTTTCAAAGGAGAACAAGAAGATACTAAATTCTACTTGACATTACAAAGGTATTTATATCATTATGGTAACTATTATAGTTGATATAAATACCTTTGTAATGTCACGTAGAATTTAGTATCTTCTTGTACTCCTTTGAAAATGACCCGAAAGGGCCGAAACACGTGTCAGGAAACTGATAAAATTTGTGAAACATAACAAAAAGTTATTATTTTTTCTTCCTGTGCAATGGAACAACAGTTTCACCAAGCATGTAGCCCAACACAAATTAATTATCCTTTCAATTATTCTATGCATACTTTAATGCTTGTTTGCACCAATGACATCGTCGACTTTCTGAACTCAAGTCACAATCTTTAAGGCATTGACAATGACAATTTTCTATTTAAGTTTGAAACGTCAAAAAATATCAGTTAAAGTTAAGCCAACTTGAATTTTGCTTTGCTAAAGATGCAACAATAGAAATTTTGATTATTTTTGGTTGGGGAGATAAAAGTAGAAGTCATAGAGAAGCTGTAATACGTTTAATGAAAAATACCCAAGTAGCCCGCCTTATGGTCAATCGACAGTAGGGTAGCAATTAAGTGGAGCATTTTTCGCGTTGTTAGAGATAGTGTTAAATGTGGTCATTCTGGTATACCTGGGGAGAAAAAATAAACATATTATTACCACTTTAGGATGATTCTCATAGCTCAAGCACACAACTTAGACGTGACTACGATACTCACCAAACCACCGTATCTATTTTTTTTTAAAAGAGAAATTTGACGATGACCCTGATAAGCAAGAGAAATTTTGTGAAATAATGATTGAGCTAACAAATAATCACGCACGAATTGTCCAAATAATTGGTTTTTCAGATGAAGCTACGTTTTCTTTAAATGGTCAGGTTAATAGACAAAACTACAGATACTGAGCCCAAAAAAATTCTCACTGGCTTATAGAAGATCAAGTCAAAGTCTTAATATGACATGATATGCCAAACTAATGAGTAATAAAATAAGTAGACAAATACAAATTTATTTTTGTTGTTTACAAAATTAACAAAGTAAGAATATACAGAAAGAAAAAGAAAAATAATTATATAGCTTACTGAAATTGGCCACCGCCATGCTCCAAGCATAAATTCACACGTCTTTTCATATTTTCGAAAGTGTTGACCAGCATCTCTGGAGAAATGTTACCACATTCTTGGATAATCCTTGCACTTTATAAATAAATAAATTTAGCTGCTTCTTAAGAGTACTCCTGCATGTTCCATAAGATCTTCCCACTTCTTGGAACAGGCATCTTATACAATTTGTTGGAGTATTTTGCATTATTTCACGAACGTCTGCAACAAGTTCTTCTATTTTTACAAATTGCCTTTCTGCTCCTTTCTTGTGTTGTATAGAACCTGTTTCCCTAAACACAGCTACGGTTCTTTTCAGGCAATGATAAAAATCCCCAGCAATAAAAGCAACGTTAGAAAAATGTTCGTGAAAATCGTCCATGCACTAACCCCGTTTCGAAAATACGCTTCAACCATGAATGTTTTGCGCTGTTCCGTAAAGCCCATTGTGTAAATTGTTGAAGAAATTGAAAAAATTAGCGATGAATCAAATTACTTGTAACGACTGTCAAAGATGACGGAATAACTGATTGATTGTTAATTCAGGTTGTTACTGACACCCAACAGGTATTATGCTCTACGGCTAAGCATTACGTCCTTAGATGCAAGGCGAACAAACCCAAACGCTAAAGGATGGACTCTTTCAGCCCATTCGACGAGTAATACTAGAAATATCTTAACAGGTAATACAAAATGTGCAACAGGAATTTGTAGATCCATTGATCTACTGTATTACAATTAATGGAGGACATTTTCAATATATTATAAAATAGTTTCTTTTCATACTTTGTCATTTGTCTATTTTGTTATTTTAAAAGTTTTATTTTGTAAACGGTTGAAGATATATTACCGTGCGAGCAAAAATTATTCGCATCAAAGAGGGCTTGGATTAAAAAACGTAGGGCTTGGTTTAGATCATAAGGATATGGGGACCATATATCTAACCAAATCTAGGTTAAAATTTTGTCAAAGTCTTATTATGATATGATATGCCAAACTAATGAGTAATAAAATAAGTAGACAAATACAAATTTATTTTTGTTGTTTACAAAATTAACAAAGTAAGAATATACAGAAAGAAAAAGAAAAATAATTACATAGATTACTGAAATTGGCCACCGCCATGCTCCAAGCATAAATTCACACGTCTTTTCATATTTTCGAAAGTGTTGACCAGCATCTCTGGAGAAATGTTACCACATTCTTGGATAATCCTTGCACTTTATAAATAAATAAATTTAGCTGCTTCTTAAGAGTACTCCTGCATGTTCCATAAGATCTTCCCACTTCTTGGAACAGGCAACTTATACAATTTGTTGGAGTATTTTGCATTATTTCACGAACGTCTGCAATAAGTTCTTCTATTTTTACAAATGGCCTTTCTGCTCCTTTCTTGTGTTGTATAGAACCTGTTTCCCTAAACACAGCTACGGTTCTTTTCAGGCAATGATAAAAATCCCCAGCAATAAAAGCAACGTTAGAAAAATGTTCGTGAAAATCGTCCATGCACTAACCCCGTTTCGAAAATGCGCTTCAACCATGAATGTTTTGCGCTGTTCCGTAAAGCCCATTGTGTAAATTGTTGAAGAAATTGAAAAAATTAGCGATGAATCAAATTACTTGTAACGACTGTCAAAGATGACGGAATAACTGATACAATATATTTTTATTAAAATAATTAAACTTAATACACGTAGCATTTTTATGATTCACCCTGTGCAATATCTAATTTTTTCTAAAAAAAAAATGCATGCAACGAAGTAATTCGACGATCGCCGCTTGGTAAATTTGTTTTTCATTAAAAATATACATCTGAACTATACTCTCTTGAAACAAAAAGTTATTCGTAACAAGGCAAGCCTAAATATTGTTAAAGTAGTAAGAGAAAAATGCAAACTAAACAATAAATCTCTCGAGGAGGCCTAATTATTGCCGACTCGGCAATGCGTCTTGCTTAGCAGCAAATTGCCGAGGCTGTTTTTTCTTTATCTTAATTAACTTCCCAGTGCTGATACCAAATGCTAACCGAGTCGGAAATATGCCAGTTGGATCTTCGCGGGTCAGGCCCCCCGGAAATAATAGATCTGCATATTTATGGGCGTTTGCTGTTAACGATGGCCCGTTACGCACCGCTCTACTCGTTGGGCGGTTTCGAGCAATATAGGGAGATATGGCCAAGCGAGCTCGTAAAGAAGACGTAGGGCAGATCTACTGGGACGATACTCCCGCCTTTTTGTCAAAATCAAACCATTACAATTGCCATAAAATGCAATCGGCTCTCAATAACGATTTTCTAAACTGTTCTCGTGTTGTTAATTACTATTGTACCTACGGTTAGGCGGTGTAAAAAAAAAAGCTTTAAAAATCGTAAAATGTCAACAGTTGCAGTAAAGATTGCACTTTTTAAAAGAGAAGCCAAGTCCACCTTGATTCCAATTGGATAATTAATATCACACCAGGACAATGATAATGCCAATTCCTGATATTGGTCATATCGACCCCAATTTACTATAAATAGCCCAAGTTTATAGTGGATTGACATTCGGGACAAATGAACTACTAGTTTCCTAGTGGTTTAGAGCCTCGAATAGGCAATTTACTATGAATAGCCCAAGTTTAAAGTGAATTGACATTCGGGACAAATGAACTACTAGTTTCCTAGTGGTTTAAAGCCTTGAATAGGTAATTTACTATAAATAGCCCAAGTTAATAGGTGATATCTGCTGTAAATAAGTCATCAGTGAACTAATTACCGGTTTACGAACCAATGTTTTCCAGATCAGGGTAGGATCTACCCTTATTATAATTATAAACAACACATGGTGCTGAAACTCGTAGTAACATAAAGTGAAATCCTCACATTAAGCCATGACTTTCTGTTAAAAATAATTAATTCATGTTTGCTATTGATAGTACCTACCGATAGTTACGAACTGCTACAAAGTCAATTCCCAAAACATGACAGTGAATGTGTTGTTTAAATTGTTTTTTTATCCACATTTATATTTGCTTTGCAAGCTTACGGGTCTTCATACCTTTATAACTGCCCCCAGACTGAGTCTGCAAACTACACAGTAAAGACTCAAACAAACACAAGCAAAACCTATTTTGCTGTAATATTTTGTATGAATGAATGATGTTTTAGACATCATTCATATAAAATAAATCTACTATCTACATCAGATGTGTGAACGTACACTGACGCTCCAAAGCTGCAATGTTTGCAAGTTAAACTTAAATAAAAGTGACTGAAGGTTGGAGACAATGATGTTTCTATCATTATTAAATAAAAGTATTACCCTGCTTTTATTGACTTTTAGGGTTTTAAATAATTTAAAAAAAACTACTTAGAGTTCGTCGACTTTCTTTTTCGAATCTAGAAAAAAGAAAAAGAAATAGGTACCCACTTTATTTATTCACGTTTTATCAATAATAACAGCACTTTGCACCTGCTACTTTTCGACCGCTTACCAAATTGATTTAAGACTGATAAGGAGTTGCCTAAAGGGACCCATTCACTAGGCAATTATCAAGTAACTAGATTGACAATCTAATCGCCTGCGATCGAATTTCCTAAGATTGCCCTATTAATGTGGCGATGTCAATCAAATGGCAAGCGATTATTGGGTTGCGATGGAAAGCAATTTACACAGATTGCCAGAAGGTTGCTGTGTAAATGGACGACGGCAACCGAGTCACTCAACTTCCTTGACATTTTTAGTATGTGTGTATGAGATTGCTTTTAGTGCAAGATGCAAGTCAGTTGGTTACTCGTCGTGTTTTAATACTTTTGGTGTTTTTGTTTTTATTCGTGTCAAATGGAGAACGCTCATGACGAAGATGGAAAAAAGGAACGCAATGGTACCAAAGAGTTCATGAACCCTTTTTTTTTTAATTAGAAATTATCACTATAGAAGCGCTTTAACTATTTTTAAAATAAAACTTGATTGCAGAGAGATCAATTAGTTGACAACCAAATTGCTTGGAAAGTCACCTAATCAATAGAAAGTTCCTGAGAAACCAGATTGCCAGGAAATTGTCAGGCAGTCTTATCGCACGATTTGGTTGCTTGGTAATCACCCAGTAAATGGACTACATGGGAACATAGCAAGCAAACAGTATAATAAGAAATTTTAAAAATTCTTATTTATTAAACTATTTTTACATAATCCTTGTTTCCTTCCAGCTTTTGTCAAGTAATATTTGAATAAAACTCGGGACAATATCTCAATCATTTGTCGCACTAACGATGAATATTTTTTAGTATTAGGATATTGATTGATTGATTGATTGATGGCAAATTTGAAGGCAAACGGCAATAGTCCATATTTTCTAAGGGAATTATTTCACTATTTTCCATTTCAAAAGTATTTATTTATCTTTTACCTATTTTTTTTTATGTCATTCTAATACATAATATTATTTTTTATTATTTTTATTATTATTATTATTATTATTATTATTATTATTATTATTATTATTCTATTTAACATTTTGTGTACATCTCATTACTGCAAAAGTTGTTTTACTGCTTAGTCCCATCCTCATGGGACGTCTTTTATATTTTATTTGAAATCGATTAAGTAAAAGGGGGGATCACTGCCATTGCCATTGGTCTACGTCGGACGGTAAACTCAGCCATAGCCTCCTAATAATAATCCCGGCTTACGGACAGGAAATGATAAAGGAAGCGGGAAAATGACGTGGGAGAGGAACGCATCCCGAGCATTCCCGGTCGGTGTTGCCTATCTTTATCAAAAATCATAAATCTAAAATTCTGACGTTTTTATGTTAACGGCTTGGCCTACCTACGGTTTTGGGATAGTAGGGGCCTTTGCCTAATCGGTTATTTTGGGTGTTATAATTTTTGGGATTTCGGAAAGCTAAGCCTATAAATAACTCCTTCTCACCTTCTTCAGTTGCTAATCTATAGAGAGAAGAGTTTATATTACACTATTGGATATAAGTATTGCAAACAAACGACAAACTCCTAAAATAGCAAAAATTTTGACTTTTTCAAGCTGCTTAATTATACTTTTATTTTCGTATTTTTTAATGGTAGACTGGAGCACCGTCTTACCACAAAGGCTGTGAAACAGAGTTTGAAATAACATGTAGTGTAAACATTCTAGAAATAGTTTATTAAGAAGTGAGGAAGACAGAAGTATTGCAACATTTTTTACTAATTAAATAAACAAAGAGCAAACTAAGTACTAATAATAAATAACATTTAAAACCATTAACTAGTTTACTATCCGATATCATAGCCAATATTGGCTATAACTTTGGTACATCTTCTTAACATGGAGTTGAGTAAATTGTCTAAGATACGAAGTGGCATCTTTCATGAAACCTTATTAAAGCTTATTGTTGGGTAATAATTCGGTTCATATTAGTCTTTTTACCTCTTTCCATAGGTTTTCTATCGGGTTAAAGTCGGGAGATTGCGCAGCCAGTCTAAAACTCTAATATTGTTATGCCTGAGTTACACTCTTGGGATTAAACTGCTGGTTTGCAAGACTTCTACCTCATCTCATGTTACCTCAGTTAAAAATATTGTATCGCGATTCATCACTGAAACGGACCTTTTTCGAGTCAACGGCAGTCCAGTCGAAATGCATTTATTTCTAGTGAAAATTAAGGGTTACTTTGCCAGTCTCCTAATGTATAACCGTCCCTAATATAATTTATACCAAAAAACCCACTATTAACGAGATACTGAGGGCATTTAAAAAAATTAAATTTTGTACACGCTGACATCAGGCTGCTCATTTATCGTACAACTTGCAGAAAAAATGCAAGCACATTTGTATTTTAGTGTTTATTCTTATTCAAAAATTCTTAAAGCTTAAACAGAAGTACAAAGCGATCAATTTAAAAAATATATTATTTTCGGCTCTAAATGTTTGTATTGCATGATCCTTTACATTATTGGAAAAATTCGTGTCCATTGGAACCACTAAAAATTTAAATATTAGGGAGGAAATCGTTGTAGATAAAATAAATAAACAAATAGGACACTCTAATTAACGCTTATCAAGTTTTTCTATCTTGTTAAAACTTTTGTATTGTTTTATACCCTAATAATTGAAAAAATAGTAGAGTTTTAATTACGGTCGTCGAAAACCGTTTTTGTTAACTATTTCTTCCAACTCTACGGTAATCAATGTTCATTAATAAATAAAATAAATTAATCAAGTCGGGTAAAAACAAAGTTAGTGTCCTGTTATTTATTCTCAACTTTTCCTAATAAAATAAATAACAAAAAACCAGATTACCGGCGTCCTAAATAAGTCATAGACTTTGGTAAACTACAATTACGCGACGCGACGCCGACGGCCAAAATGTTTTACAAACTTTACTGGAGGTAATTTATTAAAGAAATTATTGCAATATAATTAATATTAAATAAAACTTGGTAATTAGTCACTCTGTTTTTTTTTTTATAAACGTTACAAGGAATAGTGTTAACAATCAATGAAAATACATAGCACACAGCTTACCAACAATAATCCAAATTTACGAATTTATATGAAATTAAACCATAACATTACTTATATAATTAATTTGTATTAGGCTACATGCTTGGTGAAACTGTTCCATTCCACAGGAAGAAAAAATAATAACTATAGGTACTTGTTATGTTTCACAAATTTAATCAGTCTTCTGACACGTGTTTCGGCCCTTGGGGGTCATTATCAAAGGAGTACAAGAATATACTAAATTCTACGTGACATTACAAAGGTATTTATATCATATTATGGTAATTATAAACATGTCATAAAATTAAAATTATAATTAGAAGATTGAATGGTCTGTAGGTTTTCCTCACTTTTAAAAGAGCATTATCATTGAAAAATAAAATGGAATAAACTGGCCTTAGATCCAGGAGCAATCGGGAACATCCAGTGGGTACCAAGGGGACTTCTTGATGTCAAATCAAATCAAATCAATATACGCTTTATTGTTATAAAAAAATAATATTTTTCATTAACAAAGCCATTGATCTAAAACTAAGTACAAGTTAATATAGAAAAAGTAGGTACCTGTACTAGTACCAGACTAAATAAGTCATAAAAAAATATAAAAACAAGTAACATAAAACAAAGAGGAACAGACAACTTTTCTATACGTATACTCAAACTCAAACATAGCTTTATAAAAATCGAATACTAAAATGTTTTTCACAAAGCATATTGTCATGAAAATAGGGCATTTTCCAAATTTATTATTTATTTCCTAAATTATTATTATTTCTAATTTAAATCTAGTCCAAGCTTATTTTGCAAACTGCACATAAACATCGGCTTGTTTTATTTATACTGATCTAATTAAACAAGAGGACGATTAGTATAAATAGCAATCCGACAAGCTTGGACGACACTCACTCTTGGGTCACAGACTCATCTTGGGTCAGACTCCGACACACTCCGAGTCCGGGGTCACGTACACTCACTCTCTTAGTGAGGTCCCATCACGACACTTCTCGACGCGTCTCGACTGCCTGTCACGGCACCTGCCATTTGCCGCCCTAGCCAGTAAAGCAGCCCCTGGATCATAGGTATTATAATGTATGTATAACTGGTTTGTTTGTTTACAATAATAGATTATAGTTGTTTTTATAAAGCCTGTCTACCTTTATTAACCTCTCGCAAAACCTAGCTACACCCCCTACATGACAATATAACAAAAAAAAACTACTAGAATTAAAATGTATCCTCAAAAAATTCGGAAACAGAGTAATATTCAAAAAAATCTTCTTGACCTCTTCTTGATGGTGTTAAAAAGACCCCAACTGCTGAGTTTAGGTAGATCGGATCATCGAGCAGTCACCCATGTAGCTTAGCAACGGAAAATAAGCCCAAAAGTGATGAAGATAGCACGGTCTTACAGACATGGAAAAATCCAGCAACTTAGTAAGAATTGTGAAGATTAAGCCCAATGGACACACCCTGTATATAACAATTAAATAACCAAAATGTTCGGAACACCCAGGAAAAACAATTTTGGCTTACCTCTAGCTTGAGGCAATTCACCAGATTATGCATCATGGTATATACAGCCTGGGACTTATCCCACAACAGGAACAGGAAGTATATACGGAATATAGTATGCTTGATATATCAAATTACTTAAAACATACTATAAAGATACGACCTGATCGCACCAGCGATCCTGCTGTCGATGCCTCGTAAAACCAAAAGTATAAACGTCATCGTACTTGCATATAGTACGAAGTGGTGAAAGCGCTAGGAAATAAAGGTACCTCTAAGATAGAATAAAAATAATAAAAAGGGTGGCGTTAAAATTTTAACCGCTACAAGTTGCTGCAAGTCGCTCTTGTGGTGTAATAGCTTGCCTTAACTGCGTACCTTGATTGATCCCAAGATGGGTAGATTTCGTAATCCATTTAGAAATAAATAAACCAAACTGCCGGTTTCAGTTTCAGCTCTTTTAATAAGTAAGTTGATATGCAAAAACTGGTTTTTCTTCATGCCGCCAATACTGCACACAAATATTCTATATTCATAATTATAGTCTGCCTTACGAGTCTGTGGCTACGGCGTAAATAAGTCAATTATTCTAATCAGTCACAGTCCGCAGGAGTGTTGTGTAAACAAACACAGACAATAGAAAACATCAAAAACTAAAAAAAGGAGGGCAAAAAAGAAGCTTATTTGCCATGCGGTGATGAACTTTTAATATAAAGTTACGCAACATTCAAAGTAATAATAAATTCAACGCATAAATTACTAAATTATTAGCGTAAAACTTTATTTAACATTTCCATCAACTAATTAGAAATTAACTAAGTACATGATGTGCCAAATTGGCTTCTCTTTGATCCATTTTCTAGAAAATAGTTTTTGAATAATTTAATAGAATAAGTAGATAGCAAAGCTTTTTACATAAAGGCTTTATTAAGTGCAAAGTTCACCTAACTTTTCTTAAATGTATTATAAAATACACAGCAAATGGGTTATGAAGTAATTATTTATGCAACAACAGCATTAAAGGATACTTTTATTGACGTAGCCAAGTGCCGTTATGCTGTTAGTGGTTAATGGACAAATTTATAATTTTTCTATAATATTAATGGCTTTTGAACAGCTTTTGAAAGCTTTGAACAGATTTAAACTGCTTTTGAACAGCTTTAAATAGCTTTATACAGCTTTAAACAGGACCTCCCAATCCACGAGACCCTAAACAACCCGCCACCAAACCGACTCAAATCCCGGAAGCCCCTATGGGCTGAGGCGGAAGATAACTCCCAGATCAAAGAAGACTGGCGCCATAAATGGAGCGTGGCACCAATTCACAAACATGGCATAGTAGACCCCACACTTGCTCTACCAGGATTTGATTTGAAGAGAAGCACCTGGAGCAGACTCAATAGAATTAGGTCAGGCCATGCAAAATGCAATGCCATGATGTACAAGTGGGGACTTCGCGACTCCCCAGCCTGCGACTGCGGAGCCGATGAGCAAACCGTGGAGCATATTGCCCGGGAGTGCCCCCCGAGGAAGTACCTGGGATCATTCAGAGACATTATCGATGCGACACCCCCTGCACTGGACTGGCTGCGCTCCCTGGATATAGAGCTCTGACTGAGGCCCTGACCACATATGACGTCGTAAATTATGCTCAGAAATCCTCCTTGCCTTTTGCTTATATATATATATATTTTTATGCTATGTTGTACTATGTTATATATATATCATGATCACTAACATTAATATTGTTAAGTTGCTGTTGCTGTAATGCCATACGATAAATAAAATAAATAAATAAACAGCTTTTGAACAGCTTGAATAGCTTTGAACAGCCTTAAACAGGTTTTGAACAGCTTTTGAATAGCTGACAGCAAGATATATGGCATGATTTATGAAAAATATCTAGAATTGATTGTAGAATATCGACGTTTCATTAAAAAAATTAAAGTTTATACATTTTTATGATCCACCGTATAAAATAACTGTCTTCTAAAAAATACAATTGACGGGTCCAAGCGATTCTTGATTAAGTATTTGATATTCTATATGAAAGGTATATCCGTTTCTTTATTACATACCTACTGGTATTTAAGAATTTTCGGTTTAAATTTCAGTGGAGGCATAACACTTTTCTCGATTTTAAAAGCTTTGGACGCCAAAAATATTTTTTAGTTACCTTTTATATAGCCGGCAAGAAAAGAACCTATCATCTCTTAACTAGGTAATATTTACCCCTTTTTTTAATTTCATAACTAGATATTATGTGTAAGTATTCATCTTTTAGATACTCTTACCTTATTTATTTGTTTTAATTCCTAACAGTATTTATTTTGTAAGTTAATTAAGTAGAATTTTTAAAAGCATTGATATGTATAACAGATCCAGACGAGGGAGAATTCGTGCTCGTTGAAGCTATATTAAACTGAATTATAACAATCAAGTAAGTTGTAATGGCAGTCAATGCAGACGACAGGAGGAAACGATCGGCTTTAAAAAATCCCGCCCAAAATTCGGGTGCTAATTCTTTGGAGTATTTTGCTAGAAATAAAAGTTCTTCTAGAAGCTCTTCGTTCGTTGTTTCTCTTCTTGCCAAATAACAGACCTTTCGAAGTTTCTTTCCGGCATTTTGTACATTGTCATATGCCATGACAATTATAATACTGGATATCTAAAAATCACCAAGTATTAACCAATCGGATATTGTTTATGGTGGTAGTTTATTTTAGATGGCAGTAGCATATTAGCCTTCCCCCCCCCCCCCCCCCCCCCACTTACACGCGCTAAGCTTTTTAATAAGCCGAGCTGCGTTGCAGGGCAGGGAACTTGTTACATATCAAGCCTGAGTCCTTAATTTGTACATGTACATGTACAAGAGCTTGCCGATAGTTATCCTTAATTTAATGGTCATGCATACAATTTTAATGTTCTTTTACGTTCTATTGTAAACGATTTAAGATTTTGTTGCTTTATTGCTGGTATGTTTTAATTTACATGGTGAAAAACAACTTCAGAGTAAGCACACCATTTTGTCCAGGTTTCCTTGTAGGAACAGTATTCAAGCAAGATGTGCATGCTAAAATTTATATAGGGGAAGGTTGCCTATATTGACCCGCTACCTAAATTGGACCACAGTACATTTCTCCGAAACTAAACAAGTGCCATATCATCTGGCAACACTGTAACATACTTCCACCCAGTACCTTGGATTGGCAACAAACTCAACTAGTTGGCCGTTAGTGCTTGGCGTGTACAGAGCAAAACGTAATTTACACATTTTTAATTTAATATTTTTAGGATTTTCTTAAGAATTTACCTTATAACCATAAAACTATAAGCAAAATATTTTTTATGGAAGTTATCAAGTAAAATTTTCTCTTTCTTTTTCTCCTAATACCATGCCATATTTGTTTTTTCTTGTTTCTTTCCTGGGTGGTTTTGTAAAACACGTGGTAGTTGCTTAAATTGGACCATTGGGTGATTGTCCAAATTGAACCGGTCCAATTTAGGCAATTTTTCCAAATTGTGCAAAAATAATTTTTCTCTTTAAGGGTAGTTACAAGAATTTTGGCCAAAATAGGTCCCTGGCTTCTTATCCGTATTCGGGTCCTTCGGATCCCATTGGTTTTAAATGGAAGATATAAATAAGGTTTCATATTACTATTAAAAAATGTTAAATGGCTTATATTTAACAAGGATATACTTCCAGAATTGTTTATGTACTACGAATGTCATTTCCGCAACATGTCCCCAATCAAGAATTCATTTGTTTCACTTAAGAGCCTATATCAATTTTTCTTGACAATTGGTAAAGTAAAAACCTGCATTTATTATATTATTATAAATAAACTTGTCCAATTATTTTTATTAAATCATTAAACGCAGGGTAAAGTCTGTCCTAAGAATACCAGTCATTTTTGCAGCAGATCACTAAATGTAACGTGTGGTTGCCTAAAAATAGTTTACGATGTGGAGTAATGGCGCAATCTAATCTGATTTCCGGTCTGAAACTTGTATCGACTAGTCGGTTGGTTATAAATTTACAATTTTTTATTAACTCCATATTTAAGTCGTGAATTTGAAGTGTGTTTTTATTGTGTGTCAGTTCTGCAACATTAGGTAAGCAAAACTGTTTTACTATAAAAGCCAGTTGTGTCAATTACTCAATAAAGTGGTCATGTCTTATTATTCTAACCCAAAATTTTTGTAATTATTTTGAAGTTTTTATATGTTATGTGATTTATATTCGGCTTTTGTCATTTTCGCAACGGTCATTTCGGAAACACGGGTTTTGTTGCGGAAATGACACTACGTTGCAGCAATGACATAAATGTACATAGATAGTCATTTTTCTGGTGGGACTGGCAGTATGTGTTGCAACCTAGCTACAGATGTGATTCCCCAAATGAACTTTAAGTTGCAATAAATCGCTTTACCTAAATATAGTACTGTGTTTTTGATTAATTTCAGAAAATTGTCATTTCCGCAACATTTTTGTTCCTTTCAGTAACACGGTAAATAAACAAGATTTAAGAGTATCAGTAAAAAATAATTGAACTAAATGTCAAAATGAGCGTACTATGTAGGTACGCATGTTCCAATGGAGTTAAAAATTTACAACATACAGAATCAGCCGAATAGCGTTCACGTGTAAAGAATATTTATAAAATATTCAATTTTAAAAAATTAGTTGCAATTTTTGAACGTTGTTATGTTTAAAGTGTCAAATTTATGACTTATTATTAAATATTATATAAAACAAAGTATTTACTACATTTTTTTTTTTAAATTAAGACAACTGTCTCTTTTGTTAAATACATTCATAATTTAGTATCGTTGCGGAATTGACAATTTACCGTACTTTATAAATATTATTACTTTCACTAATTCAAATACTTTGTTTCATGGCCACATATGGAACTATATAAATATATAATGACTTTTCTAAAAAATATAATAATAAGTTCAATATCCCATTAAAAATTTTTTAATGTAGTACAGCTCGAATTGGCAAAAATTTTTGTAACTACCCTTAAATAAGTTAATGTCATAAACTAACACCATTTCAATATCGCTAAAATATTTTTTCTTTGAGTTAAAAAATGAAACTATGACGTCCAATATAGGAAACTAATGGGTACTTTTTTTGCATTAGGATATCTTTTACCGAAATTTTGCTGTAAGTTTGATGTTTTTTTGAAATATAAGTATAAAATTTCCTATACCAACAATTTTATTTTTTATTTATTTATTTAACACCTAAACTTCCGATTTAAATCATGTGGTCCAATTTTGGAACCCCCAGGTGCAATTTAGGCAACCGGTTTCCTATATTGAACCACTTGCAGAGGTTTTTTTATAGCCTGGTATATCATAGATACTTTGAAATAAAATTCTGCAAAAAATCCTGCAGTTGAACAACATACTAAAGTATACTAAGGTATAGCTTCAAGATCGATTTTGCGTTATAATCAGGAATTATGATAAGAAATCTGAAAATTGGTCCAATACGGGCAACCTTCCCCTAAAGGGACATTTAAGTTATTAATAATTATGTACATGTACAAGTAGTAGAGACTTATAAAAAGATAAAATGCTTATGCTATTATAGGGTTGACCTCTGTTCTTTTGTGAGCTTTTTATCGGAAAAGTCGGTTTTACTCCCCGGCACAAAGCAAACTCTAGTTTCATGTGATTTATCGTTGTTAACAATAATATTGAGAAAGTGATTTCTATAAATTAACGGGTGAACAAGCTACACTTTTAATGACAAATTCAACCAACTCTAAAAGAAAACGCATCCATTGACCGACCACCTAGCCACAGTGCAACAGGCACGTAGCTCTTCTTTCTGGGAGGGGCACTCCCACGCACCAGCGTAGCTAGGATTTTATCTTGGGGGGGAGGGGGATGCCTTAAATGCGTGAAGCCACGAAAAAATGTCCATCTTTAATTTATTTACGCTTGATAAAATTAACAATCAAACTCAGTTAGATTCTGAAACTCTGTATACCGTAGCGAAATAATTAAGCAAAACGAAAAAGTAGAAAAAATAGATACCGATGTCGTGAATCCAATTATAATTCGTTTTTGCGATGCCAACATTTTGTTAAACGAACGACTTGACTGTATATTTACTATACAATATTGACTGAATTTACCAGTATTTGTGCGCGGCCCAAAAAATGTTTTGTAAATAGCTCTTGGCCCTACCTTACTAAAATGTCAGGAGCCGCCACTGCACCTAGCGAACTAACTAAAAAACTAGGACATACATTTAAAATGCCGATTGCTGATCGGCCTTCTCAATAGCTCAAGCTATTAACAATTTTTTATAGATGATTTCGTTCACCTGACCAAGCATTTGTTAATTATTTAGAAAATTACATAAATTTATTTTCAACCAATTAGAAGGCTCCTTTTTGTTTACGTTGCTTATAGCAATGGGAAATTATCGCGATAATTTTGTTAGTTCCTATTTACTTAATGAAATTAATAAGTAATAATTTTTCTGTCAAAAATGAAGTGCTTTATATCTATTGGCAAAAGTCACTCAGAATAAAATCAAAATACATTTTGTTGCTAACCTAATATTTTTATTGATACTAACCAATTTGCTTTACATATCGAACACCGGGGCTAAAAGAGACACATCAATAATTTAACTATAAACTCATCGGAAATATGTTTTTTTAAGTTTCATTTGAAACTATGTAGACATGTAATATCAGATGTTCTGGTTGAAAACGAATTAATGTTTTTAATGTTCTTGAAATTTTAGTAATAAATCTTAGTTAGGTACTAACGGCTAAAATGAACTTCATTTCTAAAACTCTAATTAGGTACAATTAACTAAAGCCGCCAGAAATATGTTTTTGTAGCATTTTAGCAAAAAAATTGCAATAAGAAAAAACTCCAATTTACGAAATTTTTTACCGAATCTCTCACGCAGCAGAATTAATTCCAGATAATTTTTTTCTCGGGTTAACTCATGTTTTTGTTAATAGAAAAACGTTCGTAACCTTGAAAAAAATTATCGGTAATAATTCTGCTGCTAATGAGATTATAACACTATAAAACAGTATCGTTTACAAAATTCAATATTAGTCAACTCTACTTACCATAAAAGCCAAGCAATAACGAAAAATATCAAACATTTGCCACATATCAATCGAGGGAGTTCCGTAGTAACTCACTACAAAGCTTAGGGAATACAAACTTCCAAAAAACGAGAATACCACGCTTAAAAATATATGCCAACCAAAAAGTTTATTAATAATTTCCACTACTTCATACAGATGTCTAACCAGTTTTTCTGATCTCTTAATATTTCGTAGTTTGATGTTATCTGGTAACTTTTTTTCAGTAAATGACCTCTGTATGTAGCCTAACAAGAATTCGTAGCGTCTTTTTAAATATTGGGCACAGGCAAAGACTATGGCTACAATATAAATAAGGTAGAAATTTGCCAACCTAAAAATAATAAAAGTCCATATTAAGTAAATTTTATTAGGTACTTTAAAACATCAAAAAAAAATATTGTCAAAGTATAATTCTTAAACTGTTTCGATCAAATACGTCTTATACATAGAATAGACCAAACTATTCATTCATGAATAGCCTGCTTGTTTGCTTCAAATGGTCGGACATGTGAAACAAAGACAGAAGAGAGTGAGAATGTTCAAATTCCGATTTCGCGCGGTATTTCAATGGCTCGATGATTCCGACGGATCAGTCATCACTAGTGGCGTAGGGTGTGGCAAGGATTTTAATACAATTAATTGATACCAATAATAAGAAAACTTTTAATCAATTTTTATTTAAGTGAAGATTAAAAGAAGCTTTTGAAAAAAACCTAGAAGGAAAATATATAGTATTAATATTAATGGTGAAATTAATAAGGTTGACAATAAGAAATATTTTATTCTTTTCTATTTAATTATGAACTGTATAACCAAACTCTGTCATGCTATATACTGCAGTGTAGTAATAAATAAAAGTACTTTAATAAGTATGAAGACATTTACCTACCTGCATTGGGTGGTAAAAAAAATATAAACAACCTGTCCTCCGCCGACGATAAAATGTTGTTTTTGATAAAGGTTTATAATTATTGAAGAAGAAAATAAATGCATGCAAGGCCCAAATTATTAAAATTCTGTTAGTAGAAACTGCCACATAACTCCCATAACATTAATAATTGTTGTTCCAATAATGGTGTCCTTCAAAGGAATATCACAGTTAATGTTAACAAAATAAAAATTCGGATCTTTACTTTTACTCGTTTTTACTGATTCCTACGCCACTGAATAGGGAGAAGATATAATACCTTTACCTATGAAAAGATAATTTCTGATTAAAATAATCTAATTTTAATAAAAATGTTAAAATGTTGAAATTTGTGAAACATAACAAGTAGTTATTAGTTTTTCTTCCTGTGCAATGGAACAAGAGTTTCACCAAGTATGTAGCCAAACACAAATTAATTATAATCTAAATTTTCAGTATACATAGTATTATGGGATACAATAAAACAAAGTTGAACTTGTAAATCGTCGCATCAGAGCAACACTAGGATATAAAAAAAAATGGTTTTCGGATTATTTGCTTAAACGCATCACAAAGAGTGCTTTTATTTAATGCAACACTAAGATATCCTGTAAATATTTACCTTAGCTTATTAAGTAACATAACCTTATGTTACATAAATTTAAAAAATCATTTTTAGTTAGTGCAACTCTAGGTTAAGGTAGGATATATCCTACTGTTTCACTGAACTTTTCACTTTTAAAATATTATAACCTACTATTGCTGGACCTAATTTATGGCGCCAATACGAAATAACACGTGTTATTTGTTGTTATGTTATGTTATTATTCATCATTATTTACAGTCCTATTTTGGGAGTATTCTATAAGTTTTATTAATTTTTTTCAATTGTAAACTTAAGGTTATGTTTTATTCTAGGATTGAATTTTGAGAGGAACACAAGGACAAGTATTAGATATCCTTATATTTTTTTAAGTATTCAGTGTAACAGTAGGATATGTCTAATTTTTTCTAAATTCGATACTGTTAGTGTATTTTTCAGTTACATCTTCTTAACTATATTATAATTCTGTACACTTGCCGCTAGAGTCATTTAGAGTTATGTTTTACAAGTTTATTTTATTTCAGTATTAAATAACGCCAAATTTTAAATTCAATTTTCTGAAGAACAAAGATTTTTCACATATCTTACTGTTGCTTTACTTTTATATTTACTAGAAAAATGACATGTTTCACTAACACTGTAGCTTCGTCAGATGACAATGATTTAATAAAGGTAGGGTGGTAAAATAAAAATTAGGGTGCAATAAAATTTTAATTATTGAAGATGTAAATAGAACAGTGGAAGGGTCACAATAGCGGGAAAATCCAACAGGGGGTTTAAAAATTAAATTAAATTAGGTACAATATGGGTAATTTACAAAATCTTACCTAAGTAGGTAGGTATATGGTCAACAGAATAAATTTAACAAAGGTGAATTATTTAAATCTAATTGATCATTAAGTAACAGGTCCGTATTTCTCAGTCTATTTATTTCCATAGATTCTAACAAATATAGTTTTAAGCTTTTGTTTTCTGTATGTAGGGAAGGATCGAAATTATGTTGATAATCAAGTAAATGGTTAGCACAGTTTGAGTCTATTTTATTTTTTAGAAAACTGTTATAATGTTCCTGTATTCTTTTGTCAAAATGTCTACCCGTTTGGCCAGTGTATGGTTTAGGTCAATCTTTGCATTTTAATTTATAGTCGCCTGATTTTTTTTTTTTATCGCTTTTAGTGTTATTGTTTTTGATAAATTTACTTACAGAGTAATTAGTTTCGTAACATACATTTATATCAAGTTTGTTAAAAAAATTGCCAATTACTTTGCTAGGTTGTCCAAAGAAAGTGACAAGTTTAAATTGGTCAGAGTTTTTGCTTCTAGGAAAACTAAGTCAATAGCCTTTTTGTAAGTTTTCTTTTTTAGGATTTGGTCGATTAGATTTGAGTTATATACGGTTATTAACTGCAATTTGTTTAATGTTTGTTTCTGTTAATGTTTAGTTCTTTTTAAAAATTGATTTTATTTAGAGGGAGAGTTACTAGTCTATGAATCATACTGTGAAAAGAAGCTAATTTGTGTTGTATAGGGTGGCAAGAAGAGTTGTGTATGACAGTATCAGCATGAGATGGTTTATGGAAAATGTAGAAAACGTGTCTATCATTTTCTCTCTTAATGTTTAAATCAAGAAAATTGATACAATTGTCACTTTCGTGTTCTATTGTTAACTGATATTTTTGTGTAGGCTGTTATTATATTCTAAAAAGATTTTTAACTGCCTATCAGTGCCAAGAAAACATGTTAAGACGTCAACAACATACCTATGCCAATAAAAGAACTGTTTAAAAAGAGGATGATTGCTTATTTTATCTTCTAAAAAATCCATAAATGTTTCAGCCAATAACGGACTAAGAGGATTACCCATAATAATACCAGTGTATATTTTGTCGTTCAACTCAAAATAATTTTGTTCCAGGCATACTGTAAGAGAATTGATAATTTCTTGTTTTTTGACCAGAGTTACATTTTTTAAGGTAAGAACGATGATTGACGAAAGTAATCATTTCATCGATGGATCGATCGATTTATTGGACCCCAATTTTTATTTTTCACCTTTATTAAATCATTGTCATCTCACGAAGCTACAGTGTTAGCAAAGCATGTCATTTTTCTAGTAAATATAGTGGAAATTTACAAGTTCAACTTTGTTTTACTGTATCCCATAATACTATAATTATGGATTTCCAGCAAGTATCGGCTGAATCAATTAATTTTTCACTACTTTGACACTGTCTTACCGTTTCCTTATCCTCAAAGAACTAAAAAAAAAAACAGAAAACTTCACAAAACACCTACAAATACAAACTTTGAGTATTCCGACCACTAACTACATTGTCGCAAAAAACAACTACTACGCTTACTACAGCGGTTTCAGTTGCTACCTATAAACGACAGACGCGTGGAAAAGGATAGCGACGCAGTTGCAGTTTTTATTACCATGGAAGGAACTAAAATAAATGGGTACTAAATACAAAGACCGGTTACTAAATACAACATTTTATTTACAAACAAATCGAATACCTATAGTATCGCACTAACGTTTGTAGCTTAATTGCAATTATACTTGTAAAAGATGAATTTTATCAATTTCATGTATCTAATAATACAAAAAATAATTTAAAAGTGGGGTTATTTCTGAAAAAATCGAAAAAAGTTATTGGAAAAAGTTTTATTAAATGCATTTTTTAGCCCACATGAAAATTTTCAGCTGCATAAGATAATTTTGATTTTTACCCACCACTAAAATTTCTTTTCCACAATGAACACTTTACTGATGACACTGTGTTCTTTTTTGACTTAATATTAAGGTGTATTACTTTCAGACACAAACTACGTTTTCAAAAATACTTATTTATTAAAGTTACCTTATACAGGGTGAAAAACAAATACACTTTGCATCACATGCGACCAAATTTTAATAGCCCAATTTTGATTTTGTAGAAAAACACACATTTAATATGGCGCTACTTTAAAAAAAATGTATCTGAAATAAAGCATTGTCAAAACTAAGAAGTTTTATGTAGGTTGCGTTGAGTCTTATTTTGCGAAAGTCGTGCAATTTACAAAATATGGGTAAAAAATCAAAATTATCTTATGCAGCTAAAATTTTGCATTTAAAAAACTTTTTCTAATAACTTTTTTTGATACTTTCAGAAATAATCCTACTTTTGAATTATTTTTTGGAAAAAATTAAAATTTGACAGATATGCGAATCACGTGACTACTATTTTTTTGCTTAATTTTCATCTCGATCGGAGCAGAACTTAAATCAAATTTCCAATAAAGTTAATAATAAAAAAAATCCCATATGATGCGGACTTCACTGGTCACACTGTATGTGACAACAGTAAGTTTGGTAACAGCTATTCTTTTAACGCATTTATGTTAAGTATGGTGAACCATCCAGCTAACCAGACAAATTGTAAACCCTGGGATCTTTGATCGCTTAAAAATGTAAACAATCTGGTCTATATATAAGAGGTATTTGGTTTTGCTTGCTAGTTTCCGAGACGCCTCAACAAAATGGTTACATACTTAACGCTATACTTACATTTCTGGAAAAAACAACAGAGAATAATAAGATTGTTTCACGAATACGTTATGCACAATCATGGACGTTGTAAATACTGTATAGGCTATTAGACTTAGGATCAATATATATGGGTAACTGTTGATTGTTGTTAGTCCTTTGGTCACTGTAAAATCAGTATTTCTTAAAAGATCCTCAATTTTTGCCATAGTTCCTCGTATCAGGAAAAAAGTTTTGGGGTTAAAAGTGGCGTTGATCAAGCCCAAAATTGTGAAAATATAAGCTAAAATATTTAAGTTTATAAACTAGTTTGTATATTTTGAAATGTTCGGTAAAATTTTTAATGATGGCAACGTTTAGAATAGTTTTTAAAATAGAAATTTTTTAAAATCCCTTTCGGATTAATTTTCTAATATTTAACTTAATTAATATTCGTTTCTTATGCTACGTTTATTGATATCAGCGCAAGCATTGTCATTTAGTAACTATAAAATAATATGGTCAAATTTCAACAACACGCAGCGTCGCGTCGTGACTAAGTCACTTTGTTGAAGTTACGTTAAGAGGTTGGCTACAGAGACAGGACTGGGCTAAGTTTTTTAACCTTAGCATTCATCATATTTTTAGCTTGTACGGGGGTCTAAATGGTTTATTAGCATAATGGTTTGCAAAAATACAGCTTTCATTTTATTTACAAATTGAAACATCGAACTCAACGTGCGATATGGCGTTATTCCTTGGTAAAACATAGAAATACATTTGATATGCACTAAACGTATAAATGGAAAACGCCATGAACAACCCTGACACATACAAGAGTTTCGCCGCCAAAATTGTAGCTACGAACCAATCAAGCAGTGCGCATGCGCATGTTTTGCGTTCAATGTTGCGTTGCCATATTATAATTTACATTCGCAGCGTGGTACAAAGCCGTCAAAATGTCATGTATTTTTAAGTACAAACAGCTGATGATTTCTTAGTAAGCACAAGGTTTGGTAACTTATTGCACCGTTCTTTAAATAGATAAACCGATAATAATGAATGTTCAAAAAAACACACTACTGAAAAAAATAGCCACAGAAGCACTAAAAAAACACCAAAATCCGAAGAAAATAATGTGATAGAAGCTGAACTGGAAACTTTTAGGAAGAAACCAGTATCACTGTTAATGTCACGACATGTGAATGTCAACTGTCGGAACGCTTTGTTTTTAGAAAAAGTTGGCTCTTTACGGAATTTATCACGTAAAAACTTATTTAAAACTGATTCATGTAAGGATTATTATTGATTATATTTTAATCAATTTAAATGATGTTTTATGACGCCCTAAATAGTTTCTTAATATATACTCTTGTATAGACGGTTTTCTCCCAACAGTTCCTCCCAAAAATGTTTGATTACAATACGAAAGAGAAACGTTTTTATTTTGTAGCAAAATAAGAGAATGTTGCTGAAAAAAAAGGAAACTTTATTTTATAGATTATTTTTTCTGGTCCAACCCATTTTATTAGACAAAATGGGTAAGCGGGTAGTTTTAAAAACACACACAGAAGTTCCGGATGCTTTTCTGCAGTAGCCGTACTATACAACTCACCTTTAGCGTTTGTACAACCATTCAGTTGCTTACGTCACACACAATGACAAAATGAACCGGTACCGTGCGAACGACACGTTACGTTCAAAGCCAACGACTGACTGCCACCAGCCACAGGGTTGCCAGGTCGAAAAAAAATAATTCATGAGAAAACGCAACAAAAATCATGAGATTTTCAGTAAAAATCATGAGATGACTAATTTTATCAAGAATTTAAAAAATGCACCTATTTTAATAATATGCATTTTTATTGAATTAAAAAATCACTTTTCTTGAAAAAAAAACACAAAACATAAAATATAACAGAAAAAATAAAATAAACAAAATTCAAAACATCATACCTTATTCGAAATGTCATTTGACTTGACAAGCACGTTTGTCAACTGAACAATTTTTAATAATTTCAATGTTGCCAAGCATTAATTTAAAATGACATTTTATTTTAGATGCATGCTTACCAATAGTGTAACTATAAAATTTATAATTTTAATTACGTAGTCAAATGACATTTCGAATAAGTTCAATTGGTAGGTACCTACTTTCTAGGTACAAATGATAGAATTAGGGGGGTAATTGTGTATTGCGCCAAAAATCATGAGATTTTTGTTAAAAATAATGGAATCATGAGAAAAGTGTCGAAATCATGAGATCTCATGAAAAATCATGAGACCTGGCAACCCTGACCAGCCACCTGTTGACCTACCACAAAAAAAATATGAAGTGCTACTCTCGACTGATTTAATTGTTGCGTATTACGCATGCGTCAACAGTTTCCAAGGTATTTTAAAATCTCCCACATAAACCATGATTTAAAAGGTTTCCATATTATTTTATACAATTGATCAGTATCGATTTAAACTAATCCGATATGATTATTTTGTGTTAATAACAATACAAATCATACAACTGATTAAGGAATTGAATCGGACATTCCCTGCTATTCAATTAAATTTTTTACTGTGTAAAGTGTATACGATCTTAGTTAAGACAGACAACAAAACTAAAAAAAATTTGATGACAGACTTGTCAAGTCCACGTGGACTATCTTCGAACATCTGTATAGGGAGCGATCAATACAAATTTTGTTATATTTGTATTGTAGTTTCAGTGTGTGATGCAGTAAATTGATCGTACCCCCAATATTTACATTGTCTCAACTGACTTCGTAGGAAGTATCCCTACCTCTTACTTAGCTTATTTGTTATGAGTAATAATTTAAGACATGCGCGTTCGATTCCACGTCGTTATCCCTTTATAACGTTTTTTTTTGTTAAGTATTGTGTGTGCAATAAGTTTCGTACTGTCACAAATAAATAAGCCTAGTGTTTTGACATTCATTCATTGGGTTTTTGTTTTTCTGTACCTATACTCGTCAAATGCTTACCAGCAGTTGTCATGCTTATCGAAATAAATATCAAGGTTCTTGATATATCTTGTTCAATCAACATAAATACCCTTATTTTTACACAATAAATGTGCAGTGCAAATCCAAGAATCGAAAATATAACTGTAAATATTCGACTTAATAAATTTATTTGTTTATTTTTTCCTGAATACGCCGAATAAAGGATAAACTTGGCAACAATGCTTAAACTTTTAATTACTTTAAAATCAGCGTAAAGCTTAATATCAGAACTTTGTTTAATTTTCATGATGAACCGTCGTCTATACTTTCGTTTCGCACTTTATAAAGAACTATATAACAGTGTTGTTTCTATAAAATTGCTTTTGGACTTTTATGTGGTTGGTTATAAATAATAAAATTACTTATTTCTTTATAGTTACATTCTAACAAAAGAAATGAAAATAAATAGTTATGCTTAATGCATAACAGACGGATTATTTCATTTTTTAATGGTGTATTTTAATGATAATTATTGATATGCTACATATCATTTATATTACTTATCAATAGTAACTATCAGATAACGAATAATGTCACTACCTAATGAAGGAAAACTTAACAAATACCTAATGGCTTATAATTCAGAATCATCATTAGTTGTATGTTATTCAAAAACAAAAATCAAGTACATAGTTTCAAATCAGGGAATGAATACAGGTTGTTATATTTTAAAACATACAGTGTGTTAAAAATTCGATGCATTAGCGTTGATATCTCGGTAACCACCGAGCGAGCAAAAAATATTTGCATCAAAGAGGGCTTGTATTAAAAAACGTAGGGCTTGGTTTAGATCACAATGATTTGGGGATTTAACCAAATCTAGGTTAAAATTTTGTCAAATTCATATTATGACATGATATGCCCATACAAATTTATTTTTGTTGTTTACAAAACTAACAAAGTAAGAATATACAGAAAGAAAAAGAAAAATAATTACATAAATTGCTGAAGTTGGCCCATGCTCCAAGCATAAATTCACACGTCTCTTCATATTTTCGAAAGTGTTGACCAGCATCTCTGGAGAAATGTTACCACATTCTTGGATAATCCTTTCTTGTCATTGTTCTAAATTTATAACTGGTGTTTTAAAAATAGTGTTCTTTAAATGAGGAAAAAGGAAGTAATCCATAACCGTTAAACAAGGTGATCTAGGTGGGAATTCTGCATTATTTAGTGGATTATTTATTATAGGTGGGAATTTTGCATTATTTCACGAACGTTTGCAACAAGTTCTTCTGTTCTTACAGATGGTCTTTCTGCTCCTTTTTTGTGTTGTATAGAACCTGTTTCCCTAAAGACAGCCACGGTTCTTTTCAGGCAATGATAAAAATCCCCAGCATAAAAGCAACGTTAGAAAAATGTTCGTGAAAATCGTCTATGCACAAACCCGGATTGTATTGCCACTCTGCTACTCACCATTTACTCTAACCCTGTTTCGAAAATACGCTTCAACCATGAATGTTTTGTGCTGTTCCGTAAAGCCCATTGTGTGAATTGTTCAAGAAATTGGAAAAAGTAGCGATGAATTAAATTACTTGTATCGACTGTCAAAGATGACGGAATAACTGATTGATTGTTAATTCAGGTCTTACTGACTGACACCCAACAGGTATTAAGCTCTGCGGCTAAGCATTACGTGCTTAAATACAAGGCCCTCTTTGATGCAAATCATTTTTGCTCGCACGGATAATAGATAGAGAGTTGGGTAAATGGAGGCAAAGTTAAATATTAAATAGTTCGTTAGAAAGAAATTTAAAAAATCCGATGGCTTCCGGAGATATCCGAAAAAAAAAACGAAAAAAATTAATTTTTGTTTAATTTTTTAACGACAAAATACTTATTTTAACAAAACAAGAGCACCTTTTTGAAGGAAGGAAAGAAGGAAGACATTTTTATTCTTTATTTTATTTTTCAGATACGACGTTTCGTTTTATTACCCACGCCAACTTAATTTTTATAATAATGATCTGAATTTTTATTTTTATTTCTCGTACCTAATGTATCGAATTTGTTTCACCCTATTGCACCCTGTACGATTTATGGTCACTATTTTAAATAAATAAATAATGCCTTTATATTACCAAGAAGAAAAAAAAATTACCAAAAAAATATTAAAAAATAAGAATTTTTAAGAATTTCATTGTGAACCTAGGTACTGTACGAGCCGACGCTGCTATAAATAAATGACCGTGTATATAGCCTTTAACCCTCTAAACTCTTAATTTCTCAATTTCTGTAAGTATATCTCCTCTTATTTATCAAATCACCATTTTTGTATGTAGAACACCTGGGTCACAGATCATTTGAAGTCATCGCCACAAGTGGTGCACCACAGGGTAGTAACCTGGCTCCATTACTGTTTTCGCTTTTTATTATTCACTTACCTAGATTCATCAATAGCCTTTTACTTCTGTTTGCAGGTGACCTTAAGATGTTCAGGATTATTTGTTCCTTCCTCGATTAAGATTGTTTGCAATATGATCTTGACCAGCTTAACCAGTGGTGTATAATCAATCAACTACCCTCAAATATTGCCAAATGTAAAATCATGACATCCACCCTTAAAAAACCTAAAATTCTCTATCAATATAGTATCCAGTCAATAGAGCTCGATCGTGTTGATATCCTTGGGGACCTAGGGATTAAATTTGATTTTAAATTATTGTCCTTTAACCAATATGTAATGAATGTCCGTTAATCTTCTATAAAAATGCTAGGAATTCTCGTTCGAACATGTAAAAACTTTAATAATATTGAGTCAATAATAATCCTTTATGTACGCTTTAGATTGGAATATGGCGCCCTGATATTGAATTCACATTACACTGAATCTGTAAAGGTCATTGAAAGTGTACAGAGAAAATTTTTAAAATATATTTTCTTTGTAACCGATGGATTCTATCCACCACGAGGTATTGACCATATAGCACTACTTCAAAGGTTTCAATTTCCATCACTATCTAAACGGAGAGCATACCTTAGCCTACAGTTCCTATTTAAATTATGCGACCAGTATTCCAGCTAATAATACCAGATCAAGAGAACTATTTTATTTACGCACAGCAGCTAACAACTTAATGATAAGATCGCTAGTTTACAACATGTGTAAACAGTATATAATAATCTTGTCTTCCTAGTGGACATTTTTGCTATGAATGCCCATCAGTATTCTAATGTAACCAAGGCTGTGCTCCTTGGAATTGCAATATTGTCATGTAATATGACTTCTAGTCTTAATATTTTAGATTAAACAAAATATAACATATAAATAATAAAACAATAACTTATATACTAATATATAATATTCGATATGTTGTAATAATTACTAATCATAGTATTATATTTATCTTTTAAGAAAAGCAAAACTTTTATTAAAAATTCGTCAAAGAAAACGACATTTTTCTAACGCAATAAACCGTTCGCCTGTAAAGGAATTATGCAATGAAAAGTTTTTAAATTACACACTTGGAAACACCTTTACGAGAATTGTAATTACAGCTTCTATTCTGTAAGTATTTCAAAAGACTACATTCTTTACTGCACTTCCAAAGAAACTCCATATACGTAACACAAAAGAGGACGAAGTTATTTGAAACGTAAACGTTCCTTGAAATACACTGCCTGTCCTAGTTTGATTGCAGCTATCTATCTACATATCTACACATACATACAGGGTCGCTGATATTATGTACGAAAACGGTTGATTAGTTGTTAAAGTATGCTAACGAAAAGAAAAAATGTTAAACACAAAAGTTTCTTAAAAAAAAAAATGTATTTTACACTAATATTATGTAAACTTCGAGATAAATATTAAGTACATTGCTACGCTTTTCAATTTAAAATTATTAACTTATTCAATTTAGAAAATAGTTATGATTTAAATTTTAAAGAAGCCAGTATAAGAGTGAGGGCTTTTTGAAAACAAGCAAAAGTGCCCTAACTGGTCGGTGTTTTGTAACCTAGATAGCAGGGTTTCGCGAGTATTTGGGAGCGTGTTTTGTTGAATTTTTTCTCTAGTAAATAGTTCAAAATTTTAAAAACTAAAACCGTACACATTTTTTTCTTAATCTATTCGATGGGATAAAAATCAAGATTTAGTGAAAAGCCATTAACATAATAATACATAACAATCTCTCGACAAAATCGTAAACGTCGACAGGAGGGCCGCGTCCAGAATGCGGTAGGAAGTTGCGTATAGCATAAGGCGGGAACCTGCAAGTATAAATTTATAACAAATTTGGAATAACCCATTTATTGTTAATGAATATAGTCAGAATATTAGGTAGTGAAAGGGCCGAAAACCAAACTTCTCAAACGGACTCCTTTTACTACCATATCAAGACTCTATTTATGAATATCCATCAAAAATAATCATCCATTCGGCGTACAAGGCAAATTTTAAAACATTAAAATGTGCTGCAATAGGATTTTTAAAAGATGGCGGTTTTAAAACAATTTATAAATGGTCCAATTAATCCAATTATTTTGTAACAGTGGTATTGTATATAGTAAGTTTGAAGGTGTTGGATATTGTCAAGATAACTAAAGCGTGATTTTGTCGTACCTACTTCCGTTGTTCCGTTGTTGTCCATTCTTTTTTTTTTGTGTGGAGAGTGTTTTTTCTTAGAAAATCGACATTTTTCTTCAAAATAATAATCCCTTTGGCGACCCTTCCGCATTCCTGCCCTTTTACCCTCTATGATAAAGATATAGCGGGGATATTGTATGGGAAATACGTTACGGTATTACGCAAAATCCTATTTTACATAAAATAGGGTAATTTTATTAGGAAAATCTGCTCGTGTAATAAAGGGTTTTGAAAACTTCGCTTGGAATTCTTTTTAAAAAAATATTTAGATTTATAAAATGGAAATGTGTTTTTTTATAGTTAAATCGAAATGAAAACTGGAATATTTAAGGTGATCTAGTAGAGATAGAGGTTTATTTAAAATTGGCTGATAATGATGTAATTCTTTGGAAAAATGTTGATCAACTTTTAAAATATACCCTTCTGGAGATTCAATTATTGTAAGTATTCATTATTTTTCTTCCCCAATCTAAATCTCTTTAAGAAAAAAACACAGAAATATACAATAATAACGTGTTTATGGTGCTTTGGAACTCTTTATTTAACAGAAAAGAGGTACTCAAAGATAGCAGTTGTAGATAATACAAAAATACAAAAATTCGAACCCGTTTACTAATATTACTTTTATGCCGGCCATCATTAATGAGATCAGTCAGGCATTACTGAGTATTAAGTCAAATGCCTTTGGAGCTGACCACATTACAAGATCAATGCTCCAGTACTGTACACCATTAATATGTCCTATTATCACTTACATCGTTAATATTTGTTTAGAGCGTAGCCATTTTCCGGACGTCTGGAAAACGTCAATTATCCAGCCAATCCCGAAGGTAGCGAATTCTGATGCCATTGATGACCTGCGTCCCATCAGTTTACTCCCTGTTATGTCGAAGATTCTTGAGAAAATCATGTGCTTTCAAATTAATATGTACGTTAATACCAATAAGATATTCCTACTACACAGTCTGGTTTTAGAAAAACCACAGTTAGTACTGTTTCCGTTCTCTCAGAAGTACTGGACACTACATGGATGATGGTAAAATATCTGCGCTGGTGCTGCTTGATTTCTCTAAGGCGTTTGATACAATTAACCATGCTCTTTTATGCTCAAAGCTTAAGTATTACGGTTATTAGCAGCTTGTCGTGGATTTTGTTTTTCTTACCTGGGTAAACAAATCCAAAGAGTAATGTTAGGTCAAGAGAAATCTTCATTGGAACCAGTTGTTTTAGGTTTACCCCAGGGTTCAATTTTGTGACCCCTTTTTTTCCCTGGTGAACATATTCTAGATCAGGAACTTAATAATATTTGTAACATCTCAAGAAAGCAAAATCTCTTATTAAATCTCAACAAATCTGTAGTTGTTTTTATTGGTGGACACAAAATACCTAATATCGAGGAGGTTGTGCAGCTGCGAATTGATGGAGTTTCTTTGAAGGTGAAGAGTGTGACAAAGTCCCTCGGCATTCTGGTTGATCAAAGACTGAAGTTTGTTGATCAGGTAAATCGAACTATCAAAAAGACTTTTCATAGTTTAAGAATGCTTTATAGAAGTAAGGATATATTATCTAATATAGATGCATGCTGTCAGAGTTGCTGGCAGGGCCGTATCTGAGGGGGGGTTTTAGGGGTTCAAACCCCCCCCGAAAACAATAAAATCCTGATATGTTTGTTTGTGTGTATGTTTAAATGTATGTTTAAAGTATAACTAGTATTTTTTGCCACTGGTCTAACCCCCCCCAAAATTTTGGTTCAGATACGGCCCTGGTTGCTGGTCTTGTCCCATTTTAATTGCTATGTCTATCGTCCTTTTCTTAATGTTATGGAAAGGAAAGGAATCCAGAGAGTACAAAACTCCTGTTGTCGTTTTGTTTGTTCACTTTATAAATATAAGCATGTCTCAGAATCACTTAATGACTCAATATGGATAATAAAAGGGAACTTTAATTTGAAGTTTTGTCCACAAAACTGTTCTTTCGGCCTCCCCCTCTTTTTTAAGTGACTGGCTGGTTCCGAGAAGTCTTACGCATCAAAGGGACACTCGCTTTAAATCTCTTTTCAGCATCCCGAAGCATCGAACCGCTTTGTTTGGAAGATGTTTCAGCTATCAGGCCGCTCACTTGTATCATAGACTGAGTGGGTATCCCGACACTCCATCACTCGACAATTCATCACACGCCATATCATCACGGACACTTCATCACGGCGACATCGGATCACACCGACACTTCATCACTGCGACATCCTATCACTACGACACTTTATCACATCCCATTTCATCCCTACGCCAATTCATCACACACAATTTCATCACATCAATTCGAAAATTATTATATAATTACTTTTTACGATTTAAATCATAGAATTACTTAGTATTTATTTATTTCTTATTTATTAAATAAAACCACCAAATAGCATTTGATAAAAATATATTAAAATAATAGAAAATAGTTGTGACAGATATATTACATTAAATAATATACAAAGTATTATTTCCGTGACAAAAATTGCAATTAAAATAATTTATTATTAACAATTATTCCCACTTACATAAATATTACCAAACCTTACATTTGCTACATATAAATAAATCATTACGAATATAATTAATTTTTGTTTATTATTAAAAATGTCATTAATATTTAAGTTGAAATATGACCATTTCATTGAAAGGGTACATCAATAATAACCTTTTTCCACTACTAACCTATAACATCGCCATTATTGACCGATTAATTAACGCCAGAAATCGTTTTTCTCTCCCTTCTCAGTTGCTATTGACGACGGTCAATAATAATGCATTGAAATCCATTATTGACCGATCTATTTAAAACCCGGTAACTTGATTTGTTAATTCCCCAATAAATAACATGAAAGGTGACGCCAAGCCAACTGACAAGAGAACAAATTATCTTGCCAATATGCCAAAGCAGGTAACTTGATTAAAATATATATTTATACCTACCTAATATTTTTTATAATTTATTAATACTGTACAAAATAAAAGTGTTAGTAGTGGAAAAAAAATTATATTAACCACGGTCTAGACAGCCTATAGCCCTCGCGCCCTAAATCCCTCGTCGCTCCGCTCCTCGTGATTTAAACTTGACGCTCGGGCAATAATGATGGCTGTCTAAACCTTGGTTAATAATATACTAATAAGTAATTATTCCTTTTCTACAAATTTTCTAGGAGGCGATAACTAGAGGAACAAATTCCGTCTAAAAGGTATATTGGCAACCGGTTTGTTCGTTGTTACCCAGAGCATTTTTTTTAAATCAACTTTTTGATTGATGTGATGAAATTGTGTGTGGTGAATTGGCGTAGTGATGAAATGGGATCTGATGAAGTGTCGTAGTGATAGAATGTCGCCGTGATGAAGTGTCGTAGCGATGGGATGTCGCCGTGATGAAGTGTCCGTGATGAGTGCGTTCAGAAACGGCTTAAGCCAAGCTAGAAATGACTTTACGCGTTCTAAATAAACCGCAGCTTGTCACAAATGATCAGCGTTTGGCGTTCACGAATCGCCGGAGAAGTGTAAGATTTGGAGGCACCTCGGAGAGAGAAAGTGGCTATACGAGTTATGATTGGTTGGAATTTTTTATGGTTAAAATTTTAATATCTGCTCACGTCGACACTTGCAAAAGCAAATATTTTGGAAAAAATGGCAGTTATTGACGTGCATTTATCAACAGTTGTATTTTGAAACTACCTGTTCCACATAATTTTGGATTCTTGGTGGAATGCTTTTGTTTATTGCGACTGCAGCTCCTGAATATAAATTTTCTATTTCATCATCATCATCTGATTTAGTATCGGTATCATTAAAAAAATTCTGTAACCAAACTAACATCATAACGCTAATCAACCAAAAACTTAATTACAATCGTAGATAAATACTTTAGTGATTACAATCATAGACAGGGCGCTCTATTACAATTACCAACAACAGATAATTATATCCATAATCCCATAAAGTTCGTTGATACTTCTTTATTTTGGACAAGTGGCTTTTGTCGTCCACAACAAGTTCTGCTAAATTTGGCTTTTCGGTGGGGTAGGGGTAAAGTAGGTTTTGGTATGGCTTAAGCCGTTTCTGAACGCACTCCTGGTGCTTTTAAAATCCGTTATAAACTCATGTTGCTGGCTTCGCAGTAGGCCTTGTTGTCCTTGGTCTTACTTTACTATTTTTTTAATATCGTCGTTGATCGTGAAATACCTCCTATGTGGCATTTAAACCGATTTCTAGGTTATACGCGCATTTGGTTGGTTTTTGAATGTTTTATCGACTTGTAAAGCCTTCTATGTGGTTAATATTATATGTCTACAGAAAAAAACGAATTTATAAAACCTTCCATGTGCATATACAAAAAATTCATTCTCAAATATCTCCTATGTGAATAAAATTATGTTGCAATAAGAACAAAAGTTAATGTTTTTTTTAAGTATATATTAACTCTAAAAAAAAATTCAGAATTTATCCGTAATGTTTTTTTTATTAGTTAAATAAAGTTAGCAATTTTTTATTTTCCGTTACATCGTCCCCAAAATGCTACTATGTGCCTGTTTTTTCTTTGAAAATTATCTTATGTGTCAACTCGAGATGGTTGAAACCTCCTATGTAGTAAAATATCACGTTTATAAATAATTACAGTTTAACGCGATGTTCTATTATGTTAATTTTTGTTTCAAAAGATTTTCCATACTGTTGTTCCCAGTTTTCCTACGGTATGCACAAATTTAATCCAAAATTACAGAAATTGGATGTTTTTTCTTCCTCCTGTAAAATTTAGAATTTTACACATAGTAGGTATTTCACGATCAACGACGATATATTCTCTGTTAGTACCTATTTCTCTTTCTTTTTTGAATTGAATATACATTTTTTTATACTATAGGCTTTCGAACTTTTACTAGTTAATATATTTTTTTGGCTTTTAATTTTTGTTTCTTATAGTTTTGTTAATTAAGTTCCTTGTTTATCTATTATTATTTTATTATAATTTTTTTTTCATTTATGGCCGACAATGATTAGATACAAGAATAGCTAAATTGTACCTTTTATGGCAAATTTGTAATGTTGATAATATACCTGAATAAAAGACGATTTATTATTATTACTATTCACTTTTTTTTCTCACTTAATCTTAATCAAGTGGTGTTTCTTTTCTGGTATGACGGGCTGTACCAAGTCATCTCAGAGTCTATTGCTTGAATTGAGGAATGATCGCGCTATATTGCATGTTTTAAGGATGACAGACTTTTGTATGTTTGAATGGATATTTGGATTGAGACCGAGTTCCTCAAGATGTGTCTTGAACATGTATGGGGGTGATGCCTGTGGTGGAAATGGTGAATGGTATGATCGTTACTTTTTTCTGTTCCCAAAGTCTCTGAAGTTCCATGGCTAATTCCGAATACTTTGCTATTTTCTCTCTATATTATTTTATTATTATTATTATTAATATTATTATTATTATTATTATTATTATTATTATTATTATTATTATTATTATTATTATTATTATTATTATTATTATTATTATTATTATTATTATTATTATTATTATTATTATTATTATTATTATTATTATTATTATTATTATTATTATTATTATTATTATTATTATTATTATTATTATTATTATTATTATTATTATTGTTAACAATTTATTAAATTTCGTGTAATATTTCAAGTTAAAGAAAAATTAATGACGAAAATTACCGAAATGCCTAAAGAAAAAATATATTATATTTAATAATTTTGTTTATGTTCGAGCTCAAACTGCCCTTTAGACATTTCGGGACGCCAATGTTTGCACTGAATGCCAGTGTCCGTAAAATATGATATAGCGCCTACCACGACAATAACAATACATTACAAAATGCTACAACTGTAGCCATCAATCTGGATTGTGGAGTTCAAATCGACGCGTGCTTATTGCAACAATAAATTTCTTCATATTAGCTGATAATCGTGGCCACCAATATTTATTTATGGTTTATCTGTGTGTATCGTCGTGGTGCAGCTATATTTTGTCGTTTTAGTTCGGTAAAAAAGCGACGAGGCAAAAAAACTTGCGACGAAAAAAAATAAAGTTAGTGGAGAGTAGTATACGAGGTAAAATATAATGAAACACTTTTTGAAATCCTATTTAAGTGAAACAAATTTTAAACACACTTCTTTGAATAGTCCCAAATGATACACAGGAAGGATAATTTAGTTTTCAAAAATTGAAACCATAAAATTAGGTACCCAATAGAATTTTTAATAGGTAAGTACCCATATTATTTCTTAAAAGAAATTTCTTTTGTGCTTACGTTATTTCTTTTTTGTTCAATAAAAATCTTATTTTGTTCATTAAAAGAAACAAAAATATAGATTCCTCATAATTTAAAAAAAAAAATATTTTAGTGCAGATTATTAATAACGGTCACAGAACCACTTTCCATGGACTTTGCGTTTGTAAACTAAACACCTTAAGGGTAGAACTTATATAACAAATTTTAAACTTCCAACATATCGGAAAAATTGTTATTATTGAATTTAATACATTTAATAATTTTTTTTTATACATTGTGGTTGTTTAAGTGTGCAACATATGGGAATTTTTTTTATTACCGATTTCTCAGAAAATTTTATTCTCGATAAAAGTTGGTGCATGTTCGATAATCATATATGGTGCACTTGGAATGGTTGCAAGTCAAACGGCGTACAGGGTAGGCCAAAAAATATAAACTTTGTACAAGAATAAAGTACCCCTATTTCAGAAAATTCAGCAAAATGTTATTAAGAAAAGTTGTTTAGAATTACAAGTTATGCATAAATTCAAAAACGTGACCTCCTAAAATAAAAAAATATATTTTAAAAAACATTATTGATTTCCCAAAAAATTTTTTTTTTAATTATTTACCATAAAGACCTTCATAAATTAATCAAAATCAACTCAATTTCACATATCTTTGTTCAAATTTAGCATATTTGTGAAATCTACTTGAATTTTTAATTTATTAAGGAATCACAAACTTCATGTTTGTTGCAACGATATTAAACACAACTTTAAAATATCCTAAGAATTCTTTTTAACAAGATAAAACATTAGTAATGATAATATGCTAATTAAAAAACTATCATTTAACGTACAAAATTTGTATTTTAAATGTTTATTAAAAAACTTTATTCTTCTGCAAGTTTTATATTTTTTTGGCCTACCCTGTACGCCGTTTGACTTGCAACCATTCCAAGTGCACCTAATATGATTATCGGACATGGACCAACTTTTAACAAAAATAAAATTTTCTGAGAAATCGATAATAAAAAAATGCCCATGTGTTGCACACTTAAACAACCACACTGTATATTATTTATAATTGCGTTAAAATTACAAGACCCCCATTTTTCAACATTTTTTATTTTTCATAATAGATTAATTAATCTAAAAATAACGATTTTTCCAATATGCTGCATACTTTCTGACGGTGACTCACATCACTGAATATCAAACTATAAGAATGGCGGATGTCCGAGAAAAGTTGACAACCAAGTTTTAGACGTATTGGAGGTGGTTTGGCCGCCATTGTGGAGTTGATCGTAACTCTAACCTTAAATATGTTATAATGCAGTGCCTCGGCAACGGATGTCTCAAATTCACTGATCTGATGTCGTGGTGTTGCCGCATATCGTATTTTATTGGAATTTATAATGATATAAGCATTTTTAAGTCAAACAGACAGGCGGCAACAATGTTTTAATTTAGCAGTGAAAAGGCTTGTCGTTAGTGGCTGCATCAACACGCTTTATTTTTGATGACTCATTGGTGCCATCTATGAATTTAACGTAGCAGATTTAGGAAATCTGCTTATATGGCCTTCTTATAGTTTGATATTCAATGCTCACATTAAGCTAATAAGCTTATAGTACGTATGCAGGGGGCCCTTTGTCTAAAGTAACAGTGGAGAGTAAAATTTGTAGTTACGCCATTGAGCTGTAACACGCTATTTTCTCGCGCGTTCTTGTAAGTTTCTTGATTCAAATCTTTTCTTACTGGATGCCTATGTTATAGGGAGAAGAAATCCTCGAAATTTCATGATTCTAGGATTAGTGGTTTAGGCTGGGCGTTGATGAATCTGTTAGTCAGTAGTAGAAATATCCCATATTTCTACTACGTTTTAGTTTCATCAATATAATATATAATATATAATTTATATTTGTATTTTCATTTTTAAAGATGGTCTGCAACTTTCTGGTTTCGGTATTACATACATACATTAGACCAGCGGTTCTCAAACTTTTTTGGTGATGGAACCCTTTTGGGAAGCAAAATACTTGATGGAACCCTACAATAAAACAAATCAGGTTTGATAGAAGACAGTTGAAGTCTCATATCAGGTTCGGCGTCCAGTCTATTGCGATATTTTGTTTTCGTGGCTGCATAGGTTGAGAATCCTGTTTCGCACAAATATGTTGTTGGGAACGGGAGAAGGATATTCAGAGCCATTTTGCCAAGCATTGGATATTCATCACGGATTCTGCACCAAAATCGTTGAGAGGCGTCGTTTTGAACAGTGACTCCATACTTGTGTCTGATGACATTTCTAAAAGAGATTCATATATCTCGTTTGACATACTTTCGGGCTTTTCCAAGTTGGGTAAAAAAGGATTATGAATCCATGAATTCAGTTTCATTTTTGTATTCTGTTCTTCGGGAAAATACTTTTCAAAAGATGCGCGCATCGAACTGAGATATTGGACCAATTCTTCAAACACATCATCTTGAAACATTTCTGAGTCGTTATCGCTAACAAACTCACTGAGTGACGTAAAGCTTTCTATTTCTTTCTTACCAACGCAAATAATCCAAAAATCTAATTTTCTTTTAAAGGCAGTTATTTTGTTATAGGCCTGAAACACTGTTGTCTGTTTACCTTGCAATGATAAATTCAATTCGTTCAGTTTTTGAAAGATATCCGCCATAAAAGACAATCGGAACAACCAAGTTTTATCATACAAATGGTCCTTCAAATTAAAAGAAGTATCTGCTGAAAGAAACATTTGTAACTCGGCTCTAAGTTCAAATAGCCTTGTTAAAGTTTTACCCCGAGACAGCCATCGCACTTCTGTATGGAGCAGCAGTGTTTTATGTTTGCTGCCATAATCGTCACACAATAATGAGAACAATCGGGATGGTAGTGGTCGTGATTTGATAAAATTAATTATTTTTACCGCTTCATCCATAACTAATTTTAGATGTGACGGCATTTGCTTCATCGCAAGTGCTTGTCTATGCAGAATACAATGGCTGGAATTACAATTAGGCGCTTTATTTTTTATTCGTGACACTGCTCCTGCTGTTTTACCTGTCATCGCCTTGGCCCCATCTGTACAAATGTCAATGCAATTATTCCAACTGAGATTATTTTCTTCAAAAAATATATTTATTTTATTAAAAATTTCTTCCCCGGTAGTGTTTGTGAGCAGCGGTGAACACATAAGCATGTCTTCTTCAAAAGAACTTTCATATGGATATCTCACGATAACCAGCAAGATAGCCAAACCAGCGACATCAGTTGACTCGTCCATTTGCAAGGCGAATCGTGTTTTTTGTAGACGTGTAACTAGTTCTTGTTTGACGTAGCTTGCCAGATCATGGATTCGCCGTGAAACAGTATCGTTTGATAGCGGCACAGTAGAAAGATGCTTTGCAGATTTTTCATCGAGCATACATTTTGTTATGTCTAATACACATGGCTTTATTAAATTCTCAGCGATAGTGTGCGCTTCACCTGCTTGTGCAATGCGATAGCTAACTAAATATGATGCCTCCGTGGCCTTTTCGTTGATAGTTTTTGTTACATGCATCATATTTTTTTGACTTTCCAATAACTGATCTTTTTTACGAACAAAAAATTCTTTATTCTTGTCTTTAGACTCCGGGTGTATAGTTTGTAAATGTCGGCGCAATTTGGCAGGTGCCATGGAACAATTAGGAAGCAGTTTACTACATAGCATGCAGAGAGGTGAGCCGTTGGAATCAAGAAATCCGAAACTGATATATGATTCATCATACTTCCTTTTTTTCGTCTTTGAAACCGTCGAGCTTGACGTCGTGGCATCATCGTCTGGATCGGTGATTGCTATATTCTCCGCGCGTACTGCTTTTGAACATTCAGCGTCATTAGAAGATGTTGTTGCAACACGTTTAACACCTTTAAGCCAACGTTCCATTCTTCTTTATTTATAATGTTACACGTCAGGATGGTGGGGTCTAAATAATGCACAATCGTTACTGCCTATAAGAGACTAAGTTTAGTACAATGAAGAAATGTATAAAACTGAGACAACAGAATACAGCAGGCAGTAGAACAATGAACACTAGTTTCTCGCTAGCGAGCTTGTAAGTAGGTAGGTAGGAACTTATCGCTTCAAACGCTAATCGTCAACTGACTGACGAGGCGCGACGCGCGATCGCCGCTTTTATACTTAGTCCTAGACTCGATCTCGAATATTCTCGAAAATACTCGAGTCGGCGCCTTTGATAAACAAAAAGCAAAAATAAAAAGAGGAATATAAAAATTGCGTTGTAAACAATTCAGAGGCGGCTTTTATCAAAGGGACTGCGCGCTCACAAGTATACATGTTGATACCAAACTTATGAGATATTGTACCAGCTATTGTAACACATGTTTATACAAATACAAATAAATATACCTACACGCGGCCGCGGAGTCAAAACGTTCGACCAGAGAGAGGTGTTTTGATTTTTTTTCTAAATTCTTGAGGAACCCCTACAGAGGTATCGCGGAACCCTAGGGTTCCGCGGAACACACTTAGAGTATAGCTGCATTAGACAATAAAAAAATATTTATAATAAAAAAGTAAATAAAAAAAATCACGATGCTCTGCCTCTTAATTATTATCTTGTTTTACTTAAGCAGAAGAGACATTGGTGTTGTTTTCCTTATTTTTCTTTTATAATCATTAAAATTGTATACCCTTTTCAGTGAAAAGGTAAACAACCTATTAATAAAAATAAACCAGGCCTTTATAAATATTTTACCATGACGATTGCCGCAATATAAATTATTCCACTGTTTCCTCGTTCCTTTATCCGAAAAGTTACTGCGGGGGATTTATTTTTATCAACAGCTGTTGATCATAATAACAGAAAATATACTTCCATTAATCTGTTGTTTAATTAAATCAATTAAAGTCTTAGTTCATTATTTTTTACTGAATTGAATAATAAATTAAAAATATAAAAAAAGAAATATTTTATTTGTGATTAGTAGCAGTAGTTTAACATATTTTGTTTAGCAAAAAGCTACAAATAATTTTTTTTAACATATTAAAAAATAAAAATTTTAGGTTTATTTTTAATTTTTATTATTTTTTATCATTTTGTTTCATAAAGGTTTTTTTTAAGTTTAAATGATATTTGAGATTTAATAGAATTTTTCTCTATGAAAAAAATACTTATAGATTAATGTTTTAGACACCTTATCCACATAAAAATGTCGATTAGTTCTTGTTTTATAAATATGATGGTAATTTAAAAGAATTATAAACAATCAGGCAATAAATTTTTTAAAATTTTATGTATGAAAACACATAGGTACCAAATTAAAAATTAAATTTCTGACATTTAACCCATCTAAATTTTTTAACATAAAATTTATTTTTGTATATTTACACAATTAAAAATTATTCGCATTGCCTTATTTTGTAAAATTTGGAATATATCAAATATTTCCTCACTAGCACAATATTAAATAGGAGAACAATAATGTGGTATTAGTGTTGAATACATTTTTTTTTAGAAAACAAAATTAAATTAGCACTGATTTCTTTAAAATAATCTACTTTTTAAGCAATCTTCCATATGCTACTTTTAAAATAATTAAAGAATTTTAGTTTTGAATCAATAATTATCCCTAAATATTTAAAACTGTTATTTAATTTTAATTTTTCACCATCGATCACAACATTTATATTTTGACAATTTAAATTACTACCCATAAACATACATTTAGTTGTTGAAATATTTAGTTTTAATTTATTTAATTTTAGCCAATTTAATTATATATTTATCTCATAATTTAGAGCATTAAGATCATGAAAAATATTTAAAACATTAATGTAAATTAAGGTGTCATTAGCAAACATTTGTGACTTACACATTTTTAAAACTAATGGCATATCGTTAAGGTATAAAATAAATAATATTTTGGACCTAGTAGACTTCCTTGAGGAATTCCTATATTATTTATTTTCAATACGTTTTTCATATATTTGTTATTTGTGATCTGTTATATAAATAATTTTTAAACCAATGATGAACGTTAAGAAAGAAACATCTTGGGAAAAAATACTGCTATTTTCTGGCTATTCTTAAATTACTTTAAAAAATGTTAATTTTTTTAAGCTTTTCTTTTAAAATATCTGAAACGGACAATCTAGTAACTCTTGGTATTCTTTTATATATTACATAATTGTTCATTATTTAAACTTTTTCCCTTGTTTTTTGCCTCTTTCTTAACTGCTCGGCAATTTTCGAGGAGACCTACCTACAGTTTAACGTGGCCTTTTGAACCATGGGCTAAATCTGTCATGACCTACATATTGGGGAGTGTATACTGTCTATGTTTATTTTCCTTACACCACGAGATTTCTGATCTTATCCGACCTGGTTGCGATGTCATTAAATATAATCTAAAGTAGCTCACAGACGGCCGATTTCAACTATATGGAATATCGCTAATCTGTACCCGAGAGTGCCTCCAACATTAGTACTAAGATTAACTGATTTTAAAATTCATTTAATAATTATAATAACTCAAAATGTTTTTACCGTCTACATCTGATAATAACTCGAAATGTTTTTTTAAAGTTGGCATCTGATAATAGCTCAAATTGTTTTAAGGTCGACATATGATAATAACTTAAGATGTTTTAAAGTCAACATTTGATAATATCTCACTATTTTTTAACGTCGACATCTGATAATAACTCAAATTGTTTCAACGTCGAAATCTAATAATAAAGCGAAATGTTTTTTTAACGTCGACATTTGATAATAACTCCAAGTGTTTTAAGGTCAACATTTTGATAATATCTCAAGATATTTTTAACGTCAACATCTGATTAAAACTCAAATTACTTTAATGTCGACATCCGATAATATCTCAAGATATTTTCAACGTCGACATCTGATTATAACTCAAACTATTTTAACGTCGACATCTGATAATATCTCAAGATATTTCTAACGTCGACATCTGATAATAACTCAATTTTTCTTTGCAATTACCTACAATACTTTCTCTGCGAGGAAAATAAAAATTACCGTTAAATGTTAAACATAAAAAAATAACCAAGCATCTCATTAACCAATATTTATAATACCGATTAGTTCCTGAAGCAAACAAGAAAATAAATAATTTCCTTAATTTTATAACAATGTTTGCAGATATTGTTTTGTCCTGATCGTTATTTAAATACAGTTGTGTTTTTATTGTTTATATACAATAAATAAACCGAATCGTCAAAATCATCATACAAATTGTTTTTTAATTATTTGTGACCGAAAACCCCAATAAAAACTCAATGATATTTGCCTTCGCCGCCTATCTTTTGTTCTACGTTATATATTGACTATCAAAATAGAGTGAGACGCACCATCGTCAGGCCCATCTATGATGATACGATGTGGTTAGAACTTTTATAAACTTTAATGCACAGTGTGTCATACCTACTGTCAGGGGAATAGTTGTGTTGAATCTTAGTGGAACTAAGTTATTGTGCTCTTTCACTGAAGCTTAACACATTACTTTTTCAAATAAAATAATATTATTTTTTTCTTAAAAAGTGTGATGTTGCCTAGGGACCTAAATGCTCTTCTAAAATTCTTTAATGGCCACTTACTTAGAATTAATCCTAATAAAACTGTAGCTTTACTACTTTGTAATGAACTCGACGAGAAAATGTATTAAATAACCTTGAATTACACATAAGCCTCTAGGTGGTTCCATTAAGTATTATTTGTGGTATTCTATTATATTCCTGTATGCTTCTATAAATTAGTGAGTCCAGTCCCTTCTTAGTTCTAGCATATGTGGTTCTTAATTCATGGTTTGTTCTGGTGTTGTATGTGTAGATTTGTCTGTTATTCTGCAGTTTTATACTGGTTTTAAGTTTATTGTTTTGAATATCATGTATTAGTTTAGTTTGTTCCAATACTTTCAATTCATTTATTTTCAAGGATTGTACTCTTTTATAAATTTCCTTAGTCGGCATGTAGTAATTCATCCCAAATATCACTTTAATCGCTCTGTTTTGGAGTCTTTGGAGTTGATCCAGTTGTCTAGCTCTTGTATTTCCCCAGCGGGGCATCAAGTATCGTAAGTATGGTTCTATAAAACTATTGTAGAGAAGCTGTTCAGATTTTTTATTGAGTTGATGGGCACATCTTCTAATAGAGCCCAACATGGGAACTATTTTATTTGTCACACCTTTTACCGTGCGAGCAAAAATTATTTGAATCGAAGAGGGCCTTGCATCTAAGGACGTAATGCTTAGCCGTAGCCGTAATACCTATTGGGTGTCAGTAACTACCTGAATTAACAATCAATCAGTTATTCCGTCATTTTTTACAGTCGTTACGAGTATTTTGATTCATCGCTCATTTTTCCAATTTCTTCAACAATTCCACACAATGGGCTTTACGGAACAGCACAAAATATTCATGGTTAAAGCGTATTTTTGAAACGAAGTTAGACTATGGTGAGTAGCAATACAATCCTGGTTTGTGCATGGACGATTTTCTCGAACATTTTCCTAACGTTGCTTTTATTGCTGGGGATTTTTATCATTGCCTGAAAAGAACCGTGGCTGTGTTTAGGGAAACAGGTTCTATACAACACAAAAAGGGAGCAGGAAGACCGTCTGTAAGAACAGAAGAACTTGTTGCAAACGTTTGTAAAATAACGCAAAATACGCCGCCAACAAATTGTATAAGACGCCTGTCCCAAGAAGTGGGAAGATCTTATGGAACATGCAGGACTATTCTTAAGAAGCAGCTAAATTTATTTCCTTATTAAGTGCAAGTATTCCAAGAATATGGTAACATTTCTCCAGAGATGCTGGTCAACACTTTCGAAGATATGAGGAGACGTGTGAATTTATGCTTGGAGCATGGTTGGCGGTGGCCAATTTCAGCAATTTATGTTATTATTTTTCTTTATCTTTCTGTATATTCTTACTTTGTTAATTTTGTAAACAACAAAAATAAATTTGTATTTGTCTACTTATTTTATTACTCGTTAGTTTGGCACATCATGTCATAATATGAATTTGACACAATGTTAACCTAGATTTGGTTAGATATAACGTCCCCATATCATTGTGATCTAAACAAAGCACTACGTTTTTTAATCCAAGCCCTCTTTGATGCAAATAATTCTTGCTCGCACGGTATATGGTTATTCCAGGTTTTAATTTGATATCATGAGAAAACTATAATTAATTTGACTGATAGAAAATTTAAAAATCACACATATATTATTTTTACTTAATAGGTGCACATCACAAATTCATCTAATAGAATTAATATAACCTTAATTTTCAAACACAGGCGGTAGATCTATGGCAATCACCAGAAATTTGTCATCTTTGATTTCTATTGAAATCGATTTCTGATCGGGACAGAATGTAACAGTTTGGTCTCCTTGTACATTACATAATACTATTACCAACTACTAAAAAATAAAAATATAACTGTTTTATAACAGCCTAAAATTACAATACTTAAAACGATATCGAAAAAGCTTTAATATTAAACCAAAGTAGAAAACTTTTCTAGAGCCATTTGTATTATCGAATCTTCTTTCTAGTAGTAGCTAGTAAAAAGTATTGGTTGGTGTGTAAATTTCCTACGCCCGAATTCCCAATGGACGCCTATACGAATAAACAGACTAAACGTATTCCCGGCTCCTAAGGGACATTCCTGGATCGATGAAGTTTTTCCAGGCCCACCTCACGCCACAAGAGACCTGGAATCCGCTACACTATTCATGAGAAAGTCCAGAGTTTGTGAAATTCATGAGCAATGAAAAAGGTCGAAAAGATCTTGTTGCTATTCCATCACTTGGAATTAGCTGTCAGTTTAATCATCATTTATCATGCAGAATACGGTCAATGATTTTTTTTTACGAAGTTTGAACTTTAAGGTAAATAACGAAATTATCCCAACGGGAGTATTAATACATACAGGGTGCTGCAATAATAATAGTGCGTCAGGCGTCCATAGATCCTATACGAATTATGTTAGAAATTTCATTCATATGCTGACTTAGGTATACTGTATAACAATGTATATTAGAAAAATATTTTCGTATATACAGGGGGGCCCAAAAAGTGTAATAACATAAAGTTGTATTTTTTTTAAATGAGACACCCCCTATTTTCCTAGGTTTGCATTGGTGTCCTTTATAACTGCTTAAAATTTTATTGAATTTGCTTTAGAAGTTCAGGAGTGATAAATTAAAAACTAAAAAAAAATTTGCAGTCATAAAAAAAATCAAATAAACAATCTGAAAGCATTTTTTTAATTTACGGCATTATGTACGATTATTGATAAGGGGTCAAGTGATACTATAAATTAAATAGATGTTATCTAATTTATACAGCGTGTCCCAGAAAGTATGCAACATATGGAAAAGTTTTTTATCACCAATTTCTCAGAAAATTTTATTCTTTATAAAAGTTGGTGAATGCCTTAAAACTAGAAATATTTCAACTACGGCTAATAGATAGGGAGTAAATGCCATTATTTCGAAATTGCCTTAAGAGTAAAGTACCTTAATTATTATTAATTATTAATAATAATACAGCAAAATTTTATATGGAAATGTTCTTGCAAATAAGTAAGTTAGTCCAAATACGAATTTTGAGTTAGGTGTCACAATTTTTAATTTTTTTTGGTTAATTTCTATTTTCCCCTAAACGGTACACCTCTGGTCGATTTTTTGTTTACGCAATTTTAATATATTTATTAAATAACTTAAACGTGGGTTTATAATAAAAATGTATTAAGTAGTTGGAAACTTTTTAAAACCTTTCAATGTTACGAGTTGGTTCAGATATTAGCGTGTTGCACGCCTACTTACACACATTTTAGCCAACTTATGTTCTAAACAAATTTATGATAGAATCCAACTCTATTCATATTACTGGAAGTAATTAATAGTTTATTTGCCAGTTTCACCTAGTACCTAGGTACGCTGAAGTTCAAAAACCTATTTTAAAGAAATGCATATAAAGAAAATTAAAAATTGACACCTAACTCACATTTCAAGTTCTTAATTTGCCAAAACATTTCCATATAAAATTTTGCTATATTTCTAATAATTAAGGTACTTTACTCTTAAGGCAATTTCGAAAAAATGGCATTTGCTCCCCTACTATTAACCGCAGGTAAAATATGAAATATGCATTTATAGTTTTAAGGAATGCAACTTTTATAAAGAATAAAATTTTCTTGGAAATCGGTGATAAAAAACTTTCCCATATGTTGCATACTTTTTTGGACACACTGTATAGGGTGTTCTAAATAAGGTCTTAAAAATAAGACACTTTAAACCAATTTTTCTCAAGCTTTTCAAATGGGACACACTGTATTTTATTGTCCTATTTAATTACGAATTTTAAAACAAACAATTTTTGTACTTGCAATTTATTAAAAATATCAATCAATTTCATAATATTCATAAACAAAACATAAATGTCGGTATTCATGAAATAGACAAAATAGCTAGGCGGCCATGGAAAAATAACAAAACTTAACAATTAAATGCTTTTTGACATTATTTGTCAAAAATAAGTACTTAAGGGTACGGATAATTTTTTGATCAAACACTGATTTTTTTTTTAAAGAAAGCTCATTTATATGGTTTTTGTATTGGGCGAGAGTAAGAAACAGTTTTTTTTCACTAGTAGAATTAATGCGACTCGGAAAGAAACATCCTGAAGAAAGGAAACGGTCGGTTCAGCTTAAACTTACCGTGGCGAAAGCCAAAGAGAGAATGTAGCGAGTAGCGATATCTAGTGTCATTGTTGGACCCTTCTAAAACAAAATGCTATGGTTTTCAATTAATTCTATAAATTTTGTGGAAGAAAACATTTTGGCGCTTTTTGCTGCATTTTGGTTTTTTTTTTACCCCAATCTGAACAACCTTGGTTGATAGGTTAAAGGCATGGTCGAGTGTGTGCGTGGCCCATACTGCAGCCTTCTGGTTTATTGTGCTTCGCAGTCTTCTGAAAGGTTTGTTCCTTCTACGAGGTCCAACAGTTTTCTTTTAAGTTTGTCATGCTGGAGGTTGTCGCCACGTTGAATATTTCCGAAGATTTTGAGTCTTTTACGGGTTGGTGCTTCACAGCTGTTTATGATACTGTGTATGATCCGGTTTCATTCTCTTCACCGTGTAGATTCCCAGTAGCATTCCAATTGATAGTTTCTTTGAGGGTTTACCAATAACGACCTACTGTGCGTGTCGTTGACCAGCTTGCCATGTTGTTTTGCATCCATCTGTCTAATGCTGTTTTAGTTGCCTGTTTTGATATTCCATGGGCGAGTTCAGAGCCCCTGAAGTTTTGAGTTGATCTGGCTCTTGTCAGGTCATCTGCTTTTTCATTGCCTTTTATCCCGGATGAGTGACCAGGAACCCACAGGAGTTTAACCTTGTTGTTTCTGGCTGCTAGGTATTTCAGGTCGTTAGGGTTTTCCTCTCCTTCTCGAAAAAACATTTTCCGGGACCGTGACCCCCCTTTCATGGAAAAAAGGTAAACCCGCCTTTTACCCAATACTTAATTTATAAATTGGTTTAGGCTTTCGTGGCCAGTCGGTGAGCTAGTGTAGTCATTCAGGTCTAAAGGCCGTCGTCGGTTGGAATTACTTCCTAACGTTTCGCTAACACGAGTGGCGAGCTTCTTCAGAGATCCTTCCATCTCCGGTGCTGGAAGTAGACTGACGAATTCTCGATTCTTGGGCGCAGGTTGTATTTATACTGGTTGGCATGGGGCGAAGCTTGTTCCGCTTCGGTTGACTTCGGGGTATCTATCGGCATTACTCGGGAGTGTCTGAGGATAGGATTCCAGATCTGGTTGAGCCTGAGGATCTCTTATTTTCTGTTGAAATTGTCAGGATGCTTATGAATCTCGATGGCTTCTCTGACGAGCCTGTTCTGATAGCCATCGACTGAAGCTAATAACCTACAGTTCTCAAAATGTATCCTGTGGTCTCAATTACTAAATGCGTGTTCGGCTACTGCAGACTTCTCAGTTCGTCCTAGTCGGCAGCTTGCTTTATGCTCCTTGATTCTCGTTCGCATTGATTTTTAGTGGTTCCAATTCCGCAGGAACAGGGTATGCGGTAGACGCCTGCAGCTGAAAGTGGGCCCCTCTTGTCCTTTGCTGATCTAATGGTTTGCTGGATCTTCTTTGTTGGCCTGAAGAGTGTCCCGATGTCGTGTCTTCTCAAAACTTTGCCAATCCTGTCCGTGACTCTAGGAACATATGGCAGATATGCCCGAGGGGTGGTGGATGTCCGTTCGGTTTCCCGTGGCCTAGATGATCTCAAGCCCGTTGATCTCTCGATCTCTCTCTTGTTGTAGTCATTCGCCTCGAAGGCAGATTTTAGGTGTTCCAGTTCCGCCTGGAGGTTCTGGAGGAAACCGAACGGACATCCACCACCTCTTGGGCATATCTGCCATATGTTCCTATAGTCATGGACAGGATTGGCAAAGTTTTGAGAAGACACGACATCAGGACAATCTTCAGGCTGGAAGGACCTCTGAAAAAACTCGTGCTAGCGAAACGTTACGAAGCAATTCCAACCGACGACGGCCTTTAGACCCGAATGACTACACTAGCTCACTTAATTTATAATTTGCTTACCAACCCACCACTGGATATTACCCCTTTTTCTACCCGTTTCCAATCGGCTACTATTTTTCGTAAATAATACAACTTTATTCGGTTGTAAAATATATATAATATGGTCACACTATCTTTTTATAGCCGGTATTTCTTCCTCAATTTCCACATTAGCCAGATAGCGCTGACCAAACCGCGTGTAATATACAGTAAACAGTGAACACGCCAGCCAACCGATAATAATTTAGGTGACTTTGGGGAATTCGGCAATGGCCATTGAGTTTAATACGACCTATATCTGCGGAACGAACGATCGTATAGGCATGAACGGACGTACGATAAGCTGCAACTTAAATTTAAATATAAAAATAGCAACTGGTTGCAGGTATAGAGTTATTTGAGATGAGTCGTATAGCAACAGTGGCGGACTTAGGGGGCAGGGGCGGTTCCGCCCCCCATTTATGTCACAAGTGTATTTTCTATAAGTCATGATTTACTTAACTCTAACTATTTAATAAACGGGTTTCTTGCGATAGCGATAATTATTTCCTTTGCGAGGAAGTGAAAATATAAACAATTCTAAAGTAATGTCAATCTTTTTACATTATATTTTATATAGGAAAATTTACATGGGGCAATCACTGCTTTACATATTAAATTGCGGGCAACGTGTTACGCAAGCGTTAAATCTCTTAAATCAAACATCATTAAAGAGGTTGAAATATTTTATACAATTGATCAGTATCGATTTAAAGTAATATAATATGATTATTAGTAGATTAAAAGTAAATACCAGTATAAATCATGCCAAAGACTTAGAAATAGATTATAATTCAAAAAAATTAAAACATATAATCAAATCAATTAAATCAGACATCCCCTCCTGCACTGAGAACAAAGCATTCTATTCCTTATAAGAATTCACATACTCTTTATACAATTGTTTAATACTATATGTGACGGCAACGCGCTTTCCTACTATAAGATAACGAAAATCGCTAGGCCGTTGTGTATTGATAATATCACGATAATTTAGCCAATAGGAAATGGGAGTGATTGCTAACATAGAATGGTTTTGAGCCATTATTGCTCTGAATACCCACAGTAATTATCAAGTTTAATTGGGGGTGTAATCTGGTTTCATATACTGTATTGGTTTCGACTGGCAGTTGTAATAAAACTTGATATAATAACAATATAAACATAATAATATTTGCTTGCTACGGTTAATAAAGCATATACTTACCACTAACAATCAGTACAGTAGTTCTTAAAAATTTAAATAGCTTCTAGTGTGATATTGTTCTTGTTGTTATATAGGATTATCTATTATGCAACATGGTTTACTGAGATGGTAAAATACGTCCATGGATTATAAAGTCCATTACCAAAGATGGGTTGTGGGAAATAAGAATCTTCTATTGCTTTATCTGACATGCAAAGTTTAAGAAAACATAAATACAAAGTAAAAATAAATTAATTAAAACAGGTATTGGTACGATCAATAAAATTCAAATTCAGACAGCACAGATTGAAGACTCCGAACAACGATGTGACCTACGCTACGCAACAAATACGTTGCGCGCGGCGATTGCCGATCGCTACGAACTAACGTCTTCTGGATTATAGGTTGTAACGGATACAATTTTTTTCTGGGAACGCTGTTCTGCTTTCTTAATTCTAGAGAAAGTGCTTTACTGGAAACGAAATGTGTCGCATTAAAAATATACAATTTATTTCGTAATTCAATATTCAACAAGACTATGCTTCTAATAAAACTGATTACTACCAATAAAAACAATATTCTAGCAAATCTGAAATTGATAAAGCGGGTTTCATACACTAGCAATTTATTTAATATGGATTAATAAAAAATAAGCTATCAATAAAAACTATGTCTTAGCAAACCTGTTGTATTAGATCATTTTCCTCAGTGTGTCGAATCAATTGATTTTTTACTGTGAATCACCAAACCCTAACCCAAATAAATCCTTTTTATTTGTTTGTTATGAAGAATGATCCCCATAAAATCAGCTTAAAGTTTTATCCCCAAACCCATAATTTCCCATTCTTTAGTTTGTCGTATTTACACTTTTGCATGGTTAAAACGCCCTACTCGCTACCTTACCCATTTAACATATAAAGTAAATCTAATAAAGAATTCCCGATAGATACCTATGTGTATAGACTAAACGTATTTCCAGTTCCTTAGGGATATTTTGGGCTCGGCACAGTTTTTCAAGGCCCGCTTTAGGCCACTAGAGACCCGGGGAATCTGCTACACTATTCATGAGGACTCAAGAGTTTGCGAAATTCATGTGCAATCAAAAAAGCGTAACAGATCTTTTTGCTGTTCCGTCACTTAAAATTAGCTGTCAGATTCATCATCGTTCATCATGGAAAACGCGGTCGACATATTGCCCGTAGTCGAATTAAAATATTGCGGCATGAAATGTGAGAAAAAAATCATAAAACAATTATTTTTATTAATGTATGTATCTACATTGAGAAAAAAGCCTTGTGTTCCCTATAAGAATTCACATACTCTTTATACCGGGCGAGCCAAAATTATTTGCACCAAAGAGGGCTTGAATTAAAAAACGTAGGGCTTGATTTAGATCACAATAATATGGGGACGATATATCTAACCAAATCTAGGTTAAAATTTTTTCAAATTCATATTATGACATTATATGCCAAACTAATGAGTAATAAAATAAGTAGACAAATGCAAATTTGTTTTTGTTGTTTACAGAATTAACAAAGTAAGAATATAATATACAGAAAGAAAAAGAAAAATAATTACATAAATTGCTAAAATTGGCCACCGCCATGCTCCAAGCATAAATTCACACGTCTCTTCATATATTCGAAAGTGTTGACCAGCATCTCTGGAGAAATGTTACCACATTCTTGGATAATCCTTCTTTGTAATTGTTCTAAATTTGCAACTGGTGTTTTAAAAATAGTGTTCTTTAAATGAGGAAAAACGAAGTAATCCATAACTGTTAAACAAGGTGATCTAGGTGGGAATTCAATGTCTGATCGAAAACTGATCAATCTGTCGTCGCAAAAATTGCGTAAGTAAATAGTTTCGGCGGCTGTATGGGCGGTTGCACCGTCCTGTTGAAAATATCCAAAACGTAGTTCGTCGTCAAGTAATTGCTCCACAAATGGATGCAAAATATTGTCTCTATACCGCTGTACTGTAACTGTGTCATGGAAAAAGATAGGACCAACAATTATTCTTCGGGAAACAGCTAACCAGACACCAATATAATAGTAATTCCTGCATCTTTCAAAATCTACGGCTCGTATTTCTTGGAATACTTGCACTTTTTAACGAAATAAATTTAGCTGCTTCTTAAGAATAGTCCTGCATGTTACATAAGATCTTCCCACTTCTTGGGACAGGCGTCTTATACAATTTGTTGGCGTATTTTGCATTATTTCACGAACGTTTGCAACAAGTTCTGTTCTTACAGATGGTCTTCCTGCTCCTTTTTTGTGTTGTATAGAATCAGAATCTGTTTCCCTAAACACAGCCACGGTTCTTTTCAGGCAATGATAAAGATCCCAGCAATAAAAGCAACGTTAGGAAAATGTTCGTGAAAATCGTCCATGCACAAACCCGGATTGTATTGTCACTAACCATTTACTCTAACCCCGTTTCGAAAATACGCTTCAACGATGAATGTTGTGTTCCGTAAAGCCCATTGTGTGAATTGTTCAAGAAATTGGAAAAATGAGCGATGAATCAAATTACTTGTAACGACTGTCAAAGATGACGGAATAACTAACTGATTGTTAATTCAGGTAGTTACTGACGCCCAACAGGTATTAAGCTCTACGGCTAAACATTACGTCCTTAGATGCAAGGCCCTCTTTGATGCAAGTAATTTTTGCTCGCACGGTACAAATGTTTAATACTTTAAGTGACATCAATGCGCTTTCCTACTGTAAGACAACGAAAATCCCTAGTTAATTAATTGATTCAGCCGATACTAGGTGGAAATCCATTATTATAGTATTATGGGATACAGTACAACAAAGTTGAACTTGTATAGGTTTTAACCACTATATTAACAGGAAAATTACATGTTCCGCTAACACACCCCAAGTTAACAAGTTACGGGCCGCCCCTGTATATTTTATTAAATATGTGCAATCTTCTGAACACAGGCCCGTAGCGCTGTTGTTACTCCCCTGTTGCGTTCATATTACGTAATTTTTTTTTGTATAATTCGATGTAGTAGATGAGACTCCTTCCTATTCATGTATAAAAAATATCTTTTGCATCAGCCACATTATCCCGGCTTGTTCGGCGAATGTGCATCACTTTGCTTAAAATTGAATCGAAAATCAATCTTTAACAAACTACATTGGCCCGGACCGTTCGTCGGGCCAATCTCAGAAGTGCACGCGGGTTATGAAACACTTCAATGATGAAATTGCTGGGAAAAGGGGATAATTTTAGATAAGTTGTTTCGGCAAATGACCGAAGTAGTTTTCGTTCCGTCAATTTGGATTTTACTGTAGATGAAGCTTCGTTGGAAGAGAAATGGATTTTGTTTGATTTTAACCCTTAGTTAGTCGCACGATTTACGATCGTAGGGCATCATTTCCTTTAATTTCGTCATCGTCAGATCCATCCATGTACGCGTTTCGCCATATCATGGCTCATAAGTAAGGCTAGGATTTAATGAAATAGAGGTGTACCACTTAAATGTAGTAAATATGGCGATCAGCCGAGAGGATGAAGCGCATGACGACATCAAGCGTCCATTTTAGACACCTTTAAGGCGTACCAACACCTCCAAACCAAACTCAATAAAATTAAGTCAAATCCGAATAAGTATATAGCGGGAATGACGGCAGGCAATGAAATGACACAATTGTATTTATCCCAACGTTTCGTTTTATATAAAAACTTTTTCAATGGTCTAAAAAGAGAAAGAGAAGACAATTACAACAAATTAATGCGAATAAAATTCAAATCACAAAAACAGTCATAGCAAAAATTAAAATGAGGCAGTAGGTCCCTAATCAATATATAAATACATCACAACTTTGGCCATTAAATAAATAGTTGTTGTTTAAATAAAATATGATTTAATAACAAATACACATTAGGTACATACCAATAAAAAGGTTTTTAAGCCTGTATGTTCATAATGCGGAATATGACAACACATTTTCTTGAAAATACATTGGATATATGTATATGTCGTAGTCTTATAGTGAAATCCGTCTTTTCGTGAAGAATGTAGTCATATCATGAAGCGTCGGCATATTGTGTAAAAACATAAAGCTACACAATATGCCTAGGCATTTCAAGAAGAGCCCATCACATTTCGGCGAATTGTGTATACTACAACCTGCCTAACTTTAAATATTGCGGTTTCGTGAAATTTTCGCAAAGGCAAGGCATATTGTGTTTAAGTAAACTTTGCGAGCTTGTAATTGAGACATTGCTTTATATAGAGTGTACCAGCTTCAATATAGAGGTAGATATGAGTATCTAGATATTATAACAAAATTGACTTCAATAAGAAGAATAACATCAAACATTTGTTTCTATTTATTAACACAGGGACCACTTGTGACATCGAGAATTACACTTGAAAGCATTGACATAGGAGGCGATAACTAGAAGAACAAATTCCGTCTAAAAGGTATATTGGCAACCGGTTTGTTTGTTGTTACCCAGAGCATTTTTTTTTAATTCAATTTTTAACTAAAATTATTTAAAAAAAATAAAATTTAAATTAAATTTAAAAAAATGCTCTGGGTAAGAACGAACAAACCAGTTGCCAATATACCTTTTAGACGGAATTTGTTCCTCTAGTTATCGCCTCCTATTGACATCTCGTACTTCACAAAGTGCCGCTCTTTAAATTTAGCCAGGTTATGTTAATAACGAGCTCCGTTATAACAATGGTATGTTTTGAAATATCGACAATTATAACAAAACGAGACAACCGACTGTGGTTGATTCCTCCCTCACCACAAGATTGGAGGTACTATGTCTCACGTACTCATTAAACACATTTTTATATTTATTTAAGATTCCAGAGTAGCAAGCACTCAAATTATTTGTGTCAGTTCTAAAATTAATTGAATTAGTTAAGTTAATATAAATCATTTCACCAATATTTTTCTTTATGTAGGTAATTACTTTCTCTGTCGAATACTCGTGGGTGGGAAAAATCAAAGTCATGGCCCGTTGGATAATGATGGAGGCTCAGTGCTGTTGAGTCTGATTTGTCTACCCTACAACATTCATACTTGTGTTGTCTAAGTATGTCTTTTAACAGTTGTTTAGTTTGGCCAACATAAAAAGTATTGTTACACTGCTTTCATGGAATGCCATAAACTATGTTAGATTCATGGTCCAATGGTAGTCGATCCTTCAATTTGGTGAATAAGTTATTTACTGTTTTAGTATTATAAAAGGCTATATTACACTGATTAGTTTAAAAGCAGTTTTTAAATTTATTAGAAAGTTGTGGAATATAAGGAAATTTGAAGAATCGACTGCCCTTAGACACTTTGTTTTCAACATTACCCCCCCCCCCCCCCCCCAATCGTCTTTGTATCTAGCTATTACCCGATTAACAAATGTAAGAGGATTATATTCCACAACTTTCTAATAAAATTAAAACTATTATCAAACTAATGAGTGTAATATAGCCTTCTACAGTGACCGGCAGAAGGTGCGCAGCATATGGGAAAGTTTTTTTATCTTTAAGTTTAGAAAATTAATTTTATTTTAGATATGTTCTGCATGTTCTCAAACCCATTAAATCCGGTAAAAGTCTTCTGGTATACGAGGTAGGATCAAAAATTTGAAATTCCGCTAAAAGTAAAGTACCTCCTCCATCTTTCATTTTAGAATATTTTTTTAATAAGAATTTTTTTTTAGTTTCGAAGTTAAACCCAAATTCCAAATTTCGCTTATTTCACAAAAAAATGGATTTCATCGTGTTTTCTGAATAACACTGTATAAAAAATAAATGGAAACCGAACAGTACGAAAATAAGATTTTCTACAAACTTTGTTAGAGATAACCGTCGATCATAAGTCCGATTAGTTTGTTTTCATAATATTATGGCTTTTTAAAATAAAAACATTAAAATATTAAATATTTTTGCTGCACACCATATTTTATTTTCTGAGGGAACAAGTTAATTTCATCTAACTGATATTTTTTTATTTACATTGACCTAAAGCATCTCCTAAATAGTTTTTTATACATTGAAGTATGCATAAAAATTTTCCTTATTTTGCGTGACGAATAAAATCCGTTCAAAATATATTTTTAGTTTAATTTTTTTTCTTGATAAATCAAAAGGAAACTTTCTATGCATACTTCAATGTATAAAAAACTATTTAGGAGATGCTTTAAGTCAATGTTACTCAAAAAATATCAGTTAGACGAAATTAACTTGTTCCCTTAAAAAATAAAATAGGGTGTGCAGCAAAAATATTTAATATTTTTATGTTTTTATTTTAAAAAGCCATAATATTATGAAAACAAACTAATCGGACTTATGATCGACGGTTATCTGTAACAAAGTGTGCAGAAAATCTTATTTTCGTACTGTTCGGTTGCCACTTATTTTTTATACAGGGTTATTCAGAAAACACAATTACATTCATTTTTTTTTGTCCAAAATAAGCGAAATTTAAAATTTGGGTATAACTTTGAAATTAAAACAATAATTCTTAGTAAAAAATGATTCTAAAATGAAAGATGAAGGTACTTTACTCTTAGCGGAATTTCAAATTTTTGATCCTACCTCGTATACCATAAGACTTTTACCGGATTTAATGGGTGCTATTTTGGTTTGAGAACATGCAGAACCTATCTAAAATAAAATTAATTTTCTAAACTTGAATATAAAAAACTTTTCCATATGCTGCGCACTTTCTGCCGGTCACTGTATAATACTAAACAACAACTATTTATTTAATGGTCAAAGTTGTGATGTATTTATATGTTGATTAGGGACCTACTGCCTAATTTTAATTTTTGCTATGACTGTATTTGTGATTTGAATTTTATTAGCATTAATTGTTGTAATTGTCTTCTCTTTCTCTTTTCAGACCCTTGATAAAGTTTTTATATAAAACGAAACGTTGGGATAAATACAATTGTGTCATTTCATTGCCTGCCCTCATTCCCGCTATATACTTATTCGAATTATTAGTAAGGGCGTTATACTTACCTAACTATTAAGTCAAATGTTAAGAGAAAATTCCTTGTAGCGACTAAAGTAACCATTGGACAAGTTATTAAAAGCTCAGAAAGAAGGAGGTATACTAATAGGAGTAATAATTTTTTTATTATTGCCCCACAAAAAAATATATGCTTTTTACTTAAACCCGTTCTTAAAGACAAGACGTTACATAAATATTTAAAGCAATTTCTTATAATTCTTAAGTAATTATCTTTTATCAATTAATTAATATAGCTGGAGAGGAGTGTTGTTATCGACATAAGAAAATATAAATGGAACTGGGATTTGAATAAATAAATTTATTTGATGTATTAGTTAAAATATGTTTATTTTCAAATAATAATTATTATCTGTCTCGTCCATAGCCCCAATTATTTATGTTTTTATCCGATCGCTCATCATTCCGTCCTTTTCTTGCATTTCATTGCGGCATAGCCAGAGTTACATATTTGTCGGAAATACCTTGCAAGATTCCCCAAAAAATATGCTAATTTAGCGATTCCAATAGCTCTAGCAACTGCTTTAATATCAGAGATTCCGTAATTGTTTCTCTCTTATTAATCATTTATTTATTTATCAGCAGTTATTCTACTTCTTTGCAAAATGTCAATAAGATAATTTTAAACATTATTTTCTTCTTCTTTTACATTGATCGCGTACACTGAGAGAAAACTCTATTAGCCGTAGCTAGAAATCCATTAGTACCTAGTAGCGAAAAATCTGTATTAAATAGGCGCTCAAAAAACGACCTTGTTGTAGCTACTTGATTCATTTTTTTTTAATGACTTTTTAACCAATATGGTAGTTTTATAAACATTATTTTTTGCTGCCAAAAGACAACTCTATTGCCCTAGAAAAGTATATGGTGCGGTGGTCAAAAATATATTTTATTTAGAAAAAAATATGATTTTGTTCTATTGGGGGTGTAATCTGGTTTCATATACTGTTTTAGTTCTAACTGGTAGTTATAACGAAACTTGCCATTAATCATAATAAATAATAATATTTGCTTGCTACGCTTAGTAAAGCATATACTTACCACTAAAAATCGTTACTGTAGTTTTCAAAAATTTAAAGAGCTTCTAGTTTGATATTGTTCTTGTCGTTTAACATTGCATATGATTATCTATTATGCAACATGGTTTACCTGTATAGTAAAATTCGTCCATAGTTTATAAATTTCAATACTAATGATGGGTTGTGTGAAATAAGAATGTTCTATTGCTTTATCTGACATGCAAAGTTTAAAAAAAAACTTAAATACAAAGTAAAAATGAAGTAATTAAAACCAGTATTGGTGTAGGATCAATAAAATTCAAATTTAGACAGGAAAGCTAGAAGACTCCGAACAACGATTTGACCTGCGCAACAAATAAGTTTAAACTAATACTAGGGCGCGCGGCGATTGCCGATCGCTACGAACCCCCACCAACGTCTTGTGGATTATAGGTTCTAACGAATACAATTCTTTTTGGGGACACCGTTCTGCTTTCTTAATAATTGTAGATGAAGCGCTTTACTGGGCACAAAATGTGTTGCATTGAGAAGATAAAATTTATTTTTTAACAAAATTGCTGTATTAAAAGTAGTTCAATATTCAACAAGACTGTGCTGCTAATGAATTACTACCATTAGAAACACTGTTCTTTCTAGCAAATTTGGAATTGATATAACACTAAAGCGGGTTTGATACACTTGCAATTTATTTAATGGGTTAATACAAAATAAGCTATCAATACATACATAAAAGGGCATATTTCTGGTGCAGAAACGCCTTATTAGATGTTTACTGAGACTTCATCCAAGGAAATCATGTCGACCCTACTTTCGGTCTTTGGGTATTTTAAGTGCCCCATCCCTATATTTTTTAAATTCAGTAATGTTTCTCAAAAAGCATAATAACCTATTTAAACAAAATTTCCATCACTACGCTAATTCCATGACAACCGTAACAAGAGGAAGAGGTTACCTTCATATACCGGCCCATAATTCGACCTACTTTGAAAAGGGTCCATATAATATGGCCGTCAAAGCCTATAATATGCTTCCAACACATATTAGAAGTAGGGAAACATTGGCGTTATTCAGAAGAGCCACATTGGACTTTCTTCATACTAAATGTTTTTATGATTTTAATTTTAGGGTTTAAATTTATCGTTATCAGTGGGTCTCTCTTTGTTTCTGGCGTGTAAGATTGTTGTATACTATTCATATGTTTTAAAATTATTTATGGTTTTAATATGTTTTTAATTATTAATGTGTTTTAAGTGAAATATATTAGGATATTTACAGACGATTAAATCGACCTCTTGATGTCGTTGGTATGTCAATGTAATTTGATTTTGCTGGCCAATAAAGATATTATTATTATTATTATTATTATTATTATTATTATTATTTGATACAAACCATGTCTTAGCAAACCTGTTGTATTAAATCATTTTTCTCAGTATAACCCGATTAGTACTAGTCGGCTAGACAAAATAAAGCACGTGAAAATCGTCTTAAATTTTAAATTATTCACAAAAAGAATTAAGCGTCAGAAAACAAAGTAATAATTATTATGGGATTGAAATAATAGTTTGGTGTACAGGTAGGGCAATGGTACTGTGGTTCTACTGTACGTGCCGCCGCTGGTGTATGTAAATAAAGTGCAGCCGCCGAAAAGTGTTTTCGCGAAGTATTAGAAATTTTATTTTTACGACGAGGTTGTTCTTAGTAACTTAAGTCTAGAAGAAAAGGTCGATATAGAAAACAATGGGCGTCCAACGTCATCGCTATATATAGTTCAGGTGCAAAGAAGAACGAGTGACTGCAAATAAAATTTTCTTAAATATTTTTTTATTTTGAAAAAAAAATGGCTTTTTTAAACTTTTTTTTTCGAGGAGAATCTTTTAAAGACTGGAACCCTGTGAGGCAGAGTAGTATCGGATTTAACCCTGATGAGGCTGCCTACCGACTAAACTCCCCGTGCTCATGCGGTTTCCGCGCCATAGGCGTATAAACCTTCAGACCACTCTCTTAGTATTTCCGCTCTGCACTCGTAGTGCGAGCTTCGTACTTCACCTATGCCTAGGTACCGTTTTGGTTTTGTCATATTACTTGTTTATTTATTTGCAGCTTACTGTGAAGGTGTTTGTGTAGGTGTAAGGCTTTTGGTGCAGTGTACGTGTTTGTGCTTCAGAAGAGATAACACGTGCCCGCCCATGCTTCACGGCTATGAGGACCCCACTATTTCAGGGAGAGTACTTGCAGTGCTGATTTGAAGCTGTAGGAAGCTGTTAGAAGTGTTAGTTATGTTTCTTTTTAGCGACTTACAGTGATTGTGTTTGTGTTTGTGTATGTGTCTGATTGGGTGCAGTGTAGGTGTTTGTGCTTCAGAAAAGGTACACGTGTTTGAATTTGTGGCATGCGACAATTAATAGTATCGATTACTAGGTAATAAAATGTGTATTAAGTTTTAAGTATTTGGTATACAAATTAGTTTTCAAATGCGTAATAATATTTTAAGCTTTCTAAATCGTTGGTCCTATTTTTAATTTATATATTTTAAATTGAACTAGGTAAAATATACTTGATATTATTATGATCGTCCTCGTCGTCAAAATAAATGTCTAACATTTAAAGTAAATACACATATTTATTGATAACATATTGCCAATTTTACCCATTCAGCATGATCCAATTTAAAATTGAATGGAAAATCAATCAGGGGAAAAGTGCATCGGTCGGGACCATCGCATCAGGCAATCTCGGAAGTTCACGCGAGTTATGAAACACTTCAATGATGAAATTATTTGGAAAGCGGTTCAGTTTTAGATAAGTTTCCTATTTGGGTAAACTGTCGGAATAATTCCCGTTACGTGAGATTTCGGATAACTGTTTTGATATTTATTAGAACTGATAACTAAGATTAAATAAATGTTATAATTTTTTTGTATAAAATAGCTAAACAAATCCCTAAACATACCGTGCGAGCAAAAATTATTTGCATCAAAGAGGGCTTGGATTAAAAAACGTAAGGCTGGGTTTAGATCACAATGATATGGGGATAATATATCTAACCAAATCTAGGTTAAAATTTTGTCAAATTCATATTATGACATGATATGCCAAACTAATGAGTAATAGAATAAGTAGACAAATACAAATGTATTTTTGTTGTTTACAAAATTAACAAAGTAAGAATATACAGAAAGAAAAAGAAAAATAATTACATAAATTGCTGAAATTGGCCACCGCCATGCTCCAAGCATAAATACACACGTCTCTTCATATTTTCGAGTAATTCCCTGCGTCTTTCAAAATCTGCGGCTTGTATTTCTTGGAATACTTGCACTTTATAAGGAAATAAATTTAGCTGCTTCTTAAGAATAGTCCTGCATGTTTCATAAGATCTTCACACTTCTTGGGACTATACAATTTGTTGGCGTATTCTGCATTATTTTAAGAACGGGTGCAACAAGTTCTTACAGATGGTCTTTTTGCTCCTTTTTTGTGTTGTATAGAACCTGTTTTCCTAAACCCAGCCACGGTTCTTTTCAGGCAATGATAAAAATTCCCAGCGATGAAAGCAACGTTAGGAAAATGTTCGTGAAAATCATCCAAGCACAAACCTGGATTGTATTGGCACTCACCATTTACTCTAACCCCGTTTCGAAAATACGCTTCAACCATGAATGTTTTGTGCTGTTCCGTAAAGCCCATTGTGTGAATTGTTTAAGAAATTGGAAAAATTAGCGATGAATCAAATTACTTGTAACGACTGTCAAAAACGACGGAATAACTAATTGATTTTTAATTCAGGTAGTTACTGACACTCAACACGTATTAAGCTCTACGGCTAAGCCTTACGTCCTTAGATGCAAGGCCCTCTTTGATGCAAATAATTTTTGCTCGCACGGTATATTGAATGCTCCAGGCAGTTTTAAAAAGTTCCCAATAAATCATGGCGAAAAGCAGACTTCTCAAAATTTGTCCAAAAAAACATCAATCCGTTACCAGAAAACTGAAAACTATCAAAAAATATTTTCTTTCAACATTTTATAGCAAATAACCTAATAATGAATATACTGAATATCTGTGCAATATTATGCCAAATAAAGGATGCGATTATATTGTACGTACTTTACTCTTATTATTTATTATAACCGGGCCCCAGCCCCCTTCTCCTATTGATCCGCCACTGCGGTTATTTAAAGATTATTTTCAAAACTTTCATAAACAGAATTTATTTTTTTTAAATTAGCTTCCGTAATTTTGCACCGTAGAAATATTCCGTCAATCCATAAATTTTTCCCTGCTCCGCATTTAAATATTTCAGTCGCAATTCAGTTCGAATCCTCCCCTAAAAAGGAGCAAAAAATTTTAGCCATCCGGCAGACGGACGGTAATTGAAATCCATTCCCCCAAATTAAAATATCTCGCCTCTCCGGGAAATCGCAACAATGCCAATCTTGCCGAGTGACAACCCTGTTTAAAAGTAAATCCCTACATTGCTGCCTGCAGCTTTGCGAATGCATTTAAGCGTATGCAGTTTTTCGTTTGCTATACGAATTCTAGCGATAGCGATGCAGCTAGTTTTCATTTGCATCAGTTGCAATTGTTATTGATGCGGGCGAGTTGGAAGACAAAAAATTGGGTTTCTGTTTTTTATTGTTGTGGCAGAAATAATTTTTGATTCCTGAGGCATTCTGGATACGTTCATCGACATAAAAGACAAACCAAGAAAAGTGTTAAATTTAAAATAGCCATTTACTAAATATCTGCAGATTATTTCCGTAGTGCTCAAGAAATGCGCCGATGAACTCACACCAGTATTTTGTAGACTTTTTAACCTATCCTACAAAAGAGGAATATTTCCATATTGCTGGAAAAAGGCGCGAGTCCAGCCTATACCAAAGAAAGGCAAGAAAACCCTGCCAAACAACTATCGACCAGTCGCATTGCTTTAAGTTATATCAAAGGTGATGGAGAAGGCTATTAACCAACAACTTCTAAAATACCTAGAAGGCCTTAAAATTATCAGCTACCATCAGTATGGTTTTAGTAAGTCCAGATCAACAGGAGACCTTCTAGCCTATGTCACTCATCTTTGGAGCAACGCAATCGAACATCATGGGGAGTCCCGGGCTATTGCACTGGACATCTCTAAAGCCTTTGACCGTGTCTGGCACGAGGGGCTCCCAAGTAAACTGCGTTCTTATGGTATGCCCGGTCGATTTTGTTCATGGTTGTCTAGCTTCCTCAAGGACCGTTCTCTGCAAGTGGCGATTGATGGGTTTCTCTCAGACACCTTCACCATCAATGCTGGTGTTCCTCAAGATTATTGCCTAATAATAATGAACAAACCACTATCTTCTTACTGTACATTAACGTCCTTCTAGCGAAAAAAAATCCAATATATAGCTTTGCTGACGAAAGAACACTTATCTCATCCTTTACTTTGAAATCTCAAACATCGGCTGCTGACGCACATCTTCGCAGACAACATGAGGTATCACGCCTCAATAAAGACCTGGAAGAAATTTTGTCTTGGGGTGACAGTAACCAAGTCGAATTTAACGCTCAAAAAACCCAGGCAGCAGTTTTCTCTAAGAAGGTTAACATTGCAGAACCCGATATAGTTATGGCAGGACACGCAATTCCACTGACTTCGTCTATTAATTTGCTGGGTGTCAACCTGGGAGGAAATATGTCTTGGCATAATCACGTTGTGGCAATCGCCAGGGCAGCTTCTCAGAAGCTCGGTATACTTTTCCGTACCAAAAAGTTGTATACACCTCAACAACTTTTGACAATCTATAAAGCCCAGATTCGACCATCACTGGAATACTGCTCTCATATCCGGAGTTCTGCACCGAAGCATACCCTTCGGTTGTTGGATTCCATCCAAAGGAGAGCCGTTTGTCTAATCGGCGACCACGAGCTGACTAAGAACCTCGACAGCTTAGAACATCGAAGACAGGTTGGTGATTTGACTCTCTTCTACAGATATTTCCATGGCAAGTGTTCGACAGATATTGTCCGCTCGATTTCACCTAGAGTAATGCATAGCAGAAACATACGATGAACCACTGCCGCCTATGTGGTTCAACTTAGTACACCCCAAACATCATTGTTTCAGAACTCTTTCATTTGGAGGACGTCATCTTTGTGGAACGGCCTTTCTGAGACCGTGTTTCCAACCAAATATAACCTCCAACGATTCAAGAAAAACGTGAATCGCTTTCTTTGCACACGTACCGCTCCCAGAGCGCCTTAAAGGATTTTTCCTACAGTGCTTGTGCTCAATCATAAAAAAAAAAATTATTATTTTTAAAGTCTCTGCCTATACCCTACTGGAAAACTCAAGTTACAGAACGTTTTATGTGAGTAAATAATATGTTTAAATGCCCGCAATAACGACAACAGATCAATCAGTGTTGTCGGCTTGAACAAATGCTGGCGTCGTTTGATGAAATCACCTCATCGCCTCCCTTCATCGACATAAATTAAGTATTAAGTAATATTTGAAATTTCGTTTGGTTTGTACCGCGCATTTATTTTACGTATTTTTCATTTTATGTACCGTGCGAGCGAAAATTATTTGCATCAAAGAGGGCCTTGCATCTAAGGACGTAATGCTTGGCCGTAGAGCTTAATTCCTGTTGGGTAACAGTAACTACCTGAATTAACAATCAATCAGTCATCAGTATTTTGATTTATCGCTAATTTTTCCAATTTCTTGAACAATTCACACAATGGGCTTTACGGAACAGCACGAAACATTCATGGTTAAAGCGTATTTTCGAAACGGGGTTAGAGTCAATGGTAAGTGGCAATACAATCCGGGTTTGTGCATGGACGATTTTCACGAACATTTTCCCAACGTTGCTTTTATTGCTGGGGATTTTTATCATGCCTGAAAAGAACCATTGCTGTGTTTAGGGAAACAGGTTCTATACAACACAAAAAAGGAGCAGGAAGACCATCTGTAAGAACAGAAGAACTTGTTGCAAACGTTAGTAAACTAATGCAAAATACGCCAACAAACACAGGACTATTCTTAAGAAGCAGCTAAATTTATTTCCTTATAAAGTGCAAGTATTCCAAGAAATACAAGCCGCAGATTTTGAAAGACGCAGATATTACTGTCAATGGTTTACCCAACATTTATTGGAAATAAATAATTTATTGGACCTGAATTTTTTTTCGGGTGAAGCCTGGTTCCACCTCTCCGGTTATGTGAATTCTCAGAATACACGCATGTGTCCCTCAAAAAAAAACATTGCACCCTCAAAAAATTGGTGTCTGGTTAGCTGTTTCCCGAAGAAGAATTGTTGGTCCTATTTTTTTTCCATGACACGTATAGAGACAATATTTTGAATCCATTTGTGAAGCAATTATTTGACGAAGAACTACGTTTTGAATATTTTCAACAGGACGATGCAACCGCCCATACAGCCGCTGAAACTATTAAGTACTTACGCAATTTTTTCGACGACAGGTTGATCAGTTTTCGATCATCGACATTGAATTTCCATCTGGATCACCCTGTTTAACGGTTATGGATTACTTCGTTTTTCCTCATTTAAGAAACACTATTTTTAAAATAACAGTTGCAAATTTAGAACAATTACAAGAAAGGATTATTCAAGAATGTGGTAACATTTCTCCAGAGATGCTGGTCACGACTTTCGAAAATATGAAGAGACGTGTGAATTAATGCTTGGAGCATGGCGGTTGCCAATTTTAGCAATTAATGTAATTATTTTTCTTTTTCTTTCTGTATATTCTTACTTTGTTAATTTTGTAAACAACAAAAATAAATTTGTATTTGTCTACTTATTTTATTACTCATTATTTTAGCATATCATGTCATAATATGAATTTAACAAAATTTTAACCTAGATTTGGTTAGATATATCGTCCCCATATCGTTGTGATCTAAACCAAGCCCTTCCTTTTTTTAATCCAAGCAATGCAAATAATTTTTGCTCGCACGGTACAATTGTATTCATTTTTAATATTATAGTAAATTTAGGCTTGCCAATACTATATTGGCATAAAATAAAATATAATAGCCTCAGGGTTAAATAATATAATATAATATTATATAAAATAAACCCACAAAATTATTAATGGTCATGAAATTAAACAGCTCTATACGTATTCAATAACAAAAATTAAACAAACAGTGAAACGTTCATTAAGCGTCGGTCAATTTACAAAAGCGTGCAAATAATATACTGCGCCAATGTACCTACACTGTATTTTGTATCATGAATAAAGCATTATTTTAACCATAATTAGCTCATATTTCATATATTGTTAGAAGCCAACAGTAGACAACCTTGCGCAAACAATATTAAAGAAACATGTATCTATATTAGTTCGCATCCCATCCAGAGTGGGTTTCCCGAGGGAGCAACTTATTAACCAGTATTACTATCCGTAGGCGATATTCGACCAAGGGTCCCGTTCATAACGCTTATCTCTGGATAGGGTTTGATTAGTTTTTGGTGTGTTTGTTTTTGCATAGAATGGTGCTTAGAATGGGTCACTTTAATATATCAAGTGCCCACGAGAGGAAGGGCGAAAAGCCATAAATATAGTTATTACAGCAGTGATTGTTTTCAAAAAGTTACCATAGCTATAATACCATTCCTATACAGGGTGACCCGGATCTAAATGTACATACGTCACCAGGAGATAATAGACAGTAGATAGATCTTGGGGGTTCTTAATTATCTACCTTTAGTAGGTACATCATCACTCGTTAGTTTTATAAAATTTGGCTCCTATTTGTTTTTGTCATATTTTTTTTGCACCTGGTATAAAATGTTCCTACTCGGTGAAAAAATTTTGTATACTGATCGCATTAAAATGCCGTATGAAAAGTTTTGAAATTCAGGTCTGGACTTCAAAAAGTTGTCGATTTCTAGTTTTTAAAATTCATCACCGTGTGTGCCATAATTTAGAAAATTTTATTTTTTACTTAAAAACACCATAAAAAACTGATACTTACTAATGACATACTTACCAAAGTTGCCGCACTCACCTAGCATCGTCGGGCGGCAATTTTTTTAGGGGAACCTTCTGTTAGTAGTAGTAGTTGTGAGGAGGCTTAGCCACCTAGCAAGTAGACCGATCCCCCTTTGCCTGCATCTAAATCTTCCCCCCAACTACCTTAATTACCTGTGCCCTCGCTTAATCTTCCCGATCTCGTTGTAGCACCGCCAAAGATCAGATGTCCTAGTCTTTTCAGAGTCTCAGACGTCCCCAGAAAGTATAGCGGTATCTCCTCTTCTTCCTTCCTGATACCCAGGACAAATTGGATCCTCCTCCACGCCAGTCAGCGTCATATGTTTGCTCAGTCGCGACAGTGCCCAGTGAGAATTAGGGGTGTGCAACAAAATCGATTAGATATAATTTTTTTGTCGATTAATCGAAAAATCGATTGATCGATAAAAAAAACTAGTTTTCGATTAATCGATTCTTCAAAAAAAAATTTTTACGATTTTTTGATTAATCGAATATTAGGTAATCGAAAAAAAAATATTTTTCGATTAATCGATTAACCAAAAAAAATATTTTTCGGTTATTCGAAAATATAGGTATGTTTTTGGATGATTGAAGTCTCTATATATTTACTAGCAACCCTATTACCCTGAAAATCGGTTTAAAAAATATTATAGCATATTATTGCAAGACAATCAACGAAATAATTTGAATAAAGTTTCAATCTGTGCGCCTTTTAAAAAAATAATATTCTTAACGATCTAATATTTTAATCGACTTTTTGATTTATTTTCATTAAATCAATCGATTAATTGATTATTTATCGATTATTCTCGATTAATCGATTATTATTTTCGATTAATTAGAAATTATCTATTATTCTCGATTAATCGATTATTTTCAATTAATCGGTTATTTTCGATTAATCGGAAATAATCAATTATGTTTGATTAATGGATTATTTTTGATTTTCGATTAATCGATTATTTTCAATTAATCGATTAATAGGAAATAATCGATTATTTCAAATAATCGAAAATCGATTATCTTTTTCGGTAATCGCACAACCCTAGTCAGAATTCATAATGGATTAAGAGCCCACCGTCTTCTGTTCAGAAGCCTCTCCAATCTGGATTTGTCTGCTTCGTTTATAAAGCCATGTAACCCACTCCTTGATTGTAGACCCCCACCTGATGAGTTGAAATTCCTATTGCTGATTCCGGCCTTCGGAACGGAATCTGGCGAGCTTAACTTCCAAGCCCTTAACAGCCCAGACCAGTTTAACTTCCTTGATATCTAAAAGCCTTTCCAGGGCATATACGCACTCTTCAACGAGTACTAATGTACAATTGGGTTTACATATCGCTTTGGGGGCTATCTGAGCAGATATATACTACCCTCTCTTGGTACTTCCTGATCTCATCTAGACTTGCAGTTGTTATAATGACGAAGAACTCCGCCTGAGTGTCGTATAGCCGCCCAGCCACTGGCTTAGTGGTTTCTGAGATATAGCCGGCGGCCATTATTAGTTGACCACCCAGTACAATAACAAATAACCGATGTAAAAAAATGTCTAAATCTAATTGCTTGTTTATTTATTCCGTCCAATAACCAGGTTTGTTGTCGAGTGGTCACATTTCGAAAATTGTTATTACAGATATAAAATTAAGTACACGGTCAAACTATTATGGGTCGGATTCTCTAGGTAAACTTTAAGCATTTGGGGTCCTAATATGGGAAGTTTAAGGAGCTTTGTAATTATTTGGGTAAAGAAGGGTTGCAGAAAGCCTATTATAAATTTCTAACTGCTAATTTAATACGTTTGTTTTGCGTAAGCTTGCTCAACTGCGTACATACCTAATGAAAACTTTCCTTATAAAGAACACTTGGGCTCAATGTTTGGTTTTCGGCAAAGCAGTTTGCGGTCTGAAAGGAGTTTTTGTCGGCTAGACTGGGTATGTATAGGCGTATTTACCTTTAATCTTGTAAATGCTATATCTTTAAGGTTTGTTTGTGTTTAATGGTATTATAGGTCTGACCAAGGGATCGTCTTATAGGTTACGCATAGAAATGCTGGGCTTGTTTTTAGGTCACGATCGAGGCCTAACGATTATTAGGTCAGACAGGGCCGGATTTAGAATCTGTGGGCCCCTAGGCTGAATTTGTGGCGCGTGTCTTAGGTTTCGTTAGGTTAGAGAGGCATACTTCTAACTACTAAATTCTACAAAACAAAAACCTAAGACAAATACTAGTGGCATCAATATACACGCCAATACACCAACTGCACCAGATAACAGACACACCATACATAATACAATACGTACAAGACAATGCGACAAAATTTTATAATACCCAACCTCAAAATTCAAGAATAACACAAAACATAACAGAGACAAACTACGACGAATACCATACTCACTACTCTCTATACTCTAGACTACCCCTATTTTATGACAACAATAATTTAAAATGCATTTTTCACTTCGAAAACCACATCCCGGACAAAAATTATAGACACGCCCCCCAAAATTTAAAAAAAAAAAAACGCCAACAAAAACTTTTCAGCAAAATGACGCTACGTATGTACCTGATAGGAAATGATTAAGCTGGTTTTTTTTTTATCTACTTTTCCAGCAAACCCCGAAGCGAAAATCACAACAAATAAAACCCAATAAAATTCTCAAGCTAACGCAAAATAAACTCCCGCATAGCCGTAAAAGATCACTGAAACTGGCTAACCAAACTGACTCAAAGTCACTTTTAATTACCCCGGTTAACACCAGCCACCTTGTGTAAAACAAAGGCGTTTCCTTGGCGAGTAACTCGACGAGAGACAATGAATTATACGATTATACTTATAATGTTGTAATTAAAATGACATGTAAAATATATATAGAAAAATAAAGATATTTTAAAAGTAAAGTAAAAAAGAGGCATACTTCTGACACTGTACAAACAGTCTTACGTAGTCCTATGAGGACGACAGTTTTGATACCACACTTTTTCAGCGAAACTAATCCGCATTAGTTCCCTGATGGCTAGCGAAACGCAGAACGCAGACTAATCTTAAGTTAATTTTCAAAATGTCTTTATTTCAAACTAACTTTTACAGTTCATTACATGGAAAGTGACAACATAATATAGAAAATACCAACCAAAAAAAATAACAATTCAAAAAAATTTATTAATAGAAGCAATAAAAAAAATAGTATAAATAATTTAATTTAGTAAATAACTCTTTAATTGTTTTTTAAAAATTGCCAATTTTTTAATTTTTCTGATATTTTTCGAAAGATTGTTATATTTTATTATTCCGTCATAGAAAAGCGATTTTTTTTCGAAATTACTTTTTACTGGTATAGTTTGATAATTTATACAACGTCTGGTGTTATGATCATATAATGCCTTATTCTCCTGAAGTGCAATTCTATGTTTGATTTTTTTCTTTTAAAATAATAAAGTGAATTAGAATACAAATTTTTGATTTATAAATGTTTTGAACCCTTTCGGTTTATATAGATTAACAGTTGGTTCTAAATGTGGTAATTTGTGTATACATTTAATAACTTTATTTTGCAATTTTTGTAATGGTTTTAAGTTTGATAAACAAGCAGATTCCCATGCAGAAGCTATTGTAATTTTGAATATATTAATGAAAAATATATATTTTTTAATTATTTCAAAGGAATGAAATATCTAGTTCTGTAAAAAAACAGATACCAAAGGAGATATCGAGTTGATAATATACTGGATATTGCCCTTCCAATTTAAATTTTCGTCTAAAGCTAATCCTATCAAGTCAAGTTCAAAACACCCATTTTTTGCCATTTTTGACAGCCGGATTTTTGGAATTAATAATTAATTTAGGTACATCAAAAATCAAGGCTCACTTAGTCAAAAGTGAATGGTAATTTGTAAATTGTGCCTGTCTACGCACCCAAAAAAGCGACTTTGCTCAAATTTGCGAATATATTTTGATAAGTTTGGACATGCAGGAATGTTGAGAAGTAATCAGCGCATGTTTTGAGAAAAAAATAAAACGGTTTTGTTAAAAATTGAATAAGCTACAGTGGATATAGTAAAACGTTGGATAAAAGTATCTCTTGATAAATCATAAATTAATTTTTTTGAGCCACAAATGATGTTTTCATAGAGCGCGCTTATAATACAAATTAAAGCTTGTTTATCCGTTAATATAGTGTACCAAGTACAATTTCCCTAGCATCGAGAGATAAATGCAGTTTCTTCGCTGCAACACTAGAAGAAGCACCATCAATGTTTTTCCACGGACGCCACATACTATTTTTTTATACGTTTGGTAAAATGATATCGGTAATACAACTAAACTCTTCCAGCAGGAAATAAAAACTAACAAATTTTACCACAAACAGGTATTTAAATATAAATTAAGCAACCCAACCTCAATCCGGTCCTTTCAAATAATTATACCAAACGGTCATAAATAATGGGATCGCCCCAGGTACTTTAACTGCAGTCATTAAGTCGTATCCAGTTTTCGAATATTAATTATGTTAAGGGGTAAATGATAGTATTTATTTTATTTTTAGTTATAAACATAAAAGGAGATTTTGTAAAATTTAACGTAAGTTTATTTGATTGAAGCCAAGATAGAGGTAATTTTAAATCATTATTAATATCAAAATATATTTCTGCAAGAGTTTCAGCAAAATAAATAATTGCTGTATCATCTGTAAATAGTTTTATATTGCCCTTTAAGTTTAATTTGGAAACGGAATTAATGTAAATTAAGAATAATAACGGACCTAATATTGATCCTTGTGGAACTCCACATATTATTTCTTTTTCCGAACTTTTTCTTTCCCCAATTTGAACAAATTGTTTACGTTAGCTTAAATAACTTTGAAGTAGTTGGTGTGTATTTCCCCTTACCCCAATACTGTATAATTTTCTTAATAAAATATCATGGTTTACGGTGTCAAAAGCCTTACACAGAAGGATAGTAAAAAGCATTTTTTGTTGCTGTAGACATTAGCTTGAATAATTGTTATGATATCTCCTACAGCTATTTCTGTATCCTTAGATCTGCGAAAACCATACTGGTTAGCAAAAAATAAATTTTGGCTTTCTAGAAAGTCGCATAATTTATTATTTATTATTTTTTCTAATATTTTTGAAAAGATTGTTGAAAGTTTTTTGAAAGTTCATTGAAACCAGCCACTACTATTAATAAACTTAGTGAGTCGACCCAGATGTAAGTTGCTTACCTTCTCTAGATCATTAACCAATGGTTCGCACAAGGAATTGAATCTTCTTCTCACGATGCCAGTGCATTCATACAGACAATGTTGAATACTTTCCTCTTTTGTTTCATCATCTCTGTAACTTCTGCAGAAGTCATTACCTGGTGTTTGCATACGCTCGGCGTATCTACCAAAAAGGCAATGTCCGGTGACTATGGTTATATACCTCTGATCAGTTGTTTGGCTATGCGATTTATTTCCTTTGACCGACACCAATAGTCTAGCCACAGTATTCTCTGCTAGTTTAACAGACATGCCTGCGCCTTCCATGGCGAGCGCATCAGCATCCTCTTTGCTATCTATATTGTAACACCCTGGAACCCAACACAGAGTGACTCGATGCTGAGCACTAAGTGTACAGAGGTTGTTGGGACAACGCCTTTCTACTTTTGATTTAATGCTGCTGGAACAAACTGCCTTTATCGCTTCTTGTAGTAAGGAGTAAGAATAACTGTACTAACTGAGTTTTGACGGAATTTTAATATTTAATGCAAAAATCTTTATGTTTTTTTTTGGTATAAAGTGTAAATTTTCACACCGCTCGTCACCGTCGCAGACCCATCGCACTGGCGAAAAACTTACTAAAAAAATGATAAAGTGACTCTTACTGGCAGTATAGAGCTGGAACTTCCTGGACTAAATTGATGGGTCCTTTTATCTCAGTACAATCCCTGTGACTATATTTATATTATTTAAGAAAATAAAATATCCATATCCAATTTATAATTATTTTACAATACGTAGGTAGGCATTACTCAATTGTGAAAAACATCTAAAAGAATTGATTCAAATTGTTTTAAGCCATATTTTTTTTATCAGGACAAAGATTTGAGGATACTGCTTTATACAAAATACTTTTTTTTGGATTACGTTAAAAAAATATTCCGACTGGCAAAAAATCGGATCAAACGACCCTTTTAAGGATTTGTTTACCAAATTTTTCAACCATTTTTTCAAGTTGCACAAACAAAATCATTTGAGTTGGAAAAGGTTATTTTTTTAGGATATATTTTTTTGCTAGTTAGTCGACTCATTTCGGATAATAAAGGAGACCATATAAAAAGATTGTCGTAATCGTAAAGTATTTTTCCCTATTTATGTAACACGACAGGAACAGGTTTCTTTCTGATGTATAAAAAAACATCGGAAAAATAAAATAAATTTTAGGAAATTCGTCCAATAATCTATACGTATAGTAAAAATTTTAATTCCTCTCGCAAGATGGATTCCAAGTCACGTGACACTCTGACAATTCTGGTCTATTAAATTTTTATAAGTTGGCATAAATTCCAGGACCGAACTTAAAAATTATACATGTATTGTGATACCTTCTAAAACAATTGATGCAATGGACTCATCGGTTCTACAGCTTTAATATTGCCAAATAATAATAATAATTTCTTTTAAAAGTTTTGTTTTATAAATAATATAATTTAAGTTAGGTAATAATAAACATGAGTTTTTATATGGTTTAAAGATAAAGTGTCAAAATATTTAGATTTAAAAGCTATATAATATTATAATTATTATCCAAACCTTGAAAATACTAAATTAACTGAAACACAACTTTAAATAGGACTCTGTCAATAATATTTACAACAATTTTTCTTTTGTTTTATTTGTTCAGATTATACCTATAAATACTATACCTCCAGTTCAACATAAACTAATTGAATTCAGTCAGATATTACATTTACTGTCAAGGAAATTCCCATATATGACTTACGTAAGGTAAGTATATCCAAATACGGTTTTTATAGAGTTTGTTGGTTGTGATACAGTTACATTTCTAAACTTGCATGCGGGCTAACATAAAGTTAAAAGCTTTAATTTAGCCAGTGATTTAATTCTTCTGCCAGTGGAACCCCTACTTTAACCGTTTTTGACTTACGTAAGGTACGTAGACCCAAAAATGGTTTATAGAATTTGTTCGTTAAAATGCAATTTAATGTTAAAAACTTTATTTTATTGCCATACAAACAATAATAATATTAATATCTAATAATAATTTTACTTATGTAAGGTTACGTAGACCCAGAAAATAAAATATTTTCATTATATTTATAAAATCATAAAGAAGAAAATATTATAAAAAAGACAACACAATAAAATACAGTTTCTTAATAATTAAAATAAATCATCTGCGCAAGGATCATCATCATCAGATTCATTTTCCATTTTCTCACTGTATTATTTGTTTCCTTATTTTGTGTATTTTAATTTCTTCAAACAGCGCCCTCTAGGATTGAGAATGAACACATTAAATATAACAATTTCGAAACATTTTCGACACATTTTCCATAAAAGTTTTGAATATGCGTCGAAACAGCCAAAGTTACAGCTAGTACCAACCACTCGGAAACATGCAATAGCGCCAATTAAAATGTGTGTTTCGACAATGTTTCCAAATTTGTAGCCAACCGGTTTTGTGTCGGAAACAAAAACAAAGGTTTTTGTTACGTGTACCAAAATGTGTCTATAAGTGCTACTTGGGTGGGGTCTCGCCACATTACATGGCTGCTGTTGTAATTTAATCCACGATTCCAAAAGTAAGTAAAACAATTTTTTCAACAAAGAAACATAATAATGTTTTACACTAAACTGACTATACTCAAATCCCAATATTATAGGCAGTGACGTATTATTCGAAACCATGGAAACTAATGCAAACCGCCAATGACCATACAGTATTTTGGTCGTTTTCATGGTTATGAGAGCTACGTCACTGCCTATATTTTTGGTAATAGACTATAGCAAGAATGTTAACCGATTCCAATACAACCTTTTTCCTAAAAAGTAAACTCAATATTTTCGATTCCGTATTACCATATTTTTGCCTTTCAATTGCCTGAAAGTTTTTTGCGACTCACTTAAAACTTTTCTTTTTTAGCCCGCATTATACTATCAACTACGGCATGACAGTCTCAAATTGTATTGCACGGTACGTTGCCAGCTCCTCTGCTCTTACGATTGGATAAAATAGGGTTGAATGTCTTGCCGTCAGCCTATACACCAATGATCTGGTACTCATTAAAATATGTTGACAAGGTTGAGTAGGATAGAGGCGGTGAAGAGTGGGGCTAGGAGTGGGGATTACGGCGCATTAACCTTTGAATGTGAACTTGCTACTATAGCTATACTAACCTACAAATAACCAAACTTTCTTACTCACGTATAAAAAGACAATTCCGAAGTATTATTTTTCGATTTATCGCATTCTTGACACTTGGGACTCATCTAAATAATTCCTCCATGCGAAAATTCAGAGCGTATATAAAAACATAATGTTCTTTATGTGTAGTATAATAATATTGCTTTGCGAGTAAAATATCAAGGATTTAATAAATCAAATCTTTAAGTTTTATGCAAAATACGGTGTTTTTCGTTGGACGACAGTGCATTAACATGAGCTTCAAACAAACCAGTTCTGTGTTTTACATTTGCTACTTTGCGGTCCATCAAACTATAACTCGTACTTTAGACAACTTGGCAACGTCCATAATTGTGACTGTCATGCCGCCGAAGCTGGTCCCACATTATTACTAAATCTGGAAACTTTTAAAAGTATTGAAAAAAAAACAGTTTTCTGCCGAAGACTTATTCGTGGCCTTTCCACGAAAATAAATTTATTTTGATTTTCCGCTAAGTTTTGTAAGTGGCGGTGAAAAACATGTTTTGGTCATATTTCACTTTTCGGTAGTGAAAAGTTTTGCCCAAATGTTTTTGTGCCTAGGGTCTGCCTACACTCAATAAGGAAATGGAGTTTTCTGTATATAAGATTTTTTTGGAAAAAAGGACTCTATTTAAAAAATTGATTAGAGTAAAGATATTACACAAAGAAGCTAATATTAGATTTATTAAAATATTTAGCACCATAACGTTTACATAGGGGTGTAGGAGCTGAATTTTGTAATTTGTGGTTTATTCATATTCTAATTATTATTTTAGGAAGTGATGCCTAAAATTTTTTTTTCGAGGAAAATCTTCTAAAGGCTGGCACCCTGTGAAGCAGAGAGTAATGTCGGATTCATCCCTGATGGGGCTGCCTACCGACTAAACTCCCCGTGTTCCTGCGGTTTCCGCGCCATAGGCGTATAAACTTTCAGACCACTCGCTTAGTATTTCCGCTTTGCACGTCTAGTGCATGCTTTATTTCGTATAAAAATACAGAACAGCAGCTATTTCCTCTGCCCTTTTAGCTTTTACGTTACATAAAATTATTTTAAGCTTTTGTCTTTGCGAATAAACCATTTCAAAGAACCATCAACATTTTATTATATCTAGGCTTACCTAAAAAATTCAGCCATGATAGAAACCGAAAACAATAAACATCGCGGTAGGTGCTTCGCTATAGCAAAATATTTGCTGCTATGAAGGAGGAATGCAGCGAGAGTGGAACCTGATTCACGCTTAAACAGAAGTTGACAACGGTGAGTCTTCATCGATCTTTTTTTAATTTGGGTCCATTGATGATTGCCTAAATCATCACTTTGGGAACAAATCGATTGGAAGGTACCTATGGTCCAAATCAGTTGACACGTAGGAGTCCCGATCTCACAATTATCGACTTTCATTTATGGCGATATCTGAAGCTACATGTACATAAAACCAATTTTAATAATAACTTAGATCTCTTGAAAGAAAAAATAAGAGTAGTTATTGCAAATATACCAATACAGCACGTTAGGAACTGTTATCGGGACTTCAGATGTCGAGTTAAACTATGCGCTAACTCGGTGGTACCATGTTTGAATAAAAGTTTTCTAATTTATGATTAAATGAATTGAAGGAATATGACATGTAATAATAAAAATACTTGAAAAGTACGCAAATAAAAATGGTTTTCTTACAACAAAATCCAAAAAACTAAAAATGTTGTTTGTAACAAACCCTGTATAGTAATCGCAAATCTGATATTCAAAATTGTAGTTTTAGCACAAGCAGGCATTTTCATAAAGAATTTATTTTTCTTCTATAGCTACTAATAAAAAAGTGTTCCCTCTTCCGAACTCTATCCGTGGACACACTGTACGATTTTAATAATTTTATATTACTAGTTTTTTTTTAACTTTTAATAAATCTGAAGGCGCTCCCATTTCAAGTATAAGTCTGCAAAAAATTAGAATTTTAGATTGTATACTTGAGTTGATGTTAAGAAAAATCTGGTTTTTAATTTAATTGGAGCTCAGTCACATTTAAGGGTAATATTCATAGTTGTACATTCCTATTTCCCATGTAGTCCGGTCAATCTAGACCAAAAAATGATAGTGAAGGTACATAAATTCGCAACAAGCTGAAAATCAGTAAAATTGTTCAAAACATAATTATAAATAAAATTTAAAAGTTCCCCATCATTCCCGTGTGTGCAAAAAATTTTACTCGAGGTCAAAGGTAAAAAAAATCAGTTTTTCGCGATTTTCAGCAAAACGGTAAGTTTTATCATAAAAATACTCCAGACAAAAATTGTAGATCATAATATTGTCTATAAAATATGTATCAGTACTTTTTTTCCTACGAGCCACTGTTTCTGAGATATAACGATTCATAAAGTTGTAAAAGTTGTTATCGTCATAATATGCATGAGTACGCCACGTATATACATCTCTAGAGTTTTTATACATATATGTTGAAATATTTAATAAAATGAAACCCAGTCCCTTAATTTATACGCCGCTTTCTTCTTTCTATGTACGGAGCTCCTAAAAAAACTACCTGCTTAGATAAACATCGATATGCATGTTTCGTTAAAAATACTAAAAATAAAAAACAAGTTCAATTAGCTTGTCTTCCTCCAACCTCAGTTGCTACTCATCAACATCTTTTTCGGGTATATTACCAAGTTCAAGTGTGGCTTGGTTATCAGCTAGACCCTACAGACTGGGGTTGGAAGTTGATCAACAATACATTAGAACCAGTTCGAACTTTACTCCCACCTGCGCAGGAAAAACGGCTGAACACAATTTTTTTGCAACTGCAAAAAGGGATGCAGTGCTAAATGTGGTTGCAAAAAAGTCGGACTGTTTTGTTCTCTGGCATGCACAAATTGCCAAGGCCGGTCGTGCTCTAATGGTGAATCACTAACAGTGGAGGATCCGTTTGATTTCAACGAGGTGACATGCGATACATCGCTATTGACGCACTTTACTTGCACCCAGAATGAAGATGAAGATGGACAAGAAGATGAAGACGATGAAGACGAAGAAAAAGATGATGATGATAATGAAGAAGATGAAGAAGAAGAAGAACAAGAACAAGAACAAGAAGAATATCAAGAAGAAGAACAAGAAGAATAATTTAAAGATTACGAATCAGACGAATAAACTTTACAATTTTTTAAAAGTTTACATCGCTTTTATCTTTTCCAATCTTTGCTAATTTCCGCTATTTTGCAATACTTTTTACAAGATCACAACTAACACGTGGAGTAGGCCTACTGGGGAAACCACATTAAAAAAAAAACGCGCTAAGGACACTTACTACCTCATAGGTGGTGTGGAAACGTGTGCATATTATGACGATAAGAACTTTTACAACTTTATGAATCGTTATATCTCAGAAACGGTGGCTCGTAGGAAAAAAAAGTATTGATACATATTTTAAAGACAATATTATGGTCTCCAATTTTTCTCTGGCGTATTTTCATGATAAAACTTACCGTTTTGCTGAAAATCGCGAAAAACTCATTTTTTTGACCTTTGACCTCGAGTAAAATTTTTTGCACACACGGGAATGATGGGGAACTTTTAAATTTTATTTATAATTATGTTTTGAACAATTTTACTGATTTTCAGCTTGTTGCGAATTTATGTATCTTCGAATGTCTAGATTGACCGGACTAATGCCCCAGAGTGTCCTCTACAAGATGGTATAGGTTATACCTTTGAATCACTCAAAGTCATAATTTTATTGAGATTTTACTACACTAATAATTTCTTAGTGATATTAAATCTTCCAAAAAATAAGAAACTATTGGGTAAATAAATATCAACTAAATCTATCCGCCCTCCCCTTTTCAACCGACAAAACCCGCACTCTCGGCAGTAATATCCGAAACAATAAAGAATCTGTCCCTGTGCCCTTTCTGGCACAAAAAACACATTTGCGCTTCCCGACCCCAACTCAAACCATGTAAATTCAAGTGGGGCAAATGTTAATTTAATGTGTTTTAATCGAGCGACCACAAAAAATAAATGACACGAAAAAATGTTAATGGAGTGCCGCCATTAGACAGTAACCCGTGACTGAATTAATTGTTGGTATACCAGAGTCAGAATTATGCGTGTCATTAAACAAAAGCCTCGCGGGTGCGAAAGAATGAAAATTGCGATGGAATAGAAATTTCGTCCTTTACGTTCGGATGCTGAATGGGCTTTTTCACTAAAACCGAATTTATCATATTCAGCACTAATATTCTGAACTAATGTTTGTTTGAAGGTTGTAGACAATGATGTATCTTGAGTAATAGATGTGTTTTGGACTTCCATTGCCTTTAGTTTTTCATATCACAACGTTTCAACTGGTAAGTATCTCCAGTCGTCTTCAGGTGAATACTAAACATAGACAAGCGAGTTGCGCGCTCTCAAGGATAGATAGGCAACTTAACATACTAAATTGGTTTCCTGATAGCGCCACATGCGACCGGTGGAAAAACTAAATATAGTCGTGGTGGGGGTAGGCGCCAAGCATAAAAATTTAAATTTTATTATTACTTTGAATTCAAATTTTCGCGCTTCCAACTTAACGGAAAAGTTTGAAGCGCGAAACATCTGATTCAAGTTAAAATAATTTGGGAGAACGAAAGGAAATTATAACAACGTTTCTTTGATATGGCGACAAGATTTATTAATATTAGATATTTACATAATTATGGTTTACATAAAAAAACAGCTTACATTATTATATTATTATTTTCTGTAGATTTTTCTAACAATTCCGTGTTATTTTCAAAGTTTTTATTTAATAAACTAGGTATTGTACCTTGTAGTTCATTAAGTTGTGAAGTAAAGTTTCTTTCTATATCTTTAATAGCTTTCGCTGTACTTTCCAATTGTTGGGCGACATTAATGAAGTCTTCAGGAGGTTCCACGCTTTTGTTAATTGCCTTGGTTTTTCTTCCCGATTTCTTTCGTCGCGACATATTAAATATATACCTATTTACGATTCTCAAACTACCGACTGCGCCATGTTAAGTTTATAAATTATATATGAATAATTATTTAATAATAACTTTATTTTTTATATATTTGACAAATCAATCATAAAATGACAATGACAATCTTTCACCAGTCCAGGTTCAGGATCTGTCACAACAAGCCATATTTTTATCTTTCTCGCACATATTATGCAGGTACAGAGAGAGAGAGAGGTACAGAATGTTGGCCATGCTCATTCTAAATGAATATTCTGTTCCTACCAACGTTAGGAGATGAACAACCTTATAAAACAAAATTCCTACAATAGCTCCACTAGCGACCGGGGGGCTAAATTAAACAAACAGGGGACGACCTTCACCCTTTAAGTTATCCTAGCCTGATACTAAACAAGTTACAAAGCTACGAGCCTATTTATACTACCTAGGGGGGGCGGAGCTAGTGACGAATTCGGGTGCAGTCGTGAGTCATCTGCTTACGTCACCATGATTATTCATCTGCTGACGTCATCCGCTTACGTCATCACGTTTGCATCACTACTCAATCTGAGCCTACACCTATTTAACAAGGGCTTCCAAATGTTTCTTATATCTGCAGAAGGCTTACTGAAACAGTCAGGGTTCTGGATTATGACAGCTGCTTCTTTGAATTTTCTCTTCCGCCAACGCTCTTCTTTAAGTATAATTTTTGCGTTTTCGCATTCCATTCCTTAAGAAGCCACCTGACGAAGACAAAACCCACAAATCAAAAGGACACGAAGAATTGTGTATACAGAATACCTTGCGAATGCGGACAATCCTATGTTGGTGAAACTCTACGACCTCTCCAAACAAGGATCAAAGAACATCGAAACCACACACTTAAAGGAGAAACAAACAGATCCGGTGCAGCAGACCACGCTTGGACCCACGGCCATCATTTACAATGGGAAAACGCAAAAATTATACTTAAAGAAGAGCATTGGCGGAAGAGAAAATTCAAAGAAGCAGCTGTCATAATCCAGAACCCTGACTGTTTCAGTAAGCCTTCTGCAGATATAAGAAACATTTGGAAGCCCTTGTTAAATAGGTGTAGGCTCAGATTGAGTAGTGATGTAAACGTGATGACGTAAGCGGATGACGTGCAGATGAATAATCATGGTGACGTAAGCAGATGACTCACGACTGCACCCGAATTCGTCACTAGCTCCGCCCCCCCTAGGTAGTATAAATAGGCTCGTAGCTTTGTAACTTGTTTAGTATTCACCTGAAGACGACTGGAGATACTTACCAGTTGAAACGTTGTGATATGAAAAACTAAAGGCAATGGAAGTCCAAAACACATCTATTACTCATTCTGAACTAAACTGCTCATCAAAAATGTCGACAAATAAACAAACATTAGAGGTCTGTAAGTAGTTCGGAAACGACATCACGGATTTAAACGCGATTTGCAGAGTTTAAACGAGGGTTTCTTGAAGATTAATAGTGTTTTATGCTTAATACGTAACCAATTGACGTTAATATTATACAGGGCGAAAAAAAAAGCCTTGCAAAAAATTAAATAATTCAAGTAAGTCACATATTGTTAGTAGGTAGTGTTTTTCTTGTTATACCGGGTGTTTCTCAAAAGACGTTTACCCCTATAACTTTTCTGTATTTATAGATATGAAATTTTGAGATTATGCATAAGATATGAGTCTGCATTTATTGGCATAATTTTCAATTTGTTAGCACTTCCGGTTCGACCGAAAACTATAGATAAAATTATTATTAAATTATGTCATAATAATTGACTTTCTAAGTTTCACAAGCGTTTAAAAAATGAAATATTTTTTCTTGACGTTTACTCCATTTTTCCAAATGGAACGATGGTAGTTCACTAGGATATATTTAAAACGAGCATTTTTTTCCAACAATTTGATACCATACACTCCTATGTTATTTTAAAATTGACACGACAAAAGTCCCATTAGCAAATTTAAAAGCGTTATGCATTATTGCCGCTCTTGTCTTTTCTAAAAAAATATAAAGGCGGCTTTGAAAAACAATGGAATGATTTTGAAAATCAATATGGTTTTAAATTAAAATTGTAATGTCATTCGTTTATTGAACTTACATTGTAAATCAGATAAAATGGTTAGTTTTACTAGAAATGAACAAATTGATATGCACCTAATTTTTGAAGTGACCAGAAAAATTCTTCTGAAGCCGCAAGATTGTATGTATTGAATGTTTTATAACCTAACATTACAACTTTAAATTAAAGCCATATTGTTTTTCAAAGCCATTCCATTGTTTTTCAAAGCCGCCTTTATATTTCTTTAAAAAAGAGAGGGCGACAATAATGCATAATCCTTTTAAATTTGCGATTGGGATTTAAGGCAAATTTTTCAGTGTCAATTTTAAAATAGCATATAGGAGTGTATGGTATCAAATTGTTGGAAAAAAAGCTCGTTTTAAATATTCTAGTGAACCATTATTGTTCATTTGGAAAAATGGAGTAAACGTCAAGAAAACAAAATTTCATTTTTTAAACGCTTGTGAAAGAAAGTCAATTATTATGACATAATTTTAATTTTCATATACTGCTTGACTATAAATTAACAGATTTAATTAATTTGTAGCACTCTAGATTGAAAATAAAAAATAAACATAAAAATGTTATAACACGTCAAAAAATGACAAGTGAGGTGTCATTTCACTCATAATGTTATACGCGTAGGGAAAAAGTTTGTCCGCCCATCTCTTAGTAATAAGTTAGAATAGTACAAATATAAAGTATCACAAAGCAAACAGAGGTAGGTAGATTATGTTTCCCCCGCTCCATCGTATTACATCTCGCTCATGGCACTCGCTGGTGGCACGCTGCGCCGCTTCGATTCTATTAATATCAAATAAATATTCATTCTTTCGTACGTTGCCGCCTGAATGAAAGGATCAGGATCAAGCAAAACGCATCGAGCCAGCCAGATCCGATGCGATGGAGTGGGGGAAACATAATCTACCTATTTCTGTTTACTTTGCGATACTGCATTTTTGTACTATTCTAACTTATTACTAAGAGATGAGAGGACAAACATTTTCCCTACGTGTATATGCTGAACCCAAAGAAGTAAAAATATACAAGATGTCCCATAATATCAAAATCAAGGTCACTTCCGGTCAAACCGGAAGTGCTAACAAATTGAAAATTATGCCAATAAATGCAGACTCATCTCTTATGCATAATCTTAAAATTTCATTTTAATATCTATAAATACAGAAAAGTTATAGGGGTGAACGTCTTTTGAGAAACACCCGGTATTTTAACGTCGTTATATAACCTACCCAAGCAACACACAATAGTTAAATAAACATTCAATAAGTATATTCAATTCAAATCGAAGAAGTCGCGCACATTTTTAATTACTCAAACAATTCACTAATATCTTTAAACTAGAACAGGACATATTAAATACCCACAACATCAAAAGAATACAATAAATTGTGACAACAAGAATGGCATTACCTAATACGGTTCTGAAGTGTATTCAGATAATGTCGCTAAAGAAGCAACATCTGAAAGTTGTGCGCGTGCCTATCTGTACCCAACATCCAGAAATGTGACCGGTGAGCTGTGCATAAAAACCATAGACAATGACCTTTAGATCAGCAAACAATAATCACGAAAGTGGCAAATTTATGGCCTCGCATGCAAACGAAGCTACACACGATTAGACATGCGCACTGCAACATTATCATTTGACGAATGGGAAAATAGACAGGTCCGGGCTTTAAAATTTAAGTTCTTGCTCAAAAAATTGTAAAAGTTGAACTTCAATTTATTTTTACGTGTAAGCAGCTAAAGTTTACCCCAAATTCTTGCCAAAAAATTGGAATTTCTTCTCAATTTTTGATCAAGTTGGAACAAAAGGTAGTGATTTCTGGCATTTTTAGTAGTTGCCAACCTGTCAGGTTTGAGGATAAAATATTGTTTTTAAGGCTTTGTTTTTAAAATTTGTTTAAAAATGATTCGTCGTCGTGTTTTAAGTTCAAAAAGGAAGAGAACAAGTTACTTAAACTATAAAACTTATAAAATCGAATATAAAAAAACAAACAACACCAGCAAAATAACCAATCTTCGATGTTATCGCGTACCTAACTTCGAGTCAAATATTGGATACATCACTACTCCATACTTACTGAAAATACAAAAATACCCGGTATTTTACCCCTATTTAGGCATAATAAAAACTAGTCATTGTTTTTATTCCAATACGAGTATCCGAGTCACTTAAAGCACAATCACAATTCACTAAACTGCACAAAAACTGGAAATCCGTAAATATTAAACACCCACAATAAACAACAAGGAATGCACAGAGAAAACTCAAAATACAACAACAAAAATCGCGTCGGTTCTGGAGTGTATTTTAAGCATGTCGCTAAAGAAGGACAGGTCGGTAACAAGAGGTTTGTGCGCATGCCCGATGCTGCTGGGAGAAAAGGCATTTGACTGGCGAGCCGAGCGCTCGGACGTATTTTTTCACCCATAAAATGTAACTTTTGTTTGCGCAGGAGATAAGCTGCACGTATCTAAAGGTAAATGTCTATGGTATAAACGTATTTTTCACCCATAAAACTTAGCTTTTGTTTGCGCACGATGTACGGGTCTCAATGTGTGGGTCTATGGTTTTTATCAGTGAGCATATTATGTTGTTTAACTACCGTGCGAGCAAAATTTATTTTCATCAAAGAGGGCTTGGATTAAAAAAAGGGGGGCTTGGTTTAGATCACAATGATATGGGGACGATATAACTAACCAAATCTACGTTAAAATTTTGTCAAATTCATATTATGACATAATATGCCAAACTAATGAGTAATTAAATAAGTAGACAAATACAAATTTATTTTTGTTGTTTACAGAATTAACAAAGTAAGAATATACAGACAGAAAAAGAAAAATAATTACATATATTCTGAGAATTCACATAACCAGAGAGGTGAAACCAGGCTTCATCCGAAAAAAATGTCAGGTCTAATAAATCATTTATTTCCAATAAATTTTGGGTAAACCATTGAGAGTAATTCCTGCATCTTTTAAAATTTGCGACTTGTATTTCTTGGAATACTTGCATTTTATAAGGAAATAAATTTAGCTGATACTTCTTAAGAATAGTCCTGCATGTTCCATAAGATCTTCCCACTTCTTGGGACAGGCGTCTTATACAATTTGTTGGCGTATTTTGCATTATTTCACGAACGTTTGCAACAAGTTCTTCTGTTCTTACAGATGGTCTTCCTGCTCCTTTTTTGTGTTGCATAGAACCTGTTTCCCTAAACACAACCACGGTTCTTTTCAGGCAATGATTAAAATCCCCAGCAATAAAAGCAACGTTAGGAAAATGTTCGTGAAAATCGTCCATGCACAAACCCGGATTGTATTGCCACTCACCATTTACTCTAACCCCGTTTCGAAAATACGCTTCAACCATGAATGTTTTGTGCTGTTTCGTAAAGCTTATTGTGTGAGTGGTTCAAGAAATTGGAAAAATTAGGGATGAATCAAATTACTTGTAACGACTCTCAAAGATGACGGAATAACTGATTGATTGTTAATTCAGGTAGTTACTGACACCCAACAGGTACTAAGCTCTACAGCTAAGCATTACGTCCTTAGATGCAAGGCCCTGTTTGATGCAAATAATTTTTGCTCGCACGGTATTTCGTCAGTATGTAATACCAATGTAATAAAATGTGTAATAAAAAATGAAACCGTAGAAAAGGGAACTTGACAAAAATTTTAAATGGGGAAAAAAATTCTATAAATCATAAGTACATATTGTCATAAAACATATGGCAGCAAAAAAAACAACATATTTCGTCCCAAACGACCGCAACAGAGAAATATTTAAAAATGCCCCAAAATTCAAATTATTCCAAGCGGGTAAAAACGCGCTGCTAGTAGTCGTGACATCAAGGGGTATCATTTGTCAGATTTGTGCGTGACATCCACGAAATTTGATGATTTGTCAGATTTGACATCCATGCGTCAAGCGACACGACCTTAAAACAACAATACAATAACAATAACACACGGCAATACAAATGCAAATTGGGTCGCTCGGCACCTGTCAGGAGTGTCAGGATGACGGATGACCAAAAGTCATACCCCCTGACGTCATCGGGCTTCGCGCGCTTTAGAGATCGTTTGAAATACTTTCGACACGCGTGAAACTTTAAAGAATTTTTACCAAGTTATTTTTGATTTTTAAGTAGTAATAATTGGGGAATACTTTTTTCAGGCCTAACTAAATCATATTATTGAAAAAAAAAAATTGGAAAGTTCCCTTTTGTTTGTTGTCTTGCTTTATGCGGTAGGGTCAAAATTAGTGTAGAAGCCGTGATTGTCGTCGTTTAATTTTATTTTAACTATTGCATAATGTTCAAATAATATAGTAACTCATATTTATCCAGGCGAATAATAGATTCACCGTGCTGTGTAATAATTGCCCTGGCCCCCCTTTATACTTCGCATCAGTATGTCATTATTAGATAAAATTTCCAACACTTGCATCCCGTGTTCTCTATATGAAACTGTTATTGGATTTGCATTTAAATAGCTCGAAATGAAGTGAATTTTCGAGCCAATTGACCTATTAGTGCACCACGCTATACTGATTAAAGCCGAATATTAATTCTATTTTGCAGGTATAATAATACGGGGGAAACTAAAAAAAAAATTAACTAGCCATGCATGATAGAAACCTGGATATTGCCTAGTAACGTTCATTATTGACACCCCTTTCTACTTCTATATTCGTTAATTATTTTGTATTTTATGGATTTATTTAAAGCAATGATCTTTACTAAGACAAAGAACTGAGTACTTGTTATAAATCTCGATAATTTCTATATTGGAAACTATAAAAATGCGATAAATGTTAAATAATTCTTCTTCTTAACACTTGCACTGAGGAAAATGATCGAATACAATGGGTTTGCTAACACATAGTTTGGATTGCTAGCTTATTTTGTATTTACCCATATTAAATAAATTGCTAGTGTATTAAACCCGCTTTAGTGTTATATCAATTCCAGTTTTGCTAGAACAGTGTTTTTATTGGTAGCAATCAGTTTCAATAACAGCACTGTCTAGTTGAATAATGAGCTGCTTTTAGTACAGAAATTTTGTTAGGAAATAAATTGTTTCTTCTCAATGCGATGCATTTTGTTCGCAGTAAAGCGCTTTCTCTACAATTAAGAAAGCAGAACAGCGTCCCCAAAAACGAATTGAATCCGTTGGAACCTATAATTCACAAGACGTTGGTGGGGGGTTCGCGCGCCGTATTATTAGTTTTAACGTATTTGTTACGCAGGTCACATCGTTGTTCGGAGTCTTCAATCTGTGCTGTCTGAATTTGAATTTTATTGATCGTACCAATACCTGTTTCAATTAATTTATTTTTACTATGTATTTAGGTTTTTTTAAACTTTGCATGTCAGATAAAGCAATAGAAGATTCTTATTTCCCACAACCCATCATTAGTATTGGACTTTGTAATCTATGGACGAATTTTATGATGTCAGTAAACTATTTTGCATAATAGATAATCATATTATGCAATGTTAAACGACAAGAACAATGACTGTTTGAAGATTGGAGACAATGATGTTTCTTGAATGATGAAAGAGTTTTGGACTTCCATTGTCTTTATTTGTTTTGAATCACAACGTTTCAACTGGTAAGTATCTCCAGTCGTCTTCAGGTGAATACTAAATAAGTATAGTAACTACAGGACTATTTATACTATCTAGGTGCACTAAAGCATAACTGAGGTGGGTGCAGTCATGCGTTCAGTTGGCACGCGATCTTATCCTAAGATTACATCTATCTAACAAAGGTTTCCAGATATATGTCTAAGGATGGTTTACTAAAGCAGCCTGGCTTCTGGTGAATTACAGCAGCTTCCTTGAACTTTCTTTTCCTCCAGTGTGGTTCCTTTTGTAGGATTTCAGCTTCTGACCACATGATATGGTGACCATGTTTCCAGGCATGGTCAGCTGCACCTGACTTTTCGGCCTCTCCTTTTAACGTATTGTTAAAGGAGTATCTGAGAAAATAAGAATACTAGGACAACGATATAACATCAACACCGTATTCAACTCGAGGGACACCCTAAGAAGCCACCTGACGAAGACAAAGCCCACAAGTCAAAAAGATAGGAAAAACTGCGTCTACCAGATCCCCTGCGAATGCAGCCAATCCTATATAGGTGAAACATTAAGACCATTAGAAACAAGGATTAAAGAACACAAAAACAATACTTTAAAAGGAGAGACCGAAAAGTCAGGTGCAGCTGACCATGCCTGGAAACATGGTCACCATATCATGTGGTCAGAAGCTGAAATCCTACATAAGAAACCACACTGGAGAAAAAGAAAGTTCAAGGAAGCTGCTGCAATTCACCAGAACCCAGGCTAAACCGTCCTTAGACATAAGAAATATCTGAAAACCTTTGTTAGATAGATGTAATGCTTTAGTGCACCTAGATAGTATAAATAGTCCTGTAGTTACTTTACTTATTTAGTATTCACCTGAAGACGACAGGAGATACTTACCAGTTGAAACGTTGTGATTCAAAACAAATAAAGACAATGGAAGTCCAAAACTCTTTCATCATTCGACAAGAACAATATTACACTAGAAGCTATTTAGATTTTTAAGAACTACAGTCTGATTTTTAGTGGTAAGTATATGCTTTATTAACCGTAGCAAGCAAATATTATAATAACTAATGTCAAGTTTCATTACAACAACTAGTCGAAACTAATACAGTATATAAAACCAGATTTCACCCCCCAATATAACTTGATAATTTATTACTGTGAGTATTCAGAGCAATAATGTCTATAAACCATTCTATGGTAGCAATAACGCCTATTTCCTATTGACTAAATTACCGTGATATTATCACTACACCACGGTCTAGCGATTTTCGTTGTCTTACAGTAGGGAAGCGCATTGCCGTCACATATAGTAAGTATTAAGCCAATAATCACAAAATCGTATTTTTTTTTTATAAATAAAAGATATTTTTTACCACTGCATAATACAATTTTAGGGCGATGGAGTTTCCTTTTAGCAGCAACAAAATAATGTATAAAAAAAACAACCATATTGAGGTTATTATTATTATAGATCCACCAGCATAGTTCAAGCTGGTATAAATAGTTTACATGAGTTGTATACCTTAAATGACAGTAATTTTATCAGTCAGTGAGAGTGTGAAAAACAAATCAATCACAAACAAAACAAATAATAAAGTGAAAAACACTGCAACTGTCTTAAAAGTCATTTTAACAAAATTAACCTAGTAGCTACAACAGAGTTGTTTTTTCGACGCCTTTAATTCAGATTTTTTGGTACTACTCATGGATTTCCAACTGCGGCTAATAGAGTGTTCTCTCTGCATGTCGGTTATATCTTATATCGCACATATTTTCAGTTAAGGTTTTAAGTTATCACTTCTTCTTCACTTCACTCTATTGCTTTATCTTCATTTCTAACAAATACTACGATATTATCAGAAAATTTTCGAAATCGAGAATATTCTCGAAAAAAATTATTTTTTCGTCACTAACTGCACCCATCTTAGGTATGCTTCAGTACACCTAGCTAGTATAAATAGAGTTGTAGTAAATTTGCTTATTTGGGGTTCAGTTGAAGATGACTGGAGATACATAACAGTTGAGACGTTGGGATTTAAAACAGATAAAGACAATGTAAGTCCAAAACTCCTCTATAATTCAGTATACAGTGTCACCAGTAAAGTCCGCATCATATGGGATTTTTTTTTATTGATAGCTTGATTCAAAATTTGACTTTGGCATTAAGTTCTGCTTCGATCGAGATAAAAATTAAGAAAAAAAAATAGTAGTCACGTGATTCGCATTAAATTCTAATTTTTCCAAAAAATAATTCAAAAGTGGGGTTATTTCTGAAAATATCGAAAAGTAGTTTGTGTCTAAAAGTAACACACCTTAATATTAAGACAAAAAAGAACACAGTGTCATCAGTAAAGTGTTCATTAAGTGGAAAATAAATTTTAGTTTAACTTAACGTAAAGTTTATATATTTTCAACGATTTAATTTAAAACCCCTTAACTTTAGTTTTTATTTTTTTACTTTCAGACACAAACAAACAACGTTTTCAAAAATACTTATTTTATGAAGTTACCTTATACAGGGTCAAAAACAAATAAACTTTGCATCACATGCGACCAAATTGTAATAGCCCTATTTTGATTTTGTAGAAACTCACACATTTAATATGGCGCTACTTTAAAGAACAATATGTATCTGAAACAAAGCCTTGTCAAAACTGAGAAGTTTTATGTAGGTTGCGTTGAGTCTTATTTTGCAAAAGTGGTGCAATTTACAAAATATAGGAAAAAATCAAAATTATCTTATGCAGCTGAAATTTTGCATGTATGCTAGAAACTGCATTTAAAAAAACTTTTTCCAATAACTTTTTTCGATATTTTCAGAAATAACCCCACTTTTGAATTATTTTTTGGAAAAATTTAAAAAAAAATTAAAATTTAATGCGAATTTTATCTCGATCGAAGCAGAACTTAATGCCAAAGTCAATTTGAATCAAGCTATTAATAAAAAAAAATCCCATATGATGCGGACTTTACTGGTGACACTGTAGATAAATAATTGTGATTTTTTGATAATGAAAAATAAAAACCTTAGTCCAGGAACAGCAACGATCGTCCCGTCCCTCCTGCAATTTAAGACACCGTCCCTCTTCCAAATCCCGACGGGCTAATTTTTCATCAAAATTATAAATTGTTTTGCCAAATTTACGCCGCCCCATGATAAAATTAAATATTAACTTACGAGCGAAGAATAATTAGAAAACTCTTCGTGTCTTTATCCCAAATTTATTCTGCGCTGGATTGTTCCATTAATTAAACATTCACGGACTTACTGGAATACTTCCTCCTTCCTTTCGGCCAATTCCTTGTGTATTGTATTACTTCCAGTTAATCACTTGAATTTTTTAAATTAATTTAATGTTAATTATTAGTTTTAATTATAGTTAATTTTAAAATTAAATTAATTTTTTTCAACGATCCTTAAATGACACTGACGAAAAATTTTATTAAGTAGCCCATAGACTATGGTGTTGTTAACAGCATTCCTCTACGAGCATTCTATTTGAACAAAAAACGCGCAGATTATTTCAGCATAAATAACAGTAGCGTAGTCAGTGGCGTAACATACACCCCCGTAGAATTTAACTTCGTTAAGTGAAGAAGAATTATTATTGTATGTATACAGCCAGAATTTTGAATACTCTCGCAAGATGGAGGTAAAGTCACGTGACACTCTGTCAATTTTGGTATATTTAATTTTGATAGGTTGGTAAGAATTGCAGGACCGGACTTGAAAATTATACATGTGATGCCTTCTAAAACACTTGATGCAATAGTATCATCGGTTTTATAAATATTATAATTTAAGGTAGGTAATAATAAACATGAAATTTTATATGGTTTAAAGATAAAGTGTCAAAACAGATTTAAAAACTATATAATATTATAATAATTATCCAAACTCTGAAAATACTAAATTAACTGAAACGCAACTTTAAATAGGACTCTGTCACTCACTTACAACAGAATTATATTTGTTTTATTTGTTCTGATTATACCTATAGGTAAAACACTATACCTACAGTTCAATATATAATTGAATTCAGTCAGATATTACATTTACTGTCAAGGGAATCCCCATATATAGTGAGGACCTAAAGTCCGTCCCCCCCCCCTCTAACTTCTTAACCGTTCGGTATATTTTAATGAAATTTTGAACGATAATATTTGAGCAAGTCTTGCACTTTTTGACATGCCAATGACAGCTTTAAATGTCAAGATGACAGCTGTGTCCGCTTTTGGAATATTTTTTTAAATGGAACACCCTGTATATTTTTACATTTTTAAATTCCACATAAAATTATAATTATTTTTTATTAAATACATTATTAGTCTATACTTCATAGTTTCCGAGATATTGACTCTCCAAAAGTGACATTTTTGAACTTTGACAGCTTATAACCTTCTAACAGTACGTCTTAGAGCAAAACGGCTTACATGTCCCTATCTTCAATTTTTATTATATATGGTGGTTCAAAAAAGCGGAACAATAAAAAATGTACTTTTTTCAAATGGAACACCCTGTATATTTTTTCATTTTTAAATTCCGCATAAAATTATAATTATTTTTTATTAAATACATTATTAGTCTATACTTTATAGTTTTCGAGATAGATTGAAAAGTGACATTTTTGAACTTTGACAGCTTCTAACTTTCTAACAGTACCTCTTAAAGCAAAACGGCTTACATGTCTTCAATTAATTATCTTCCCAAAAAAATCAACTTCCTGTTAAACCGGATGTTACTCGAAAGCAGGAAATATAGTTGTTCCGGTTTAACTGGACGTTGATTTTTTTAGGAAGATAATAAAAATTGAAGATAGGGACATGTAAGCCGTTTTGCTCTAAGACGTACTGTTAGAAAGTTAGAAGTTGTCAAAGTTCAAAAATGTTACTTTTCGAGAGTCAATATCTCGGAAACTATAACGTATAGACTAATAATATATTTAATAAAAAATAATTGTAATTTTATGTGGAATATAAAAATGTAAAAATATACATTTGAAAAAAGTACATTTTTTCTTGTTCCGCTTTTTTAAGCCACCCTATAGAGTTAAAAATAATTTTACGTTATAAGTCACTTACTGCCCTTCAACTTTTGTATTAATATTTTTAATGTATTTAAAATAGTAACGGAGCTATTGTACTTTGCCACACTAAAGGGCCACCCTGTATGTATAGGTATAATCTTACCCAAAGTTTGAAGTCCGGTCCTGAAATTCATGTCAACCTAAAAAAAAGTCACGGTACTTGAAATCCATCTTGCCAAGAACTTTAAACATAAGCTATGTTCATACAGCGGTGAGAAACCGTCAGCAAATTAACGAAGCATGCGAACGTGCTTTGACAGAGTTTGCACACGACAAATCCCAAATCCCAAACCGCTGACAGAAAATTCGTAGTTCGCAGAAGCCAAGTTGTAACTTAAACGCAAAGCAAAAAATTTCCGATCAGTTCGCAACCAGTTAAAAACCACGCATGCGCAGAGAAAAATTGGAAATCGGTTGACAATTGTACGAACGAAGCTGTTTTACTATGCATACCAGTTGAACTGCACACACAGCTATACAGAGGGCGCAACGACGAATCGTCGGACCATCTGATGAAAGCGTCTGCGTCGTGATGAGCAGCCTCAACTAAAACTAACTTAATAAAAAAGAAAACCACAAGGTCTTTCTTCACAACATTTTATTAGAAAAACTAGGCGAACCTAGAATAATTCATAATAATTAAAGTCGACATGTTTCGAGCGTAGAAACACACATCAATAGAGAAAATAATAGTGGGATTGAGCCGTAATGGAGCTTTCAAAGTTGTACAAGAGGTGTAAAAAATTGAATAGGTAGTCAAAAACCGACAATCAAGACTTTAGCATACTGGAAAGTCAGGGGTTAGTGCAAAGGCCCTGTCTTTGGCAGAAAAATGAAGAGTGTAAATGAAAAATTAGGAAGTTTTACCAGACTTTTTTTTTATTTTTTAAAACTTAATTTTGCACACAATGTGTACGTCACAGAATATTAACATGTGAGTTCTCTGGTGTACGTTTTGAGTCCTGCCGGGGTAACTAGGCCGTAAAAAGCCTGGTACCCAACAGTATTTTACTTCAAGCTAAATTATGATGTGACTTTTATAAAATACAATTTTTTCTTTTCCTCTTATTTCAATACTTTTACATGTCTCTAACAAAGCTGAATAAAACTTAAGATTTTTCAATACTTAACAAATGTTTTTCACAAAGTCTGTTAAAACTCGCTAATTTTTCTTTTACACTGTTCATTTTTTTGCCCAAGACAGGGCCTTTGCACTAAACCCTGACTTTCCAGTATGCTAAAGTCTTGATTGTCGGTTTTTGACTATTCAATTTTTTACACCACTTGTACACCTTTGAAAGCTCCAATACGGCTTAATCCCACTATTATTTTCTCTATTGCTAACAACATCAGCATTGTACCATTCACTTTGTTTTCCTGATGATGAGTGTTTCTACACTCGAAACATGTCGAATTTAATTATTATGAATTATTCTAGGTTCGCCTAGTTTTTCTAACAAAATATAGTGGAGGAAGACTTTGTGTTTTTCTTTTTCTATACATTTAACTCCACTTTGAGTATGGACTACTTTAAAATTAACTTAATAAATTTATTTTACTAATTTCGCCAATAATTTTTAGTAATTTAATCAAGTAACAAATTTTTACAACTGAATACTAATAAAATTGAGTTTATTTTCTAAAACTCGACAAACAAATCTAAAAATAAACAGCAAACCTAAAGCGACATCTCAATGAGTAAAATACGGATAGCGATATCGCAAATGCGGCACGACAGCATCGCTCGAAAACGGCTTTCAATTTGAATGAGCGACTGCAACACGAAGTAATGCAAACCCTTTCGAATGATTTGTAATGTGCGATGGCGGAGCTTTTTAGTGCATTTTGAATTGCTAGATATGGGTCTTTTATGTCAAGGGGCGTGCATTACTGTAATTGATTTAGGAACTGCTTTTAGCCGAAGTTACTTGGCTTTCATTGGGAATAAAAAGTCCAAAAGTTACTGAGAATTATTGCTTCAACAGAACATTTAATTTGTGCAAACTCCTCTTAAAGAAACTGCCAAAACCAATGCTTCTTTAAACGCATAATCAGATAAAACAAATGACTGGTATATGTTGGGCCATTGTCACTTTAAAGAGCCCACAGACTGCGGTTTTTTCGACTCATTTGCTCGACGAGCCGCTCGTCGAATTTTCTATTTAGAAACCGACCGAAGGCTCGGTTTCGGTTTCGGCCAAAAAATTTGGTTTGGGTGCAGTTTTGGTTTCGGGCAAAACCCGGCCGAACCTTCGGTCATGCCGAAACTCAGTGTTCGTGAATTGTCGCGCACCGTTCGGCTAACTTTGGGTGGGTTTGGTTGGCAATGTTGTCTATATAAATAGATTTTTTTCTCTGTCGACCTTTTTTTCCCAAGATCGATCTCGTCCGATATAAAATAAATTAAATTTCAGTAACAATAAAATTTTTAACATGTTTAAATAGGTTTCGGTTTCGGCCGAAACTAAGACCAAGGCCGAAGATTCGTTTTCGGTTTCGGCCGAAACTGAAAATCTTGTTTCGGTCGGACACTAATTCTATTCAAACAACACAAGGTGCATGTTTTAGAATGTACAGTGTGTATCGGCCAAATGGTTTAAATTAGATAATAAATACATGGGGGCGTGTCCGAAGAAACGCTCGGACACGTCGATTGATATTTCTAGTTGCGCATTGCGCAATTCTCTTATGAAGGGTGTCTCTTGTAATACTAGCCAATACCAACTTTCTTATTTTAAATGCCTGTATATTATTCAATTTTTGGATTCTTCAGAAACTTTTAAACGTATATTTCTTGTACAATATCCTATACCTATCTTCTACTGTTTCGGAAATATTAAGTGTTTACAGATTTACTGCATTTCGGCGTTTCTGTTTTACTGATATAAAATTTAAAAAAAGGTATAAGTGGTTTTGTTTATTTTTGTTGAAAACTCCTGACCTTAGCAAATTGTTGTCTGTCTGCATGACAGTTGTTGTCAGTATTATAGTCGTTTGAATTTCGTTAACTGCATATCAGAAAAATGGTTTATTTCACAGAAATTTTTTTTTTTTTTATTTATTTATTTTACGTCGGCCTTTTTCCGCAACGAGGCCAATCACCGACGCCAGGGAATTTGTCACACACTATCTGGTAATTTTGCCGAATCCCTCTCTGTCGAGGGTAGGGTTCTTTAACGTGCCAACATCCATGACACGGGGCCCACAGTTTAACGTCTCTTCCGAAAGACGGCGCCACCTCTTAAACCAAATACCAAATTTAACATCGACGTTGCCGGCATCGGGAATGGAACCCGGGCCTACGATCTGTGAGGCTGCTGCGCTGACCACCAGACCACAACGTCGACGCACAGAAATTTATAAAATAACAATTCTACAGAGATTGGTTATGGAGATAAAACACAGACACAAATGGAAGTTGCTCGCTTATTACATGAAAAATTTCCAAATTTGCCGCCTATAACCCAAGGGAAAATTAGTAAAATAGAAAAGCAGTTTCGCCAGCTTGAACATGTAAAGCAGATAAAAAAAAAGTAGCTGTCAATGCAATAAGTGATGATATTCTACTTGAGTTTGAGGAAAACCCACATACTTCTAGTCGAAAATCAGCCCCAATGTTCGATGTTAGCCATTTATCGATTATTCGAACATTACAAGAAAATAAAATGTATCCCTATAAAATCATACCTACTCATGAGCTCATGAAAGACGATTTTATTAAAATAACGTATTTTTGTGAACCAATTATGGCAATGTTACATAACAATGTGATCCAATTAGAAAATGTTTTGTTTTCTGATAAGTGCACCTTTACAGTTCACGGTCATGTTAATCGTCGGAATTGCCGCTATTGGTCTAGGAAAAATCCTCACTGGATTAGAGAAGAACATACACGCAATTTCCTGAAAAGGTTAATGTTTGGGCAGAAATGGTGCCTTTTTCATTGATGGCATTTTAAATGGCGATAATTATTTAGCACTGCTCCAAAATAATTTCTTGCCAACTTTGACAAACATATCCTGATTCAGCAAACCCACAACTTCGAGCGAATATGATGGTTTCATCAATATGGCGCACCGCTCCATTGCCAAATCAATGTCCGGCAGTACCTCAACCACCGAGTATTTCCAAATCGGTGGATAGGGAGGCGCCTTAACGCCCCCTAATTTTCTCTAAGCCTCCTGTCCCCTGAAAGCCTACAGCGCCCACAAGCGGTCTTTATCGCTCACTTTGAAAAATATCGTTCTAAATGATCCAGACTTATTATCTAATTCTTGTATATTTAAAAAAAGATTATTATTATTGCAATTGCACCTATTTATTGAAATAATATTATACGCGACTACTGAAAACGAATTGTTTCAAAGAACTTAATAACCTGTTCGAAAATGTTTCCATTTAATGTGCATATATTAAAAATATGTAATAACCTATTATTTTCACCAATTCCTGAACGTAAAATAACAATATCCACTTAATTAAAATACTGTAAAAGCCTCTACGTTCAAACATGCCGAATGGTTTGCATTACCTCGTGTTGCAGACACTCATTTAAATTCAAAGCTCTCCCCGAGCTTGGCTGTAGGGCTGCATTTACGTTATTGATCTCCGTCGTATCCCGCCAATTAATGCGTGTTTTAGTCGATCGGATTACTTAGTTTAAATTTTATTAGAAAATTGGCTTTCTTCAGCTAATTATGCTACAGGTAAACAAGAACGTAGGCACGGGGGGCACGAGGAGCTGAGCCCCTTCCCCCCACCATAGTATCATCATAACATAACTGAAGGGCGGATTATATGCACTTAAATTCAGCCATAATATAAGTGTGCCTTGTTTGCCTTTAAAATATGCAGTTATTTGCATTTTTTTTTTACCAAATATGCAATATTTCTTAATTTATTATAGTAAAATAAGGTAAAGAAACACATTGGGTTCTAAAAAATATGTTTATTTAAAAAAATGCAAAAAAAAAACAAAGAAAAATAAAAGTAACCTAAAATTGTATAAAAGGCATTTATTACTAAAGATTTTTCAAAATTTTCACTTATAATCTCCCTAGCAGCAGAATTATTACCGATAATTTTTTTGAAGGTCACGAATGGTTTTGTTGATAGAAAATTATCCCGAGTCGAAGACGAGGGAAATTTTCTATCAACAAAAACATGAGTGAAACCGAGAAAAAAATTATCGGGAATTAATTCTGCTGCGTGGGAGATTCGGTAAGAAAATCTCATAAATTGGAGTTTCTTTTAATGTTCCTGAAATTTTAGTAATAAACCTTAGTTGCTAACAAGTAAAATCAACTTCTATTGTAAAAATACAGCGCGTCATATTAAACTAAACTCATCGGAAATATGTTTTTTAAAGTTATATTTGAATTTAAAACTATAAAGACATTGGATTATCTCACGTGTCACTTCGAAATGACTTGACATTTGAATTAAAATTAAGTCGTAGTAGTCGTAGGTAGTACCTAAGAAAAATTATCACTTATTAATTTTATTAGCTTAATAGGCTATAGACTATCACTTATAATCTCCCTAGCAGCAGAATTATTACCGATAATTTTTTTCTCGGTTTCACTCATGTTTTTGTTGATAGAAAATTATTCCGAGTCGAAGACATCAACAAAAACATGAGTGAAACCGAGAAAAAAATTATCGGGAATTAATTCTGCTGCGTGGGAGATTCGGTAAGAAAATTTTATAAATTGGAGTTTCTTTTAATAAAATGAGATGATGAGACCTACGACCTATTCTTTAGCAACAAAATGTATTTTGATTTTATTCTGAGTGACGTTTGCCATAAAAAATAAAGCACTTCATTTTTGACAGAGAAATTATCACTTATTAATTTTATTAGGTTAATAGGCTATAGAATATCGCGATAGTCTCCCGTCGCTATAAGCAACGCAAACAAAAAGGAGCCTTCTAATTGGTTGAAAATAAATTTATGAAATTTTCACGATAGTCTCCCGTTGCTATAAGCAACGTAAACAAAAAGGAGCCTTCTAATTGGTTGAAAATAAATTTATAGTTTATGTTATTGAACACTACTGCAACTTGGGTAGCAAAATATAAGGCTGAAGTGGCTCAGAATTCATTTTTTGTAACTTTGACTTATGCAGCGGTGTTTTTGAATGTTGATCGATTTGAAAGTTCTTTTCACAAACAATAATTTTTGTACAAGCTTTAAAGAAGATTTTTTCTTCACTAAACTCTAACTCTGGGAAATTTTTATTCCAGGAAGACGTTTTTGCCACCTTAGACATTCTGAACACAAATTTTAAATTGTTTCACACTGAAAATACTGAAATCTTTCGACAAACTAATACAGAAGCATGTATTACAAATCGATATGAATACAGTTTGTTAAGCAGGTAATAATAACGCAATATTAAGTGACAATGAACAACCCCTAACAATATACCTGCAAACCCCGGCCCGGAAACCTCCAATAAATACCTTGTGTATATCCAAAATGTAAATTTAATTATTATAATCTTCAGATTGGAAAATACCTAAAATAAGTACCGAACTGATAAAGCCGAAAACATAAAAATATTCTCTTAAATAAAAATTTATGAAAAATGTGCATTTTATTATAAAATTGACAAAATATGCAAAATATGCACATATTATATGCCTTTTGCATATATTCCGCCTTTTAATCATAACAAAATATACTCATATTCTTTCATTTCCATCAGGTTATTTACGGATGAATAAGACAACAAAATGTGTCGTTTTCTTTAAAATTTTAACGTGGAAAAAGTTTATAATATATCAATGTGCAATAGTAACAAAAAAATTAATATTTATCCATATTATATATAAAATTGTACTAGGTGCTCAGCATCAACTCCTTGTGTTGGGTTCCTGGTCATTGCGGAGCACGTGTAGTATCACAACGGTCCTCATAGGACTACGTGGACAGTGTCAGAAGTCTGCCACTTTTATCTAACCTAACCTAACAGTTCACCAACTAAAATACCGGGTGTTTCTCAAAAGACGTTCACCCCTATAACTTTTTTATATTTATAGATATTAAAATGAAAATTTGAGAGTATGCATAAGAGGTGAGTGTGCATTTATTGACATAATTTTTAATTTTATAGCACTTCCGGTTTGACCGGAAGTGACCTTGACTTTGATATTTTAAATGGGACATATTGTATATTTTTACAAGTTTGGGTTCAGCATAACATTATGAGTAAAATGACACCTCACTTTATAACGTTATAACATTTTTATATTTATTTTTTATTTTCAATCTAGAGCGCTACAAATTAATTAAATCTGTTAAGTTATAGTCAAGTAGTATATGAAAATTAAAATTATGTCATAATAATTGACTTTCTAAGTTTCACAAGCGTTTAAAAAATGAAATTTTGTTTTCTTGACGTTAACTCCATTTTTCCACATGGAACATTGGTGGTTTACTAGGATATTTAAAACGAGCATTTTTTTCCCAACAATTTGATAACATACACTCTTATATGCTATTTTAAAATTGACACTGAAAAATTTGCCTTAAATCCCAATCGCCAATTTAAAAGCTTTATGCATTATTGCCGCCATTTCTTTTTTAAAGAAATATTAAGGCGACTTTGAAAAACAATGAAATGGTTTTGAAAAGCAATATGGCTTTAATTTAAAGTTGTAATGTCTTTAGTTTATAAAACATACAATACATACAATCTTGCGGCTTCAGAAGAATTTTTCTGGTCACTCCAAGAGTTAGGAGCATATCAATTTTTTCATTTCTAGTAAATCTAACCATTTTATCTGATTTACAATGTAAGTTTAATAAACGAATGACATTACAATTTTAATTTAAAACCATATTGGTTGGCCAAAACGCTTTTATATTTCTTTAGAAAAGGCAGGGCGGCAATAATAAATGCATAAGGCTTTTAAATTTGCGATTTGGACTTAAGGCACATTTTTTCGTGTTAAATTTAAAATAGCATAGGAGTGCATGGTATCAAATTGTTGCGAAAAAAATGCTCGTTTTAAATATCCTAGTGAACCACCATCGTTCCATTTGGAAAATGGAGTACCTAAACGTCAAGAAAACAAAATTTTATTTTTTAAAGGCTTATGAAACTTAGTCAATTATTATCACATAATTTTAATTTTCATATCCTACTTGTCTATAAATTAACAGATTTAATTAATTTGTAGGATTGAAAATAAAAAATAAACATAAAAATGTTAAAACACGTCAAAAATGACAAGTGTTTACTCAGAATTGTATGCTGAATCCCAATAAGTAAAAATATACAAGATGTCCCATTTAAAACACCAAAGTCAAGGACACTTCCGGTCAAACCGGAAATGCTAACAAATTGAAAATTAGTCCAATAAATGCAGACTCATCTCTTGTGCATAATCTTAAAATTTAATTTTAATATCTATAAATACAGAAAAGTTATAGGGGAACGTCTTTTGAGAAACACCCGGTATACCCATTTTTTTGCACTGAACTTCTCAAATCAAAGTCATACCAGTTTCTGAGTTTAAAACACGACTCTTTATCATTAAAAAAAATCGTGTCCAAGATGTTCCAGGAAAACAATCCATAACTAAAATAAACTTATCACATTTTCTAATAAGAGGAAAGATAAATATTTCAGACCGTTTACCAGAAAGATAACCCATTTAGTTCCAGGATCTTTATAAATAAATCCAGCATTAAAAAGCGAGACTAAACGGCATCTCAATCGGCAAAATACGGCCGGTAATATCGCAAGTGCTCGCAGCACAGCTGAAGGACAGTTTTGAATTTAAATGAGCCACTGCAACACAGAGGGTTAGAATGATTTGTAGTTCGATGGCGAAGCAGTTTACTGCATTGTCAAGTAGGTGCATTGTCGTCACTTTTTCTTTCCGAAAGTTTAACATCCCTTACAAAAGGGGTAGGCGTTTTGACAGAGCCGGTTTAAGGATCCGTCCGGCCGAGGGCGTTATACATTTTGAGGCCACCGATCTTAAATTCGTACAAAGAAAAAAAAAATTCTAAAGTATTAAACGCAAACGTAACTGATTTAATAATATGCTTTATTCTATACAAAGATGGGAAAGTTTTTTATCACCGATTTTATTCTTTATAAAAGTTGGTGCATTCCTTAAAATTATAAATGCATATTATTTCATATTGCCTTAAGAGTAAAGTACCTTAATTATTTAGAAATACAGCAAAATTTTACATGTAAATGTTTTTGAAAATTAAAAACTTAGTCCAAATACGAAATTGGAGTTAGGTGTGTCAATTTTTAATTTTTTTTATATGCCATTCTTTAAAATATGTTTTTGGACTTCAGCGTACTGGATGAAAATGACAAATAAATTATTAATTATTTCCAGTAATATGAATAGAGTTGGATTCTATCATAATTTTGTTTAGAACATAAGTGGGCTCAAATGTCTGGGTGTTGGTATTTTCGCCCCATGATAATTGAAGGTCGAATAAAATAGGTAATTTCGCCCCAGTCCAAAAATAACCGAAAATAAAATAGGTAAATTCGCCCCACGCTACCTGGGGTATTAGGGTAGGTATAATAATTAATAAAACCACAATGTCATATATAGGTGTGCAGTTTATTTAATATCTACGTTAAGTACAAACAACAGTTTATCAGTTCCTAAAACTAAGTTAAAAATCTAATTTTCTTACTTTAATAATACTACAATGTAGTCATATATACAGGTGTACAACAGTTTACCAGTTCCCAAATGTCTTTAAGTAGGCGTGCAACACGCTAATATCTCAACCAACTCGTAACATTGAAAGGTTTTAAAAAGTTTGCAACTACTTAATCAATTTTTATTATGAACCCGCGCTTAAGGTATTTAATAAATATATTAAAATTGGGTAAACACAAAATCGACCAGAGGTGTACCGTATGGGAATAGGCACGTGCTGTAGGCGAGTGCGTAAATATGTAAAAAAGCTGCTTGTTATACTCTATGCACTATCTTAAAAAGTTAAATTTTATACACTCTCTGTAGTGCGTAAAGGTAGTATTTTATGCACTGTAGTAGGAAACGTGTTAATAAACTTAACTTAGTGAAGATTAAAGGAAGCCTTTGGTATAGTGTTTCTCAAGTTAATTTAATGACATAAAAAAGTATTAAACTCCTAACCATAGGCGTCGCCACCAAATAATTAAAATGCGTAGGGTATTGTTTTAATTTTTTAAGATGATGATAATAATATAAATAAAGCAACTTTAACATAAAAAAGCATTAAACTCCTAATCATAGGCGCCGTATCTCCAAATAATTAAAATGCATGGGATATATTGTTTTAAATGTATACAGTGTGTGTATAAAGTCTGGAAACGGCTTAATAACATCACAATTTAATGGCCGATTTAAACCAAATTTGGTACAGTTGTGTAAGAGGATCTAACGCACCAAATGACGATATTGGCGTTGTTGCCAGCTTTTTAGTTTGTCTGGAATTCGAACGAATTTTATATTTTTAAATATAACACCCAGTATATTTTTTCATTTGTAGTTTTTACATTAAATTTGTTACACTTTTGGTATAACATACTTTGTTCATAATATCAGTAGTTTTCGAAATAACTAGTACCATTTAGAAAAAATATATTTTTTATATTAAATGTTCAAACTGTTTCCCCTGTACAGCTTGACAGTTTGCTAATTGAAAATAAAATTTTTCAATTGTGTTGTAAATCATTTCTGGCGTTATTAATTCAAATTCGTCCAAAATTCGACGCTGCAAAACGGCCAAATCTTGAGGTTTTGTGGTATAAACTCTGTTGTTCAAGTGTCCCCATAAAAAATAGTCGTTAGGCGACAAATCAGGGGACCTAGGCGGCCACTCGATTGTACCCCCTCTACCGATCCACCTATTCGGAAAAGTGTTGTTCAAAAATTCGCGCACGTTTCGATCAAAATGGGGAGGAGCTCCGTCCTGTTGGAAGAATGTACTTGCATAATTTGGACCCATCACATTTCGTATAGTAGGCACTATTTGCGTTTCCAAGAGCTCAAGGTAAAGTTGTGATGTCAAATTTCCATCAATAAAAAATGGACCGATCTTGTGGTTACCCAGAAGCCCAGCCCACACATTCAATTTTCCAGGGCGTTGTGTATGACCTTCTATCATCCAGTGGGGATTTTCATTTGCCTAACACTTACAGTTGTGTCTATTGACTTTACCATTTAACATAAATGTTGCTTCATCCGAAAATACTATAAATTTGAAAAACTGGTTATTTTGGTCAAACCTTGACATCATAATATCACAAAATTCAATTCTTCGCTCATAATCATCTTCTGATAACTCTTGAACTACATGTATTTTGAAAGGGTGATATTTATGTTTTATTAAAACATTATTTACGGATTTGAAGCAGACGTCACTTACTTGAGAAATTTTTCTTAATGAAGAAACAGGGGTTTCAACAACATGTTGTAAAATTTCTAAACTTTTCTCTTCATCTACTACTACTGGTCGTCCTGATCGTCGCCTATCTCTACAATTTCCAGTTTCTTCGGACCGTCGGACAGTTTTTAGAACAGTTGCTTTTGAAATTGGATTTCGGTTTGGAAATGCGTCATTAAATAGATTTTTAACCTCTTCGTAAGATCTGACCCTATCGCCATATCCTCTCATCATAAGAATTTTAATTCTTTCACTTTCAGTTAAAGACATTTTTGCATGTAAAAATGACAGCTTTTATGACAACATCAAAACTGAACTGGTGTTTTATTTATTAATAAATAAAACACAATTTGTTGATATTTTCAAAAGACGTCGTTATTTCGAAAACTATTGATATTATGAACAAAGTATGTTATACCAAAAGTGTAACAAATTTAATGTAAACACTACAAATGAAAAAATATATTGGGTGTTATATTTAAAAATATAAAATTCGTTCGAATTCCAGACAAACTAGAAAGCTGGCAACAACGCCAATTTCGTCATTCGGTGCGTTAGATCCTCTTACAGAACTGTACCAAATTTGGTTTAAATCGGCCAGTAAATTGTGATGTTATTAAGCCGTTTCCAGACTTTATACACACACTGTATTGCTTTAAATTTTTTAAATGATAATACAATATAAATAAAACAATTTTAATAGGTAACACGTTGTAAACGAACATTATTGATTTAAAATGCAGTAACAATTGAATTGATGGAATCATCATAATTTTCAGAAGTAGAATCGTTTTCAGGTTGGATCATTATTGGTGCTATAGGCGATAAAACAGGGATATTCCATTTCTACAGTAACATGAGCTTCGCAGTTTTTCCATACATCGCTACTCATGTCGTTAATTACCTTCCGAATATTATCAAGGACAGCGGCGCCTAAAATTAAAGTAATACGTTAATATTGAACATGTAAATCTTTGTTTGTCAATTCTGGACTTGTTGCGCTCTCGAAGGCCGACTTCACCGAGCATGTTGGCACCAATATAATTCACCTTGATATACTGTTTAAAATGATCCATAAAAAGCCATTGCTGATAATAAAATGTACCAAGTAAAAACGTATCTGTCCAAAACCACACAGTTATAAACCAAAATTAAATACGTAAATTATAGCAAATATGTTAAACCACCTACTCCACTGTCATTTTCCTTAATAAACTATTAGTACCTGACATACCAGTGGTGATGGTTCAATAATTTTTTTTTGGCAGGTAGATAAGAAATATCGTGATGCGCCGAAAATATTCCGCCTTTCTTGTCTAGAACATATAAATTTCCAATTGCGTTTGTCTTAGTATCATTCACAGATTGGGAGACAGTGTTCGAGACGTGCATAAAATATGCACGATTGCTAGTCCCACCAAATTTTCGGGTTTTTTAATATAATATATAAGTATACGAGAAACAATTATTGTTTTTTAACAATGAAAACCCTTTTTATTTTAATTTTAATTATTTTTTTCTAAATAATATTTCTTAAGGACTAAAAAACCTAAAATAATATTAATGTTCTTCTTTCTTTCACACTCCAAACTTCTTAGTTTGAAGTATATTTGTAAACTAGCTTTCAAAGACAGTTACTGACTGACAATTAATTATTGATTTAAAAATAATATTTTTAATAAAAAGAACTTAAAGATATTAAAAAAAATAGATCTGACAACCCTGGTTGTGAGGTCGGTCTGTTTAAAGCCCGTTAAACGATTTTTTATGTCATCAAACCGAGTTTGGATAAATTATAATAATAAAAACCCGTATGTACTTGGAGCTTTTGCACATTTTGCAGCAAGGCTATATTTGGAAAAATCTCGTCTCGATTTCCAAGGCATCTACAAAAAAAATCTCATTTTAGTTTGCGATCTTTAATATACGATATTTCCTCTCTGGAAACGCTAATTCTAAATTTAAAAAAAGTGAATATGATTGCCATAAACACCAGTATACAGTAATTTTAATTTAAGTGTAGATTCGTAACTCATAGCAACACCCTACTTTTACATGTCTTTACCTTATAAAATTATGTATAATTTTTTATAAAATTTAATAAAAATGAAATAAATAAGGGCTGACGTTTACAAAAGAAATGGCGTGTTTTAAAAATACAAGAGATTTGCTGTAAATAATGTGTCATATAAAATGTTTCTCACAAGGAAATTGCGAAATTATGTGAAATACAATGGCAATTATATTTATTAGGAATATCTCTCTCTTTATTAAGTAAAAGTAATTGGCAATGAAAAAACATATCTACCCACTTCGGTAAATAATAAAAAAATATATTTAATATCTTCCCACTAAAGTAAACAATATAAAAAAAATTAATATAAAGTGTCACCAGTAAAGTCCGCATCATATGGGATTTTTTAGTATTGAAAATACTATTGGGATCGTGTTTACGCAAACTTTGCATTGCATGTCGATGTCGCTCATGTCGATGTCGCTCCGCCGTCTGTCGCGGCCAACAGCGCAATATCTAGATCGGTCTTGTAACATAATACTCTGATAAGACTTGGTAGAAATATAAATATGAATCAGCGTAAAGTCGGCAAGTAAATAATGAATAATGTTTAGTTTAGTTTGTGTTTTAAAGAACGCCATAGTAACTTTGTTAAAAAGTGTTTTATTGAGATAAGTTATAACTAAGGTAAGTTCACGTTATTTAAATCGGAATATTATATCGAAAAAAAAAAGCGGGAGGCAAAAAGTTGGAGCACAATAATTGCATATTACAGGGTCCGCCCAAATTTGGTTAACAAATGGGATAATTTTTTTATTATTGATTTCTCAGAAAATGTTATTGTACCGGGTGATTGGTTATATTTTGCACCCCTACCTATCTCATGAAAATCTTCATGGTCTATTTTGAACGCTTGGGTAAATAAGTATAATTTAAAAACATAGCATAAGTAGGCTTAGACAATATGACCGATTGAATATAAGGCAATTGTTCACCTTGGTTGGTCTGCTATGTGAATATTATTGTTTATAAACAAATTAATATTAATTATTCTTAGAAATAAAACCATACATTTAATATAATATGTTTTAGTTAATATACAGGGTGTCCCAACAGCAGGCTCCTTAAGGCGAAATAACGCGATTTATTTAAACTTGCATTATCCCAAAATTGATAACAACCAAGATAACGGGTGTCAAACTTTTATTTTTGTTTTCGTTTTTTTGGGATTATTTATAATATGTTTTAATTAATATACAGGGTGTCCCAAACGTAATGGGACACAGAGCAACAGTAGGCTTCTTAAGGCGAAATAATGCGGTTTATTTAAACTTGCATTATCCCAAAATTGATAACAACCAAGATACAGGGTGTCAAAGTTTTATTTTTGTTTTAGTTTTTTTGGGATTATTTCCTAACGAAATGACATAGGTAGCAGCACGAAATTAAGGATTTTGGGGTTTTTTGAGGTGAGGAATTTAAAATTATCCATAGTTTTTATGTAACCAGTACTGTAAAATTAAAGAACATTTTTTAAACTTTTACAAAATCCAAATTAAAATGTGGGCTTTAATTACATGACATAGGTCATTAAAATTTTAAAGCTGTGTCAGGTATTTTCATTACATAGGATGCTTGCGTAAGGTGCAAGATCTGTGAATTTTTTATTAATAGCTTTATTCAAAATTTGACTTTGGCATCAAGTTCTGCTTCGATCGAGATGAAAATTAAGCAAAAAAATAGTAGTCACGTGATTCGCATTATCTGTCAATCAGAATTTAAGCTGCATAAGATAACTTGATTTTTTACCTATATTTTGTAAATTGTTACCTTATACAGGGTCAAAAACAAATAAACTTTGCATCACATGCGACCAAATTTTAATAGCCTATAATACTTTAAAGAAAATGTATCTGAAATAAAGCATCATCAAAACTAAGAAGTTTTATGTAGGTTGCGTTGAGTCTTATTTTGCAAAAGTGGTGCAATTTACAAAATATAGGTAAAAAATCAACATTATCTTATGCAGCTGAAATTTTGCACATGGGCTTGAAACTGCATTAAAAAAAACTTTTTCTAATAACTTTTTTCGGTATTTTCAGAAATAACCCCACTTTTGAGTTATTTTTTGGAAAAAAATTAAAATTTGACAGATATCTAATGCGAATCACGTGACTACTATTTTTTGCTTAATTTTCATCTTGATCGAAGCAGAACTTGATGCCATAGTCAAATTTTGTATAAAACTATTAATTAAAAAAAAAACCATATGATGCGGACTTTACGGGTGACACTGTAGAAAAATTGGTTATAAAAAGTTAAAGAATACGGACAGAGTGTGAATTTTTTAACCATAAAATGTCCCAAGGTAATCAATTGGGACACAGATTTGAATTTTTTTTAAACAACCTCTGGGATCTCAAGTAGCCCACCGACTGCGTCTTTGTAGGCTGCTTTGTTCGACGGGCCGCTCGACAAACATTCTATCGAACAAAAATGATGCACAGTGTTTAATAGTACAGGTATCAGTAGCGTAGAGTATTTTTTTTAATTGTCTTTCTTTGTATCACGCTCCTGCGGACATTATTAGAAAACATATCGCTTAAATTGTCAAAATAACAGCGTCTCATGATAATGACAATCTGTCAATAATAGTTTTCACCCATTTTCCCAAAATTTTGCATTGCAACATTTCCTACATCAATCTTGGTTTCGCTGACAAGCATTTTTTAAATACCATCCAGCGATCTAACAGAAACAGAGCTGCGAAAACTTAAACGGTGTGCTTTAAAATGTGGTTTAAGAATCAACCAAGAAAAAACGGAGCTATGGTTCTTTTCAGACGCAGAAGGCTGATTGAGAACTTCAGGCTCCCAGTCCTGGACAACAGTACTTTAGTGCTGAAGAAAAAAACAAAGTATCTAGGATCGATGCTCAACTCCAAGCCCAATTGGGGCATGCATAAACTTACAAGAACGAGGCGTCAGTTGCGTTCTCCGCCACAAAAAAGCATTGGTAAGAAGTGGGGATTAAAACCCCACATAGCACATTGGATTTATACAGCCATTGTAAGACCTAAATTACGGGGTCCTTCTTTGTTGGACTGCTTTAGAAAAAGCAGTATACATGAAGAAACTAACGAAAGTACAACGAGCAGCTTGTTTAGGAGTGATTGGTGCCCTTCACTCAGCACCGACAGCGGCACTGGAACTGATGCTACATCTGCTACTCGCGTATATTTATGTAAAAAGTTTGGCTGCAAAAAGTGCTCTGCGACTAAAAGAGTCGAAATGCTAGACCGGTATCAACTTAACTCCAGCATACTTAAGATATATCCAGGCCAAAATTTGCTGGAGCCGACCGATTACACTGTTTTGCTGCCAGACTTTGGAAGGGGTGTTTCTGTGCTCATTCCGGGTACGGAAGAGTGGGAAGGCAATCAAGTAACAATGGAGACGGATCACTCGATCTTTACAGACGGTTTAAAAATGGACGTCGGGGTGGGAGCTGGTATCTCTGAAATCATGCAATTACAGAAGTCGTATAGACTCCCTGACTACTGCAGCATTTTTCAAGCAGAAATTTTTGCACTATATAATGCAGTCAATGGATCATCCTGGCCTGAGAGGAGCAACCATAAAGGTAATTTATTCCAGCAGTATTAAATCGAAATTTGTAAGGCGCTGTCGCAACAAACTCTGCACACTTGGTGCTCAGCATCGAGTCACATTGTGTTATAATACTGTGGCACTGGGATCAGTCAACGAGGAAATAGATCGGATAGCTAAACAACTTGCGCAAAACAGATAAACAGAACTAACAACCTGTAGCATCTCCAGGCAATTGTGGCCCCTACTTGACTGCAGGAAAACTGCAGCGCTATTACAGTACAGTCGAAAGGACCTAAGAAACATCACTTCCGTAGTCACCGGACATTGCCTGTTCGGTAGACACGCTGAACGTATGCAAATACCAACTTACGACTTCTGTAGAAGGTGCAGAGATGAAGATGAGGAGAAAAGTGTTCAGCATTTCTTGTGTGAATGCCCCGGCCTCGCGAGAAGAAGGTTCAATGCTCTGGGTGAACCATTCATTAACGATCTGGAGGAAGTGAGCCGCCTGTAACTGGGTCGACTCACTAAGTTTATTAACAGCAGTGGCTGGTTTGAATGAGCTGTCAAGATTCTTCTACGATCTACGTCGCGTTAACCACCAGGAAGCTGATGCGAATAGGTTTCACGGAACATGTGGTACCACAACGGTCCTTATAGGACTACGTGTGACTGTTTGGACAATGCCAGAGGTCTGCCACTCTAACCTATGTTTATTTAAATTCTTATTTTTTTCCCATTTTGCTTTATCCCACTGATTTCTAAGCTTCATTTATCCGACTATATTCCCCTCTATATGGCACAAAAGCCAGCTTATGGCGGTTTAAACGATTTATTCAATAGTTAGTAATTTCGTAAATATGAGCGGGCATTAAACCTAAAAGTTTCGAGTTTTAGTAAATAAATAGTAAACAGTGCACATATTCAATTATAATTTAGTTACAGTGGCAAATTTGCCAAAACCAGCGATTGTAATTCAATTTAAATGTGCAGCTGTACGAAAGTTTTGAGAATCTATTAAAACTTCATGCTGTATCAAACTATTTTGACTCAGGTGAGTGGATTTCATTCGTATGTATGGTTCGAAATTTAGTTGTTTGATAATAATAAAATTAGCTAAATTTAAAGGCAATGCCATTTTATCAGACTTTAAAATGGAAGCAGTTCTCTATTATGCATTTTTGTTAATCTAAATACCGGGTGAGTCAACGATTACGCGGAGTAATTTTATGCCTTAGAGATAAGATTTGTCAATATTAGGTAAGTTTTTGTGTTAGATTCTGCCCTATTTAAAGTTATGTTGAATTATACAGGATGCGCTAAAAAAGTATGACACTTTAGGGTTTTATTTTTAAAAAGGTAATAATAATAAATCATTATAATAATAATTTTATTATGGTTATAATAAAGATATATATTTGTGCCAAAATATAAAATAAATTTTTAAAAATTATAAAAAATAATAACTAAATATAACTATCGGTGATAGTAACATACTAGTTGACACAAAACAGTAGGATTTTGATTAACTTCTTTTCATTAATCAGTTTTCCAATCCGACCCTAAGATATTTGTTGATGATCCTAATGTTTTTGATAATTATTTTTAAAGTCTTATAGTTTAGTTTTTTTTTATATCACATTGTATATTGTTATAAGTATATTATTGAAAAGAAGTTTTATATTTTTCTATAATTATGATGTATCGGTATTTCCAACTTATTTTCCTTTCTATTCTTTATGTTGTGGCTAACTTTATATTAAAAATAAATTATCTGTTTTTTTAGTAGAATTTAATATTAGGAGAATTGGACTTCATAGAAAAGTCTTCTTCGTGGTAGTAAAGAGGTGTTTTTACCTGTATTTAGCCGTTGTGGGTCTATGTTGGGCCTGTTATGGGCTATGAAGGTTATAACCATAACCACAATTTTAAACATAGATAAAAATATTATGTTGTATTTATATTTATCAAAGCGCAGAAGCCAGTAGTTTTCTTATATCAGAAAACGTCATGTCAGACGCTGTTAATTTTTAAAATGGAGTGGTTGTAAATAGATACTACTTATAAAATCATTATTTAATCGATGTGAGGTGAAAAATTAGGTGCGCGTAAAAAACCTTCTTATAGATCTCAATTTTACCTTGAAAAACTAACCGCGCCCCCGAAATAAAGGCATTTATATAAAAAAAAAACTTAAAACTAAAATTGAATATAGAAAACTTTAAAATATAACCTAACATGGCTTTTGTCATTTATAATAATGATTTCATATTTTCTTGCTGAACATAACTTTAGTTTGCTTTAAGTCCCTTTCCTTTAATTTTTCTAAAGCTCTAAAAGTTGCTTACTACCAACCATTTGCGTATTTCTTTTTGCTATATTGCTACAGCAATATAATTTCTATGCATTTTTGCCATTTCCTGATGATGAGTGTTTCTACGTTTGAAACATGTTGAGATAACCTAGAATTTTCTTTATGATTTTAACAAACTTGTGAAGAAAGACTTTATGCTTTCCTTCTCGTTATGACGGGAATAGTCGATGCGACAACATTAAAACAACTTAAGTAACTTTAAACTCGCACTAAGTAATTTCCTCGTTCATTGGTGCTTATTTCACAAAACAAAGACATTATAATCTCGAAAATCAAAAGAAAACATCATCAAATATAAAAGCGGCATAATATTAAAAGAAAAAACCCGGAAATGCGTCTTTTATGTTAAGTCTCGCGTTAGCAAACCGCTGACATTTCCCACAAAACCCCTTACTTAAGTGACTCTAAATCCATTTCAATGTAAAAATTGTGGATCTTGTCGAAATTTGCAATTCTTCCTTCGGGAACGGGCCACGCGTGAAATTGTATTCCGCCAAGTTGCCGCTGGCTGGAAAACGCACACGATAACGCATTTCGGGCAGCCCTAAGCTGAACTGAGAATGGAATAATAAATAGGGCACGAGAATTTTTTTGTAAACGGAAATACATTTTTATTTTCAACATATAACGCGAATTACCAATTGTTTTGTTAAGGGGATTTTCACTTTTTTTATATAGATATAGGTTTGGAGGATGTTTAAACAGGAATTGTGACTGATATAGCTCCGATATTATCGAAAAAAATATATATTGTATAAATACCGTGCGAGCAACCTGAATTAACAATCAATCAGTTTATTCCGTCATCTTTGACAGTTGTTACAAGTAATTTGATTCATCGTTAATATTTTCAATTTCTTGAACAATTCACACAATGGGCTTTACGGAACAGCACAAAACATTCATGGTTGAATATTTGCAAATCTTGGTTTATACAGGGTGTCCCAAATTCGAGCCTCATCATGGTGATCTCGGAAACTATAAGAGATACAGCATCGGTCAAATTGTGGCAAAGTTGCGCAATTTTGTACTGAGCAATATCGCAAAAAAATATCTCGGCTATCTTTTTTAGTTTTTGAAATTTGTGCAAAAAACTAAAATTTTGAGTTTTTGTTTTTTTAAATTGCTCGACTTATTTTATCCGCTACAGAAAAACAAGCACAACATTGTTAAGGCAACTTTTTATGCTCCATATTGTGACATTTTTAGAATTTCGTTACAACGTTTCGTTTTTGTGGAACTATTATCAACTTTAATTTTTTAAATACGGACCTGCATTTTTTATTTTATTTTTTGATAGCCCTTTAAGCCCTGAATTCAACCATGTACCACACTTAATTATATTTAGACGTTTTGATGTCATTATTACATCTTCAGGAATGTGATAATTATTTTTAAATACGGCCCTGTTGTTAGTTACTTAATCTTTTTACCACATACAACATGTAAATGGATCCAGAATTTTATACAAATAATTTACTATATTTATGTTTTTATATAAATTATTGTAACAAAGTAAAAATAAAACCAAACAAAACAAAGGTGGCTATGACAAGAACTTTTACTTGATTGTTTGGCTTAATTATCAGTCACCATTTATACTGAATATTTCAGCAAAATTATGTTTTCTGCATTAGAAAAGCGCGACATGTTACTAGTTTATTATTCTTTCAATAGGAATTCACAAATTTCTTGTGACCGTTATTTACAGGACTATCCTGAACGCTTGCAGCCTCATTATAGTTATTTTGCTACGCTTGATACTAATTTAGCCCAGTATGGTAGTTTTAATAAACCAAGAGTCAAATATGGTACACGAATGGAGCCGGAAGAACAACAAAATATTTTAGATTCTGTAACCCACCAAAATCCCGCTAAACGATATTTCAATCTAACAACTAACACCAGGGCCGTATTTAAAAATAATTATCACATTCCTGAAGATGTAATAATGACATCAAAACGTCTAAATATAATTAAGTGTGGTACATGGTTGAATTCAGGGCTTAAAGGGCTATCAAAAAATAAAATAAAAAATGCAGGTCCGTAGGTATTTAAAAAATTAAAGTTGATAATAGTTCCACAAAAACGAAACGTTGTAACGATATTATTATTTATAATATTCAGTATAAATGGTGACTGCAGTTGTCAAGATAATAAAGCCAAACAATCAAGTAAAAGTTCTTGTCATAGCCACCTTTGTGTTGTTTGGTTTTGTTTTTACTTTGTTACAATTTATATAAAAACATAAATATAGTAAATTATTTGTATAAAATTCTGGATCCATTTACATGTTGTATGTGGTAAAAAGATTAAGTAACTAACAACAGGGCCGTATTTAAAAACAATTATCACATTCCTGAAGATGTAATAATTACATCAAAACGTCTAAATATAATTAATTGTGGTACATGGTTGAATTCAGGGCTTAAAGGGCTATCAAAAAATAAAATAAAAAATGCAGGTCCGTATTTAAAAAATTAAAGTTGATAATAGTTCCACAAAAACGAAACGTTGTAACGAAATTCTAAAAATGTCACAATATGGAGCGTAAAAAGTTGCCTTAATAATGTTGTGCTTGTTTTTCTGTAGCGGATAAAATAAGTCGAGCAATTTAAAAAAACAAAAACTCAAAATTTTAGTTTTTTGCAAAAATTTCAAAAACTAAAAAAGATAGCTCAGATATTTTTTTGCGATATTGCTCAGTAAGAAATTGCGCAACTTTGCCACAATTTGACCGATGCTGTATCTCTTATAGTTTCCGAGATCCCCATGATGAGGCTCGAATTTGGGACACCCTGTACAGTTCTCAACGTCGGCGTAATCCTCAGCATCAATACAGCAATATATTTGTGTATCGTCAGCAAATGCTTGCACTTTACAGTGCTATAAAGTATATTATAGGTATACATATGAAAAGGGGGCCCAAAACTGAACCTTGTGGCACTCCCGAGCGTATATCAACTTGTTCAGAATAATTATTATCAGAAAACAATTTTTCAAATCTATTGAACAAATATGATTTAATAAGAAGAAAAGAGTTATTAACAAAACCATAATATTATAATATTATTTCCAACGCCTGGAGTTTGTCCTGGTCAGTTATTCTTAAAGATTGTCCTGTGGGATGGGAATGATGGGATTTTTAAAAAACCTAAATAAATGACTTTAATATTCATTTTCAATTAGTGCTCTTTTTAAATATATTTTTTGTGTATAATAATATATATGCCTATATAATAATTATTACAATTACTTTAAAGGCAGTTTTCGAAAACAGGGCATAAAAATCCGCCTTAACACCAAAATTGTTCTGTAACTATAAAATACGTAGCCACATTTCCCATAACAGAAAATACCCTGGATCTGTTAACGGTAAAAAATCCTGAAGCTGTAAACTTCACATCGATACTGGATATTTTGCTTGTGAAAAGTTGCAGCTGTACATAAGGCTCAGAATAAATGGATATGCAATCTTGAAGGTCGTAACAGGTAGTGAATATTTTTTTGGATTCTTTTGTGATTTGGTCACATATAATCATTAATGTCGTTGTTGCAACCTAAAAAATACAAAGGTGTATGTTAAGAGAAGACACCAGCATTTACGTACAATATTCTGATCTTTAAACCTCATGCATATAAAATTCTGAAAATATCGTCTGCCTCACATACAACGCTGCCGACTAGGGCTGGGAGATATTGAAATTTCAATATCGAATATCGGTATTTATAAAAATATCGATATAGTCGATATATCGATAATATCGATAAATATCGATACTATCGATAAATATCGATACTATCGATAAATATCGATACTATCGATAAATATCGATACTATCGATAAATATCGATATTTTAATTTTTAAATATCGATAAAAATATTCATATATCAAATTTTTGCCCAGCCCTACTTATACCTATATCAAATTAGTGTTAGGCAATATTAAATATCAATGTGTGTCAGGGCCGTAGCCAGGGGGGGGGGGGTTGGGGGGGTTGTAACCCCCCCCCCCCGAAATGTTAACAAATAATCTTATTTACGGGCTACAATGGCTGCAGATCGCCTTAATGGTCTGGCTTTCCTATATGTCCACCGTGATATAAACGTAGATGTAAACAAAATCATAAATATTTTCTCTTCTAAGAACAGGAAACTTGATTTTGTAATTTAGTACAAAGTAAGTAGGTACTTCAGATATTTTTTTAGTTCTTATTGTTTATTTTTCGATTTTATTTTTATTTTGTTTTTGATCTTATTATTACATAATATAATTTATTATAATAATTATTATACTTAGATATAATTATGACTTAATATAAGAGACATGTTAATTAGTAAAATAAATACTTTATTGTTTATTTTGTCGATCGACCTTTCAAATTTCGAATTTCTTTTAAATTAAAAGAGTGTTTTAAAGTCTGGCATATTGCCGCAGATTAAGCTTTACGGTTATTTTACCCAAAAAAGGGCGTGGCACCCAAAGAACGCCTTCGGCGCAGTTCCCTTTTGCCCCCCCCCCCCCCCCCCTAGAACAAATCCTAAATCCGCCACTGAAACAAACCCCCCCCGAAATTATTTTCTGGCTACGGCCTTGATGTGTGTATTGATACACTGACATTTATATTATACCAAAAGATTGACTTTATTAAACAGAAGACCCATATTATGTATAAAAATTCATTAGTGATAGTTAAAAATTACATTAAACACTAAACAAATCAGGTAAAGGCGTAAATAAAGGATAAAAACAATAATGATTATCGCATTCTTCCCACCTTTTATTATCAATGATATTCATCCAATTATTTAGGCGACATTCTTACACCAACATCAAAAAATCGATATCATCGATGTGATCGAATATATCGATAAAATCGATATTATCGATATTATATCAAATCGATAAGTATCGATTAAATATCGATAAATATCAAAAATATCGATATGCTTCGATAATATCGATAATATCGATAATATCGATAATGTCGATATTACGTCAATAATATCGATAAGTATCGATTAAATATCGATAATATTAATAAGTATCGATAAATATCGATTAATATCAATAATATCGATATTATCGATATTTTATTTTTAAATATCGTTATTCGATATATCGATAAAAATATCGATGTATCGAATTTTTGCCCAGCCCCACTGCCGACTACATCGGGTTTGTGCAATAGTGCTTTAACGAGTCCACAAATTGTGGTTTTGGTGGCTTTCTGCTCGCCGAATCGCTTGACGAGCAATTTGTTCGAACAAAAACAACGCGCAGTGTATGTTTTACAGTATATATAGCTAGCAGTAGCGTAGCAGCCCACAGATTGCAGGTTTATGCTAGATGGCATGTCGCTAATTGGCACCCTAGGGTGCCTCTACCTAAAAATAAACAAAGTTTTTGAACTTTTTAAATTAATTTATTTTCTTTCTTTGTATCACATTCCTGCGGACTGTGATTAGGAAACATATCGCTCAAAATAACAGCTGTCAAAATATAACAGAAAATTTGAAATCTTCATAACTTCTGATGCATGTGACAAGGAATCTTACGTTGCTGCAAGTCGTTTATGTGGTGTAATAGGTTGTCTTAACTGCGTGTCTTGTTTAATAATAAGAGGGGGTTACTAATTTTAAAAGAGCACAATAGCTTTCGTAATCCATCTGTTAATAAATAAACCAATCTTCTGGTTTCAGTTTCAGCTCTTTCAATAGGCTAGTGTAAGAAAACTGATTTCTCTGGTTCCTTTGCCCACATTATCCTTTTTTTTTGTTGTTTTTATGGTTTGTGCCACCATCACTGCACACCAATATATTATCAGTATTAGGTATCACTAGTAATCTCCCTAGGACTTGAATTACTAACGGAAATATTTCCGAGACCATGAATTTTCTTAAAAGTTTCACACCAAAATAATATAGATTGATATTTTTCTTTATAAATTCCAGTAGGAAACTTAAACTACCACGTAGGCCTGTCAACAGATAAATATCTAGAGAATTCTTTTTAAAATATGAATACCTGACAAACAAAAGTTATAAAAATACAGCCTTCCGTTCACTGTAGTAATACAGATATTTTGATAGCTAATAGAAAACATTATTTTTCCTACGACCACCTACGAAAATGACAATAACAACACGGTTAACTTGGCTAGAAAGTGCCAAATATCACACGCGTGTTGTAAAAAAATATTTCAACACGAGTGTGGAAATACCAAGCACATTAAGATATTAAATTTAAACAGGTGTCAATTTGACGACAAAACTATTTATTAAACATAACAAACTTACAGGACACGTGGAGTGAATTGGGGTGCTGGGTGGGGTAAAGTACACTAGGGCATTACTGCAAATTTTTTGTTATTTTTGGGAACCGAAGAGTACTTATTTATGATAAAAATAATATTATCAAAAAGGGAAAATAATAATATGTCAGGCAACCCACCAACTGTCATGTTTCATGTTTACATGTCAACTCACAGAAAAGTTCTGTTCTGTTCTGTTCGAGGATTGCGATGGCCTCTAGCTTTTCAGCCTCCAGCCCATTTTTATACTCACACAAAAATAAAGGGTTTATGTCCACTGAGTTGAACCACAAAAAAAAAGGGGCAGCTATAGAGCAGAAATAGAATACCCTAGGGAATACCGATTTATAATTTTGCCATTATCTCGGATGTTTAATTATATTGGTGTAAGTGAAAGTGCTTTATGTAAGTAAATTTATTTTAGCAATATTCAAAACAAATCGAATATAGACAGAACTTTTATAATTAGCAAGCTATCGATATTTAACTCCATCTCAATCTTTCAATAATGTTGAGGTTTAATAATGCGGTACATTAATTATCATAAAATAAAACTATAATAAAAAAAAATAAATAAATAAATAAGTTAGTGAAGTGTCTAGTTAGGTTCTACTCAGTAAATGATTGTACTGTCTACTAACCCCTAAATCCCTACTTTTTAGTAAATGTCACTCCTATCCTATGTTGTAATTGTCAATACTAAACCCTTGACCCTTAAAATAGCAGCTAAGAAAAGGTCAAATACACAAATCCAGAGACTCATATTAAGCAGTCCAAACCGCATTGTACGCAAAGAAGAAAAGTCAGTGGTCGTGATATGGTACAGACCAGACAACATCACGATCACCCCTAATGTGCTGGCAAATTGCCCCCAGGGAGCAGAGCCATTAAGAACAAGACAATGTTGAGGTTACGTTTTGTGTTTGTGTTTTGTTTTTGTATGTATATTTAGGTATATTATTGTTTTATTGAAAGAATGCAAGCAGCTAAAAAATCAGAAACGAAATTTATTCACTGTACATAGATACTAGGTATGATGTGCGTAAGCAAATAGGAGAAAAAGTTATTATTTTTATTTAAATCTAGGTAAGTTAAAATTTGTAAGTAGGCATTGTTTTTATTTTGTTTTAATATAGACGCTTCTGTTGGAATCCGCCTTGAAATTTGTTTTGCATTTATTGCGTTTGTACTTTGTCAATTTTTTTTAACACAATGGTGTACAAACTATTAAAAACCAAACAAACTCTTTTTGATTATTTTGTATGGTCGTAGGAAAAATTGTGTACATTACTCGTGTGAAAGTGATTTTCTCACACTCGGAGAATTTCCGCACTCGGCTGACGCCTCGTGCTAAATATCTCCTCGTTTGGAAATTACCACTTTCAACACTTGTTATGTAATATACTATTTGACGCCTAAATGTTTGTTTCATACTACCTACTAAAATCCTGTGAACATATTTTTTGGGTATATTTAGAGACTCAATATAATTATTTTATAATGAAAAAAAATGGCCCTGTCATGAAGAATTTTTGCATAAAATATCGCAAAAAATAAATACTGCGCTTACTAAAGCGGTTTCAATTGCTACCTAAGAACGACCGCCGCGTGAAAAAGGAAACCGATGTTGCCGCTATCATTCTAGATTTTGTCACCATGCAACTAAAATAAGTAGATACTAAATACCACATATTTGTTTTATTTACCAACAAAACTTGTTCTAAATATATTGTCCTATTAACTCTTGCAACTTATTTGCAATTATAGTTATTGTAGAACATGTATTTTATTAACTTCATGAATCTAATAAAATATGACTTAACAGTTAGTTTGGCAACAGCTTTTCTTTTGACGCGTATGTTAAGTATAGTGGACCATAAAGCTAACCAGATAAATTGTGAATTCGGTAATCTTTGGTCGCTTTAAAATGTCAACAACCTGGTCTATTTATAAAAGGTCTTCGGTAAAAACATACTTACCAAGTAGCTAGACACAAATATTAAATTGGCAACTACAAAATCGATAGAGGAATTATATTCATTCTGAACATGCTTAAGGTAGAGACAAGTCTGTAACAGCGTATAACCAGATACCAACGGCAAATATACAAGTTGAGGTGTTAAAATGTCATTTAACATTTTTACCATGTTGTAAAGTTTAAAAAATATCACTTCAGCCCTCTTGATTTGCTCCAGAATATATTTATCTTCATAAATTTTCGATGATTTTATTTTTCTTAACATTGCATCTAAATCTCGATATTTTTTTTTACAAATAGATACTAAAGACATATTCATAAATAAATTTACAGCAGAATAATAATAAAAAATAACGTCCTGTTCAAAAAATAAGGAGTATTCAAAAATATACTTGTAAGTTATATGCAGGTTCGGTGGGCAATAATACCAAGACAAAACAGAAAATATAAACAGGTTGAGAATACAAAAATGCAAATAAAATTTTCTTTGTAATTTGCTTTTATCCATAGTGGTCAGTTCCAAATCGTATTGATCTTCAACAGTGTTCAGTATTTAAAAAATTTGTTGGTATGTTTTCCCTTTGGTGCATGAATAACCTAATATATTCATTACCATTAACCATGATAGAGTATTTGTAATTCCATCAATAATCTCATGGATTAATTTACGTTTATAAAAAGTATATCTGCCATACATCGAAGCAAAATTTAAAAGAGTTAAACTAATTATCAGAAACACAACTTTTACCGTGTAGAAACGCGATATAAGTAACCGGTTTTCGAGGAAATTGTACGGAGGAAATATGCCCAAGAAAGTATAGAACCTTGCAAGAGGTTGAAATAATAATGTTGCTCTTCCAGCAGTCATGACCGGATTCTATCGAATACAAACTTGAACTAATTATTTTAATTTATAATTTACATAGCCCACAGTTATTTAACTATCGTATCGTTATATAATTTCATTATCTCTGCACAAAAGAATATTGAATTGTGACAACTAAATACATGGTAAATAACGCAATATTTATTTTATATATTAAAATTGTGTCATTAAGAAAATTGCTAATAAAAAATGTCAATGCAATAGCTGGACCAAACGTTTGTCAAAAAGTTGACACTTTATTAGAGAGCCCAATGATAATTATGAGTACTTAGTAAGGGGGCAATATCATGTATCATGAATTATGATACCATTTAGTAATCGTGTTATGGGACAACATAGAAAGCTAGGACGATACCCAATGCAAGTTTATTTCGCTAGTGCAATTAAATTGTTATAAATTCGTTATCAAAACAGAGCAGAGGGTTTCATACATACTACCCAATAGAACCCTTAATGGGTACCCATATTTTTTTTTTTAATAAATCTCTTTCCTGCTTTTTATCTTATTTCCTTCTCTTCCAATAAAAATTTCATTTATTTTCTAGTTAAATAATAAAATACTACCAAAAAATATAGATGCATCATGATTATAAAATAAATAAAACTATTGCATTACAGATGTTTTATAACGCTTACGGAACCTTTCTATGTACTTTGCGTTATAAACATCTAAACTGAGAGAAAACACTATTTGCAGTACCAAAAAATTTGCGTTAAATCAAACTAATGAGTAATAAAATAAGTAGACAAATTTGTTTTTTACAAAATTAACAAAGTAAGAATATACAGACAGAAAAAGAAAAATAATTATATAAATTACTGAAATTGGCCACCGCCATGCTCCAAGCATAAATTCACACGTCTCTTCATGTTTTCGAAAGTGTTGACCAGCATCTCTGGAGAAATGTTACCACATTCTTGGATAATCCTTTCTTGTAATTGTTCCAAATTTGCAACTGGTGTTTTAAAAATAGTGTTCTTCAAATGAGGAAAAGCGAAGTAATCCATAACCGTTAAACAGGGTGATCTAGGTGGGAATTCAATGTCTGATCGAAAACTGATCAATCTGTCGTCGACAAAATTGCGTAAGTAGTTAATAGTTTCGACGGCTGTATGGGCGGTTGCACCGTCCTGTTGAAAATATCCAAAACGTAGTTCGTCGTCAAGCAATTGCTCTACAAATGGATTCAAAATATTGTCTCTATACCGTTGTGGTGTAACTGTGACATGAAAAAAAATAGGACCAACAATTCTTCTTCGGGAAACAGCTAACCAGACACCAATTTTTTGAGGGTGCAATGTGGACTCTACAAAAGAATTAGGATTTTCACTACTCCACATGCGTATATTATGACATGATATGCCAAACTAATGAGTAATAAAATAAGTAGACAAATACATATTTATTTTTGTTATTTACAAAATTAACACAGTAAGGATATACAAAAAGAAAAAGAAAAATAATTACATGTATTCTAAGAATTCACATAACCGGAGAGGTGGAACCAGGCTTCACCAGAAAAATATGTCAGGTCTAATAAATAATTTATTTCCAACAAATTTTGGGTAAACCATTGAGAGTAATTCCTGCGTCTTTCAAAATATGCGGCTTGTATTTCTTGGAATACTTGCACTTTATAAGGAAATAAATTTAGCTGCTTCTTAAGAATAGTCCTGCATGTGCTATAAGATCTTCACACTTCTTGGGACAGGCGTCTTATACAATTTGTTGGCGTATTTTGCATTATTTCAGGAACGTTTGCAACAAGTTCTTGTGTTCTTACAGATGTTCTTCCTGCTCATTTTTTGTGTTGTATAGAACCTGTTTCCTTAAACACATGCACGGTTCTTTTCAGGCAATGATAAAAATCCCCAGCAATACAAGCAACGTTAGGAACATGTTCGTGAAAATCGTTCATACACAAACCCGGATTGTATTGCCACTCACCATTTACTCTAACCCCGTTTCGAAAATACGCTTCAACCATGAATGTTTTGTGCTGTTCCGTAAAGCCCATTGTGTGAATTGTTCAAGAAATTGGAAAAATTAGCGATGAATCAAATTACTTGTAACGACTGTCAAAGGGTTGTTGAGGTGCTGCAGAAAAACGTTGAGTTTGTCCATACCGTGTCCCCAAATCACGAATGTGTCATCCACGTATCGGAACCATGTTGCCGGCTTGTACTGTGATGTGTTGATCGCCTTTTTCTCAAAGCTCTCCATGAAGAGGTTGGGTATAACTGGGCTCAGTGGACTTCCCATTGCCACTCCGTGACACCCAACAGGTATTAAGCTCTAGGGCTAAGCATTACGTCCTTAGATGCAAGGCCCTCTTTGATGCAAATAATTTTTGCTCGCACGGTATTATACAAGGAAAAAAGTAATACATTTTTGCGAGGTGTAAGCTTTGAGGTGGATGTCTAATTAAAACACCATATTGGGAAAACTTTTTGTATTGTTACTTTTGTGGAAATTTTATATATGGATATATACATGGGGATTTCCGTAACTAAGGGGCTATAGGTACAGTAACAGAGGATTTAATTTTATTTCTTATACGGTTAAAGAGATACAGGGTGACCCAAGTAAATATTTACTTTATAAAATTGGCGATGATTAGATATTAATCAGATATGAATCAAATTTGGTGTAGTTATGTTTTTGAGGTCAAGAAGAAGGATTCCATAATGCGTTTAGGATACCTCCTAGAGAACGCTGGCTACACAATATGAGTTTGATAAGTTCTCGTATATATTTTTGTCTCTCACATTTCTGACCGCTTTATATTAAATTATGTAAGAGGGATCTTTTGTACGTAAAAAAGTTGTACTTTATTAATCAATTAATTTTTGAGATAATTGCGCTTAAATGCTAGATGGCAAGAAACTTTTAGAGTTAACAAAAATGGTGTTTGTACTCACTAGTTTCAAACACACACTACACAAAAACAGCCACATGTGGTCAAGTGTGATGTGTAACACAACCTGACGCGTGAGCTTGCTACGGCCTACTGCTGATCTGGAATCTTTACGACAAAACCAGATCAGCTGTTAATGTCAAATGTCGTTATCTGCTGTCGGAACGCTTTGTTTTTAAAAAAATTAACTCTACCTATACTGTAAAACACTTTGCGTTGTATATAAACAGGTTGTTCGTCGAGCGGCACGTCGAGCAAACAGCCAAAAACGCTACAGTCAGTGGCTACTTTCGGCTTTCATAGCTCTTATATGATTAAAGTTACGAATTCCATTGATCGACTGACAACTATTATAAACCAAATTCAAACTTTACTGTTGAAATGACCACCACATTTTACGCATTTAAATGTCTAATTCCCAGAACAACCCAAAACATTTCAGGAATGCTGACTTATACTGTATCCTGAGGTGTATTTCAAAAAAATCGTTTCATACGACAAGGTGGGATAGCAGAATGTATAAATTATTACAATATCATTTTTTGCGTACTTAGATTTGTACATCAGTAGTTCGTCATCGTTTAACGATGTGTGACAGTTAATGTTAAAAAAGTATTATTAATTCCGGCCTTACTAATTTTCAATTACTTTTATTTACTCTTTTTTACTGATTTCTTCGTCACTGAATGGGCAAACAATATAAATTATAACCTTACTTGTAAAACGATCATTCCGAAAATCTAATTTTCCACAAACTTGACAATGACCCACCATTTTCTTATGTATATTAATAAAATCTTTTATTAAGAACTAAAAAAAAACACGATACTTCACAAAATACCCACAAATAAATTTTTTTAAGTATATTCCCATAACTAGTTAGATTGTCGCAGAAAAACAAATACTATGATTACTACAGCGGTTTCAGTTGCTACCTAAGAATGACCGCCGCATGAAAAAGGAAAGCGATGTTGCCGCTACCATTCTAGATTTTGTCACCATGGAACTAAAATAAGTAGATACTAAATACCACAAATTTATTTTATTTACCAACAAAACTTGTTTTAAATATATTCTCCAGTAAACTTTTGTAACTCATTTGCAATTATAGTAAAACATGTAATTTATTAACTTCATAAATCTAATAATATATGACTTAACAGTTAATTTAGCAACGGCTATTCTTTTGACCCTGTGTGTTAAGGTATAGTGGACCATAAAGCTAACCAGATAAATTGTGAACTCGGGAATTTTTGTTCGGTTTAAAATGTCAGCAATCTGGTCTATTTTAAGAGGTCTTTGGTAAAAATATACTTACCAAGTAGCTAGAGACAAATATTAAATTGGCAACTACATAATCGATAGAGGAAGTATATTCATTATGAACATGCTTAAGGTAGAGAAAACACTCTAACAGCGTATAACCAGATACCAACGGCAAATATACAAGTTGAGGTGTTAAAATGTCATTTAACATTTTCACCATGTTGTAAAGTTTAAAAAATATCACTTCAGCCCTCTTGATTTGCTCCAGAATATATTTGTCTTCATAAATTTTCGATGATTTTATTTTTCTTAGCATTGCATCTAAATCTCGATATTTTCTTTTACAAATAGTTACTAAAGACATATTCATAAATAAATTTATAGCAGAATAGTAATAAAAAATAACGTCCTGTTCAAAAAATAAGGAGTATTCAAAAATGTACTTGTAAGTTATATGCAGGTTCGGTGGCCAATAATACCAAAACAAAACAGAAAATATAAACAGGTTGAGAATACAAAAATGCAAATATAATTTTCTTTGTAATTTGCTTTTATCCATATTGGTCAGTTCCAAATCATATTGATCTTCAACAGTGTTCAGTGTCTCAAAAATTTGTTGGTATGTTTTCCCTTTGGTGCATGAATAACCTAATATAATCATTACCATTAGCCATGATAAAATATTTGTAATTCCATCAATAACCTTATAGATCAATCTACTTTTATAATGAGTAAATCTGCCATACATCGAAGCAAAATTTAAAAGAGTTAAACTAATTATCAGAAACACAACTTTTACCGTGTAGAAACGCGATATAAGTAACCGGTTTTCGAGGAAACTGTACGGAGGAAATATGCCCAAGAAAGTATAGAACCTTGCAAGAGGTTGGAATAATAATGTTGCTCTTCCAGCAGTCATGACCGGATTCTATCGAATACAAACTTGAACTAATTCTTTTAATTCATAATGTAAATAGCCATAGTTACTTAACAATCGTTTCGATATATTTTTTCATTATTTCTGCACAAAAGAGTTGTGACAACTGAATACATGGTAAATAACGATAAATTTAGTTTGTGCCATTAAGAAAATTGCTAATAAAAAACGTCAATGCAGCAAGTGTGTCTAAAGAGTTGAGCGGATAATGATGATTATAAATATCAAGGGGGCAATATCATAAAAAGTAAGGCAATATCATGAATCATAATACTATTTAGTAATAGTATCATGATGGGGCAACATAGAAAGTCAGAACAATACCCAATGCATGTTTTTTTTCTCGTGCAATCAACTGTTATAAATTTGCTATCAAAACAGAGCGGGTACCATACATACTACCCCATAGAAACTTTAATAGGTATCCATATTTTTTTTAAAATACATTTCTTTCCTGCTTTTTTATATTATTTCCTTCATTTTTAATAAAAATGTCATTCATCTCCTCTCTTACAGATATTTTCTAAGGCTTACCGAACCTTCCTATGGACATATAGAAAAAAGTTATATATATAGAAGTTAAGTCCGATCCGTACCTACACTGAGAGAAAACTGTATCCGTAGCTAGAAATCCATTAAATAGGCGTCGAAAAAACAACTCGGTTGTCGCTATTAGGTTATTTTTTTTTAAATTACTTTGCAACCTCAATATTGTTATTATTTAATTTTTTTTTCCTGCTAAAAGTCAACTTTATTGCCCTAAAAAAATACATCATGCAGTGGTAAAAATGTGACAGGATTGATCTGGTATATCACTAATTACTAGTTAATTACGCGGTAGCGTTCTGACTATAATAAACATTATTAATTATCAATGGTAGCGTTTCTGACCGAGAATACCAGACCTGGTCCTCTCACATAAGTGTAGAATTACTAGTATAAATAACTAAGACAAATATATAGCAAAGGCACTCTTGGAGATAATGGAGTTCTTCATAATAACGTCAACGTCGTCTCGTTCGGTTAGTTGTATCTACTGTTAATACCAAACGACTTACCAATGTCGACCAAACAGCAATATCCAGGTGATGATGTTAACAATAACGTCGCAGCGACGCGTCTTTAGGGCGCGAGAGCGAACCGTTCAACCTTTGTTAATGAAACCCTTTATATTGATTGTTACAATAAAACAACACCCAGTTTAAACAACAACTTATAAATCTATTAACAACAATTATAAAGAAAGGTAGAAAAAAAAGTTACTGAACAAGAAAAAGAAAGACTGTAAAACTAATACAAAATATGTATTATGCTAATTAATAAAGAGAGATTGTTCTATTTAAATGCGTTTACTGTACGAATCCAAACATTACCCATTTAATGTTTAAAACCCTGTGAAGAGATAAAATTACTATTTTTAATTTAATACAACCCTGTAATTTAATCACCCAAAGATTAAATTATGATAATCCCCGAAAACTGAAAGTCTTATAAAAACACTAAAACCCTGAAACTTATAGGTAAAAACAACTTAGACCCACAATTTAACTTTACACTTTTAAGAAACAAAGGATCCACTACACAAGAGGTATCTCAAAGAGAGAAATGAGTCCGAAAATATGTACTCTTAAAAACCCACCTAATTACACCCGAATAAAGCATCTTTGGTACACAACAACAGAAACTTCGGAACTTCTAAACCGAAACCGTTAAGAGAACTTTAGGAACTTAGTAAACCGAACACGACAATAGAAACTTAGGAACTGAATTGTGAAATTCCCTGATTAAGCATCTAACTTCTAAATACACCCCTTAAATTATGCTAATTCAAATATTTAGATATTCCACCCTATAGAACGTACTAAAATCGATATTACCCCTCGGTACCACGTCTTAGGATATAAACAGTTTATTCTATCCAACCAATCAGAAGTCATTTCTCTCTAAGACTCTGCCTTAGATCATAAAACAGGGTCGTCCCAATATATGATTGTAGACATTACCGCTAGGTGACTCTAGTTATACCCTCTCGATATTTAATTAAAACTTTTCCTCTCTTTATGGACATTTCAACTTAAAAATCATATCTATAGATAAACAATACATTCCATACTTATAAAATAACCGTAAAAAACGGTCTTACAAATAACATTCCTAAATAACCTTAAATTTAAAGTACAGCAATCAGATTTACTTAAAAAAAACCCTTTTAAGCTGTTCCAGGGAAAATAAAAGAATAAATCTGATCCGACTTTTACATAAATAGAATGGTCAAAATACAAATTCCAGGTTTTTCCTATATTTTCCATTTTTTTCTCAATAATATGGTTCATTAGCTCATTATAATGGACCACCCACGAAAGTCCCTTTATTTATTATTCCCATCTGGGGTTAGTATAGATTCTTATAAAGTTTACATTATCTTTGACAAAACGTGCTCTTCTATAGATTCTATTATTTATTTGAGTTTTTGCTAACAACCAGCTTTTAGGGTATTATAGAAAAATAAACTTTATGACTTAACAAATCTTTAGGATAACTTGGGCAATTTATTTGTTTAAGAAAAACCGTTCGTATTTGTTTAAAATAAATTTGCTTTTATTATCATGTTTATGCTTAGAACAAAAGCTTTTAGAGCCCTTCTTTGAATTTTAAAATAGGAAACATATTGTTTTGCCTGAGAACGCACTTTAATAAAATAATTTAAAATAAAAAGATAGATTTTTGCGTTCTATTACATTGCCCCCACCTTAGAATGAATCATATATTGAATAAAAAAAAATAGGAAAATAATATCTACGCCACTGGTTTGCATCTTGTACATTCGAAACTCAACACAATATCTACCACTTTAAAAAAAAAACTAAATCAAAATTAATATCAACAAAGCACTGATAACCATTCTGCTAAATGCAGTCTTAACGGGGCGATTCTCACACTTACCGACACGAACCCACAAATTTTTAGCACACACTCCTGTTTTTCCGCGATTTATTAGTTCCGATTCTGTCCAAATTCGTTACACTAAGTCTTTTCTAACTTCGCACTTCTGTTCTGTCTTGCCACGACAATTGGCTGGCTTACATGCCGCTTCCTGGTCTGGGATGTTTTCGGAATCTCATTCCCAATGGTACAATGGGCTTCACCATCACTCTATTCAGCTCTACATCTTCATTTGATGGGATTATCTCACCTCTAGTGAGTTGCCAATTCGTCTGATACAGGTTGGTATGGGCTAGGTTGTTTCATCAGCTCGCTTCCTTAACTATATAGTAGTTATTAACAGCTCAACAAATAACTAACTATTCAAGCTTATCCATCGAGAACATCACAAATGGAAAATGGATTTTCATCTTGAACAAAAGCCTCATACCTCCTCCGCTGCAGAGTGTGCCATGCTGGAAATTCGTGCTGCGAGAATAAATTGAGCATATACTAGGAGTCGGCGTTGTCAACGCCCACTATCCTCCTGGTAACCTGGATAGTTACTGCTTCCTAGTGTCGGGTATAACAGTGTCTGTTGAACTCTATACATGTCTTCCTGCGTATATATTCCATTGGAACTTTTTGGGGAAATGGAAAGTCCGCGCATTAAAATTCTGTCTTCCTCCTCATTGGCGTCTAATTCAAATACATCAGTGATCCTTCTCAACTCTGGGCTAACTTCCATCCAATAGTTAGCTGGGACTAGTGGTTTCCATTCCACTTCTGTTCCACGTTCCACCAATATATGTGTAATAGCGGTACGGAACAGATTTCAGTTTTGTATAGCACTTTACAGTGTAGAGTACTTCTCCCAATACTCCACTCACGTAACCTGAAGTCTGCTTTACAAGGTTTCGTACGACATCTGGCGATTGTTTGTCTAACGCTAATCTATTTTTAGGAATCTTTTCTCTCAGTTGGCATCTCTTCATGATGGACATAATCTCCTGGTACTGTGCTACGATGGCTGTCCAATGTCCAATTACTTGATCATTGTTTACTTGGTATGTAAAGTCATGTTCCGGTACGTACTGTCTCTTCTGGTCTACTTCTATTCTTTGGTATGATCTCCATATAGCTTCTTGGGTCCTGGCAAGGCTTCTCGGGTAATAGGGACACCTATTTTTAGCTCTCTGGTCTTGTCCGCACAATCATACGCTATTACTTCTGGTTAAAACATATGGGCTAAGGATTCTAGTGAAAAGATTCGTCGTATCATAGTTACTTTCCTTCTAAAACATCAAGACATTACTTTTGCTCACAACGGGTTATATACACAGTACAACATAAAAAAAAACAAATAATAAAAAAAAAAAACTTTTTATTTAACTTCTCTTACAAACTAGACTTATATTATGCCACATACTTAAGTAATAAAACCTTATAATATGTAGGTACATTGACTGTACGAGAAGTCAATAGGCTGTACTTCATCTTCTATATTACCTTCTCTGGCTGGGCTTTCTCTAAAAAAAAATTAATTAAAGTTATAAAACAGTTTCTCCTTACAATACGTTCAACTATTAATTTCAGTAAACTTCTTTAACCTTTCACTTACCCTTTTTCCAAACTAGTTTAAGCTTTTCTAATCGTTCCCTTAAAACTTCTTCCATTTTATCTTACCTATTTCTCACTCTCGACTCACGATTGTCAAACTGTTACCTAAAAATGTCTTCCCATTTTTGTCTTACCCAAGCCAGATTTACCATTTTCTATATCCTTTTTCTTTAACATTTCTTCTATTCCTATCTACAGTTCTTCTTGTAGAACACAAGGAATTTAGTAAGATATTCGATAAGGAATTCGATAAAAAATTCGACAAGGTGCTTTCGTGTTCGGCGCATGCTCTGAAAATCCGTAACAACTTTTACATTTCTACCCATAGGCCTATTTCTTCTTGAAAAAAAAGATATCTCGGTAACTTCCCAAAACTACACAAACTCTTGGTTTTCTTACGGAATCCTAAATTACTGCTATGTTCACTACCGAGTCTCCTGATGTTTTCCTGCTACGTTCACTGAAGAGCCTCCTAATATACTTACTACAGAACATACTGATTTTTCCTGCTATGCTCGCTATAAAGCTTCTTGATACTTTCCTGTTACGATACTTTCCTAGTATGATACTTTCCTGAAATTATACCTTCCTGATATGATACTTTACAGTTCTCCTGCTATTGTCTCCTTGTTGTGAATGCAACATCTCCTCCTGCTACTATCTTCTTAGGCTCGCTACAACTCCTCCTGCTACTACTCTCCTGCTACAACTTCTCCTGCTACTACTTCTTATTATGCACGCTATTACTTCTCCTGCTACTATCTCCTTATTATACACACTATTACTTCTCCTGCTACTGTTTCCTTAGGCTCCTTCTGCTACTATCTTCTTCCGGGATCTTGCAATTGGCTTTAAATTTATTCTATGCTCACCGCGGAGCCCAACATCATTTACTTTTCCAACACAGAACTGTGGAGAGAATCTGTCCTATCCAAACTATCTACATCACCAATTTTTTTAACAGGGGTGGGGGAATTATTTATGGTCTGAAGTGAGGCAATATTTAGAAATCGGGCAACAGTGTTCTATTTTGTTTGTTTGTGGTTTTCAATGCTTACTATTTCGGTCGCCATACAAATGCCGATACATGTGTGATTTGTTGACTCGCAAATCATAGTACGTACGTCTACGAAACTAAGAAATTGCAGCCGTGAAAAAACCGGTAATTCTAAGTCTTCATGCAGTCTTATTGCTAGGGGTGATCAGTCCTTAGAGTTCGACTGTTAAAGTTTAATACTATTGTTAATCAGGTTGTTGTCCTTTTCTTCTGGTCTATTATTCATCTGGAAAAATCTTCTGTGCATCATCGGGACTCCATCCTTAAGATTTACAGAAAATTTTTTATTACTATTTATTGGTGAACCAACAGAACTAGACATGCATGCTTCATATTCAAGGTTAGGTACCATCTCCCCGGCACAACTTGAGCTATGTATCTCTCTTACACGCTCCTATGCGCCCAGCACTCTCCTGAGCTATGTATCCCTTGTACACGCTCCGTGCTCCCTGGCTATCCACCAGTAAATTCAATTTAATTCTTCTCGTCGATCCCTTGAAGTGTCTCGCCTGCACTTCTGAAGCATACAGATAACACTCGCCTATCTATGCTATACGCTAGTTCCATCGCATCGTTGATGTGATTTTCAACGAGGTAGAGTCGTTCTGGATAACCATTTGCAATATCAAGTTATATCCACACAGCACCATTCTTTTAGATTCTTTTAGTCTTCTATAGACTTAAATTGATCCATAAAGCTCATTTGTTCTTCCATCTTTATCCGTGACTCACTGATATGTTTTTGTAATATTTCTAAATGGAACTCAGTCGTTTCATTGTCAACATCACAATTATCAAAGTATTCATCAACTAAGTATTCGTAAATGGATCTGTGTTTTCTGGATATATCTTCTTTTCTCCGGGAATACTCAACTATCCGCCAATTTTTGACGTAAGACAGCACATTACCAACACTTTTTTTTTAGTGAACACTTCACTAAATTCTCTCACTTTACAAAATTCCACAAAGCAACCTTTACCGTATATTCCTTAAAATAAAAATACGTAGACGAACGGTAACAAACCACCTTTAAAAAAAACAATAATAATAAAAAAAAAATCATACCTTACATGACTTAATCCGGATGTTAATTCATTGTTAAAGAAAAAATAGCATTTTACCGGAAAGGTGATTCTCGTACGCGTTAAATAATAAACCTTTTTAATCGCAAACACCTTTCAAAATACCGATCGATCGTAAAACTATTATTATGCAAATGTAGCACCAGACCCCAGACTATCATATTTTGTGACGCGCCAGTTTAAAAGAATAGTTAACTAAACAATATCATCAATCGGTTATATCCGTAACCCCAAACAATGAAAATAGGGTAGGTACCCTTTAGTCATAAACACCTTGATGGGCTACTACGTTCGCATAATAAAATACCTTGTGCAAATTCATTTTATTTAAATGAGGGTATAGAGTACTGATTCTCAAAAATCTACTTTCAATGCAACTACAGTATAATGCAAATAAATATTTCCATGCCTCTTACCTTTGTACCACAAAGTTTTTATACCCTTTTCAAAAAAAAAACGAAATCGAAAAATTATATCCACAAAACCAAATTCCAATTAAACAACAAACAATAACAATAACAATAACCTTAATAATATGTTCAATGTACGTCCTGAAAGAGAAAAAAAAAATACCTGAAAAGAAAAATGTACCTAAATAAAATACTCTGCACTGCATTCATAATATTGAAAATTCGCTGCTATTCCGTCATCAATATCAGATCAGAACTGATTACAATCGGACCTGTAAAAATGTTTTATTACTGTATGTAAATTGTAATATCGCAATTTAAACGATGGACAGTCGTACCACCATAGTACTGGTCACTTTCCAAGAAACTGAAATAAAATTAATAAATTATTATCAAAAATCATAATGGAACGCCACAACTTTACACTGCTAAAAGGAACTTTTATAGTTCATTAACATAAAGATGGTTCGTTTACCAGTTTATAACAGTTTATACCTTCTAGGTAACAAAATATTACGCTGAAATAGAAACAGATTAGTTTGTCAGTTAAACAAAAATATGTATACCTACAACAAAATTTCAATATTTAAATTATTATGGCCGGTTATTAGAAAAAACATCGCTAACAATATTATGTTATTATTACAATTATAACATACCACAGAATGACATAAATAGACGCAGCTGTTCTGAATAATATCAACCTCAATAAGAGCTGTTATACAGCTTCACTCAGTAAATATTTTTTTCTTATATTTACAAGAATCGCAAAAGGGTTGAATTTAACTAACTAAACAATAGATGATTTCTACACCTCATTTAAAAAAAAAATACGATGACATATATTTGCACCATACATGTCAAAGGAGCGCCAAAGTTCTATTAGTATTCAACTACTCCACAAACAGTCAACAATATGTTGTGTTTTGACTTACTAAACCAACCGAAAAAAATTTAATACTCGTGGAATCTCTTAACTGTGTCATTACACGTCAAACTTATTCTTTTTTTACATTTTACTTTTAATCCTTAAATCGGTTATACTCCAAAATCGCATATTGAATAAACAACTAATACTTTAACACAACACATTATGACCCAATTTAGTAAACATGCAATCCTTCTTCTTGTTGGATTCTTGCTGCTGTGCTCTTACTATTTCCTGAAAATCCCTATCTCTACATCTCACATTAATCCGCTAAAATCGAGATTAAGAACACTTTAATTATTGAGAAAATTAATCTTTAACTTTTCATAGACTGTTAATTTTGAACCATATACCTTTAAAAAAAAAAAAAATACGCGCTTTACGTTTACCTAATGATCACTAATTTCCGTTAATTTACTATTATTGCGGTAACATGCAATTTCTGCGACAACCGAAAAACAAAATAATCCCAAGAAAAGCAATTAACTGTTACAGATATATTTTATTCCAGTGAATAAAATAAGTGTAAGAAAAAGTTACATTTTTACATGTGTGTTACATACTCGATATATAGTAACATGACAGATTGATTAAAATTAGAACATATCGACGATGAAATACGCTAAAATTCACGGTTTATACGATTTTATTGTGACTTTTAATCAATTAAATACAATTATTACTTAAACAAACAGATCAAAGATTAATACATACCACAAAATAAATAAATTTCTTTCGAAATTCATTCATATTCCAATATGTAGGTCCATTTTTAGCTAATATGTTCCAATTACCACAATCAACTCGATATTTAAAACAATACTATGCTTTTTGACTCAAAAGCAATTACTTTTCCAGGTAAAATTTACTTTATTTACCTACTATCCGACAAATATTCCGTCAAACAAAGAAAACAAGAAAAACTGAATGAACAGAGAATGGGTTCTCTGGTTTTTGAGAAAGAATTATATTATACGCATTTTGTGATAATTTTTAGCAATTTAGGGCTATTAAAAACCGTTCAAGCTGGCGTAAGGTTCTCTATATCTTTGTTGCTCAGCTTACATCAATTACAATCATATTATCACTGACAACAAAAACATTGTTACATTATCCTTTTATCAACAAAAAAAAAACTATCCAAAAAGAATACACAGCGTACAGGTATTAACTATTTTTTTTATGAAAAAACATTGAAATTTTTCAAAAAGAAATTTGATACGCTGACATCAAGCAAAAGAGAAAAGTAGTGGTCACTTTTTATGTGAAAAAAAAAACATTTTAATTCAGCAAAAGAAATTCCCTAGTTGACCAACAATTTTTTTATCAAAGATTGTAAGCTAGCAAAAAGACATTCACTAAGCTGGCACCAATTTTATGTGACAGGATTGATCTGGTATATCACTAATTACTAGTTAATTACGCGGTAGCGTTCTGACTATAATAAACATTATTAATTATCAATGGTAGCGTTTCTGACCGAGAATACCAGACCTGGTCCTCTCACATAAGTGTAGAATTACTAGTATAAATAACTAAGACAAATATATAGCAAAGGCACTCTTGGAGATAATGGAGTTCTTCATAATAACGTCAACGTCGTCTCGTTCGGTTAGTTGTATCTACTGTTAATACCAAACGACTTACCAATGTCGACCAAACAGCAATATCCAGGTGATGATGTTAACAATAACGTCGCAGCGACGCGTCTTTAGGGCGCGAGAGCGAACCGTTCAACCTTTGTTAATGAAACCCTTTATATTGATTGTTACAATAAAACAACACCCAGTTTAAACAACAACTTATAAATCTATTAACAACAATTATAAAGAAAGGTAGAAAAAAAAGTTACTGAACAAGAAAAAGAAAGACTGTAAAACTAATACAAAATATGTATTATGCTAATTAATAAAGAGAGATTGTTCTATTTAAATGCGTTTACTGTACGAATCCAAACATTACCCATTTAATGTTTAAAACCCTGTGAAGAGATAAAATTACTATTTTTAATTTAATACAACCCTGTAATTTAATCACCCAAAGATTAAATTATGATAATCCCCGAAAACTGAAAGTCTTATAAAAACACTAAAACCCTGAAACTTATAGGTAAAAACAACTTAGACCCACAATTTAACTTTACACTTTTAAGAAACAAAGGATCCACTACACAAGAGGTATCTCAAAGAGAGAAATGAGTCCGAAAATATGTACTCTTAAAAACCCACCTAATTACACCCGAATAAAGCATCTTTGGTACACAACAACAGAAACTTCGGAACTTCTAAACCGAAACCGTTAAGAGAACTTTAGGAACTTAGTAAACCGAACACGACAATAGAAACTTAGGAACTGAATTGTGAAATTCCCTGATTAAGCATCTAACTTCTAAATACACCCCTTAAATTATGCTAATTCAAATATTTAGATATTCCACCCTATAGAACGTACTAAAATCGATATTACCCCTCGGTACCACGTCTTAGGATATAAACAGTTTATTCTATCCAACCAATCAGAAGTCATTTCTCTCTAAGACTCTGCCTTAGATCATAAAACAGGGTCGTCCCAATATATGATTGTAGACATTACCGCTAGGTGACTCTAGTTATACCCTCTCGATATTTAATTAAAACTTTTCCTCTCTTTATGGACATTTCAACTTAAAAATCATATCTATAGATAAACAATACATTCCATACTTATAAAATAACCGTAAAAAACGGTCTTACAAATAACATTCCTAAATAACCTTAAATTTAAAGTACAGCAATCAGATTTACTTAAAAAAAACCCTTTTAAGCTGTTCCAGGGAAAATAAAAGAATAAATCTGATCCGACTTTTACATAAATAGAATGGTCAAAATACAAATTCCAGGTTTTTCCTATATTTTCCATTTTTTTCTCAATAATATGGTTCATTAGCTCATTATAATGGACCACCCACGAAAGTCCCTTTATTTATTATTCCCATCTGGGGTTAGTATAGATTCTTATAAAGTTTACATTATCTTTGACAAAACGTGCTCTTCTATAGATTCTATTATTTATTTGAGTTTTTGCTAACAACCAGCTTTTAGGGTATTATAGAAAAATAAACTTTATGACTTAACAAATCTTTAGGATAACTTGGGCAATTTATTTGTTTAAGAAAAACCGTTCGTATTTGTTTAAAATAAATTTGCTTTTATTATCATGTTTATGCTTAGAACAAAAGCTTTTAGAGCCCTTCTTTGAATTTTAAAATAGGAAACATATTGTTTTGCCTGAGAACGCACTTTAATAAAATAATTTAAAATAAAAAGATAGATTTTTGCGTTCTATTACAAAAAATATCTTTTATCTATAAAAAAAATGATTTTGTAATTAATTGAGTTCATGTAGCTAGAAAATAATTTATTTTTATCATTGGTAGTCTACCTAGTTACTACAAAATTACTTTTTTTTAGCTCCCTCGCCAAAATGGTAAGGTTCCTCCACCATTTAAGTTTGATTTTTTAGGATTGGCCTACAGTGACAGATTATTTATATGAAAAAAATTTATTTAGAATTAACCACAACATGGACACTAGAAATGAAAATAATTTGAAAATACCAATATACAGGGTGGCCCTTTAGTGTGGCAAAGTACAATAGCTCCGTTACTATTTCAAATACATTAAAAATATTAATACAAAAGTTGAAGGGCAGTAAGTGACTTATAACGTAAAATTATTTTTAACTTTATAGGGTGGCTCGAAAAAGCGGAACAAAAAAAATGTACTTTTTTCAAATGGAACACCCTGTATATTTTTTCATTTTTAAATTCTACATAGAATTATAATTATTTTTTATGAAATACATTATTAGTCTATACTTTATAGTTTCCGAGATATTGACTGTTGAAAAGTGACATTTTTGAACTTTGACAGCTTCTAACTTTCTAACAGTACGTCTTAGAGCAAAACGGCTTACATGTCCCTATCTTCAATTTTTATTATCTTCCCAAAAAAATCAACTTCCAGTTAAACCGGAACAACTATATTTCCTGCTTTCGAGTAACATCCGGTTTAACCGGAAGTTGATTTTTTTGGGAAGATAATAAAAATTAAAGATAGGGACATGTAAGCCGTTTTGCTCTAAGACGTACTGTTAGAAAGCTAGAAGCTGTCAAAGTTCAAAAATGTCACTTTTCAAGAGCCAATATCTCGGAAACTATAAAGTATAGACTAATAATGTATTTAATAAAAAATAATTATAATTTAATATGGAATTTAAAAATGAAAAAATATACAGGGTGTTCCATTTGAAAAAAGTACATTTTTTATTGTTCCGCTTTTTTGAGCCACCCTATAAAGTTAAAAATAATTTTACGTTATAAGTCACTTACTGCCCTTCAACTTTTGTATTAATATTTTTAATGTATTTGAAATAGTAACGGAGCTATTGTACTTTGCCACACTAAAGGGCCACCCTGTATTATAAAGAAATATATAAAACTTCTTTTAAATATAATAGTTCAATAATATATAACAATATAGATCTAATATAAAAAAAAAAAATTCGGCTTTTAAAAGTTATTTTAAAAAACAATCCTAGGGTCAGATTGGAAGACTGGACTTGGTAATCAAAATCCTACCTTTTTGTGCCAACTAGTATGCTATTGTTAGTTGTTATATTTTATAATTTTCATATGTTGCCACACGAAATTTAACTTTTGCCATCAAGTTCTGCCTCGATCGAGATGAAAATTAAGCAAAAAAATAGTAGTCACGTGATTCGCATTATCTGTCAAATTTTAATTTTTTTCCAAAGAATAATTCAATAGCGGGGTTATTTCTGAAAATATCGAAAAAAGTTAATAGAAAAAGTTTTTTTAAATGCAGTTTCTAGCCCTCATGCAAAATTTCAGCTGCATAAGATAATTTTGATTTTTTACCCACCACTAAAATTTATTTTCAACTTAATGAACACTTTACTGATGACACTGTGTTCTTTTTGCCTTGACATTAAAGTGTATTACTTTCAGACAAAAACTACGTTTTCAAAAATACTTATTTTATGAAGTTACCCTATATAGGGTGAAAACCAAATAAACTTTGCATCACATGAGACCAAATTCTAATAGCCCAATTTTGATTTTGTAGAAAAACACACATTTAATATGGCGCTACTTTAAAGAAAATGTATCTGAAATAAAGCATTGTCAAAACTAAAACGTTTTATGTAGGTTGCGTTGAGTCTTATTTTGCAAAAGTGGTGCAATTTACCAAATATGGGTCAAAAATCAAAATTATCTTATGCAGCTAAAATTTTGCATGAGGGCTAGAAACTGCATTTAAAAAAACTTTTTCTTATAACTGCTTTCGATACTTTCAGAAATAACTCCACTTTTGAATTATTTTTTGGAAAAAATTAAAATTTGACAGATAATGCGAATCACGCGACTACTATTTTTTGCTTGATTTTCATTTCGATCGAAGTAGAACTTGATGCCAAAGTCAAATTTCGAATAAAGTTATTAATAAAAAAAAATCCCATATTATGCGGACTTTACTGGTCACACTGTACATAGATGATCTATTCAAAATTGCATTTAATTCAAGGGAATTCAATGGGTGTGTTCACGGCAAAAATATATATTTATTCCATATGCGGTGACGGACCCTTAAAACGAAAACGAGCAAAATGAAGTCGGAAAATCTCATCTTCGGAACCGGTCAAAGGGCCTCTTTCTGACTGACCTGGTGGAGCTGACATGGAATTTTTTTGCGTCTCCATTCGCAGACACGTACAAACGAGGATATATTTCAAACGGCCACGGGGGACCCGGCAAATGAGCGGCATCGGACTCCTTTGTAGAGTGCAGAATGAGCAATTTGAGTCTCTTGTTAATGCTGAGAGATATGATTGCTGTGGACATCAAGAAAAAATGGGGATAGAAAAAACGGCTTGCTAGGAAATGATTAATTATGTTACAACCGTCAACCACAAAGATATGTGAGGATAATTATTGTTACAATCACAGACAGGTAATATAAAGGGTTTTCCAATAAGAACGATATGATTTTGAAACGATATGGTAACCATGGTAATAAAGTTATACCTGTCACCAGTTGTCAGTTATTTTTAGTAAACTATAACAATTTATTATGGCTAAATACGCGCTTCAAGAACGTTTGGTTATCATCCAAAAATTTTACGAAAATAGACGATCTTTTGTGAACACTTATCGCACACTTCGCGAAAACTTTGGTGTAAATAATCGTCCTCCTTTGCTTGCCATTCGTCGCATCGTTGAGAAATTTGAAATTAATTTTACTCTTCACGATGTAAAAACACCAAGAAGACATCAAAACGCAAGAACTGTTGAGAATATTGCTGCTGTAAGAGCTAGTGTTGCAGTGGATCCAAATTTATCAATTCCTCGTCGTGCTCAAGAGTTAAGGATTAAAAAAACGACAACTTGGCGTATTTTGAAAAAAAATACTTGAATTTACACCCGTATAAGATTGTTTTGACCCAAGAACGTTAGCCACTGGACCATCGAGTTTAGAACAACTTGAAAGGGATCCTAATTTTACCAAAAAAATTATCTTTTCAGATGAAGCTCATTTTTGGTTAAGTGGATACGTTAACAAGCAAAATTGCCGTTTTTGGTGTGAAAACAATCCACAATATATTCATGAGATTTGATCCGCTAAAGGTAACTGTATGGTGTGGTTTATGGTATGGTGGCATCATCGGACCATTTTTTTTCCAAAATGAGGCAGAAGATGCAGTTACAGTGAATGGTGAACGATATCGACAGATGTTAAGAAATTTTTTGTGGCCAAATTTAGATGCACTTGATTTGGAGGATGTGGTTCCAGCAAGACGGTGCCACATGTCACACTGCTCATGAAACTATCGATATACTGCAAGAAAAGTTTGACAAAAGGATAATTTCAAGGAATGCTACTGTTCAGTGACCTCCAAGAAGCTGTAATTTAACTCCTTTAGATTACTTCTTGTGGGTCTATTTGAAATCGAAGGTTTATGAAAACAGACCACAAACACTTGATGCATTAAGGTTAAACATTGAACCCTGCATTCGTCAGATCACGCCCGATTTATTGCATAAAGTCATCGAAAGTTGGGTTCGTCGAATTCGCTCGTGAACACGAAGTCGCGGAGGACATTAAACGATGTGTTATTTAAAACATAAATGTTATCGACTATACTTTAAGATAATATAAAACGTTTTGTTGTATCTGAAATTATTTTAATTTTATTTCATTTTGAAATCATATCGTTCTTATTGGAAAACCCTTTACAAGGGTGTAGGGGCCGCTAACTAATTTTTGTTCATTTCTCGAAAACTAGAAGCGATAACAGTTTGCGCCCGGTGGCGTATCCTTGCAATCCGTTTCAAATTCCACTAAATTTTGGCTCACGCCACTGGGCACAAACTGTAGTACTGGATGCCTCTTAAGTACCCTGTTAATGTGTACCTGTTATCGCCTCTAGTTTTCGAGAAATTGACAAAAGGGACTTAGCAGCCAAAAGAAAATCGTATTTGAAACGGCTTGCAAGGATTCCCCAATGGGCGCAAACTGTTCAAAATATTGGCAAAAATTATTATTACTGTAGATTAGAGAACCTTGTACGAATCTTGTATATATTTAAATTTTTCTTTGAAAAAATATCTCGATGCCACTGTCCATTCGGCAATTTTCGGGATTTCGGCCGCTAACTTCACATCAGTCATATAAAATGGTTTATAGCGATTATTGTTCTGAATACTCACAGTAATTATCTAGTTCTATTGGGGGTGTTATCTGGTTTAATATTATATATTAGATCCGACTGGCAGTTGTAATGAAGCTTGAAATTAATCAAAATAATATTTACTTGCTACGGTTAATAAAGCATATAGTTATCACAAAAAATCAGTACAGTAGTTCTCAAAAATTTCAATATATTCTAGTGTGATATTGTTCTTGTCGTTTAACATTCCATATGATTATCTATTATGCCAAATGGTTTACTGAGATGGTAAAATTCGTCCATAGATTATTAAGTCCAATAGTAATGATGGGTTGTGCGAAATAAGATTAATTTATTGCTTTATCTGACATGCCAGGATTAAATAAACTTAAATAGAAATTAAAAATAAATTATTTGAAACAGGTATTGGTACGATCAATAAAGTTCAAATTCAGACAGGTTAGCTAAAAGACTCCGAACAACGATGTGACCAGCGTAATAAATACGTTGAAACTAATACTACAGCGCGCGGCGATTGCCGATCGCTACGAACCCCCACCTCCTTGTGGATTATAGGTTCTAACAGATATAATTCGTTTTTGGAGATGCTGTTCTTCTTTTTTAATTGTAGAGAAATCGCTTTACGGTAACAAAATGCGTCGCATTGAGAAGATACAATTTATTTCTTAACAAAATTTTTGTATTACCGGTAATTCAATATTCAACAAGATTGTGCTGCTAATGGAACTGATTACTACTAACAAAAACACTGTTCTACCGTGCGAGCAAAAATTATTTGCATCAAAGAGGGCCTTGCATCTAATGACGTATTGCTTAGCCGTAAAGGTTAATACCTGTTGGGTGTCAGTAATTACCTGAATTAACAATCAATCAGTTATTCCGTCATCTTTGTCAGTCGTTACAAGTAATTTGATTCATCGCTAATTTTACGGAACAGCACAAAACATTCATGGTTGAAGCGTATTTTCGAAATGGGGTTAAAGTAAATGGTGACTGGCAATAGAATCTGGGTTTCATGAACGATTTTCGCGAACATTTTCCTAACGTTGCTTTTATTGCTGGTGATTTTTATCATTGCCTGAAAAGAACCGTGGCTGTGTTTAGGGAAACTGGTTCTATACAATACAATAATGGAGCAGGAAGACCATCTGTAAAAACAGAAGAACTTGTTGCAAACGCTTTTGAAATAAGGCAAAATACGCCAACAAATTGTATAAGATGCCTGTCCCCAGAAGTGGGAAGTTCTTATGGAACATGCAGGACTATTCTTAAGAAGTAGCTAAATTTATTTCCTTATAAAGTGCAAGTATTCCAAGAAATACAAGCCGCAGATTTTGAAAGATGCAGGAATTACTCGAAAATAAGATGAGACGTGTGAATTTATGCTTGGTGGCCAATTTCAGCAATTTATGTACTTATTTTTTTTTTTCTGTATATTCTTACTTTGTTAATTTTTTAAACAACAAAAATAAATTTGTATTTGTCTACATATTTTATTACTCATTAGTTTGGCATATCATGTCATAATATACATTGGTCCTTATATTATGCATTTAATAGATAAAATATATAGTAGACCTATAAACGTAGTATAAGACTTTATAAATAATTTTAAGGCTATTTTGTAATTAATAATGTATTGTGGATTAATGTTTATTGAATAAATAAATAAATATTGAATATGAATTTGACAAAATTTTAACTTAGTTTTGGTTAGATATATCGTCCCTATATTATTGTGGTCTAAACTAAGCCCTACGTTTTTTCCAAGCCCTCTTTGATGCAAATAATTTTTGCTCGCATGGTACAAAAGTTAGTTTATTATTTCAAAATAAACAAATATATTTTGAAATAAATTTGATAGATTTAGCGAGTTTCGAGTAAATTGTATAAATGCATGTCGCGAGTAAAAGAGATGGTGAACTCTAAATGCCTTTCTTCTGTCTCGATCACCATACTGTCGTTTTCATGTGGAAAAAAAGGAAATGACTTTGCACCGCTACTCAAAAAGAAAATTGGAAAAACAAAAATTAATTTAGATTTTAATTCAGAATTTTATTGGCAATATCAGCCTATTAGTTTATAAATGGAAATTAATAATAATGCCCATATCATTGTGATCTAAACCAAGCCCTACGTTTTTTAATCCCAGCCCTCTTTGATGCAAATAATTTTTGCTCGCACGGTAGCAAATCTGAAATTGATATAACACTAAAGCGGGTTTGATACACTATAGCAATTTATTTAATATGGGTTAATAAAAAATAAACTATCAATACAAACTATGTCTCAGCAAACCTGTTGATTAGATCATTTTTCTCAGTGTAGATAACGTTCCAAGGAACAGGAGAAGACAGTTCTCACTAGATACGCCACTACTGGTAAAACCTTAAAACTATTTTACTATGTCTGTCTAGAATTTCCTTATTTTCTTGACAAATTTCTGTGTGTATTTTAAACAATTTGCACGAAACATAAATTTAACGGAAAAACTATCGAAGTATGTTTCGCCTATTTTATGGAACTGTTCGCATATGCAAACAGGGCATTAAATCACATACAGCTCATAAACCATTTTAAAAATCCTGACGTGTACGGGCAGAAAGCAAAGTTTAGGTATGCCATAAACTACGGGACATGGAGTGGAGATTTGTCGCTTTTAATGTCGGAATTCCCGTTTTAAGTTTTCCGGTGAATTAAATTGCGACTTTATGGCTTCTTTTTATTTCGGCAGTTTATTTAAGAACGTTTTAATTTTTTTTTCTGCATTTTCTGTTATACAAAATAAATTGAAATAATGGCACATCTTTCTTAACTAATACAGGTAAGTTACAATTTTTTTTGCCAACACAAAACATTGCTTCTATCGAATCCCTTGCGAGTGTGGTGAATCGTACATTGGAGAAAGAAAAATACCCCTTCCCGTACTACTTAAAGAACGAAGATCTGAAACGTACCCAAAGAGGTAAATCTTCGAGATCAGGTATAGTGGAACATGTTTGGACCAACCAACATTAAATGCAGTGGTCAAAAGCCAAAGTTTTGGACAAGGAACAGCACTGGAAAAAACGAAGATTCAAAGAAGTAGCTTCCATGAATCGAAATATCCGTATATTTAGTATAAACCCAGTATAGATATCCCCTATATCTGGTCTTCACATTTTAGCTATATCGTATGATTTGAATTTTCGGGATAAAATCAAAAAAACTGTTATTATTACAAATTGCTCCCTTTAGCAATTTTATTAGAAACTATCGTGTAGCGTTGGATACGGTAGTTAAAAGTACTTACCTTTCTTTTTCAAACAAGCTTAAATTTAGTAAAATCGGATAGGTCGTTTAGAAGTTACAGCGATTTAATAGCTTCCCCCACTCTTATCAATTTCGATATACCAATGAGCCTTAAACCAAAATGATGCAGAATTGTCTAGTCTTTCTAATGATATAACCAGTGGTATACCATAATATGGGAATTTTCGGAGAAATTCAGAATTTAAAAAATTAATTTTCAATTGTGCCCCTTCGTGGCGAAATGCGGAACTTAAAAATAATTTCCAGAATTTTCTCATGACCACTTTAATCATACATTTTTTCCCTAAGTTTTAATACTTAGTAGTTTCCGAGATATAGCCGGAGGCCTCCCTTAATAAAACACCCTGTATATTTTTAAATTAAAGTAAATTGTATGTTGTGCGGTTTCGGAGAAATTCGGTGACAGTGGAGGGCCAAAATTCGATTTATTTTACATGTGATGATGCAATAGTGATATTTGAAAAAAAAGTTGGGTTAGTTAGTATTTATCCCTAGATGAAGGGTTACAATTACTAATGCCAATAAATTTGTTAAATCAAAAAAACGATTTTTTCTAATTTTGTATCATAACAAATCTATTACGATACGCATTTACGTATCGTAATGAAGCTATTTCGATACGCGTTTTTTCTTTATTTGATGTTGGTAACATTTAAATGTTTTATTTCATTGACTTGCGCGGCCTTTGTGATTTACGAGAAAACCCATTTTTCGCAGAGGAAAAATAGCTTGATAACCTAATTTTTTATTCTGTGTGGATAACAGTCATGTATGTTGGTTGCATAAATCTATAAATCAATCTTTTGTAGATGCTTCAAGCTATTATTTTCTGCCAAATCCTATACAAAATTCAATCTACTAACCTTCCAATGTCGATTTTAAATTCAACTTTATTTGAATTTTCCATCTTCCCTATACTAAATTGCAATGCCGTGACGTAAAATCACGTCTTTTGAAATTCGAAAAAAAGTAGCAAAATCGCCCGATTTTCCGAACGCTCTGTATATGTACCGAATGTAAGAGGATCACACAACGTATTCCGTCCAATTTCAAATCTCATATCGCTAAAATAACTTTAGAATCTCTTGGTGAAAATGGGTCAATAAATCAAAAAATGACAGTTCGCAAAATCATTTTTGTTGTCCAGAGGCTACTATGATAAAAAATAGTATTACCAACATAAAATTCGTCGCCGTCACATGAAAAGTGCCTAAGTCCAAAAAAGCAAATTTTACAGGAGACAAGAAAAACGTTTTAAAAAGAAAATATATTTGATTTACGATTTACTTTTTTATAATGTTGCATTATAAGCACTAACTAGAACTGTTATGAACAAAAACAATATTTTTATTGGATCTTAGTTAATTAAATGGACTTACGCAAATTTCACGTGTTAAAATCGTCACGCCCTATGGACTTAAGCAATTTCTATATTTTATTAGGTTATTGGGTATTGGTTTTTAGTGTGAAATATGCGTAACTCCAATGCAGTTAAAAATAAAAAATGCCTAACTTCTTTTGAAATTTATTATGTTTGTAAAACTTATATAATGGAAGAAATATTTATACTAATACATTTTTGTACTTACCTAAAGTATTTTTTCACGCTTTTTAACAAAATTTAATAGTATAATAATGCTGTCTTGTGGGGGAAACCGACAGATAAGTCACACTTTGACAATGACAGTGAAAATACCAATAGAAGCGCGGACTTACGCAATATTCATGCCATCGCAGAGACCGTTGGACTTGCGCATGTTTCATTTACGGGTATTGCGGCTCCATCTAACAATAAAAGCCCAAAGTTTTATCGCCAAATCGTAGATTTTAAAGTGCTCAAGCAGATGGCACTAAAACATTGATTTTTTAATCAAAAATCAAAATTTAGACATAAAAATTTACAAAATTTGAAGCATTTATTTTCTTTTTAAATATGTGTTTTTTATTGAAAAAACTACAAATTAGAAAAAATAGTATAACGTACGTGTTATATAAAGCAGTTTTAAGCACTTGTCCCGTTATAAAACTCGCCGCAAGCGGCTCGTTTTTTAACATGGACGCGTGCTATAAAATGATGCTTTATAAAACGTGTACGTTAATATACTATTTTAGGGAATGAATTGTTTATAATTGTGTTTGTTACTGAATTTATTCCAGTTAAAAGATCCATCCTGTTTATCAAAATATAAAATAGAAATATACTAAACTATACTAAACATTTCTTGAAAATATACGATTTTTGGAACTATGAAAACATCTGCGTTCATATTTCGCGAGTGAATAAATAGACTAGACTCTAACCATAACTCTTTAGAGTTTCCAAAGTAATGTGGCCATTCTTCCATATGCATTTTCGTCCGTAAGAAAGATGAGCCGAACTTTAAACAACGAACGTATAAAACCTGTGTACAAAAGTGCCTGAAAGATAATGTAAGTTTTCTTTTCCGGAAAAGCATTTCGGTTGAATTTATATTGCGTATAAAGCACAAGCGACAGTGAGTCGACTTCCAGGGAAGCTGTTTTAAGAAATACAGCGAAAATGTATTTCGATATTGTTTAATGGCACTAATGGCACTGGTGCCTTTTAGAATATTCTAGTAGTTTGTAAACAGGAATCGCGTTCACAGAAAGAAATACTGGCATGTATCCTATTAGCGTATTTTATTTTTTAAAGGCGTGTAAGTAAATGCAAATAATACTAAATCAATAAATGAAAAGTAAAGCAATTAAAGAAAGCATTAATACTTTAATTTTTCTTTATATATTAGTCTGATATTATATGGTTTTGTCACAATCAGTGTCAGTGTTCTTGATTTACTACAGGCACATTTGATTGGGAGTAAATAATATCTACTAATGTCATTTATGTCACAGTCGAAGCAGTCTGGATAGTTAATTATTGTTTAAAATCTTTATGCAACCCGGCTTATATTGATATCTTTTTGGAGATTCCTTTTAATGCATTAATGTATTTGATATGTAATGTTATGTTCTTATGAATAAAAGAAACGCTATTTTGGCACTTTTTAGAGGGGCAATCGTTTTGGTAAAGTATATCTTAATGTATATCGTCTAGGCTTTTGCTACCTGTCATTTATTTTCATAAAACCTTATTGTTATATACCTAAAAGAGCTACAGGGTGACATATTTACAATTTTAATAATGTCACTTGTTTACCATTAATTTACATAGAAACGTTGTCCTTATTATCAAGAGCAGGTAGGTCCACCTGTTATTTGATAAGTTTATGGCGTTTGCAATGTTATTTAGGTTAGGCATCCTTGTTAATTGACCCCAGGGCTGGGCCTGATGCAATTAGGATATATAATCAGAAAATAAAGACAATGGAAGTCCGACAAGGTACTTTTTTTGATACCACATCATTATCTACCACCTTCAAACAAATGCAATTTCTTTACAGTTAATAAATTTTATTTAAGATGATGGTCGTTTAGTTGGATAATGGTCAAAAAAACAGCTTAGAAGATCAAATTATTTATTAATCGACGTTTCGACCTATATTAGGTCATCCTCAGGATTCTAAAATATAGGGAATATTGTGAGGGTTGACATTTAACATTTTCTTTAATTATTGGGCTTGTATAGAGCCTATTAAAACATTAGTAACGAACACACGGTTAAAATAATACAGTAACATTTAGTATAGTAATCTAAATTAACATTGTACTTGTATATCTGTATATATTAATGCAAAACAACATTATATGTAGGTTAACAGTGATACACTTACATAAATCTAGATCTTCTGCGTAAAATGATTTATTACGAAACACATGATTGGACTGGTTTTTTGTAACAATGTATTTCTGTACCTGAGGGCCAAACTGTATTAACTCCATTTTCGAAAAAAAAACGGTATTAAGCTTTATTCTACTAAACACAACCTGCTCTTTTACATGGAAACCAGTATTAAGCCACACATAATATACTTTTAAAGTTAGACAGAGTTAAACTGTATCATAACCTCAGCCGTGTCCGAGCAAAAGAGTATTATGAAGTTAATACTGGTAAAGTACTGTTAAAGGTATTCCTAATATTTTCCGAGCATGGAGTTAATACTGCTAAAGTTTGATGTGTGGATTTAATACAGTTTTCAGTGCGTTAATATTTTTATAAAAATTTTAAAACTGCTCTCCTGTATAATTTCATTTTTGTGAGTTAATTAGCTCTCAGGTACAGATTTGGATTTTTTAATATTTTTAGCTGTTGGTATGCTACACTTGGCGACAGACGAAAGCAATTTAAATGTTAACAATAAAATCAAATATGTGGTAGGTATTATTCTCACAACAATGTTTACCAATATAAAAACTGATCATTTTTTTTGAAATTATATTTCATTTACTATGTCTATTGTATTGGATATCAAGGATGTAGGTAACATGACATTAATTAAATTTGTTTTATATACTGGGTGTTAAATATTTAAGAATATTGAAATATGAACTGCTTAGATTTTCTACATCTTGTTTTTTATTTATACTATTTTTATCTTATTTAATTTCAACCTGTATATATAAAAAAATAAAAAAATATTACTTAATGAGGTGGTTGAAATTAAAAAAGATAAAAATAGTATAAATAAAAAACAAGATGTAGAAAATCTAAGCAGTTCATATTTCAATATTCTTAAATATTTAACACCCAGTATATAAAACAAATTTAATTAATGTCATGTTACCTACATCCTTGATATCCAATACAATAGACATAGTAAAAGAAATTAATTTCAAAAAAAATGATCAGTTTTTATATTGGTAAACATTGTTGTGAGAATAATACCCACCACATATTTGATTTTATTGTTAACATTTAAATTGCTTTCGTCTGTCGCCAAGTGTAGCATACCAACAGCTAAAAATATTTAAAAATTCAAATACATTGTTACAAAAAAACAGTCCAATCATGTGTTTCATATAAAATCATTTTACGCAGAAGATCTAGATTTATGTAAGTGTATCACTGTTAACCTACATCTAATGTTGTTTTGCATTAATATATACAGATATACAAGTACAATGTTAATTTAGATTACTATACTAAATGTTACTGTATAACTTTATACAAGCCCAATAATTAAAGAAGATGTTAAATGTCAACCCTCACAATACCCCATTTATTTAAGAATTCTGAGGATGACCTAATATAGGTTGAAACGTCGATTAATAAATAATTTGTTCTTCTAAGCTGTTTTTTTGACCATTATCCAACTAAACTACCATCATCTATACCTAACTGTGGTCACTACTCTCAAACATAAATTTTATTTAATGTAAAGGAATCGTTTTCCCAGTACAAGGCATGAACTTGCAAAAAACTAATGCGCAAGTTGACTTGTCAATTAAGCAGTAACTTGTATGGCGCCCGTAAAACAGTTACCTACCTACTATTTGCGACAGCATAAAGTGCTTTAAATTAAACTTAATATCAAGCCCAGTATTCCGGAAATCTACTCATTTAAATATTAACACTGTTCTCCGAAAATTAGTAGTTTACCTGACCTCTGACACCGGATGTCGCCTGCAAAGTTTTAATTAAGAAATTTAAATTTATTGCACTACAAACTAGTTGCTTTCATTTCGCCATTTTAAATTTAAACTAATTGAAAAGCCCGCTTTCATGAAAACAATTTAAATTTTAGAGCTTCGCTTCAAGCAAATGAGAGAATTAAAAAATTGAAATGACTGTTATGCTAATTAAGTGTATTTATTATACAAAAGGTTTTCATTTTTATTTGTAGTTACCAGACAATTCAAAAGGAGCCTTTATTGTCAAATGCAATAAAGTAATAGTAGCAAAAGTTTGTCTGTATGATGGACGTTCATAAAATACTAGGTCAGAAATGGGATATACTTATATTAAGTAAGGTATATTATGTTTGTTGAGGGTGACAGTGACGGATCCAGAACTCCACTAAGGAAGGGTGGCGCACGACCTAAATTATCTATAGAAGTGAATACAATAATACAAAAAAATGTGAGTTCAAAACAAGTGCATATATTTATTAGGCAAAAGAGAACTTACAGATATACCTCTGAATAACGTACGTATATACAAAACTTAACTTCAATATACAGGGTGTCACACGGTGATCGTTCATTAGAACATTTCGGAAAGTAATGCGATTTGAATCTTGCAAATTTGGATCATGAGGTTTTCTGTGCGGCCCAATTTTTTTTGTGTTCCTTTTTTCATTTCCAACAACTTTTATTAAGAGTTTTTGTATCTTACTCTGCCCGTAAAGCTTTAACACTATGGACACAATATTCTATGCTTAAAACTACTCTGGTAATTAACAATAATGTTGATATTAGCAAGTATGGCAAATTGCGGGAATTTTTGAAGCGAAGATCAGAAGGTTACATTCCGAAAAAGGCCAAAGTTTTTACACCTGAAGACATAAAGTAATTTATAAAGGATGCACCTGACAAGATTTGCCTTGCAACAAAGGTAAGAAATTTTAATTCTAAGTGAATAAAATATAATAAATTCAATAAATAACAGTTGTTTTTAACCCTGTATATTCGTCATAGAAAAAGCATAGTATTTTACTTGCATGTAATAACTATAACTCACTCAGATGATTATTACGACCCTCGCCTTCGGCTCGTGTCGCAAACTTCATCCTCGTGAGTTATAGCTACTATTACATGCTCCTCAAATAATATACTATTATTAAACTGAATGCTGATATATTGTTTCAGCTAAATGTAAATATAGTTTCAAAAACAATTTGATAAAGAACAGAATAATAATTATACATTAATAAATATGTTATGATATGAAAAATGATATGTTCACCTAAAATTTTATTTTTTCTTTTCCTCGTTACTGATACGAACAGTAAAAATTCTCAGAGTTTTCGAGACATTTTTAAAATCCAGAAAGTCTTTGTAACTCAATGGCATTATTTTGTATAGTTTTTCTCGCCTGGCTAATTCGAAAATGGGATAATGTTGCTTGGGAACAAAAGTAGCGTCAGCTATTGCGCTGTACGCCGAGTCGCCTTTTCAGCTTTCGAATCATGATATTACCGTGCGAGCAAAAATTATTTGCATCAAAAAAGGCCTTGCATCTAAGGACGTACGGCTTCGTTAAGATCACAATGATATGGGGACGATATATCTAACCAAATCTAGGTTAAAATTTTGTCAAATTCATATTATGACATGATATGCCAAACTTATGAGTAATAAAATAAGTAGACAAATACAAATTTATTTTTGTTGTTTACAAAATACAAAGTTACAAAGTAAGAATATACAGAAAGAAAAAGAAAACTAATTACATAAATTGCTGAACTTCTATAATAATCCTTTCCAAGAAATTTTTGGGTAAACCATTAAGAGTAATTCCGATGCGTCTTTCAAAAGCTGCGGCTTGTATTTTTTGGAATACTTGCACTTTATAAGGAAATAAATGTAGCTGCTTCTTAAGAATAGTCCTGCATGTTCGATACTCTTCCCACTTCTTGGGACAGGCGTCTTATACAATTTGTCCGCGTATTTTGCATTATTTTACGAACTTTTGCAACAAGTTCTTCTGTTTTTACAGAGGTCTTTCTGCTCCTTTTTTGTGTTCTATTGAACCTGTTTCCCTAAACACAGCCACGGTTCTTTACAGGCAATGATAAAAATCCCCAGCATCAAAAGCAACGTTAGGAAAATTTTCGTGAAAATGCACAAACCCGGATTGTATTGCCACTGACCATTTACTCTAACCCCGTTTCGAAAATATGCTTTAACCATGAATGTTTTGTGGTGTTCCGTAAAGCCCATTGTGTGAATTGTTCAAGAAATTGGAAAAATTAGCGATGAATCAAATTACTTGTAACGACTGTCAAAGATGACGGAATAACTGATTGATTGTTAATTTAGGTAGAACTGACACCCAATTAAGCATTACGTCCTTAGATGCAAGGCCCTCTTTGATGCAAATAATTTTTGCTCGCTCGGTATTTTACACAAACTGACCACATACGACACTATAATAATAGGTGATAAACATTTTTCTTACAACTGACATACGTCGTTTGATGTGATAATAAAAAAATAATTTTGTTAGATACGTCGTTTTTTTTTGCCTGTACAACTTGGGGATCTCTACGGATACAGTTACGACACTTGCCGCCCGCTTTCTTAAGCACAAGCATATTTTTTAGAACGCTGATCGGCACATGTTTTTTTTTTTACCTCAAATGCCCTTTCAAAAAGTCCTTATTATCTTCCTCTGCTACTGACAGTTACTTTAATGAAGGGATTGTAGGGATGTAGAAGGGCACCCCAAGTTTGACCTTCTTAGCTGTATAAAAGTTTATAAAATCTTGCTCTTGAGGGAAAATGTATTAATAAATTGCTTTCACGTACTCAAATAACAACTGAGGTTTTAAATGTGGAAAAATAATTTCATTAAATTTTTTTTTTAAATTGGATGGTATAGTTTTTCGAAAACTAATTACAGGAGGTGCGATTTACCAGGCCTCGTTAAAGATCCTACACTGAGAAAAAGTCTTCTATTCCTCCTAAGAATTCACATACTTTTTATACAACTGTTTAATACTATATGTGACAGCAACGTGCCTTCCTACTGTAAGACAACGAAAATTGCTAGACCGTTGTGTAGTGATAATATCACGGTAATTTAGCCAATAGGAAATAAGGGTTAATGCTACCATAGAATGGTTTATAGCCATTATTGCTTTGAATACTCACAGTAATTATCAAGTTCTATTATGGGTGTAATCTGGTTTTATATACTGCATTCGTTCTGACTGGCAGTTGTAATGAAACTTGACATTAATAATTGCTTGCTACGGTTAATAAAGAATATACTTATCACTAAAAATCATTACTGTAGTTCTCGAAAATTTAAATAGCTTCTAAAGTGATATTGTTCTTGTCATTTAATATTGCATATGATTATCTATTATGGCTTACTGAGATGATAAAATTCGTCCATAGATTATAAAGTCCAATACTAATACTAATAATGGGTAGAGCGAAATAAAAATCTTCTATTGCTTTATCTGACATGCAAAGATTAAAAAAACTCAAATAAAAAGTAAAAATAAATTAATTCAAATTCAGACAGGATAGCTAGAAGACTCCAAACAACGATGTGATCTGCGCAACAAATGTTAACACTAAATACACGGCCCGCGGCGATTGCCGATCTCTACGAACTTACACCAACGTCTTGTGGATTATAGGTTCTAACGGATACAATTCGTTTTTGGGGACGCTGTTCTACTTTCCTAATTGTAGAGAAACTGGGAACAAAATGCGTCTCATTAAGAAGATACAATTTATTTCTTAACAAAATTGCTTAAAAGTAGTTCATTATTCAACAAGACTGTGCTGCTAATGGAACTGATTAGGACACATAAAAACACTGTTCCAGCAAATCTGGAATTGATATAACACTAAAGCGAGTTTGATATACTAGAGACTTTTTGAACCTCTTAAATTAATATCAGTTTTTAGCTCCGTTATGGTTAACTTTATTAAACATAACGAGTAGCGCCACTGTTAAAACCAGAGATTTTGCAGCGCCTACGTTCTGTCTGTAGTTATTAATTTGGCGCCGGCGCACCTAAACAAAATAAAATACCTAACGAAGTCTTCGTTTTATAGGCATAAGGATATTTCTGGGTAGTGGTATTTGCATACTTAAAATGAATAACCTGAGAAAGACTCACTCTAAAAAAAACAGAACGAAAACCACCCTTCACTTTCGGTACATTAATTCAAAGAACAAAAAAGTATAAGCATTAATTTGACGAAAAACAGTGCCATTTAATTTCGAAAAACAATAAAAAAAAGTAAGGTTAGGTTGCACCAAATGCAGTTGTGCCAGATTGAGTCAAGTGTATAAATCCGTAAATATATAAAAAAAAGAAAAATCTACCCAGTACACCCAGGTCCATTTGATTTCTTTCAAAGAATCCACTTTTCTTATCATCGTTTATTGCCATATAAAGCTACTATTTGCTTTGGATTGTAATTAATTGCTTATCACAATTTTGATTCATAGCAATAATGCTTCATAACTTTTGTATGTTCCGGCAACCATGAAGTTTAAGCATAACCATAAGGATAACGATAAACTCTTCCTTATCCTTGCGTAACTAACGGAGTCCGTTATGGTTATTAACCATAGCGGATCACCTTTCTGACATTGCGCATGCTCAGAATAACCATAACCACAAAAGAATGACAAATTAAGAAGTGCAAAAAGTTTCTACTAGCAATTTATTTAATATGGGTTAATAAAAAATAAACTATGAATACAAACTATGTCTTAGCAAACCTGTCCTTATATAAATCCCGAAAAACATATAATAGGTATAGCGTATTCATTTATTTATGTGACTCTGGATGATGACGTCACAAATAAGCGCTGTGTCCTTGTTTATAGGAGTTGTTGTACTGATACCCCCTTCTGGGTATGGTTGATATGTTTGTTTTAATCCTTTGTCGATAAATAAAATCAGTTTTTATTTTAAATATACGCGATTTGCCCCACTTTCTTTTGAAGAAAAATGCATGTGAAAGAATTAATTTGCTCCCCCTTGTCCGATTTGTTTATATCAAAAACTGAAAGTAGGCAAAAATCACGGCTTCGAAATTTAATAGGAATGTTTATTCTATTATGCTGCATTTTTCGGTAGTTTTTTTCGAGTTTTTTTTATACATTTTTTTTCATGTAATATTTTATCTCTCCTTCTTTTAAGTATCATCAAACGAAATCAATTTCAATCGTCTAAAGTAGTCCTTCATATAATCTGACTGAATAAAATTAAACTATTACTATAATATCATAGTTTTAAGTGGGTCTTTATGGTATAGTATAATAAAGTAGATATATTTAACGCGTATTAAACGGTATTTCTTCTACCATTTTCTTTTAAATATCACGAAGATTAAAAGGTCGGCTTGACTCCCTGTCGTGATTCCCGCAGATAAGGCAGGCGAAGGGCTCTGTCAGGCACAGTACGAAAGTAATGAAAAGGGCCTTTCAAACGAGAATTCTTTCAGTTCTAGTATCGAAAATAAACGCGGCCATTGTCGACGCCTAAAAGGCCACTGACGTCTACCTCAAGACTGTCACAATTTAGCGTATTGCCAAGTTGTATAAAAAACACAACACGATAAACTCCATCTAGTGTCGATGTGAGACACTTATAGAAATATGTAGTAAACTATGTATGTAAATAAGTTTATTCAAAGTTGATAAACTGACCATTGGAATGTCGTTGACTGATGATTGGATCACCACAGCAACCATTATTTTTCTCTTTTTAATAATTTTCAATTTTCAAACTTATTAGCGACCCACTTGACCAAACAAAGAACGTGACAAGATTGTGATATCTCATATAGAGCTCAATTAAAGAGCACCGTTTTATCACACGGTTCTATAGCGATGACAAAACATATATGTTGTAATAGCACTAACCAAGAACATTGCTTTGCAGCAGTGTTTTATCTTTGTGACAACTCAGTGCTGAAACTGTTGTTGCAATAAAGAGAGACACATCTGTTTCTTTGATTACAAGATTATGCATCTTTAACATAACCTATAATATATAATAGGCGTCTTTTTCACTCCATGCCTTTCTTTTCGAGAGTGTTTATTGTTTGGAGAGCGAATAGTGTTTCTACTTTTACTTTTTGAATTGTGAACATTGTGATTGCGTGGTAAGTTGTTTATTTATTAGCATGTGTTTAGTATACTGAAAGTTATTGGTTTTTTAAATTGTCTAGCCTTTTAAGAGGCAGCAACAAAGGAGGGCAAAATTAAAACTTTAATGAATCCAATCCAGAATCTGTTAGTAGAATTATTTACTAGATACTAACAATACTAAAATTAATTTTATAAATAGTGGTTCCTTGGAGATTTTGAACTCTTAACTCAAATTATTCAGATTAACAATTATCGTTAAAAAATGAGTTGTGTTCATGGGCCATTAATTGTTCTTTGAGTCGAGAGGTTTTAAACAAACTTCGTATATTAATAAAACACGGTCATAAAGGATCTTCCAACTGATGCAATAAGGACCTTACTCCAAACTCCTCGGGCTGTAAATACAATTACTTTTGTAATACCAGGCTATTATTATCATTTTGGTGTTAAATACTCTTTAATTAATTGCAGATACTGTCAATGGGCCAGATTGCACGGAAAAACTTTTTGAAGAAGTCACTATAGTGATTGGGACGTGTCGAAAAATTAAATAAATAAAATTGTTTTAAAATTTTTCCAATAAAAGTATTATTATTATTATTATTATTTCCCATCTAGTTTTATCTCCAAGATGTAACTACAATATATTACATCTATCAAACTACATGGATTTAATTTGACATAAGATATATAAAACAAAGATATCACAGGGATGAAACAATGACAGATTTCATCTGTCAAGAAAAAAGATAAAGAATGGAACATGGTTTGTCACTGACATAGATTTGCGTTTTGTCTCTCTCATAAAGCTTAAATCCTTGGTTGTGGCGACATTAGTGCAAGTTAGGAGCATCTCTGTAACATCTGTGTGCTAAGCACAGTGATAAAACATTAAACAAAGTTATTTAACTGTTACATCACAGTGACATGTTTTGGTCAAGTGGGGACTATTTAATCAGGTAACCTAAGTTGAACAATAATAAAAATCGCCAATGGGCGGCAAGTCTTAAGACGTACATGGAGTGCGGTCTGCACGCTTGGCCATCCACTGTATTTCTAAAACTGCCTGCCCAAGTGCCCAATAGTGGGGTGGCATTTCTCAATTACGCGCGAGGCACGCGTTGATCATACTTCGAACATTTGTTTACTGTATCTAATCTTTGGGATAAATTTAGTTATAGGTAGGTAAAGTTAATGTTGTTCAATGACCGCTGACCGTTACGTCATATTTTCCATATTTGCGGTACGACGTAAATTAATTCAGTCAGTTTGACTTACCGGTGGTAAATGTTATGATTTTTCTTATTGAGCTACATAAAGACGGATGCAGGTAAACAAGTAAAATACAAGCGAGTTTTTTCAAATTTTTAATTATTATCTTTATACTGAAATTGAAGTCAGATTGAAGCATTTTTATTATAAACCCACGTTTAAGTTATTTAATAAATATATTAAAATTGCCTAAACAAAAAATCGACCAGAGGTGTATAATTTATCCAATGTCAGTGTGATGGCGGCGGTAAACGTCGGTCTCTTTGAGAATGTTTACCGCCGTATGGAATGTCATCACACTGACTTTGGAATAACAATACCGTTTAGGGGAAAATAGAGATTAACCAAAAAAAATTAAAAATTGTGATACCTAACTCTAATTTCGTATTTGGACTAACTTACTAACTTGGAAGAACATTTCCATATAAAATTTTGCTGTATTTCTAATAATTAAGGTACTTTACTCTTAAGGTAATTTCGAAAAAATGGCATTTACTCCCTTACTATTAGCTGCAGGTGAAATATGAAATATGCATTTATAGTTTTAATGATAGATTGTACAGCGTCCTGCCAGCAGTACTAAAAAGACGCGATGTAGGACGATCTTCAATACGAATTTAGAGCACTATGCGTCCTTCTGACAGGACCTATTTTTACATGTCGTTGTAGAGCAAATTTCAAATTTTCCGCGCATTTTTTGACTGATGTTGTACGATTGTAAATAAGAAAGATGTAACCGTTGCAAGTTTGAGGTTTTCAGTCGCCAAAATCGTGCAGGTGAGAGCACGCGTGGCCGTTCCGGCCAACTATTTTGATAGAAAAGGAGACAATGCATGGGGTTTTTCCCATTTTGGTGAAAACTGGTCGAGTGCTAAAAGTTCTGATACTATTTTAAGTGTTATAGCATCCAAAAATATAGCAAAAGTGAAATGGGATGTTGATGGAGAGACCACTAATTCACAACTATCTATTTTAGAAAACCTTTCCGAGAATAACGGTAAGTATAATACATTATATTTTTTGGGTATTAGTGATATTTTGCAGTTAAGTTGTAAAGCAGTTATGCAAGGTGGTTCTATAAAATATTTTGTTCAAAAATTTAGAGAAAGAAGGGCCAGAATCCTAAAAAAAATAAAAAAAAATATAAAAACGACTATAAAGGAGAAAACAGATTACATTATAGTATTTTTAACGTTTTAGAGCCACGCAGCAGTGAGGTTAGTACAAATATCCTTTTATCCAAGAATACTGAAACTTTTAAGAGGCCAAATAAACGCAAGTCATATATTTTTGATTCTTCATCAGATAGTGAGTCTTCAGACACTTCCTCCGATTCCGAAACGGATGAAAATCTACCTAGCCTTGAAAATAACGGACACGTGGATGAAATAAATTGATGGCACAAGCCTAATAGCTGAAGTAATTCAAAATGAGGTAACCGTACATGAAACAGTGTGGAAATTTGGAGATCAAGTTACTATCAACGCCTATAAAGATACGTGTTTTAAACCAAAGCTACTATGTTTCTACAAAAGTTCCTACAAGGTTGTGCTTAGGATAATATATTTGTTTTGTTTCTGATTGTTTAAGTTTGATTTGTAAAATAATTTTTTATAAAATATGGATTTGCCTTGTCTATTATTGCTTTAATTATTTTTATCATTACGTCAGTCTTATTTTTTGATCGACGGTCGGACAGCTGCATAGTAGGTCTGACAATTTTGGGTCTGCAAATTTGTCTTCTTTGGAATATCTCATCAAAACAATATACGCTGTCGTGCAGCTACCGGCAGTCCCAAAATACGTCCTGCTGGAGAGACTGCCTTATTTGCGGGCGAACGTCCTGCCCGCAGTACAAAGCCTCTGTACAAATGTACTTCTGGAAGAGCTTCCAGCAGGACTATGGTCTGTGCAATCTATCATTAAGCCATGCACCAACTTTTATAAAGAATAAAATGTTCTGAGAAATCGGTGATAAAAAAACTTTCCCATATGTTGCATACTTTCTTGGAGACACTGTACCTATAAGACTGATAAATAAACTTCACATATCCGGGTCGACCCAAGCGTAACAGCAGAGAAGCTGACAACATAGCGTAACTGGTAGCATAGAAGTAGAGTTTGTGACTGTCAAGCCCGAGATGATAATAAGAGACCTGGTATCTTGTCACAATCTGCGCTTCTAAATGAAAAAGTCATTAACAAGGCCCTAATTCCCTGGCCACGGCAGAGTTTCGTTTTATTTTGGCCCTATTGTTTTTTTCTAAACCCGTATTACAATTTTTTTAAATTACAGTTGCGAATGAAAGCTACCGAAAAGAAACTATTACAAAAAAAACTAACAATAAGGGACTGATGGTTTGTCATTAAATCTTCATATGGTGGCCCTACCCTAGTTATCATCGGATTGTCTATATTAAAATTGATTAGTATTTAACTATTGATTCACAGTAGTTCATCACTGCGTGTTAAATAATTAACCATGCACTGCACAGCAGTTCAAAGTAGTTAATAAAATTTAAAAAAATAATAAATACTCGGGCAACCAAGACTAGAATCAGAGGATATACCGATACTCTCCCCAATTGACTTATACAAACTAGTGCAAGGAACTGGAATTAATGAGTGGGTGTAAAGGTGCAGATAGACTGGCAAGCAGTGGCGCAACCAGGGGGGGGGGGGGTTCCGGGCTGCAGTCCCCCCGAGTTTAGAAACTTATCCTATTCGTTTAATTGCAAACCAATTTTTCATGTCACGCCTAGCTTTTACTAATATTTTATATTCAGCCACATAACTTACATCAATCATGTTATCAATAGCGAAATTATACTACGTCTGACAACAATGTATCCCGAACGTCTATTGGCACGTGACACTCACGGCTAAGCTTAAGCTGTCCGTTAATTTAAAAGCGATGTTTCTACCCGCTATATTATACCATTTTGTACACCGAATTATTGTGAATTTTATTTATTGAGGTTTGTGAGGTTGGTGCTTTTGTATTTACCTAATTATTGTTGATAATACGTTGGTTGTTGAAGAGTTTTCCAATTAAACGATTTTAAAAGCTGAACTTGAGAATGTGGTATAAAAAATGCAAAAACAAAAAACTGAAGGAAGATTTGGACAAAGTGTATTCCGAATGTGATGCCAATATATTTCCTAATATAAAAAGGCTTTAACAACATTTTTTAACTTTGCCTATTACAACCGCCACATCTGAAAGGTCCTTTTCAAATTTAAAATATTTAAAGACATATCTGCGTAGCACCACGGGAGAGGACAGATTAAATGGTTTGGCAGTTTTTTATGCGAACCACGATATTGATATTACCGTGGAAGAAATTCTGGACGAAATGGCACAAACAAAACGAAGAATTTTACTTAAATATTACCCCGCAAACCTGCCAGGCAGGCAAAACGCTTTTAAAGTATTGGCATTGCCCTCCTTGTTCATTGGCACAGTATTGGCAGCCATTACCGCAAATGTATCTTTTTGACCCGCTAGCCGTCAGTAGGCCGCCAGGCACTTTGCCTTGCTGGGCAAATCAAGGCAAATTATTATTTAGCCTTCACATGTTAAATGGTAAAAATAAAGCACCAGTAATTCTGTACATAATATGTATTCAAAAATATTTACATATGCAATACCTGTTAAATTACATCTTTTATGTGTAGGTAATATAGTTCTTAAAATTACTTCTATAAAGGAAGGAAATGGCGGCTTATCATTTCTTCCCGACCAATTTATTACCAGGCCAAGTCGTGTCCAATTAACTTGGTCATAACCTTCCTAGTTGTGTCTATGGAGTCTCTGCCCCCCACAAGTTTCAGAACATTTAACTGAAAAAAAATCATAGAATTAATATTTTAAACTTCACAGCCATACCACATAAACAAAATACACATATTAACATAATATGAAACGATGAGTTTTCAATATTTTTTTTATAAATATAGGAATGTTATTGGTTGTCTGTCTGTTTAAAGCAATGTTCCCTCTGTTTGAGAAGAATTACCTTCAATGTTATAACAATATTCAAGGAATTTACCACTCTCATTATCAATGCTATTTTCCTTTAAAAGTACCTATCATATTATAACTGTTTCCAAAAATATAAAAAAAATACTTACTTTGGCGATTTATTATTCAATTCCCACGTATCCGTCATTCTTCTGCAGAAAAAAGGCAGTAAGCAACTAAAGCACTAAAAAAAGCACAAAACGGGCTGAATCCCCCGTCGAGCAATGGCGTCTGGTCTGCGACTGCGTTTTAACGTGGTTTTAACCATAGGTAAAGCTTTAAACTGTCGGTGTTGGTAAAAGACTTTATGATAATACTGTATCTGGTTTTAATTCAAAGTTCGCTTTTTATTTATTGTATATGGGTTGTAGGAAATCGGAGAGAAAATACTTATAATCTGATGATTAGGAAATTTACCGTGAAATCGACCGAAACTGAAAACAAGAATACTATATACAATACAAAATATATTTTTATCTCCATCCTCATAATCCCGCTTCGCGACCAATCACCTGCCAATGCAGATTTAACATGTGACCAATGACATCATCATGTGACACAGTTAAAGCGCGGGATTTATGAATTAAAAAAAAGATCAACATTTTTAGGCCATATTTAGGATAACAAAATGCATTTAATAGAGACTTTTTGCACCTCTTAAATTAATCAGTTTTTAGCTCCGTTATGGTTAACTTTATTAAACATAACGAGTAGCGCCACTGTTAAAACCAGAGATTTTGCAGCGCCTATACGTTCTGTCTGTAGTTATTAATTTGGCGCCGGCGCACCTAAACAAAATATAATACCTAAAGTAACATAATTTGATTAATTTGTATATTTTAATGTAAAGCTACTATTGCTTTGGATTTTAATTAATTGCTTATCACAATTTTAATTCATAGCAATGATGCTTCATAACTTTTGTATGTTTTCCGGCAACCATGCGTTTAAGCATAACCATAAGGATAACGATAAGCTCTTCCTTATCCTTCCGTAACTAACGGAGTCCGTTATGGTTATTAACCATAGCGGATCACCTTTCTGACATTGCGCATGCTCAGAATAAACATAACCACAATGGAATGACGAATTAAGAGGTGCAAAAAGTCTCTAATCATTCTCTGACGCGTTATCGGAAATGGACATTTACTGGTTGCCTGCTATTAGAAATTCATAGGCGGAAATGCACAATGTAAATACATTTAAGACGTTAGAAATAATTTATCATTTAATTTTTAATCGTAGAATAGTTAAACGCATTCACACATGCATTATCAAAGAAAATGTAATGGGACGTTAACGGGCTGCCTGGTGTTAAATAATATTGGCATTTCTGTAAAAAAAATGTAATTTAAATTCATTGGCAAGTTAAAAAAGTTGAGATAACCTTTTTTGAAATGATGGACCAATGCATATTTTTTATTGAGGATTCATGCCTGTTTGCCATTTGTTGCAAATTTAGAAATAATGTATTGGCAACATTTTGCCATCATGAAGCCAACATTGCCAATACGAAATCTTTACCTTGCCTAATAACACTGTTTGCTGGATAGTATTATTAGTGTTTACTTACAACTTATTGTATAAGGTTTTTGTTTTGTTTTAGTATAAGTATGAATAATATAATATGCGTTACTTATTTTAAATACATTTTTACTAATTAAAATTAAATCTCAAATTTTTTTTTTCATAAATATTTAGTTAGGGCCAGCGGCGTATATATTTGCAGAAGTTTTAGCGGGCTGTCGCTCTCGTCAATCATACGTATTTTACCCAAAAAAGGGCGTGGCACCCCAAAATTTTGAAAGTTAAGCCCCCTCCCCCCCCCCCCCCCCGAACAAAATTTCTGGTTGCGCCACTGCTGGGAACTCGCGGAAGTTACTGCCAGACACTGGTGTCACTAGTCTAAATAGCATGGCCAGTGGACTTGCTGAGCGACGCGGAAGTTCTTGCGCGACATTCTCGCTTGCCAAAGTACGAGTTAATATGTCGGAAGTGAAGAAAGTGTGGACAATCGACGAAATCCAAATTTTAATTTCCATCTATGAACAATACCCTGTGCTATGGAACGTGCGGTCCAAGATACAGAAATCGAAATTAAAAACAAGACACATTGCTTTTAATTGCAACCAAGTTCAATACAAACGTTAACGAAATTACACGATTTAATTGTTTATAAATAATTGTATTGTATATGGCCAAAATGCTTCATGCAGCATCCGGTAGATGGATGGACCATCCGAAAAAAAATGCCATGCGGGTGTGTTAATGTCTATAGCAGCAGGATATATCAAAATTTAAATTGAACATTCATTATTATAGCAGAGCGACCTTTAAAAATACGCCTCTGCTATTTTTGTATATTAGGATTTGCTGGTTTAAATATAATATAATACACAATAATATATTAAAGTCCTTTCACCATAACACCCTGTATGTCACAATACGAATACGCTGCATGGAATTTCACATTTTTATATTTTAAAATTTTTGTTTTTAAATGTCATCGTCATCTGCGCAACTACCTACTTAAAATACCACATTTTTCGATCTATTTTGTTCCTCTTTTCTTTTACCTCGATAAATGTATCCCCCCGGCAGAGGGTAAAACATTTCCTATGCCAGAACTAAAAAGTAAAAAGTTTTTTGAAAATTAAAATAAATTCCTGTACTCATTATTGCTGCTAAATAAACATCCAGGAAAAATAAAATATTAAAGGGAAATATTAAAACACACCCCTTTTAAAATGTCTTATAATTTCTTAAAGGTAAAGATACGCACTTTGCCTTTGGCTTAATGGGGTGTATTTAGGGGATGAGTTATGAAAGGGTTAATATTTTGTTTGTTATAAAAAGGAGCAGCTCCTAAAAGATGTTTTGCATTTTTGCTGTTTTAAATTATTTCCAATTATACTTGGTTCTTTATGGAAATAATGATTCAATTACAAATATACGGATTATTATAAATAGAAGGGACATGATATTCCAGAGACAGACTTTTTTGGTGTTTATTATTTAAGTTTAATAGTGAATACAAACTCCATTTTGGTTAACTCATCTATTCTCAAATCAATAAAGTGCCTAGTTACACTATTTACTTATCGTTATATACAGGATGTCTCATAACTAATGGGCAAATACCGCAACAGGAGATAGTACACTTACAAATATGTCGTTTGTGCTTAAGATTGCACGGTTAATTTTCAATAAATATGATTCGTTATAAAAGGTGTTTATTTAAATGTTTCTTGCCATCTAGCATTTAAACGCAATTATCTCAAAAACTAATTGAAATATCGAGATTAATAAAGTACAACTTTTTTACGTATAAAAGATCATTCCTTCATAATTTGAGGTTTGAAGTGAAAAGAAATGTGAGAGACAATAATATATGCGAGAATTTATCAAACTCATATCGTGTAGCTAAGTGGCGCAGCCAGAAATTCTGTTCGGGGGGGGCTTAACTACTTGAAAAAGTTTTTGGGTGCCACGCCCTTTTTGGGTAAAATACGTATGATTGACGTTAGCGACAGCCCCCTAAAACTTCTACAATAATAAGCCGCTGGCCCCTTACTAAATATTAATGAAAAAAATTAGAGATTTCATTTTACTTCGTAAAAATGTATTTAAAATAAGTAAGGCATATATTAATCATACTTATACTAAAACAAAACAAAAACCTTATACAATAAGTTGTAAGTAATCACTAATAATACTAATATTAAAGTAAAATTCTTCGTTTTGTTTTTGCCATTTCGTCCAGAATTTCTTCTACGGTAACATCAATATTGTGGTTCCCATAAAGAACTGCCAAACCATTTTTTAATCTGTCCTCTCTCGTGGTGCTACGCAGATATTATGTCTTTAAATATTTTAAATTTGAAAAGGACGTTTCAGATGTGGCGGTTGTAATAAGCAAAGTTAAAAAAGACGTAGTATAATTTCACTATTGATAACATGATTGATGTGGCTGAATATAAAATATTAGTCAAAGGCGTGACATGGAAAATTGGTTTGCAATTAAACGAATAGGCTAAGTTTCTAAGCTCGGATTCTAAGTTTCTAAGTCCCCCCCCCCCCCTTGATGCGCAACTGGTGTAGCTAGCGTCCTCTAGGAGGTATCTTAAAACTCATTATGGAATCCTCCTTCTTGCCCTCAAAAATATAACTACACCAAATATGATTCCTATATCCGCTTAACCTTAAATCATCACAAATTTTATAAAGTAAATATTTGTATAACTGTATGTCTTTAACCGAATAAAAAATGAAATTAAATGACATATTTTCTAGTCCACTATCTCCTGTTGCTGTATAGCCCCTTAGTTACGGTATACCCTATATATCCATATAGAAAATTCCCACAATAGTAAATACCAAAAGTGTTCCCAATATGGTGTTTTAATTAGACGTAGATTCACCTGGCAAAAAATATATTACCTAATTTTTCCTTGTATAATCAATACAGAAATACCTATTTCTGCTTTTTATAAATAAATACTAAAAGAAATAAATGTTGAATGACGAAAGAGTTTTGGACTTCCATTGTCTTTATTTGTTTTAAATCACAACGTTTCAACTAGTAAGTATCTTCAGGTGAATACTGATGATATTTTGGTAGATACGGGTCTGTCAATAATTTATTTTATAAAAAATAAAATTAGTATCTACGCTATATATAACAGATGGCGAAGACGAAGGTGAAAGAACTGAGTCCGGTTCTGTTTCTGTAGCCAACTGCTTAACGTAAAATATACCAGACTTCAACAGGGTTCCATTAATGACAGATGATGCGGCGAGTTCTTACATTAAGTTAACAACATAGTTAGATGGTTGCATGTAAATTTTTTAATAAATCGAAGCTGGAAATATATTTTTTTTAAAATTGCCTTATTTTATTAACCGCAAACAGTAATTTTAATAATGTTTATGTAAACGTTCAATTAGGATAAAACGTTCTTGAAAATAAGCCATAGCATATCAAAACCTAATTTCTGACCTGCATTGTGCAGTAGAAATTAAGGATTTTTTATCATAGCATAGCGACTACGCCCCCTAGCGATAGAACTTAAAAATTAATTCCAGTGATTTCTTTTGGGCTTATTACATAATAGTTTTTTATCCCAAAGTCGTAGCATGTATGGTTTTCGAGATAGAGCTTCTCTCCACCATTCGGGGATCACGCTGTATTTATACAGTGTGTATCAGCCAAATGGAATAAATTCGATAATACATACATGGGGACGTGTCCGAAGCAACGCTCGGATACGTCGATTTGTATTTCTAGTTGCGCATTTTTTTCAATAAAAACTTTTTATACAGGGTATGTCATGTAACAGTGGCCAATACCAACTTTCTTATTTTTACAATACCCTGTATTTTATTCAATTTTTGGATTTTTTAGAAAATTTTAGACATATTTTATGTACAATACCTATCCTATACCTATCTTTAACTGTTTCGGAAATATTAAGTGTTTTCAGATTTATTGCAAAAATTAACAACATACTCAAAAACTAATAAGCAATACTGTTTATTTCTTAATAATGTAAAAAACAAAAAAAAAAACATTAATGTAGGAGATGTTGAAAATACTCGCCGCGAACGTCTTGGCAACATCCTAATCTTAAATAGAAATTTCTTCTACCGAACAACTCAGGCGTGGCCGATCTAATCGCAAGCGTTATTCGTCTTCTTAAGTCAGCTAAGTCGAGGGGTTTAGTTTTGTCTACAATATTTTTGATATAACCCCATCAGAAGAAGTGTAATGGCGTCAGATCAGGGGATCGTGCTGGCCATTCCATCGATGTGCGATTTGGAAATACTCGGTTGAGGTACTGCCGGACATTGATTTGGTAATGGGGCGGTTCTCCATCTCAAATCATATCATATTCGCTGGAAGTGGGTTTGCTAGATCCGGATATAAGTTTGTCAATGTTAGCAAGACATTATTTTGAAGCAGTGCTAAATAAATATCGCCATTTAAATTGCCTTTAATGAAAAAGGGACCTATATGATATGATCTTAAACGATTCCTGTCCAAACCTTTTCAGGATATTGCGTATGTTCTTCTCTGATCCAATGAGGATTTTCGCTGAACCAATTGCGGCAATTCTGACGATTAGCGTGACCGTGAATTGTAAAGGTGCACTCATCAGAAAACAAAACATGTTCTAATTGGATCACATTGTTATCTAACATTGCCATCATTTGTTCACAAAAATACGTTCCCCTATCAAAATCGTCTTCCATGAGCTCATGAGTAGGTAGGTATCATTTTATAGGGATACATGTTGTTTTCTTGTATGTTCGAATAATCGATGAATGGCTAAAATCGAGCATTGGGGCTGTTTTTCGACTGAAAGTACGTGGTTTTTCTCAAACTCAAGCATGATTATATATATTATATAATTAATTAAAATATTAATAATTTGTTATCATCACTTATTGCATTGGCAGCTACTTTTTTATCTGCTTTACATGTTCAAGCTGGCGAAACGGCTTTTCTGTTTTACTAATTTCCCCTAAAATTTTGTGAAGAATCCAAAAATTGAATAATATACAGTGTGTGTGCTACATGACACACCCTGTATAAAAAGTTTTTATTGATAAAATGCGCAACTAGAAATGTCAATCGACGTATCCGAGCATTTTTTGCGACACGCCCCCATGTATTCATTATCAAATTTATTCCATTTGGCTGACATACACTGCACAGCACAGTATACTTACTAATTATTAGCAATCCAAGTCGACATGAATAGGTAATGATAAACCGATTAGTTTAAGTCTGACGTTGCCGTAGCAACAGATTTTAGGATTATGGGATATAAAAAACCACTCCCTTTGACGCTGTTATTAATTTATAGCAGAATTCGTTAAACCTTCGACAAAGCACGGTGTGTTAAAAGTTTTTTTAATAATCCGTCAAATGGATTTTCAGAAAAGCTGATTTTAGATAAAAGCAGAAAATAGAGTAGGTACCTACCTATGCAAAAAATAAACATTATTTGAAGTTAAAAACATTTTAATGTCCTTTATTATAAAGCTTTAGCGATGTAAATAACAATATCCCATTGGTGCATTTTTAATCATGGGCTTTAAATTTCGCAAAATCATCGGTTATTTTATAATAACTGGCATATTTATGATAGCTTTGATATAGTATTTATCATATCAAAAAGTAATGGCCGCCATTGTGATACGTCAAACATATTTGCCAACCTTTAATTTAAGTCTTTAATCCAGAAAACCCCTCGTTGACACAGCCAATCGTTGTATTGATGCGGGACGGATATATAAATGGCCATATATTTACATACCGGGTGTCCACGGAAGGTGGCTCGCCCCTCTAACTTTTTTGTTTTTCAAGATAATAAAATTCGGGGGATTTGTATACGACATAAAACTGCATTTTTTGACAGGTGACTCAACATTATGGAACTTCCGGTTTAACCGGAAGTGACATAAACTTTCGATTTTTAAATAAGACAGCTGGTATATTTTTACTTTTTTTGACTCCATATGACATTCTAAATACAACGATGTGTCACTTGTCACTTTTTGTCACCAAGAAAATATTTTTTTTTTCCAGATTTATTGTTTTATCTAGAGGGCTATTAATCCCTTAAAATCACTTATTTCAGTTCTTTAATCTTGGGAAAAATACAATTTTACTATTTTTGGTCCAATGCTATGTGATATGTAAAATTTAATCTTTAAAGTTGTATAACTAATTTTTTTTAAATGGCAACATGGTGGCTCGTCGGGTTAAGAAAAAAGAGGAATTTATTACGATTATTTTGATACCATACACTATTAGGTTTTAGAAAAGCTGCCATTAAAAAACTTAAAAGTTAACTTAGAACTTTCCTAAAATGAAGCATCTTTTGAGAATAAATTTAGATTTAAATGCATCAAATAGCCTGTGACCAGCAAAACTGATAAAACAAATTCATGCCTTAAAGAAAATTGAAATGCCAACAGCTTCTGCCAAAGTAAATTAGTTTGTTGTTTAAAAAGCATGGAAAATAATACTTTTAGAGGGAGTGAAAAAGTTGATATGTTATTAGTGTTTGGAGAATGTAGAAATAATTCAACCGATGCTGCACGACTTTACGCACAAAGATATTTTAATCGGCGTCATCCAACTCGGTACCCAAAACTGGTTCCGAAAATGCGAAATGAGCCTGACAATAATAACATATCAACTTTTTCACTCCTTGTAAAAATATTATTTTCCATGTTTTTTAAACAACAAACTCATTTACTTTGGCAGAAGCTGTTGGCATTTCAATTTTCTTCAAGGCATGATTTTGTTTTATCAGTTTTGCTGGTCACAGGCTACTTGATGCATTTAATCTAAATTTATTCTCAAAAGATGCTTCATTTTAGGAAAGTTCTAAGTTAACTTTTTAAAGTTTTTTAATGGCAGCTTTTCTAAAACCTAATATTGTATGGTATCAAAATAATCGTAATAAAATCCTCTTTTTTCTTAAACCGACGATCCACCATGTTGTCATTTAAAAAAAATGAGTTATACAACTTTAAAGATTAAATTTTACATAGCACATAGCATTGGACCAAAAATAGTAAAATTTTATTTTTCCCAAAATTAAAGAACTGAAATAAGTGAATATCTAATATTAGTATTCATAGCCCTCTAGATAAAACAATAAATTTGGAAAAAAAAAATTTTTTTGGTGAGAAAAAGTGACAAGTGACACATCGTTGTATTTAGAATGTCATATGGAGTCAAAAAAAGTAAAAATATACCAGGTGTCCCATTTAAAAATCGAAAGTTTATGTCACTTCCGGTTAAACCGGAAGTTCCTTAATATTGAGTCACCTGTCAAATAATGCAGTTTTATGTCGTATATAAATCCCCCAAATTTTATTTCATTATCTTGAAAACCAAAAAAGTTAGAGGGGGCGAGCCACCTTCCGTGGACACCCTGTATATACACGACGAAGATATAGAAATATTCCTCATGCAACCCTTTTAACCGGAAAAGCGTCAACAGCTGAAATGTGTGCTGTAGCGTGGAGATAGGAATCTTTTTCTTACACCTCTGCACTACCTACTTCTATCCCCGGATACTGTCTCAATTCATCGAATTGTAAAAAACCGGTTGAATCAAAAATAAGTTCCCATGTTTTTTGATTTTGTCAAATATTGAATTACTTAGTTGTTCTTCAAATATGAACCCACTTTGCTGTACAAAATTGGTAATTCCAGAGACACCTTAAGAAAAACACAACGGATATCATTATAAACGTAAAAGTGGGTATAATAATTTATTATTTTCTGAGCCCTGTTCAATCTGAGGTTCTCGCTTCAAACTAATCTCCTGTGTCGAATGAAAATGACAATATTGGAGACGACATTTTCATATAAATTTTATGTGTATTCTAAAATTGGCGTCGAAATTGCGGATTTATTATTAAATTGCGTATCAATTTTGAATAAGAAGATATATAACAAGGAAGGAGATTACTCTTGTTGCTGAGCGCGTAAACTAATAGGATTTTCAGATGATGAAATTATAAAACCTAGGTGAAGATTGTTTCCAGTTTTTTCATTATCTTTTAAGTTTTGTCTATATTGCATATTATTGTAAATAATTTATTTTATAATATGTATGAGACAGTGAGCACAGAATATTATTATATATTATACACCCTTTCGAATTTTCAAAAGAACCTCGTAATGCCTCATAAATTATTTTAAGAATATCGAAGATTAAAGATATTTTTTGATGAGATTACTTATACCGTCTATTTCAAATTTAAATCAAATAATGTTTCTCTAATGATTCGTTATAGTCTATAAGAAAACCAATTTTATGAGGTTTTTTTTGGGGGTTCCGTGAGAACATTTATTTGGATTTATGAGTCATGAGACTTTGCATAAAGTTTAAATAATTTACTAAATTTTATAAAATTGTACCGTGCGAGCAAAAATTATTTGCATCAAAGAGGGCCTTGCATCTAAGGACGTAATGCTTAGCCGTAGAGCTTAATACCTGTTGGGTGTCAGTAACTACCTGAATTAACAATCAATTAGTTATTCCGTCATCTTTGACAGTCGTTAGAAGTAATTTGATTCATCGCTAATTTTTCCAATTTCTTGAACAATTCACACAATGGGCTTTACGGAACAGCACAAAATATTCATAGTTGAAGCGTATTTTCGAAACGGGGTTAGAGTAAATGGTGAGTGGCAATACAATCCGGGTTTGTGCATGGACGATTTTCACGAACATTATCCTAATGTTGCTTTTATTGCTGGGGATTTTTATCATTGCCTGGAAAAAACCGTGGCTGTGTTTAGGGAAACAGGTTCTATACAACACAAAAAACGAGCAGGAAGACCATTTGTAAGAACAGTAGAACTTGTTGCAAGCGTTCGTGAAATAATGCAAAATACGCCAACAAATTAGATTACTTCGTTTATCCTCATTTAAAGAACACTATTTTTAAAACACCAGTTGCAAATTTAGAATAATTACAAGAAAGGATTATCCAAGAATGTGGTAACATTTCTCTAGAGATGCTGGTCAACACTTTCGAAAATATGAAGAGACGTGTGAATTTATTTTTGGAGCATGGCGGTGGCCAATTTCAGCAATTTATGTAATTATTTTTCTTTTTCTTTCTGTATATTATTCTTACTTTGTTAATTTTTTAAACAACAAAAATAAAATTGTATTTGTCTACTTATTTTATTACTCATTAGTTTGGCATATTATGTCGTAATATGAATTTGACAAAATTTGAACCTAGATTTAGTTAGATATATTGTTCCCATATCATTGTGATCTAAACCAAGCCCTACGTTTTTAAATCCAAGCCCTCTTTAATGCAAATAATTTTTGCTCGCACAGTATAATATGCTTTTTTTACACTTATGAGTAAATATTTTCCTTGTTTTGTAAAGGTTCAAACTAGTACATAGTATTTAAAAAAACAATTTTCATAATAATTTATTAACAATTCATAATAATTAATTCCGTATAATTTTGTGCGGAATTATTTTTTGAGATTTTATGAGAAACATCTGGATTCAGGCGTTCAAAGTAACTTGCCTTTTGCTACTATTTTAAAAGGATATAATTTTATACGAAACTCTCTTATGATATTATACTGTATGTTTTATTTTGCTTTATGAGTACAGAAATAACACTAACCGTCTGCACTTAATTTTATTGTGTACCACAACAACTGTCTTCGTCAGATGGTAAAAACTGATCAGAACCCTTACCATCTCAAGCAAAAAATTACTTTTTATGCTTCCATCTTATCAATTTTAATAATTATTACTCTTTTTGCACTTTCATAGTAAATTTCGTAATGACCAGTCAACTTTACGACTTTAAATTCGTAAATTTGATAGCGGGGACACAGACGTGACTCCGTTACAGGACAGGCAGGACATAAAAGAGGGTTTAGGGGCAGAAAACGATCCCCAAGTGCACAGCTACAACCCTACAGCCGGACTTCCTGCTGGACCGATGGCAATTACGTTTCAAATACTCCTGCAACTTTGCTGTTGGGAATTCGGATTAAATATTTGAAATTCGAATGGTTACAGTTAGTAACAACTTTGGACCACTTTAACTTTTGTGTATATGAATAGAATGTAGTTTAATTTGTCGAATTTCTGAATACATGTATTTTACCTCTTGAAATTGCCTCTCAGGATTTAGCAAAGCATGGTCGTGTTTATTAATTCATAAACCTATTGCACCCCCGCGCCCCGGGTTGCACTTTTCTCGGTAACGTTTTATTCTCACGGGAAGAGGCGACGACATTCCGGCCTCGTGCGAGACGAGAGTCTTTTCTGCGAGAATCTCGCGACATGAAAATTTTTTCGAGATTAAAGAACCTTACATGAACCTTTATCTATCTTTATATACAGGGTGATTCACGTTGAGTGGCCTATTAGATGGTCTCGAAAACAAGTAAAGTTATATTTTTAAAAAATTTGGTAGCGGACATGATTGGCTTTGAACTTTTAAAATATTATATTTCGACGTTTGTATCATTTTCGGTTATACCGGAAGTTATGGCCGACTTTGGGTTTTCAAATAAAATACCCTGTATATTTGAGCATTTTTGGATACCTTATTTAAACCTAAGTAACTTTTATTAACAATGATCTATACGTATCTCTAACCGTTTTTGAGAAATGAATTATAAAATGCATTTTTTATGTAAAAACCTTACCGAGATGAAAGTTCAGTAATTTTGAAATTAATAAAGCTAAACATTTAAAATTGTGTATGCTTTTAACTAAAACATAGATCTTTAGACTACATTACTTAAGCTTCATGTTCTGCATACAGGGGGTTTTTAAAACTGTGCCAATGTGGCCATTTAGATAAATGTGCATAAGTCAATTTTTGCAAATGGAACACCATAATTTTTATTTTAGTAACGTGTAGAGAATCAAATTGCCCATCTAAATGTTTAATATGTCAGTATCAATATTTTTAGTCGTTTTGGAATTATGAACAATTTAAAAAAAAATATCTTATAATAAGTGTTTGAGTTAAGTTCATAAGACATTATTTTTGTAAAGAAGGCTTTGACACCGATTTTTTTTGACATTGAGCTTTGTTACCAATTAGTGAAGTAGGCTTTCACTGAAATTATTTTAAAGTTGACACTTACCTTAGGTCTGTTGTCATATTCTAGTTTACATTACTTTCATTCTTTATAATCTAAGAATGGCAAATAATAATAATTATTCTAATAACGATATTTTAAATTTATTTTATATTCATGGAGAGTGTCTACGAATCATAAGCACAACATGCAGAGTGCTTAATGAACGATATCCACATTTACTACCAATTAGCGATAAACAATTTAGAAGAATTGAGGCCAATTTTTATAAGTTTGGTCATACAAAAGCCAAAAGGGTATTTCCGATGCCTGTTCTGAACTCTGAAGAAAAGCAAATTACTGTTTTAGGATATTTTTATGCCTATCCAGATGCCATTTTAAAAAAATAATGTCTTATGAACTTAACACAAACACATATTTTAAGATATTTTTTTTTAAATTGCTCATAATTCCAAAACGCCTAAAAATATTGATACGGACATATTAAACATTTAGATGGGAAATTTGATTCTCTACACGTTACTAAAATAAAAAATATGGTGTTCCATTTGCAAAAATTGACTTATGCACATTTATCTAAATGGCCACATTGGCACACTTTTAAAGATTTTAAGTTAAAAGCATACAAAATGTTAAATGATTACGATTAGCTTTATTAATTTTAAAATTACTGAACTTTCTTCTCGGTAAGGTTTTTACATAAAAATGCCTTTTATAATTCATATCTCAAAAACGGTTAGAGATAGGTATAGATCATTGTTAATAAAAGTTACTTAGGTTTTAATAAGGTATCCAAAAATGCTATAATATACAGGGTATTCTATTTGAAATATCAAAGTTGGCCACAACTTCCGGTATAACCGGAAGTGATGCAAACGTCGAAATATAATATTTTAAAAGTTCAAAGCCAATCATACCCGCTACCAAATTTTTAGAAATATAACTTTACTCGTTTCCAAGATCTTCTAATAGGCCACTCAACGTCAATCACCATGTATATGCTCTTCTTTTTGTACGTATGTAATTTACTTTCAAGAAAGATGTTTTAAAAAGAATTACATGAGTGATAATAACTCTTTAAAAAGTATGACGACTCATAAGAACTTAGGTGTAAGTTTTGATGAAACGTTAAGTTTCAATGAAAATATCGCAACTAGAATTTTATTGCTGCCGCATTTAAGACCATGGGCTTTATAATCAGACCGACCCGATATTTCAATAATGATGTAACATGTCTTCGACAATTTGATGCAGTAATATTACCATTATCAAGCTGAAATAGTGTAATATTATTTGGTCACCTCAATATATTATTTGGAGTAGGAAGTTTTTAAAGTACATGTTCTACAAAAGATTTGGATTTTACCCCGAGAAAGGCTGTAACCATCAAGCATTACTAAATATCTTTAATAGAATGTCTCTAGAGAATAGAAGAACTATATATAACATGTTTGGTGTATCAGTATATGTCTGTATAAGACATTATAAGGATAAAATCAGTCATACTTATGAAGATATCACAATAAAATTACATTCCAAAAAAGTGTTTTGTGGGGTACTGCGTATACCTACTTAAAAAAAATGTATATCTAAATAGTTTTAAATAATCTTCGACACCTTCTTTTTACAAGGGTTTTTTCTTCTTCCCCAGTTTATTTGGTTGGTTTAAACCACCTTCACGGACTTTTTCACATACTCAGTATGTTTTAACTTTTATCAATTTTCTTCATAATATTATGTCTCTTCTGCACATCAATTTTTTAATTCCATAAAAGCTCCATTAAGGTTCTACACCATTTTCTCTTCTGCTAAAACCATCAGCATTAAATAAATTTTCTGTCTCCTGATAATGAACGTTTCTACGAGTTTTTAAGGGTAGAAAACGATTTATCTCGATTTTCGGCAAAACTACAAGTCCTATGGAAAAACGTTAAATGGCAAAGTTGTAGGTAATAAAAAGATTTACAACTTTATTTTTGCACTTTTTATTTGCACTTTTTTCACATAACCTCCAAATTTATGTGAAAAATTCAAATTACTAAGTTTTTGGTTTTTTATTTTTATCTTTTACAAAAAATTTCTTTTATACACGAAATTTAGTGAAAACTTTCCTTTTTATGTCCCAAACACACTGTAATTTTTTTGATTTCAAATATTTATTTTTTAACCTTATTTTGACTTAATATCGAAAAAGCAACCTAATTTTTAATCGAAAATTGTCACGTCAAAATATCTGCTTTTATAAAAAAATCGAAGAGCCGTTCGTTGAAATCTCTACTTTCAGGTGGTGTAAAAAAATATACATTACTATGGTAAATGTTCTCAAAAAATGCAAAAAAACTCGAATCCGAAATTATTTTTTTTAATCATTATGTACAATTTTGAGCTATTTATTAAAATTTATATTTTAATTACTCGAAAAACGTAAGATTCCATGTTACATTGATAAGCAAAAACATTACAAATCCATAAAACATAAAGATCGCAAAAAACATGCGTAAATAGTTTTCATCTAAATATAAAAAGGTATATAGGATTTAAAGGGGAATTGAATTGAATTGAGAACATTTACCGTAGTAATGTATATATTTTTTAAACCATCAGAAAGAAGAGATTTCAACGAACAAAAAGCCCACCGACTTTTTTAAAAAAGCAGATATTTTGACGTGACAATTTTCGATTGAAAATTAGGTTGCTTTTTCGATATTAAGTCAAAATAAGGTTAAAAAATAAATATTTTGAATCAAAAAAATTATAGTGTGTTTGGGACATAAAAAGGAAAGTTTTCACCAAATTTCGTGTATAAAAAATTTTTTTTGTAAAAGATAAAAATAAAAAACCAAAAACTTGGTTATTTGAATTTTTCACATAAATTTTGTGGTTATGTAAAAAAAGTGCAAATACAAAAGTCGTAAATCTTTTTATTACCTACAACTTTGCCATTTAACGTTCTTCCATAGGACTTGTAGTTTTGCCGAAAATCGAGATAAATCGTTTTCTACCCTTAAAAATTCTCCCCACCCCCTTCCCGAGCTCGGATCGCCCGTAATTTATTTTTCCTTTCATTTTTGTTATATTCTCTTCCTTTTCCAATGGGTTTCATCCTACTATTATTTTTTTTCACTTTTGACCATTTTCAAAGGCTTCAGCCCTGGTCTATAACGAATTAACACAACTATAATTTATCGCGTCATTAAAGCAGGACATTCAGTAAAGCAAAAGAAAAGTTTCTGAAAGTTGACGATGCAGGAAAACATGTTATTCGGCCAATTGTTTACAATTTATATAAGGGAAACAGGAAAATACGGTGCCAACATTAGAAAATATACGGAAAGTTACGCGATTACCCTGATTATAATTACCAGTCATCAACTGTTTTTCAGCGGCCTCGAGTCTTAAGGTTTACGAATTAGTCCAATATCTCAGTGGATAAAATTTTAAATGGTAGAACTAAAAATCCGTTCAAGCCACAATAATATCTCTAACAGTAAAAAATCTTGGGGGATGATCTCTACATCATAGTGAAACATCAACATTTAGGACATGTCTTAGAAAAGGTCATCGCCAGAAATAGAAGAAGTATTTAGTTTGGGGTTAGACTTTATGACATAATAAAAGATAAATAGATAAATGGGAGAAATAGTCTGAAGGAAGACTATTTATAATAATTAATACATAACAACGAAGCAAATTCATATCTTAAAGATAAAGTCACAGACAAAGTTTTATTTGCTACTTACACAAATCGTTAATAGCATGTCACAGATAATAATATACCGTGCGAGCAAAAATTATTTGCATCAAAGAGGGACTTGCATCTAAGGACGTAATGCCGGGACGCCTGTCCCAGGAAGTGGGAAGATCTTATGGAATATGCAGGACTATTCTTAAAAAGCAGCTAAATTTATGCTGGTCAACACTTTCGAAAATATGAGGAGACTTGTGAATTTATGTTTGGAGCATAGCGGTGGCCAATTTCAGCAATTTATGTAATTATTTTTCTTTTTCTTTCTGTATATTCTTACTTTGTTAATTTTGTAAACAACAAAAATAAATTTGTATTTTTCTACTTATTTTATTACTCTTTAGTTTGGCATATCATGTCATAATATGAATTTGACAAAATTTGGATTTGGTTAGATATATCGTCCCCATATAATATCATAATCTAAACCAAGCCCTACGTTTTTTAATCCAAGCCCTCTTTGATGCAAATAATTTTTGCTTGCACGGTATAAGTCAATATAATTTAACCTGGAGTATACGAATATATAAATACCAATAAATTATTCTATAAAAACAACTTTTTAGGAACTAAATAATTCCTTTTTTAAAATATGGAGACATCGTTTAGGTAACTTTCAGCGAGCGCTTTGTAGTATATGCCTTGATCTGTCATTCCTTCAATATTTAAAATTGGGATGGTAGTTATTCTTCTCTCATCACACTTATGGTGTTGTCTCACCAATATGGCACTTAGCTTGCTGCTATGATAACTTTATAACTTATTTTCTTATATACTTTGCTTGTTTTTTCCATCATCTCTTAGCTCCGTTAGGACTGTTTGCACCTATTGTATTTCTTAGATTCCTTATTCTATTCTTCTGATGATGAATGTATTATACATACATTCGAAACATGTAGAGAATTTACCCGTCATTAAACCTTAAATCTTATTTTAATATACAGGGCCCGGCATAAGTCAGTTAACGGATTTGCATACAGAACAAAAAGAAAACAAGAACATACAGAAACATGGTTTATTGATTGGTAATTGAGATACAAAAGTAAAGACGGTTTAAATGTTAGTTCATTTTGTATTCAATCAAACGTGGACGATAACACTGGTAATTAAGTTTATTTAACATTCGACGTAAACTGCGGTCCGATTTGTCTAATTGAAGCGATGCACGAACTGCAGATTGTTTGGGTGTCTCGACAAACGTTAGGGCAACGAGATGCATGTTCTCTTCTGTCACTACCGTGGCGGGGCGACCACTACGCGGCGCGTCTAACACCGACCCGGTTTCTTGGAACTTCTTGTTTAGCTTGTAAACCATCTGTCTCGTAGGGACAACCCTGTTAGGATACTGCGCCGCAAATTCATTGAATATCGTCTCATAGTTAGCGTGGCAACGCAGGTACAGAGTCAACAGACAGATTCGTTCTTCTTTAGTGTACTTTATACGGGCTGCCATGGTGACCTAACCACAGTAACCGACAATCGTAAACTAACATTCGCTGCACTTCCCACCTCTCATCGCCCCAGTTTTCTGGAAGCGTTAACTGACTTATGCCGGGCCCTGTATAAGTGGAGGAAGACTTAAAGTGTCTTATTTCTTTCCCTAAAACATACACTCCACTTAAAGTATGGACTATTTCTTCAAGTTAAATAAATATTGATTCCTTTTTGTATTAAGTTTAAACCGATTGTCATTGCCATTACCACATACATGGGTAATATGATTATGTATTTTTAATAAATAATTTTAAAAAAGAGTTATACTTTTTTTAAATTACGGTATCCTTATGGAAATTGCCCTACGGCTAATAGTTCGTCTAATTTTAAACTAATTACTATATTTCAGGCTTTTCAAAGTTTTTCCTGGCTCTAAAATATTACAAACTAATAATAAACTAAGGTATGTAATTACCTGGAACATGGAAGGAAAGGCAGAGAAAGTAATAATTAGGTAAGTACTCTTGGTTTTTAAAATATTTATGTAAAGGCTGCAGTGTAATTTTTTATTATTAACAAAATAAATTGGTCAATAATATAATTTATTATTTTACTTATGAAACGTTTTTTTTTTGGTTAAAATTTTGACGGTAGGTAGTGGGTACCCTTTCTTGTACGGTAGAGAACAGCTGGTAGGTATACTGGGATTTATGGAAATAACGTTTGTTTTTATAATTTTATAAATAAGTTTTTCTATTTTGGATTTATAAAGTATCAGGTCAGAAGCCAAGGACGCGGAACAGTATTGGCGAAAACGAAAATTCAAAGGAGCAGCTTTTATGAATCAAAATTTCCATATATTTAATAATGCAAGTATAGACACCCCCTCTGGAAGCCTCTTATTGTCCAAAACAATCAGCTCAAACTTTATACTTTAATAAGCACGTAAGAGGAGTCATCAAGCTTTATTGAACATGGATAGTATTTAAGACAGTAGCCTTAAAATCGTAATTTAGTTTACACTTGAAAACGGTTAGAGATACTAACTAACCGAAACGTTGTGTTAAGTAACAAAATAAAAACAATGGAAGTCCGATAAGGGATTTTTTTTTAATAATACGTTATTGTCTATCAACTTCAAACGAACCACTTAAAACACTTGCGGCTAATTCGAGAAACTAAATTACCCATGCTAATTTGAGACCGCGACCAATGCATTGCAATCGGTATTCTACCCTCAATTCCTCCATAGTTTCATCAAAAGCATATGTCATTGATAATCATCATTTGTGCCCATGACTAGTGACATTGAATATCAATATATAAGAATGGCGGATGTCCGAGAAAAGTTGACAACCCAGTTTTAGACGTACTGGAGGTGGTTTGGCCGCCATTGTGGAGTTGATAGTAACTCTAACCTTAAATCTGTCGTTGTAATGCAGCGCCTCGGCAACAGATGTCTCAAATTCACTGATGGGATGTCGTGGTGTTGCCGCATATGGTATTTTATTAGAATTATTAAGGATTCAAGCATTTTTAACCGACAATAAAGTAGGAGCTTCTCAATTCCAGCCGAATGTATGTATTTCATAATAATATTTATTTTTTACAAGCGGATGCGAAAATTAACTATAAATAAATATGAGATAAATTAATTCATTAATGAAAAGTGTCTTTCGTAATGGGAAATTCGAATAGACAAAATATTGTGTTGTGTTAAGCCCGCTACTTACTATTCGTATTCGTTGATTCGTTTCGGTAATGCGATTCGTCGGTTTATTTCGTCAATTCGCGCTTCGACCATGCGACGCATTACATCCTACTCATTATGCGTTGATTCACTTCGCTTCGATGATGCATGGAAATTCATCCATTATGCGAAGTGCGACCAAAAAACTTCAATGTCAGAATAAAAATATACTGGTCAAGTTTACTACGGTTATCTACTGTTTAAAACAAACATTTTATGTTTTTTTTTATTGTCGTTAGTAAAAATAAATTGTGAAGAAGAAGACCTGCTTCTTCTCGCTGCAGCTCAAACGTGTTATGTGGTTAATTCGAATTTAATTAAAAAGAGAAAAAAAGAAGATGGTGGAACCAGTCTTTATATAAAAGCAGATCTCGGTAACGGAATATGTATATTCTTCACTAAGCAATACTTCGTGAATTACAGCGACTGCGAGTTAACGAAGTAACGAATAGTGAGTAGCTGGCTTTAACGTTGAAACTTGTTATTTAGTAAATAAAATAAGTATAGTAGGTATTATTTATGTTTTTAGGGGTGGTAGGTATAACTAAAATAGGCTTTATTTCCTCGAAAAATAGCAAAATACGTAATACCTACACTAAATAAAAACAAACTGGATGTTTCTTAAGTAAGAAAGTAAAAACCTACTTATTTTAACCATTTTGAAAAGTAGTAATAATTGCAAATAAAAACCAAGTTATACAAACCACACGTCATTCATATTTTACCCATCATAATATACTGTTGTGAAATAATAAATTGATTAAGGCGACTTTGAATATGTGTGCGCGCGCGCATTCCGATGCTGAGCGAGTGAGGCCGATGTAGTGGAACCAATCACGGGCCAGGCGCGATCGACGAGGAGTCGCCGCAGCAAGCAAGATAACCGGAACGAGACAAGCCGCAAAAAAGTACAAAATATTTTATATTCTTTCCACATGAATAACGCCATTGTGTAATACTAATAACCTAACAACATAATAAACGTGAAACCAACAAACCCGAACAAACCCGAACAAACCCGAACAAACCCGAACAAACCCGAACAAACCCGAACAAACCCGAACAAACCCGAACAATGAGAGTCGTCATTTAATTCTGTTAGAAATAGAAAACATGACAGTCAATATGTTTTCATGTAATTAACGTTGGAACGTCAAAAGGTTGAAAATATTATATGCTACAAAGCAATTAAAAATAGGGAGATTTTTAGGTCTAGACTATACCATAGGTAGGAAAATAAAGGTAAGCTACTTAAATCTAGGATGGGTGTTGTAGGTACTTATTTATGTGCAATCAAATTTTACGATAAGCTATAAAAATAAAAAACTAATGCAGCAAGTCAAACAGACAGGCGGCAACAATGTTTGAATTTAGCAGTGAAAAGGCTTTTCGTTAGTGACTGCATCAACACGCTTTATTGTTGGTGAACTCATTGTGCCATCTATGAATTTAACGTAGCAGATTTAGAAAATCTGCTTATATGGCCTTCTTATAGTTTGATATTCAATGCTAGTGACATATGCAAAAAAGTATCTATTATGTCACTACAAATAATTAACAAACTCTCTCAAAAAATTGTTTTCTGTAGCATGTAACAGTGATGCAAACATTACATTAGTGTAATAAGTATGTTTCCTCAAAAAACTTCCTCGCAAAAAGTGTATCTAATATTACGTTGCCTTCCCTACTACCCCGGGCACATACTGTAGATTTGAACTAAACAATTTTATTAAGAAAAGCACCATATTGGAGCCCCAATTCCTTAGAAAATAAACAACCTATTTTAAGAAAAATCCCTCCAAAACTTAGTTTATTATCCGGACTAAGCTCGCTTTCAAGCTGTCCATCGAAACATATTATGAAGTGCTACGAAACTTATTACTCTCCAAAAAAGTCGAAAGGAAAAGCTCACGTGGGGTAAGATAAGATGGCGTATATAGGAGACGATTTCTTTTCAAGCGTTAAAAAGAACATTAATCATTCTTGACAGGGGCCTGCCGTCATACAATAATGATTTCTTGAGGAGATTATCTTTCTAATCGGTCAAATAATGGATTTAGCTGTTCGCTCGGGCCACTTTACTAAAAAAAATGCAGGAAAAATTACATTAAAAAAACCTTAATAAAATTAATCTGTTTATTAGTACGCGCATAATATCAAGAACCGAACAAGTTTTAAATTATTTGATTCAACCGATACTAGGTGGAAATCCATAATTATTATAGTACCTATTATGGGATACAGTAAAACAAAGTCGAACTTGTAAATTTCCACTATACTAACAAGAAAATTACATGTGTCCCTAACACTGTAGCTTCGTTAGATGACAATGATTTAATAAAAGGTGAAAATAAAATGGATGGTGCAATAAAATAAATTAGTGAAGATGTAAATAAAACAGTGGAAGGGTTACAATAGCGGGAGAATCCAACAGAGGGTTTAAAAAATTAAATAAGGTACAATATCGGTAATTTACAAAACCTTAATAATTACCGTGCGAGCAAAAATTATTTGTATCAAAGAGGGCCTTGCATCTAAGGACGTAATGCTTAGCCGCAGAGCTTAATACCTGTTGGGTATCAGTAACTACCTGAATTAACAATCAATCAGTTATTCCGTCATCTTTGACAGTCGTTACAAGTAATTTGATTCATCGCTAATTTTTCCAATTTCTTGAACAATTATTCACACAATGGGCTTTACGGAACAGCACAAAACATTCATGGTTGAAGCGTATTTTTAAAACAAGGTTAGAATAAATGGTGAGTGGCAATACAATCCGGGTTTGTGCATGGACGATTTTCACGAACATTTTCCTAACGTTGCTTTTATTGCTGGGGATTTTTATCATTGCCTGAAAAGAACCGTGGCTGTGTTTAGGGAAACAGGTTCTATACAACACAAAAAAGGAGCAGGAAGACCATCTGTAAGAACAGAAGAACTTGTTGCAAACGTTCGTGAAATAATGCAAAATACGCCAACAAATTGTATAAGACGCCTGTCCCAAGAAGTGGGGAAATCTTATGGAACATGCAGGACTATTCTTAAGAAGCAGCTAAATTTATTTCTTATAAAGTGCAAGTATTCCAAGAAATACAAGCCGCAGATTTTGAAAGACGCAGGAATTACTCTCAATGGTTTACCCAAAATTTATTGGAAAGAAATGATTTATTGGACCTGACAAATTTTAACCTAGATTTAAACCAAGCCCTACGTTTTTTAATCCAAGCCCTCGTTGATGCAAATAATTTTTGCTCGCACGGTATATGGTCAACAAAATAAATTTAACAAAGGTGAATTATTTAAATCTAATTGATCATTAAGTAACAGGTCCGTATTTTAAATTTTATTTATTTCAATAGATTCTAACAAATTTAGTTTTAAGCGTTTGTTATCTGGTGAAGGCGAAGGTAAATAAACTTAGTCTGGTTCTGTCTCCGTAGAAAACATCTTAAACAAAAATGGACTAGACTTAAACAGGGTGGCTTAAATGACAAGTGACGGCGAGAGCTTAGAGAAAATTGTCTTTAGCAGGAATCATCCATACTTATTGTATTGTACAAGAATTTTATAATCACAGGGGCAGCCACGCCCTGCCAGGTAAAATATACGTGACGGTACTAATCGTGCGTCCCCGCAGTATATCGGGTCCAAGCGAGCCTTAACCACGGCTCTTTGTTTTCTTTATCAGACAAATTGTAATGCGCAAGCGTGTAAGGGAGACAGAAACGCATGCTACTGTAAGGAAAGACAAAGAAAAAGAATCTGTTGTGGCTAGAAGCCAAATAAAATTTCGATGAGGTTCCGACGAACATTTCCATTTTGCAGAAACGTGTAAGAAGAAGAGCCTCGGAGTTACATTGCCGAGCAGTTTTTACTTTATTTCTTAGGAAAATTTGCATTGCATTGCCTATAGTAGGGGAGAGCCACCAACAGTGGCCATCCTTTTTTTTATTTCCACGTATTTCAAAAACGTTTAAGAAATGTATGCTTTTTCCATTATATTTGACTACATATACGATAAGGCTGTACAAATATGACTCTATTTAATTTTAACAAGTATAGGATCTTTTCCTCAATATTTTTTCAAAAACATACCACTATGGCCACTGTACCTGGTTTCTCTGAAAAGCATACTAAAGATTGTTTTTAAGTTGGTAATAATAATAATAATAAGACTTCATTCAAAATCCTTTAATTAGGAAATTTATAAGTATACACATCGAAAAACAAAAGAAACATGTATCAAATAAATGCAAAATTTTTTATTTAAATAATGTAAGCCACTCCTTTATAAATCTAATAAAAAAAACTTTCCACACCGAATTTCAATGTCGCGCTTATTACGACGAAGCCGGCCATTTAACTGAAAGTATTCGGCGCGCCACGTGCTGGAAACATACTTAAGCACGGACACAAGAGAGGGCGCTAGCGGTGTACGTTTTGTAAGAGAATATTCACTGGCGGCCACTGTACCTGCCATGGCCACTGTTGGTGGCTCTTCCCTACCCTATTTATAGCTTAACTACACATTTTTTATAATATTAAATGTTTGCATAAACCTAAAAACGTATAACTCTGTCATCAAACAAAAGAGGTAGGCACGTCAGTTTTCAATTAATTAATTATGAATTTCAGAAAGGAAGGGTTGCTCTTAATTCTCCCTCTTCACATTTCATTGCTCTTAAATATTTACCTGTTATAATTAAATTCTTAACATAAAAAACGTTCATGATGGATTATTTCAGCTACAATTTTAGGCCTTTTATTTTTAATTAGAACGTTAGGATAAAGGAATTATTACTTAATAAAATTATATTGCCAGTTCAAGAGATATAAGATTATAATTTGTTGATAAATTCCGTATCTTATTATATGGAGAATAATCTACATAATGAAAATATAGGCAAACCTTTTAATACCCGCATAAAAGAATAATTATGCTACTACAAAAGTAGTACTTACATTATACAGTTCTAAAGAACAATAATATACACTATTGGCAAAATCGAATCTGGGGTGCGATATCTCTAATGCAACCAAGAGAGAAGGCACATATGGACAAAACCTTCAGTTAAAAAGAGACACCTAACCACTACTACATCCCTACTGAAAAGGGGGATATGTGGACCTTAACCGATTTAAATTTAGTAACAAAGGAGCCTCGATGGAGCGAGTGTCTCATTTTTTTGTCGTGCGATATTTTTACGATGTTTTCATTTTTATATCATGTTTTTCGCTGTGACATTTGTCAATACAACAGCGGTATAAAAGTTAATGTTATTTATTAGCCTTAAACCTAAACGAAATAAAAACTAATATTCTAAGAAAATAATGATAATCCCAAAAAATTAAAACAATAAATAATACCTCCTATAAAATAAAAATAAACTCTAAAATAAAATAAATTTAATATAAATTCTTGGGTACTCTCAGCTGTTAAATACCACTTGATATTATTAATTTTTTGTTCGCGTCAATTTTTTTTTCCTTTATTAAATCCTTTATTAAATTACATTTGTATACACCACAATATAAAAACAAATCAGCTAAATTATTTTCACACATATATCATACATTTTTTTCAAAAAGCACCCAGATGCAAAACATCTCTATGTGCAATTGTGCATAGCAGTTTTTCTTTGTTTTTTTTTTTAAATAATAATTAACATTTATATGTAGGTACAGTTATATAATGCAAATATATTTCAAACTAAAAAACCAAATAGTTAACAAACAATACATAAAATATATAAAACAATTATCTGAAAAACCTTTCAAATTGATGAAGATTCTCAAATATTACATTTTTAATTAAACACTTGAAACTTATTTTGGAGCAATTTCTTACTTCACCGGGCAGTAAATTATACAGTTTGGGACCAAAATAATTAATGTATCTTAGATTAAGATTATTTTTACTTATTGGTAGTTTGATTTGTCTGTTGTTCCTGGTTCTTGTTTCATAAGTATGATCAACAAAAAGTTTTAAGTTACTTCTAGTGTGTACATAAGAGCAAATTGTAAGAATATACATTGATCGAATGTTAAAAATGTCGTTATCAAAAAGCAAATGTGTTGGGTACAGTCTATTTGTTTTGAAAATAATTTTGAGTATATATTTTTGTATCATATTTAATTTGTACAGGCTGTTATTATATAGTCCACCCCACACCAATATTCCATATCTTATAATTAATTCCACAAATGATCTATAAATTATTAATAGTGTCTTCCTATTTAAAAATTGTCTTAATAAGTCAAACTTATGAATGAGTTTGCGAATTTTGTTGGAAACATAATCAATATGTGGTTGCCATTTAAGAAATTTATCGATCACAATTCCAAGGTATTTTATAGATGAAGTTTCTTTAATACAATGATTATCTACGACAATGGAATGATATTGTGGTCTCTCTGCACTAGTAGGTGAAAAAGCTATGTAGTTTGTTTTTGATAGGTTTAACGTTAGTTTATAGGTTTGAAGCCAGTTCTTTATTTTTGCTAAACTATTTACGGTTTTATTTTTTACATTGTGCCAGGTTTCTCCAGAGATAACAAGGGCCGTATCATCTGCATAAGACACGGTTAAGCCTTCGACATGTAATTTTAACAATGAGTTGATATAGGTTATAAAAAGCACTGGTCCCAAGACCGTTCCTTGTGGAATGCCAATCTTAATTTTTTGTTTTTTACTCAAGATATTATTTAACTTGACCATTTAAGGTCTTTCTGACAAGTAACTTGTAAACAACCGTAAAGCTATCCCTCTTATTCCACATCTTTCAAGTACATTAATAAGTTCGTTATGAGGCACAGTATCAAAAGCCTTGGCAAGGTCTAAAAATACGGCCAAACATTTTTTATTTGAATTTAAATTGTTGACAACTTCAGTTATTAATCTGTGCATTGCGTCCTCGGTATTGCACCCCTCAATAAATCCAAATTGGTTTGTAGGTAACACATTATTGATCTTAAAAAAGTTAATTAGTCTAGTTTTTATACATTTTTCACAAACTTTCGCAAAATTACTAATAAGGCTGACAGGTCGGTAATTATTTATGGAGGTCTTGAATACATTATTAATTTAAAATAACAGTTAATACTTCGCAGGAGGAAGGCTTGCTTTATACAAAAATATTTATTCGATGTATCTACTGATCCCGTGACTGCTTCGACCGAGTGCTCTAAATAATGGAAGGTGGGAAGTAGAGGATAGCGTGTTCTCTGTTTAACGTGTTAAACGCTACTAATAATCTCCGTCTGATGCGTTTATATCGGCACCCTCGATACGAGTTTGCCAATAGTGTATAGTATAGATTCTAATTCCTCTCGCAAGATGGATTCCAAGTCACGTGACACTCTGTCAATTCTGGTCTATTGAATTTTTATAAGTTGGTATGAATTCCAGGACCGGACTTATTATATTATACAAGTGATACCTTGTAAAACAATTGATGCAATAGTCTCATCGGTTCTACCGCAAATAATTTTTGCTCGCACGGTATTAAATCATTTTCCCAAGTGCAGCCTTTTACAGAAACTACGGTTTCTTAAAAATCAAAAAAAAAAAAAAAAAATTAATAATAAATTGCAGTTATGTGTTCAAAAGAACGATTTATTGTTTTACACGAAACATAAACATTTATCAGTTTGAAAGAAAAAAAAATAAAAACCATAAAGTGGCACAGTGGACAAACTTACCCCATTTAGTAAATTACAGTTTATTTTTATAAGTGAATATTATTTACTATAAAAAGCTTTTTAATATCAATCAGAATAGTTTTTTTCCCTGTGACATCTCCGGATTAAAGCTCCTTTTATACTGGGATTCTGAATCTCGGAATCCGGAATCTCGGCTTCACATTTACGTAGCGCTTAAGCAAAGCGATTAGACGGGCGTCTTCTTGGACACAGAATCGCGATTTTAAATTTGGGAATCGCACTAATTTCAGCCGCTCGGCTACGGGATTCGAATCGGCGACAGGTCTAGCATTGGTTTATATGTAAGCATTTTCACTGCGATTCTCGTTCAGTAGGCCCTTGCCAGCTCCGTATTAAGGGTCGTTTCTGTTAGGTTTACGAATAAATAATTCAATATAAATGTATTAAAAACTATTTTCAACACTGACAAGTTCATATCATCAATACAGGCACGTCCAAGCTAATGGGATACTTCGGCAGAAGAGTATTCCAATAAAACAATAAAACAGGCACACCGGGTGGAAGTGGCTAAATAAATTTTGTCTTTTAAGATAAATGTGGAGCTTGTCAAAAGACCGAATACAGTTAAAAAATGTCTCAGAGTGTTATCTTAAATTTTTATACAGTAAAACGTATCCTCTTGCTGTATTACGTTCGCTGATTATTGGATGAACCCACATTCTATACGTTTCCTAAGTTTTTTCTTTTTTTTATACACGATCTGATAATAATATAGCAACAGCGCTTCTTCTACTGCATTCATTTTAACACTAAACAGAAGCGTGCGGCCCTGGAATTAATCGCCTCTCCACAAAATTTCCGAAACCGCGCAAGATTAGAAAATAATACATTCCGAATCTCGTTAGAATTCATGTGAGATTCTTAATCCCAGATACTGAATCTCGTATTCAGAATCCCAGTATAAAAGGAGCCTTAATGGTGTTCTTATTTAGCTTATTTCTTTATTAAATAGTTTATTTGTGATTAAACAAAGACTTTTCACAGTCGAGTTGCGCAATAACGCGTTATAGAGTTTTTTGGTGCAATTTGGTATACCAAGTATTATTTATGTCTGTCAGTATATTTGTTAAAAAAAGAGTTACTTAATAATGCAATTTATTCACTGATACAGATTATTTTCTTACAGCTGGTAATCGTATAAGTCGCTGTATATATCAATTACACGGCGCAGATTTTCCGTAAAGCCGCAATAGTTCAAGAAAATCTCATTTACTTGGTCGAACAAATCTTGTGCAGTCAGTTAATGCGATTAGTTACTCTTTTTTTAATTCGAAGCACGAAGCCGTAACCGAACCGACTTTGAAAGGGGTATTTAGTTTAGTGTCAGTTGCGATCATTTACCAGAAAACATTTATCGAAATACCTTTAAGTTTAGTTGTAAAATCAACTACGTTTTAACACGTATCATGTTATATGATCATAGACATGTACTTTTAGATAAGCAAACAATAATCAAAGGTAGTGATTTTAAGGTTAGAAAGGTGTTTTTAATGTATTATTTCTAAAATTGGTTTAAAAATTATTCGCCGTTCTGATTTTAGTTCGAGAAACAAGAGAGCAACTCAATTAAACTTACCTTATCAAATCAAAAAAAAAAACAGCAATCTTCGATGTTATCGCGAACCTAACCTTAAGCCAATAATGGTAAGGTAGTAATTAGTTGGTAACATTTAACAATTTGGTAAATGATAAGTGTAAAACAATATTTTCAATCACAATTTCTTGATCAAGAATTTAAAAAAGTTTTCGGTACCAGTCACTGTTTATAGCACAAACACAATTCGCTTAACTACAAGTACACAAGAACCAGAAATGCTAAATATTAAATACCCACCATCAACAGTGACCGAGTTCCCTTTAGTTGCTTTTAAATAGCAAGCTTAGCACAGATTTTTTCTCCTCCCTTGCCGCGGTTAACTGCGCCAACCGATATTTAACATACGATTATAGGACTTGTTCGCGAAGGGTTCCTTTAACAACAGTATAGTAAAGATTTTTCCTTTGCTATGCAGTTTAAAAACAGTAGAAACAATTAAAAAGACGCCATGAAAGCAGACATTTTGAGAACATAAGATCAAAGCTTTATAACGTCATTCCATTATCCGCGGTATTCTTTTATTTGTCAGCCTCGACCGATTATGTTAGGTTAGGTTAGAGTGGCAGACCTCTGGTATTGTCCAAACAGTCACACGTATGGATATAAGCACCGTTGTGGTACCATACATGTTCCGCGGAACCTATTCGCATCAGCTTCCTGATCGTTAACGCGATGTAGACCGTAGAAGAATCGTGACAACTCATTCAAACCAGCCACTGCTGTTAATAAATTTAGTAAGTCGACCGAGTTGCAGTCTGTTCACTTCACACAGGCCATTAAATCTTTTTCTCGCGAGGCCGGGACATTCACACAAGAAATGCTGAATACTTTCCTCCTCTTTTTAATTTCTGCAACTTCTGCAGAAGTCGTTAGCTGGTATTTGCATACATTCGGCGAAAAGGTAATGTCCGGTGACGGCAGTGATATTTCTTAGGTCCTTCCGACTGTAATGTAATAACGCTGCGGTTTTCCTGCCGTCAAGTAGGGGGCCACAAATGCCTGGAGATGCTATAGGTTATCAGTTCTGTCCATCTGCTTTGCGCAAGTTGTTTATCTATCCGATCTATCTCCTCTTTGACTGATCCCAGTGGTCTAGCCACAGTATTATCTTCTAGTTCGACAGACATGCTTGCGACCTCCCAGGCGACCGATTATGTTGCTAACTTTGTTGGTATGCGCACAAGCCCTCTGCAGTGAACTGGTTGTTTCTTCTTTTGAAAGCATCAAATACTGTCTGTGTTTAGAACCATATTATCGGCATCGACGATCGACTTGTTTGTATTTCCTAAGTTTGTACCTTGGTCCCACACGAGTTACAGGTAGTTCATGTACATTGCTAGACCATCTTGTCATTCCTTCAAGGGGTCTGGTGAGCACAATTAGTGTTGTTTCTGGCAATGTATCGGATCATGAATTAATTTGTTGCAAAGTCGTCAGTAAAAAGCCCAAGGTACCAGAGCTTTAGCTCGACCATCATGCGTTTCTGAGAAAACTTGCTTTGCGAATCTCTTGTATTATTACGTATTGTTTTATCAAGGGCGGATCCAGAAATTAATTCTGGGGGTGGTCACGCGTAGCGTCGCAGGCGAAAATTTTTAGAGGTTTTTAGAGGAAGAAGATGAAACAATTAAAAATATGATAAACCTTATTTCTGCCGAAGCTAAAATGATATCCGCAGACCGACCATTAGTTGAGAATCTCTTCGGTTCAGAGGAAGTGTCCAATTTTGCGACATCCGTGTGTGATTGCTGGCCTTTAATTCAAGAAATTTCAGACATTGATACTCCCGATGAAGGCACCAGACTTGCTAATAAATTAAGAAAACTTATAGTTTGCACTAAGGATATATTACAAAAGATTTTAGTCTCGTTATTGCTAATAAGTCCTCATTCAATGACTACTGAGAGGATTATTTCCCATTACAACAAATTAAAAACGCCAGGAAGAATTTCATTAAATGAAGATACAATGAATGATCGCCTCTTAGTGTCATTGAATGGAGTTGGAACAGCCCATTTTGATCCAAGACCGTCGCCGAGTTTTTAATGAAAAAATAACGTAGGTTTAGAGAACCAACTCCTGAAATATACAAAACTAGAGATTTTATTAGTACATTTTTTAGAGATAATCCTAAATTATAATCTTTTTAATGAAGTTCCTTTTACAATGAAAATGAGTAGGTAACGAGTTCCTATTTGCACGACGCCTCAAAATAACAGTGTTTTCAATTTGTAGAAAAAATGTGCACTGGGTTATGAACTCACTCTTTTTGACTCCACAATAGTTTTTACGTATGTTGAAATGTAAACCGCCCAGGGGGGGGGTCATGATCCTCATGACAGCTCCCCTGGATCCGCCCTTGTGTATTATGTTACTTTACCTACTGCTCACCGGTATTCTTTTCAAGTCTGGATAACTTATTTATGGTTAAGATTCAAAAAGTGCAGAATTATTGCATTTGTCTAGTAGAAAATTTAAAAACCACATATATATTTAGTATATTTATACATCACAAATGCATTCAATATAATTAATATAACCTTCGTCTTTAAACACAGGCGGTAAATCTAGGGCGATCAGCAAAAACTTGTCATTATTGATTTCTGTTAAAATTTCTGATATGGACAAAATGTAAACAATTTAGTTTCCTTATATTACACGTCTATGGTGTTTCATTTTGAAAAAAATGTATGTTTGATATGTCCTCGATTTACGAAATGCTTTTTCTTAAAAAATAGAAGCAATTGCTATCGTTTGCTTAAAATGTGATGAATAAAGTAAGGAATTGCTTTTTTTAGTGTAGCGATTGCTTTCAACTTTTTAAGGTAGGTCGACCCCTGCATCATTTGCTTTTTAGCAACCAACTTTAGTTCTCCGCGGCATACACGTGCGTTGCTCTTAATTTGTGTCTTCAATTATGGCTGAATATGTGAACGTCCGTAAAAGAAAAATCTACAGTACGTAAAAATTGCAGATATGATGATTTCAAAAAGTTATATCGATTTGACTGTGAAAATGTGAGTGGTTGGCAAATTATTTTTTGACTAATACTGGTAAAAGGCGAGGGGGTGCACTGTCGCCTTTAAATAAGATAAAAGTCTTTCTGTGGAAATTGTCGGATCCGGGCTTTCAAAATTCTGTAGGTGAAGAACTCGGTGTTCACCAAACTACTTTCTGTAAGACATACACTTCTGTAATGGATGCTGTTTTGGAGAAGGCCAATATTGTTATTAAATTTCCCACAAGTGCTGAAGCTGTTGTGGAAGCTAAACGGTTGTGGTCAGAGAGATTTATTTCTGTTCGTTCAATTTGTGAACGAATATCAATTGCTTGTCTTTAATTTCTTCATCACTACTATCACTTTCCTCATTTTCACTGAAATCTGCCATATCACAAATATAAGTTTCCTATTTTCCAAAAAAACGTAACAGATTACTATTGTACTAAATAAATAGACCAACGTTGTTGTATTTACGTCAACTCTTTTTGCAAATTAGGCACCAAACTGAACATGAAATCTATAATCTGACCAAGTGGATAAGCCACGTCTGGGTGTTGAATAAGCATTTGCTACAGAGGTGTAAGAAAAACAGCAAATGCTTCAAAATTTTATTCCTATCTAGATCTAGCAATTGCTTTTATTTATAGCTTTTGTTAGTCAAGCAATTGTTTTTACTAAAAAGTAATTGCTTTAAGTAATTGCTTAATTTTTATTAATTACACTGAGGAAAATCACTCAATACAAGTATTTTTTTGAATATATGTGCATTACCACAAGAAAAAATCCATTTATCCCTAAAATATTTCGTTTAGTCGCAATCAAGGACGTTTTTTTGACAACAATATTGTTACGTGTGCTCAATGCTTTTTTATGGTAACAGAATATCATATAACCATAACAATATGTATCCAATAAAGTGTTTTTAAAAAGTTTTTTTTTTTAATTCCTAAGAGGTTATCTTATTACCACAAAAATAAAAATAAAAACTAACCAATCTTTAATACCTATCTAAAATATACCTTCTAGGAACTAAACAGTTGCTTTTTTAAAACATGATGAAATCGTTTTGGTTCATTTTATTGCCATTTGCAGTGTTGTTAGTTTGTTTGGTGGATTATAGTTTATAGTGGATGTTTGATGGCCATTGATTCGATAAATTTTTTATATTTTAATAATTTCATATAGGGTGGTGTACTTTTAGTGCAACGTTATATAATAGGTGTTGTGGCGGTGTGTCCCCAAATTCAGGTAGGTACAATTATTTTACCAATAATTATATTTATTACTTAATAAGTAACTCATGTTTATCACATTACTCTACTTAGATACCTACAAAAAATCGTTGACTTAGGTGAGTCTTTAAATTTTGTTAGGCGAGAAATTAATTTTTTCAGAAATACAATACAAATTTAGGGGATAGAATCGGAAAACAATCTGAGTTTTTGAGATATTTCTTCCCCGTTTTGTTAGGTTTTCTGATACCTATTAACAAAAAAAATGGCTAAAAAGGGTCATGTTCCTAGCAGTTTGTTACTTTCAGATCAGTCAGATCCTCCCGTTATTAAACAAAGTTTAACATACAATTTTTATCAAAAATACTGCCCCAATAAGTGCAGAACGGAAACTTAATGACGGCCATGATCGGAATGAATTAAAAAATATAAGTAATAAATATAATTATTGGTAAAATAATTGTACCTACCTGAATTTGGAGACACACCGCCACAACACCTATTGTATAACGTTGCACTAAAAGTACACCACCCTATATAGAATTATTAAAATATAAAAATTTTATCAAATCAATAGCCAAAAACATCCACTATAAACTAATCCACCAACCACAGCCATTTTGGCGAAAAATAAAATTATTTTATAGCTGGCTGATTATTTTTAGGAGTAAAACCGATACTTTTCTAACTACACGACCTCAATTAATCAAAAAATAATTTTTGTTTACCACTGCATTATATATTTTTTATGGCAATAGAGTTGTCTTTTAACAGCAAAAGAATAATATTTAAAAAACGACCATGTTGAGGTTAAAAAGTCATTTAAAAAAAAATAACCTTGTAGCGACAACAGAGTTGTTTTTTCGGCGCCTATTTAATGTAGATTTCTTGCTACTGCGAATGGATTTCTAGCTACGGCTAATAGAGTTTTCTCTCAGTGTAGGCTAATTGTATTTTGTCGCACTATTATTGGAACACCCTGTATGTCTTAAATGGTCAATAATTATGCATGTAATCAAGTTTTCAAACGAAAACTTATCGTTATTTGAGATCTTCTAATAAGCCACTTAAAATCACCCTGTAGATGTATTAAATATGTTCAGATTATCTCGTGTCAGAATAAAAAAGTAACAAAAAACGTGGAATTTTATGAAATTCTACTCCCTGTTCCTTATTTAAAAAATTTCCCGTATCCAGCCTTTTGGCTAATAATTTGTAAAGTAATCCCATCGAACCATATACGTTGTATAGGCTTGTTGTCTGGGATTACACGCGCTTCCTTGCTGGAATTGTGATAAATTATGTAGAGGACAGCAGCTGAATATTGATGAGATAATCTCAATGAAAATGTGATGTACGTTTAGTGCCGCTGAGCTTTCAGTTTGGGAATGATAGGGCTCGTTTTTAACGGAATAATTTGACATAATTTGGGTTTATTTCGATGCTAATTTTGTATTAAAGTTACTTGAAACCTTGAAGTTTTCTGAAGGGACATGTAAAAAAGTTGTCGGCTAAATACCCCGAAGAACACTCATGTTTTAAATTTGGTGTTTTTGATAAGAATATTTTTAAGTTTCTACAACATAGTAGATGGGCCACTGAAATAAGAGTAAATAATTTTTTTTCACATGAAGAAGAGATTAACCATTTTAATTTAATTTAATTTAATCTGACATTACAAAGTCATTATCTTACAATTTTAAGGTAATACAATCAACTAACAGTTCATAATAGTTATTTATGTATCAATGGTACTAAGTAGATGATTATGCTCTGAGGGCGACAGTCTTACAAAGCCGAGGGCCTCTGGCCCGAGGGTTCGTAAGTCGCCCGAGGGTATATACAGGGTGTTCCTAAATTAATGGTACATCCGAAATTAGGCGATTCCCCGAAGAACACTCCTGTTTTAAATTTGGTGTTTTTGATAAGAATACTTCTAAGTTTTTACAACCTAGTAGATAAGTCAATGGAATAAGAGTAAATAAGTTTTTTTCACATGAAGAAGAGATTAACCATTTTAATTTAATTTAATTTAATCTGACATTACAAAGTCATTATCTTACTATTTTAAGGTAATACAATCAACTAACAGTTCATAATAGTTATTTATGTATCAAGGGTACTAAGTAGATGATTATGCCCTAAGGGCGACAGTCTTACAAAGCCGAGGGCCTTCTGGCCCGAGGGTTTGTAAGTCGCCCGAGGGCATATACAGGGTGTTCCTTAATTAATGGTACATCCGAAAGTAGGCGATTCTTTGGCTTATTTCATAAATAAAATGTTATATAAACATGGGACCGAAAAAGCTTCGTTTCCGAGATACAGGGTGTTAATGGTAATTAAATGGGTTATGTGTTTCCAGGAATGTGCATTAAAATGATTTTTATTTTTTACTCGAAAACGATGCACCGCAAGAAAATAAGTCAAGAGACCGAATTTGCTCTAAATTAGACGAGAATTCCAAAAATAATTTTTATTTAAAGAAAAGGCAGTGGCGCACCATTTTTTTCTTCAAAAATATTAAATGCAAGCCCCGCACGGACGCCACTTCTAAAATTTTAAAAAATTATTTTACACCTTTCGATGCTTAAAAGAAGTGTACCAAATTTCATAAAAATATCTAAAGTGGTTTGAAAATGGAAATGACAAAATATTTATTTAATTAAAATGTTAACACCCTGTATCTCGGAAACGATGCTTTTTCGGTCCCATGTTTATATAACATTTTAATTATGAAATAAGCCAAAGAATCGCTTACTTTCCGATGTACCATTAGTTTAGGAACGCCCTGTTAAGTACCCGTGGTGCATACAAAATTTTATGTCATACCAGTTCGTTTTGAATAATATATATTTTTTTTTAATTTAATTTGATTTACCAATTTTTTATTTTTACCTGCGACATTACCTTGGCATTATTATAGTATATTATTTAACGAGCGTATAATGTAGGCCATAATAAAACGGGGATGAAGTTTACGGCACGAGCCAAAGGCGAGTGTTGTAAATCATCCGAGTGTATTATGGTTCATTAGACGCGAGTCAAATAATACTATACTTTATCTAAAACCATCCATTTATACAGTGCCTGAAAAAAAGTTGAGTTCATATGGAAAATATAATAATTACACTTGTTGTTTTATGATAATTACACTTGTTGTTTTATGATAATTACACTTGTTGTATTATGGATAGCATAATGCTCTTATTATCAGAAGTATTATGCACCTATTATTAAATGGTTGTAGATAATAGTATATTAACGTACACGTTTTATAAAGTATGATTTTATAGCACGCGTCCATGTTAAAAAACGAACCGCTTGCGGCGAGTTTTATAACGGGACAAGTGCTTAAAACTGCTTTATATAACACGTAGGGTAGAGCGCTTTAAGAGTGCGCACTTAAAAACAAACGATAACTGAAAAAAAAAATATAATAATAATAATAATAATAATAATAATAATAAAATAAGTCATTTGCGTACTCTTATATATACGTGTCTGTAAGAGTACGCACTGGTATATTTTAGAGTGCGCACCAGGTTTTAAATGCATAAATCACATCTGTATGACCCAGTGCCAGAGTATCCAGTATATTTTTCATGCCACCATTGAGAACATGATGAGCACTCTATCCAGTCCTCTGTTATTGGTTCTCTATATATTTCGTGGCATCCCGGGCAATTCCACATCTTCCTGTTCGAAGTGGATTTTGGCTTTTTTGGATTTGTCTTGGTTCTTAATGTACTTAGGTTGAGTTCAATCTTTCTTTTTCGTTTTTTTCTCTCTTCTGCTTCAACTAACTGATCTTTAAATGGTGAGCTGGTAATGATTTCAGACTAAAACGATGAGAAATTTTGCTGCTTTCCGCAAAGTCAAAGGCTAGACTTCTTAACGCTCTTGTCGTTAATCCATAAAACATATTGTCTATAATCTTTATATATTTACACAGTTCATCTTCCATTTCTTTTGTCAAGGTGGTATCATAGCGCCCTAAATTTGTAGCTACTGTGGCTCTTTTCAATCCTTTTCTTAACGTACTTTCTGCCATACCCAAAGATTTGACTACCTTTCTTTTACTCTTACCATTTTCATATATTTTTTTGCTGTCTCAAGTTCTTTTTGGGAGCACAAAGATCGCGTGGATGTTCTTCTTAGTGTTGACATGCTGTAATATGAAATTTAAACTAAGTTTCATACATTAAAAACAAAACACTAGGTAAATCTTAAAAGATATAGGGTTTGCAAGAGTACGCGCGCACTCTTACAAACCTCTTCTTATATTATGTAAATTATGGACTAGAAGTCGTATAAACAACTAATTTCTTGAACTAATATTACAAGATTTCAACAATATTCGCTAAAACATCAATAATTATATTCGATTCCTAAAAAGAGAGTACAAAATTAAAACGTACCTAGGACCTTAATTATTCGTGTTTCTGACGTGCACTTTTTTTACAATTACTTTCACGTTAATTTTGACAGGTATGAATTAAAAAGTAAGGTTAATCTTGAGTGCGTTCCAAAATAAATCCCGTGCGCACTCTTATCGCCCGCACCCTCTTAGAGCACCCTACCCTACGTTATACTATTTTTTCTAATTTGTAGTTTTTTCAATAAAAAACACATATTTAAAAAGAAAATAAATCGTTCAAATTTTGTAAATTTTTATGTCTAAATTTTATATTGGTAATACTATTTTTTATCATAGTAGCCTCTGGACAACAAAAATTATTTTGCGAACTGTCATTTTTTGATTTATTGACCCATTTTCACCACGAGATTCTAAAGTTATTGTAGCGATATGAGATTTGAATTTGGACGGAATACGTTGTGTGATCCTTGTACATTCGGTACATATACAGAGCGTTCGGAAATTCGGGCGATTTTGCTACTTTTTTTCGAATTTCAAAAGACGTGATTTTACGTCACGGCATTGCAATTTAGTATAGGGAAGATGGAAAATTCAAATAAAGTTGAAGTTAAAATCGACATTGGGAGGTTAGTAGATTGAATTTTGGGTAGGATTTGGCAGAAAATGATAGCTTGAAGCCTCTACAAAAGATTGATTTATAAATTTATGCAACCAACATACATGACTGTTATCCACACAGAATAAAAAAGTAGGTTATGAAGCTATTTTTCTTCTGCGAAAAATGGGTTTTCTTGTAAATCATACAGGCCGCGCAAGTCAATGAAATAAAACGTTTAAATGTTACCAACATCAAATAAAGAAAAAACACGTATCGAAATAGCTTCATTACGATACGCAAATGCGTATCGTAATAGACTTGTTACGATACCAGATAAAAAAAAATATCTTATACATATTAAAATGAATAGAAATAACTGAAATAGCACGAATTGTACTTAATTATATTACTTACTTCTATGTTAATTTAAATATATTATTATACTAAAAAGATGCACCTAGGTAAGTTAACACTTGTCTGTGCGTAGAAATGTTGCTGACCATGTGTTATTTAGTCAATTAAGTATACAATTTGCTAAAGGAATAAAATGCAAAGAATTATTAATCAATTATCAGACGAAGAAATAGATTATAATTTTCATTAATAAACTCCTTACTCATGCGTGAGAATTTTCTCTGTGGACATTTCAACATTCTATTTGCTACACTTCGAGTTGTGTTATCGTGATAAACATAATTTCTCAAAGTAATATCTTTATACATAATATAAAGTGCAAGTGTATGGAAATACAGAGATCTGACACTACACATTTTGATTTGGTATAGTAGTCTGGTAGGGTATCTTTTATTTTTCTTTAAAATTATTTTTAAAATATAGTTTTGAGTTATGTTAAAACTGTTTGTATATAATCCCCCTACCCCCCCCCCCCCTCCCCCCCAAACCAATATACCATACCTCAGCACTGATTCAACCAACGATCGATAAACCAATATTAACAAGTTTTTATTAAGTATGCCTCTAATTTGATAAAACTTATAAATAAGCTTTCTAACGCTCTTAGTTAAATAAGTAACATGGTTGTCCCATCATAGGTTTTGGTCTATCATTATTCCCAAGTATTTTACACAATTTGTTTCATGAATTAGATCATTGAAACCATCAATCCCTAAGGAGTTATAATCTGGACGATTTTCATTAATTTTTGAAAACCCTATGTATTGGGTTTTCATAACATTCAAAGACAATTGAAATTTATCCAACCACTTTTTAATCAAGGACATATAATTTTTAATATTTATTTCCATAACCATCACCTACCACCAAAGATCACAACGCTGTCATGAGCATACGAAATAATTTTACCATTTATTTTAAGAGATAGTAAAGAATTGATGTAGGTTATAAACAAAATCAGACCTAATACAGTCCCCTGGGGAACACCGATTTTTACTTTCATACCTTCACATCCATTTACTCTAACCAATTGCCAGCGGTCATCCAAGTAGCTCTTAAAGACATCTAACGCCACGCCACGCACACCATGACATTCAAGTACATGTAGGAGTTTATCGTGAGGCACCGTGTCAAATGCCTTCGCCAAGTCCAAGAACATCTGTCCCGAATCAAGATTTTTGACAATTTCACTTGCGACTTGAAACATGGCATCGGCAGTACTCTTTTCTTCCATAAATCCAAACTGATGTTCATTAATAATAATATTATTATAATTTAAAAAAATTACCAGACGAAATTTGACGCATTTCTCAAATATTTTTGCAAAATTGCTAATTAAACTTATCAGTCTGTAGTTCGAAATTATTGGCCTGTCACGCGTCATAAAAATTGGACTTACTATATTTTTAAATTCTTTAGGAACAATTCCTGTAGCAAGTTGTATATTTTATTACTTTTACATATACGCTATCAAAGCCGGGCGCACTGTTATTTTTTAGTGATTTTATACAATTTACAATATCATTCTCAGTGACAGGTGTTAAGAACATTGACTAATCATTCAGTGGCAAACTATGTCGAAAATCGAAAGGTTCGGAGATGTTCTCAATCATTCTTATGCCAATGTTGGAAAAATAGTCATTGCAGAAATTAGGCAGTGTTTTATCATTATTAAACAAAACTCCATTTCCATCAGTGACTTGCAAAACACCATTTATTCTTTTCACTTCGTTTGTTGCCTCAGATATAACTTCTTAAATTTTTTTCATAGTATTTTGATGATTTAAGTTAGTATGTTTCTTTTAATAGCCATGTGTAGTTTTTTTTAGTAAATTATTTAGTTTATTTTTATAAGTTTTGTACACCTGTTCGAGTTCAGGTGCAAACTTGGCGACAAGTCTTTTTTTCATAATAAGTATATCTAGTTTTTATTGATTTAATTAAACCATAGGTAATCCATGGTTTAATTTTTTTACTTTTATTTACACCAACAGACACCATAATACACTCTTTTAATTGTGACATAAATGTATTTAAGAAATTAGTGGTTGCAACCTGTGGACAAGTCTTATTCAACACATCCTTCCAACCCTCTCTTTCCATCAAAAATTTAAATTGATTCATATTAGTATGCTTATACAGTGAGGACTTAAAGTCCGTCCCCCCCCCCCTCTAACTTCTAAACCGTTCGGTATATTTTAATGAAATTTTGAACGATAATATTTGAGCAAGCACTTTTTGACATACCAATGACAGCTTTAAATGTCAAGATGACAGCTGGGTCCGCTTTTGGAATATTTTTTTAAATGGAACACCCTGTATATTTTTACATTTTTAAATTCCACATAAAGGTATAATTATTTTTTATTAAATGCATTATTAGTCTATACTTCATAGTTTCCGAGATATTGACTCTCGAAAAGTGACATTTTTGAACTTTGACAGCTTATAACCTTCTAACAGTACGTCTTAGAGCAGCTTAGGGGCTTACATGTCCCTATCTTTAATTTTTATTATCTTCCCAAAAAAATCAACTTCCGGTTAAACCGGATGTAACTCGAAAACAGAAAATATAGTTGTTCCGGTTTAACTGGAAGTTGATTTTTTTGGGAAGATAATAAAAATTGAAGATAGGGACATGTAAGCCGTTTTGCTCTAAGACGTACTGTTAGAAGGTTATAGGCTGTCAAAGTTCAAAAATGTCACTTTTCGAGAGTCAATATCTCGGAAACTATGAAGTATAGACTAATAATGCATTTAATAAAAAATAATTATAATTTTATGTGGAATTTAAAAATGGAAAAATATACAGGGTGTTCCATTTAAAAAAATATTCCAAAAGCGGACCCAGCTGTCATCTTGACATTTAAAGCTGTCATTGGTATGTCAAAAAGTGCAAGACTTGCTCAAATATTATCGTTCAAAATTTCATTAAAATATACCGAACGGTTTAGAAGTTAGAGGGGGGGGGACGGACTTTAGGTCCTCACTGTATGTATGTTCTTTCGCGTTTTATTTCATCCCTTGATCTCATAAACTTAACATTAAATGATTAGTGATTAGTCAGGTAACAGTTTTTCTGTTTTACAAATGCATGAAGAACCTTCATTGGTAATACGAGTGGGCCGCTGTATATAAAGAACATTAACCATGCCTTGCCAAAACTGTCAGATATTCATTATCACCATCATTTTCCTCCAAACTAATGTTCACACTAATTTCGCCTATAAGTATTTCAAAATCAGATTTATTTTTATTATTTAAAAAAAAAATTGTCAATCTAAGTTAATTTCCAGATCATCTGACATATGCCAAAACTTGGCTGATCCCAAAATCCCTGGCGTCTAAGATGGAGAGAGATATAATAACCCACAATAAATATATCTCCCTCTTTTATTTTCTTATAAGGAATCTTGTGCCTTGGCCAGATCCCAGATCACCAAATCGTGCAGCGATTTGCAGATTTTCACCCGTTTTATTTTGTCTGGCCGGTTAGTACCAATCGGGTTAGTCCTTTGTGTTTACTACCGCTACCAGATACCAGATGGCAGCTGTTTTTAATACGGTTTTCTTTGTCGAAATATTAACTTTAAAATATATTTCTATTATAATTTAATTATTGCTTACTATTATTCTGATTCTAGATCTGGCCAAGGCTTTTGATTCTACAAATCAAATTATTCTTGCAAAATTTAAATAAAATATAGGATTTAGTTTCCAAATTATTTATCAAGTAGATATGGGAGAGGGGAAAGGGTTAAAGGCAGGCGAGGGGGTCCGGCTCCTTTTGACCAATCATATTAAGCCAGGCTAAAATTCAAATTGCCAGTTTCATTTTTTGTAATAAATAATTCTGAAATTTAAAGATCGCATCAACTGCCAGCTATTGTATACCGAAATGGGGTTAAATTTCAAAACAGCTCGCAATAACTAAGGTGATACACCATGTGTCACAGCCCTAAAATACGAACGCGAATTCATATTGAAATTTAAGGGGCCTACGGCCTGTTTCCCAGTCGGGATTATTAATAACCGAGATATTAAATTTAAATAAGTGAATTATTAGGGATCGTTGGCGTTAGAGTAGATAAATTATGAAATGGAGCTTTTCTTTAAATTAATTAATGTGGTGTTACGAAAATTGAAACTTGTATAACACTCTTAAGGGTATTGACTACGCTAGTTCAAAAATATTTGATGTTATATTAGAGATATACGGCACAAGCTGTAGTCGTTTGCATAGGGGACTGTTAGCAGTTAAAAATAGTTTTTATTTCTCCGAACCGTCAATCTACAGAAATGGATAGTCTTGTTTTGTGTATTACAATGTCAATTATTGTTTTAAGTGTAAATCAGATAAAATGTATAACGAGGTGTTTAATTATAAAGGTTGTACATTTTGTGCTACCCTTTTATTTTTAGGTGGGTTTAATTTTTATTGAATCTCAAAGTTACTTGTCATCTTTTATTTTTATTAGTTTCAGTATGCTTTACAGCATTCAATAAAAAATAATAATAGTACTAATTTATTAAATGCAAGTACTACGTACTACGAACTAATGGGAATTTATTTGAACATTTAAAGACAAAAATAATTCTTTAAAAAAAATACTAAGATAACAACTAATTTAAATGAAAATCTAATGTTATTTAATGATATGCTTAAACAATCCTCCGATAACTATTTTTCATTTAGTACCATTAGTACCACTTAATCATTGTTACTTTTTTTAATATTGCAAAACATGTTGAAACTAAAAAACATACAGCGTGTGGTAACTTTTGACATTATCCTTATAATTTTTACTGATAGTTTCATTGAGGTATATCTTACAGCCGTATTTAATTTTTCAGAATCCTATGAAGAAAAAAAAAGAAAATAACAAGGAAAAAGCAAAGACAAAACACACAAAAACTTCTCTACAAAGAACATCCCACTTCAGTAAACCAAAAATACTGCTTAATCAGATATACAAGGAACACAAGCCAAAAAATCTCCAAAAAACTTAAAAACCTTAGTGTCATTCCTATACAAGTCAATAAAAACAACTTACACAAACACATATCCAATGCTAAAATATAAACTGAACACAAACTTTCACAAAGTGGGGTTTACCAAATACAATGCGATAACTGCGATGCTATCTACACTGGAGAAACAGGTAAAGTATTTTTCACAATAAATGGTTGACTTCGTTTAACTACCTGTAACGTTTTGCAAGAGCTCGGCCATAAAAATGCAAATAAACTGTCGGTCAGGGTCCGATTATAATTTGTAATTATAGCAGGTAGTTTTAACTATCTATATAGGATATTTATTTTCATGAATATAACTTGGACACCAGTCTTTAAAAACACAAAACATCTATTATAAGAAAACAAAATAAACCAGGGTTAGCCGATCACTTCATAAAAGACAATCACTTAATCTCTAACAACATAAAACCCATATACATACACAATAAAAGCAGAAAACTAAACCTATTAGAAACAATAGCTATCAAAATAGCCGTAAAGAACAAGTATAATGTTGTAAACACCGAAATACCTTCAGGCGCTTCCCTAATTCTTAACAACACACTAATTAAGACAAAACATGCATCTTCTATACTTTAGGAACAATAGGAAAACCCACAGTTGACCACTCAATCATTCCAATCATAATTATAATTTTATGACATGTTTACATTTACCATAATAAGATATAAATATTTTTGTAATGTCACGCCGAATTTAGTATCTTCTTATTCTCCTTTGAAAATGACCCGCAAGGGTCGAAACCATAGACACTTACCTTTAAATACGTACAGCTTATCTCCTGCGCACACAAAAGTTACGTTTTATGGGCGAAAAAATGCGTTCGAGCGTACGGTTTACCGTTTCGATGCCTTCCCTCCCAGCAGAATTGGGCATGCGCACAAACCTCTTGTTATTGGCCTGTCCTTCTTTATTGACATGCTCAAAATACACTCCAAAACCGGCTAGACGTCATTTTTGTTGTTGTGTGTTTGAGTTTTCGCCGTGGATTCCTTTTGTTTATTGTGGGTATTTAATATTGACGGATATCTAGTTTTTGTCTAGTTTATTGAATTGTGTTTGTGCTTTTAGTGACTCCGATTGGAATATAAACAATGACTAGTAACAGCCGTTGAATTATTTTGTTATGCCCAAATAGGGGTAAAATACCGGGTATTTCGTATTTTCGTATTTCGTAAGTATGGAGTAGTGATGTATCTTGGTATAGACCTACTATTTTTCGGGCAATATATTGCTTAAAAAATTTTAAAAGACACTTTTCTCTATACTTATATTATATAAAAGAAAAAAGTAGATACCTAGGTATGTTTATATTAATCCAAGGATGAAAGTATTCCACGGGACACGTTCTCGGGCAAAAACTTTTTTAAATTCTTGAACAAGAAATTGTGCTTGAAAATATTTTACACGTACACGTACGTTTTTTCCAAATTGTAAAAATCAATACAAGTTATATACCAACTAAAATTTTACTTGAGGTTAGGTACGCGATAACATCGAAGATTGGTTATTTTGCTGAGTTTGTTTGCTTTTTATATGCGATTTTATAAATTTTATAATTTAATTGATTTGTTTTCTTTCTTTTTAAACTAAAAATATGACCACGAATCATTTTTAAACAAATTTTAGAAACAAACCCTTAAAAATGATTTTCTATTTCAAGTGGCGATTGACGGGTTTCTTTCAGACACCTTCACCATCAATGCTGGTGTTCCTCAAGGGTCCATATGATCCCCCACTCTCTTCTTACTGTACATTAACGACCTTCTAGCGAAAACAGAAAATCCAATATATAGCTTTGCTGGCGACAGCACACTTATCTCATCTTTTACTTTGAAATCTCAATCATCGGCTGCTGACGCACATCTTCGCAGACAACATGAGGTATCACGCGCTCAATAAAGACCTGGAAGAAATTTTGTCTTGGGGTGACAGTTACCAAGTCGAATTTAACGCTCAAAAAACCCAGGCAGCAGTTTTCTCTAAGAAGGTTAACATTGCAGAACCCGATATCGTTATGGCAGGACACGCAATTCCACTGACTTCGTCTATTAATTTGCTGGGTGTCAACCTGGGAGGAAATATGTCTTGGCATAATCACGTTGTGGCAATCGCCAGGGCAGCTTCTAAGAAGCTCGGTATACTTTTCCGTACCAAAAAGTTGTATACACCTCAACAATTTTTGACACTCTATAAAGCCCAGATTCGACCATCACTGGAATACTGCTCTCATATCTGGAGTTCTGCACCGAAGCATACCCTTCGGTTGTTGGATTCCATCCAAAGGAGAGCCGTTCGTCTAATCGGCGATCACGAGCTGACTCAGAACCTCGTCAGCTTAGAACATCGAAGACAGGTTGGTGATTTGACTCTCTTCTACAGATATTTCCATGGCAAGTGTTCGACAGATATTGCCCGCTTGATTCCACCTAGAGTAATGCATAGCAAAAACACACGACGAACCACTGCCGCCCATCCCTATGTGGTTCAACTTAGTACACCCCGAACATTATTGTTTCAGAACTCTTTCATTTGGAGGACGTCATCTTTGTGGAACGGCCTTTCTGAGACCGTGTGTCCAACCGAATATAACCTCCAACGATTCAAGAAAATCGTGAATCGCTTTCTTCGCACACGCACCGCTCGCAGAGCACCTTAAAGGATTTTTAATAAAAAAAAAATTCTGATAGGTTTGCAATTACTAAAAATGCCAGAAATATCTACCTACCTTATTACCCAACTTGATCAAAAAATGAGAAAAAATTCTAATTTTTTTACAAGAATTTGGGGCAAATTTTAGCTGTTTACACGTAAAAATAAATTGGGTCAAAAGGTCAACTTTTACAATCTCTTGAGCAAGAACTTGAATTTTAAAGCCCGGAACTGTCTATTTTCCCATTCGTCAAATGATAATGTTGCAGTGCGCATGTCTAATCGTAATCTTAAGGTAAATATCTATGATAGAAACACGTATCCTCTTCTTCTAGTCCCGTATGCTTCTCTTGCACGTAGAAGGCCTTTGTACGACTAGGATATTGTTTTCAGCCTGGCGAAATATAGATCCTGCATCTGGTATCCCGCACCAATCCTTAATGTTACGAAGCCAGGAGTGCTGTTTCCGTCCTGGTTCTCGTTTTCCTCTGATCTTGCCCTGGAGTATGAGTTTTGGAATAGAGTATCGTTCTCCCCTGAGGATGTGTCCTATAAGTATAACGTCTTCCGTTGTTTAACGATATTTAAGAGTTATCTCTCTACTTTAGCGATTCTGAGAACATCGTGATTCGATACATGTTCGGTCCACGAACACGTAGGTTCCTACTAAGTTTTATTCCACGTTAATTTTTATTTGGTAAAAATACCAATAAAAGAAGTGAGCTTAAGCGGGTGAACGTGCCCCTGATTTGGCGCCACTTAATTAATTTGTTCGTTACATACCTTCTAAATACGGTCATAAAATAAACATCCTGTAAAAGCATAGTCGTGCACAAATTTCCAAACCAAAACGACAATAAAAAGTAACTCGGTATGCAATTATGCCACTTTTTCTTTTGTGCCAATTTAAAACAATTTTCAAAAGAACGACCAACAGCATATAAAGGCAAATTGTTTTAAAATTGTTTTGTAAGTTAAAACCGTCAACAGACCGCTTTAAATATTAAATTGGTGCCGATGCGCCCAACTTCGGGAATTCCTATTTGCATGAAGAAAACTTGTAAGTTTGGCTTTTATGTTTTTAAGTTTCCTGCCGTTTGCCGGTTTAGTTTGTTTTCGATTTGCCTTGTTTTTGGTAAAGTTAGATAAGGTATTAATGTTAGAGGGTTTTCTCTGGAAAAGTACCAACAATTCTACTTGGGAATTCGTGCAAAAGTTAAATTTGCGATTTGAATTGTATAAGTAATAGTTTGAATTAAGGTAAATTCAATAATGCATTTTTGCTCAAATTCAGTTAGGCACAGGGGCGGGGGGTTTACAGATATGGTGGCATCGAGACCCGTACAATTTTAAAAATATCTAACGTTTTTACATTCAAGCGCTCTTTGTTGCTGGTGTTGGTGCAATTTTTGGGGCCAATCCACTGGACGATTATTAAGCAACAAAGTCGTCGAAAAATTGCTTGAAAACTTCCTGGCAATCTTTTTGCTCAGAAACATTCATTAGACGAGTAACAATTTTGTTGTCAACCAATCCATCTCTCTTCAGCCAGTCCCATCCACTGGCGAATCCAGGGGGGGGGGGGGCGAAGGCTCCCCCTCCATGTAAGACCTCCAAAAAAATGATAGCTAAAAAAAAATCATCAAGATCTTAGATTTAAAACGGAAATGAGCAATGAAATTTAATTATATTTGTCCAGTCGAACAATATACCTGCCATAAAATTTTATCAGGATGATATCTCCTGTTCTGTGGCAAGTTAGAAGGTGACCAATATAATTAAAACAATTATAAAAACTGATTAATACTTTCTGAATATTAAAAAAAAATATTAGCAACAAGAGTTTTGAACTATACAGTCCATCGGTTCAGTCCAAAACACAACGTGAAGTGTTCGATCCGATTCGCATCTGGCCTTTCCGGCGGGATCTGCCATCTTTCAACGTGCTGAATATTTTTAACTGCACACGCCGGAGGCCCCGGCGGGAACTGTACTCGACTGTACCGTGTAGGGCGGGAGAAATCCTTGGGGTTCGTCGACGACAAGGATATGTGTAATAACAAATATAATTGTAAGACAAAGATAAACAATATTATGTTCGATTTAGGTTCGATAAGCTTCATATCAACAGTGGTGTTCATTCGTTGTGCTTGTTAATTTTTATAGGAAACTAAATTTAAAATTTAAAGGAGTTTCCAGCTGGCAAATATCTAAAACTGGCAGCTAATCTAGCTTCGGAAGGAATAGCGCCGCGCATAATGGTATTTTGGTTTTCTATTTTGTGCCTAATTAAATTCAAAAGGATATTAAATGTTCTTTCATCCATCCTAAAGTAATTTTTCATTTATTTCTTTAAGCAAATTAATGTAAATGATTTGCAAAGTTTCTTCTAAGAAACCACTCCTTAGTCCAGAACCTCTTCTTTTTTCTTTGCATTTTTGCAAATGAAACATTATAGTTGTATTCAGCGTATTTTAATTGCTATTGCCTAGCGCTTTCGGCCCATTATAAGGCCATCATCAGGGCTTAGGTTCTAAAAGAAAAACACAAACAAGAGTAAAAACAGCTGGAACAAACTACGTTAGACTACTTACTCGTCAAATTATGTCCAGGAGACAAGAAGCATTTTAAGAGGTATTTGAAAATTTTAAACAAATTTTCCCGGTAGTTGTTTCAAATTGTAAACAACACCTGACTGACTGATATTTGCATTTGACACATGGACACAAAGTAGTGAGGGACATTTCAGATAAATGTTTACAATTTGAATGTTTTTCAATTTGAAACCACTACCAGGTAAATTTGTTTAAAATTTTTTAAATATCTCTTAATATGCTTCTTGTCGCCTGGACATAATTCGATGAGTAAGTAGTCTCACGTAGTTTATTCCAGCTATTTTTTACTCTTGTTTGTGTTTTTCTTTTAGAACCTAAGCCCTGATGATGGCCTTAAAATGGGCCAAAAGCGCTAGGCACTAGCAATTAAAATACGCTGAATATTAATATAATGTTTCATTTGTTAAAATACGTACAACCGACTCTCCTTTTCATATTTGCATTTTTGATTTCTCTGCATGTTCCATACTTAAAATTAATACAGCAGCCAATTTCCTTTTTTTCATTAGAGAAATCATACTCCTTCAACTTATTTTAAACTACACCTATGAACTTATCTTCTTCGATATAGTCGAGAGACTGACAACATTTATCTTTCATCAGATGTGAACATGAAGGGCGAAACGAGCGGGATCATTCTCGTCTTGAGATCGGAACTGTGCGTCTTGGTCTGCAGGCCATACCGTAGCGTGAAGGGCCCGCTTTACTTTATATCCATAGAAATCAAATTGTGTTACCAGAAGAAGTTTTAGACCAATTTTCCAAAAAACACTGTAGAAGACTTCATTTACGAAATATGCTGTCTTCTGATGGAGGGTAATGCACTATTATCATTTTGTTCGTTCCTGTACATTGCTCGCGGCCCGCCCTCGCGCTATTTACGAATTTTCTGTTAATACTGTAAAATATGTTATTCGATTACTTTGATTTTAGGTGCAACTAAACCTAATTTGTTTGTCCGAGGTAATTAGTTTATTTTTATTTATAGCAATATACTTTATGTTGTTAATTTTCTGTCATTGTGTCTCATACCATAAACCATATCTTTATTTATTCCTATGGTTGACCCCTCTCCCCCAATAAAAATGCCAAATCTGCCATTGTCTTGCACCTACATATTATATTTCTTTAATTTTTGTTGGGTGCCCCCCACCCCTTAATTTATTTCTGAATCCGCCAGTGGTCCCATCCAATGTTCTGGTATCCATAGATGGCACATGTGATTCAAAAACGGTATATTAAAATTTATTGACAACATCGTTTGTAGGAGAGAGGTGGTGAAGAGCTGGGTGGGGTTGGGAGTAGAGATTACGGTGCATTTACCTTTAAATGTAACCTTGCTACTATACAGCGTGTATTCGGAAGTTCTTATCAAATGAGAAACTTTTTTATTATTAATTTTACGAAAAAAAATTATTGTTTATAAAAAGCTCTGCATGGTCTAAAACCTAAAATGCAATCATCAAATATCGAAGTTTTCCAGTCATATACGAGGTTTGTCAAAAAATGTGAATTTTTCCCAAGAATGTGAATTTTTCCCAAGAATGTGAATTTTTCCCAAGAGTAAAGTACCTTTATTTTTGACATTATCAAAAGTTGTTATAAAAAAAAGTTGATCAGAACTAAAAACCACGTCTAAATATGTAGTAACACGCATTAAATTAATTAAATAATTAAAAAATTAAATAATTAATAATAAATCAATAAAATAATTTTTTAACATAAATAAGTATAATTGCATATTTAGCCGTAGTCTTTAGTTCTGATCATTACAAAAAAAGTACACCTAGTTTTGCGCCAAAAAAAATATAATGTATTTGCACTATGCCGAATGAAGACCTCCAGGCTTAAAACAAACTTCAAAAATTGTTTTTTTTTGCTAGAAAATAAATAATAACCTCATTATCAAAGTTATGCTCAAATTGGGGTGACTTTGATTGGCACTGTTTTTTTGCATTACAACGAATGCTTTGGATCTAAGAGTTATCAATGTAACACTTTTTCCCTCACTCTTAATATATTTTTTTTATCAATTTTATGTGCGCTTGGGGTGACTTTGAAAATCCATAAGTTTACAGAGATTATCAAAGTCACCCCTTATCACTCAGCATAAGAATTAAATTTTAATAAAATATCCTCGCAAAAGTGAATATTAGACTTTAGTTATGATGTTAAAAGAAAACTTTATTTTATATATAAATTACAGAACTTAAATTAACACATTTTAACACAAATTTAACGTTCAAAAACATCAACAGATTCATATATAAATTACTATCAATCTCACCCCGAAAGTGTTATCAAAGTGACCCCGCATGATATATCAACTAATAGTTTTCAACCAAGCATATTTGGCGCCGAATTTTACATGAAATGATGTTAAGTAGAAACCACCTCATCGTAAATAACCGATTTTTTAATAAAATTGCTAAAAACTGATGAAATAACTTAAAATTTTAGACAGTGTCAATTTAACGCTAATTTGCAGTATTATTATAGAATATTTACAAAAATATTATAACAAACACTTACCGGCATGCTAACAGGACACAACAATGGCGAAACTTCACTCTTTCGACTGAGCATGGCGCGGATGTCCGCGGATTATAATTGAGGGATATTTAAATTTATTTATCAAAATATTACCTGTTATCAAAGTCTCCCCATAAAATCAATTTCACCCCATTTGACGGTACTTTATTCTTGGGAAAAATTCACATTCTTGGGAAAAATTCACATTTTTTGACAAACCTCGTATATGACTGCAAAATTTCGATATTTGATGGTTGCATTTTAGGTTTTAGACCATGCAGAGCTTTTTATAAAGAATCATTTTTTTCGTAAAATTAATAATAAAAAAGTTTCCCATTTGGTAAGAACTTTCGAAGACACGCTGTAGTTTAAACCCAACCTACAAATAACGCAAGTTTCCATTTACTCACCTATAAAAAATAACGGCAGAATTATTATTTTCCGAATTCTCGCATACTTGACACTTTTGCCACTCATCTTAATTAGTCTCTAAAAAAATATCACAAAACACTAAAAACACAACAATTATTACACAAAACCGATAAAGTGAAGAAAATTTCAAACCGCTATTAAAGAAATATCAACCGGAAATAGAGACATCGATGTACATCGATGCATCGAAAATATCGATAAATTTAATGCATGCAAATGCATCGAGACCATCTGATGTTTGTCGATGCGTCGGTCTACTAGGCCTTAATTTTATTCGTAAAATAATTATTTTGACGTTGCCTCTCGTTCTACGTTTTGCCTTTGGTTTCAGTTAAGGTGTGAGCTTAGAATAATTGGACTAGATTAGAATAGTAAAACTTCTGATTTGTTTTGTAATTCTAATTCTATTAAATTTTTTTTCGATTCATCGCGAATATCAATGTTTTTCCACAATACATTTTCTGTGTACATCCCTAAAGGAAATAAATGAAACAACGTCATCATGGCCTCAGACCAATGTCATTACGGACACATCTTTGGGATCACGTAGCCGTTAAAAAAATGGTTGTATTTTTTAATATGCATACATATTACTAATTCGCATAATATTTATTTACAAAATTAATAAAAGAGACCTGGGTTATTAATTTATTTTAGAATTCTTGTCATTTTTCTTTTCCTACTTCAATTTTTCTTTAATATCTCTACTTACCTTTTTAATAGTAAATAAATTTTGCATCTAAAAAAGATGTTTGGCCTTTTTACTTAAATTTTAACACATTCAGTCCAATAGTATTTTTAAATAGTTTTTGGTTATTTTTAATGACACGCCACGTTAAAAATGTGTCAAATTTATTACATTTAGTCAGTTTGGTTTGGTTCCAGCAAACCGCTTATTATTGCTTGAACAACCCAACACTGCATTTAGTTACACTATACTAAAAATATTTCATTTAATGTTTTAATTATAACTTATTAAACTAGACATACACACATTTATCTATCAACAAACTATTTAACAAATAAAATAACACCAAAACCGTTAGGGCGAAAACAGACGGGGTTTTTGTCAAGCCGGCAGCAGAGTCGCCTGTTTTAGCCCTAAATATCATCTAAAAAGGACTGATGTTGGAAAAATTTGGCTCCTAATGACGTCGGACTTGCGAGAGAGACGGACCTAGACCATGCGAGTGGGATAATCGTCCTTCTTTAGTAATAGTATCATGGTTAAACATTACTGTTTCTTGTAGTTCATGATTCAAAAGTTCATGGTCACCACAGTACCACAGAATATGGTCACGAATTAGGCCTGATTTTATCGGATGTTGATGCATGTCCTCACGACGCGACGACACGTCACGCACTCGGTGTACTCCGGTGTACTTAAGGTTCACCGAATTTATGTTTAAAATGTTACCATTTATTAGTCTTTAAGGACGTTGGCTACGTTTTCATATGCCATCAGCTTTATGTCTGCTTTGTTATTTTGCATTCATTAGTTTTGAATAAGACGGCTTAAGCACTTTAATGTAATCAGTTGGCAAAAATGTTTAATGATATTTTAGTAAAAATAGTAAAGGCAGTTAAAATTGAATTAATTTCTATTTTAAAATACCTGGTATATCTTTACAAAAATCAACATTTCCGGAAAAAATGAAATCTGCTCAAGTAACACCAGTTTTTAAAGGCGATAAAACCAATAATCCTAACAATTACCGTCCAAATATTTGTTTTGTCTGTTCCGTCAAAAACTTTGGAAAAAATTATAAATATAAAATTAACGAATTTTTTAGAAAGACAAAATTTAATTTTCGGGTAATCAGTATGGGTTTCGAAAATCTAGAAATACTGAAGTTGCAGCTATGGATGTTATTACATTCAATTAAATCTAAATAACAAAAAAAATGCGGCATTTAGAATTTAGACCATGTCATTAATTAAATTAATTAAATTATTTGATGTAGGCATAAGAGGAAAAATTTATCGTTGGTTTGAAAGTTATATAAAAAATAGCAAAAGAATGCGTCAAAATAAGAAGCAATATTAGAACAATAACATGTGAAGTACCACAAGGTTCCATTCTAGAAGTCACAGTATTTCTTATTTATATCAATTCTATTTCAAAATTAGAATTATATGGACAAATTAAACTTTTTGCCGACGACACAACAATTATTTAATATGCTAAAAATATTACGGACCTCCAATTGAATATCAAAAAAGATTTAAAAATTATATTTAACTGGTTAGAATCTTATAAATTAAATTAACGTTCAATTTTAATAAATCTTCATTTATGTACATTGCTAAACAAAAATTAGATATGGAGAAACAACCAATAATATTTAATGGGGAAAATATTAATTAGAAATATAATATAAAATTTTTAGGTTTATACTATATTGATCAAAATTCAAGCTTCAGAAAATACGTAGAACATATTCGAACTTACATTTCTCCGTTAATTGGGATTTGAGATATTCTTTAAAATTCATCATGGTATATCTTTAAATTATTTAGAAAATATTTATCATGCGTTAGTACATCCAAAAAATCAGTATCTTATTTGTATTTGGGGTTCAGCCAATTCGATAGTACTGAAACCTTTAAAGAAACTACAAAATAAAATTATTCATAGACTTACGCACTTAGAACCAACAACAAATTTGTATAAACCGAATAAATACTTAGATATAAATAATTTATATAAATAATTTAAAAATGTACATATTTATTCGTGCTTTACTTTTAAAACAAAATTTTCTTAACCTAACGTTTACATAAGTTCATGATCTTCACAGACATGATACTAGACGAACTAATTTTTTGCAAACTATTAACATAAACAGCAACTTTGGAAAACGGTCATTGTTATAAATACCGTGCGAGCAAAAATTATTTGCATCAAAGAGGGCTTGGATTAAAAAACGTAGGGCTTGGTTTAGATCACAATGATATGGGGACTAACCAAATCTAGGTTAAAATTTTGTCAAATTCATATTATGATAAGGTATGCCAAACTAATGAGTAATAAAATAAGTAGACAAATACAAATTTATTTTTGTTGTTTACAAAATTAACAAGGTGGAACAACGCTTCATCAAAAAAAAAATGTCAGATCTAATAAATCATTTCTTTTCAATAAATTTTGGGTAAACCATCGAGAGTAATTCCTGCGTCTTTCAAAATCTGCGGTTTGTATTTCTTAAAATAATTGCACTTTATAAGGAAATAAATTTAGCTGCTTGTTAAGAATAGTCCTGCATGTTCCATAAGATCTTCCCACTTCTTGGGACAGGCGTCTTTTCCACTTTGTTGGCGTATTTTGTATTATTTCACGGACGCTTTGCAACTAGTTCTTCTGTTTTTATAGATGGCCTTCCTGCTTCTTTTTTGTGTTGTATAGAACCTGTTTCCCTAAAAACAGCCACGGTTCTTTTCGGGCGATGATAAAAATCCCCAGCAATAAAAGCAACGTTAGGAAAATGTTCGTGAAAATCGTCCATGCACAAACCCGGATTGTATTGCCACTCACCATTTACTCTAACCCCATTTTTAAAATACGCCTGCACCATGAATGTTTTGTGTTGTTCCGTAAAGCCCATTGTGTGAATAATTGTTCAAGAAATTGGAAAAATTAGCGATGAATCAAATTACTTGTAACGACTGTCAAAGATGACGGAATAACTGATTGATTGTTAATTTTGGTAGTTACTGACACCCAACAGGTATTAAGCTCTACGGCTAATCATTACGTCCTTAGATGCAGGCCCCTCTTTGATGCAAATAATTTTTGCTCGCACGGTATAATGGATTAATAATATATAATATTTTACCCGAAAATATTAAAACTTTAAAAAGCAACCCTTATTTAAATTTAATTTAAAAAAAATATTTCCCAATGCAAATTTCTTTCTTAATGAGTTAATCAAACGTTTTTACAAAACGAATATTTTTTTAATTGTCTTTTCTTTAAATATACCTATACCTACTAAGTTAGAGTAACAATTCTTAGGTAGTTATTTTTATCTACTTATTTATCCCTGTAATAAACTTGTAAAGTTGGTTGGGAGTAAAAAAAAATTAATCTGGGTGTTGACCTAGATTCTATGAGAACTGAGTTCTTATTGATTTAAAATTCATAATTTTTTTAAAGTGTGTATCGAATAAACACGAACAAACCCAACATTGATTTAAGTATCGGTAAAAGAAAATAATTATTGACAAAGGCCTTTTATCTTATTCTGTAACTAAAACTGCCGATCGTTAAACAAAAGTAAAACCCCTTTTTTATTTCCTTCAAATTTATAAGACATTTCAGAAGGGTTAATCCTAAACGCCCGCCTTTTCGCGTTTCATTGCCTTCAAATATCTACCTTAGCAGAATTAAATAATTAAATATCTTTTATGATGGATTATTTCGGATAAACGTTTTCGGGCTGTTTATTTTAGATTACAACTTTGACATAAACGGAATTGTTTAGTAGGCGTAGCTACGCCGTAAGCGAATATTGCACTACGAACATTGGAAATACGCCTCTCATTTTTTTGCGAATATGGGTTAGTCGATTAAAACAGCAAAATGTTAAATTAACGAATATTATCCATGCACGTTGTGTTTAAATCATTTTTTTAAACTTTACCAACATAATTTTTAATTTTGTGTTTGGGCTTTGGTATTTCTGGATTAGTGGATTAGTTAAAGACGAGGGACGGGTTTGTGGCCCAAGCTTCTTGCACTGCATCCTCATACCGTGCGAGTAAAATTATTTGCATCAAAGGGGGCTTGGATTAAAAAACGTAGGGCTTGGTTTAGATCACAATGATATGGGGACGATATATCTAACCAAACCTAGGTTAAAATTTTGTCAAATTCATATGCGTTATACTATAAATTAACATTTTTACTTTAAAAAAATTGATTTTAATGCATATTTTTGATTTATGATTTTACATACTAAAACAAAAAATAAGATTTGCCCCTAACAAGCTCAGCTTCGGGGGATTGAAAAATAAGTTTATCGAAGACAACATAAACATATTTATTATATTATTAAATTTTTAAATAAACTTATTATTATTATTATATTATAACATGATATGCCAAACTAATGAGTAATAAAATAAGTAAACAAATACAAATTGATTTTTGTTGTTTACAAAATTAACAAAGTAAGAATATACAGGAAGAAATAGAAAAATAATTACATAAATTGCTGAAATTGGCCACCGCCATGCTCCAAGCATAAATTCCCACGTATCTTCATATTTTCGAAAGTTTTGACCAGCATCTCTGAAAAAATGTTACCATATTCTTTGATAATCCTTTCTTGTAATTGTTCTAAATTTGCAACTGGTGTTTTAAAAATAGTGTATAAGATCTTCCCACTTCTTGGGACAGGCGTCTTATACAATTTGTTGGCGTATTTTGCATTATTCCACGAACGTTTGCAACAAGTTCTTCTGTTCTTAGAGATGGTATTCCTGCTCCTTTTTTGTGTTGTATAGAACCTGTTTCCCTAAACACAGCCACGGTTCTTTTCAGGCAATGATAAAAATCCCCTGCAACGTTAGTAAAATGTTCGTGAAAATCGTCCATGCCCAAACCCGGATTGCATTGCCACTCACCATTTACTCTAACCCCGTTTAGAAAATACGCTTCAACCATGAATGTTTTGTGCTGTTCCGTAAAGACCATTGTGTGAATTGTTCAAAAAATTTTAAAAATTAGCGATGAATTAAATTACTTGTAACGACTGTCAAAGATGACGAAATAACTGATTGATTATTAATTTAGGTAGTTACTGACACCCAATAGGTATTAAGCTTTACGGCTAAGCATTAGTCCTTAGATGCAAGGCCCTCTTTGATGCAAATAGTTTTTGCTCGCACGGTAGCTTATTCTGCGCCCTTGTCTTGCTAGAATATTTTTCCTTTACGAGCTGGGTTCGGGATTGTTTACGGAGCTGGAGTAGAGTTAGAGTGGCGTTTTAATCACGTGACCTTAGAGTTTTAGGTGTGTTTTAGGGTCTGTCCCGAACGCTCGAGAGTTTTTAGAGTTAATGACCATAATCAACTCAATCGCTTGTTTCGTCTTTGTGCTACATCACTTGTGGTTTATTATTTCCTATTATGTAAATATTTTGTGTTTTTTGTACCTTTATTATTTAATTTACAATATGGATTTCTTTCGTCATCTGGTGCCAATACTTAATTTTGTCAGAGAAATATTTTTTGAAGATTTTTCTGATGAAGAGAATGTTGAAGTAGTTGAGAATTTTGCAGATATTACAGTACCTCTCATGTCCAATAAACAATTTAAACTTCATTTTCGAAAGACAAATAAGCTAAACTCATAACCTATAAATATGTAAAATACTAAAAACACGATTACTGCGCATGCCCGCTCCGGAGTTCTTCTCTCGCGAGGTGGGACTCTTGGAGTGAGCTCCTTTAACTCCTCGTCGCAATACCCGACCGTACTTCGAGTCACACCTTTTACTCGAAAGGGCAATACCCGAACGGATCGGGAGCGTTTTGTGCACATAGAGTTAAAAGAGTGAGCATCCCGAACCCACCTAATAAAGTCCCACAGTTTTCTTTACGAAGTTTGTGAGGCGGTTATAGACATTTACCTTTAGATACGTACAGCGTATCTCCGGCGCAAACAAAAGTTACGTTTTATGGGTGAAAAAATGCGTCCCAGCAGAATTGGGCATGCGCACAAACCTCTTGTTATCGACCTGTCCTTCTTTATCGATCGATCCAGAACCGGCTCGGCGCCATTTTTGTTGTTGTGTTTTAAGTTATCTCTGTGGATTCCTTGTTGTTTATTGTGGGTATTTAATATTTACGGATTTCAGTTTTTGTGTAGTTTAATAAATTATGTTCGTGCTTTTAGTGACTCCGATTGGAATATAAACAATGACTAGTAACAGCCGTTGTATTATTTTGTTATGCCCTAATAGGGGTAAAATACCGGGTACTTCTTATTTTCAGAAAGTATGGAGTAGTGATGTATCTTAATATATAACTTTATTTTATTATGATCAACTTAAACACAGGTATCTAGGTCTAGGCTACACAAATTAGGTAGAAAATAAGGAGAAATACACACAAAGACAGATTATACCGATGAATGTTTTGGTACGCCTATTTTTCTGGCAATATATTGCTTCAAAAAGTTTGAAAGACACTGATTTTTTATATTTGATTTTATGTTTTATAGTTTAATCGATTTCTTCTTTTCCTATTTGAACTATAAACACGACGACGAATCATTTTTAAACAAATTTTAGAAACAAACCCTTAAGGTGGGAGTATCAACATGCTTGCCAACCTATAACCTATTTCGCTTCTATTTATATAATTTTTCTAGCTTTTACACAAAATTTAAATACAATCATTATCGTCTTCATATTTTATAGGTAATAATCGACATATTAAATAAATATCAAGGAATTTCATTAAATATTTTAGGAGAATTGTATAACGAAAAATATCGGGTAAGATTTTTTTTAACATTATTATGTCATTCTTCTTTTAAATTCTCCCAAAATTAGCAATGAAATAAATTGATAGTTTTGTAATATGTCAGATATTACCTAAATATTGTACCGACGATATTGATTTTATTTAAATGTTAGTTAATCAAATAATAAACTAAAAAAAGCAACGCGAAATAGGTTATAGGTTGGCAATAGATGGAATGACGTTGAGAATTCCACCTTAAAAACAATTTCCTATTCTCAGAATCTGGTTTGCAATTACTAACGATGCCAGAAATAACAACCTTATTTCCAAACTTGATCAAAAATTGAGAAAAAATTCCAATTTTTTGGCAAGAATTAGGGGCAAATTTTAGCTGCTTACACGTAAAAATAAATTGAAAATCAATTTTCACAATTTCTTGAACAAGAACTTTTAAAGCCCGAACCTGCCTATTTTTCCATTCGTCAAATGATAATGTTGCAGTGCGCATGTCTAATCGTGTGTAGCTTTGTTTACATGCGCGAGGCCATAAATTTGCCACTTTCGTGATTATTGTCTGCTTATCTAAAGGTAAATATCTATGGATGCGGTAGATTGTTGCCGCGATAATTTTTCTCGATGATTTTGATTCTCTTGTCAGTTAATTCTTCGCAGTTATACAGGGTGATAGCGAGCGACTGTATCTCCAAAATCGTACATGCTACGACTTTGGGGTTAAATATGTATTATTTAGTTATTATTTTGTTGTTTCCGGCGTTTTGTATAGCTATTTTAAAATAGTGGCGGTTTTAAAAAGCTCCTACTTGGATTATTCTTATGTTTCCCACAAGTGGGAAGATTACCACAGTGCAATGAACAATTACAATCATCATTAAATATTTCTAAGCCAGAATCTCTTTAAATACCTAATTTTTGGAAGATACGGCTTTATATCCGGTTAAAATCACTTTGAGGACAAAATAAGAGGACTGTTTGGCTATAAAGAAATTACTTCAGCCATTACTATAACTTATTTTATACTTTAAAGCCTTGTGGGCTTTAAGTACAAAATGTAAGACTAATATAGGGTATACCGGGTGTCCCACTAATAATGGCTCTCGGCCGTATCTCAGAAAGGGTTAGTCGTATAGCTTGCGGAAAATTTTTTTGTTAGTAAAAGTGGCCATGAGAAATTGCTGGAAATAATTTTTAAGTTTCTCAGTCGAGCGCTAGAGGGCGTAACCGTAACGGTAAATCAGTAAAACTCAGTATTTTCAAAAATTGCCTATTTAAGGTGTATTGAAAGTACCATTTTCGTATACTTTGAGGCTTTCTGAACAAAATTCATTTATGAAACGTATTTGTCAGTTTTAAAATAAAGTGGTGGGGGAAGGTTAAATATTATTTTAAAAACAAATGCTCATTACTCCGGGTTAGCTCAACAGAATTGCGTAAACTTAGTCTTGTTAAAAAGAGTTTCCCCTACTCTATGTTACACAATATAAACCATGACAATATGATTTTTAAAGTAGACGCTAGAGGAAGCTATCTTACAACTTAACAACCATTGCGCATTTTTTCAAACGTTTTAAATACAATAGTATATTTAATTTTTACTTATTACAAAGATAAATAAAATCCTAAAATACTGGCGAAAACCCCAACTTGATATTTTTTCAAACCGGAGATATTAACAAGAACAAAAATAAACACGGAAAAATATGATTATATTTAAGTTTCAACGGTAAAGGTGTTTCAAAAGTCAAATAGGCCTTGAAAAACAAAATAAGATTTAAAATTACATGCTTTTACGTCAAATTATTATTACGTCAAAAGGTATACTGAATACTCAGTGTCGCCATAAATGTTCAAATTGTCGTTTATCATTTTCAATACACAACTCCAACCTATCCCTGGTTGACAATACAGCAGTTTCCAACTCTGCCACAGAAATACTGCGGCTGTTGTCCATTATTCTTTGAATAATTTTTTCCCTTGTAGTAGGCCTGGTGATAAAGACAAAGTCTTTCAACCTCCCCCATAGATAAAAATCTAGACATGTTAGGTCAGGTGATCTATAATAGGAAATACCGCATTCATGAGAATTTTTATATTATAACCTATGCATTGTAATAATACCTCGCAAGCCATGGAAATATTCTCCCTCTTCCTATTCACCTCGCAGGAAATGTCTCGTCAAGAAATTGACGAACAGTTGCTGCAAAATGTGCAAATTTTGACTTAAGATCTACTAGTATAGCTATATTGGCATTTTTCTAAATTATTTGAAAGGTGATACTTTATTACTTACCTTTCTTCTAGCAACATTCTATTTACAGTAGTGCGAGTAACTCCCAATTCTTCGACAATTACCCTAATACTAATTCGTGGATTAAATGCCACATACGTCAAAACGTTAATTATATTCTCTTCGGTTCGACCTCGACTTCGTCTGCGATATACGGGGAGAAGAATCTTTCCGTAGTACGAAAACGTTGGGCTAAACGATTAAACATTTTAATTTCGTATCGGCGCCTTTGGGGGTATCGCATTGCATAAACTGCAGCAATATAACTTGCAGCAATACTTGCATTGCTCAAACATTCAAAATACACCGCGATGATGCCCACCGCTTCTTCAAGTAAAAAGGCATTTTCAAAAATTAACACAACGGCACAACAATACATAAAGTCGCCACAGTGGTTCTTTTCCCGTGCGTCATCACTTTCACGTCATCAAAATCGTATGAATCAAATCAAAATTACGAGACGAAAAAAGTCAAAACTAAGTCTAAGTTCATAAAATGGACGTGCCTGCCTACCGTTTGACGTACCTACATAATATCCCAAAAAATTATTATTTATTTTAAGTTTTGCCCGGCATTCTCTATTATCTAAAAGAAATTGACAAACAAATAATGTTAATACACTTAATACTATTTTTAAAGCTTAAAATCTAGAAATGTTTGGTGTTTTATTGACTATTAAAATCGCAAAAGTCAAATGTTTAGCATCCTTTCATTTAAGGAAATTTAGCCAATACCGTAAACTTTTCAAAGAACTTTCACGGTTAGAATATTTAAAATAAATAAATAAGGTATTATAAAAATCCATAAATACTTACCGCCAAAACAGATGGTGGGTATAATTAGCTCTAAAAAGAACTATTTTTAGAAAAAGGAACAGTTTTAAGGCACACAGATTTACAAAATACGAATTAGATTGGCAGATCAAAATAAGGTTGACAATGACGTTCTAAAATACAACGGTTGTCAACTAAACAAATAAAAAAAGTAATTAATTGACGTTTATAGTTTTATTCTTGTGTAACACATTATATTATTGCGGAATCTTGGAGACGTTCTTTTATGCTTTTATTCAAACTTGTTACTGTAATAAATAAGGATGCAGTTATTAACCACGTTGAGTCCTGATCGTTGATTGATGACGCACGGGCAAAGATCCACTGTGGCGACTTTACAACGGCCAATACTGTGGTCACGATGAAAACTTTGACGTCATAATAATATAAAAATCATGTCATTTTAAATCGTATTTTGTTTTCCAAGGCCTATTTGACTTTTGAAAAACCGTTACCGTTGAAACTTAAATATAATTATATTTTTCCGTGTTTATTTTTGCTCTTGTTAATATCTCCGGTTTGAAAAAAGATATCAAGTTGGGGTTTTCGCCAGTTTTTTAGGCTTTTATTTATCTTTGTAATGATGTAAAATTAAATATACTATTGTATTTAAAACTTTTGAAAAAATGCGCAATGTTTGTTAAGTTGTAAGATAGCTCACTCTAGCGCCAATTTTAAAAACCATATTGTCATGGTTTATAGTGTGTAATATAGAGTATGGGAAACTCTTTTTAACAAGACTAAGTTTACTGAATTCTGTTGAGCTAACCCTGAGTTATGAGCATTTGTTTAAATTAATGTTTAACCTTCTCCCACCACTTTATTTTAAAACTGACAAAGACGTTTCATGAATGATTTTTTTTCAGAAAGCCTCAAAGTATACGAAAATGGTACTTTCCATACACCTTAAATAGGGAACTTTTGAAAATACTGAGTTTTACTGATTTACCGTTACGGTTACGCCCTCTAGCGCTCGACTGAGAAACTTAAAAATAATTTCCAGCAATTTCTCATGGCCACTTTTACTAAAACAAATATTTTCCACAAGCCATACGACTAACCCTTTCTGAGATACGGCCGAGAGCCATTCTTAGTGAACAAACCCGAACAAACCCGAACAAACCCGGTACATCACCTCAGAAAATGTTCACATTATAACCTGACCATGAAGATATATTAAAGACAAAATGAAGTAATTTGTTCTTCATTTATGGGCCTAAAAGATTTTAGGCTTCCAATCTAAGGTTAAAAATACTCTGGTTGGACGTTTATTATTGATTTTCCTTAGACCTAACTATCAAGTCGATTTACAAGGTAAATATCTACTCTTTTGGACCATCTCAGGCCTTTTATATTTTCCTATTTTGAACACGTATTAATAAGTTCAAATCACTTTGTTTTGACCAAACAGTTAGTCTCTTTGGCCGTTTCGTCCAAAAAGTCGATTTGGAGGTAAGAAATAGACTATTTTTTACTTAAATAGGTCATTTTCTTCAAATTAGAGGTCGCCAAGGCTTTAAAATGTTTGTTGAGTCGGTTATAGTAAAAAGGCCAATTATATAAGGGCAAAAGGAGGATTTTTGTATAATGTGTATGTGTATACATATCTCTCACAAAATGCGCCAATTTTGGGAAATACCCCGCCAATGTCTTAACAAAGTTTGAGCCAGTTTCGTAATAGCCGAACTAAAGCGATTTAATGCACCGCGGCGTGTTCTTACCAAGATCCAAATAAGTATCTGATATTCTCTTTAGGAAATTCGCGAGATGGAATCTAATAAACCGTTTTATTTTGGCTTATTATTAAACTTAGTAGCAACGTTTTATCCATCCTAGCTTTATTAAAAGTTTTAATGCAAGTAAATGTAGAATTTAAAAAGAATTTTTCGCTTTTATGGGATAAATATTAGGTACAATATAAAGCTTTAAACGGTATAAATGGAATTTTGATCCCACCTTATGCATTATTTAGTATTTATAAAAGCGGCAGTAAAACATTAAACAAGTTTAAGCATACCCAGTTTACCAGCTATGATGATGACTGCTGTTTGGAGATGTTCGTTTTAATGGTCTGGTGATACCGGACTTGATAAACTCAGGAGAGGCACAAAACTTGACTACATGGTGTTATGGAAATGCCTTATTATGATGAGTGACACCTTGGATGTCGTAAAAAAACCCTTTAAACTTCTTTTTATTAATCAAACTGTTTACCATGTTGGGCACTCATAAAATCAGACAGAATGCGGCGTTAAGAAAAAATAACAATTTAAAGCCTAATATGTAAAGGGATTATTTGCACTTAAATATTTTCAGTTTTTTTTTGTCATATGAATTTATTTAATTTTAACGAAAACTAATTCACTCCCCCGCCACTGTCAGCTCAAAATATTGAGGTGCAATAGCGACGCGAAGGCGAGAAGAAAATAATGCACACTCCACCTTTGATCATTTCTGCAATACGTGTGATGCCCGCGGGAGAGAAAAAGACAGGCTGATGGAAACCCGAGCTTTGTAATTCGTTTTTGAAGCCGCGAAACGATTTTGATGGTTTGGGGACGACGCGTCGGGACGATTGGCAATAGTTTTAATATTTTTAATATTAAGAGCAGACACTAGTGACGACTTCGCCATTTAATTTTTTTTTAAACCATATTTTGTTTATTTTTCGTTTTCTCCAAAAAGCAGCCCAATTTCGTTTTTAGGTAGCATGTAGCATTTACCTTCAGGTTTAATTTGAAGGAACAGTCCATGCTTAAAGTGGAGTTGAAAGTATGGAAAGGAAAGAAAAAACAAAAAGTTCCACAAAATTTCATAGAACCAAAAAAATTTTTTTTGCTCAGAGGTCTCTACATGTTTCGAACCCAGAAAGGAGACAGAAAAATGTATTGCTGATGGTTTTAGCAGAAGAGAAAATGATAAAAGGTATAAAACCTTAATGGAGCTTTTGTGGAATTAAACATTGGTGTGTCGAAATGCCATAATGTGAAGAAAAAATAGAAATAGATTAAAATATACAGAGTATGTGGAAAAGTTAATTAAAAGGCTTGAAAACGACCAAATAAATCCGGGGAAGAAGAAAAAATTATTTCTAAAAAGAAGAGGTTAAAATAGTATTTTTACGAGTATGTCTGTAAGACATAAGTACATAATTCAAAAAATTAAGTAATATGGTAACGTAATATTTTATATTTATAATAACATACAATATAACAATACGAACAAATTGAATATTATATTAAACAAGAACAATAATAAGATAGTAGGCATAAAAATTAATATTTGGTTATTGAGCCTTCCCAGCCGACACACTGACGTCAAATTGACGTAACTTTTTCGCCATTTGGGACGTCAGGGGACGAATAATAGTACGTCTTTTTGACGTCAGAAATGACGTTCTAATGTCACATCTCAATGAAGTCAGCTAATGACGTCGTATGGACCACAGAAATGACGTCATATTAACGTCAAATATATCCTTTAACTGACCTGTTATAATTATTTATATTACATATTTTTAACGGATTTTGAAACAAAATAAAACCACTAATTTAAACGAAACACTACTTTATTTTTAAATTTTTAATCCCAATATAGGAATGTCTGTATCAGTGACAATAATATACCATAACAATGACAATAATATGTACCATTTGTTAACATATTATCTTAACTTGAAAATGAAATTTTCTTGACAAAGAATTCGAAAAACTGAATAATAAAAATAACTATATAACACGTATATACCTACCAGTAACACAAGTTAAAAGAAATACAAGATTCTAGAGGGTATGTACGAGAGGGAGAGCAACATGATGTTCAATAAATGGTAAAACTAAACATTTGAAGTGAAATTATATATATATATATATAATACACATACATTACATATATAACAAACAGTAAACTCACAGAAAAATAAAGGGTTTATTAGTAATAAACTTTAAACTTTCACTAGGTAGGTACGCGATGCGATGGCTGACCGTTCGGGACTTCAGAGTCTCGGGACTTCGGGCTTCGAGATTTTCCAGCTGCTTCTTCGAGATTACGATTTTAGTTTCCTTAGTTCCCATTAGAGGCGCTGGTTAGGCACGAGGGCGGGAAACGACACTAATATGATTTTGAAAGAGAAATGTAAATATAATTTGGTTTATAATCTTTTATATAAGGACCTGCCTAAAAAAACTGATGAATACCTTTTTGTAATACTAAATAATAAAGGTTTTTTTTTTTAACATAGTGCAGGCCATAACGGAAAAAAATGGTCAAGGGTTTTTAATAGATGAAATAGGGCAACCAAACATACACACGTCCATCAAACTGTCCCTAAAAGAGTTATGGACTTTTTTTTGTTTTGGTATTTTGTGGGATATTATATATTAAGGTTTATGGACATAAACTTATAGACGTCTTAGTGACGTCTTGTTGACGTCTACACTACTACGTACTACTGACGTCTTATTACTGCCGTCAGTACGACGACATTTTTTCGTCATATGACGTCGGAAACCTTAAATGACCAAAGAATGACGTCTGGGACGTCAGTGTGTCGGCTGGGTTGTTTCTCGATCACTTGAGCCAATCTATTAGGCATCGAGTTAATCAAACTTGTTATAATAATTGGGTCAAGCTCTTACCAGCATTCATGAATTATTTCCCACAATTCAGTAGAATTTTAAGGCAAAAAATTACGGTTATAATTTTTTTTTATAATTTATTATAGCCCACACGTTTTCTATTGGATTAATATTCGGACTGAATGAAGGCCACGGTAATACTTCTACACTATTACTTTCAAACCAACCCTTAACAGCATTTGCACTGTACACGGGACAATTATCGTGTTGATAAATAAAATAATTATTGGGGTAACTGCATGGACCTAACAGATGAAAGCATAATATGATCCAGAATATTAAGATAATTTTTAGAATTAAATCTTCCCTCCAATGGCCAGCATACACCAAGCCCATGGGCACTTATCCAACCCCATATATTGACAGAAAAACTCCTAGATCTAAAAGCAAGGTTGCTAGTATAACGCTCATCCGTTTTGTCGATACACCCAAATTTGTCCGTTATAAGTACATTGGAAAGTTTTTTCATCCGTGAAAAATACCCTGTTTCAATATTTAGGTTCGCGATATATGTAATTTATTGCAACAAGTAACCGCGACTGCCTTCATTTTTCAATTTATTTTTTTCGCGGCAACGCGATTTTTTAATTGTAATCGATTAATTCTTCTACTAGCGGTAGGTAGGTAGGAGCCAGGAAATCCTGTGATATTTATAGCTTCCCTCGCGATTTCAAAGGGATGATCTCTTAAGTGCTTCAGAAGCATAGAATCCTCTTCGGGGCTGGAAATTCTAGGAAGACCGGAACCCTCCTTTCTTTTCAAGGACCCTTCTTGTTCCGAACGGTTTTTAATATCTAGGATTGTGCTCTTATTACTGCCATAAAATTGTGCTAGGGCACGAATTGACCACCCTTCTTAAATTTTTGCCACTATTTGTGCCTTTTCAACTAATGTTAAAGGACGAGGCATTTTAAAATGTTGGACTTTTAGACGTCTATGTTTTGATATAAATTGCCACCGTGCAAGTTTAAAATTAAATGCTAAAAATAAAAAATAATAAGTTTTTCTCCAAATGACATTAAAAGCGGTCTTTTAATGACACCTGACAGGCTCAAAAGGTGTCATTAAAAATTAAAATTTAAAATGACAAGTAAACACAACAATTCAATAAATGTTAAATAACATACATAAATATAAAAAATACGATTTTGCGTGAAATTGGAACAAATTTGGAGAAAAAATTATATGTTTTACTAGGCAGAAAAGCAGATTTAATGCCTTGGCTGGTTTCCTAGCCTCGGCTGCGCCTCGTCTATGAAACATTAGCCGCGGCATTAAATCTTGTGCTTTTCTGCCTAGTGAAACAAATAACTATTTTAATGAACAAAACTGTACTTCAAAAACGGGTATTTGGTTCATTTCTTAATAAAACAAAAAGTAAAAATGTATTGATCAAAAAACGAAATGACAAAGGAGTCACCTGTGTTTGCTTTTCAGGATATTGAACTAATTTAAAAATATTATGTTACTGCATGTTAGAAATTGACATCCAAAACAGTCCCGTCATCTTGGTGAAAGGTTAAGGCCAGGTGCGAGACGTCACGTGAATTAAAGTAGTTAGGCCACTTTACCGCCAGAGGTATTAGACTATATATATTGCTATCTTTGTTCGTTTCATAATGGTAACGGGGTTTTCGGCATTTTTTTTTCCTTTAATAATAATGTCTCTTATTTTATATAAAAAATTCCAATTATAATAATAATAATAATAATACTTAATAAAAGTAGTGAGGGTTTTCAACTATTTAACATTAAACCCCCTTTCGATTAGACATTGGAGGGGGACGCAACCTTTTTTTTCAATGGGAAAATTTTCTTTTAGTTTGAAATATTTCTAGCTTTATTAATCGCAAAAAAATTTGCTGTAGGCAAAAATTTTAATTAAACCAAGTAAAATGCTCGCTATATCCCTAAGGATAATATCCCGTATTGTATTTTACTTTCATTATATTATGTTGCATCTAAAAGTTAGTTTTCATAGCTCAATTAAATATTTAAATCACTTCGGCTGCATCAGTCATTGATTTTTAGCTTCTCGGCAATGAAGTTTGGTAAATTACAAAATATTCATTAATTTTCTAGTAAATTAAATTCAAAACTTTTAAAACATCCAATTGCATTTTAAGTAGCGTGGCAAATTAAATCTGATTAACTATTTGGACGCAGTTTATAAAAGTTTGAAATTTATAGACGGGCAAATAATGCAAAGTTACAGTGGCATTCATTTTATGTGAGTATGAGAGAGTAAATAATAAGTTTAGACCCGCAACAAGGAAAACAGATCAATTAGTGTTGCCGGTGTAAAGTATGCATGGCGAGGTCATCCCTCGATTAAAGAGAGGGGGTCATTTGTGCTGGCGACGTTTGACGAAATTACCTCATCGCCTCGCTTAATCGACAGAATCATTAGCCGTTTAAGGCTGTTCTAGAACGACTTTGTACAGCTAATGAACCGCTTTGAACGACTAATGAACAGCTTTGAACAGCTAGTGAACAACTTTGAACGACTAATAAACAGCTTTGAACAGCTACCGGGCGAGCAAAAAATATTTGCATCAAAGAGGGCTTGGATTAAAAAACGTAGGGCTTGGTTTAGATTACAATAATATGGGGACGATAATTATATCTAACCAAATCTAGGTTAAAATTTTGACAAATTCATATTATGACATGATATACCAAACTAATGAGTAATAAAATAAGTAGACAAATGAGGAGCTTGCGTGCAAAAGCGGCTATATCCATTTAAGAAAAATGTTCAGGAATCGACAAAAACTTCTCATCGGTTCGCCTTAATATATAGAGATAGCAAAAAAGTTTATTTATAGTGTTTTAGGGAAGTAGATTGATGCAATTTGAATTTTTTTTCAAATCTCAATAGTTCTTGAGAAAAAATGAAAATTAATCTGAATATAGATGGTTTTGATAGCAAAGCTTTAAATAATCTCAACAGAAAACAATTAAAACGCTAGGAAACATATTTTTATTATAAGACTGGAACACAAAACATATTTTTTTATTATGAAAACTCAACACTCAACATATAACAAAAAAAAAAACAAGAGAAACATAAAATGTTTAACCACTTTTCATCGCAAAAAGAGGATATAGCCAGTTTTGATGCAAAAGGCCGACTTTACATGCAATTTTAACAAACAAATAGCCCGTTTTGAACGCAAATGATCGTGCCAGTTGATAGAGCTTGTGAAACTTAACAGAAAATCGCAAAGAAAGCATATCAGCAAAAAAGTTATATAGCCGCTTTTGAACGCAAGCTGCTCAAATACAAATTTATTTTTGTTGTTTACTAAATTAACAAAGTAAGAATATACAAAAAGAAAAATAATTATATAAATTGCTGAAATTGGCCACCCCTATGCTCCAAGCATAAATTCACACGCAATTTTTTCGATGACAGATTGATCAGTTTTCGATTAGACATTGAATTCCCACCTAGATCACCTTGTTTAACGGTTATGGATTACTACGTTTTTCCTCATTTAAAGAACACTATTTTAAAACACCACAAATACAAGAAAGGATCATCCGATAATGTGGTAACATTTCTCCAGAGATGCTGATCAACACTTTCGAAAATATGGCGGTGGCCAATTTCAGCAACCTATGTAATTATTTTTCTTTTTCTTTCTGTATATTCTTACCTTGTTAATTTTGTAAACAACTAAAATAAATTTCTGTTTGTCTACTTATTTTATTACTAATTAGTTTGGCATATTATTATCATGTCATTTGACAAAATTTTAACCTAGATTTGGTTAGATATATCGTCCCCATATCATTGTGATCTTAACCATGCCCTACGTTTTTAATCCAAGCCCTCTTTGATGCAAATAATTTTTGCTTGCACGGTACAAAAGTTAGTTTATTAAAAATAAAGAAATATATGGTAAAATAAATTCGATAGGTTTGGGTTGCGAGTAAATGGTATAAATGCATGTCGCGAGTAAATGCGATGGTGAACTCTAAACGCCTCTCTTCTGTCTCGATCATCATACTGTCGTTTTCATGTAGAAAAAAAGGAAATAACTTTGCACCGCTACTCAAAAAGAAAATTGGAAAAATAAAAATGAATTCAGATTTTAATTCAGAATTTTATTGGCAATATCAGCCTATTAGTTTATAAATGGAAATTAATAATAATGCCAATTCAAATTCTATGCAACCACATCAATGTTTCAACAGTTCGATAATATAAATTTTACATTATTTTCCGGAAATTAATAAATATTTTGCATTCTATTAAAATTTTATCCAATACGGATACGTCGTGAAAACACATCCGTTTCAAACCATCCGCTAGAAAATTGCTATTTAGGTATTTTATATAATTTCAAATCCGTTTCTCTCTTAATAAATAGGAAACTTTCGTAAACATTTGATTCGAAAAATAACACCATTCCTGCTGACAGAATATAGCAGGAAGCGCATTGAATCGGTCGGCACGGCAATTATATGAAGAGACGCGCATTGAATCAGTTCGGTCCGCTCGGCCAAATCGTAATATTCCTGGGAGGTTAGGTTATAGAGTGGCAGACTTTTGACAATATATAGGTAACCATACATCAGCGATCATTCCTGTCACTTTTTCCTTCCACATTCTTTTCTTTTAAGAAATTGAAATGAAACATAACTTGTTCTATAATAATAATAATAATAATAATAATATGTTTATTTTCAAAGTATTACAAATTATAACAAATTTACAACATAGAATAAAGAAAATATGAGAATGAAAATAAACAGATCACATTTGAAGTGGCATTTTCCACTTGTTGTGAGTAAAAAAAAAGTATAATAAAATAATACCACTAATACAAACATGATCTTGTCGTCTTTCTGGTCAGTTTTGACTGCAGGATAGTCCTCTTCTTTTTCAACATAATTATATTTCTTTCAGGCTTCACTAGCACAATATCCCTTTCCCTGCAGTTTTTCGCATTAAATTGAACGCATCGGTAAGTTAGTTAAAATTTACAACAAATTATTGAAATTATCCCGTCACTCGAGCCTTTTACTTTGGAACGTAAAGATTTATGTATCCTTTCAAATTTTGGTGGGCTTTTAGTGCTTGTACTGTTATCTGAATTGGTAAAATGAAGTCTAAAAATTATTATGTGTTAGAAGAAGAGGTACGTACTGATAAAGGATAGCCATGTGATAATATTAAAATTCTTTAAGTTTCTATTATTGTAAGCCTCTTTATTTTTAATTTGCCACAAGGCTGGATTGGATTTTTAATTTTTATCATCTTCCGAATTGACTGTACGCTGTGTCTATCTGTCGTCATTAGCCTCCCATACACCAACATATTAGTTGGACCGATTTGAACTCTCATCATTTTTGGGCAGCCGAATTTGGCTCGTCGACTTTAAAAAATGACTTTGACTTTCAGACATTTGTTAACCCTTTATAGGGCAGACAATCAAACATCAAAATTGCAAAACCTGTTGTTTGAAATAGCTTTATTTAACATCAAGGACCCTATCTACAAAATTTTAGAAAAAAATAAAACACGCAACCCATTTTTTTGAGGAGGTCGATATTTTAACCAGTATCCATTTAGACAAATTTTAATTGGTTGTTATAACAGGCGATTGTAGTCCAGAACGCGCAGTGAATTGCTTACAAACCCTTGTAATAATTAGTCCCTTGTGCCGCAATGGCATTACGTTGTATATTATGTGTTACATGTATGTTACATACTTAAAATAATATCATAAGAATGCAAAACGTAAAATTCAGTTATAAATTTAAAAATTTTGAGTTTTAAAGCAAAATATTATCTTGCCGATAAGTTTTATCCATATAATAATTAGTTTATCGAAAGCTACGTATTTTAATGTACTTATCAACAAATTTTCACAAAATTATTAGAAATATTAACACAAAAACAACAATTTTTTCCCACACAGCACGTAAACATGTGACTTTTTGATCACTATCCTAATCGGACGCTGGTTGAAATTTCGACCACTTTGTCAGTAATTCAGACTACGTAAGTATATGGTCGAATATTTTACCATTATTCGTTTGCGCAGTTAAATATAAACAAACTGGCCGAATATCAAACCGGTGTGCGAACAGGAAATAATTATTTTGACGCTGGTTGAAATATGAACCAGTATCCTATATGCCTTATTTTTCAAATTTTTGTTCATGTAAGCTTTGCATTTTACTTGCCACAAACATGGATAACTTTGGTAAATGTTAATAAATTCCGTTATAAACTCTTTTGATAAGTAACGTGAATCGGCAGACATTATTTGTTATTATTATTATTTTAGTTTAACCTCAAACCAAGTTGGATGACTTTTTATGATGATGACAAATTAACCTAGCTAATCTATTATATTATATTGACGGGTTAAAACGGGCTGATTTCATCCGTGGCAGATATTCCACGGCCCGATGAAACTCGGCTCGCCACATACACGTAAAGTTTTATCGGCGTATTTGGCTCGTGCCATATCAAATTCGTTAAGTTATCCGCTGGTGTATGGGGGGCTAATAAGCAAAATATCCATCACATATAAACATAAACTTGTTTAATCAAAAACCTAACCTGCCAATTCCACGTGTTAACTTAACTTGAAATCGCATGGATAATTAGTATGTTGGGAAAGACCTCGAACAACCAACCAAGAATTTATCATGTCGCCCATACCGTAAAAATTCCCCGAAAGGAAAAAATGGAGCGTAAGGCCATCATCTCCTACTCCACTAACGATCGATAATATTAAAAGGAAAGAACGTGAAAGGAAAAAAAGACGGAAATGATCGCTGGTGTATGGGTACCTTGTTCAAACAGTCTCACGTAGTGAGGACCGTTGTGATATTACACGTATTCCGCGAAACCTATCCGCATCAGCTTTCTGATGCTTAACGCGACGTAGAATATAAAAAAATCTTGGCAGTTCATTCAAACCAGCAACTACTGTTAATAAACGTAGTGAGTCGACGCAGGCGTAACTTGCTCATTAAAAAATGGTTCGCCCAGGGTATTTAATCTTCTTCTGGTGAGGCCAGAGCATTCACACAAGAATTGCCGAATACTCTCCTTCTAGCTGGTATTTGCACACGTTCGTCGTGTCTACCGTAAAATATCCGGTGACTATGACAGTGATATTTCTTAGGTCTTTCCGAGTGTGCAGTAATAACGTTGCGGTTTTCCTATTATCAATTAAGAACCACAATTGCTTGGAGATGCTAGCTGTTAGCTCTGTTCATCTACTTTGTGAAAGTTGTCTAGCTATCCGATCTATCTCGTCTCTGAACTATCCCAGTGACTTATCCACAGTATTCTCTGCTAGTTCGGCAGACATGTCATCTATACTCCTGGGAGGGCAAAAATTTCCGAAATGTGCGTGTTTGTTTCTATTGTTGCAGAGGGGGATCTTTCCGGACATTTTTAAGAGCATCAAAGTCCCTCCTATATTAGAAAAGGGAAACCACTTATCAGAAAATTATCGTCCCAATAGTATTGTTCCCCCATTTGGTAAGATCATTGAAATATATTAAATGTTAAGCTTGCTGTTTTTTTTTTGCAGAAAATAACTTTTCGTGCAATTTTCAGTTTGGATATCGACGGGTTTCTTCACGACTACGGACTAACGCTGTTCTTGATATGGTGGGGTACATTGTTGGGGCTCTTAAGGGGGGCGAGCACGCTGCAATTTTTCGAGAGCCTTTGAGAGCTAATTGAGTCCTACCTTAAGGGAGGAACTCGAGATGTTTTATTTCGGGGTGAGCTCTCCGAAAGTGCAACTTTGGACCATGGCGTATCCTAATGCTCTATACTGGGACCCTTACTCTTGATCATTTACATTAACGGTTTATGATTCACCAACTGGTGATTATATATAAAAGAACTTGGTTTTCAATCATTTGTAAACCAACCTATTATATGTAAATACCTTTGATATGAACAAAACTTTTTTTTAAATACTAATTTTTATTTACTTCTTTTTGATTAACTAATCTTTTACAATTTCATAAATAACTAATAATCTTAGATCCATTAATTGATTTTCTGGAATAATCAATTATTTTAAATACTGAAAAATCGATAATATTTTTTGAAAATTGCCCAGCTCTAGTTATGACCCCATCACAATTAACCCATTTCTTCGTATATAAAAAAATGTACACCTATAAGCTGATTGAAGTTCCCAGATATTAATAAACCGAAGACAAGTACGATCTGGTTTCAAAGCTTGAAACTTCAGTTAGCCAAAGCCAAAAACTAAATAGGGAAAAAGAAGTCATATCATTTTTGAGAACATAAATAAAAATCGACCAACGCCAGAATACATTAACTGAAGTAGTGTAAACTATTGTATGTATTTAAAATAATAATTTAGATAATAAATTTCACCAGTAACATTGTAATATTATTTATTTCTCCGCATTTGGGAGAAATGGCACAATCGAATACAATCAGTATATTGTGCATAGAGCTGGTACAAATAGTTTACAGTTTCCGTTATGACGTATATGGATACCAACAGGGGAACAAAATGCGTCGCATTGAGAAGATAAAATGTATTTCTTAACAAAGTTGCTATATATTAAAAGTAGTTCATTATTCAACAAGACTGTGATGTTAATGGAACTGATTACTACCAATAAAAACACTGTTCTAGCCAATCTTGAATTGATATAATACTAAAGCGGGTTTGATACACTAGCAATTTGTTTAATATGGGTTAATAAAAAAATAAGCTATCAATATAAACTATGTCTTAGCAAACCTGTTGTATTATATCATTTTCCTCAGTGCAGACTGCAGATAAAAACAGTCAGCGATGTAAAATATCTAAGACTAATCCTGGACGCCAAACTGACATGGAACCAACAAATTAATAACAATCTGAACAAAGCGAAAATGTGCATAATGAGATGCAGAAAACTGTTTAAGAAAACCTGAGGACTCAGAAGAATATTTAGTGTTATAAATCATTTTCTATATTCCTTACCCGTTGACTTGTTCTCTACGATGAACAATAAAATTATTGAAAATAATCATCGTTAATGTAAAATCAGTTTTTCTAAAGTTGTGCTGGCAGAACAAAACGAAAATAGAAGACGTTGTAGAAGGGCCTCCGGTAAGAGAAATGTTTTGCAATTTCGACGATGAAGATTAATTATACACATCAGCACGAATGAATCGCTGTTACACTTCCTTCCTTAAAATGCGACATGCAAAAACTTTTTTTTTGTATCCGGCTTTCCATTATTCCTTGCTCAGCAGGGAGCAGTGCTGCAGTTTTCAAAAGAAAAACAATATCCAACCCCGCGGACTGCGTTTAGTATTTAACGCTAATTAGGATTCAGCAGTCTAGTTAAATCTTTTGTATCATAAAGCAACGTACAGCAAAATTTCTACGTTATTTTTTTAAAATTTTTAATTGGGTACGGTCTAAACAATAGCAATGTTTTGAGAGAAAAATGTTTTTTCCAAGCTATATAATAATATATGAGATGGATTGTTTGTAAGTAACTGGCAGGAACAAGGGAATTATTTCGATGATGTAATTTAAAAAAAATATGTATTTCACTTTTGCCGCTTTTATTTTATAAGAAAACTTAATCAAGATAATTATGGTTTGACTCACTGTAAAGGGTGTCTAAAAAGAGTAGGTCAATATACCATATATTCCTTGAGCAAAAATAATATAACTTATATAATGCCATTTTTCATTTTTGACCGTAATGTTCGATATAAGTTCGAAATTAATAACTGATTTTTTTTAATAATTCGAGTATTTAATAAGATATTAATTTCAAATTTGGTACTTTACTTCAACATAAAGTAGGGTCCAGTACTCGCTGACCTATTTTTTAGTACGTGTGCCAGTGACTTCCTAATCATTTGATTTTGATTATTTTTTGTCTCCTATAAAATTTCGATAAAACGATACGTTTTGCAGATAATTTGAAAAGTAAGGGTCCTTAACTGATGCCAACGGTAATCTCATAATTTTGCTAATGCGGCTTCGCTCCATAATTCAAAACTTATATATACACTAGCGTGTACCCGGCATGCGTTGCAACCCGCTGGTATAAATACAAACCCGATATATTAGTACCCGGCATGCCACTTTCTGAAATTGCACCCGTGCGAAGCCGGGGCGGGTCGCTAGTTATACATAAAAACCTTCCCCTTGAATCACTCTATCTATTAAAAAAAACCGCTTCAAAATCCGTTGCGTAGTTTTAAAGATTTAAGCACATATGAATAGGGACAGACGGGCGACAGCGACTTTGTTTTATACTATGTTAAGATATATAAAATAAGGTAAAGATTAAACAACTTTATTAATTACGTATTATTTTATTTGTTAGGACACATGTTATTATAGTCAAATCTGGTCTTATCATGCGGGTCCAAAGGTCACCGATCATATGAATCAATTCGAAAATTCCAGAGCTTATCAAAATGTTGTAAAATTATGTAGGTATATCAATATACCAGGAGAAAAGAAACATAGTTTTATTATTTTAACTGTCGCAAAGATAGCCACATCTAATATTAATATTTTTGCAAAAATTATGTACAGTTACCGTCACAAAAATCCGGGCACTAATCTGACAGCTAACATTTTTTTCCTGAATATTGGTAATTCAGGCTTTTACCTTTACTACCATAGATTGGAAGGTAAAAGTAGTGGTAAAGAGATTTTGGTAAAGTAAACTAGACAATAATAACTTGTTATTTAATACAGAAATAGCTTAAAAGAAAGTAAAGTAACTCTACTACTACAAAACTATGGCAATATAAATAAACTGAGGAGCCACCAGACCATTACAGTATTCTTGCGTTAGTTGATTCCAAAGTCTCTTGTATTTTCAGCCACAATTGTTCTCTATTTTCTGGACGAAAATCATTATATTTGTTAATTCCCTTGATCTTGTAACCCCAAACATTTTCCATCGGATTTAAATCTGAACTCCTAGAAGGCCAGGGTAATACTTGAACGTCCCTTTGTTGCATCCAATCAGATACTGCGTTGGCAGTATGAACCGGACAGTTATCATGTTGGTAAATGTAATTAGTATTGGGAAACATATCATTAACCGATGGCAACATCACGTTCTTCATTTGTGCATTAAATCTACCTTCTATGCTCGTATAAACTCCTATAACCTGTGCACTCATCCACACCCAAACGTTGACAGAAAAAAGTCCGCTTGTCGAAATATTCTGAGTGTAGCGTTCATCAAACCGGGTATTTGGTGGTCTATACCCTTATTCTCCCGCTGTAACACGATTGGAAAATCTTTTCGTCTGTGAGAATTACATTTTCCCAAGCATTTATACCACCTCCGTAATATTGTAATGCATAACCCACTCTTTGCTCTTTGTTGGTTACCGTTAGGAAAGGCTTTTTAGCTGCAGGGAGATTGCGAAGATTTAAACCATCTCTTATTCTTCGTTTTGCGGTTCTAACGAATCCCGGAAAATCAGTTACATTGTGAGCTAAAACAGCCGTTTTAAAAGGATTTTTCCTTAGGTATTAAATAAGAGTATTCTCATGTTCTTCTGTCGATGCCCTTTTAAGGCGTATTCATTCTATTCTTTCCAGCGAATGTGTTTCCATCCATTTTATTTTGATATCATGAACTGTACTTTTTGGCGTTTGAAATCTTTGAGCCACCCATCTCTCTGACCATACGGTTTCCTGCATATTGGTTGGTGAATTTTCACTTTTTCTTTTATTCTCGAAATAGTTTAACAAATTAAGCACCATTTTTTTTGCTTGTGGAAGCAAGAAACCAGAAAATTGCTTTTTATCGTTCATATTGTCACATCAAATTAATTGTCAAAGTCACAAAACTGACATCTTTATATCAAAACAAAGGTGACAGGTACAAACTTTTGTGAATCGCTGAAAATTAAATAAAATACATATTATCCTTTTCTTTCATGTCAAAATTTCATAAGTCTGTCATATTTGTCTTACGGATTTTATTTGGATACCATGATTAAACGCAATAAAAGAAAAGAAAAATTGAAAGTACGACTTTGTTAAATTGTAAGCACGATAAGACCTGATATGACTATAGTATATTTTTAAGACTGTGTGAATTAAAATTAAAGAAACATTTTTTTATTCGTCACTGATTTCTTTTACACTCAAGTAAAGTAAGTATAGTAATTAATAAAAAAATAGGCAAGTTTTTTAATACCTAAAATTTTTACCAGGAACCGCCATGGACCCTGTTTAATAAAAGCAGTTTTTCATTTTTAGTATTGTTAGTTTACCAATAATTTTTTTTTATATTTAAAATTCTACGAAATTTACACCCAAAGACTTTGGCCGTTTCTTGGATAAAACGAAAAAAAAAATACATCGCTTAAAAAATTAAATGGGGCGTAATCAAGAATGAGCAGCCTTAAATGTTTAGCTAAAATAATCCATTATAAAAGCTATTTGATTTAATGCTGTCAGGTAAACATTCGGAAGAAATGAAATGCGAAGAGGTATAATTAAGATAAACCCTTCTGAAATGTCTTATAATTTCCAGGAAAATAATGAAAGAGCTCTGGTTTTCCCTAGTACTGTTCGGTATTCGAAAGGTAACCGTATAAGGAGAATAAAAATTTTCATACACTGAGGGAAAGGATCTAACAGATTTGATAAGACATACTTTGAATTGATAGCTTATTTTCAATTAACCCATATTAAATAAATTGCTAGTGTATCAAACCCGCTTTACTGTTATATCAATTCCAGATTGGCTAGAACAGTGTTTTTTATTGGTAGTAATCAGTTCCATTAGCAGCAGAGTCTTGGTGAATAATGAACTCTTTTTAATACAGCAATTTTGTTAAAAATAAATTCTATCTTCTAAATGAGACGCATTTTGTTCCTAGTAAAGCGCTTTCTCCACAATTAAGAAAGCAGAACAAAAACGAATGGTATCCGTTTTCCGAATTTATAATCCACAAGACCTTGGTGGGGGTTCGTAGCTATCGGCAAACGCTGTGCGCCTAGTATTAGTTTCCACGTATTTGTTGCGCAGGTCACATCGTTGTTCGGAGTCTTCTAGCTGTCCTGTCTCAATTTGAATTTTATTGATCGTACCCATACCTGTTTAAATTAAATAATTTTTACTTTATATTTAAGTTTTTTAAACTTTGTATGTCAGATAAAGCAATAGAAGATTCTTATTTCGCTCAACCTATCATTAATATTGAATTTTATAATATATGGACGAATTTTAGTAATCTCTTGAATCTCAGTAAACCATGTTAAACAACAAGAACAATATCACACTAGATTACTAGAAGCTACTTAAATTATTGAGAACTACAGTACTGATTTTTAGTGGTACAATTTTATTAACAAGCAAATATTATTATGAGTAATGGCAAGTTTCATTACAACTGCCAGTCGGAACCAATACACTATATAAAACCAGATTACATCCCCAATAGAACCTGATAATTACTGTGAGTATCTATTCAGAGCAATAATGGCTATCAACCATTCTATGGTAGCGATAATTCCTATTTCCTATTGGCTAAATTACCGTGATATTATCACTACACATCACTACAAGAGACAAAAAACTTTCAAAATGGAGTCAGCTATCGTCAGCGAAACAATATCACACTATAGGTATTTATACGGTGAGTTACAAAAAGACAGACTTTTATTTAGCAATCAGACGCCATTTTTAAATTTGCAGGTATTAAAAAAATATGACGTTTACGTCAAAACACGATCTTAATTTGCCTAGATTGCCTTATTTTTTGTGGTTAAGCATTGTACAGTCATTTCAAGGACACCCTGCATATGTAACTGAAGGATTCAATTAAAGTAATAATAAATGATTAGAAATCTTGTTCCCTTTTTTAATATTCTCGTTAGTAGGCGCCAATTCCACCACACTCCCCTACCAAACATACATTTCTAAAATCGAAAGACGTTTTTATACGTATTTCCTGTAATATCGCATTGAATCACGAACGTCTTAATTTTCGTAACCCCATTATCTTTTTTTATTATCTTTTTTTAATAAAAGAAAATATAAGTATAAAAGGAAGCAACATAAATGTGAACGTCAGTGATCCGAAAAATTCCAGCTAGCTCCTCTTCAATACAATATAAAAAGAAAATGCCAGCACGATGTCAGTTGCTGTTTATAAAAGGTGGCAACTTTTCCGCACTCTGGAGATTTATGAAAAGATGCTGTATATAAAACTCAGACAAAACGCATCACAAGAATTGAAAAGGAAATGCAAATTGTATTTTCCATCTTTTTGCTCAGGCAGTTTCGCAAAATATTTTCTTAAATAAAAATATATCTAGGGCACTTTTATAAAAAATGTTAAGTGATATGTACCTACTTTATAGGTGTTAATAACCCTTCATTGCTGACATCAATTATTGATAATTTACTGATTCGGACAGAGAGTCTAACATCTATTAAAAAATGGTAGGTTACAAAAAAATTAGAAATGCACACAATAATTATTATTAACCAATGAACATGGTTGTTAATGAAAACAATATATTTGAAAAAAGATAAGTTGATTTTTTGATTATGCGTCAATAATATAGAAATGATTATTTCTCTTTTTACTTCTCTATTCGAGGGACGCCACATCTACTCTGACACGCACTATTCCCAAGCGGTCACCCATCCAAATCATAGTAGCACCCGCAGTCTGTTGACTTTAGAGATTATTGTATAAAATAATATACTATTACGAGGTTGTAACGTATGTAGGCACACAAATTTGGGCTGAATCATGTCCCAACGATTTTTTAAAAATAAGATTTACAACTCTCTTAGGAATTAATAAATTAAAAGCGATTGATTTTCGATTGTAAAGTTTAGCTAATTCTTAAATTACAACTATTTGGATAGTAATGTACAAAAATCTAAATATGCGCCAAAACAATATGAGTCGTCCAGTAGTATTACACAGTAACAATTGTATCTGTGTATTTTTTGTAATAGAAACGTTAGTTTTTGTGTAAAAATACCTACAAAAGTCAAAAAGGATGTGTTTTTAAAGGTCATGTACAATAAGTAAAAATTATTCATTTTTAAAATGATTTATTAATGATTTCAAGTTTCCTGGATGCACTTGTTTAACTTAACCTTAAAGGAATATATATTGTGAAGCTGCGTTTACACGTGTAAGCCAAAATGCCCGAAATTGTCAAATCCGCAACGGTCAAGTCTGCAACACCAATTTTGTTGCGGAATTGACCACAGAGTTGCGAACATGACATTTTTATAAGAGATAACCGCAGCATAATACACTACGCCCATTAATTATGGAATATTAAAAAATGCACCCTCAAATTAATAAGCTGTAATTTCGTTAATAATGAACCAATTTTAATTTTTTTTTTTTTAAATTATAGATATAAGATTCTCGTGTTTAGCGCAGAGTAGTTTGCGTCCTGACACTTATCTCTCTTATTGTACGGGGTAGCGCATAAACTCTAGATGCATGTAAATTTCCTTAAATTTAAAACTGACCTATCTTACATAAAAATTAAATTTAATTTATTTTTTAAACGAAAGCAATTAGACATCTATCTGCGCTAGAAACTGGCCAAAAAGTTTCGCCATGCCACTAGAGGCAAAGAAAAAAATACCATTTCTTCGAAATAAATTCTGTTGCCGAAAAAATGCTTCGTAAATATTCAATGAGTCATTTTATCACTTTTGGCTTTTAAATTTAGAATAAAAAACATGTCAACAAATAAAGTCTATAATACAGGGTGGCACGCAAAACCTTATCCATTTAATTCGTTCACAGAATGTATCCCTGAATTTGAATTTTTTATTATTATTTTTGTATTTTTAATTTTAAGCAATTTAATTAAATGGTTAGATATTTCCGTAGCACTCTGTATTATAGACTTTATTTGTTGACATGTTTTTTATTCTAAATTTAAAAGCCAAAAGTGATGAAATGACTTATTGATTATTTACGAACCATTTTTTCGGCAACAGAATTTATTTCGAAGAAATGGTATTTTTTTCTTTGCCTCTAGTGGCATGGCGAAACTTTTTGGCCAGTTTCTAGCGCAGATAGATGTCTAATTGCTTTCGTGTAAAAAATAAATTAAATTCAATTTTTAGGTAAGATAGGTCAGTTTTAAATTTAAGGAAATTTACATGCATCTAGAGTTTATGCGCTACCCCCGTACAATAAGACGTGTCAGGACGCAAACTACTCAGCCTGTACTTGATAATAAAACACTAGAATCTTATATCTATAATTTAAAAAAATCTGGGGTCAACGAACCCCCCCTGATCCTCCCTGCCGGCGGCCCCGGTCATGGTAATATTAAGTTAAAAAAAAGTTAAATTAGGCTTAGTTTGAGGACATCTTATGTTGTCCTTGCGAAATAAACTAAATCTCTAAACTACCAATAATTATTTTAGCAATAAAATTTTAATGAACAGTTCCTTTTATCTTGACAACGTAATTAAAAATAAATGGCCTAAAAATGTCCTGGCAAAGTAATCCATTATAAATGCTATTTAATATAATTCTTCCAGGTAAATATTTGGGAAGAATAAAGCGGGAATAGGCGTAATTAAGATTAACCCCTTTAAGACGTCTTAAATTAATAGGTAGTCGCTTCGCCTCTTTGCTTGACGATAGGCAGTTCTACAGGCCAGAGGGTTAGGTTATTAAGGATATCAGGGGTAAATAAATATGAAAATAGCCATTTTTTAGAAAGTTAAAGGGCTTGTTTTCTTCCTGTAAAGTTACTGCAGATCGCACAATTGATTCAGCAACACACGGTATCTATTCCTGAAAACAAATAACATATTAAAATTTAATTATTAACTTATTGTTAAAAAAATACCTAGTCGGACTTCTATTGTCTTTATTTTGGTACTTAACACAAAGTTTCGTTTAGTTAGTATCTCTAACCGTTTTCAAGTGGAAACTTAATTATAGTTCTAAGGCTACTGTCTTAAATACTATCCATGGGCAATGAAGGACATATTAATAGTATAAGACAATCCATTAAATTTACTATGGAAACAGAAAAACATTTCACTCTACCTTTTATCGATGTTCTCGTCAAACGAAGTGCATAATTCAAAATCTTTATCAAAAAGCACCTAACAGGAAGTCTTAAAACTCGATGACCATGTTGCAATTCTAGTTCGTCCAACCTATTAAAATAAAATAAAAATAATAAAACAATAAAATAAATAGCGCTTTTCAGATAACTTGTAATGTTTGGGTGGGATATGCTGCTTCGCAATTATACAGATTTGATCCTTCATTGCAAATGGTGAAACCGGAATTTTCTTTGTTCTAACCATGCAATAGGTAATCTTTTTGACCAACTTGTATTTGGAATTTCTTCAATTAGCCCAGATTGATAGATGGTGTTATCAATGATAACAAGCGATGGTTCTCCTAAGTTTGGTCACAATTTTTCTTCAAAGTTTTCACTATTCATCAAATCATGATAAGATTTCAGGCCAGACTTGAATATCAAAGTTGCATTATTCACAAATCCATTTTCTGAACCAGGTTGTGGAATAATATACCGTACACCCTCGGACGATTTTTTTTAACTATATGAAGAGTATCATCTTGCCAACTTCGCCTAAAAGTCCAGATAGCAGGTTTTAAAGGAAGCACCAAACTCCCAAGGCATTAGAAATTCTCTAAAACAGATAGGTATTTATAAAAACATTGCCATATATTTTTCACGTTTATTATTTGTTTTTACAATTCCTGCTTTATCATATCTACTTAACTCGTAAACTGCGTTAAAGGGTAAATAGTAGATTCTGTAACGAGGTTGGATTCGATCCGAGTGGAAGATTCCGAACGCGAGCGTAGCGAGCGTGAGGAACCACGAGTATCGAATTTTCATTCTAACCGAGTAGCAGACTATATTTTCTCCACGACCATTACTGAATGCAATAATTCCAAAATCATTTTTGATAATAGAATGTAAAAATTCTCGCTCTTGAGTTGGAATATTTATTCTAAAACACTTGCTTCTTATGCGTTTTGCGTGTATTTTCATTCCATAACAAGATACGGAATGAATATTCTGTAATTGATATAAACGACATAGGTTGCCATGAATCGACCATCCAGTTCCATATCTAATTCATCCGATTTTTCACTCATTTTTTGACTTGCACTAAAATTTGTCTGACTATTTAACTAGAGTGTTTTACACTGGCAAAATGTCATAGCAACGGCCGGTCTTCTACTGGCAAAATTACTACCTGCACCTACCTGGACAAAATTCACATGTGATTTTTGCCGCGGCAAAATTTTGTCTTTTTTCTAGTTAAATAGTCATGTCGAATACCACTCGAGAAAAAATTGTGTAAGCAAAATTGTTCTCAAGGATTTATTTAAGTTTGTTGCTTTTAAGCAATTTCGCTCATGACATTTTCGACAAAATAACTCTCCGGCTCGTGATTTTGTCAAAAATGTCATTCGCGAAATTGCCAAGCAACAAACTTTCATACCTTTCGAAAATTTTGCCGACAAAATTTTATCTCTTGTGATATTATATATGAAAATAAATATTACAACGCGGCCATTTTTATCTGACACTGACAGTTTCGAAATTCACGGCAACCTATGTCGTTTATATCAATTACAGAATATTCATTCTGTATCTTGTTATGGAATGAAAATACACGCAAAACGCATAAGAAGCAAGTGTTTCAGAATAAATATTCCAACTCAAGAGCGAGAATTTTTACATTCTATTATCAAAAATGATTTTGCATTCAGTAGTGGTCGTGGAGAAAGAGTCTTTCCCGCATTACTTTCTCTTTGAAAATAATAAAACTTTTTAAAAATTAATGATTGTTTTTTTTAGAGCGGTCATTGAACATACTTTAGGCATAGGATAATATACGCAATATATTTTTGTATTGTTAAGCAGAATCGAATAGTAAAATAATATACAGGGTCTTATTTAAAATTCCTACGTTGCAGTCAATCACACCCAAATTTTCATACAAACGTATTTTGTCTCTTATATAGGCCAATGAGTTTAATGTGCCCTGTATCGTTCTCGTTTCCCTTACGCCACCATCATTTCCTACGGGTATTTTTTTTTCAAACTAATAATGTTTGCTAATGTAGCTCTGAAAACGTATAACTTCCACCTGCCACGTATCCCAAATTAACATTAATAATAAATAAAGCAAACACACTCCAACCATTTAAGGACTTTTGGTATTAATTTTGGAAATTTGTTTTGAATAGAAAATCAGTCCTTGTCATTTCTTGTAATTGTGTTTATTCTCTGGTTTGGGTGTTTTCTAGTCTAACTTAAAACGAACGGGTTTTTCTATATTTTGCCCTTGCTTCATTTAATATGCCGTAATGTTGGGTCATTTGGTACACTTTTCTGATTAAAAAGTGCAAAAAATTAAAAATCAAAATTGAATATTTCGATAATATGTATAATAAAAAGTTTGGTACCGCTAGATTATTGCCCACCATACCATAGATTATTATAGATTACATACAGGCATTGAGCCTAATGAATAAAAATGTAGCGATTGCTTTTTCTTATAAAATCGAAGTAATTTCTTGAAAGCCAATGAATAAAAACTAAAGTAACTGCTTTTGCGTCCAGCGATCGCTTAAAAGTGCAGGAATTGCTTCTAGTCAATGCTTTTTCTTAAAAAATAGAAGCAATTGCTATCGTTTGCTTAAAATGTGATAAATAAATTAAGGAATTTATTTTTCTAGTGTAGCGATTGCTTCCAACTTTTTAAGGTAGGTCGACCCCTGCATCATTGGCTTCGTAGCAGTCAACTTTAGGTATCCGCGGCATACACGTGCGTTGCTCTTAATTTGTGTCTTCAATTATGGCTGAATAATATATGAAGAAGTAAGAAAAAAATGTACAGTGTATACAGTGTGGTTGTTTAAATGTGCAACATATGGGCATTTTTTTACTACCGATCTTTCAGAAAATTTTATTCTTGAGAAAAGTTGGTGCATGTTCAATAATCATATATGGTGCACTTGGAATGGTTGCAAGTAAAACGGCGTACAGGGTAGGCCAAAAATATAAAACTTGCACAAGAATAAAGTTTTTTAATAAACATTTAAAATAAAAATTTTGCACGTTAAATGATAGTTTTTTAATTAGCATATTATTATTACTAACATTTTATCTTGTTAAAAATAAATTTTTAGGATATTTTAAACTTGTGTTTAATATCGTTGCAACAAACATGAAGTTTGTGATTCCTTAATAAATTAAAAGTTCAAGTTAATTTTACAAATATGCTTGAATTTGAACAAAGATATGTGAAACTAATTTGATTTTGATTAATTTATGTATGATGAATATAAAAAAAATTTTTTTGGGAAATTATTAATGTTTTTAAAAAAAACATATTATTTTTTTATTTTAGGAGGTCACGTTTTTGAATTTATGCATAACTTTTAATTCTAAACAACTTTTCTTTATAACATTTTGCTGAACTTTCTGAAATAGGGGTATTTTATTCTTGTACAAGTTTTATATTTTTTGGCCTACCATGTACGCCGTTTGACTTGCAACCATTCCAAGTACACCTTATATAATTATCGAACATGCACCAACTTTTATCTGGAATAAAATTTTCTGAGAAATCGGTAATAAAAAAAATGCCCATATGTTGCACACTTAAACAACAACACTGTATACGTAAAAATTGCAGATATGATAATTTCAGAAAGTTATATCGATTTGACTGCGAAAATGTTGAGTTGTTGGCAAATTATTTTTTGACTGATACTGGTAAAAGGCGAGGGGGTGCACTGTCGCCTTTAAATAAAATTAAAGTCTTTCTAAGGAAATTGTCGGATCCGGGCTTTCAAAATTCTGTAGGTGAAGAACTCGGTGTTCACAAAACTACTGTCTGTAAGACATACACTTCTGTAATGGATGCAGTTTTGGAGAAGGCCAATATTTTTATTAAATTTCCTACAAGTGCTGAAGCTGTTGTGGAAGCTAAACGGTTGTGGTCAGAGGTATTTATTTATGTTCCTTCAATTTGTGAACGAATATCAATTGCTTGTCTTTAATTTCTTTATCACTACTATCACTTTCCTCATTTTCACTGAAATCTGCCATATTACAAATACAAGTTTCCTATTTTCCACAAAAACGTAACAGATTACTATTGTACTAAATAAATAGACCAACGTTGCTGTATGTACGTCAACTCTTTTGCAAATTATGCACCAAACTGAGCATGAAATCTATAATCTGAACAAGTGGATAAGCCACGTCTGAACTTGTGTTGGATAAGCATTTGCTACAGAGGTGTAAGAAAAACACCAATTGCATCAAAATTTTATTTATATCCAGATCTAGCGATTGCTTTTACTTATAGCATTTGCTAGTCAAGTAATTGCTTTTACTATAAAGTAATTACTTCAAAGAATTGCTTAATTTTTATTCATTAGGCTCATTGTCTTATTTGCTCTATTTAAGTTTATGTATACAAAGAGGCAATATGATATAAGGCATAAGTAGAAGGTGGTAGGATAGGTAGAACCATGAGCCTAATGAATAAAAAAAAGCAAAAGCAATCGCTAGATCTGGATATGAATAAAATTTTGAAGCAATTGCTGTTTTTCTTACACCTCTGTAGCAAATGCGTATTCAACACAAGTTCAGACGTGGCTTATCCACTTGTTCAGATTATAGATTTCATGTTCAGTTTGGTGCCTAATTTGCAAAAGAGTTGACGTAAATACAACAACGTTGGTTTTATTTAGTACAATAGTAATCTGTTACGTTTTTGTGGAAAATAGGAAACTTACATTTGTGATATGGCAGATTTCAGTGAAAATGAGGAAAGTGATAGTACTGATAAAGAAATTAAAAATAAGCAATAATTGATATTCGTTCACAAATTGAAAGAACATAAATAAATCTCTCTGACCACAACCGTTTAGCTTCCGCACAACAGCTTCAGCACTTGTAGGAAATTTAATAAAAATATTGGCCTTCTCCAAAACTGCATCCATTACAGAAGTGTATCTTTTACAGAAAGTAGTTTGGTGAACACCGAGTTCTTCACCTACAGAATTGTGAAAGCCCGGATCCGACAATTTCCGCAGAAAGACTTTAATCTTATTTAAAGGCGACAGTGCACCCCCTCGTCTTTTACCAGTATCAGCCAAAAAATAATTTGCCAACCACTCAACATTTTCGCAGTCAAATCGATATAACCTTCTGAAATCATCATATCTGAAATTTTTTCGTACACTGTAGATTTTTCTTTTACGGACGTTCATATATTATTTAGCCATAATTGAAGACACAAATTAATAGCGACGCACGTGTATGCCGCGGAGAACTAAAGTTGACTACTACCCAGCAAATGATGCAGGGATCGACCTACCTTAAAAAGTTGAAAACAATTGCTACACTAGAAAAAGCAATTCCTTAATTTATTCATCACATTTTAAGCAAACGATAGCAATTGCTTCTATTTTTTAAGAGAAAGCATTGACTAGAAGCAATTCCTGAACTTTTAAGCAATTGCTGGAAGCAAAAGCAATTACTTTCGTTTCTATTCATTGGCTTTCAAGAAATTAGTTTGATTTTAAAAGAAAAAGCAATCGCTACATTTTTATTCATTAGGCTCAATGTCTTATTTGCTCTATTTAAGTTTATGTATACGGAGAGGCAATATGGTATAAGAGATAAGTAGAAAGTGATAGGATAGGTAGTACCATGACACTGTAGCTCTACCTCACGGGCCGCCAATGGTTAATACGTAAAAAAAACATGCTGTTTAAATTGAGAACCTTGCGCTTCTCTCAATCCGTTAAAAAGAAAATACGAAAACTAAGCTTCAAATGGGCCGAACTCGATACCCCGATCACGTTCCTGTTGTGAGCCCTTTCCTTTTCGTTTATCGCTTATTAAGCGCCACTAATAAACTCCCACGCATCCTGCTAACCTCGGAGCCATACACGAAGGAAACATATGAAATATGATGACTCTAATTAAATTAATTCCCTTGCTTGCTTCAGGAAAATTTGCCCGGAGCCATTGAGATCAATAAAAATTCGACCGCCAGAATGTTAAGTAAACAAGTCAAAGAAAAATAGCCAAGAAGAGAAAAGGGTTATTTATACATATAGAGTGTTATTGTGGAATAGGCTGGTTTTGGGTATACAAAAAATTAGCCCGAACCTGTAATAACATCGCTACAATTAAATGAACACGGAACAAGTCGTGAATACTCGAAAGGAAATATCACATATTTCCTTATACAGGGTGAAACTTTAACTGGAGTAAAAAGTAAAAGTAAGGAAGACCCTCTTTATTTGCTAAAAAAATACAGAACTGATTCGTTATTTATTTTTAGCGCGCAACTTTTTTTTTCAAATGTAAAGGCAGAGTTAACTTTTTCTTAAAACAAAGCGTTTGACGACATTTGACATTAACAGCTAACCTGGTTTCGTCGTTAAAGTTCCCAGATCAGCTTTGGGCCATAGCAAGTTCACGCGTCAGGTTGCGTCATATTATTTTCTTCCGATTTTGGTGGTTTTTAAGTGTTTCTGTGGCTGGTTTTTGTGTAGTGTGTTTTAAACATTTTCCTTTTTAATTTCAGAGACAGATTTTCTTGGTGTTTATTATTTAGGTTTAATGGTGAATATAAACACCATTTTGGTTCATCTATTATCAATAATTTTTTTTTGAGTTTAAATGATTATATGAATTATAGTTATTGTGTGCTCAATGGTTCAGTTGATATTGTCGTAGAAAATAAGGTTTTTCTACAACTGTCAAAAAAAGATGACTTTTTTGGTTACTATGGATGCACAAAACGTCGTTTTCTTTTACCGTAAAAAAATGTCATTTTTTCACCGTGAAAAAATGATATTTTTTCACGGCAAGCTCAGCTGATTGATGTTTTCGTATAAAAATGCAAAAATTAATTTCCAAAACATTTTTTATAAAAAAATTTGTTATTAAAGTGAATTAAATTAACAATCTTTATTAGAATAGTAATTAACGTAAAGTTAGAGCAATTGTTCCCTATATTAATTCCAGTAGGCGATGTTACACATTGTTGGTCGGAAACGCAAGAACTATTAGATATTTTGTGCGATACATTTACTGCAGATGAACTTTCTAAGATTTTATTGCAAGAACTTTCTAAAATTTTATTGGAAATCTTAACTTTGTTCATTTCTTTGCCGAGCCATTTTGCAATAAGACTTGATATTTCTCCTATTTTATTGACTCCAACATGGTAATTTACACATTTTCCTTTAGCATATTGTAGAAGTAATCGGTTACTTGAAGTGTGGGACGGTCGCAGAGATTTATACCTTCTGTAGATATAGGATATATTCCAAATTGGACATAGTAAAGGTTCGTTCACAGTGAGTTTTTGTATCTGGTATTTTTACAATTAATATACCAACATCTTCAATGTTATCAATGGTCATCTTGGTTAATTCTTCGCGACGGCAAGCGCCACTTATCCCGAAGATTAAAACAACCTACAATAAAATAGTTAAATGAGTATTTAAATTACTTAAATATTTGCTTGTAAATGTTGTATACCTTCATAAGTAAAGTTATTTTTGTATTAAGTGCGCAAAATAGGTGTTTTTTTTAATGGCACATGAGAATGTAAATTTTTACCGAGACCGTTAGGTCGAGGTTAAAAATTCAATCAAATGTGCCATAAAAACACTTTTGCGCGCGAAATAAAAAGAACATTTTTTCTACAACTGTTTGTTGTTAACTATTTTTTATCGTGTTTAGAAAAAAAATCTAAAATCATAATTTATTTAAGGTATTATTTCTTACACCTGTTCCCATTACTATGGAAACCCAAAATTGTTTAAATTTTATTGATTGTCAAATCTATCGTTTTTCGTGTCAAAAGTTTATAGTTGTTTGATACCATTTAAATGTCTGAAAGGGATAGTGAGACGCCTCACGAAATTACGGATGCGGCAGAAATCGTTATATCAAATCTTTTGCCCGTGAAATCAAGAATTAAATATGAGAAAGTGTACACTCAGTTTTGCGAATGGTGCAATATAAAGAAAGTAAAAACAGTAACAGAAAATGTTTTGCTCTGTTATTTGGAGGAAAAGTCGAAAATTTTAACAAAGGAGGATGTAGCAAGATTTGTAAAGGAATCCGATGATGAAATACATTTACTTATGAAGGTATACAACATTTACAAGCAAATATTTAAGTAATTTAAATACTCATTTAACTATTTTATTGTAGGTTGTTTTAATCTTCGGGATAAGTGGCGCTTGCCGCCGCGAAGAATTAACCAAGATGACCATTGATAACATTGAAGATGTTGGAACTCTATTAATTGTAAAAATTCCAGATACAAAAACCTACTGTGAACGAAACTTTACTATATCCAATTTGGAATATATCGATATCTACAGAAGGTATAAATCTCTGCGAAGGTCCCACACTTCAAGTAACCGATTATTTCTAAAATATGCTAAAGGAAAATGTGTAAATCAACATGTTGGAGTCAATAAAATAGGAGAAATGTCAAGTCTTATTGCAAAATGGCTCGGCAAAGAAATGTTCAAAACTTATACAGGCCACTGTTTCAGAAGAAGTTCTGCGACGCTACTAGCTAATGCAGAGGGCGACCTGATTTCTATCAAACGTCACGGAGGTTGGAAATCTAGTTCAGTGGCGGAGGGTTACATAGAGGATAGTTTGGTGAACAAAGTTGAGATTTCCAATAAAATTTTAGAAAGTTCTTCCAATAAAATCTTAGAAAGTTCATCTGCAGTAAATGTATCGCACAAAATATCTAATAGTTCTTGCGTTTCCGACCAACAATGTGTAACATCGCCTACTGGAATTAATATAGGGAACAATTGCTCTAACTTCACCGTTAATTACTATTCTAATAAAGATTGTTAATTTAATTTACTTTAATAATAAATTTTTTTATAAAAGATGTTTTGGAAATTAATTTTTGCATTTTTATACGAGAACATCAACCAGCTGAGCTTGCCGTGAAAAAATATCATTTTTTCACGGTGAAAAAATGGAATTTTTTTACGGTGAAAAAAAACGACGTTTTGTGCATCCATAGTAACCAAAAAAAGTCATCTTTTTTTGACAGTTGTGGAAATAGTTATTTTCCTAACAAGTGCGCAAAGTGATACTTTTCCGCACGCAAGGACAGTTGGACGAACGACGCGAAGCGGAGTTCGGATAAGTTCTTGCGTGCGGAAAAGCACTTTGCGCACTTGTTAGGAACAACATTTTTCCTACGAGCTTCATATCAGATAACAACAAAAATAAAAATATGATAATTTATTTAATAATTTTTAATTCGACTTTAAAGAAAGAACTATAATATACTTACAACTAAAAATTACATAACAAAAAAAAATAATAGAAAATTAAAAAATTACATAACAATAAAAAAAATAATAGGAAACTTAATTATTTGTTTATAACATTTATATTTATCGTCAGAGCTGCTCATTTTAACAGTGTTTATATATATTCCCTACCAAGGAGATTTTTGAATAGTTTTACTTTTCCGCACCCAGTGCGGATAAAAGTCTTATCCGCACTAGTGCGGAAAAGTGTAACTTTGCACACAAAAATGCGTGCGCAAAGTACTACTTTGCGCACGCTCGTAGGAAAAATAACTATTTTTACAGCAATTATTTTAATTTATTCCTGTAATATTTACTAAAAAGTGCCTGGTGTATTGGCATATTTTCCACTCATCAGAATTATTGATTTCTAAATTTTTTGGTTTGTACTATTTTCTTTATACAGCCAGAAGCCACCTTAAAATCAGAAAGCTGTAATGTTTTTAGTAATAAAATAAAAAAACTCTTTGTAGAAAAATCAGTTACCATAAAGAGTTTGCATGCCCAGTTCCATGAAAATAATAGGTTTACTGGAAGCCTTAACACAGTACTAAAGCATATAAAGGGCTTAAGCTTCTTAATCTACAGAAATTATGACAACAGCCATGTATAGGAGACAAGAGACGAAGATTTCTTTCTGCGTACATGGAGAATGAAGAGCTAGGAACAAGGAAAAAGCCATAATATTTTATGTTTTCTTGGATGAGACATGGATTCTCTCAAAAGGCGTTAGCCGAGTGCGGAAATTCTCCGAGTGTGAGAAAATCACTTTCACGCGAGTAATGTACACCATTTTTCCTACGACCATACAAAATAATCAAAAAGAGTTTGATTTGTTTTTAATAGTTTGTAGGTATTGCCATTGTGTTTTTCAACAATAGAGTTGAAAAAAATAAAAACAATGTCCACTTACACATTTTAACTTACCTATAGATTTAAATAAAAAGAGTAACTTTTTCTCCTATTTGATTACGCACATCATACCTACTATCTATGTACAGTAAATAAATTTCGTTTCTGATTTTTTACAATAATATACCTAAATATACATACAAAAACAACAAAACACAAAACTAAAACATAACCCCAACATTATAGAAAGATAGAGATGGAATTAAATATCGATAGCTTGTTAATAATTTTAAAAGTTCTATCTATATTCGATTTGTTTTGAATATTGCTAAAATAAGTTTAGTTACATAAAGCACATTCACTTGTTCCTTATCCTTAAACATTGTGTGGATATTTTTATCCGAGATAATTGTAAAATAAATCGGTATTTTCTAGGGTATTCTATTTCTGCTCTATAGCTGCCTTTTTTTTTCTGTTGTTCAACTCAGTTGTCATGTTTGGTGGGTTGCCTGACATATTTTCCTTTCCTGATATATTATTATTTTTATCATAAATACCTTAGGTTCCCAAAAATAACGAAAAAAAAGGAGTTTTTTTTATTTGCAGTAATGCCCTAGTGTACCGGGTGGTCAAATAAGCGAGGACGTCGGCTTTATCTCGGACACCATTAATCGTACAACTTTCGGAAAGATTTTTTTTGAGTAAAATGGTCAAGAGAAATGGCTGGAAATTACTTTTAAGTTCCTCATTTCGCCGCAAGGGGACACAATTAAAAATTGTTTTTTTAAATTCTAAATTTCTCCGAAAATTCCCATATTAAGGTATAACTCTGATTAGATCTTTGGAAAGCTTGGACAATTCTGCATCATTTTGGTTTAAGGCTTATTGGCGTACCGACCTTGATAAGAGTGGGAGAAGCTATTGAGTGTGTAAACATTAAAATCGCTGTAACTTCTAAACGACTTATCCGATTTGACTAAATTTAAGCTTGTTTGGATAAGCACCTTCAATTGCCGTATCCAACAGTACACGATAGTGTTTAATAAAATTGCTAGAGGGCGCAATTTGTAATAATAACAGTTTTTTCGATTTTATCCCGAAAATTCAAATCATACTATATAACTATGACATCATAGTCGAAAAGTAGATAAAATTTGCAAGGAAAGATGTAAAGACCGCAGTTCGATATCTTTGTTCGTTTCAGAGTTATTGCGAAAACAATAATTTTTAATACAAATTGCGCCCTCTAGCAATTTTATTAAAAAATATCTTGTACCATTGGATACGACAATTGAAGGTACTTACCTTTTTCTTCCAAACAAGCTAAAATTTAGTAAAATCGGTTAAGTCGTTTAGAAGTTACAGCGATTTTAATGTTTACACTTTCAATAGCTTCTCCCACTCTTATCAAGGTCGGTACGCCAATGAGCCCTAAACCAAAATAATGTAGAATTGTCTAAGCATTCCAATGATATAATCAGAGTTATACCTTAATATGGGAATTTTCGGAGAAATTTAGAATTTAAAAAAACAATTTTTAATTGTGCCCCTTTGCGGCGAAATGAGAAACTTAAAAGTAATTTCCAGCAATTTCTCTTGACCACTTTACTCATAAAAAAATCTTTCCGAAAGTTGGACGATTAATGGTTTCCGAGATAAAGCCGACGTCCTCGCTTATTTGACCACCCGGTACTTTACCCCACCCAGCACCCCAATTCGCTCCACGGGTCCGTAAGTTTGTTATTTTTTTAAATAGTTTTTCTGTCAAATTCGTCGGCCATCAACTGTTTTATATTTCAACACACTTATTGAAAACACGCGTGTGATATAAAGGACTTTCTAGCCAAGTTAGGCGTGCTTTATTTCTCATTTTTATAGGTGGTCGTAGGAAAACGTTTAAATGGTTCATTTCAATACATCGCAATAATTATTAAACAACACTTGACATTTGGTTGGGTGGTAAAAGCAAAAGTTTCTAATGTTATAATGTTATAAATTATAATGTGTGATATGTCTTTCAAAAGGGAGTGTATAGAATTGGAGCATCAAACAAAAATGGCGGATTTCTATTTAAAGCATCATTGATATCTTATACTCTTAACGAGATACGCCATTTTTCTAAGCGTAAACAAGTAACGAGGCTACTGTACATCATATAAAAGAAAGTCAAAGGGGGAAACTGAGAAAACTTTACAAAGCACGTTCAAAAGAGAAACAAAAGAATTTGTATTAAACTTCTAGTAAAAGTTTCCGTCTTGTTTATATAAAATAAAGATCAAAATTAAAGGCATTTTTGCCTTAAACATTGTCGGTTTGATCTCTATTCTGCCCTGTTAAGGTAAAGGGCAGTAAGTGCAAAACAATGATTTTGAGTTATTGTCAATTTAGTTTATTTTCTTCTACACAATTTATTTTTTATTGGATTTTCAGTAAAAAAAGTATTAAAGAACGTTACTAAATATGTCTTATTTTTCACAAAACGGAAAATTCCGTAACTTTGATTTTTGATGAAAATTCATCAGCTACCTACTGCTGTTTGGCTTAACACTAGTATAATATCAAGTTGCTATTTTTTGAAGTAATATTCCAGCAAAAGGCAGTAACTAAGAAAACAGGTAAATACTGCTGTTTACCTTCACATTTTAATTTATATATTAATTAATTGTGTAGGCAAACAGCAATAAGTTGTTAAGTTACTGCCTGTTACCATAACATGAAGAGTCATATTGTTAGTTACTGCCTTTTGCCATAGGTGATTCTGGCATAAGTTGATTCTTAATCGGCTTCAAACTCTGTGTGGACCTAGGGCCGTTACTGCTTAGGCATGCAACATGAATATCTCATTTTTGACAAAAATGTTATTTACTGCCCTTTACCTTAACAGGGCAGTATTACTTTTAATAATCTTTTAAAAATTATTGACATAAATACTTTTAAAGGGCGGATTATATGCACTTAAATTCAACCAAAATATGCGCATATTATAAGCCTTGTGTGCTTTAAAATATGCAGAAGAAACACATTGGGTTCTAAAAAATATGTTTATTTTTAAAAAAATGCAAAAAAAAAAATCAACGAAAAATAAAAGTAAATAATTTTTTAAACTAAAATTGTATAAAAGGTATTTATTACTAAATATTTTTTTAAATTTTCAACTAAAAAGGATCGTCTTCTATTAGTAAAAATATGCTTTATACAAAGAGAAGTTTCTTTCAACATCTACTGATATAATCGGACAATACTGCAACTTAGGTAGCAAATTATAAGGCCACGATACATTTTCGGTGGATGGTTTACCCTTATAAATGCTTTTTACAGCAGTTAAGTATTTAAATCCTTCATTCTTTTTTACAATTACATCCAATTTGTTCCTTGCTTGACCTCCTACTTTACCGGGAATGTTGTTACATTTAGCGGAAAAAGTTTCAACAATACTTATTGAGTCTCTTAAACTTAAATTTCTACAAGAAGTATGTATTACAAATCGATATAAATACAGTTTGTTAAGAAGGTTATGTATTGCCACTTAATAATGCGTTATGGTATAACCCTTAACAATATACCTGCAAACCCCGGAAACCTCCAATAAGTATCTTGTTTAAGTATAACCAGAATGTAATAGTATATTACATACCGAAGAGGAAAGTGTTTCATTACTGTCGAGAGATTAGTTAGTTATCCGAGACGCGAAGCGTCGAGGTTAACTTTAATCTCGTGACAGTAATGAAAACTTTTCTCTGAGGTTTGTATACTATTTTATTTACAACCACACACCGTTAATTGAAAATTAGATAATATTTGATTTTTTCAAAAAATGTAGTAAAAATGTCAAAATATGTCATTAAATTTATTGTTTTGACGCCAAACAAAAATATGCTGGTTGAATAACAAGAATGAGGGAAATGAGTGAGGGAAATGGGTGAGGAAAGTGGGTGAGAGAAGTGGAAGAGGGAAGTAGACGTAGATAATGTGACACTTCCAAACTTTTAAAAATGTTGTAATGTCAACATTACATGTTATATGGTTGTACCTAAATAAATACAGTGTGTGTATAAAGTCTGGAAACGGCTTAATAACATCACAATTTACTGGCCGATTTAAACCAAATTTGGTACAGTTGTGTAAGAGGATCTAACGCACCGAATGACGATATCGGCGTTGTTGCCAGCTTTTTAGTTTGTCTGGAATTCGAACGAATTTTATATTTTTAAATATAACACCCAGTATATTTTTACATTTTTAAATTCCACATAAAATTATAATTATTTTTTATTAAATGCATTATTAGTCTATACTTCATAGTTTCCGAGATATTGACTCTCGAAAAGTGACATTTTTGAACTTTGACAGCTTATAACTTTCTAACAGTACGTCTTAGAGCAAAACGGCTTACATGTCCATATCTTCAATTTTTATTATCTTCCCAAAAAAATCAACTTCCAGTTAAACCGGAACAACTATATTTCCTTCTTTCGAGTTACATCCGAAACATAAAAAAATCAAAACTATCTTATCCAGCTGAAATTTTGCATGTGTGCTAGAAACTGCATTTAAAAAAACTTTTCCCTATAACTTTTTTTTGATATTTTCAGAAACAAACCAAACGTTTAAATTATTTTTTGAAAAAAATTAAAATTTGACAGATAATGCGAATCACGTTACTTCTATTTTTTTGCTTAATTTTCATCTCGATCGAAGCAGAACTTGATGCCAAAGTCAAATTTCGAATAAAGCTATTAATAAAAAAAAAATCCCATATGATGCGGACTTTACTGGTGACATTGTATATAAAAAGTATTGTTTAAGTTTTTGCCCCCCCCTGAAAAGCGCTCTATGGACGCCCTTGCGTATATCTGTACTCCGGAGGCATAAGACACTATGTCCAACTATGTGGTTTTATTCAAAAAATTAAACCCTTTTGTGGGGCATACAACACCAAGTCCAATTAGTTAAGGTAGCTGAGAAACAGTGTAGACTTTTAACACTATGTGCATTTTTATTCAGAGGCCTAAGACACCAAGGTAATAATATCTGTATGCCTCGGATCTTTAGTAATATCTTTAGCAACACATTTAGCAGCATAGAACACTATATAATCACTTGGTGTTATATGCCTCTAACTAGATCTATACAATGTGTGTATAAAGTCTGGAAACGGCTTAATAACATCACAATTTACTGGCCGATTTAAACCAAATCTGGTACAGTTATGTAAGAGGATCTAACGCACCGAATGACGATATTGGCGTTGTTGCCAGCTTTTTAGTTTGTCTGGAATTCGAACGAATTTTATATTTTTAAATATAACACCCAGTATATTTTTACATTTTTAAATTCCACATAAAATTATAATTATTTTTTATTAAATGCATTATTAGTCTATACTTCATAGTTTCCGAGATATTGACTCTCGAAAAGTGACATTTTTTAACTTTGACAGCTTATAACTTTCTAACAGTACGTCTTAGAGCAAAACGGCTTACATGTCCCTATCTTCAATTTTTATTATCTTCCCAAAAAAATCAACTTCCGGTTAAACCGGATGTAACTCGAAAGCAGGAAATATAGTTGTTCCGGTTTAACTGGAAGTTGATTTTTTTGGGAAGATAATAAAAATTGAAGATAGGGACATGTAAGCCCTTTTGCTCTAAGACGTACTGTTAGAAAGTTATAAGCTGTCAAAGTTCAAAAATGTCACTTTTCGAGAGTCAATATCTCGGAAACTATAAAGTATAGACTAATAATGCATTTAACAAAAAATAATTATAATTTTATGTGGAATTTAAAAATGTAAAAATATACTGGGTGTTATATTTAAAAATATAAAATTCGTTCGAATTCCAGACAAACTAAAAAGCTGGCAACAACGCCAATATCGTCATTCGGTGCGTTAGATCCTCTTACACAACTGTACCAAATTTGGTTTAAATCGGCCAGTAATTTGTGATGTTATTAAGCCGTTTCCAGACTTTATACACACACTGTATAATGGTAAGTGGGGATTACACATAATGTTAAACGCCAGCATGACTATCGGCATTTAGGCGGCAATAAGTTTTTATTTTGTCCATTATTACTTTTCCTTTTACCAAAATGCATACCATTTCCATTTAATATATTAATTTTTTGTAAAAATTGGACAAAGTCTTGTATGCCTCCCGAGCACAGTATTATGGCTTATAATTTTTTACAGGTATAGAACCCTTTGTCCATCAATTTTCTTTTAAATGCCAAAAAAATACAAATTAATTATGATAATTAAAATTTAAAAAAAAAATATTTACAAAGAAACACTAAATAATTAATACTTTGTGTAGTGAAAGTAAATAATCAACACTAACCTCAAAATTATGTTAAACTTAATTGTTTTTACTAAATATCCACAAATCAAGCTGATGGCACATAGTGTCGTATGCCTCCCGAGTACAGATATTATTACATAAATAGTAAATAGATCAATACTAATATTGCCAGTCACACGCACGTAGACACCATAAACCCTTGCATAAGAAAGTGCGTGATAATTCTGCAGTAAATGCATAGAATAACTAACAAATTGTAACTCCCTGACTTGTAGATTTTTTTTGTTTAAGGCCTAATCGAGCTGCGTGTCGTGCGGTCGTTTACTTAACTTGCACTATTACGCTAAATATACTACAATATATTATATATTAATAAGTTGACGAGATAATCTATTTATCCATCTACCTCCAACCAGCTAAGAAGCGGTTAAATCTTATTTCGTGCACTTCAAAAATTTACCTGAAATATTCTTGTATGGTATACCGAATGAATTAATCCATTTCCGGCTTTTCGTTTTGTACATCTTGACACTAATTTCGTCAGAAATAAGAACGGTAGTCTTTTAAATAAACCGCCTCTATATTTTAGTTCCTACTCCATCCTACTCGTGGCGCTTTTTTATGGAAAACGTAACATTACAGTTCTACCAGTTATATTAGTGGCTACTTTATGCATGTATTTTACAAATGTTATGTAACAGCGCGATTAGCATACCTACTATCCAAAAGAGTCCGAAATGTTATATCAGTAATCCAATCGAGTTCGGGTCAACTCGGGAATCGTATTCCAGCTAAAAATGGAGATTTAATGATACTTCCATCCGGCAATTAGCAGGGTTCGAAGCGGCAGTTTCTCCCGGAAATGGGCTTGTTTTTGCGTACGGCTCGGTCCCTTGGAGAGTTACGTCACACCTGAAACGGGTCAACGTCAATTATTCGTTTTTATAAAATTACTTCGGTTATATAAATGGCATAAACATTATGGGGGAAAAAAACCATCGTTTACTATAATGTTGCAGGGTTTACTTATGTATAGTGTTTCACAAAGTTAACTGAATCTGAAATTAAAACAATGTTTAGCCATTACTTCTAATCCATAGCATGTTGTAAGTTTTAATATATTAATTACTTTGTAGTAGGTATGCATATTTTTAATTCCTAGTTTGTAACAGCGGTTTCGCCCGCAGCTGTTGATACTGATAATTTTAATTAGGGTAACTACGTAAAACTTATCCTTAATAATTTCTAATGTTGGCATTGTATTCTTATGTAAACAATTTTATTGTAAACAACTTGTCTAATAACATCTTTTGCTGCATTGTCAACTGTCCGAAAGTTAATTTTTCTCTCGCTTTACCGCATGATCTGTATTCTGTAATATCTCCTGCTCTAATTACGGCATAAATATAGCTCTCGCAATTCGTTAATTCTTTTTATACACTGAGGAAAATGATCTAATACCGTGCGAGCAAAAATTATTTGCATCAAAGAGGGCTTGGATTAAAAAACGTGGGGGGGCTTGGTTTAGATCACAATGATATGGGGACGATATACCTAACCAAATCTAGGTTAACATTTTGTCAAATTCATATTATGACATGATATGCCAAAATAATAAGTAATAAAATAAGTAGACAAATACAAATTTATTTTTGTTGTTTACAAAATTAACAAAGTAAGAATATACAGAAAGAAAAAGAAAAATAATTACATAAATTGCTGAAATTGGCCACCGCCATGTTCCAAGCATAAATTCACATGTCTCTTCATATTTTCGAAAGTATTTACCATCATCTCTGGAGCAATGTTACCACATTCTTGGATAATCCTTTCTTGTAATTGTTCTAAATTTGCAACTGGTGTTTTAAAAATAGTGTTCCTTAAATGAGGAAAAACGAAGTAATCCATAACCGTTAAACAAGGTGATCTAGGTGGGAATTCAATGTCTGATCGAAAACTGATCAATCTGTCAATCAATAGTTTCGGCGGCTGTATGGGCGGTTGCACCGTCCTGTTGAAAATATCCTAAACATAGTTCGTCGTCAAGTAATTGCTCCACAAATGGATTCAAAAAATTGTCTCTATACCGCTGTGCTGTAACTGTGTCATGGAAAAAAATTGGACCAACAATTCTTCATCGTGAAACAGCTAACCAGACACCAATTTTTTGAGGGTGCAATGTGGACTTTACAAGAAAATGGGGATTTTCACTACTCCACACGCGTGTATTCTGAGAATTCACATAACCGGAGAGGTGGAACCAGGCTTCATCCGAAACAAATGTCAAGTCTAATAAATCCTTTCTTTCCAATAAATTTTGGATAAACCATTGAGAGTAATATTTCCTGCGTCTTTCAAAATCTGCGGCTTGTATTTCTTGGAATACTTGCACTTTATAAGGAAATAAATTTAATTGCTTCTTAAAATAGTCCTGCATGTTCCATAAGATCTTCCCACTTCTTGGGACAGGCATCTTATATAATTTGTTGGCTTATTTTGCATTATTTCACGAACGTTTGCAACAAGTTCTTCTGTTCTTAAAAATGGTCTTCCTGCTCCTTTTTTGTGTTGTATAGAACCTGTTTCCCTAAACACAGCCACGGTTCTTTTCAGGCAATGATAAAAATCCCCAGCAATAAAAGCAACGTTATGAAAATGTTCGTTAAAATCGTCCATGCACAAACCCGAATTGTATTGACACTTCAACCATGAATGTTTTGTGCTGTTCTGTAAAGCCCATTGTGTAAATTGTTCAAGAATTTGGAAAAATTAGCAATGAATCAAATTACTTGTAGCGACTGTCAAAGATGACGAAATAACTGATTGATTGTTGTTTAGATCCATAATTAAGCAATTGACTACCCCCGGTATATGTTCAAATCCATATTAACTACCCCTGGTAGAGCAGCTGTTTGCTTGACCGCGTCGGTGACGTAAGCGCCGCCAAGTGAGTAGATTCAGAAACTAATGGTTCTCTCTTTGTTTAGCACGCTTGATCGTGCCCTTTTGGCACTTCAATAACAACTTTTACGACTTACACCACGCTCTGATCTTTTTTGGTTAAATAAAGAAAAGGCGAAAAACCGCTGCTCTGCCGTTGGTTTTACTATATTAATAAATAAAGTATAGTCGAGTGTATAAACAACCCAAGTGTTTCACTAACCCCAAGACCAGACACGGACACTGGAAAAGCCCAGCATCAGTCCCGACATTGTTCCTTCTTCGCCGCATTAGTGCAGCACCTATGGATTCTACAGTCATCTGTGCAGTCATCATCAACAGGTCCTTCAAAGCATCACAACAGTGAGTAGTACAAATATTCTTTTGTAAGAATCAAGAATCAAACGACAAGGAAGTTGGGATTTAAGCATTCCATGCAAAATCCCGCAGTTTTTATAGACATTTTGTCTTGTCAAATTTCAACATAAACATTGAACGGTTAGTTCCGAGTTTAAAAATTTATAGTGCATTCTTGTTTAGATTTTGCCTAGATTTGCTTCCTTGTCTGTTGCAGGCGCGCTGATTGCTTTTATAGCGTCGTGTTGAATTTTAATCAACCAGTACCATCAATTTGGTTTATTAGCAAAAAAGCCAAAACTTTGAATATCATAACATAATAAAAAAAATCCCCCGCTGTGTTTCATTATAGTAATATTAGAACATTGTTATTTGTATTGTAGTTATTATCATAGCTTTGCAGTATGTCTGAACCGTCAGATCAGGACAAAAAATTACAAAATAAAATTGACTCTCTTTTAAAAACACGTAACCTAATTTTTGAGGCTTTATCGAGATTTTCAAAGTATGTCGATGACTTTTCAGACAGCAGCAAAGTTTATGAATTACAAGCTCGTTTAGAGAAAGTGCAGTCATTATGGTCTGAGTTTGCTATGATACAAGCTGAGTTAGAGTCATCTGACAAGGCCACTGACCACTCAAATTGTAGAATTGATTTTGAAGATGAATTTTTTGCCAGCTCAGGAAAGTCAAAAAGCATAATTGACAGATATTTTTTCTCTTTATCAAGGCAAAACATGCCTCAAACCCCTTCACAAAACATTACTATCTCAAATCCTGTAAGCAGTCATGCAAATTTACCGAAAATTAAATTGCCAGAGTTTTATGGCGCCTATGACAAGTGGTTGCAGTTTGCAGACACGTATAAATCGCTTATTCACAATAGCTCCTCACTAAACAAAATTGAAAAGTTTTGGTATTTAAAATCTTGTTTAACAGGGGATGCAGCCAACATACTGACCTCATTAGAGGTTTCTGAAAGTAATTATGACAAGGCGTGGGATATTTTGTGCGAAAGATATCAAAATAAACGTGTTATAATCCAAACTCACTTAAAAGCAATTTTTGACATTCAGCCAATAGTTGCAAAAGAGTCTCACACAGCGCTCAGAAGTTTGATCGATATATGCACACAGCATTTAAGAGCTCTTGAGTCATTGAGCCTTCCTGTTCAATCCTGGGATACTTTATTAATTTTTCACATAACTTCAAAGCTTGATGCGCCCACCAGGAAAGAATGGGAAGACTTTGCGCTTAAACTAAGCACTGACACACCGTCCATGAAGGACTTATCTAGTTTCATAAATAATAGATGTCAGATACTAGAAAATATGGCCTCGATCAAACCAGTGCCCTCGAGTAAAGGTTTTTATAAACCACCCTGTAACTCAGCTACATTCATTGCAGCAGGAGCTTCATCCTGCCTATTATGCAAACGAAATCATTTTATATTCTCATGTCCTGAATTTTTAAAACTGCAACCTCAGCAACGCCTTGACAAGGTCAGAAAATGGCATGCTTGCACAAACTGCCTTCGTCAAGGACATGCTTCAAGGGATTGTGCAAGCAGCTATTCCTGCAAGCAATGTTCAAGTAGGCATAATACCTTGTTACATCTTCCCCCCAAGATCTCTAATTCAAATACACAGGGTAATAATTCTCAATGCGTTTCAAACCCAGCGCCTTCGCCAAATAATCAACATGAAATAAATATTTCTGAAACATTTCATAATAGATCCCAAGCTTTCTCCGTGACAGCTAGTCATGAACAACAGCCATATATTTTGCTGTCTACAGCTAATGTTTATATATTGGATAGCAATGGTTATCCACATACATGTCGCGCATTACTCGACAACTGTTCGCAGTCAAATTTTATTACTGAAAATTTATTTAACAAACTTAATCTTCCTGAAACCAACATTTCGCACTCGGTTGAAGGATTTGGAAGTAGTTTGACTAAGATTTTCAAAAGCACACATGCAAATTTAAAATCTACCATAAATTCATTCACATTAAATAATATCTCTTTTCTGATTACTAACAAAATAACTAAAAATATGCCAGACGTTTCATTTGACGTGTCGCAGTTACAAATACCACAAAATGTTGTTTTAGCAGATCCTAGTTTCAATAAAAGTGGCTCTATTGACATGCTGATAGGAGCGGCCATTTTCTGGCGTTTGCTTTGCGTTGGACAAAGTGTTTTGTCCAATAATGCAACAATTTTGCATAAAACAAAACTGGGATGGGTAATCTCAGGCCCTATACCTTCTTACAATACTAATTCCTCAATTTGCAATTTAACAATGGACACATGTTCCATAAATGATCAACTTGAAAAATTCTGGCAAGTCGAGGAATGCCAAATTAAGGCTTGTTATTCACATGAAGAAATTGAGTGTGAAGAACACTTCACTAAAACTACAACGCGCGATGAATCAGGAAAATTTGTTGTCAGTTTGCCTCTTAAAAATAATGTACATGAGTTAGGTGATTCCTATGATAGGGCATTGAAAAGATTCTACGCCATGGAACAAAGACTTAATAAAAATTCTAAGTTAAAATCACAATACCACTCTTTCATGTCAGAATACGAAAACCTTGGTCATATGACTAAAATTGAGTCTCCGTGCAAACTAAATAATAATAGTCCAGAATTTTATTTCCCACATCATGGGGTTGTTAAGGAATCTAGTTCTACCACAAAGTTACGCGTCGTTTTCGATGGTTCAGCCAAAACTACAAGTAATTTGTCATTGAATGATGTGCTTAAGGTAGGCCCTAAATTACAAGACGATTTAATGGACATTGTTATTCGTTTTCGCATACATAACATTGCTTTTACAGCTGATATAGAAAAAATGTATCGCTGTGTCAACATCCAGGAAAATCAACGTGATTTACAAAAGATTTTGTGGCGTTTCGATAGTTCCATGCAAGTAGATGAATACAAGCTTAATACCGTTACATACGGTACTTCCAGCGCTTCATTTTTGGCTGTAAGGTGTTTGCAGCAAGTAGCTGCTGAAAATAAAGATAAGTTTCCTGATGCGTATGACGTCATCACTTCGTCCTTTTATGTCGATGATTTATTGTCCGGTTGCAAATCCATTGAAGAGGGTAAGCAGCTTATTTCAGACATCAACCAGATTCTTCAAACTGCAGGTTTCAATCTTCGCAAGTGGGTTGCCAGTGATATAGCTCTGTTGAGCAATATGTGCAATAGCGACCCGTCTTCAAATCAAAAGTTTATATCCGATGATGATAAAACTACAAAAACCCTCGGACTAATTTGGAATTCGAGTGACGACACTTTTCAGTATGCAGTAAATGTCACTCAAGGTCCTCGCGTGTCAAAACGTTCAATTTTATCCATTATAGCTCAGATTTTTGACCCACTTAGCCTTCTGGGTCCTTGTATAATCAAGGCCAAACTTATGTTGCAAATGTTGTGGCAGTTAGGTCTGGATTGGGACGAGAGCGTTCCAATCGAACTACATGATAGTTGGATTCGGTTTTGTAAGCAAATCCATTGTCTTAACGACATACAAATCCCAAGACGTATAATTTCTTTAAAACCCATTTCAGTCGAACTACATGGCTTCTGTGATGCCTCTCAAAGGGCATATGGTTCCTGTTGTTATCTTCGCTCATATGAGCCATCAGGCCAAATAAAAGTTTCCCTTATTTGTGCCAAGTCACGGGTTGCACCTCTGAAGACAATTTCATTACCACGTCTTGAGCTCTGTGCAGCAGTTTTACTTTCTAGATTAGCCCAGAGAATCTTAACCTCACTTAAGATTACCATTGATCGTTCTTTTTATTGGACAGACTCTACCATAGTCCTGTCTTGGATTTCATGTGAACCAAATCAGGTAAACACGTTTGTGGCTAATAGAATATCCGAAATTCAACAAACTACTAAGGTCCGTCAGTGGCGTCATGTAAGTTCTGAAAACAACCCTGCAGACGTAATTTCTCGAGGTTTGGATCCTGATAAACTACAAAATTGTCAGCAGTGGTGGTCCGGACCACCATTCTTATTACAGAAGGAAGAGGATTGGCCTCAAACCATTGTTAACCTACCTGAACCTCCCGAAATTAAAAGAAAAAATTTAACCCTCATCACACAAATTGCTAAGCAGGCAAATAACGATAATTATTATGACAACTTCATTAAAAAATACTCATCATTCTTGAGATTGCAAAGAATAACAGCATTTTGCTTAAGATTTATTCATAACTGCCGTGCCCAGTCAAAGAAATCACGTTTCACTGATTATTTATCCAGTTCGGAACTAAAAAAGGCTACTACAGTCCTATGCAAGTTAGTTCAATCACATTATTATGCCGACGAAATCGGTCATCTTAAAAATAAAACCCCATTACATACAAAAAGTCGAATATTGCGTTTAAACCCGTTTTTAGACGAGACTGGACTAGTTCGCGTTGGCGGTCGTCTAAAATATTCAGACTGTCCATTCAACACCATGCATCCGATTTTACTACCCTGTGAGTCACACTTCACAAAATTACTTATTATTTATGAACATTTGAGGCATCTTCATGCCGGTGCTCAAGCTACCCTGTCAGCTGTCAGAACAAATCTCTGGCTTGTGAATGGCCGCCATATCGTACAAAAAATCCTGCGCACTTGCGTGAATTGTTTTAAGGTAAACCCGACAACGCCGTCATATCAAATGGGCAACTTGCCAAGGCCACGTATAACCCCACAACGGCCATTTAATACAACAGGTATCGATTTTGCAGGCCCGTTTATGGTCAAAGATGGTAAAGCAAAAAACAGAACTTTTGTGAAATGTTACCTTTGCGTTTTTGTTTGCTTCACCACAAAGGCTGCTCATCTTGAGCTGGCAGGAGATCTGTCTTCTGAATCCTTTATAAATTGTCTTAAGAGATTCATATCTCGAAGAGGCATTTGTGCCTCCATTTACTCTGATAACGGTGGAAACTTTGTAGCTGCCGAAAGAGAATTGAGAGAAGTTCTCATTCAAATAAAAAAAGAATCAAAGTTCCTTGAATTTTTGTCAATAAATCATATTTCATGGCATTTTTCTCCGCCTTATGGGCCTAATTTTGGTGGATTATGGGAGGCGTGCGTTAAGTCAGCCAAGTTTCACCTAAAAAGAATACTTGGAAACGCTCATTTGACGTACGAATCCCTGTCTACCGTGATTATACAAATAGAAGCTGTCTTAAATTCAAGACCATTATTTCCAATGTCAAATGACCCTAACGACTTAGGTGTATTAACGCCTGCACATTTTCTAATCGGCGAGACTCTGACCGCATTACCCCAATGCGATGTTACGGTTGTACCTGAAAATAGGCTTAATCATTATAAGCGCCTGCAACAACAAGTCCAGCATTTCTGGCAAAGGTGGTCAAAGCACTACCTCAGTGTGCTCCAAGAACGTTCTAAGTGGAGTAAGAATTACTCGAATGTGCGCGTTGATATGCTCGTAATTTTAAAAGACGAAAACACTGCACCCTTATTTTGGAAACTGGGTCGTGTAGTTGCCGTTTTTCCCGGCAGTGACAATATTGTTCGGGTAGTTGACGTTAAAACCAGCAATGGTATCTTAAGACGCCCGCTCTCTAAGATCTGTATTATCCCCACAGAATCATAAATTCTATGTTTAATTTTATCCTATGTATGTTCTTTTAATTTTTTAACAACGTTAGGATTGTTTATGTTATATCATAATTAACCATTTGTATAATTTGTGCATCATGTTTATTGTTATTAGTTATATTTTGAAAGTTAAGCCTTTCAAAGGGGGCGGTATGTTTAGATCCATAATTAAGCAATTGACTACCCCCGGTATATGTTCAAATCCATATTAACTACCCCTGGTAGAGCAGCTGTTTGCTTGACCGCGTCGGTGACGTAAGCGCCGCCAAGTGAGTAGATTCAGAAACTAATGGTTCTCTCTTTGTTTAGCACGCTTGATCGTGCCCTTTTGGCACTTCAATAACAACTTTTACGACTTACACCACGCTCTGATCTTTTTTGGTTAAATAAAGAAAAGGCGAAAAACCGCTGCTCTGCCGTTGGTTTTACTATATTAATAAATAAAGTATAGTCGAGTGTATAAACAACCCAAGTGTTTCACTAACCCCAAGACCAGACACGGACACTGGAAAAGCCCAGCATCAGTCCCGACAATTGTTAATTCAGGTAGTTACTGACACCCAACAGGTATTAAGCTCTACGGCTAAGCATTACGTCCTTAGATGCAAGGCCCTCTTTGATGCAAATAATTTTTGATCGCACGGTATAAAGAGTATGTGAATTATTATAAGGAATAGAAGGCTTTTTCTCAGTGTAGGGTTCATGTTTTACCCAAAAGTATACTGAACGATCGGAATAAGATACTTTGGAAAAATTAACCTTACAAAACCATAAATTTGCAATTTAGCAAAGAGTAAAATATAGTTAATAATTTTAACTGTTTCATTATTCTTTTGACGGAGGTATCCATAAAAAATAATCGTTCTCATTTCTCCTGGTAATAGCAAAAGCTCTAAACCGAAAAATAATTAAAGGAATAACTGATGTTGGTAATATAGTTCTGTTTTTATTAAAAGTGCAGTCACGTCGCAAATTAAATTCGGAAATAAAAAGCATTTGGCGCAGCCACTTAAATGCTCTGTATTTTTGACGGCGACAATAACACTTTGGCGGCAAAAATACAGTGCTGAAATATATAGTTATATACAGGGTATTTAAAGATATATTTTTCCATTGTATTAATGAACTTACTGAGAAAAATTCATTATAACCCGTATAAGAATTCCCATTAAAAGATTATTTTTGTAAGCTCTACACAATGATCTGGTAGATGGCACATGACATTCGTAAACGCTAATAAAATGTGTTGACACACAACATCGGTTGTAAGAGTGAGGCAGGAAGTGGGGATTACGCCGGAGTTACCTTTGAATGTGACCTTGATACTATAGAAGGAACCTAATCTACAAATAATCCAACTTTCTATTTAGGGAAGACCCGGGCAAGAAGATCCCCCTAATAGTTTTGGCCTTAGATGTCCCATCCACTGAGAGTTAGGAGTTTGTCTTTTTGCAAGCATGTAGTTTTATATGTTGTTTATATTGACGGCTTAATCCGCAAACAGGCCAAATCCAGTTTTTTTCAAAAAGCAGTTTATTTAACGGTCGCTTTCTTTAATTGGCTATCTAGCAGTGTACAAAACGATAACTCCTAAATTTCAATAAAAAGCCTTGATATAACCCGCACAAAATTAAGACAACTCCCTCCATATGAACTACAATTCGGTAAAAGCGCCAACTACGCATTAGCCGGCCATTTTGTCTTGCGTTTCGACTTCTGGTAAAAAATGTAGCTTCGTTGAAACGGTTATAAGCTAAGTGAAAAGTTATTTGTTGTTTAAAACAACTAGAAGATATTAGGTAAGGTAGGTTACTTTATGTTTTTAAGGCCAAATTACAGTGATTTTGTTATGAATTTAGACGTAAATCTGTTGTTTCAAATTATTGGAGTTGGCTTGTTTTCTGACTGGGCGCAAATTTTACGATGATTACATATGGAATGGAGTTAGCTGGTTTTTGAATAAACAGTTTTACCTTGCTACTGTAAAAAAAGAAAAAAAGGAGTTGGCCTGTTTGCGGATTAAGCCGTCGATATGTTGTTTATATTTTTATATTTTTTGGTTAAGTTGATTTTAAAATTTCAGCCAGTACAGTGGACATATGCAAAGTAATCATTTTGCCCCGCTACTTGGGGCAAAATGATTCCCTATGCAAATTAAATGAAATTTTCTTGTTTTCGCTAAATTTGTGGATATAAAATTAACAAGCCGTTTTCTAAGCATTTTTATTAAAGAAAAGAACCAAATGAACCGAAAAAAATATAAAACTAACAAAATCCTAAAAGTTATGATTTTGCCCCATTGTTTTAGGGGATCATTTTGCCCCATTGTTAACGGGATCCTTTTGCCCCATTTGTAAGCGGCATAATAAAGTTAACCTAACTTTTTTTAAACGTACTAAACTATCGAATATTTTTATACCTAACTGTTTTTTAGTAACGATCATGGATAATATGAAATGCTTTCCTATTATCAAGTCGGCAAAAATCATAAAATGCTTTACAATGCCAAAACACTTGCACAATGATCGCTGTCATTTATTGTACTAACCCGCCGTACTTGAAAGGCACTGTTGCCAAGTCTACGGATGCTCTTGTGCATACAGTGGCGACAAAAAGGTGTGGAATCGTTTGACCCCAGGGGATCTTCTTGCCCCGGTCTCCCCTACTCACCCATGAAAAGCAACTGCAGAATTATTATTTTCCGAATTCTCGCATACTTGGTACTTGTGACTTATCTTAATTAGCATTGGGAAAATATCACAAAACGGTAAAGACACAGCAATTATTTCACAAAACCGATAATTTTCGTTATACAGTGTGACCAGTAAAGTCCGCATCATATGAGATTTTTTTTATTAATAGCTTTATTCGAAATTTGACTTTGGCATCAAGTTCTGTCTCGATCGAGATGAAAATTAAGCAAAAAAATAGTAGTATCTACCCTGATTCGCATTATCTGTGTAAAATGGGGTTATTTCTAAAAATATCGAAAAAAATTTTTTTATAAATGCAGTTTCTAGCCCATATGCAAAATTTCAGCTGCATAAGATAATTTTGATTTTTTACCCACCACTAAAATTTATTTTCCAGTTAATGAACACTTTACTGATGACACTGTGTTCTTTTTTGTCTTAATATTAAGGTGCATTACTTTCGGACACAAACTACGTTTTCAAAAATACTTATTTTATGAAGTTACCTTATACAGGATCAAAAACAAGTAAACTTTGCATCACATGCGACCAAATTTTATTAGCCCAATTTTGATTTTGTAGAAAAACACACATTTAATATGGCGCTACTTTAAAGAAAATGTATCTGAAATAAAGCATTGTCAAAACTAAGAAGTTTTATGTAGGCTGCGTTAAGTCTTATTTTGCAAAAGTGGTGCAATTTACAAAATATGGGTAAAAAATCAAAATTATTTTGCTTGTGGGCTAAAACTTTTTCGAAACTTTCAGGAATAACCCCACTTTTGAATTATTTTTTGGAAAAAATTTAAATTTGACAGATAATGTGAATCACGTGACTACTATTTTTTTGCTTAATTTTCATCTCGATCGAAGCAGAACTTGATGCCAAAGTCAAATTTCGAATAAAGCAATTAATAAAAAAAACTCATATGATGCGGACTTTACTGGTCACACAGTAGTAAACGAAGACTTCCATGCATTCCACGCCACTGCAAATAAACCCAAGTGTATTAAATTCTCATTAAAAATAAAAAATATAACATTTTCTTTATTGCTTTAAATAAAAGAAAACGATTATTCACAAATTACCGAAAAACCTTTGATATACAGTCTACACAGTCTTTATAAGAAAAAACACAAAATTCCATTCCTACAGCGCTTCTTACTAAATTTTAAATAAGAAACGCTGAAGAGGAGCAAAAAAATAATTAAACGCATTTTTCAAAAAAAACTTTATTAAAAAAAAATTATTGGCAATTCCTTAAGAGGAATTTCTCAAACATTTTATATATCTCCTTTCTCTTTGAATATGTTTTTAACAAACTGAACTGTCAACTGTAATGACGAGTTGTTAAAAGTAACAAGGGTCTTTTAACAATGACTTACATAATGTGAAGGAATTCTTTAGGGCTCTTGACGTATACAAATTGAAAATCGCCAGGCAGAAACAAAACGTTTGTTTGTTGTTTTTATCCCCACTATCGATTTTTAAGCTTTTTTCGTTCTACTTTTAATCTCCATTCTAGTATAATAAACAGCAGTATATACCGGTTGTCCACGGAAGGTGGTTCGCCCCTCTAACTTTTTTGTTTTTCAAGATAATGAAATAAAATTCGGGGGATTTATATACGACATAAAACTGCATTTTTGACAGGTGACTCAACGTTATGGAACTTCCGGTTTAACATAAACTTTCGATTTTTAAATGGGACACCTGGTATATTTTTCCTTTTTTTCACTCCATATTATGACATTTTAAATACAACGATGTGTCACTTGTCACTTTTTGTCACCAAGAATGTTATTTTTTATTTTAAATTTATTGTTTTATCTAGAGGGCTATGAATACATTAAAATCAATTATTCTAGTTCTTTAATCTTGGGAAAAATACAATTTTACTATTTTTGGTCCAATGCTCTATGTAAAATTTAATCTTTAAAGTTGTATGTAACTCATTTTTTTAAAATGGCAGCATGGTGGCTCGTCGGGGTTAAGAAAAAAGATGGTTTTATGATTATTTAGATACCACACACTATTCGGTTTTAGAAAAGCTGCCATTAAAAAACTTTAAAAAGTTAACTTGAAACTTTCCTAAAATGAAGCATCTTTTGAGAATAAATTTAGATTTAAATGCATCAAATAACCTGTGACCAGCAAAACGGGTAAAACAAAATCATGCCTTGAAGAAAATTGACATGCCGACAGCTTCTGCCAAAGTAAATTAGTTTGTTGTTAAAAAACATGGAAAACACTAGTTTTACAAGGAGTGAAAAAGTTGATTTTATGTTATTATTGTCAAGCTTATTTCGCATTATCGGAACCAGTTTTGGGTACCTAATAGTGCCGAGTTGGATGACGCCTATTAAAATGTCTTTGTGCATAAAATTGTGCAGCATCGGTTGAATTCTTTCCACATTCTCCAAACACTAATAACATATCAACTTTTTTACTCCTTGTAAAACTAGTATTTTCCATGTTTTTTAAACAACAAAGTAATTTACTTTGGCAAAAGCTGTCGGCATGTCAATTTTCTTCAAGGCATGATTTTGTTTTATCAGTTTTGCTGGTGACAGGCTACTTGATGCATTTAAATCTAAATTTACTCTCAAAATATGCTTTATTTTGGGAAAGTTCCAAGTTAACTTTTTAAAGTTTTTTAATGGCAGCTTTTCTGAAACCTAATAGTGTAAGGTATAAAAATAATCGTAATAAAATACTCTTTTTTCTTAACCCGACGAGCCACCATGTTGCCATTTTAAAAAAATGAGTTATACAACTTTAAAAATTAAATTTTACAGAGCAAGCATTTGACCAAAAATAGTAAAATTGTATTTTTTCCAAGATTAAAGAACTGAAATAAGTGATTTTAAGGTATTCATAGCCCACATTATTTCATTTTTTTAAATATTTTCTTCTCATATGGACTCAAAAAAAGGAAAAATATACCAGGTGTCCTATTTAAAAATCGGTAAAACCGGAAGTTCCATAATGTTGAGTCACCTATCAAAAAATGCAATTTTATGTCTTATACAAATCCTCCGAATTTTATTCCATTATCTTGAAAAACAAAAAAGTTAGAGGGACGAACCACCTTCCGTGGACAATCGGTATAGTGTATGTCTTTCCAATAACATCAAAGAGCGGGCCAACTTAATTAATAAGTGGCCAGAGAAACGAAATTACTATACTTCCATAGGGTGGTTCAAGATAAATAAAACAAAGGTTTAAACATTGAATTCAGTCAGGCGGGTTTAACGGGAAAATAATGAAGGTACTGTAAAAAACGGTATAGTGGTACGTTTGTAGTTCAGCTTCCAGCAAATTGTCTCATATACTCAACTAAGTGACAGATATAAATGTAGTTTAAGCTCGCAAGCGGACAAGGCAAAAAGCGTTACGAAAACTAAACTACAAACGTAAATTCAGAATGACAGGTATGGTTAAAGCATTAATATTAGTCAAGTAAACATCAAAACATCAGAAAATCACAGACAGAACGTAAATGTTGCTACAAAATACATGAATTGAAACAGGTACTGGTATGATCAATAAAGTTTAAATTCAGACAGTACAGTGGCGATTACCCCCCCCCCCCCCCCCCCTCCATCTTGTGGATTATAGGTAATTTATGGTTTTGTAAGGTTAATTTTTCCAAAGTATCTCATTCCGGTCGTTCAATATACTTTTGGGTAGACCATGCACCCTACACTGAGAAAAAAGCCTTATATTCCTTATATAAGAATTCACATACTCGTTATACAACTGTTTAACACTGTATGTGACAGCAACGCGCTTTTTAAGACAACGAAAATGGCTAGACCGCTGAGTAGTGATAATATCACGGTAACTTAGCCAATAGGAAATATAAGTTAATGGTTTATAGCCATTGTTGCTCTGAATACTCACAATAATTAATCAAGTTCCAAATTAATTGAAACAGGTATTCGTACGATCAATAAAATTCAAATTCAGATCGTACAGCAAGACTGCGCTGCTAATGGAACTGATTACTACCATTAAAAACACTGTTCTAGCAAATCTGGAATTGATATAGCTCTAAAGCGGGTATGATACACTAGCAATTTAATTAATATGGGTTAATAAAAAATAAGCTATTAATACAAACTATGTCTTAGCAAACCTGTTGTATTAGATCATTTTTCTCAGTGTAGAGGTAAAAAACTATACCTACAGCTTAACATTAACTAATTTAATCCAGTCAGATAATAAATTTACCCTACACATACCCTAAAAGAAGACTATATAATCTACTATTGGACTTGATCTTACATTGATACCGTTACCTTTCTAACACAAATAAATACGCATACATACAACATACAACATATTGTTAAAAACTTCAATTCAGCTAGGGATTTAATTTTTTTTTTGTCAAGTAAATAACAAAATACCGCCATCGAGACCATGCCTTGTAAACGAACAAATGAAACTATTAAAAAAAAATTTTCGATGTGTAAAAAATACAATTAATCACAATTAAAAACGTAATGATTTAAAGAAATACAAACGGATCAATAGAATCCTTCCAATCAAACAGAAACTCGACAAAAAACCCAATTTAATCAAAAGTTCTCCCTAATTCCCGAAACAATATTAAAGTATCATCTACGTAGAGTCGATTGCCTAAACAAATTCAATGAATTTTAAATACATTATTAAGCTTTTTTCTGTAAAAAAACTTTTCTAAAAACTTTTTCCTGTTTTTGCTTTAAACGAATTTAATTGAAAAGATATTTACTGGAATTTAACAAGAAAAAGGGCAAAAATAGGTATTATCCAGGAAGTTGTACACACTTAAGAAAATTATTATATTTTAAATCAAAATAAACTCAGTACTTACTAAGCAAAACCAGGTCCATACCAGATTTATATAAAAAATTAACTCTGCCAACTAATCACATCAAAGAATCAATTCAAAATTTTTAATTTTTGATTTTGATGTTGATTAATGTAAGAATCATTACTAATTATATTTTAATCAATTTATAGTAAATACTTTAATCAATAATGATAAAATTGATAAAAATGTACCAAATTTAAAATTAATATTTTATAAGATACTTAAATTATTTAAAAAATCAGTTTTTAAGTTAAAACTTTGACGCTCTGTATATCGAACATTACGGTCAAAAATAAAAGATGGTATTATAAAAGTTAGGTATAGGTATTATTTTTGCTCAAGGAATATATGGTTAACGAATTGACTTTCTTTAAAAATTAGAGACAGGCAATGCAAATTTAGTACAAAGTTCTTTAGTGAATTGGTTTTAACAAAAAAAAGGGAAATAAGAGAACCTGCTGTATGTTTTACAAATTTCGTGACGAACTTTACAATGAATTTTTTTGCTGCGTAGTATAAATCCCAAATTAAAAGATCAAATGGAAACTTTAAAGAAGACCGAAAATTTTTCATTTTTCAGAAATAATCACAAAGCTGCCTCTTATCCTCTGGATTTGCCGAGAAAGCAAAAGGGGATGATAAATTGTTGCGCAACTTACAAAGCAATTACTTTCGATTTTACGTTGGGCCCGAACAAACTTCTGTTAAAATATTCAGAACAAGGGATGGTAAAAAAGATGGGGCTTTCAACGGTGTCCTGAAACTAAGTTATAATATTGGATCTGACGGCTTGTACCGTGTTGTAAAGAAAATTAAAGACTGATGAATAAGCAGAATTAAAACTAGGTATAATATAAATGTTTGTGGCAGACTCCTGTCTTTTGGGGAGATTTTTTTTATGATTTTCGCCACGAATGTATCAAAAGTAATTAACATCGTTTGATTTTATTTAATGTTTTTATCTTTTAAACCTATTTTTTTTTAATTGAATTTAAACTAATTTACAGATAGTTTGTACAAACCCTATTAAATGTAGAGTTTTTCACTTATTGTCGGTGTCTAAACTGTCATTTTATGACACTACACTGAGAAAAATACCTTTAATTCATTCTAAGAACTGAACTCACATATTCTTTATACAACTGTTTAATACTATATGTAACAGCAACGCGCTTTACTACTGTAAGACGACGAAAATTGTTAGACCGTTGTGTAGTGATTAGATCACGGTAATTTAGCCAATCGGAAATAGTAGTTAATGCTACCATGGAATGGTTTATAGCCATTATTGCTCTGAATACTCACACTAATTATCAAGTTCTATTGGGGTGTAATCTGCTTTTATTTACTGTATTAATTCCTACTTGCAGTTGTAATGAAACTTGACATTAATCATAATAACATTCGCTTACTACGGTTAATAAAGCATATATTTATATATACTATTATCCTTGTCATTTAACATTGCATATGATTATCTATTATGCAACATGGTTTACATAAAATTCGTTCATAGATTATAAAGTCCAATACTAATAATGGGTTGTGCGAAATAAGAATCTTATAATTCTTTATCTGACATGCAAAGTTTTAAAAAACTTAAATACAAAGTTAAAAGTAAATTAATTGAAACAGGTGATTGTACGATCAAAATAATTTAAAATCAGACAAGACAGCTAGAAGACTCCTAACGACGAGGTGGCATGGGCAACAAATACTAGGGCGCACGGATATTGCCGATCGCTACGAACCCCCACCAACGTCTTGGTGGATTATAGGTTCTAACGGATACAATTCGTTTTTGGGGACGCTGTTCTGCTTTCTTTATTATAGAGAAAGCGCTGTACTGGGAAGAAAATACGTCACACTGAGTTAATACAATTTATTTCTTAACAAAATTGCAGTATTAAAGTAGCTCATTATTCAACAAGACTGTGCTGCTAATGGAACTAATTAGTACCAATAAAAAACACTGTTCTAGCAAACCTGGAATTAATATAACACTAAAGCGGGTTTAATACACTAGCAATTTATTTAAAGTAAGGATAACAGCGAGTTTTTACAAAATACAGTGTTGTCATTTTTTCAAGCAAGTTTTTACAACCATCTCCTTCTAACTTTTTTAAAACTTTGGAAATGTGTATAATTGTTTAGAAATGGTTTTTGATGAATGGAATATATTGTCTCCTTATATTATAATAAACGGCACGAATACTCTCGTTTTAAAACAGATGACAGCAGAAGTTTGTCATCGATCAGCTGATATTGGGACATAATAATATCCCTAGATTTGTAGTGGATCGTCATGAGCCCAAACACCGAGGAAAATATTTTGTGGTTATGGTGCCGTTTATTTTTACTTTGATTGAATTTTAATTACTTTTTTTTAAAACCGACCAGAAAATTTACACTTTCTGTTTTCTGTTGTTGTAAACCCACCTTAAATTATAATATTTATAAAACAAATATTTCAAAAGAAATTAATTAATATTAAACCGGTACAACCGATGAGACTATTGCATTAATTGTTTTAGAAGGTATCACATGTATAATTTTCAAGTCCGGTTCTGAAATTCATGCCAACTTATAAAAATTTAATAGACCAAAATTGACAGAGTGTCACGTGAGTTTGCCTCCATCTTGCGAGAGTATTCAACATTTTTACTTATAACAACAATTTACACTCTGTTTTTGCATATTCCGATTTAATTTTAATTGTTAAAATATTTAGTAATTTATGTTAATATAAAGAAGGAATTATTTTTGCATAATGAAAGCCTTGAATAAAAAATATATTACTTGTAAAGCACAGCTATTTGAATTTATACGAGCACCTACTTGTTGAATTAAATATTACTAGGTAGGTACTGGTGATAATTTGTGGCCGCCGTAAACGTAAAAACGACCAAGCTATAACGTTTTGTTAAATTATCTCGGAAAACGTTAAAGTTTGTACTTTCACATATAAATTTTCTGTTTTCTTTACAATCTACTGAATAAATAAATAGGCTATTCCAGTTAACTACACGTTGTTGTTAGGATATGAAACTGACCAATCATAGATTGCGTTTATTACCTAGGTTAATATTGTCAGGTTATGATTGGCATTCTGTCAACAGACACGCGCTTAAACACGAAGGAGGGAAGGAGGCTTAGGTTTACTATTTTATGGTCCATATAGGAGTGAAATAAACCTGATTGCTAAAAAGACTTATATAATAAGCATTTCAGTCAACTAATCATAAATATTGACAAATGTAAAATCTTGACCTTTCCCCTTAAATCGTAACTGGCGATTCCCCTTAAATCGTAACTGGCGATGTTGAGTATTAAATACCCAGACAAAATTTGAAAGAGCTACGGGCAACAAACAGTACGATCGCTACGAACCCCCACCAACGTCTTGTGGATTATAGGTTTTAACGGATACAATTCGTTTTTGAGTTCGCTGTTCGGCTTTCTTAATTGTAAAGAAAGTGTTTTACTGGGGAGAAAAGGTGTCGCATTGAGAAAATACATTTTATTTCTTAACAAAATTGCTGTATTTAAAGTAATTTATTATTTAACAAAACTGTGCTGCTAATGGAACTGATTACTACCAATAAAAACACTGTTCTAGCGAATCTGGAATTGGTATTACACTAAAGCGGATTTGATAAACTAGCAATTAATTTAATATGGGTTAATAAAAAAATAAGTTACACAGGCCTGCATTTTTTAACACTTTGAAAGTTGATTTAAAATTTTTAACTGTTTTCTATAGTAATTGGGTAGCGCTGATTTCAAATCTGCTTTCAGTTTTTTTATATCCCGTAAGGTTATTTTTCAAACCGGTAAAATCCAAAAATATAGAAAAAACACGATTTATTTAATTTATAAGCTAGTTTTTTAAATATATTAAGGAAAAAAATACAAAACTATAAAAAATATACACATATAAACTATTATAAATGGTTATTTACTCGTTACGCTTCTTCAAAATTTTTTTCTTTTTTCAGAAAAGCTTCTTCTGGTTGTTTTTCTGTTCCAACAGAAATCGGCCATCATTTTTGTGTCCCAGCGCCCCTGGTATCTTTTTTCCATCTCTTTAATAATATATTGATGAAATCTTTCACCTTGCTCTTCACCCACGTCCTCAAGATTTTCCGGGAATTAGTCCAAATGGGAATGTAAAAAGTGAATTTTTATGCTCATATTCTGAAATTCCTGAAATTTTCCAGCATATTTTCAACGATCTCAACATAGTAGTAATTTATGTTCAACTTCTTTAAAAGCATTCCATGCATGTTTTTCCTTATCTTCCATTGCCTTTTCAAATTCTGTATCTTTCATCAAGCTGCTAATCTGCGGCCCTACAAAGATTCCCTCCTTTAATTTTGCCTCTGACAGAGCCGGAAATGTTTTACACAAATATTTAAAACAATATCCTTCTTTGTTTAATGCCTTAACAAATTGTTTCATACGTCCAAGTTTTATGTGAAGTGGTGGAAGTAAAACTTTTTGGCGGTCAATAGGACTTTCGCGAATTACATTTTTGTTTCCAGGTGTTAAAGCCTCTCTTTGTGACCAGTCTCTTTTTATCCAATGCTGTTCTCGCTAGTCAGACCACTCGCACAGGAAACATGGAAATTTAGTAAATCCAGACTGCTGACCTAAAAGAAGACTTAAAATGTTTAGATCTTAACACACTTCCCAGTTGTGATTTTCATTTTGTATTCTTAAAATTAATTCCTCTAAATTTTCATAGTTTTCCTTTAACTTAACTGTATGGCCGACCGAAACAGAAGCAAAAACATTGTCATTATGTAAAAGAACAGCTTTAAAGCTCCTTTTTGAAGTCGATAAAAAGTCTCCAGTCGGAAGGTGTGTAGCACCACAGAAAATCATTTTTTATTCATCAATCATTTAGAATTTGAAGTACTACATTCATTTTAAAATGTATTAAAACGCCTATTATAAGTTTTTGTTATATTTTTCTTTTTTTTTGCAAAAAAAAAATCTGTTGGTGATAGAGACCAATTGTATTTTTATTAGTTATTTCTATATAAAAACTAAGCTCAACAAACAAAAATCACGTCATCACAAATTTCATGCAGGCCTGTGCTATCAATGCAAACTATCTCTTAGCAAACCTGTTGTATAAGGTCATTTTCCTCAGTGTAAAATATTGCAAAAACTCCCTAGGGCATAAAACCCTCAACTCTAAATATACCTACACCACGTTTAAATTATAATCGCGTTGAACTAATGCAGTAGCACGACATATAACCAGTAAATTATATGCGTTTAATAAATAACGAAACTTTTTTTTAAACCTGTAGACTTTCCGTGCACTTAATGTAGTCTATGCGGCTCACAGTGGGCAAAAATCTAGAAAATAAGGAAACATTTACTTTTTACTTGAGGGGAAATTATTTACAACGCGCACCCCTTTAAGTTAAGTCGATTCAGCCAGTAAACCTGCAAGATGGCGGACATGTCATATGACAAAAGTCATATTCCAGCTATTTAATTTTTAGTAAGAATAATATTGTCAGCAATAGGTCAGAAATGAGAATTAATTACAAATGTCCAAAAATACTTGCCGGCAACACAATAGTACAATGGAATAGTTCTGAAAAGAACTGTTTTTAGAATTAAATAAAGTTTCAAGGCACAAAAATGGATAAAAACGAATTAAAACGACAAATCAAAACACCAAAATTGATCAATGTCAACTAAAACCTTAAACATTAACTCGAATAGTACTTTATAATTATATCTCTGTCTAACACGTTATATTCCGTTCAAGACGTATTGCATGTTGCTACTCCTGGAAACCCCGGAAACGCTACGTTACGCTTTACAAAAACAATGCCTGGCCTGCCCTGTGATCATATAACGGTTCGTGTTGGTTAGCACCGGTATGTGTCTCTCTCTATCATGCATTTAACTCGATACGAAGAAACATGAAATATATATGATTTAGGGACTTAATAATAGTTGCTTTTAATTATGTTTGGAATTGAATTTTAATAATTTCTGGTGTGTTCTAGTAACTTTTTGCCTTAATTTATTTGTGATTGGAGAGCAGATAATTTCGCGTTTTGGATCTGTCAATTGGCCACCTAAATCGTGGATATCACACTCTTGGACTTTTTTCTTTGGGGTTATGTCAAATCAAAAGTCTTTGTCGATAAGCCAGCTACGATTCAGAACTTAAAAGCCAACATTACTCGCGTAATTCGGCAGATACCGGTCGCCATGCTAGAAAGCGTGATCGAAAATTTGACCTTCCGAATGGACCACGCACGGCGTAGTCGCGGACAGAATTTAAATAGAATTATTTTCAAAAAATAAATGTCAAAGATTGTTCTTTCAACTCATAATAAAGATTCCACCATTCAATTCCATTTTATGTGTTTTATTTAGAATTTAAGAAAAGGTCTAAATGAATCACCCGTTATTTAAGTTTTTTAAAACTTTGCATGTCAGATAAAGCAATAGACTGCTACGCTGAAAATCGCCTTTAATGAATTTAAATTTAATTGAGTATTTAAAAATTAATCACAAATTGAAAGTCATAGTGAAATCTTAAATTTTATAAACTGTCAAAAATTAAAATAACTGAATAGAAATAAATCAAACCAACCAAATTTAGCCAAGTTAGAGAGGCCTACTGCCAGCGAGCAAAGTGCCCTAGCTCGTAAGCCGGAGATTAGGGGGGGTTTAGAAACGATAAATTTAAGGCGCCACTGTTTTTGGGCCAGGCAAAAACAGAAAACCTACCAAGATGGTTTTGGGTCCTCTAGCTCGGTTAAATAGATAACAAGAAAAGTAAGTTGAGTTAGCTGAGAATAAACATTGGGGGTGTGTTGCCTAATAGGGTGACTCAAATAAAACAAATATATATAAAATCATACAGACATTTTATTCTGTCAATCCTACAATTGTTGGGGAAAGTTACAAAGTCCGTTGCGGGTCGTACCGCGCATTCAGTAATATAAAATAAAAGATTAAAACCTTTTAATATACAGGTATTGTCATAGGCAAACATTAATATCACGTGCGCGTTATATGTTATATCGCAAATTCAGTAAAATTAAAAATAAAGAAAAACCTTTGACAAAAATAAAAGCATAAGTGTCATAAATTCAACACCATAAAACCCCAAAAACAATAGAAGCATTGGAACTTGACTTATGCTTCAATATACATTTCAAAGCATTAAATACTTAAACCCGCACTCGGAATTGGTCCTCAGCTGGTATAGAGAACTGGTACTTAAAGATGATATTCTGGCACTCAGGATGTATGGTGCAAGGTAAACAAATGAGACATCGTGTTACAAACTGACAGCAAGAAGGAAATTGTAAGGTAAGAAAGCTAAAAACAAGTCGTAAGGCGGTATTACACATTCTCTTAACAGAGAACGAAAGTTATTTACTAATAAAAGGTAACGTTTTAATGAGCAACTTATTTTAAACGATGTCGAAATAACGAATTTCAAAATTTATCCCATAAAAACTAATAACAATAGTGATATGAAAGCTAGAACAATATTATAGTAGAGGTAAAATTTAAATAGAACCTAACGGCCAATTTTGGTCGAAGACGATTCTTATTTCTCACGATCCATTATTATTGGACTTTATAATCTATGGACGAATTTTACAATCTCAGTAAACCCTGTTGCATAATAGATAGATAATCATATGCAATGTTAAACTACAAGAAGAATAATATGACACTAGAAACTACTTAAATTTTTGGAAACTACAGTACTGATTTTTAGTGGTAAGTATATGCTTTATTAACCCTAGCAAGCAAATATTATTATGATTAATGTCACGTTTCATTACAACTGCCAGTCGGAACTAATACAGTATATAAAACCAGATTACACCCTCAATAGAACTTGATAATTACTGTAAGTATTTAGAGCAATAATGACTATAAACCATTCTATGGTAGCATTAACTCCTATTTCCTATTGGCTAAATTGCAGTGATATCACTACACAACGGTATAGCAATTCAAGTCTGAATATTTTGTAAAGATATAGCGTAGATACTAATTTTATTATTTATAAAATAAAATATTGACAGACCCGTACCTACCAAAATAAGTATGTAAAAACATTATAAAACTAAAGCAAAAATAGGTATTTATGTATTTATTATACAAGGAAAAAGTAATACAATTAATTTAAACACCGGAACACTTTTTGTATTGTTACTTTTCTGGGAATTTTATATATGGATATATGTATGGTATCCCGTAACTAAGGAGCTCAACAACAACAGGATATAGTGGAGTTGAAAATATATCATTTAATTTAATCTTTTATCATCAAAATAAAATTTGGTATAGTTATGTTTTTGAGGGCAATAAGGAGGATTCCATAATTAGTCTAAGATACCTCCTAGAGAACACTAGCAACACAATATGATTTTCACAAATTCTCGCATATATTTCTTGTCTCTTATATTTCTGACCGCTTTACCTGAAAAAGGGGTGTTTTATAATATACGTCAAGAAGTCGTGTTTCATTAATCTTGATATTTCAATTAGTTTTTAAGATAATTGCGTTTAATGCTAGATGGCAATAAACATTTAAGTAAACACCTTTTATAACGAATCACAATAATTAACCGTGCATTCTTATACAAAATGGCATTTTCAAGTCTACTATCTCTTGTTGCTGTATTTGCCCCTTAGTTATGAGGCATCCCGTATATTTATAACGATAAGTAAGTGGTTTAACTAGGCACTTTATTGATTTGATAATAGATGAGTTAACCAAAGTGGTGTTTATTTGTACTCCCTCACTATTAAACTTAAATAATAAACACCAAGAAAAGATGTCTCTGAAATATCCAAATCCAAAAGTAAAATGTTTAAAACACACACTACACCAAAAACAGCCACAGAAACACTTTAAAAAACACCAAAATCAGGAGAAAATAATATGACACAACCTGACGCGTGAGTTTGCTACGGCCCACTGCTGATCTTGTACTGATATATTGTAGACAAAGTTAACTTTTTCTTAAAACAAAGCATTTCGACAGACCACAACGACATTTGACATTAACAGCTGATCTGGTTTCGTCGTTAAAGTTTCCAGATCAGCAGTGGGCCGTAGCAAGCTCATGCGTCAGGTTGTGTCATATTATTTTCTTTCAGTTTTGGTGTTTTTAAAGTGTTTCTGTGGCTGCTTATTGTGTAGTGTTTATTTAAAACATTTTACTTTTGGATTCTATATATTTTAGAAACAGATTTGTTATATTTTAGAGACAGATTGATGATAAGCACGATTTTGGTTTCAAATCAAATCAATAAAGTGCCTAAAGTTACCATTTACTTATCGGTATATACAGGATGTGTCATAACTAAGGGGAAATACAGCAACAGGAGATAGTAGACTTGAAAATGTTATTTATGTTTAAGAACGCATGGTTTATTTTCAATAAATATCTTTCGTTAAGAGAGGTGTTTATTTAAATATTTCTTGCCATCTGGCATTTAAACGCAATTATCTCAGAAATTAATTAAAATATCGAGATTATTGAAGTACAACTTTTTTACGTATAAAAGATCCCTCTTTCATAATTAGAGGTAAAGCGGTCAGAAATGTGAGAGACAAAAATTCTATGCGAGAATGTATCAAACTCATAGTGTGTAGCTAGCGTTCTCTAGGAGGTATCCTAAAACTTATTATGAAATTTTTCTTCTAGCCCTCAAAAACATAACTACACCCATTTTGATTCATATCCGCTTAACATCAAATCTCCGCCAATTTTATTAAGTAAATATTTACTTGGATCACCCTGTATCCCGTTAACAGTATAAAAAATGAAATTAAATGACATATTTCAAGTCAAGATCCTGTTGCTGTATAGCCCCTTAGGTACATCTTATATATATATACCTATATATAATTCCCACAAAAGTAACAATACCAAAAGGGTTCCCAATATGGTGTTTTATTTAGACGTGCACCACAAAGCTTACAGCTCACAAAAAATGTATTACTTTTTTCCTTGTAGGTATAATAAATACATAAATACCTATTTTTGCTTTAGTTTTATAATGTTTTTACATACTTATTTTGGTAGGTACGGGACTGTCAATATTTTATTTTTTAAAGAAAAAATTGGTATGTACGCTATATCTTTACAAAATATTAAGACTCCCTTACAAAATTTAACAGATGGCGAAGACGAATTTAGTCCGGTTCTGTTTCTGTAGCCAACCGCTTAAAGTAAAATATACCAGACTTCAACAGGGTGCCATTAATGACAGGTGATGCGGCGAGTTCTTACATTAATTTGACTTTACAGGCAGGCAAATACTGGCATATTGTTTTGTTGCAGTTTTGTTGATTTTTCAATAATTCCTACCCACTGGATGACCGCTGCGTGACAAAATTTAAACGAATTTGTATATGTGAACACAGTATTATTTAAAGTACACTATAGATGCTTTTAACATACAACACAAGTTTGCGTGAGTGTTCGTGCGTGCCAAAACCATTTCGAAAATACACTTTAAAAAGGTAAAAGTGAGTAAAAATTTGACGAACAACTGATTACGTCACGAAGCGGAAATAGCCCACGGGGCGAACTCGCCAGTTTAGTCGGTGATTTATTTTTATTACCGTTTTGGGTGAGATTTGTATCGAAAAAATTGTTGTTTAACATGGCGGTTGGATGGAGATTTTCGTCACTGTTATCGGAACAAATAAATTCTTAAATTCTCTTCGAATGATTTACACATCTCGACAATGACATTTTTTCTTTGCAGGTTATATATAATTTGAAAAGATTTATAGACGCTAATTATGGAAAAAAAATATCAAAAAGTTCTATTAAAGAAGGTTTTGCTACACTTAGTACCGTTACACACGTATCGGGTAAGAATCGGCCGATATCGGGTAGCCGATGTACAGGGAGCTTTCACACGTGTCGGACGATGGTCGCGTATCGGACGATATCGGTTTGTCGCCGGGCGTGCTCACTACAAGACCGACTGTCGGCCGGTTGCTAGGACATTATACCTTATGCGAGTTTTCACACGTATCGTGTGGCAGTCGTCCAGTCGCTTGTTATTTTTGTTCGCAATTAGTGACGGGATGGCAAGTAATACTGATATTGACACAGAATTATTACCAAATCGGCCGGTAACCGGCAACAAAACCGGCTACATGTGAAAGGTTGGTACCCGATCGCTACCCGATATCGGCCGATTCTTACCCGATACGTGTGTAACCTGCCTAATTACGTAATTGATTTTCATTGGTACATATTTAAGTATAGTTAATGATGTTAACAATCTAATTATGAGTATATATGTCGTAGGCTGATAGTGAAATCCGTCATTTCATGAAACGCCTAGTCATATCATGAAGCGTGGCTAAAAGGTATATTGCAACTGGTTTGTTCGTTGTTCCCCAGAGCATTTTTTTCAATTTTTTCAACTTATATTATTTTAAATAAATAAAATTTAAATTAAATTAAAAAAAAATTGAAAAAAATGCTCTGGGTAACAACGAACAAACCAGTTGCAAATATACCTTTTAGCGTGCAGCATGATATGACTAGGCTTTTCATGAAATGACGGATTTCACTATCAGCCTACGACATATATACTTTTATTATAAAATCCTCTTCTACATTGCATGCTGCTGATGATCAGGTAATATTGGGCCAATGACAAATACCCCAACAAACATTTAAAGCCTTGACGACCTCTAATTTGGAGAAAATGGCCTATTTAAGTAAAAAATAGCCTATTTTTTACCTCCAAACCGGCTTTTTGGACGAAACGACCAAAGAGACTAACTGCTTGGTCAAAACAAAGTGATTCGAACTTATTAATACGTGTTCAAAGTAGGAAAATATAAGAGTCCTAAGAGATGGTCCAAAAACCTTGTAAATCGACTTGATAGTTAGGTCTTAGGAAAGTCAGTAATAAACGCCCAACCAGGTTATTTTTATACGTACTAAACCATTCTTAGGAATGAAATCAACTAATTGAACGTACCAGAAAAGTGCCCAGTCTGCGTAAAGCATCGGAATCGTAGGTACTGCTTTTTGTTTGCCTCTGTTATAAAAAAATTGTCATTTGATTGACGTTATATCGGCTTTCCAATTAAAATAAAAGGTGCAAGAAATTAGACAAGGAAAATCCTTAGGTACACGTTTTGTTTTTGTAGTGCTTTCTTGAAATCCTTAGTTTTGTCCAGCGGATTCACGGATACCTAATATTGCCATCCTTAGGTAGACCAAATATTGCCATGGCAATTGTGGTTGAGTCTTGGTTTGGTTTCCTATACAAAATAGAAAAGCAAATCGATATGAAGTTGTGTTCTCTATGTGTAACAGATTTGTCCAAGAAGAATGTGTTGGCCTGACTAAGACTGACAAATAAATCTTTATTTGTCCAGATTGTGAGATAATGTTTTTTTTAAGAATGTTATATTTTATTTTGTTTTTTTATAAGAAAGTTCCTTTTTATTTTGTACCTGGGTATAGCATTTACGATATTATGAAGTGTACCTACCCAAATGTAAATAAAGTTCTGTTTGTTATTTTGCTTATTTCAGTGTTTTTAGTGGTAATCCTAATATTGTCACTACATGGCACTATTTGGATTACATGTTCCAAATATTGTCATTTTGCAATGGTTTTAAAAATGATAAAATAAAAAAAAATAATTGAAATTACAAATTTATGGTATGCCTTCCATGTAAGAGGACATACTGTAGAATGCTTTTCATTACGAACAGGTTGATCTAGCCCAAGTAGCATTTTTAGTGGAAGAAACGTAGCGGCCACGAAACTAGTAACTTTAATGTGTATTGCCAAAGTCACTACCACGTGGTAAAAATGGTTCTATTACGTGGATGTCACCAATATGGGGAACACTTTTTTCGTGGCAGCCACGTCCCAACGACGTTTTCGGATTTTATACAATGACGTTTAAGCCACGTTGCGATTACGTGACGAAAACGGGGGGGTATGGTGGCCGACACTAAAAAGAAACTTTACTGCGCTTGTCTATTGGTTAAATATTTTTATGTATGTCGGTCTCTTTCTTACATATTATTTATCTAATTATCCATACTTTTCCTATAACTACTTACTGAATAATTATTATAATATTATTAAAAACATTTCAAACATGAACCTGTAGAAAGTAAGTTCCCAGAGCATAAAATTACAACGATTCAAAGTTTACTGTCAAATATGGGTGTTATAATTTGAAATATAAGCTTGCGCCGTTGGAAAATTATATATTTAAAAAAAAGTTATAAATGAATAAATTTCAAAAACCCGAATATTATGTATAAATAGGTTCGTCTTTAGTTTTATATCAATTTTGGTTACCTCAAACTAATAATTATGTATTGACCCACGAAATTTAATGCAGCAGAGATGAGAAATAATATTCTTTTTATGGCATGTTTATTTTTCTTATAATGGCGGCCTAAATTTATTTGTAAACATGTCTGCTTTTAAAGGCGACAATTTTAAATTCACATAACCCTAAAATGTGTATTTAAAGTGGCAGAAACTAAAAATATTTCACTCTATAGTTACATTCATCAAACAAGTGGCCAATGGAACTAATCTGTCAACTGTCTGGTCACTACAAAGTAGCAGCAACACTGTGGCCACCTTGATTCGCCACGTTAAAGTTCCTAAAACGCCGTTGCCACGTTGCAAGCACCTTGTTCCGCCAGTTCAAAGTTATAACCGGAAAGAGTTCTTGTCGGGATACAGTGTTGCCAGTTTATTACAATGAAGTCGATAAATCTCAAATTGCACTAATAAACCTTTAACTTTTTATGTACCTATTAATGTTTACTAAAAATATAGGGCAAATTATTTTAATATATATCATATACTTTTACAATAACTAAATTGTTACAATTTATTACAAATTTTTCAGTTCCTTTATTAGATTTTTTAAACTTGCTCTGACATCACTGTCGGGATCTAACAACATAACCTCCAAATTGAAATAAATAACAAACTTATTTCATGTCAATTTGTGGCGCTTTTTTATTTTTATTTCTATTATTTAATAAATAAATAAATAATCTGAGATGCAATAATATGTTGTTCGTCATTACAGACGTCAGAAAAATCTTCATCAGGAACAGGAACAAACAAACCGTCAATAATATAGTATCATGAACACAATTTATTTTAGTTTCAATTTCGTCACAATGCGTATGATCAACATCTTCAAAATCGTGAAAGGCAATGGATTTACTATTCGCTTGTACTGAGGTTGAAAGCAGAGCTCGAAATTTTGTATGGTTTTTCTGTACTGACGGTAATTGCTGCTTATTTACAGGATAATAGTATTTAAGTGTGGCACTTTCCGCGCTTTCGTTTTGTTGTTTTATTTTCCTATAAAATGTTGTCGAATGTAGGATAGTGTTCCGACGCTTTTTATTGTTACCCGTTCTACACAAACACTAAATAAAGTTAGTAATAATAAGTACCTACACTAATACGACAGGAGTCCAACCCCAACTATGGAGACGGAGGATTTTGATTTTCTTTTTAAGATGAAACAGGGTCCATGTACGAATCAGATCACTATTGGGTAACGGTTACTTCATAGTGGATTTGACGGTAATAAAGACTTTGCAGTGAGTTTGATTTCATGCAAAATGTGGAAATCACTTATGGGCGTAGCAATACCGTGGTGATAGTATCCACAATTATATAATCAAGTGCCGTCACATTAAAGGTTTGTAAAAGGTTTTCGAAACGTCGCTAAAACTTTTAAACCCACTATATGGTTATTACCACTTGCAAGTAATATTTGGTGGTTGCCGTTACTTTTAATTTCCACTTTATAGTTTGGATAATTTTTAAGGTCATTCCGCTTAGTGTTCATAACGTTTCAGCCACCATATCAGACCACCAAAAAGTTATGAAACTATGAAATGGCTTACAGAGGTGAGAATTACGTAATTGCAACTACGCCAATATAAAATAAACATATTATCACTGTAAAATCTTAGATTTAGTGATCATTACGTAATAACCACTTGGTCAAAGTTGCCGTATAAGTTTTTGTCACTATTAATGCTACTTGGGAGTTGAAAATCTTGAAATGAAAATTAAAAATTCCTTAGGGTGGCAATAATTGGCTTAGGTACCTTAGTTATGACCAAACAGTCTTCTTATTTTGTCCTCAAAGTGATTTTAACCGGATATAAAGCCGTATCTTCCAAAAATTAGGTCTTTAAAGAGATTCTGGCTTAGAAATATTTAATGATGATTGTATCGTTCATTGCACTGTGGTAAACTCGAAGCAATAATTTAGGTTACTATGAAAAAAATTAAATATTTCGATTTTTAAGTAAATATTACCGCAATCTGCGAAAGCTACACAAAACGTAGGAGCTATACAAAACGCCGGAACAACAAAAAAAATTGTATCCGCTTGGATTCGAACTCGGCCAAAAAGTTAGGTTAGTTAGATTATAATCGTAGTGGCTATTAATCCATTGCGAGACATTTCAGCGACCCCGATAGAAACATTTTATGAAGTAATAGGCCGTACAGGGTGTCCCAAATTCGAGCCTCATCATGGGGATCTCGGAAACTATAAGAGATACAGCATCGGTCAAATTGTGGCAAAGTTGCGCAATTTCTTACTGAGCAATATCGCAAAAAAATATCTGAGCTATCTTTTTTAGTTTTTGAAATTTTTGCAAAAAACTAAAATTTTGAGTTTTTGTTTTTTTAAATTGCTCGACTTATTTTATCCGCTACAGAAAAACAAGCACAACATTGTTAAGGCAACTTTTTACGCTCCATATTGTGACATTTTTAGAATTTCGTTACAACGTTTCGTTTTTGTGGAACTATTATCAACTTTAATTTTTTAAATACGGACCTGCATTTTTTATTTTATTTTTTGATAGCCCTTTAAGCCCTGAATTCAACCATGTACCACAATTAATTATATTTAGACGTTTTGATGTCATTATTACATCTTCAGGAATGTGATAATTGTTTTTATATAAATTGTAACAAAGTAAAAATAAAACCAAACAACACAAAGGTGGCTATGACAAGAACTTTTACTTGATTGTTTGGCTTAATTATCTTGACAACTGCAGTCACCATTTATACTGAATATTATAAATAATAATATCGTTACAACGTTTCGTTTTTGTGGAACTATTATCAACTTTAATTTTTTAAATACGGACCTGCATTTTTTATTTTATTTTTTGATAGCCCTTTAAGCCCTGAATTCAACCATGTACCACACTTAATTATATTTAGACGTTTTGATGTCATTATTACATGTTCAGGAATGTAATAATTATTTTTTAATACGGCCCTGGTGTTAGTTGTTAGATTGAAATATCGTTTAGCGGGATTTTGGTGGGTTACAGAATTTAAAATATTTTGTTGTTCTTCCGTTCCATTCGTGTACCATATTTGACTCTTGGTTTATTAAAACTACCCTACTGGGCTAAATTAGTATCAAGTGTAGCAAAATAACTATAAGGAGGCTGCAAGCGTTCAGGATAGTCCTGTAAATAACGGTCACAAGAAATTTGTGAATTCCTATTGAAAGAATAATAAACTCGTAACATGTCGCGCTTTTCTAAAGCAGAAAACATAATTTTGCTGAAATATTCAGTATAAATGGTACTGCAGTTGTCAAGATAATTAAGCCAAACAATCAAGTAAAAGTTCTTGTCATAGCCACCTTTGTTTTGTTTGGTTTTATTGAAGTGAAAACTTCTTTAGGCGCGTTTTGCACTTTTTGTGGGCACTGAATTAAACTGAGCCGTCACGCGTCGCCGTCACGCGTCAGGCGTCAGACTCGGGTGTGCTACGCTCGAATTCAACTGCTATATTCAATCCGAACTGACCCTGACCCAAATGAATGTTATATGAAAGAGCATGCCGCCATCGGTCGCATTCAGTATTGACGTATCGACGTGGAAACAGTCAGTGTGCGTTGTCTAGACACTCGTGTATTTGATATTGTTAATTTCACCTTGTTGAAGTTTTCACTTCTGTCGTGTGGTCTTAAGCACACACAATTTTTTTTTTTACTTTGTTACGATTTATATAAAAACATACTTAAATATAGTAAATTATTTGTATAAAATTCTGGATCCATTTACATGTTGTATGTGGTAAAAAGATTAAGTAACTAACAACAGGGCCGTATTTAAAAATAATTATCACATTCCTGAAGATGTAATAATGACATCAAAACGTCTAAATATAATTAAGTGTGGTACATGGTTGAATTCAGGGCTTAAAGGGCTATCAAAAAATAAAATAAAAAATGCAGGTCCGTATTTAAAAAATTAAAGTTAATAATAGTTCCACAAAAACGAAACGTTGTAACGAAATTCTAAAAATGTCACAATATGGAGCGTAAAAAGTTGCCTTAACAATATTGTGATTGTTTTTCTGTAGCGGATAAAATAAGTCGAGCAATTTAAAAACACAAACCCGAACAAACCCCAAATTAGGCTTCATATTATACACTTATTATAAATTTATGCCATATAAACGAATATTTCTTCTAATTTAGACCTATCAAGACAGAAGTAACAAAATAGGAAACTTTCTTCTTCAATCTTCATTTTTTTTAAGGCCCAAACCACAGGAAATCGTGACCTTTAGGAAAAATATTTTACTGACGCCATATTTTTTTAACATGGCGTATTATTTTCAATTAATTTTGTTAAATTACTTGTAACACTAAAACAACAACAAATATATTACAAAAACCGAACACATAAATGAGCTAACTTATTCGTCCAAGCACAAAATATTGGCCACATTTTAAATTTCTTTTGTTTTCAATTTTAATTTACCTTGTTTTTTTTTAATTAAATGCCTTTTTTTCTGGGGGCTCGGTTAGTTTTTCAAGGTAAAATTGAAATCTATACATTTTTTACTCGCACCTAATTTTGCACCTCACATCGATGAAATAATGATTTTATAAGTACCTATCTATATACTACCACTTCATTTTAAAAATCAATAGCGGCTGACATGACATGTTCTGATTTAAGAAAACTCCTGCCTCCTGCGCATTGATAAAAATAATTACAACATATCCATCCAGTCCACAAAAGCTCCATTAAGGTTCTAATTTTCTCTTTTGCTAACACCATCAGCATAAAATAAATTTTTCTGTTTCCTGATGATAAACGTTTCTACGTTCGAAACATGTAGAGAACTTTAAACTAAGAATTTTTAATTTAAAAAAATAGTGCATGCTTAAAGTTGGAGTTTTTTCTTTCGTTCCTATAAGAATTTTTAATTCTATTAAATTTTGTGAAGGAAGACTTTGTGTTTTTCTTTCCTTTTAATAATTAGAAGATTATATAGTGTCCACGCAAATAATTAAAAGCGAATAATTGTGGCATATCAGGACAACTGTTTTTTATATTGGAATACACAGGGATCCAAGCACAATGGATACCCTGGGGCGGGTAGACCACGACGGCCGTTTCGTCCTTGTTAGGACTTTACGGGCAGTCATAAGCCAAGCAATCCCGACAACGGCGGTAAGATGTATTAAAAGCCTTTTACAAAAGCAAAGCGGCCATCATTCATAAAAGCTGCTTCTTTGAAATTTCGTTTTCTCCGTGTCCAAAACCTTGGCTTCTGACCACTGTATATTATGTTGGTTGGTCCATACATGTTCCGCTATATCTGATCCCGATGTTTAACCTCTTTGAGTCTGTTTCAGATATTCCTTAACTCGTACGGGAAGAGGTCTTTTTGTTTCTCCAATGTACGATTCGCCACACTCTCAAGGGATTTGATAGATAGCATTTTTTGTGTTTTCTTTACGGGGGGGTTTTACTTTTGTAAGAAAGCTTCTAAGCGTATTTCCGGATTTGAAGGCTGTTTTAATATTATAGTTTTTAGTTATCCTTCCAATCTTTTCAGAAATCTCCTTGACATAAGATATGGTAAGAAATGCTTGCTCCTCTTTCGTTTCTGTATTAGTTTTTACTTCGCCATTTTAACGTTTGGCGATGGTATTAGTTACAAATGTTTCATGGTAACCATTCTGTTTTATATCTTTTTTGATATTTGGAATTTCAATATTATGGTCTTCCGGATTGTTGCAAACGTTAGATGCACTGTGATCAAGACTTAGAATTATGCCCCGTTTTATGGAGTTTGCATGATTCGATCTGTGAGTAAGGTATTATTGCCCCGTGTAAGTGGGTTTCCTGTACACTGAAGTTTTTATGTTTTCAGCACTTTGACGAGAATATCGAGAAAAGGTAGAGAGGAATGTTTTTTGTTTCCATGGTAAATTTAATGGATTGTCTTATACTTTTAATATGTTCCAAAAACCGTATTAGCTTATCGTTGCTGTTTGTCCAGATAATTAAGGTATCATCATTAGTCATCATATCTAAGCCTAAGTTAAGGTTTAATCTTGGCAGTGTTAATAGCGTGTGACTCAAACCATTCCATGTACAGGTTAGCCACCACCGGGAAGAGAGATGAACCCATTGGAAGACCGTTATCTTGAGCATAGAACCTATCTTTTACTTGAAAGTAGGATAGTTCCTACTGCTGTTCCTGTATCGTATATACGTATATACGTGGTCGTATAGACAATACTCCAATAGTTCCATCACTCCATGCATCTAGCGGCAAACTAGTGCGGTCTGAAAGGGTTGGGTCTTCTTCTAACTTTTGCTTGATGATTTGTAGTGATTATTATATTATATCTTGTGGTGCACTAGGATAGTCACTTCCTGATTTTGATTCGTTTAATTTAATATTAAATTTATTTGACCAACATTTTTTTCGATCATCTGAATTTAAATTACATTCTATAAAGGCAAATAAATATTTGGATAATATACGGTAGGTGCGGGTTTTTACTGTGTGATGTGATATTAGTCCTGGATATATTTCCCATAAAATTAAACGGAATGTAGCGAGCCCTTAAAAACTATTAATTAAGAAAAAAACTCGGTTGCGTTACAGAATGATGCGTGGCAATACGTAACAGGAACTCCGTTACTAAATACGACCATTTTTCCTGTAATATTAAACGCTTCTTTTTATGAGCTCTTCCCGACAAAATTGCCGGGATTTTGCTCCGGTTCCGCGTTTAGGGATACCAATAAATCTGGCAATGTCCCGAGGTATTACGTGACAAGGCGCAAATATCGCCGTATCTGGAATATCTGGATGTGCTTGCCGCTAATATTATGTATAGGAAATACGAAGTATAAGCTTTAAAACCTCACACCTCTGAAATATTTCTGCTATTTTATAGGATAAATCGTTGGATTTCTTAAAGTGTAAATCCTAAAATATTTTGTTTGATTTAGGTCACACAAGAAAGTTCTAAAATCTAAGGTTTCTTATTTTTGTATACAGGCCCGGACTGGAACAGTCGATCTCTGAGCAATACTCGGTATAGGTCGTTGTCAAGGTGAGAACAAAGGCTACTGCTCTGTTTCAAGAAACTACTCTTTATCACATACATTGTGACCAGTAAAGTCCGCATCATATGGGATTTTTTTTTATTAATAGCTTTATTCAAAATTTGACTTTGGCATCAAGTTCTGCTTCGATCGAGATGAAAATTAGGCAAAAAATAGTAGTCACGTGATTCGCATTATCTGTCAAATTTTAATTCTTTCCAAAAAATAATTCAAAAGTTTTTCTTTTCTGAAAGTATCAAAAAAAGTTATTAGAAAAAGTTTTTTTAAATGCAGTTTCTAGCCCACATGCAAACTTTTAGCTGCATAAGATAATTTTGATTTTTACCCATATTTTGTAAATTGCACCACTTTTGCAAAATAAGATTCAACGCAACCTACATAAAACTTCTTAGTTGTGACAATGCTTTATTTCAGATATATTTTCATTAAAGTAGCGCCATATTAAATGTGTGTTTTTCTACAAAATCAAAATTGGGCTATTAAAATTTGGTCGCACGTGATGCAAAGTTCATTTGTTTTTGACCCTGTATATAGTGTATAAGGTAATTTCATAAAATAAGTATTTTTAAAAACGTAGTTTAGGTCTGAAAGTAATACACTTTAATATTAAGACAAAAAAGAACACAGTGTCATCAGTAGTAAGTGTTCGTTAAGTGGAAAATAAATTTTAGTGGTGGGTAAAAAATCAAAATTATATTATGCAGCTGAGATTTTGCATAATATGGGCTAGAAACTGCATTTAAAAAAACTTTTTCTAATAAGTTTTCTCGATACTTTCAGAAATAATTCCACTTTTAAATTCTTTTTTGGAAAAAATTAAAATTTGACAGATAATGCGAATCACGTAACTACCATTTTTTTGCCTAATTTTTACCTCGATCGAGGCAGAACTTGATGCCAAAGTCAAATGTTGAATAAAGCTATCAATAAAAAAAAATCCCATATGATGCGGACTTTACTGGTCACACTGTATATGTAACCCGTATAATACTAATGGTATGTTATAAGATTGTGACTAGATGGGTGACTAAAGCGGGATATAGAGTTTACGCAGTTCACATCAGTTTGGGGATCATGTAAAAGGTGAAGATGGTGGGCTTAAAATTTAGTCAACTATTTTTTGGTGCTAAATTTTTAAAACACCAATTTATTACCAGTGGCTGCTCGTATTTATTTTAAATGGGGGTCATTTAGTATTAAAATTTTTGGGTACAACGCCCATAAACGTATTTTTTAGCCTTTTAAAAAAATTTTGTTACCTAATAAAAAAAATTATAAAAATTTAGTATACTTACTTCCTTATTTTTGTACTTACTTGTTGGTGTAATTAATAAATTGGGTTGTGGACGACCATTTGTTTTAACCATAAAAGATTTATCAAAATTCAAATTCGGTATTACTGTTTTTTAAGTCTTTAATATTTTGCTCAACCGACATTTTACTGAAGAAACTACTTAAGAGGACATCATCGCTTTTACTCGCGACATGCATTTATACCATTTACTCGAATCCCGCTAAACCTATCGAAATTATTTCAAGATATATCTATTTGTTTAAAAAAAAAATCGAAAAAAATAACCTTGTCGGACTTCCATTGTCTTTATTTTGTTTTTGAAAACAAGAAATTTTTAATTTTCTTACAGTATGCCTTGAACAAGATTATTTTGAATTTAACGACAAAATATACACTAGCAGAAATGGTCTTATTATGGGTAACTTAGTCCTTTATTAGCTGAAATATTTATGGATTTATTGAAAAATAATAAGCAATCATCCTCTTTTTCAACAGTTTCTTTATTGATGACGTCTTAACATGTTTTCTTGGTACTGATAGATAGTTAAAAGTATTTTTAGAATATATTAACAGCCTACACAAAAATATCAAGTTCACAATATAACATGAAACTGACAATTCTATCAATTTTCTTGATTTAAATATTAAGAGGGAAAATGATAGATACGTTTTCTCCGTTTTCCATAAACCATCTCAAAATGATACTGTCATACACAACTCTTTTTGCCACCCTATACAACACAAATTAGCTTCTTTTCACAGTATGATCCATAGACTGCTGATAAATAAAAAAAACTAAAACCGGCACCCGTAAGTAAATTCGATAATTAGTCAAAATTTAAGTTTATTTTCACAAAAAACAATTTGTAACAAAATAATTTTACATCATTTTTTATATTGTTTAACTATTTTATACGCAGCAAATGACGGAGTATTTAATAGACTCCAAGTTTTGCAAAATAAAGCGATGCGTATAATTTTAAATGTGGATACATAATAATATACGAAAATAAATTTAATGTTAGAGAAACTTCATTGGTTAAATATTAAAAAATTTAATATTTCTTTTGATTTGTGCTTTTATTTATAAAATACAACATAACTCACTGCCTTCTCATTTAAAAGCATTTATATCTCAAAATTTTGAAATTCATAACTATTCAACCAGATACCTATAACAAAGATTTTTGTCTAGGTAGCGTATCAAAACATTTGACATATAAATCGATTTTCCATCAAGGATTAAATGAATATAACAACTTGGATATTTCAATTAAATCTCAGAGCTCATTAAATAATTTTAAAAAATTATTTATTTAAAAAACATAATAGTGACTGATAATTTTTTTTTAAATACTTCAACTAGTTAAATTAGTTTATGGTATATTATTTAACGAGCGTATAATGTAGGCTATATTACACGAGATTTTAAGAATCCGAGTGTAATATAGCCATTATACGCGAGTCAAATACTATACTTACTTTATCCACGACTATTCAGTATTCAAAAAATTAGAAAATGCATTCATAGCAACAAATTTTATTACAATAGGATATTTTTACATAACAAGGTAATATTATTAATGGTATTTCTTAACTAAAAAATACAATTTAACCATGTTAACAATAATTAAACAAAACACAATTACTTATTTCTAATTTTTCAATAAATTGATTATAATAATAATAATAATAATAATAATAATAATAATAATAATAATAATAATAATAATAAGTTTATTTAAATTTTAATAATATAATAAATATGTTTATGTTGTCTTCTATTAACTTATTCTTCAATCCCCTGAAGCTGAGCTTGTTAGGGGCAAATCTTATTTTTTGTTTTAGTATGTAAAATCATAAATATGCATTAAAAATCAAGTTTTAAAGTAAAAATGTTAATTTATAGTATAAACGCTGCTTCTTTGAAGAAATATATAACCTATAATAAAATTATTAATTTATAATTTTTAAGTAAAAAATATTACTTATATAAATTACTATCGTGTACCCGGCATGCGTTGCAACCCGCAGGTATAAATACAAACCCGAACAAACCAGATATATTAGTACCCAGCATGCCACTTTCTAAAATTCCACCCGTGCGAAGCCGGGGCGGGTAGCTAATTATACATAAAAACCTTCCTCTTGAATCACTCTATCTATTAAAAAAAACCGCTTCAAAATCCGTTGCGTAGTTTTAAAGATTTAAGCACATAAGACAGGATAGCGACTTTGTTTTATACTATGACATTACTTTATTAAAGCATGTCTGAAAATATTTTCAAATTGTCGGTTTTTAATATCCATGTTTTTATTTTGACTTTAAATTTTTAAATAAAAATATAAATATTTGAAATTTGTTTGACTTATTTATTTTAGGTTTTATGGTTATTTCATTTTTATGACGTGTATTATGATTATGGTTTTTAAATTGTATAAGGTTTTTATTTTTAAATATATATATTAGGATGTTATAAATGTAAAGTTGTCTTATGTTCAACTTTTTTGTTTCTGAATATAATTCTTTTGTAACATTAGAGCAATTATGAAAATGAATGGGAGCAGGAATATTACTTATATTCATATCGTTTTTATTAGTAAGGGAAAACGTTTCGGAGCTAACATTATTTACAGTGGTAGATGTAGATGGGCATAAATTTGAGTTTATTTGTTTCAAAATTTTATTAGCAGTGTCTATTTTAGTTTTTTTTAATCAGCCATATAACCTTCAGCTACGGAGGCCGATTTCCAACCTCATGGCGTTTTAGGGCTGTCATAGTTGCTCCTCCGTCAGGGACCGTGGATTATGAAATCTCATAATCCACGGTTGTAGATTATGAGTAACTATGGTAATATGAACCACATTATACATGTACTAACAAACACATTATGCTTCTATTGCTAAGTAGTCGTAGATAAAATATTTTACTTAACTTGTTAAATTGTAGCACATTGCTAAATAAATCTTATTAATACTACCACTACTATTATTTATCTGCCTTATTTATTTTACTATTTTGATATATGCAACTCCATAAATCGGCTCAACTGATAGACGTTAATTTTGTACCCTCGGGCGGAACATGCAGAGTTTATCCCACTAAACCATTCATCCGGAACTGCCAACTGTGCCGGAATCAATATTTCAGGCGACGTAATTAGGACGAAATCCTGGAACATTTGTGAATATATGATATTCGGTCTTATACTGTCAATATTGGGGTCGATATATTGCAAGAGATTAATACAAAATATTAATAAGAATAAGAATTTAACGATAGCTTGTCACAAACATAATCTTGAAATATTCGTAAAATACAATACGTAAAAATGGTTTCGGTAAAAAACCGCGAATTAATCGTAACTTCTTGAGATAACATGCAAAATGGTGCAATCTTCTGATAAATCGTGAGAACTGGGAATACTACAGTCCACAGTTTTTAGAGTAATGAAAATGTGTACTTAGCTGGCTTGGTATTGGTTAAGCGACAGGACAGTGTATTTGTAGTATAAGGGCTAAGATAAATATTTTTTTTTAATTAAAGTTAAATCCCCAAAATTTTAAAAATATTTATTGATATCTACACATACTCTTTATACAACTGTTTAATATTATATGTGACAGCAACGTGCTTTCCTACTGTAAGACAACAAAAATTGCTAGACCGTTGTGTAGTGATAATATCACGGTAATGGGCCTTTTCACTATTCTTAAATTTGATACATTTGGCATTTGAATTGTTTAGTCGGTGCTATAATAAGTGTTTTTCATCAATAAAACTATTGCTAGGTCATAACATTAATTTATTTCAGGACAGTAAAAACCGGGTAAAATTCAACCAATTTGAAAATTCCAAAACAGGCGCGACTCATGACGTACATATGTTTAAAGCTTGCTAGAGCGCATGCGTTTAACCTCGCACACGTGTAAATGCTGATCTGTCGAACTGCCATCGGCAAATTAAGCCGCTGTTGCCATATGTAGAAAGTTTTATAATCTTAATAATATACTTTCTTCTTAGAACTTTATTTGGATACTTTAAATAAATATAAACATAATACTGGTAAAATAATTCATTCCGCAGCTATTGAATGGAAAACTGGTATATTATAATTACTAATAATTGCTAGTCAATTACCATTACACTGGTACTATAAACTATAATAAATGATTTTTGAGAGTATCGGCAACACTGTCAAGCTGCTGATTTTGTGAATTCTTGATATTTTAAGCCAGCGACTCGGCTGTTCCTATTATTCCTCTGTGCATCAATCTTCCGGCGCGATGACGTAGGTATGTTTAAGTCCGTGTTTTTATTCAAGGAGTTTTTTTATTTATTTATTTTCTCGGTTATGACTTAAACGTATAGAAAAGTAAAAGCACAGAAAATTTTATTTTTTGTTCCTTTATACACTACTACCAAAATCAAAATTTAGTGAAAAGGCCCATTTAGCCAATAGGAAATAGGAGTTATTGCTACCATAAAATGGTTTATAGCCATTATTGCTCTAAATGCTCACAATAATTATCAAGTTCTATTGGGGTGTAATCTGGTTTTATATACTGTATTAGTTCTGACTGGCATTACTTAACTTGACTTGACTTGACATTAATCATAATAATATTTGTTTCCTACGGTTAATAAAGCATAATATACTAATACCACTAAAAATCACTAGGTACTGTAGTTCTCAAAAATTTAAATATCTTCTAATGTGATATTGTTCTTGTCGTTTAACATTGCATATGATTATCGATTATGCAACATGGTTTACTGAGATGGTAAAATGGTAATGATGGGTTGTGCGAAATAAGAATATTCTATTGCTTTATCTGACATGCAAAGTTTAAAAAAAAACTTAAATATAAATCAAAAATAATTTAATTGAAACAGGTTTTGGTACGACCAATAAATTTCAGACAGGAGAGCTAGAAGACTCCGAAAAACGATGTGACCTGCTTAACAAATACGTTAAAACTAATATTACGGCGCGAGGAGATTGCCGATCGCTACGAACCTTCACCAACGTCTTGTGAATTATAGGTTCTAACGGATACAATTCGTTTTTTTTGGAAGCTGTTCTGCTTTCTTAATTGTAGAGAAACCGTCCGAACCGAATGCGTCACATTGAGAAGATACAATTTATTTCTTAACAAAATGGCTGTATTAAAAGTAGTTCATTATTCAATAAGAGTGTGCTGCTAATGGAATTGATTACTACCAATAAAAACACTGTTGCAGCAAATCTGGAATTGATATAACACTAAAGCGGGTTGGATAGACTAGCAATTTATTTAATGTGGGTCAATAAAAAATAATCTATCGATACAAACTATGTCTTAGCAAACCTGTTGTATTAGATAATTTTTCTCAGTGTATAGAAAATTTGTGGATTATTTCTTACAGCAGGACAGTGGGCAACAGTTTGACAGTTAACATGTTAAACAAAAGCTTTAAAGGTTTTAAAAGTCTATTAGATCAAAATAAACCAGCATTATAAATGAATCATAAAGAGCCGACTGTGCCGATTCGATTCAAAACGCGTCCCGCGTCAGAAATATAAAACATTGCATGGCTTTTTCATAAGCATCCGTTTTTGACATTGACGATATATATAATAATATTATATTAAAATAATAAATATAAGGTAACTCAAAGATTCTATACACAAAACTAAAACCAGAAAAATAAACCTGACGCGGCACGACACTGCTCAGAAAGTGCTTTAATTTTTTTACCAGAACTCCATTCTTGGACCATTCCCTGGCCCGTCCATAAGTTCCAAATCACGTATATTTTATCTTCGTCTCTTCCACGCCATCGGCGGTCACTGGCCTATCTCTGTCTGACAGAATCGATCGTTGAACGGGCTGGAAACCGCTTCAGCTTATACCAGCCGCTTTAACTGGCGCTTATCAGCCCTGACAACTTGCATAAATCGTGAACGGTTGCCAGTTCTACCAAATTTTCTGGTTTGTTAATATATTATGTATAAGTATACGAGAAACAAGGGTTTGTTAATTAGTTGTTTTTAAACACTGAAAACACTTTTTGTCTTAATTTCAGTTATATTGTTTCTTAAGGACTAAAGAATGTATTATTATAACAATGAATGGCTTGTTATTTTTTTCTGTCACACTCAAAACTCCTCGGTTTAAAGTATATTTGCAAACTAGCTTTCAAAATAAGTTACTGACTAACAATTAAATAAGTACTGATATAAATGAAACATCTTTAATAAAAAAACTTAAAGAATTGAAGAAGAAAGATCTGACAACCCTGGTTGTAAGGTCGGTCTCTTTGAGATTGTTTACCGCCGTATGGAATGATTGGAATGTCCTCAAACTGAGTTTGGATAAATTATACTTACCAGTCGATTCATTTACTTTTCTTACTGAACAAATGTCTTGAATTATTTTTCTACAAACTTAGTACGCTATTCATTTTTTCTTCGCTATGTTATACGAATACACCATTTTATCTCCCATAATGCAAACTCCATTTATAGGTGGGATACCATCTATAATTTTTTCTTGTGCTAAGACCATTAGCACAGCTTGTTCTGACTCCTGATGGTGAACGTTTCTACGTTCGAAACATGTAGGGACCTTTGAAAGAACAATTTTGTTAGTCTAATCAAATTGTGGACGAGAAACTTTTGTTTTTCATTCTGACAGACTATTTTTATTAAATTAATACTTTAATAGTATATTAACGCACACGTTTTATAAAGCATCATTTTATAGCACGCGTCCATGGTAAAAAACGAGCCGCTTGCGGCGAGTTTTATAACGGGACAAGTGCTTAAAACTGCTTTATATAACACGTACTTTAAACTATTTTTTCTAATTTGTAGTTTTTTCAATAAAAAACACATATTTAAAAAGAAAGTAAATGCTTCAAATTTTGTAAATTTTTATTTCTAAATTTTATGTTGGTAATACTATTTTTTATCATAGTAGCCTCTGGACAACAAAAATTATTTTGCGTACTGTCATTTTTTGATTTATTGACCCATTTTCACCACGAGATTCTAAAGTTATTTTAGCGATATGAGATTTAAAATTGGACGGAATACATTGTGTGATCCTCGTACATTCGGTACATATACAGAGCGTTCGGAAATTCGGGCGATTTTGCTACTTTTTTTCGAATTTCAAAAGGCGTGATTTTACGTCACGGCATTGCAATTTAGTATAGGGAAGATGGAAAATTTAAATAAAGTTGAAGTTAAAATCGATATTGGAAGGTTAGTAGATTGAATTTTGCATAGGATTTGGCAGAAAATGATAGTTTGAAGCATCTACAAAAGATTGATTTATAGATACGCAAATGTGTATCGTAATAGATTTGTTATGATACAAAATTAGAAAAAGTATTTTTTCTACTACCGTGCGTAAAACACTAACTTTACACACTATGGAAGGTGTCTAAAATTTAACTTTTTTTAACTAGTGCGTAAAGTAAATTACTTTACGCACTAGTTAAAAAAAGTAAAAAATATGAATGATTACATTGATATGGATACCTGCATTTTTACTTAAAATTGGTCTGGTTGGCCATGGACAAATGGCGATTTCTGTTTGACGTATCTAAATGTTGACAATTTGTCATTTATGCCAGGTGTTTTAATGATTTTAGGAATTAGTGAAGATTTTAATACGGTAAGTTTTGAATTGTGATATCAAATGTGTTATATTGTTATGATTTCGTTTAATTTCATTTCAGATTTTTAAATCTCAACATTATCGGATTTTGAGAACACTCCGCCGAATATTGCAGATTCTGCACAGGAAGCTACTTTGAATTTGCTTCCCAACAAGTCTCGGTTAATTTACGAGCAAAAATATACATTGTTTATGAGTTGGTGCAAGAAAAACAAAGTGACAAGGTACTCAGAAAATGTTTTGCTAGCTTATTTTTCAGATGAATTAAAAAGCTATAAATCATCGACAGTGTGGTCAATATTTTCCATGCTAAAGGCTACCTTGAAAATTAAAAATTCAGTAGATATTTCAACCTACCACAAGTTAATTGCCTTTCAAGGCTACAAAGCAAAGAAATCAGGAATATTTGAAAAACGTCATTTCATCAACTTTATTTTGGAGGCTCCGGATTCGAAGTTTTTAATGATAAAGGTAACTTTACATCAATTTAATTCTATTGGTAAGGTAAAATATCATATCAAAATTATAGACGTTTTACCTTAGTTCTTAATACTTTTAGATTCTCTATAAAATGTTTGTATTTAATAGTTATTATAGATTTTATATCGACACGATTTATTATTTTAGGTTGCATTTATTATTGGCATTTCTGGGGCTTGTCGCAGAGAAGAACTGATGAAAATGACAATAAATGATGTTGAGAACAAGGAAACAGTCCTTATTATAAGAATTCCTGATTCAAAAAATGGTATGGAAAGAATTTTTACAGTTCTAAACCCAAATAATTCCATAAATTATTTATCGTACATTATAAAATATATGACATTAAGACCTCCTAATATTGAATTATCCAGATTATTTTTAAAATATGCCCAAAATAAATGTTCGAAACAACCTGTGGCCATAAACACATTTAGTAAGATGCCTTTTGTAATAGCTGAATATCTGAAATTGCCAAATCCAACATGTTATACTGGTCACTCTTTTCGAAGGTCATCTGCCACTATGTTCTGGAGGAGACCTTATAACAGTAAAGAAGCATGGGGGATGGAAATCATCTGCGCATTGACAGTACACTAAGCAAAAAAATTGACATATCGAATAAAATATTAACAAATGATGCTTCCTCTTCTAATTCCACTAGTACGTTTGACAATATTCCTGAAATCGAAATAAGTAATATTACATCAAATTTGTCTTCTGAAGTTTCAACCAATATAAATAAGCTAATTGATACACCATTTATATCTAGTTCTAATGTGGCTTGTAACAGCAGACGTGTGGATTGTGAAGATTCACAAGTAAATTCTAGACTTAAGAGCCAAGGATTCACTTTTAATAATTCTAATAGCTGTACATTTAATATTCATATAGTCCACAATTAAATTGAATATAAATCCGTATTTGTAAGTACATATATGAAATTTTATTATTGTTATTGTTCCTATAACTTTTGTTCTTAATATTTTTTAGATAACTTTCTTCCTTTAAGAAATAATTGACCATTTCAATACATAACAGCGACCCTGTATAACGTCCGGTAGTAGAAAAAATTGTGTATGCAATTCGTGCGTAAAGTGCCTTTTTTTTACTCATGTGATTTGCGCACTCGCCTGCGGCTCGTGCGAAAAATTTCCCATTCGTAGAAAAAATGCTACTTTACACCCTTGTTGCATAAATAACTATTTTTAATCGCTATTGTTATATAATATTGTCGCGAAAAGTTTATTGGATAACAATTTAATAGAAGTTGTTCGCTTGACGAAAAACGTAATTCAGAATCAGTCGTAATTCTGTATCCATTGATGAAACACGCAAGGTTATTCCCCCATACCATTCCCTCGCAACTGCCAACTGTGCTGAAATCAATATATCAAGCGGCGTAATGAAGACGAATTTTGGGAATGCTTCGGATTTATGATATATTCTGTGTAACGCAATTTCGAATCCCCATGAAAAGTAATACAGAGAGCTACTTTAAAAAAATTCCATTAACATAACTACATAACATAACAACGTTTTTGCTTTGATTAATTAAATTTCAAACATTTTCTCATTTGTACAGACATTTATTTTACGGCCATTCAAATAGTATTTTTAAAGAAGTAGTTCATACTCAAAGTTGAGGTAAATGTATAGAAAAAAAAAGAAAAGCACAAAGTCTTTCTCCAAAATATGTAATTAGAAAAACTAGGCGAACCTAGAATAATTCATAATTCAATTCGACATGTTTCGAGTGTAGAAACACTCATCATCAGAAAAACAAAGTAAATAGTACAATGCTGATGTTGTTAGCAATAGAGAAAATGGGATTGAACCGTAATGGAGCTTTTAAAGGTGTATAAGAGATGTAAAAATTGAATAGTCAAAAGACCGACAATCAAGACTTCAGCATACTGGAAAGACAAGGGTTACTGCAAAAGCCCTGTCTTGGGCAGAAAAATGAAGAAAGTAAAAGAAAAGAAAAATTAGGGAGTTTTATCAGACTACTTTGTGAAAATCATTTATGAAGTATAGTGAAAAACCTTAAGTTTTATTTATCTTTGTCAGATACATGTAAGGGTATTAAAATAAGAGGGAAAGAAATTTTTTTTTTCATAATAGTCAAAGCATCTGTAAAAGATAAAAAATGGGGTATGTAGCAAATGAAATTTAATAAAATGAGGTAGATTGGCTTACCATTTAGCTTTAAGTAAAACTCTGTTGGGGTACCAGGCTTTTTACGGCCCAGTTACCCCGGCAGGAGTCAAAGCGTACACATTTTCTCTATTGCTAACAACATCAGCATTGTACTATTTACTTTGTTTTCCTGATGATGAGTGTTTTTACACTCGAACCATGTCGAATTGAAATATGAATTATTCTAGGTTCGCCTAGTTTTTCTAATTAGATATTGTGGAGAAAGACTTTTCTTTTGTTTCTAAATTGTATTTTGTTTCATTTGCTCTATCAATAGACATTTACCTTTAGATCGTCGCATCAGAGCAACACTAGGATATAAAAAAAAATGGTTTTTGGATTATCTGCTTAAACGCATCACAAAGAGTGCTTTTATTTAATGCAACGCTAAGATATCCTGTAAATATTTACCTTAGCTTATTAAGTAACATAAAATTTTGGAGAAATACTTTGTGCTTTTCTTTTTTCTACATCAAATTAGGTCTAGGCCACGCATACAAGAAATTCTGTCTATTTTCCCATTCGTTAAACGATAATTTTGTAGTGCGCATGCCGGTGTGGTTTTTTTTACATTCGCAAGGCCATAAATGTCGTGATTAATGTTTGTTGTATACAGCGTGTCTTCGGAAGTTCTTACCAAATGGGAAACTTTTTTATTATTCATTTTACGAAAAAAAGTTATTCTTCATAAAAAGCTCTGCATGGTCTAAAACCTAAAATGCAACCATCAAATATCGAAATTTTTCAATCATATACGAGGTTTGTCAAAAAATGTGAATTTTTCCCAAGAATGTGAATTTTTCCCAAGAATGTGAATTTTTCCCAAGAGTAAAGTACCTCTATTTTTGACATTATCAAAAATTGTTATTAAAAAAAGTTCATTAGAACTAAAAACTACGGCTAAATGTGCAATTATACGCATTTATGTTGAAAAATTATTTTATTGATTTATTATTAATTATTTAATTTTTTAATTATTTTATTAATTTAATGCGTGTCATTGCATATTTAGACGTGGTTTTTAGTTCTGATCAACTTTTTTTAATAACAATTTTTGATAATGTCAAAAATAAAGGTACTTTACTCTTGGGAAAGATTCACATTCTTGGGAAAAATTCACATTTTTTGACAAACCTCGTATATTGTCATGTAGGGGTTATAGCTAGGTTTTGCGAGAGGTTAATAAAGGTAGACAGGCTTCTAAAAACAACTATAATCTATTGTAGACAACGAACAAATCAATTATACATACATTGTATACCTGATCCTAGGGGCAGCTTTTACTGGCTAGAGCGGTGAATGGCAGGTGCCGTAACGGGCAGTCGGAATGCGTCTCTATCGAACTGGTCGGTCACCCTCAGAGTGACACTTAATTGACCCAAGAGTGGATTCTGTGACCCAAGAGTGAGTGTCCGTGACCCCGGACTCGGAGTGTGTCGGAGTCTGACCCAAGAGTGGATCTGTGACCCAAGAGTGAGTCTGTCTGACCCAAGATGAGTGTCGTCCAAGCTTGTCGACTTGCTATTTATACTGATCGTCCTCTTGTTTAATTAGATCAGTATAAATAAAACAAGCCGATGTTTATGTGTAGTTTGCACAAATAAGCTTGGACTAGATTTAAATTAGAAATAATAATAATTTAAGAAGTAAATAATAAATTTGGAAAATGCCCTATTTTCATGACAATATGATTCGAAAATTTCGATATTTGATTGTTGTATTTTAGGTTTTAGACCATGCAGAGCTTTTTATGAAGAATAACTTTTTTTCGTAAAATGAATAAAAAAGTTTCCCATTTGGTAAGAACTTCCGAATACACGCTGTATTATGTCTATGATATCAGCTAATCTCGCATCATTATTACAATTACCAACATTCATTTATTTTGCAGACGATAGCTAATTAAAAGATTAACAAAACTCTCTGTTAGAGTAGCGATCCTGGCACCTTGCAGGAAACTTCCTGCTGGTCTAAACACCACTATAAAACTTGCCAGTAATAATTCAGTATCTGGCCACAGAACACGCAGGGTTTATCCCATTAAACTATTTAACTAAAACTGCTAACTTTGCCTAAATCGATATATCAAAGCGGCGAAATGAAGACAAATTCCGGGAATGTTGTGGATTTATGATGTTCTGCCGTACGATAAATTTAGGATTCGCCGTGAAACGCAGTAGGCCGTGGATTGTACATATTAAGCAAGTTAAATCCAGCTAATATTTTAACTTTAGGTAATTGATACAAAAACTTTTCTGAATTTTAAGACTTATTTTTATTTAATTATTTATTTAATAATTATTAGAAACATTTCGACTCCACTAGATGTCGCTGCCTGTTGCATCTAACTAGCTACTTATACGCTTTTTATTATTCCAAAGCCAATTTACATTAGTCTAGTCATGATAAAATCGATAAATCAAATGGTTATTAGGAACAAAGAATCGAATTATTTACCTATACAGTGTGTCCGGAAATGACGATGAAAAATTTTAAGGTATGATTCTACATAAAAAGGTATGAAAAAAAGTTCATAGTAACATAGGTCCGAAAATGCTTCCAGAGGGAGCTACAGGCCGTTGAAGATGGTGTCATAAAAGTGGTTTTTATTTAATTTATTAGGATCTACTTAGAATACAGGAATTAACTTTTACGTATAAGTTAGAGTGATTGTAGGTCACTCTTTGAAAATATCAGATGACCCATAATTGCAACCAGTGGCGTGGGAACAAAGGGGTGGTTAGTTATTTAGGGTTATATTTTTCGCCGAGTGTATTTTCGCTATCTTTTAAATAAATTATGATTCTTTGAACATTTCTACGTAAAAAAGGTTCCCTTGGTATGAAGTCGACCGTTTTCGAGATAAACGGACTTTAATGCTCAGATTTTTTTTTTAAATACCTAAGAATTTTATTAATAAAAATACCAACAAATCAATAACAAAATAATAAACAACGCTGTCCCTAAATTTTTAAATCCTTTCAATGTTATTATAAATTTAATAATAAGTGTTAAAAATGATTTCCGTTCATTTCAATGCATCCTCGAACTCGTTTTCTCATATATCTTCTAACTTTTCTAAAAATATCAGGTTTATTTCTTATATAACTTCACAACAAGCAAACACCCGCTGCTCTAATTCTTCAACGCTGCGAACTGGTACTTCGTATACTAAGAATTTTAGGTAACCCCATAAAAAATAATCTAATGGATTTAGATCTGAAGAACGAGGTGGCCAAGCTACAGGGCCCCCTCGTCCTATCTATCGCTTAGGATAAACTTCATTTAAATGTGCCCTCACATTAAGACTGAAATGTGGTTTAAATGAAGTTTTTGGTGGAATCCACAGGTGAATTAAAAAAATGTACCCAATGTAGTAGGTACCAGTAAATTCGTTTTTCTTTTTGGTAATGGGAATGGGTGTAAAATAATAACTACATTTTAAAATAGTATTCAAGCATCTTCTTATTTTTATTACATAGCCTGTTTACTGTATTTACGCACTTCAGTCGTCCTTTTTAGTCCGTTTATCTCGAAAACGGTCGACTATACGACTTTATACCAAGGGAACCTTTTTACGTAAAAATGTTCAAAGAATTATAATTTGTTTAAAAGATAGCGAAAATACACTCGGCGAAAAAATATAACCCTAAATAACTAACCACCCCTTTGTTCCCACGCCACTGGTTGCAATTATGGGTAACCTGATATTTTCAAAGAGTGACCTCTAATCACTCTAACTTATACGTAGAAGTTAATTCCTGTATTGTAAGTAGATCCTAATAAATTAAATAAAAACCACTTTTATGACACCATCTTCAAGGGCCTGTAGCTCCCTCTGGAAGCCTGAACTTTTTTGCATATCTTTTTATGTAGAATTATACCTTAAAATTTTTCATCGTCATTTCCGGACACCCTGTATACACGTAGGGAAAATGTTTGTCCGTTAGTAATAAGTTAGAATAGTACAAATATGAAGTATCGCAAAGCAAACAGAGGTAGGTAGATTATGTTCCCCCGCTCCATCGTATTGCATCTCGCTCATGGCACTCGCTGGTGGCATGCCGCGACGCTTCGATTCTATTAATATCAAATAAATATTCATTTCTTCGTACGTTGCCGCCTGAATAAAAGGATCAGGATCAAGCAAAACGCATCGAGCCAGCCAGATCCGATGCGATGGAGTGGGGGAAACATAATCTAGACTTCTACATAATCTACCTATTTCTGTTTACTTTGCGATACTTCATATTTGTACTATTCTAACATATTTCTAAGAGATGGGCGGACAAACATTTTCCCTATCAGTAAAAAATGGATCTACGTATTCATCATTCCATAACAATACTTATGTGCAGTTTACACGTACTTTTAACTACTCATGCAGAGGAGGAAAGAAGTTAACCTGGTCTGGGTTCCCAGACACCAGCGGGTTCAGGGCAACGAGATGGCAGATAAACTTGCCAGACGTGAAGCCGAGATCCTATTCCTTGGAGCTGAACCGGCCATAGAAATAATTAAACCACAGGTAGGATCTGCACTATAAACAAGTGGATTAAAAACCGAACTATAGAGCAATGGCAGTTGGTTCAAGGGTGCAGACAAGCTGAGGACTTTATAACCTTGCCAAACAAGACTAAAGTTGCTTTTAAACAGAAGATGATGTAGAAATTACCTTGTCGGACTTTCACTGTCTTTATACAATAAGCACGTAGGCGAAGTCATCAAGCTTTATTGCACATGGATAGTATTTAAGACAGTAGCCTTAGAATTCTCATTTAGTTTACACTTGAAAATGGAAACGTTGTGTTAAGTAAGAAAATAAAGACATTGGAAGTCCGACAAGGTAATTTCTTTGATATTACTTCATTGTCTACCACCTTCAAACAGAAGATGATGTGTGTTCTGAACCCTTAATTAGGATACTGACCGGATACAAGCTGAGGAAGCATCTAGCGCTGATCGCCCTACCACTACTACTACTACTACTACTATAGTCAAATTAAGAACTCGCAGCATCACCTGTCATTAATGGCACCCTGTTGAGGACTGGTATATTTTACGTTAAGCGGTTGGCTACAAAAACAGAACCGGACTAAGTTCTTTCACCTTTGCCTTCGTCAACTGTTAAATTCTGTAAGAGAGTCTTAATATTTTGTAAAGATATAGCGTAGATACTAATTTTACTATTTAAAAAATAAAATATTGACAGACCCGTACCTACCAAAATAAGAATGTGAATACATTATAAAACTAAAGGACAAGATAATACAACATTTTTTTCGTTTAGTAATTATTTATAAAAGTAAAATAGGTATTTATGTATTTATTATACAAGGAAAAAAGTAATACATTTTTGGCGAGCTGTAAGCTTTGTGGTGCACATCTAATTAAAACATCATATTCGAAACCCTTTTTTACTTTTGTGGAAATTTTATTTATGGATCTACAGTGTGTCCCCGGATGGAGTTGACAAGAGGAAAAATATCTTTATTATTGACTTTATGACGAAACGTTATTCTTTATAAAAAAATTCTGCTTGTCGAGAAAATGAATTTACCATATAAAAATTGTAGATCTCATGTATGGGTGTTGATATAGTATATTAAAGTATAAGTGGATATTAAGGTCTTTAAAACACGCGCGATTTTGCAAGCACGACGGCGCAGCCGGAGTGCTTGAAATAGAGCAAGTGTTTTAAAGACCAGTTATCCACGAATACTTTACATTATTTTTTTTTTATTGGTACACTTATTGGTATTTATTTTACAAAAAATGGAAATAATAACTTAGCAAGTAAGTGAAATGGTCGAATTCGTGATGTGATATACCTGTCGTTGTCATGAAAATGAGGAGAACAAAAAATAACTTCCCATGTGTCACATAAGATTCATTGTTGTCACCGTTGACATTGGTTGTCTATTGCTTAAAAAAATATTTTATTTGACGTTAAAAGGTAATTCTGTCAAATCAATAATTAAAAAGTTGACATATTTAGACTTCACGTTTCACTGGTTGTTGATGTTGTCATGGTAACTTTAAAACACGCGCGTTTTTGAAAATGGGATTTAAACACGTTGAGGCGTACTTTAAGTAAGCGAAATAGGGTATTAATAAAAAAAAATTAAGAAAACATGAAAATGGTTTGAGAGAGAAGTACCATTATTTATTATCTTAAACAAAATGTTTATGAAACAAAGTTGTTTATAATCCAAAATAAAGCCTAAATACAAAATTTGAAATCTGAATTCAAATTTTTGTTTTTTATTTTTTACAATAGAATTTATAAACATTTAAAATGTACAATTGTGGAAAAGTTATTATTCTACATATCCTTCTCCAACCTGCACACATTTCTCCAAATTGGAAATAAATTAAATAAGTTTATGTTTTCATTTTGAAAGTTCATAAATTCTATTGTAAAAAATAAAAAACAAAAACTAGAATTCAGATTTCGAATTTTGTATTTAGGCTTTATTTTGGATTATAAACAACTTTGTTTTATAAACATTTTGTCTAAAATAACTAGTTGGGATGCTCTACAGTGTCCGCATCAAATGGGATTTTTTATTATTATTAGGTATAGGTAAAAATTGAAAAAGCAGTTAGTTTTTGCTTACCTAAAAATCAAAAATGACGTATACTGAAGCAGCGTTACCTGTCAAATTTGACATTTTTAATAAACTATCTTCAAAAATGCCCTGATTTATAAAAATATCGAAAAACCTTATTCGAGCAAGTTGTTTATTTAGGCATTTTTAACCTCTGTAAGAAATTTTGACAGTCTAATACAATTTTAATTTTTTGCCAGATTCTTGAAAATTTTAATCAACCCTCGTAGATTAACTTTTATACATCGATGTAAAACCATTTGCCTTTACTTCATTTGTAATCTTAATGCAATTTTGTGTAAAATTTTTGTTTCCAATTATTTATTTTGCTTCAAAAACTGAAATTGTTATTGACCAGTATGTAATGTTTGATGCAAAGTTTATCTAATTACATCAGTTTTGTCAAAACCGACGTTTCTTATTTTTCTTAAGTTAGTAAACAGATGTACAAATAGAAAATATTAAGAAGCTTTCGTTGAAATTTTACTTAATTAATATTGGATCAAAAAGAATAACTATTAATCGCTCGAAACATTTTATTCAACAAAAATATAGTTAAATATAATTAATTTAATTTAATATTAATTAAGTAAAATTTCAACAAAAGCTTTCTAATATTTTCTTTTTGTACATCTGTTTAATAACTTAAGAAAAATGAGAAACGTCGGTTTTGACAAAACTGATGTAATTAGATAAACTTTGCATCAAACATTACATACTGATCAATAACAATTTCAGTTTTTGAAGCAAAATAAATAATTGGAAACAAAAATTTTACACAAAATTGCATTAAGATTACAAATGAAGTAAAGGTAAATGGTTTTACATCGATGTATAAAAGTTAATCTACGAGGGTTGATTAAAATTTTCAAGAATCTGGCAAAAAATAAAAATTGTATTAGACTACAAAATGTCGTACATAGGTTAAAAATGCCTAAATAAACAACTTTCTCGAATAAAGTTTTTCGATATTTTTATAAATAAGGGCATTTTTGAAGATATTTTATTAAAAATGTCAAATTTGACAGGTAATGCAAGTCGTGCGGCTGCTTCAGTATACGTCATTTTTGGTTTTTAGGGAAGCAAAAACTAACTGCTTTTTCAATTTTTACCTATACCTAATAATAAAAAAAAATCCCATTTGATGCGGACTTTCTTGCGGACACTGTATAATTAAGATTATACAGGGTGTTAATTAATTTCATGCAGATATTTCAGGGGGTGATAGTACTCGTCAAAATAAAAAAAATGCAAATATATGCATGGTCTAAAATGCGCTATTTTCGTTATACAGGGTGGCAAAGTTTCAATTTTTTTTCTCGTATTTTGCGTTTTCTCTCTTACATTCTGCGATAATTGTTTCAAATTTGGAACATCAACTCTTTTTTTAAATCACTACAATAAAGTATCAAAATTGCCGGTGGCAGTATACAGGGTGTTATATTTTCTTGAATCGGCTACAATTTTATCTTTCAGAACTTTTTTTTTGGCTCCCTGTATGAATTCCGGTATGAAATTTGAACTCTCTGTTCATTTGTTTAGCGTTCTGGTCTCTTGCACTATTCTTATATCTGTGGCCGTTTTCGATTTATTTGCAAAAATAGCCATCGATGGAAATTAAGTGTAGGCGAAATAACGCAATAATAAATATGAGAAAAAAAATAGTAGGCCGGGATAGGCAATAATTGTTAATTCTGTTTATTGTCCTTGTAACATTTTGCAAGAAATATTTTTTTTGTTTAACGTTTCCGGAGTTGTTTTGAATTGGTTAATAATGGTCGGATTCACAAATCAAGAATATGCATAGGTGCATTTAATCTATGAATAAAATTGTAGCCGATTCAAGAAAATGTAACACCCTGTATACTGCGACCGACAATATTGATATTTTATTGTAGAGATTTTAAAAAAGCGTTGATGTTCCAAATTTGAAACAATTATCGCAGAATATAAGAGAGAAAACGCAAAATACGAGAAAAAAATTGAAACTGCCACCCTGTATATAACGAAAATAACGCATTTTAGACCATGCATATATTTGCATTTTTTTCTTATTTTGACGAGTACTATCACCCCCTGAAATATCTGCATGACATTAATTAACACCCTGTATAAAGACAATGTGGGCTACCAATTTTTTTCTGGTGCAGGGTCCTAAGGAAATAACTTATTTAATTTAAGCCTTCAAATCTTGATATGAAAACAAATTACAGAAATTTGAAGAAGTAGTTCATGCTTAAAGTGGAGTTAAAGTATGATAAAGAAAGAAAAAACTAAAAGTCTTCCTCCACAAAATTTATTAGAATAAAAATGTATTCAAGGGTCTCTACATGTTTCGAACGTAAAAACGTTCATCAGGAGACAGAAAAATTTATTTTATGCTCATGGTGTTAGCAAAAGAGAAATTTAGTACCTTAATAGAGCTTTTATGGAATTAAAAAATTGAAGGGTAGAAGAGACATGATATGAAGAAAAATGATAAAGGTTAAACCATATCGAGTATGTGAAAAAGTTATTAATGGGGGTCTAAGCCAACCAAATAAACTGGGGATGAAAAAAAAACCTTTCTAAGAAGGTGTCGAAGATTATTTAAAACTTTTAAATGTTAATCTCTCCCGGGGTTACTGAGGTTTAATCCTCAGTACCCCAAAAACTTTTTTTATAACGTAATCTTATTGTGATTCCTTCATTTATCCTCATAATGTCATATAGACATATTTTATGTTTAGAAAGTTTTTTAAAAATTTTAAATAATCTTCCACACCTTCTTAGAAATGTTTTTTTTTCTTCCCCAGTTTATTTGGTTGGCTTCTTAGACCCCCATTAATAACATTTTCACATACTCGCTATGGTTTAACCTTTATCATTTTTCTTTATATCATGTCTCTTCTACACTTTAATTTTTTAATTCCATAAAAGCCCGATTAAGGTTCTAATTTTCTCTTTTGCTAACACCATCAGCATAAAATATATTTTTCTGTCTCCTGATGATGAACGTTTCTACGTCCGAAACATGTAGAGACTCTTGAATAATTTTTTATTCTATATTAAATTTTGTGGAGGAAGACTTTTAGTTTTTTCTTTCTTTCCCAAACTACAGAAAATTATCGCTTTTCTACAATAATCGAGAAAATTTACCATGTGTCTCTTGAAATGTATGGGGCCAGCTGCTACAAATAGTTTCATGAACTAACCTTTTTCGTGATCGGAAACGAATAATATACTAGTTTACTTAAATGAAATAAATTTTCGATCATTTACTTGATGTAGTTCAAAATGTAAAATCATGCGGTAGTAATAGTTCGGAAAAATATCTCCAAGACCGCCCTGACTCAAACGCTACCAGATCACGTAATATTTTTAAATTTCCAACAGCGTTGTATTTTTATTTGTATCCATTCATCCAAACCCCTACGCCACGTGTGCTAAAATCAATATATGACTTCCCGAATGAAGTTACATAGGAATGTGCTGAATTTGTTATATTTTGTTGAAATAGAGTTAATTTTAACTGTAAAATTAAAGCGACTTTTTGCAAAACGCTAATCGATACTCTACACGCAATTTTTTAAGAAACAGCTTTTCGTTTTTTAAAACAAGATTTTTAGGTCCATTGGAAAAAAGTGTAATATCTCTAATACGAAATAGTTTTGTTTTGACAACATAAGGTGTCCAGTTTCGGAGCTATTGTCGTTTAAAGATTCGATTACACTTGGTTGAAAAACTAAGTTCCTAAATAAGCGATGGATTTTATACAACTAAATACAATAATAACTATTTAAGTTTGTAAATATATTTCTTTTTCATATTTATTGATATGTCAACTATTACTTTGCGCTGGGATTTATTTCGGTAAAATAATAACATGACCATTGTTCGCGCAGCAATGACAGCGCTAGTCAAAAGCGTCTAGAGACTGGCTGTGGACTTTTCAACCGCTGAATCAATGTTCGCAATAAAGCGCGGGAAACTTAAAAATAAATGTATTAGAATTTTCACATAAATCATTGTATTATTTTCAATTAAATTGAGGCGAAAAAATTTCAATTAGGTTTTCCAAAATAATTTTTATAACATGTAATTTCTATTATACTATGAAAAAACAGCTTTATAATTGCTTTATGAAATTTCAGTTTTGGTCGAATTAATCTCAAAGACAAATTTTGTAACAAAATAATTTAAAAATTTTAAAAAATCGTTACGAACTTTAGTCCGAATTAATATAGCAATATTCTACATAATCACTGTCATCGCTAATATCCATTTCACTATCGTCGGCAGACCCAATTATGAAGAGTTCAATCTCCATCATATGATCGGTTTCCCAAAACTTACTTTCTATGTCGATGACATGCCGACAATCTTGTCCCAATTGGCTTGTGTCACTAAAGACACAAACTCCCTTAGTTTGGGTGGCATAATATATGTTGGGCCTTTCCACTAAAATTTTGCGCCCAATTTGGCACTTTCTCCAATAAAACCCATTTTCGTAACCAGCGCCTAAAAGTTACACGGGAAAAAGGAAAGTTATCGCTTTTTTTAAGGTAAGAACCATTTTTCCAAATAGAAGTTTTACAGTAATAATAATTATTATTAGTTTATTACCTACCTATATAATTTTTGTATGGGTTTTTCTAAAAACTTATTTAATGGTTCCTATATATTAGGTTCTACTTTTAAATTTTGTTGCCACGTTCAATTAGTACCTGTGCAGTACTGTGCACCCTGAAAATGTCGAAGTTCTCGATGTGTCGATGTATATCGAACATCCCTATTACCGTTTGGTGTTCTTTGACAGCGGTCTGAAATTTTTTTCGTTTATCGGTTTGGTGTAATAATTGCAGTGTTTTGTGATATTTTCTGGAGACTAATTATTAAGATGAGTCGCAAGTATCAAGTGTGCAAGAATTCGGAAATAATAATTCTGCAGTTACTTTTCATAAGTGAGTAAATGGAAAGTTGGGTTATTTGTAGATTAGGTTTAAACCTCGGTTTTTTTTAACTATAGTATCAACCATATCCACCGTAATCCCTACTCCCGGCTCCACCGCTCTTCACTACAAACGATGTTGTCAACACATTTTAATGGCGTTTATGAATGACATGTGCCATCAATAGCTACCAGATCATTGGTTTATCAAATTAAACTATTTAACTGAAACTTCTAACTTCGCCAAAATCGATATATCAAAGCGGCATAAATTTGCCACTGTCCGGATTAGTGTTCGCTAATGTGAAGATATAAGATATATGTCTATGATACATATTATGATAAATAAAAAAAACTTCGCTGTCGATATGAAAATGCTGTATAGTTGACACCATTTTCTTTAATTATTGTAACCTTCTTATTTCAAGAAACCTTACATAAAATTTTACTTATTTAAAGCTTTTATATGATAAATATCATTAAAAGTAACAAAGTGATTTGTTTTAATAACGCAAAGATCTAGATCACGGTTTTTAATTTTGCTACAAATTGTTCTTTTAATACCAAAAGTTAATTATAGGTTACGTTTTTCAAGATTGAACTTAGATATTGCCCAAAATTTTGTCGGAATTAATAAGTATAATTAATTTAACATAACGGCAATAAAAAATAGAAGTAGGTTCTAGAGTGTCGTCCAATGATGTTTTTATTACAATTACATAATGGAGTCATTTGGAAAACAAATGTACCTAAATTATAGGTTTGACGGTAATAAAAATAGCCATAAAATGGGTTCAAATGACTCTACAAATGACTTAGATAAATGCGTGTCATTCACGAAAAATGCTTACACGCGTTCATAAATTAAAACATTTTTGAAAAGTTATGTAGGGTATAATAAAAAAGTCAGGGTTAGGTGGATATTTATAACAATAATATATTGTTTTATTAGGAGTAAAAGCGATACTTTTATGACGAGTCTTCAGGTTATTACAGACAAGTCATAAGAAGTTACTTTTACACCGAATAAAAAATACAAATGAAAATATATAAAGATACAAAATAATATATTTTATCCATGAGAACACATACATGCATACTTTTACCTCCGCTGCCCATAGGAACCGTTTTCTAACAAAATAGCTGAACTTTAACGTCAAAAAATTAGTAGAAATATGTCAGGTTTATTGATGTTCGAAGAAAATAATAAGTATAAAGTTGTTGGGGAACTAGTCCCAACCCGGGTAATTTATTTCTTTTTCTAATATTTTAAATCCCTATATTAATAATTTTGGTACACCTATGGTCTGCCGCTCCCTTCGTACTTCGCTTCCTGCTGTCTTGTTCCTAGACGCTTTTCCTTTAAATCCCGAAATATAATAGGAGTGTATTCATCTATTTATAGGACTACAGATGCTGACGTCACAAATAAGCACTGTGTCCTTCTTTTGTAGGAGTTGTTTTGTAGGAGTTGTTGTCAAGGCTCGCTTGTACCCAATACACTGAGGGGACGTACGATAAGTACCGTTACGTGTAGTTTACTTCGCAGAGCGTGGCTGCGGCTGTGATTATAAAATTCTCGTAAAATACGAGGGATATTTTGGACGTAATAGCTATAATATTGAAACAAAAGACGTTTCGCTGATAGGATGCATTTTAAACTTAATTTAAAACCCTCGGGAAGGACCCTGGCAGCGAACGAAGAAATAAGCAAGCAAGCAACAATAAAAAAGATAATTTTATTGAAAACTTTTATCGATATCTGGACAATAAAATAAAAGTATCTTAAGTGTCATCCACATCTGATTGAGTGCCAAAATAAATTAAATGAATTTTGAAAACGTTCTCGTCGGATTTCCTTTTCAAACGTTAATTGGAAAAGTTTCGTTTTTATTTAGTAAACATTGAAAAGAAATTTATTGATAATCCTTTCTAACATAAATTAGACCCTTAATTCGAATTAAATGTAAAATTTAAAAAACGAAGAAAGAATGTTCAAAGAGAAATTTGGATTTACCCACGATACACCTACAATAAGATGACGATTAGCAAGCCGAAATTCGAACAGCGCTGAGCATTGCGTCACAGTTGACTATTGTATTTTATTTTCAGTTGGGTAGATACCCTATAATTTTTTATATTTATAGATATTTAAATGAAATTTTGAGACTATGCATAAGAGATGAGTCTGCATTTATTGGCATAATTTTCAATTTGTTAGCACTTCAATTTTGACCGGAAGTGACCTTGACGACTTTGATATTTTAAATGGGACATCTTGTATATTTTTACTTATTTGGGTTTAGCATAACATTATGAGTGAAATGACACCTCACTAATCAATTTTTGACGTGTTTTAACATTTTTATGTTTATTTTTTATTTTCAATCCAGAGTGCTACAAATTAATTAAATCTATTAATTTATAGTCAAGAAGTATAAGAAAATTAAAATTATGTCATAATAATTGACTTTCTAAGTTTCGCAAGCGTTTAAAAAATGAAATTTTGTTTTCTTGATGTTTACTCCATTTTTCCAAGTGGAACGATGGTGGTTCACTGGGATATTTAAAACGAGCATTTTTTTTCAACAATTTAATACCATACACTCCTATGCTATTTTAAAATTGACACTGAGAAAGTTGTGTTAAATCCCAATCGCTAATTTAAAAGCGTTATGCATTATTACCGCCCTCTCTTTTCTAAAGAAATATAAAGGCGGCTTTGAAAAACAATGGAATGGTTTTGAAAAGCAGTATGATTTTAATTTAAAGTTGTAATGTCATTAGTTTATAAAACATACAATACATACAATCTTGCGGCTTCAGAAGAATTTTTCTGGTCATTTCAAAAATTAGGAGCATATCAATTTGTTCATTTCTAGTAAAACTAACCATTTTATCTGATTCACAATGTAAGTTTAATAAACGAATGACATTACAATTTCAATTTAAAACCATGTTAGTTTTCAAAACCATTCCATTGTTTTCAAAGCCGCCGCGGGGAAATTGATCATTCTAGTTCAAATGCAGGTTCCTCCTCATCCTCAACCGAGGTGTTTAACACAGATTTAATGTATATGCTTGCACTTTACACAACAAGCAGTCACATACTAAAAATGTCAAGAAAGTTAACCAAACCTGTTGCCGACGTCCATTCACTCAGCAACCTTCTGGCAATCTGTGTAAATTGCTTTCATTTGCAACCCGATTCACCTTCCGTCTGAACAGTTAAATAATCGCTCGCAAACCAAATCGTTAAATAATTTTGAACGGGTCACTTAAGACAATCATGCAGAATTGTGTGTGCTAATATTTAAGACATCTTGTATTTATTACCGTCAAATGGGGTGAAATTGTTAGTTTTTTTGATTAATATGTAAATTACAAGAAAAGTACACCTAGTTTTGCGCCAAAAAAAATATAATGTATTTGCACTATGCCGAATGAAGACTTCCAGGCTTAAAGTAAACTTCAAAAATTGTTTTTTTTGCTAGAAAATAAATAATAACCTCTTTATCAAAGTTATGCTCAAATTGGGGTGACTTTGATAGGCACTGTTTTTTTGCATTACAACGAATGCTTTGGATCTAAGAGTTATCAATGTAACACTTTTTCCCTCACTTTTAATATATTTTTTTTATCAATTTTATGTTCGCTTGGGGTGACCTTGAAAATCCATAAGTTTACAGAGATTATCAAAGTCACCCCTTATCACTCAGCATAAGAATTAAATTTTAATAAAATATCCTCGCAAAAGTGAAAATTAGACTTTAGTTATGATGTCAAAAGAAAACTTTATTTCATATATAAATTACAGAACTTAAATTAACACATTTTAACACAAATTTAACGTTCAAAATCATCAACAGATTCATATATAAATTACTATCAATCTCACCCCGAAAGTGTTATCAAAGTGACCCCGCATGATATATCAACTAATAGTTTTCAATCAAGCATATTTGGCGCCGAATTTTACATAAAATGAGGTTAAGTAGAAACCACCTCATCGTAAATAACCGATTTTTTAATAAAATTGCTAAAAACTGATGAAATAACTTATAATTTTAGACAGTGTCAATTTAACGCTCATTTGCAGTATTATTATAGAATATTTACAAAAATATTATAACAAACACTTACCGGCATGCTAACAGGACACAACAATAGCGACACTTCACTCTTTCGATTGAGCATGGCGCGGATGTCCGCGGATTATAATTGAGGGATATTTAAATTTATTTAACAAAATATTACCTGTTATCAAAGTATCCCCATAAAATCAATTTCACCCCATTTGACGGTATTTATAAGTACTATCGCTCCATTATTTTGCTTGTCTAATGAACTAGGTACGTACGTTTATTTTTGCGAAGGAAAATCTACCCCCAGCTTAAAATTGGGTGTAACAATCAATTCTCCGTCCCCCAGAACAATATAAAAGTATCATCCAAATCGGATTGTTTGCTAAACAAAATTTAATGAATTTTAAGCGCGTTATTAGAAGGATTTCCTTTTTAAAATGTTATTGGAAAATGTTTTGGTTTTGTTTTTCCATCGGAAGCATGAAAAGCGGGATTATGAAAATTTCTTTCGAAATAGAGATCGATACACAATTAAAAATAATAAGATTTGTAAAATAAATTAGTTTTTCCACAGTTATTGTTTAATATAATCATTAGTATAATATAGTATTAAGGAAGTTGCATTAATTATATTTGCAATTGCCTTTATTACCATAGACTTCTTATAGAATAGACTACGAGTAGTAGTAAGTAGTAACATGTTTAATTTAGCAAAAAGCTACAATTAAATATTTTCTTAACAATATTTTAATAGATTTATTTTTAATTTTAAAACGGAACCTTATTTTAACAAAAGCAGATAGAAAAGGTAAACATTTTTCAAGTTGTATCAAACATTTCGTATCATTTTGTTTTTTTAAATAAATGTAATTTTAAAGTTTTTTTAAATAGTTCAAATGATATTTGAGATTTAATAGAATTTTCCAAAATATTGTATACTATCAAACCTTTATGAAAACTATACTTATAAGCTAATGTTTTAGACACTCTATCCACAAATAATTTTTAATTACTTAGTTCTTGTTTTATAATTATGATAGTCATGATTAAAAGAACAAAAAATTTTTAAACAATCAGGCAATAAATTATTTTTAATTTTATGTATAAAAAAGATACAAAGGCACAAAATAAAAATTTTAGAGGCGTTTCGTGGTAAAAAGTAAATTTTGTAAAAAAGTGACTTATGTCGTTTTTGAAACGACCGATTCAATAGTATTAAATATACTTACAAACTTAAATTAGAACTGTTTCTTTTAAAATAACCTACTTTTCCGGCAATCTTCGATATGATACTTTCAAAATAATTAAAAAATTTTAATTTTAAATCAATGATTATCCCTAAATATTTAAAAGTGTTTACTAATTCCAATTTTTCACCATCAATTACAACATTTATATTTTGACAATTTAAATTATTACCCATAACCATACATTAAGTTTTTGAAATATTTAATTTTAATTTATTTACTTTTAGCCAATTTAATAATATGTTTATCTCAGAATTTATAGTATTTAAAACATTAATGTAAATTAAGGTGTCATCAGCAAACATTTGTAATTTACACATTTTTAAAACTAAAGGCATATCGTTGATGTATAAAATAAATAATATTGGACCTAGTATACTTCCTTGAGGAACTCCTATATTATTTATTTTTTTATTTTAATATGGTTTTGAAATTCTTGTTTTTTGTGATCTGTTACTTATAAATAATTTTTCAACCATTTATAAACGTTTCCGCGAATACCATACTGATACAATGTACAAAATAATCTAGCCCTGTCAATTGTTTCGAATGCCCGCTTAAAATCCAAAAACACAGCTATAACATTTTCCCCTTCATCAATGGTTCTCTTCACGTCTCAATCACACATTGAATGGCTGTCTCTGTCGAGTACCCTTTTCGAAAACCAGCTTGAAAGGAAACTAAAATTTTGTTGGCATCAATGAATTCTAATAACTCTCTATATATACGACTTATTCTAATAATTTCTCAACATCCCATAAAACATTTACTAGCGTCATCTCATCCCATCTTGTAGTGTTTTTTACTTTTAGCACTGGTGTAGTGTAGGAACATTTCATTCATCAGGCATATTTCCATATTTTAAACAACAATTTATAAAATTTAATAATGGGTAACCAATGCTGCCAAATGTTTCTTTTAATACCTTTTTATTCAATATTTCTCCATAGTTGTTATATAAATTTAATTTTGAAATTACTAGTTTTAATTTATTTAATGATATTTCATTGAATTCTTCAAAAAAAAATTACTTCTATTAACGTTGTTTAAATAAATCAAAGATTCCAGCGTTTACGATTGGCCTGGTTAGCTGTATGGTCTAAGTACGGTCCACTATACTTAACAAGTGCATCAATTGCAAAGTGCTTTTTCATTTTTCACGCATCATCCATTGGCGGGTAGCAACAAAAACAGCTGTAGTAATCAAACAAACCCTTCCTTTTTCTGTGAGTAATCGTAGTATTTGCTTTTGCTATGTCGTGGTTAGTCGTCGGAATACCCGTATTTGTACTTGTAAAGTTTTGTGTTTTCTTTTACGTTTTTGTAAAGGATTTTTATTTTATTATTATAAGGACTTAACAAAACGGTGCTTGAGTGTCAGATTTGTGGAAAATTAAATTTTTTTAATCCAGAATTATTCTTTGAGAGGTAAGGTTATAATCTGTATTATTTGCACGCTCAGCGGTGTAGTAATCAGGAAAATAGTAAATAAAAATAATTCTTCTTAACATTTTTACCTGTGAGAACATTTTTAAGGATACCATTATTGTTCTCATGGTAGTTAGGTAAAGTTATGTGGGTTTAAGCAGGACATTAATAATTTGGACATTATGCATATATTTCGCATATATTTCACTCATTTTCTATTGAATTTGAAACATTCAAGTGTAAAATATAATTTTTCTACTACCGAGCGCAAAGTACAAATTTGCCCTCCCAAGACAGCGTTTTTTACTCTGTCGCTCACCGAGTATGTATAAATATCTTATATCTTATTAATATGGGGTTCCGAGATATACAGAAGTTAGCGTGGATGCTGTAAAAAAAAATACATAAAGAGGATGTCGAAAGCATCAACAACCCGGATTAGTAGCTCTTATCTCCCGGAAAAAAAGAGCTCATTTTTCGGCGATCGAAAACCTCGACGACTTTGAATTTGTCATTGTTAGGAGGACTGTTGACTGTTTACCAGGAATCTAACTTATGAAAATATTTATTAACTAGGGAGTACTTGGCGTGCGTTGCAAAGTCACTTTTTTACGTAGAAAGCTTCGCGGGCGTACATACAACAACTCACCAACGTTTCATCGCAAAATCGAATGAGATTGTATAGGAACGCATGCAGGATAAACAAAGAAGCAACGAAAGAAAATAAACAAAGAAACAAAAAATAAAGAAACAAATAAATAAAGAAACAAATAAATTAGGAAAAAAATAAATAAAGAAACAAAGAAAGAAAGACACATTCATTTTATATAAATTAATCTTCTCTATCGTGAAAATGATTTACAAAATTTTTTTTTTTTAATTAGACTTTGGTTCGAATTTCTCGCACAAAAACTGCATGGTACTGCGGTAAATTAAGCAAGGCCGGCACTGTGTGAGACGCAAACCGCAAAAAACAGCATTTAATTCAAATATAAGTGTTTATTGTGGCGCGTCTGCAAACGTGGTGGCAATATTTCGTTCACTACCCCTCTTAATTAAAATCCTAAGTATGTAAACAAGTCAATTCTGAAACACGAGACGAAACAAATTTGCGTCTCGTTACCAGGCGTGTTTGCCTGGAAAATTACGCAAACTCTTAATAATGCGGTTTCAATAACCTAATTGTATTTGTAAGGCTTACTTCGTTGGGGCGACATCGACATGGGGAAAGCAAAAAGTAGGGCTTGTTAGGTTTACGTGAGTATAATCAAATTTACTTTTAATTATAGCAGGGACTTCTTGCTGGTAATTAGTGTGATTTTTACATGATTATTTTTTCAGTTGTATATTCAGCTTCTTTTCTTTTTAACACGCTTTTATTGGCTTCACCTGTATGTTTGTTTGTATGTATGTTTGTAACCGACTTCTTTGAACCCGATTTTGACTCGCTTTAAACGGTCAGATTAAATTTAAATTTTGTAGACTTATCAAGAATCGCTGACAATACAATAATCTACACGTAAAAAATTCTCCTGTCAAATTTTGACAGCTGTCAAATATAAAACGAAGATGCGATGAAACCAATTATGGGGTCGTATAGTATTCGATGCGGAGTCTTCGGAAAAAATAAGCAAAAAATTCTCTTGTCCAAATTTGACAGCTGTCAATATGTCAAATCGTTTAAAAAAAATGATATTATTGAAAAAACTATAAGGTCGTATGTATATTGACGGTGGAAAGTTGAGAAAAATACGCAAAAAATCCTCTTGTCAAAATTTGACACCTGTCAATATGTCAGAATTATTACAATAACCGATAGCATTGAATATCAAACTATATAAGAATGACGGATGTCCGACAAAAGTTGACAACCCAGTTTTAGACGTCTTGGAGGTGGTTTGGCCGCCATTGTGGAGTTGATCGTAACTCTAACCTTAAATCTGTCGTTATAATGCAGCGCCTCGGCAACAGATGTCTCAAATTCACTGATGTGATGTCGTGGTGTTGCCGCATATGGTATTTTATTGGAATTTTTAATGATATAAGCATTTTTAAGACAATAAAATAGGAGGTTCTCAATTCCAGCCGAATGTATGTTTTTGAAAATAATATGTACGCTGATTACTCCGGGGTAATTGGACCGATTTTCACAATGATTTTACCGTTGCATTGGGTGTTAAATGTTAAATAAATAAAAGTAGATAAAAAGCGACAGCAAGTATAACTAAAATAGGTTTTGTTTCGTCGAAAAATAGCAAAATACGTAATACACTAATATAAACAAACTGGATGTTTCTTAAGTAAGAAAGTAAAACCTAGTTATTTTAACCATTTTGAAAAGTAGTAATAATTGCAAATTAAAACCAAGTTATACAAACAAACCGCACATCATTCATATTTTACCCAAAATATACGTTGTAGCCTAGGTATGTATTAAATAGTGAAAGTCGTCATTTAATTCTGTTAGAAATAGAATACATGGCGGTCAATATGTTTTCATGTAATTAACGTTGGGACGTCAAAAGGTTGAAAATATTATAAGCTACAAAGCAATTAAAAATAGGGACATTTTTAAATCTAGACTATACTATAGGTAGGAAAATAAATGTAAGCTACTTAAATCTAGGATAGGTGTAGGTCCTTATGTGAAATTAAGTTTTACGATAAGCTATTAAAATGAATTTAAAAAACTCATGCAGCAAGTCAAACAGACAGGCGGCAACAATGTTTTAATTTAGCAGTGAAAAGGATAGTCGCTTTGTTGTTGGTGAACTCATTGTGCCATCTATGAATTTAACGTAGCAGATTTAGGAAATCGGCTCATATGGCCTTCTTATAGTTTGATATTCAATGCCGATAGTAATGAAACAAACGTGGGGTCGTATAGATATTGTCGCTAAGTTTAGAGAAAAATTAAAAATAAAATTCTACGCGTCAAAATAAAATTTTGAAAATTTTTTTTTTAAAATCTTAAAAATTTTTGTTGTTTGTTCGGATTTGTATGTATGTTTGTTTGTAACCGACTTCTTTGAACCCGATTTTGACACACTTTAAACGGTCAGATTTAATTTAAATTTTGTAGACTTATCAAGAACCACTGACAATACAATAATCCACTAATCTAGTTCAATCTACTCAAATTTTTTTTTTCTTAACAATAACTCCGAGAATAACTCGAACTAAAAAATGAAAAATAAATAAAGTTAAAAAAACTGAAAAACACGCTTTAATGATTAATCAAACCAAAAAGCGAAAAATCAATATATGTAGTTTAAAATAATTATTCTTGAATTTCTTAATATAGGCAGAAACTAATAATGAACGATAAACATTAGTATTATTGTAAAAAAAGCGTGGTGTGCTCGATATACGAAAAATATAGCACTAAGCGCCCCACGCTTTTTTCACAATAATACTTATCGTTTATTATAATTTTCTGCCTATATTAAGAATTTCAAGAATTATTTTAAACGATATTGATTTTCCGCTTTTTAGTTTGATTAATTATTAAAGCGTGTTTTTTAGTTTTTTAAACTATATTTATTTTTAGTTATGTTACATTTACACAAAAGAATCACATTGGATTACTTTAAATCAATACTGATCAATTGTACTATACACATTCTTCTGTCTCCTGATGATGAACGTTTCTACGTTCGAAACATGTAGAGACCTCTGAACAAATTTTTGTTCTATTAAATTTTGTGGATAAAGACTTTTAGTTTTTTCTTTCCTTTTCATACTTTCAACTCCACTTTAAGCATGGACAATTCCTTTATATTAAATTATATTTTTTCAATAGTTAAAAATATTATGGGTTGAAAATGAATCCAAAACTTTTAAGCCAAATTGCCTTATGAAAATATTAAACTAAATATATTTATTTACACTTTAACTGTAAATACGATGTCATTATAATGTAAAGTTGATATCCCAATTTTGTAAAGAATAATATGCATCTTTTCCAGTATATAACGATATTGTGCAGCATTCGAATAAAGCTTGTCATTTTAAAGAAAAGTATATCTTTTAAAAATATCTTTGCTCGTTAGTATTTATGCCTGCGAGTCTACAGCACAATAGCACAAAATCCTATTTACGTTTCCGATATAGAATATAGGATACACGTATATAATTCTACATTTCCCATAACAAACATATAACTCAGTAACTATCTTTATATTATGGACTTATAAATAGGAAAAGATAACGAATAAAGAAAAACAGAATATCCCTATGGGGTTTGCAGTGGTTCAAATACCCTATCTTTACAGAAAAAATTAAAATTTCTAGTTTCCCTATCATAGTTTGGTTACATGATCTTCGAAATAGTAATTAGTGTTATTTTATATATTTTTTATTACAGTATATTGTTACTTAGCAGTCAGTGGCGTAACAATGTAAATATACTTTGCGAGGCGAAAGGGCTGCAGAAGTAAACTGGATTGGGCTTAATTTAAGTTAGTTTATTTCATTTTTCATTTAGATCAGCAAACAATAATTACGAAAGTGGCAAATTTATGTCCATGCGCATGTAAACAAAGCCTTACATACATGGGCATGCGCACTGCAAAATTCGTTCTTTTAACGAATGGAAAGATATACAGGTCAGGGCTTTAAAATTTAAAATGTTTACTAACGTCTTAATATTGAGGTGCACATATTTTAAGCCCGTATTCAACGAGCTAAGTCATTGGTCAAAAAATTGTAAAAGTTTTTTTACGTGTAAAATTTGCCCCAAATTCTTACCATAATTTATTGTCAAGAAACTGGAACTTGTTCTAATTTTTTGACCAAGTTGAGGGAATAGGTAGTGATTTCTGGTGTTTTTAGTGGTTGCCAACCTATCAGATTGTAAGGTTGAAAAATTGATTTTAATGTTTTGTTTCTAAAATTTGTTTAAAAATGATTCGCCGTCGTGTTTTTAGTTCGAAAAGCAAGAGAAAAATTTTGTTTTTGAATATATCATTCAAAAGAATTATATTCAGAAACAAAAAAGTTAAACATAGGACAACTTTATATTTATAACATCTTAATATATATATTTAAAAATAAAAACCTTATACAATTTAAAAACCATAATCATAATACAAGTCATAAAAATGAAATAACCATAAAATCTAAAATAAATAAGTCCATAGGACAAAAAAATTTCAAATATTTATGTTTTTATTTAAATGAATTATTTACCAAAAAAATTTTTAAATTAATTTCATTAAAAAAATTTAAAGTCGAAATAAAAACATGGATATTAAAAACAGACAATTTGAAAATATTTTTATAAATGCTTTAATTAATTAATTAATTAATATTTTTCTATATACAGTGTGTCCCCGGATCGACGCAACGATAGGTGAAAAAGGCTGAAATTTTTTGAGTTGAAACTTTATCTTCTGGGATTCAGCCCTGCTTGGATAGAAACTAGGTTGTGCCATAATTTTAATTTCGAAAAATCAAGTGTGCTTTGGAAATTTTCAAAATACTTTTTTTCCCACCAGTAAAGTGCTTGATTTCTAGGAGATAGGAAAAAATGTTATAAAGAAAAGATGTTCAGAAATAATAAATGAGTAAGAATCCAAAATTTTAAAATCCCATGCCTACTTTGATGTTTTGCATTATTTTTATTGCACGCACCTCCCTATTGAAGATATTAAAAAATGTCGTTAAGAAAAGTTGTTCAAAATAATAAATTAAACACGATCGGTTTATAAGATTCATCAAAAAATAAAATTTATTTTAATAGTATTTTTATTATTTATTTTTATTTCATACTATTTTTTTCTGAATAGCACCGAATAGCATATTTATTCATATTTTGAACGAAGTGAATTGCTTGTTATGTTTATGTTCGCATTTCTTTAATTATCTAAATGTATATTAATAATAATAATCAATACAAATTATAATAATGCAAAACATCAAAGAAAACATAGGATTTTAAAATTTTGGATTCTTACTCATTTATTATTTCTGAACATCTTTTCTTAATAACATTTTTTCGTATCTCCTGGAAATCAAGCACTTTACTGGTGGGAAAAAAAGTTTTTTGAAAATTTCCAAAGCACACTCGATTTTTCGAAATTAAAATTATGGCACAATTACTTTCTATCCAAGCAGGGCTGAACCCCAGAAGATAAAGTTTCAACTCAAAAAATTTCAGACTTTTTCACATATCGTTGCGTCGATCCGGGGACACACTGTATAAGTAATATTTTTTACTTAAAAATTATAAATTAATAATTTCATTATTGGTAACATATTCCTTCAAAAAGAATTGCGTTTATACTATAAATTAACATTTTTATTTTAAAACTTAATTTTTAATGCCTATTTATGATTTATGATTTTACATACTAAAACAAAAAATAACATTTGCCCCTAACAAGCTCAGCTTCAGGGGATTGAAGAATAAATTTATAGAAGACAACATAAACGCATTTATTATATTATTAAATTTTAAATAAAGTTATTATTATTTATTATTATTTTTTTGGCTCTGTTGCCTGTGCCACTATATTGATATTAAAAAAAGGTACAAAAAAGTAATAAATAGTTTTGGATACCTAACAAGAAAAACATACCTAATTATTAAAAAATAGTAATATTGCGTTGAGAATCTGTTATTGTTTCACTACGAGTAGATTTATTTGATCTATTAAAAGTAATATTCTAATATATAAATTATTATCTTCTGCGTTTAAATTACAGGATTAACTATCGACTTCTGAAGTCTCATAATTTAGTAAGCTTAAGGCTTTGTTTAAGAAATCTACGCTTGTCTGAAGGAAGTCGCCCACTATCTGGGTAAGTTCGTTACTTTCACAATGTATGAATTGGCAATACGTTTTCAAGCTGAGACCACCTGCTTAGTTTCATTTCAAAGGGTAAAATCCAATTCAAATCATTGTAAGCCAATTCATAACCTTTTAAAAAAAACCTTTACCTTCATATCAATGTCCACTAAAACATGATAACAATATTTTATACAGTCATTGGTCAAATCTAAACTATAAAAATATATTACCCTCTCTTCACCTGCTTTTAAAACACTTTTATAGTTAGAGTTACACCCAGGAATACAGCAGGGGCTTGGCATGTTGATAAATAAACAAACTAAAAGAAAAAAATAGTGCTTACCTAGTAGGTATCTAGAGGTATCCTACCTACTTATGAACCATATCTACTGGTGATATTTTTAAACTAATTCACATATTATACCTTCAAGTTAAATAAACACTTCAATATTTAATAAATTAAGTGTAGCCACAAAACAATAAAGTTTATCCCAAAGAGCTAACTAGAATCCAAAAAACACAACTTTTAAATTAGAACAAATAAAGTTCTGCCGCCATTTACACACAACAAACCCGAACAAACCCGTAGACAAACCGCCTGGCCGGCCAGGCTGTTGGATTTTTCACTTTATTAATGCTATTAGAGCAAACCCGCACCAAAAATTTTCATCAGTATTTTGTAGAGGTTCTTAGCAATCATGTCACTTAAATTTTCTATTAGATATCAATCGAAAAGCGGATAAAAATACAAATTAATACGACACCTACACCTAGTTCGCGCGTAAATTACATACTAAATCATGGCGAACCTAAAAAAGTCACGTGACACATCGATCTTTAATCAATGTTGTCGATGTTTCTGTTTCACGGCTTCTTTCAAGGTGGTTGTGGTTTGGCCATCTTAATATTATAGAACAGCCAATCGCGTAGCAAGCGGTGCGCCTGCGCATGTTTCGCGTTCAATGTTGCGTTGCCATATTTTAATTTACGTTCGCGGCGTAGTACAAAGTCGCCAAAGTGCCATGCGTTTGTAAATACAAACAGCTGGATTAGTTCTCAGTAAGCGCAAGGTTTGGCAACCTGTTATACAGTAATTAAAATAGATAAACTAATAACAATAAATTTATAATAGCAAATGATGATAATATATGAAATGTTTATTAATGAAAACAGGAGAATTAATAAACCAAAACTGGTTTATTCTTACTCACTCACCGTTCAACTTAAATAATAAACAAGAAAATTTTGTTTCTAAAATCCTGACGCGTCAGCGTGCTACCGCCCACTACTGAACTGGAAACTTTAAGGAATGGTGTCAACTTGTTACTGAATTTTAGGGGAATGTTGCCTATATTGAACCGCTACCTAAATTGGACCACAATACATTTCTCCGAAACTAAACAAGTGCCATATCATCTGGCAACAGTGTAACATACTTCCACCTAGAACCTTTGATCGGCAACAAACTCAACTATAGTAAATTTCACCTTATTTTTTAATGCTTTGACGTATCTCTTGTCAAACATATTAGCCAACATGTGATTTAAAAATCCCCAATTATATAAATGGCTTTCAGGCACGGGCATTGGCTAGATTAACAAGAGATGGATATACAGTGTGTGTATAAAGTCTGGAAACGGCTTAATAACATCACAATTTAGTGGCCGATTTAAACCAAATTTGGTACGGTTGTGTAAGAGGATCTAACGCACCGAATGACGATATTGGCGTTGTTGCCAGCTTTTTAGTTTGTCTGGAATTCGAACGAATTTTATATTTTTAAATATAACACCCATTATATTTTTACATTTTTAAATTCCACATAAAATTATAATTATTTTTTATTAAATGCATTATTAGTCTATACTTCATAGTTTCCGAGATATTGACTTTCGAAAAGTGACATTTTTGAACTTTGACAGCTTATAGCTTTCTAACTGTACGTCTTAGAGCAAAACGGCTTACATGTCCCTATCTTCAATTTTTATTATCTTCCCAAAAAAATCAACTTTCAGTTAAACCGGATTAACTATATTTCCTGCTTTCGAGTTACATCCGGTTTAACCGGAAGTTGATTTTTTTGGGAAGATAATAAAGATTGAAGAAAAGGACATGTAAGCCGTTTTGCTCTAAGACGTACTGTCAAAGTTCAAAAATGTCACTTTTCGAGAGTCAATATCTCGGAAACTATGAAGTATATACTAATAATGCATTTAATAAAAAATAATTATAATTTTATGTGGAATTTAAAAATATACTGGGTGTTATATTTAAAAATATAAAATTCGTTCGAATTCCAGACAAACTAAAAAGCTGGCAACAACGCCAATAACGTCATTCGGTGCGTTAGATCCTCTTACACAACTGTACCAAATTTGGTTTAAATCGGCCAGTAAATTGTGATGTTATTAAGCCGTTTCCAGACTTTATACACACACTGTATAACTTACCGTATAGTTACATGTTACATGACGAAGATGCACACTACACAGTTTAATATGTTGCCCTTCTTCAATGAGCTCAAACTCGTCAAAAGCACAGCATCGCTCATATATGCCGTTAGTATGTGCATCTTTGTCTTACGCATTTGCCCTCGCATATCTCTTTTCGTACTTCATTAATTCGATTGTCTTCGTCGCGTTGTTTAAATATCACAGTGCCGCATTGGGACACACCGCGCACCGCGTGCATTCTGCTGTTAATTCTTGATAGTTCGTGTTGTTATTGTTTTTGGTAACCAGAACCATAAAACTCAAAGCAAAATCTTTTTTATGGAAGTTTTCAAGTAAGTTTTTCCCTTTCTATTTCTCCTATTACCATGCCATATTTGTTTTTTTCTTGTTTCTTTCCTGGGTGGTTTTGTGAAACACGTGGTAGTTGCTTAAATTGGACCACTGGGTGATTGCCAAAATTGAACCGGTCCAATTTAGGCAATTTTTCCAAATTGTGCAAAAATAATTTTTCTCTTTAAATAAGTTAATGTCATAAACTAACACCATTTCAATATTGCTAAAATCTTTTTTCTTTGAGTTAAAAAATGAAACTATGACTGGTCCAATATAGGAAACTAATAGGTACTTTTTTTCGCATTAGGATGTCTTTTACCAAAATTTTGATTGTAAATTTGATGTTTTTTTGAAACATAAGTATAAAACTTCCTATACCAACAATTTTATCTTTTATTTATTTATTTAGCACCTAAGCTTCCTATTTAAATTATGTGGTCCAATTTTAGAACCCCCAGGTGCAATTTAGGCAACCGGTTTCCTATATTGGACCACTTGCAGAGGTTTTTTGATAGCCTGGTATATCATAGATACTTTGAAATAAAATTCTGCCAAAAATCCTGCAATTGAACTACATACTAAAGTATACTAAGGGATAGCTTCAAGATCGATTTTGCGTTATTAGCAGGATCTATGATAAGAAATCTGGAAATTGGTCTAATATGGGCAACCGTCCCCTATATTGTATTTAATTTGTAATTATTTAACAAACTCACTCTAACCTGGACCATTTCCGATCCTGCCAAGTTTTCTAGTCTTTAAGATTTTTCCTACACCAAAGTTTTCCGACCACTGCCAGTCCTATCCTTTTTATAGCGTCGAAGACGCCATTGGCGAACATCGAATTTGAAAAGCAGTCAGATAAAATAGTAGCAAATGACATCAAACAAAACGGCTCGTTAGTACAGAACCGCGCCGTTAGACAATCTTATCGGGTTGGAAAATGGATAAGGAAACGGGCTCCTCTAGCCATTGAAACATACAGGACGCCTTTTTTTTTAAATGAAATATTATAACTGAAAAATGTAGAGTGACGCCGACGTTATTTTTTTTTCTTTAAAAACGTTTGTGTAAAATACCTGTAAAAAGTAACCAGCAAGACCGCCACTAGTAAAGTTTGCGTAGTTTCCGCTAGATGCCACTATAACCATTTGGCACTTCTGAATATCCGCAACCTTTTTACGGGTAAGACTGTCCTAATTCAGGTGCACCGTTTCTTTCACGGAGGTAACATCGACCTTTTTCCTGTAAGGATGTCACAAATTGTAAAGTGCGTAAGTTATTGAACATACTAGGTATTATAATTTTTCCGGGAAGACCGATCTAAAACAAAAAGTGCCAGTGGTCCTGTATCTTTTAAACAGGCAAGAGAGTAGCATTTCGTGTTGTGACGTTCTTTTCGGTAAACTTTAATAATATCATTTCCAAGAAAGCATACAATCAAAAAGTTGGTATAACAGAATCAAAAAAACTAGCCATACTGGGTTTTATTGTAAAAAATATTGTGCCCCGTTTTTGTTACGATTTTTATAATAATCTTTAGTTGTAGTCAATGTTTCAATATAAAACATAAAAATATGTTTTATTTTTATTGTTTCTTTTCAAGAAAAAACGTCACTTGTTTTTTTCCAAAATATTAAACTTACAACAATTTTTTACACTGAACATGTTATTGGGAACGCCCATATTTATGATTAAATATAATTCTTTAGGTTCTTTAACAACTGGTAGTAGTTACAAAAGCTAATTACTTCTTACAAATTTCAATCGCTTCTACTGAAAAAAAGTGATTCCTTAATTGTGACGGTCTTGTCGGAAAGCAGCGATATAGGTATGCCCGTTTGAAACTGAACCCAGAACTTGTAGTTTACCGAAAGAACTCGCTAACCAATTAGGCCATGAAGCACTACATTTTTCATCAACCAACTTTGACCAAGTACCTTATATAATTTTTACTTATATATTATATATATATTGCTAATAGCGAATAAGGTATCCGGAATGAATCTTCCAAAAATAGAACCAGTAGTAAGCAGTAGGTACTAGAGTTAGTAGTAGTAGTAGTAGTAGTAGTAGTAGTAACATGTTTTATTTAGCAAAAAGCTACAAGCTTCATTTTTTTAATAACATTTTTATAGATTTATTTTTAATTTTAAAACGAAACCTTCTTTTAACAAAAAACAGACAGAAAAGTTAAACATTTTGCCACCATCAAAAATATTTAAAACATTAATGTAAATTAAGCTGTCATTAGTAAACATTTGTAACTTACACATTTTAAAAACTAAAGGCATATTGTTGATGTATAAAATAAATAATATTGGATCTAGTATACTTCCTTGAGGAACTCCTATATTATTTATTTTTTTATTTGCATATGTTTTTGAAATTTTTGTTTTTTGTGATTTGTTATTTATTTTTCACCCATTTATAAACGTTTCCGCGAATACCATACTGACACAATTTACTCAATAATCTGTCAATTGTTTCGAATGCCCGCTTAAAATCCAAAAATACAGCTATAACATTTTCCCCTTATCAATGGTTCTCTTCCACGTCTCAATCACACATTGAATTGCTGTCTCTGTAGAGTACCCTTTTCGAAAACCAGTTTGAAAAGAAACTAAAATTTTGTTGGCATCAATGAATTCTAATAACTGTTCATATACGACTTCTTCTAATAATTTCTTAACATCCCATAGAACATTTACTGGGCTCATCTCATCCCATGCATCTTTAGTGTTTTTTACTTTTGGCACTGGTGAAAGTAAAAGGAAAGAACTGGTAGGAGGAAAACCGGATGGCATTTAGGCAATTAAAGAACATAGGATGACAATGACAATGAAATGTCAATTGAAGACCTTGGCGTGAAAAGGATGTATGCCGCATTTACTAGATTTTAAGAAATTAGAGTTTAAAATTCATTTTAAATCCAGAAAATCCAATTTTAATACAATTTATCTGATTTTAAGTGTAAAAGATAAAATATTGCATAGAAAAAAATAAAATAGAAACAGCCTACTGTTTTTTTTATACATTTATTTGCCAAAAAAATGTGTCTTGTATTCTTTTACATGAAAAAATATACAGTAATCTGAAATAACGCAAGGATTAAAAAAAAAGTTAATTATCACTTAACGGGTAATTTTCATCCATGTGTTCGACTTCGATTGTCGGTTCCTCAATTTCTTGACGCACCTAATTTTTGGCACCAATTTCCAAATAACATTGGTGGTTTACTTCGGGTATACTTGGGGTTCCTATAAATAAAAGATACTATTAGTCAACAGGTCAAACGGTATTAATAGAAATAACTAGATATTTTAGTGTGCTTGCTATTTCGCTTTTATATAAAATAAAACCCTACAAATTAGAGAAAAGGTAAAGTAAAAAGAAAATGCTGCCGTAAAGCTACATACAATATAAAAAATATAATAATATCATGCCACAAAAGGCAAAAACGGGTTCATTAAAATTTCAAAAAAAGGATATATGCCACGGAATAAGCCACATGGTTTGCACAATTACATCTCCAAAAATTTCAATAAAAGGATGTATGCCACATAACCTTAAATACGTACCTGTGGCTCTTCACAGGATGATAAACTATCCTCACTTTCACTTTCAATATAGTCTTTGTCCTTTATACTATCATCTGAGTCCCACTCATAGATATTTTTTTCGTTTAAATCACTACAAAACTCACTAAAAGCACGAGAACATCCAGCACATGTGTCACTCATAATGGTGGCTTGCAACCTTTTTCTGAAAACTTGAACCGCAAAACAGAAATTGTGAAAACGTCATTTTATCGCACCAGCGCCATCTGTTGGAAAATTGCTAAAATAAGTTGTATGTGGCTAGTACCTTTATTTCTGAATTACTTGGAATAAAAATATTCGTTTATAAATTTTTGCCCTTTTCACGCTAAGGTCTTCAATTGACAATGACAAAAAGTATAGAAAAAGCCCAAAGTACACAGCGAACCAAAATCTAAATTGGACCATTCCATTTCTGAAAATTCATAATGTGAAGCAATAAAGCACAATATTTTAGTCAAGAATCTTGGTACCTAAAATTGCTACTGGCCTGGTTGTATCACATGCCAGGCTTGAATCTACATGATAATTCACGTACCCGTCCCTTCTCAAGATTGTTTTTCGAACCATTCTGACTTCCTTCCTTTCTTATCTTTAATGAATCATTCCTTTAGGGGCGCTGCTATTAGTCCTGCTCCAGGTAGATGCGCGGTTTCTTGCTTTAAGTGCAAATAACTTCTGCCGATGACTCTCTGGTTCCTGGAGGTAAGAATCCATACATGTTTTTTCTGCTATGTTGTGCATTGTATACACTGAGAAATTATCATTCTTACGATTACTTATTATATTCTTTCTTACGAAAATCAATGCATGCACCAAACATCACAACGTATTTTTAATTTATATTAGAATTATCAGAATAAATGCAAATAATGAGTTTATTAGGCCAAAGGGCGAGGCGGTGTAAACGCACTAGTACACGGTTTTAAGTTATGCTATATTTCAAACATGTTTAAAGAACCTCTAGTATTGAAGTAACAATTACTGTCATTAAATGCTTTACTTATTATTCTTTATTTAATAGGTCATTTAAAAGGTTAATATTTGGGCACAATGTTACCTAGTTTCTTTTGGCGAAGGAATTTTATTCTTTCTAGAAGACTTTCATAGTCTTTAGGCAATTAAAACAAAAAAAGTACAAGGTATCAGTTTATGCTTTACCACCTGTTTAAACTAGTATTTGCTTTTACTATCCAATATTTCTTGTGTATTTAAGATAAGGTTATTTAAATTAGTGCTTTATATAATTTTGAATTAATATTACTTACGCCGATCAATTTATACACAAAAATGAATCGACCTTGCAAAAGGTCATGTTGTTCTAAGGTTTTAATATGCTCCTAAAGTGTACGTCCAAAAGAAACACTATCGGAAAAGTATTTTCTTGTTATAGCCTTAGCGACCTTTAATTTCAAGAAAATGACCTATTTAAGTAAACAAAGCCATTTTTTACTTCCAAATCGGCTTTTTTGACGAAACGGTCGAAGAGACTAACTCTTTGGTAAAAAAAAATTGATTCGAACTTATTATTACGTTTTCAAAGTAGGAAAATACAAGAGACCCAAGAGATGGTCCAAAATAGTAGATATGTAACTTGTAAATCGACTTGATAGTTAGGTCTAAGAAAAGTCAGTAAAAAACGCCAAAGCAAGTTATTTTTTACCTTAGATTTGGCCTTAGAGCCCAAAAATATTTTCGGTCCAGAAATGAAGAATAAATTACTTCCTTTTTTCTTTAATATATCCTTATAGTCAAGTTACAATGTGAACATTTTCTGAGGTGATGAATAGGTACTCTATACTTATTACTCTTACATTTTACATTTAACCCTTTGGGGCTTAGTGGTTTCGCACAAGTACCACCTTTTTAATATCGGTTCTGCAGCGTCTTAGTGGTCCCGCAGAGATGCCACCATTGTATTTGTGTTTCTCGAAGCGACATCTCATGGTTCCTTACTAAACGAAAGCGCCGATTTCAGTAAAATCCGCCATAAATAGATGGTTTGTTGGTCTGCCCGTAGTGCACGTTACTGCTAGTTGTGTACAAAGCGATTTTTTAATTATTATTAAGAAAAAATTGCTGGAGAGGGCTTTAAATTAGTTATAAGTTAGTAATTAACGATTTAAGAATAATTGTTTTAAATAATTTATCTGTTTTGTGCCCAAAAATGTATAATAAAACTGGTGGTTACAGTCTGAAACCACTAGGCCGCTGTTGTTATACAGCGTGTCTTCGGAAGTTCTTACCAAATGGGAAACTTTTTTATTATTAATTTTACGAACAAAAAATATTCTTTATAAAAAGCTCTGCATGGTCTAAAACCTAAAATGTAACCATCAAATATCGAAATTTTCCAGTCATATACGAGGTTTGTCAAAAAATGTGAATTTTTCCCAAAGAATGTGAATTTTTCCCAAGAGTAAAGTACCTTTATTTTTGATATTATCAAAAATTGTTATTAAAAAAAGTTGATTAGAACTAAAAACTACGGCTAAATGTGCAATTATACGCATTTATGTTAAACAATTATTTTATTAATTTATTATTAATTATTTAATTTTTTAATTATTTAATTAATTTAATGCGTGTTATTGCATATTTAGACGTGGTTTTTAGTTCTGATCAACTTTTTTTAATAACAATTTTTGATAATGTCAAAAATAAAGGTACTTTACTCTTGGGAAAAATTCACATTCTTGGGAAAAATTCACATTTTTTGACAAACCCCGTATATGACTGGAAAATTTCGATATTTGATGGTTGCATTTTAGGTTTTAGACCATGCAGAGCTTTTTATAAAGAATAATTATTTTTCGTAAAATTAATAAGAAAAAAGTTTCCCATTTGGTAAGAACTTCCGAACTAACAGATTTTCGCGCACGATATTTCTAATATAACATTAGATTTTTAACTGCAAGATCGGGCTATGTTTAAAATACACAAAAAATTGCTTTTTGTTATTTCACCAAAAATAAAAATGTCATAGAGTAGGTAAATAAAATATTATATTCGGTATTATGTAAATTTTATTTCCTAGCTTACGTTTACGCAGGCCCAGTGGTATTATTAGATAACCACGTCTTCGGGAATCCCCGAATATCCGACCCTAATATATTTCAATATTTTTTAATTTCTTGAAACACATTTAGTCCGTTAAAAAGAAAAAAAAAAAATATTTCATTTAAAAAAATTTGGGCCTCAAAGGGTTAAAGCCCAGAAGGCTTAAAATATAAAATAGGTTATTACTATTATACTGAAACTATTTCAGTCATTACTATAATTTCTTTATAGCCAAACAGTCGTTTTTTTTTGGAATGGACGCCATATTTTTTTAAAATCTTGTATTACCTTTTTTAGATTATATTGTTTGTGGGGTCATGTCTGCCTCATTTTTATCCTCTTTATTGTCTCATATACCGCATTTTTTCCAAGACCTTTTCCATAGAAAAAGTCCACCTTTTTTCTACTTGAGACATTATTTCACAAATCTTAAGCCTGTTTACAATAAGCAAAATTTGACCTGTTTACAATAACCAAAATTTGATATGCGATTGTAGCCATAGCATACTATCGGAACAATCCACCTGATGCATTGCTTTTGTCTTTGTTACAAAAAAGAAAGACATAATATAATTATTAAAAACATCAAATTCCCGTTATTTTGTAGACGTACATTAATTATTAAACTATAGGAAATATTTTGATAAATTTAAATAAATGAATATATATTGAAAAAAAAAATTCTAGTGACCTATGTATCGGCACGGCACTTTCTATCGAACTGATTTTCCGCCGAAACTTACTTTCTAATATAAAAAAAAAACTTTTAACAACTTTTAAAACAAAGCAGGCTTGATGTGTATCTATTAATTACATGTTAGGAAGTTTGGCTCGGCGAATATCGATGCCAGAATAATTTGGTTTTTTTGTTGATATTGGAAATTGATGTTTCAAATTATATTTAAGGCTATCCAAGTTTATAAATAAATTAATTTAGTTTTAAGGATACAGTTGTTATTTATTTTTTCATTCTATGAAATGTCGGTGTAGTGGTTTTACAATAATGATTTTAAAGCTGATTTAGTTACCTAAATGATTGATAACTCACTCAGCAGGGGGCGTGGAACTTTTTGTGGGATTTGTGTATTTTCAAATAATTATCTGCTCTGTTAATACCAGAATCATTGGTTAATTAGTCGGCTGGCCAGCTTGCGATTGTTTATCCCGTTTTCATTTTAATCGCCCAACAATTAATTATACACTGAGAAAACGATTTCTTTATATTAAATAACATTTATTAACTATTAAGAAATTTCATGTTTAAATATCAGCAAACAAATATTTCTTTATTCCTAAGAAATAATTTGTTATGGATTGGTGAATAAAAATAACTTTAATAATAACAAATAATTGTTTACCATCCTACAATGGAGGTAACAGTTATATAGAGCATTAATTAATTATTAATAAGATTTATTATTTGGTAAGATATATTGCTTTACTGTCATAATGACAAAGTTTAGATAAACCAGTTGTCTGTTAATTGTTAAGACACGTATATTTCACTTAAATATACTCCCCTAACGCTAAATTTATATCACCTTAACCAATAAAAAATTTGTATAGCAAGCAGGCTTACGAAATTAGTAATAAATAAATCATAGTTACCAATAAATTTGTTGTGTCTTGGTCTTGGGGTAAAAAGGCGATATAAAAGTAAAGAAATATTTTTTTAATGTTAAGAAAATCAATTTACTTAGATTTAGATAGAAAGGGGGAAAAATAAAACTCTTAAACTTATATTAAAATAAATGCTTTAATAAACTGAATGCTGTTATATTGTTCTACCTGAATATAAAAATATTTTCAAAAAAAAATTGATAAAGAACAGAACAGTTACACCTTATTAAATATGTTTACCTAGTGGTTGAAAATTTTACTGTAAAAATTGGCATTTGACATTTGAAGTAATAATATTAAAACTTTGTTGTAAAATCGTAACGAAAATCGTTTGTTAAAAAATGTTGTCCCAAAACAGAATATATTTTTAACATTACTTTTAACTCGCTCAGAAGATCTAGCGTGGCGGCTGCAGCTGCTGGAGAAAACAACACAATTTCTTCTGCAGTGCTGGTTGAACAAGTTTGGTCAAAATCAGCACTGAAATAGCAAATAAACAAAAAATAATAAAATGTTTTACTTTAGGGCTCATACTACATAAAAGTTTTACATAATACGATTTACTTAGCAATAAGCAATTATGTATGTGGTATTCTGCCGTGCATGCTGGATATTATTTCTAATTGCATTAGCAATATTAGGAGACAAGTAAAAAAAATTCTAATTTTATTATAAAAAAAATACCAAACTAATAACTCACCTGACAATCACAGCCTTTTTTGTTAATAAGCACGAGGCGACGCGACCACCAACGACAACTATTTTTACGCAACTACTGCGGGTCGGTATGACGCGCCCCGGTCGGCGCAACGACAATTTTTTTTAATATTAAGAACAATAATTTAATGTTCAGTGATTATCTTATTATTTAATCGGCGGCTTTAAATATTATAATTATTTCTTAACTATTAAAATAAATTTTGTTAACAAATATTTTCTTTAAGAATAAAAAATCGATATCTTTATATGCAAGGGGCCTTATTAGATATTAATTTATTAACTTTATTCCAAAGGAATCTTGCCCAAATAAATCGGTTTGTTAACTATAATCAGACTTTTCCCTCAGTGTAGGAAAGAAAGAAAAAACTAAAAGTCTTCCTCCATAAAATTTAATAGAATAAAATATTATTCAAAGATCTCTACATGTTTCGAACGTAGAAACGTTCATCATCAGGAGACAGAAAAATTAATTTAATGCTGATGGTGTTAGCAAAAGAGAAAATTAGAACCTTAATGGAGCCTTTATAGACTTATAAGTGACTTAAGTGGTAAAAAGCGTTGTTGGAGTACTGAGGATTAATCTTATTGTGATACTGCAATTTTATCCTCATAATGTCCTACGGACATATTATGTTTGATAAGTTTTTTTAAATTTAAATAATCTTCGACACCTTCTTAGAAAGGTGTTTTCTTTTTCCCCATTTTATTTGGTTGGTTAAGACAGTGGCGGATTTAGGGGAGGGGCGACGGGGGTTTCGCCCCCCCCCCCCCTGAGCCTTCTTAACCACACCTAAAGTCAAATACGTCATTCGCGAATTCCTGTGAAATAAATATAAGAAAAACCTTAATTTCAACTTCACATAATTAATAATAGAAATAATAAAATATTTTATGAAACAAGCCAGCCAATGATATAAATAAATTTATTGTCATGTTTTAAAAATAAAAGAAAAGATCAACACTGTTATTTTATGATAAATGCATATGGCTTAACTGGTAGCAGCGGCGGATTTAGGGGGGGGGGGGCTGTAAGGACTGTAGCCCAGGGCGGCAAATATTAGGGCGCGGCATTTACAACATTAAAATTAAAACAAACCAAACACGCAGACCTTCGCAGAAACTTCATTATAAGCAGCTTTTCAATGATATTTTAGATACTACAAAAGGCCAGATTGAACTATGATTTTCAGATTTGCATGAATTAGGTACAATTTTTTGACTTAATGAATAAAAATATTTTTTTAAGTTTTTCAGAAAATTTCCCAAATAATCTTTCAGATAGATTATGTCTAAGGTACAACTTTATAAAAAAAGAGTTTTTAGTTTAACTTACTTTTAACAGGTTTTTTATAGTGAATTCTTGACAAATTTTGGGCGTGGTAAAGAAAATTTTTCTTCCGACACTATCCTGCTCGTCTCTTTGTAGGTAGGTAGATATTACAGTTTTTAGTTTAACTTATTTTTAACATTTCTTTTCAGAGTGAATTTTTGATTTTGGGCGTGGTCGCTAAAATTTTTCGCCTGCGGCGCATTTTCGCGCCTACGGCGCTTCATTTCTAAAGCTTAGTCGCCCCCCCCTCAGCAAAATCCTGGATCCGCTACTGGGTTAAGACCCCCTTTAATAACGTTTTCAAATACTCAGTATTGTTTAACCTTAAATGATTTCCTTCATATCATGTTTCTTCTAGACTTACATTTTTTAAGTCCATAAAAGCTCCATTAAGGTTCTAATTTTCTCTTTTGCTAACACCATGAGCATAAAATAATTTTTCCTGTCTCCTGATGATGAACGTTTCTACGTTCGAAACATGTAGAGACCTTTGAATAATATTTTATTCTATTAAATTTTGTAGAGGAAGACTTTTAGTTTTTTCTTTCTTTCCCATACTTTAACTCCACTTTAAGCAAGGACTACTTCTTCAAATTAATTAATTATAGTTTAAAAAAAGGTGACTTTTACCTAAGGTTTTTACTATATAGCCTGACAGGCCACTCTACATGGTCAGAAGTGAGTAATATCAACCACACATAGTGGGGAGTGTTTTTATCTGATTTGTGCCTATGTTGGGCCTGTTATGGGCTATGAAGTTTATAGAAAACCATAACCCTAATTTTAGAAAAAGATGAAAATATTATGTTGTTTTTATTTTTATCAAAGCGCAGGAGTTAAAGCCTTCTAGGCTTTAAGTACAAATGTAAGAGGAATATAGAGTACCTATACATCTTCTTAGAAAATTTTTAAATTGTAACCTGACCATCATGAAAATATAATAAAGACAAAACGAAAAATGTATTCTTCATTTATGACCTAGAAGATATTTGGGCTTTAAGGCCCAATCTAAGATAAAAAATAACCTGTTTTGGCGCTTATTACTGACTTTCCTTAGACTTAACTATCAAGTCTTTCTTCAACGACCAAGATCTACAAACTACTAACAGAGAAAAGCCAACAACATTTGATCACTTTTACTCTACATTTCGGGGTCTGTTAGAGGTGACAGGTGAAAACGAAAAGACAGCACCAACGCATTTTATCGTGGTAGAATTTTCCAAAAATTAAAAGTTACGGTAGAATCAGGTTCAAACACGGTAGGGCGGTAGGTCAAAGCTGAAAATGGTAGATTAACCATATAAACGGTATACTAAATATCACCAATAGTATCGTTTTAAAACAGATGACAGCGGTTATTTGTCATCGATCAGCTGATATTGGGACATAATAATATCCCTAGATTTGTAGCGGACCGTAATGAGCCCAAACACCGAGTTATAAATTGCGTTTTTGTTACATTTAATTGTAAGTACCTACAATTATTATTTATTTGACCAAAAATTTAGATACAGGTTAAAATTTTTAAATTCTTTTTTATTAGGGATCATAATTATTAATGTGTGCCTTGCTCGTTAGTTGATTTCATCGATAAGTAATAAGTTTTATTTCATCTGGACGCCATTTTTGTCGAAAAGTTAGTTTGTAAAATTTTTGTTCTTAAAATGTTTGTTCGTTAAGGTTAGGTTTCTAATGTATAATTTTTGCATTTTACATTATCTAGATATCCTTTTCTGTTTCAAGAAAAATAAGTAGAAATTAAGTATTTCCCTGACTTAGGTTAGAAAACAGCTTTCCATATTATTAACCTTTAAAAAGCAGCTATTTGATTTTGAAGGAATTATTTTTATTATTGTTATTAGTAAATATTATTATTGTTTGGCAATAGTAAGGTAATAGTAAGTAAAATTATGTTACTATAATAGTTAAAATGGCTAACCATATTAGTATGTAATAGGATAGCGAACAAATATATAATTCTATTTTCTGTGTCTACGTACCTTATATAAGTGAAATTATTATTTGATATTACTATTATTATTGTTTGTATGACAATAAAATAAAGTTTTTAACATAAAGTTAGCCTACATACAAGTTTATAAATGTAACTGTATCAATAAATTGCATTTTAACAAACAAATTCCATAAAAACCACTTTTGGGTCTACGTACCTTACGTAAGTCAAAAACTGTTAAAGTAGGGTTTCCACTGACAGAAAAATTGAATCCCTGGCTAAACTAAAGCTTTTAACTTTATGTTAGCCTACATACAAGTTTAGGAATGTAACTGTATCATAACCAACAAATTCTATAAAAACCATATTTGGGTCTACGTACCTTACGTAAGTCATATATGGGGATTTTCTTGACAGTGAATGTAATAACTTGAATTCAATTAGTTTATGTTGAACTGTAGGTATTTTACCTATAGGTATAATCTGAACAAATAAAACAAAAAAAAAATTTGTTCTAAATATGAGTGACAGAATCCTATTTTAAGTTGTTTCAGTTAGTTTAGTATTTTTAAGGTTTGGATATTTATAGGTAATATTATAAACTTTTTAAATCTATTTTGACACTTTATCTTTAAACCATATAGAAATTCATGCTTATTATTACCTACCTTAAATTATAATATTTATAAAACAAAACTTTCAAAAGAAATTATTAGGTACCTATTACTTATTATTTGGCAATATTAAAGCGGTAGAACCGATGAGGCTATTGCATAAATTGTTTTAGAAGGTATCACATGTATAATTTCCAAGTCCGGTCCTGTAATTCATGCCAACTTATAAAAATTTAATAGACCAAAATTGACAGAGTGTCACGTGACTTTGCCCCCATCTTGCGAGAGTATTCAAGATTTTTACTATAGATCTGGTATCCCAACCAAAAAAAGGTGTGTCTGAAAAAAATAGTATTTTGACTTACCTGTTTTCACTTTAGGATATCATACCATACTTGTTTTTGTGATTGAAAATATAAGCCTATTCGCATCAATTTATAAATTTAGTTTTTAATATTTATTAGGTCTGATGATGCCCATAATATAGGGCGAAACATGTAACCTTTTTGATTAAATAGTGATTGACGAGACGATGACTTTGTGTTGTTTCAGTTTTATTTGTTAATAGAAACGGGTCTCTTGGAGAATGGACTACTTCTTTGAATTTAAAAGTTATCTGATTAAGTAACTATTGTTAAAAACCTTTGTGCAATCCAACATAAGTGTTTCGAAAATTTCATCTTTTGAGATATCGCTTTTTAATATTTGTATTTAATTAGAAGAAGCTCCTCCCCTGGGGAAAGGGGCGGCCGTTAATGTACTTATCTATCCACTTTGTGGTAAGTACCAATTATTGTCTGTAACATATTTGTCTCTAATAATAATAAATAATATTTTCCAATTAGTTCTCATGCTTACCCTAGTTTAAAGGTCCTTTCACTACCCAATATCCGCTCTTTATTTATTACGGTAAATTAGTTATTATCATATCAACAAATTATTTATCTTTATTATGTTGCATAGAATTTTCTCCCTCTCGTTTATTTATTAACAGCAAAATTTTCTAAAACTGTCTTCTTTTGAAGGTAAACTAATTAGTTGCTTAGGAAAATATGCACTTAAAAAGGAAATAATTTAATTTTTCCCGAGTAGACAAATATAATTAGTGTGAAGGCAACTTTAAACTTCCTTTAACTTTTTAATAAGCCATATTTCCAAGAAGACATATAAAAAGCATTTCGTTATTTTATTCTATTTATTTTGAAAACGAACAACAAATATTCGTTCTTTGATACCACGAATTGGAAAAATGTGTATTTTCCTGGAACTAATTGCTGTAAATATAAAGTATGGAGTACTGATGTATCTTGATATATAACTTTATTTTATTATGATCAATTTAAACACATCAAACTAGGCCTAGGCTACACAAACAAGGTATGAAAATAAAGAGAAACACACGCCAAGACAGATTATTCCGATGAATGTTTTGGTATATTTTATTTGCAGCCTGATGCAATCTAATTAGGTACCCCTATTTTTCGGGCAATATACTGTAGTCCAGGAGCTAGCGCAAAAAATATGCAAGAGTTTTCTGAAGGCTAATATTTTCAAGACGGGTTCATCTTTAGTGATTAAAACTAGTGTACAGTCAGCAGTTACAGTTCCGGGACATCTGGCTGCGGGACGCGCGCAAAGGTGTACTTTTAATTAGTATCTCCAAACTGTTTTCTCAATGCTCAAAATTTGTACAAAATGAGCAAATATAATATAAAACAGGAATCTGATAGTCAGACAGCGGAACATGGAGACACATAGCGTCAGCGCTACTCCATACTTGTCAAAAAAATGTCCTGACCAAAAGTGTTTTCTGAAGGCTCAAACTTTTTTAAATAATAATAAAAACTATAAAGTTAAAAAAAAATACAGTCAGACTCCTCTGCGATAGAACCACTTCAGTCAGCAGTCGATAGAAGTGTGAGTGGGCACTGCGCGCATCAGTATGTCTCAATGATCTGCTAGCTATAGATGAAGCAATAACAAACGAACCTATTGCCAAAATCGTATTCCATTCTGATGTAACTCCTGCTGCAAATTGCGCCCATCCACTTTGTTTGCCAAACGTACCTCTTAAAAGTAGGTATTAACACTCTTAGAGTGCCAATATATAAATTACGGCTATAATAATATTTTTAAACTAATAATAACAAAACTTATTTAATAATTTTACATATTATTCATCCCTAAAGCCATAAATCTACAGGTTTTACCTTCCAGAAGAGAAAATTATGACGTTATGTGGTAAATTTAAATCTTTGTCTAAAACCCATAGACATTTCCCTTAAAAATTATGCAATTTGGCAACATAGAAGACGTCGCGTTCCTATTGGTCAGGGGAGAGCCTGCCTTTTTTCATTCATAATTTCTTTGACGTTTGGTCCACAGAGAAATAAAGAGTTTAGTTTGGTCGTTCTTCGTTCTTTGTAAGTTGTTTGAAACACATAACACCTGGTGTTATGTGGTTTGAAATTTGTTTCAGTTTATCGGTTTTGTGTATTAATTGCTGTTTTTAGTGTTTTGTGATATTTTTTTGAAGACAAATTAGATGGGTCGCAGGTGTGAAGTGTGCAAGAATGCGAAATATAATAATTCTGCAGTGCAGTCATAGGTGAGTGCTTAAAAAGTTGGGTTATTTTTAGGTTAGGATTAACTATTCATAGGCGGGGGTAAGTGGCAAAAATAATTAATACTTTACCTACATTTTTTTTTTATTATACGTACACGGAAAAAAAGGAATACTTACACGAAGGCAAAAATACTTAAACTAAGTAAATATTTGAATTGTATATACGCAAAGACATATTTGCTTCAATTAAGAAATTAATGTATTTAATAATATATATTCATAACAAAATCGTATTAATTTCCACTAAATTTTTGTTATATTCTTTTAAGCAACTTATTTTCTTGGAAAATTAGTTTACCTAATTTCTTTCAAATATCAACCTACTACAAATAAGAACAGACATATCAAAACAAGAAAATATTTGCCTTGTTTTAAAATATTGCATTTTTAAACTAAGCATGAAAAAACCTATTATAAAATACTGATTACTTAAAACATGGATTTAGAGTCATAAATAACTCAAAACAAATAAACAAAGCGTCAACGGCATCGACAGGTCGCATCGCGATTCGCGAACAGCTGGTGGGCGCGGAAAATTGGAGCTCGTCCGTGGCCGTTCGTTGTGCGATGTGTAGGTGACGTCAGGCCTCCGTAGTCGCGTTGAATCGGGACGGGATAATCGATAGCCCGCGCTTAGTAACCTTGAGAGCGCGCAACTCGCTTGTCTATGAGTATAACCTGCCCGTTGGAATAGGGCTATGTTTGGTTTGAATTATTTTAATTGATTGCTTACATACATTGCGTTATTGGTTTTTTACGTAAAGTATTTTTGGATTCTGTTTAAAATAATTGCAGGGAGGGCGGCGCCCCAGTGCCTTTCATTAACCAGCCGCCACTGACTCTAACCTTCCATGATCAGAATAATTAATATTAATTAAAATAAAAATAATAAAAACCAATAGATAAAACAAAGTGTAAACGAGTTTACACTCGAAAACGGTTAGTGATGCTAACTAACCGAAACGTTGTGTTGTACAATAACAAAATAAAGACAATGAAAGTACGACAAGGTAATTTCTTTGATCCCTATATGTTTGGTGTTCTTTGACAGCGGTCTGAAATTTTTTTCAGTTCATCGGTTTTGTGTAATAATTGCTGTGTTGCTGTTTACAAATATTAGAGGTACCCTCGCACCAATAATTCTCAAAAAAAGTTGTATTTTTTGCAATTGTTGAGTGATTATGAGTAATTTTTACTAGGGCAGGGGTTCACAGTATTCGAGGTTAGCCCAAAATTGGCTTTTTTGGGCGTGACACAAAAAATTTTTTGCCTTGAACGATTTTCCTGCTGCCCTTTGCTTATGCCCCTCGCATACTTAATGTTCACGAGTCGCCCATGAACTGGCCCTATCCAATTTTCGTGGCTTTTTAAATAATTTTAGTAAATATCTTGATTTTTAAATTTTTCTTGTTTTTATGGCAGTTTAATTTAAAATAACTACTGTGTTTGTTCAAATGCAATGGCAAATGGAAATAGCAAATACAATTTATTACTGTAATAAATTATTACTAATAGTGCCACGAGTAGTAAAGTAGTGGAGCTAGTAGATTTAAAATTCATATTTCGCATCACTTAGTTTTTCCAATTTCAGTAGGTTTAAAATATTTTGAAGCTGTCATTACACCGTCATCGAAAGAAATGGTGTATTATACACGATCAAAGTTCGATTTTAGGGTTGGGTATAATACCGTGCGAGCAAAAATTATTTGAATCAAAGAGGGCCTTGCATCTAAGGACGTAATGCTTAGCCGTAGAGCCTAATACCTGTTGTGTGTGTCAGTAACTACCTGAATTAAGAATCAATCAGTTATTCCGTCATCTTTGACAGTCGTTACAAGTAATTTGATTCATCGCTAATTTTTCCAATTTCTTGAACAATTCACATAATGGGCTTTACCGAACAGCACAAAACATTCATGTTTAAAGCGTATTTTCGAAACAGGGTTAGAGTAAATGGTGAGTGGCAATACAATCCTGGTTTGTGCATGGACGAGTTTCACGAACATTTTCCTAACGTTGCTTTTATTGCTGGGGATTTTTGTCATTGCCTGAAAAAAACCGTGGCTGTGTTTAGGGAAACAGGTTTTATACAACACAAAAAAAGAATAGGAAGACCATCTGTCTGAAGAACTTGTTGCAAACGTTCGTGAAATAATGCAAAATACGTCAACAAATTATATAAGACGCCTGTCCCAAGAAGTGGGAAGATCTATTTTTAAAACACCAGTTGCAAATTTAGGACAATAATTACAAGAAAGGATTATCCAAGAATGTGGAAATATTTCTCCAGAGATGCTGGTCAACACTTTCAAAAATATGAAGAGACGTGTGAATGGAGCCAATGGTGGCCAATTTCAGCAATTTATATAATTATTTTTTTTTTCTTTCTGTATATTCTTACTTTGTTAATTTCGTAAGCAAAAATAAATTTGTATTTGTCCACTTATTTTATTACTCATTAGTTTGGCATATCATGTCATAATATGGATTTGACAAAATTTTAACCTAGATTTGGTTAAATATATCCTCCCCATGTCATTGTGATCTAAACCAAGCCCTACGTTTTTTAATCCAAGCCCTTTTTGATGTAAATACTTTTGGCCCGCACGATATTTGATTTAAAATAATTTGCTATAAAGTACACTGAGAAAAATGATCTAATACAACAGGTTTGCTAAGACATAGTTTGTAATTATAGCCTGATTTGTATTAACCCATATTAAAAAAAATTGCTAGTATATCAAACCCGCATTAGTGATGTATCAATTCCAGATTTGCTAAAACAATATTTTTATTGGTAGTAATCAGTTCCATAAGCAGCACAGTCTTGTAGAATAATGAACTACTTTTAATACGGCAATTTAGGAAATAAATTATATCTTCTCAATGCGACGCATTTTGTTCCCAGTAAAGCGCTTTTTTTATAATTAAGAAAGCAGAACAGCGTCCCCAAAAACGAATTGAATCCGTTAGAACCTATAATCCACAAGACGTTGGTAGGGGTTCGTAGAGATCCCTAGGGGCCCTAGTATTAGTATTAACGTATTTGTTGTGCAGGTCACATAGTTGTTCAGAGTCTTCTCGTCAACTGGCTCTCGCCAAACGACTTGTAGTAAGTGAGTTTGCAATCTTCCCAATGAAAATTTGAATGCGCTCCTATTCTAGCAAAATTGACGTACAGACGACGAGCGACCAAACCGATTAAACCCCATGATTTTTTTTACTAAGCCCTTGTTTGTTGGTAACGTAATGGTACAGTCATGGTCAGACGTGACTGAAAGCGAGTGTGCGATCGTCGCCCAGATAGGCAAAAGAAGAGCCGAGAAGAAAAGATTTAGGACTGACATTAAACACGGACTTGCATTAGCGTCTGCGTTCTGGCAATCATAATTTTTAGACGCTGCCAAGTTGTGTTAGAAATATCAGATCACGAATACGAAAGTATGATTTAAAACGAAATATCTTTAAGTATTGAGCTTTTAAATAAACATTCTTATTAAACTATTTTACCTAAAAAAGGTATATGTGGTAAGGGTTGATTTGAGCAGCCACTTTTGGGATATCTGTATTTAAAAGAAAAACTATAACCAAATTGAACTTTTTGCACTCTGTATCTCCGAAATCATCCACTTTTAGACGGAGCAAAGTGGAGTTAGAATATCATATTTCAGCCTCAGGAATTTTTGGTAGCGTCGTTAAATTTTATCATATTGTTAAATATAATTCCTAAAGGTCTATTATTTTTAACATTAAAGCCTAAGGTAGCTGTGGGTAATATGCTCATGTTGATAATATGCCCACTTATTGCAGTTTTTTGCAGTGTAAGTGTTATGTTCATAGATGGCTCTAGAGGCGTTTATGTTGAATATCTACGGTACTCCAGTCTGAATTCAAGCTGTTCAGCACCCCGGTGAAGCTTAAATGGACGATTTCGCAACACAGTAGAAAGAGAAAGAAGAGAGAGAGAGGGGTGTTAGTGTGCCCGCCGGCCATCAGGGCAAATAAGCGCTGTTGTCGCCAGCTGGCCGTGTAACCGGGTTCTGTCGCATATTTTTGACGTATAGAAGAGAAGGACAGTTATATTCTAACCTACTATAACGCTTTCCAAACTGCGCCAGGTGCTAATTGGAACAAACCAGCCAGCCGCCAGCCCGCCATCCATCCATGTCACAACTGTAAATTTTTCTTGTCCACGTTTTTTTCTGAGGAAATTAGTTAATTTTTTATTATCATTTTAATATACAATTCTATTAGTTTCTATACTAGAAAACTTCGCCGATGTGTGTAATCTTTCAGTTATTATTCCAGCCTACTATGCAGGTAATTATTTTTTATTGTTTATCAAATTGATTTTACACTTCCTTACCTATTTTTTATATAGGAATATAGGAAATGTAAGTTTACAATAAATAAATTAACATGAAATGTTTCACATACATAATAGGTATTGGTTAACAAGCCAATCTTAACAAAATATCACTGGGCAACCTGCAGATAACTACAAGACCGGACTTGAAAATTATACATGTGATACCTTCTAAAACAATTTATGTGAGACCTGTGAGACGTAACCTAAGGACATTAGTTTATTCTAAACAGTTATTTTTTGTTATGGTTATCAATGCAGTTTTTATTTATAAATAAACGTAGAAAACATTATTTACGATAAAGTGCTTCCATCTTTATTTTCTAAATCTTGGTTAATATAAAAATGTGCATTATTTATTCCATAAAAAAAAACTTTTGTGCGTCTTTTTATTCATTTAATTTGTGATTTAATGATATTTATATTGAATCACAAATTAAATCAATAAAAACTCGTTTAAAAGTTAATAATTAAATTGAAAAGTCCTAAAACCGCTGTTCAAATTTCCCGCCATTGCGCCTCTGATGGCCGGCGGGCACACTAACACCCCTCTCTCTCTCTCTCTTCTTTCTCCCTCTACTGTGTTGCGATTTTTTAACAAGGATTTAACATTTCTAACCCTATAAATTTTCTTTGCTGTTCAGTTGCACCTTGACATTAAGAGAGCACTTAAGCGACTTTCTGCGGATTTGATACAAAAAAGTACAGTTTTTAATTACGTAGCACGTGAATGTGGTTTATTTTTTTGTAATTGTAAGTACCTTGTTTAAAAACCTACACTCTTGTCTTTATTTTGATGTGTAGTTTTTGGAATAATATTTTGTTCTTCATCCAAAAAACGCAGAAACTTGAAAAACATGCAGTGTTGAAAATATGCCCATATGTAATATCATCTAATATACCCACTGGGCATATTACCTTTATCTTGTAGTTTACCAATTAGAATTATTTTTTGCCGATGCCAAGTTATAAATTAAAAGGACTAAGGTCGCAATGGTCGGAAGAAAATCTTCAACGGGCCCTTATGGCAATTGCTAATGGCGAATCAAAAAACGCTGCTTCAAAAAGATTTAAAATATCAAGAAGAACTCTAAATCGATATCTAGACAAAGGTACCAACAAAAAACTAAAACTTGGAAGAAGAACTGTTCTAGGACCAGAAGAAGAATCTGAACTAGTAGCAAGAATTAAAAGGTTAGCTGACGTTGGCTATCCTCTTACAAAACGGATGGTTCGAAGATGTGTTTTCAACTACTGCGAGCAGAAAGGGTTGCCCAATGTTTTTTCGCAGCAAAGCAAGTTAGCAGGTCGTTGCTGGCTAGCTGCATTTTTAAAAAGACCCTGATATTTCTGTTAGGCGAGCTCAGAATATGAACCCAGCTAGAGCTCAAAAGCTGAACTAATTCATCGTGACTGACTATTTTGATAAGCTTAATAGTGTACTGTTAGAACTTGAATTGGTAGATGTTTAGTTTACGTGCATGAAGAATGCGTCGGACTTACCAAATCTGATAAAACAACTTTTGTGTGCCCAGATTGTGATATATAAATATTAATATTCATGTATCATGTTTTCTTTTTTAAATAAAAATTATGTTTTTTCAACAAAATCGCAATTCTTTCTTGATTTTACATTTGTTAAACTTATTCTGTTATTAACTGGATATGGGTTTATTACCTACATATGGTGGGCATTTTATCAACATAGGTAGATAATATGCCCATTAGAGCAGCTTTAAAAGAATAACTTACACAGAACGAAAACCTATATATTTATTATAATTAATCTCAAAGACTGTTACTCATGTAAAAACTAATACATCTGAACAAATATGGCAAACATATTTGTATTTTTCTCCATATTATCCAAAATAGTCCTTAGCATGGGCATATTACCCACAGCTACCTTATTTTGATTTTGACTTTGACAAGTGAATAAGCCTTTAGAGAAAAGGCCCATGCAATATACATAATATTAAACAAATGATTGAACGCAAAAAAACTAGTTACATTATTCTTGAAAAATTAAAACCCTATTGTGTTCATCATTCATTCTATTTCAAACTAAAACCAACCTCTTTCAACTAGATCACAAATTAATTATCTCGACTCAGACCAAATTAGAAAATTCAAATGTAATTCAAAATGAATTTTGCATCTCGCATTAAAAACATTATCATTATAAATATTCACAGAATTCAATCCAGAATTTATCTCTTTAAAATTCCGTCGAAACTTTCGCGTGCTGCACTAAATGACATTTGGGAGTTTTAGCATTATAGTACAAAGACAATAATTTCTAAAACTACACTATATTTTGGAAAGTAATGCGATTTGAATCCTGCATATTTGGATAATGGGATTTTCGGAGATGCTCTCTTCAAATAAAATAACAATATTAATGTGCAACTTCCGGTTACACCGGAAGTTGTTACAAACTTGCTTATTTTAAATAGGAGATCCTGTTAAATATTTTTTTTGCGTTCCTTTATTCATTTCATTATTTATTCTTGATACGTCAAAAGAATAATGAAACAGTTAAAATTAATAATTATATTTAACGCTTTGCTAATTGGCAAATTTATGGATTTGTAAGGTTAACTTTTCCAAAGTATCTCATTCTATTATTTCAGTGTACCTTTGGGTAAAACATAAAACCCACACTGAGAAAAAGCCTTCTATTCCTTATAATAATTCACGTACTCTTTATACAACTCTTTAATACTATATGTGATAGCAACGCGCTTTCCTACTATAAGACAACGAAAATTGCTAGACCGTTGTGTAGTAATAACATAACTGTAATTTACTCAATAGGAAATAGGAGTTATTGCTACCATAGAATGGTATATAGCCATTATTGCTCTGAATACTCACAGTAACTATCAAGCTTCTATTAGGGGTGTAATCTGGTGTTATATATCGAATTAGTTCCGACTGTCAGTTGTAATAAAGCGTGACATTAATCATAATAATATTTGCTTGCTACGGATAATAAAGCATACTTATCATTAAAAATCAGTACTGTAGTTCTCAAACATATAAATAGCTTCTAGTGTAATATTGTTCTTGTCGTTTAGTATTGCATATGATTATCTATTACGCAACATGATTTACCGAGATAGTTAAATTCGTCCATAGATTATAAAGTCCAATACTAATGATGAGTTGTGCGAAATAAGAATCTTCAACAAAGTAAAAATAAATTAATTGAAACAGGTTTTGGTACGATCAATAAAATTCAAATTCAGACGGGACAGCTATGTGACCTGCGCAACTAAGACGTTAAAACTAATATTACGGCGCGCGGCGATTGCCGATCGCTACGATCCCCCACCAACGTCCTGTGGATTATAGGTTCTAACGTATACAATTCATTTTTAGGGACGCTGCCGCGCTGTTCTGTTTTCTTAAATGTAGAAAAAGCGTTTTACTGGGAACAAAATGCGTCGCATTGAAAAAATACAATTTATTTCTTAACAAAATTGCTGTATTAAAAGTAGTTCATTATTCAACAAGATTGTGCTGCTAATGAAACTGATTACTACCAATAATAACACTGTTCTAGCAAATCTGGAATTGATATAACACTAAAGCGGGTTTGATACACTATAGCAATTTATTTAATATGGGTTAATACAAAATATATAGTATTATGAGATACAGTAAAACAAAGTTGAACTTGTAAATTTCCACTATATTAGATAGAAAATGACATGTTTCGCTAACACTGTAGCTTCGTCAGATGACAATGATTTAATAAAGGTGAAAAGTAAAAATTGGGTGCAATAAAATTAAACTATTTAAGATGTTAAATAAAACAGTGGGAGGGTTACAATTGCGGGGAAATCCAACAGAGGGTTTAAAAATTAAATTAAATTAGGTACAATATGGGTAGGTATTTACAAAATCTTAATTATATGGTTAACAGAATAAATTTAGCAAAGGTGAATTATTTAAATCTAATTGATCATTAAGTAACAGGTCCGTATTTTTAAGTTTATTTATTTCCATAGATTCTAACAAATTCAGTTTTAAGCCTTTGTTTTCTGTATGTAAGATTTTAAAGGAAGGATCGAAATTATGTTGATAATCAAGTAAATGGTTAGCATAGTTTGAGTCTGCTTTATTTTTTAGAAAACTGTTATAATGATCCTGTATTCTTTTGTCAAACTGTCTACCTGTTTGGCCAATGTATGTTTTAGGACAATCTTTGCATTTTAATTTATAGACGCCTGATTTTTTGTTTTTATCGCTTTTAGTTTTATTGTTTTTGATAAATTTACTTAAAGAGTTATTAGTTTTGTAACACAAATTTATATCAAGTTTGATAAGAAAATTGCCAAACACTCTGTATATACATTGCAAGTAGTTTTAAATACAATTTAAAAAAAAATGTTTTTAAAAAAGCCGATTTTAGGATTTTTGCGTTTAAGGAATCCCGCTAAAGCGTTGCAATGTCCCTATTATTTTAGAACTTGATTCGAGCAGTGCCCGCAGTTAAATAATAATGAAAATGCATTGTTATAAATTGAGAATTATTCATCTCCCCAAAGTAAGTTTGGGAAATTAAAATATTGTTATTTCAAAAAGATTATTTTAAAATTTGTTCGTTAGAAAAATATTATGTCTATTAGGCAGCTAGAATTGTTTTATATAACGTTTGTCGCCTTAAACTTCTGGGAATAGTTGTTTCAGATAGGTGGTAAAGTTTTCAGTAGTTGTCATTGGACACATCAGCTTGTACAGCAGGCTGGGCCGAAAAAGTGAAAAATTGGAAATTGCAAATGGTATATTTGCCAATATGTGACTATACATCTAAAAGTAATTTGTGGAAAATTTTATTAAAATCCGTAAATGTTTCGCCGCGCCCCTGTGACCTTGAAAATTAGTAAAAAGGCCGATTTTTCAATATTTAATATTTTTTAAATCCAAAATTATAATTTTTTGTGACTTCTTGTGGATTTGAGAATGTGTATAAAAATAATTTTTTCAATAAAATATTTTTCTGTTGGATGAAAATTACAAATTTGTCCTCAAAATCTTCATTTACACGTAATTTAACGTTTTCAGAGAGAAATTTGTAATTTCCATCCAACAGAAAAATATTTTATTGAAATAATTATTTTTATACACATTCCCACAGCCACAAGAAGTCACAAAAAAATTATAATTTTGGATTTAAAAAATATTAAATATTGAAAAACCGGCCTTTTTATCAATTTTCAAGGTCACAGGGGCGCGGCGAAACATTTACGGATTTTAATAAAATTTTCCACAAATTACTTTTAGATGTATAGTCAGATATTGGCAAATATACCATTTGCAATTTCCAATTTTTCACTTTTTCGGCCCAGCCTATTGTACAGGGTGAGTCAACCATAGAGTAAAGTTCATTACCTCATTTGTTTCGGGAATTACCAAAAAACATTGAATACAAGAGTTTAAGAGAATATTAAGGGGCACAATTTAAAATTATTTTTAATTGTACAGGGTTGTTCAAAAAAGCGTGACGAATATAACATAATTTTTTTAAAATGGAACGCCCTATTTTTTAAATTATTTTTAGATTCTACATGAAATTCTATACCTTTTTTGTTAGTAATGTTATATACCTAAACCTAGCAGTTTTTCTAATATTTGAATTTTTTTAGAAAATTATTAGTTTTTACTCTTATAAAAAATTTACAGTTCCGCCATTGTTTTTGAAGGTGGAATACTCATATTTGGTACAAACGTTCTACTGGGATGACAAAATAAAAATATGTAACAAAATTTGAGTTAGATGCTACAGGGCGTTCAAAATAAATTTATGCATTTTGACTATTTTAAATTGAAAAATATCAACTTTTTTACATACAATACAGAAAAAGAAAAGCACAAAGTCTTTCTCCACAATCTTTATTCATCGAAAAACTAGGCGAACCTAGAATCACATCGACATGTTTCGAGTGTAGAAACACTTATCATCAGGAAACAAAGTGAAAAGTAAAATGCTGATGTTTTTAGCAAAAGAGAAAATAATGGTGAGATTGAGCCGTAATGGAGCTTTTAATGGTGTACAAGAGATGTAAAATTGAAAAATCAGAAGGTCGACAATCAAGACTCCAGCATACTGAAGAGTCGAGGGTTAAGTGTAGAAGCACACTGTGCCGTGCAGAAAATTATAGGGTAGTAAAAATTAGGGAGTTTTGAAAAACATATCTGTAAAAAGCATTAATAAATTACTGAAACATCCTGAGTTTTATTAAGCCCAGTCAGAAACATGTGAAAATGTTGGGGTGAGATGTAAAGAAAAGAAAAAGAAAAAAGTTGTTTTTTGGTCAAAGCATCTTTTGGTTAAAAATTTGTGTTCCTGTTATAGAGAGGTGCTACTGTAGCCAACACGTGTAGGATGGGAAATGAATCTGAACTTGACTTTGTAAAAGGGGGGAACAAAAGCTCCATTACGGCTCAATCTCACCATTATTTTCTCTTTTGCTAAAAACATCAGCATTTTACTTTTCACTTTGTTTCCTGATGATGAGTGTTTCTACACTTGAAACATGTCGATGTGATACTAGGTTCGCCTAGTTTTTCGATGAATAAAGATTGTGGAGAAAGACTTCGTGCTTTTCTTTTTCTGTATCATTTAACTCCACTTTGAGTATGGACTACTTCTTCAAAACTATTTTTAATAGTTTGCGATTTATTTTGATTTTTTTCATTTTTAACTCGTTTTATTATATTAACGGGACTAACCCTATAAAATAAGTTGGCCATGAGAAAACAAAAAAAGGGACTAAACCTAATAAAAAGGTAATAATAATTTTTCTAATAACTAACTTACTTAATTTTTAATTCTTATGCCGTAATAAATGTTCAAAAATATGCCCGTCTACTTGGATACACATATTTAGTCTTTTTACTATATTTCCCTGCACGTTCCTTAGCATAAAGGGTGTTATTGTCCTGCAGGCATCCCGTATTCTATTTTCCATATATTCTGGTGTTGTTGGGGGAATCGCATATACGCGATCTTTAATGTAGCCCCACAAAAAGAAATCTAAAGGTGTTAAGTCACATGATCGAGGGGGCCACCCAATGAATCCATCCCTACCGATTCATTGTTGTGGGTAATGATTGTTTAAGAATTCCCGAACTTCCCGATGGTAATGAGGAGGAGCGCCGTCTTGTTGAATCCACATTTATTCCCTTTCAATGTTATCAACTCCTTCAAGAAGCTGTGGTAATTCATTTTGCAAAACGTTTAAATATCTATGCCCGTTAAGTGGTTTCCCGGACCCACAATGGATTAACTGTCGAATAATAGTGCATATTATGGCGGTTAACTGCTCCATTACTGCGAAAGGTAGCTTCATCGGAAAACATTATTTTGGACAAAAAATTCGGATCGTCATCTATAGCTTCATTTATGATCGTAAAAAAGTTTATTCGTTGTTCAAAATCACGATCAAGAAGTTGTTGATGTAGTTCCATATGGAAGGGATGATATTTGAATTTTCTCGTAGTGCGATTAGCGCTTCGCCCTGTATATAAATCATGTCAATTAATTCATTTTTAGGAAAATCCATTACTATTTTAATTTTATAGTTACGTCTCTTACGCCAATAATTTAAACTATTTTTACTTGCGTAATTATTGACATTTCAAAATTTAATAATGCCCAAATTTTTGTTTTGTAATGGCCAACTTATTTTATAGGGTTAGTCCCGTTACTGTAATAAAACGAGTTAAAAATGAAAAAAATCAAAATAAATCGCAAACTATTAAAAATAGGTATAATAGGACATACCGTAAAACGGGGTGGATAGGATCAGCGGGGTAAATAGGATTGAAGTTACCTTCAAATTTCAAAAATCTGTAATAATTTTAATTTTAAAGGGTAGGTCTTCTCTATGTACAGATTTGAAGTAACGGTTGTTAAAAGTAATTTTTATGACATTAAACTTAAAAAAACTTGGCCACATCGCAGGCTGAATACCATAACCTAAAACGTAAAATTTAGCGGTTAAACTGTTGTCATTTTATCTTTGCTTTTGTCTTACAAACTTCATATCTCTACAACTATGCAGCACTTATAAAATTTAGGTAATATTATTTTTAGTAAGTACACTGAGGGAAAATTTAGGCTGCCACAACTAAAATCCGGGTTGTAGCGACAAAAAATATGTATTAAATAGGGGACAGTTAGAGATTTGGGTTGTAACAACCTATTTAAATTAGTTGACCATTAAACGATGTCATCCTAGTTGCTGCTACTAAACCTTTGGGTTCTCACAACCAAGTCGTGGTAACTAAATTGTTTAGCTGTCGCAACTAAAGGCGATGGTTGTTATAACTATATATTTTGGTTCTTTTTAGTAGGTACAACTAGAAAATCAGATGGAATAATAATTCATGGAGTTCTTGTAACTTTATATTTTAATTAGGACAACTAGAAACTTGGGTTACAGTAACAAATAATGGAGATTGCTGCAGCGCTTATTTTGGGTTGGCCTCGCCTTCACCATATTGTGTGGGTCGAACTCTTCTTCATCATAATATTTTGATTGGCGCGCATTCGACATTCGCCAAAAGTAAATGGTCTATTCTTTTTGTTCCATGCAGTTCTACTGAAAACGAAAAAATCATTAGATAGTATAAAAGCAGGATTTCACTAAAGTACTATTTATTTTTAACACTATTAACATATTTTAATAGAAACAACCCTTTCAGACTTTAAATTTTTTTAGGGGAGTTGAATGAAAAGTTGACCTTCAAATTTGTGACATGCTGATTGTCAGTTATCACAAAGGCAAAGGGGTCATCTTAAACAAACTGAAAACCCCACAAAATCCATGTAACCCAACTATCCCAGAAGTTGTTGTAATATCTGATGTATTATACTGAAGTCTAATAGTAATTAATGGCCATCAGGGTAATGGCTATTTATGCCCAATCAGTGTATTTTCTTTGAAACGAATAATTTTTCCACCAGGATTTTTAGTTATATTGACTATCGTAGTATAAAAGAACCTTATTGGCTACGTAATGGCTTATCACAAAATGCTCGTAACAATATGAGACATTTAAGGACTTTAGTGCCGACAAACAAAAACACTGATTTTCTGACAATTCGTCGGTACAATGCCAAAGGCGCGAATGTGCCGAAATCGCGAAAATGACTTTTTTGTGGGAAAAATGTCAAAATTCGCTAAATATTACACTGCCAAAGTCACGAAAGTGAAATCCTTATATTTTACCCTCAAAGTTATATCGTTAAAACACGAATGCACATGTTTGAAAATAATTCCTAGTCGATTTCGCGAAAGTGGCACATTCGTGTCTTTGGCATGGTAAAAATGTCAATCAAAGAGGTAACTACGCACATTCGTGCATTGGAAGTTCGGTGCGATTGATGTAAACACAAGTTTTAGTCGTTGTTTTCTTGAAGGAGTGACAGGTTTAAACAGTGTTAATTAAGTTATTAGTATTATTACAATTGTGGATATAGACTTGTTAAAGTGAAAACTGGTGTACTTTTTTTGTTCATTTAATCTATTGGATAATAATATGTCTAGAGCGTTACGGATGGTTTTGATGTGCAAGAATGGAAAAAATATTGGTAAGTTTAGTTTAATCAGAAAATTAAATAAATTGTTACATACAAAATGGTAATAACTGTAATGTTTGGCTGTAAAAAAGTAAATAATGGAATAAGAGAATACATTTTCATGATCAAATATTTTTAGGTGACAATCTACCTTCAACTGAAGATGCAGATCAATTGGAAACTGAAAATGAAGTCGGAAATACTGGTATGTTAAACCTTATTTTAATGTCGCTAGTCCTCATAATATTAATAATTAACTGACTTCAGAAAGATTCGGTCGAGGATTCGGTATAATTACAACTACTTTATTTTCATTAGACTGAAGGGGTTTTTGAAGTATATTCGATTATTTTTTTTATAGTTTGAAATTCGAAAAGGGTGAGGGCAAAAAATATAAATGCACTAAAATTCATAACGTATAAATTCATTTTTCAACTAGGCTGATTAGGTTTTATATTATGGCCAAATCGTTTCAAAACCAACGCAAAGTACGAATGCTTTTGTCAGAATTGTAAATGTTTATGTGTTAATATAAAGTAAAACGATTAACTTTTTTTACAGATGGCAATTTTATGCCAGTAGAGATTTCCGACATACATAATTCTATTGCTGACAACCAACTCAATAACATAGAAGGTAACGAGGAGCAAACAATTTGCTTCCTTCCACCAACAAAAGAGACTGAAATCATACAGCCATTGATTCATCAGGACCATGAATACCGTAAAACGAGCGATGGAAACATTCCTGGGCAATCTAAAGACTTCGAAGAGCCATATGAAGCATCATCAGATGAATATTTACCTTCCAGTTCAAATTCGGACTCTGAAGGAAGCGAAAATAACGATGAAAGCCTTTTACCATTAAAACGTAAGAAAAATGCAGAAACCTGGAAGAAGAATATTAGAAAACGTGCAAGGATAAGTGGAAAACCTTATATTGGTTTTCGTAACATTCCAAAACCTGCTCGCCAAATGTTACCTTCACCCTGTACCAATAAGGAAAAACATATTTGCTCAACAAACGTAAACGAACAACAAAGAGAGCAGATTTACACAGAATTTAGAAGACTCAGTAATCTGGATGAACAGAAGCAGTTTATAAACTGCCACGTTCAACAAACATTTAAAAAAAGAGCAACTAGAAATTTAGAAAATTCAAGAAAAACCTTCACTAACCAGTATTCCTTAACTACAGGAGGACAGAAAAAAACTGTTTGAAGAGAATTTTTTATGGCAACTTTAAACGTGACAGACGCTATGATACGATCCTCTTTAAAAAAAATAAGCTGCAATGGAGTGGCGCAAAAGGATGCACGAGGCAAGCATGTTCCTCATAATAAGTTGAACACTGACGATGAAAACTTTTTGGAAGCCCACATAACTTCATTTCCTACAATGGAATCCCACTATTGTAGAAAATCTTCAAAGAAAAAATATTTAGATGCTTCCCTAAATATAAGTATTATGCACAGGTTGTACAAGCAGCTATGCATTGAAAATAACAGAAAGCCTGTATCCTTAGAAAAATACAGAATGGTATTTACAAAATACAATTTGGGGTTCCATAAGCCCAAAAAGGATCAGTGCAAGAAGTGTCTTGCATACAACACAATAAGTGATGATGCTGAAAAAATCCAAAAAGAAGAGGAGTACAATTTACATCTTAAGAGAAGAACAGAAGCGCGCGAACGCCGAGACGAAGATAAACTTTCTGCACAACACGATTCGAAAACGCTGTCTTTCAATTTTGATTTGCAAGCAGTATTAAATACTCCAAAAGGGCCCGCGGGTCAAATTTTCTATTTAAGGAAATTTGCTGTATACAATTTTACCATTTACAACCTTGGAAATCAAGATGTGTCCTGCTACGTCTGGAACGAAAACCAAGGAAATCGAGGGGCAAATGAAATATCCTCATGTATTTCGGATTTTATTTTAAGCCACAAAGATATTACTGCAGTAAGAATGATGTCAGATGGCTGCGGAGGACAGCAAAAAAACTCAATATTTGCTGCCATGTGCCTATATTTGTTAAATAAACATGACACCCTTGAAACAGTAGATCATGCTTTTTTTGAAACAGGGCACACGGAAATGGAGTGTGACTCCATTCACTCAAAAATTGAAAAAAAAGCAAAACATGTTCCTGTCTATACACCAGAAGGATGGGATCAACTAATAAGGGATTCTCGACAAAATCCAAAGCCTTTTAATGTTAAGAGAATGTTATTTGATGATTTCTATGATTTTAGTGCGTTCTCACAAACAATTATGCCTAAAAATATTCCTTGGCGCAAAGTTTGTTCGCTTCGTTATATTAAGAGTAATTCCTCTAAAGTTTTCTACAAAACAAGTTTTGACCAAGATGTTTTTACGGAGGTTCCACTTAAACGTAATAGAGGACGCCCATGCTCAGAATTCCAAGTTCAAAAGGCATACAAAGCTCAACTAGAAATTTCTGATGCTAAATTGAAAGACTTAAAAAAATGTGTAACGATTTAATTATTCCTAAATCATATCATGGATTTTATGAAATTTTAAAATCAGATAAAAATAGGAGGGATAATTTACCAGAACCCCATGACGAAGAACTAGATGACGATGCTTTTCCTTTAGAATAAGACTTACTATTTTTATTTTGTAGTAAAGACCAACATTTCATTTGGATAAACTTTTATTTTAACAGTAAAATAATTTATTGCAATAGAATAACTGTCTTCTCCTGCACATTCGTGTTACCTTTTATCGCAGATTTTTTGTATCTTTATAAAAATGTCAATGCCAAAATCACGAATGTGTTATTTTTTAAAGATTAAGTAACAAAGTTGATTTTTTAAATATGATCATTAAAATAGACCATCGGCATAGTATATTTCACACCAAACAAAAAGTTGCAATGAATCATAAGTATTTTTAAATGTTACATAAACACTATTCGTTGTTTTCCCGAGAACTGTAAAAATGCACATTCGTGCCTTTGGCATTGGGCCGACGGGTATTGACCTAGATATAAACCCCTTTATTAATAGTACCTTTAATACATTTCCTATAGTTAACCTATACTTCTAAAGCCCAGTTGAATGGCTTTATTTAGAGTTACATTTTTGGGAGAAAATGGTCTTTTTCAGCAATAAACTGCGATGTGAGGCAAATAATTATTGTCTATGCTATAGAATTAGAAAACCACACACAGCGTCTTTGTTGCAGGTAGGGTAAAAAGGTACCAAAATCTTATATGGTCTATAAAAGACATTTACCATAAAAAATTCTGTCTTGTTATAGGTAGTTTATGTTTTGTGAAAAGTGTGTTTGATGCTGATTAATATTTAAATGCTAACTATTAATTAAAAAGTATAGGTACATACCTTCAAATAATTCCACGTAGTCTGCCAAAGCCCACTCTAACTTTAAACATTTTGATTTAAACCAAAACAGTGAAAAAACATCAATTTCGTCCGAGCACAAGCGATAGCCAATAATAAAATGGCGGTTCTTCCTTTTATCAATAGGGCGTTTTCGGTTGGGGTTGGAGCGACCGCCAGTCCTCGGTTGTACCAACACAGACGGGTCGGTTGTCACAACCTAAGATTGGTTTGGGGCAACTTTCAGTTATCAACCCTAAAGTCCCTTTAGTGACAACTATAAAATTCGGTCAAATATTGACCGACAACCCATATTTTTAGTTCCTGCAGCAAATCTTAGGGTTGTGTCAACTTCTACGTGACAAGAAAAAGAAATAAGTTCCATTAGCCGTTAATTCAAGTTGTTGAAACCAAAATATCAGTTACTACAACCAATTTTTTTTAACCCAATTTCCAAGGTTGGTCGATTTTCTCAGTGTACTCTTTTATATTACTTAAGATAAATTTGTGTGCAAAATACTATACACCCCGCGGTTGTTTAAATGCGATACAGTTAATAAATCAATCAATTATCCTATTGACACCGCCTGCGGGGTGAATAGGATTTTTGCAAAAAAAAATATATATACAACAGGATACACCCTGTATAAAAACTTATACGACCATTTAAAAGTACCAACCTTAACTCATGTTTTAAGCTATTGAGAAATGTATTCAGGCAGATAGTTTTCAAGTTACAAGCTTTCAAAATTGAAAATTGATCCTATTCACCCCGTTTTACGGTACTCAATGAAAGTTGAAGAGTTTTGATCTATCAGAAAAAATAATAAGTTGGTGTTTTTCAATTTAAAATAGTCGAAATGCATAAATTTATTTTGAATGCCCTGTAGCATCTAACTCAAATTTTGTTACATATTTTTATTTTGTTATTCCAGTAGAACGTTTGTACCAAATATGAGTATTCCACCTTCAAAAACAATGGCGGAACTACTAGGTTTAGGTATATAACATTATTAACAAAAAAGTTATAGAATTTCATGTAGAATATAAAAATAATTTAAAAAATAAGGCGTTTTATTTAAAAAAAACTTATGTTATATTCGTCACGCTTTTTTGAACAACCCTGTATATTTAAAAATAATTTTAAATTGTGCTTCTTAATATTCTCTTAAACTCTTGTATTCAATGTTTTTTGGTAATTCCCGAAACAAATGAGATAATGAACTTTACTCTATGGTTGACTCACCCTGTACAGGTGAAAAAACGAAGCGAGTTTACTTGCTGCTCATAATGTGGACTGTGCATTGCCATTACCTTCCATGTTGTCGACTAATGGCGGCTTCTTAGTCTTGAGTTTATCCATCACCTAAATAAAATCAACGGCTCCTTCACCATTTGGTCCGGAATTAATTGTTTCTTTTGCAACAGGTAAAAAGATACCCACTGAAGTTATCCACATATTATAATTAAAAACTACAATAAAACAGTCCAGTCATGCCTATAAATGGTAAAATAAAGTAAAAAAGAAATAAATACATTCACTAATATTTCAAATATTCATGATTAACGATAAACGAAGAATTCTGAGAAAAAAAAAACAATAAAACCAATGGTCAAAATAATTAATTTTTAAACATTTTGTTAGTATGCCTTTCACTGTTCGCAGGGACATTGAGAAAAAAATCAATATTAACAAACACATTACTATTTTTAATAATTTTACACAATGGAGAGTTTGGAGTCGAATAAGTGTGTCTAAATGGCAAAAAAATAATTCACTTGTCCTTAGAGACCTCTGGGGGACACTAATACCTATATTCTTGTTCGGAGATATCTGGACTTTGTTCTAAATTATTAAATATCTTATATAAAAAGAGTACATCAGTGGATTTTCTTCGACTAGTCAGGGACGCTAAATGAAAATGATTTCGGACCAGAGAAATATCGTTGTTGGGTATAATAAAAGTCTGTTTTACCGAAAGGTATTTGGTAAATTTACTCTGAATATTTTCCAACCTGTCAACATAGCTTTTTTGCTTGGAGCTCCAAACAATACTAGCAATGTGTAATTTACTTAGAACAAAGGAATTATATAGGCAAATTATTGGTTTAGTGTTATAAAATACATAGTTTACGTTTTCTAATAATGTAACCCAATATTTTCAAAGAATCGTTGACGACAGATTCAACGTGTTGGTCAAAGAGTAATTTAGAATCATAATATGTAACACCCAAATCCTTTATTTTACTAGTTTTTTTTATAGGTGTGTTATTTATAAGATAAGTTGTTATTAGTTGATTATGATTTGGAGAGAACGTAGTTGAGACACACTTAGACAGATTAAGAAAAAGGCCGTTTTCATCGCAATAATATGTGTTATTAATAATAATGAATATTAATTATATATTACAGATCTGTGGATGTTACAATAAAACCGTAAAAACAAAAAAAAATAACTTGTCGGACTTTTATTGTCTTTATTTTGTTACTTAACACAACGTTTTGGTTAGTGAGTGCCTTGTCCGCAATACGGCCAGCGGACGGTTAATTCGGTTATACGACGTTTCCTTTTAAACTTTTTGGTCGGTTTAACTGTCAGTCCACTTTGCTTAAATTGCATTAAGAATTATATAATTTTTCGTATATTTTAGCATTTGGAAAATAACGTGGTCGCATCTATTTATAATAAACCTTCTTCATACGGTGGGCCTTTTCTGTCTGTCTGTCTATCAAACCCGCTGTAGTGTTATATCAATTCCAAATTTGCTAAAACAGTGTTTTTTTTGGTATTAATCAGTTCCATTAGCAGCACAGTCTTGTTGAATAATGAAGTACTTTTAATATAGCCATTTTGTTAAGAAATAAATTGAATCTTCTCGATGTTACGCATTTTGTTCCCAGTAAAGCGCTTTCTCTACAGCGGCCCCAAAAACGAACTGTATCCGTTAGAACTTATAATCGCCACTCGCCTTAGTATTAGTTTTAACGTATTTGTTGGTCAGGTCACATCGTTGTTCGGAGTCTTCTAGCTGTCCTGTTTGAATTTGAATTTTATTAATCGTACCAATACCTGTTTCAATTAATTTATTTTTATTTAATAAATTCGTAAATGAAACAATATTAAGGTTTCAAATCTTCACAAAAATTACTTTATTTTTATATTAAAAATAAAAATAAAAACATGACATGTTTCGTAGCACTGCTACTTCGTCAGATGTCGAGATGGAAATGACAAACAAAGTTGTAGGTGTAGAGGCATTTACCTGCTAAATACTAATTAGTACTTAGCAGGTAAATGCCTCTACACCTACAACTTTGTTTGTCATTTCCATCTCGACATCTGACGAAGTAGCAGTACTAATTAGTATTTAGCAGGTAAAAGCCTCTACACCTACAACTTTGTTTGTCATTTCCATCTCGACATCTGACGAAGTAGCAGTGCTACGAAACATGTCATGTTTTTATTTTTATTTTTAATATAAAAATAAAGTAATTTTTGTGAAGATTTGAAACCTTAATGTTGTTTCATTTACGTATTTATTTAATATGGATCTTCATCAAGTAACGATCGAATCAATTACACATTTATTTTTATTTGTATTTCAGTTTATTAAAACTATGCATGTCAGATCAAGCAATAGAAAATTCTTACAACTGCCAGTCGGAACTAAGACAGTATATAAAACCAGATTATTCCCCCAATGGAACTTGATAATTACTGTGAGAATTCAGAGCAATAATGGCTATAAACCATTCTATGGTAACATTAAGAGCAGTAACCCCCTTTACCACAATGAAAATTGCCGAACGTTTTGCTGGTCAAACGAAAAGAAAAAATAAAAATTGATATTTAGAAAATAAATTCTACTTCAAATACCCCATCCAGAAAAGTAAATGACGATCGAAAATATTCCCAAAATTTTTTTTAGAAATTTTTTTTATTTTTAGTAATTTTGTAATATCTTAAACAATTCTTTATTGGTCAAAAGTAAAATGACTTTCCCGAGTGTAGAATATTGTACCAAACAATTTTTCTTAAAGCCATTTTTCAATATCGGCCTTACTTTTTCTCAAAAACTTTGGGCGCGTAAACCCACTTTACACGCTTAAATTCACTTTACGCGCTCAAAGTTTTTGAGAAAAAAGTAAGGCCGATATTGAAAAATGGCTTTAAGAAAAATTGTTTGGTACAACATTCTACACCCGGGAAAGTCATTTTGCCTTTGACCAATAAAGAATTGTTTAAAATATTACAAAATTACTAAAAATAAAAAAATTTTGGGAATATTTTCGATCGTCATTTACTTTTCTGGATGGGGTATTTAATGTAGAATTTATTTTCTTAATACCAATTTTTATTATTTATTTTCGTTTGACCAGCAAAATGTTCGGCAATTATCATTGTGGTAAAGGGGTTACTTCCTCTTAACTCCTATTTCTTTCCTATTGGCTAAATTACCGTGATATTACCACTATACGACGCGACGGTCTAGCAATTTTCGTTGTCTTACAGTAGGAAAGCGCGTTGCTGTCATATACAGGGTGTTCATTTGAAAACTTCCCACCTCGATTTTGAGGCTTTAAAATGAAAATGTGGAAAATCGCTCGGCTCCGTCAATTTTTATTTCGAGGGGGACATCTTTTGCGTATATTGTCAATCTTGTTACTTTAAGCCCCTAGGAGGGAGGGGGGTTAAGATCTAAATCTTAAATGGATACCCCTATTTTATATAATTTTTTTGGATTCTGCATAAAATTTTGAACATTTTTTAATAAAAGCATTATTAGTCTATACTTAACAGTTTCCGAGATATTGACTCTTGAAAGATTACATTTTAGAACTTTGACAGCGTCTAGCTTTCTAACTGTACGTCTTGGAGCAAAACGGCTTACATGTCCCTATCTTCGATTTTCATTATCTTTCCAATAGTGTGAACTTCCGGTCAAACCGGAAGTACTATATTTCTTACATCCGGTTTAACCGAAAGTTCACACTATTGGAAAGATAATAAAAATCGAAGATAGGGACATGTAAGCCGCTTTGCTCTAAGACGTACAGTGAGAAAGCTAGACGCTGTCAAAGTTCAAAAATGTCATTTTTCAAGAGTAAATATCTCGGAAACTGTTAAGTATAGACTAATAATGCTTTTATTAAAAAATGTTATTTATTAAATATATTTATTGTTAAAATTTTATGCAGAATCCAAAAAAATAATATAAAATAGGGGTATCCATTTAAGATTTAGATCTTACCCCCGTCCCTCCTAGGGGCTTGAAGTAACAAGATTGACAATATACGCAAAAGATGTCCCCCTCGAAATAAAAATCGACGGGTCCGAGCGATTTTCCACATTTTCATTTTAATGCAGGAAAATCGAGGTGGGAAGTTTTCAAATGAACACCCTGTATAGTATTAAACAGTTGTATAAAGAGTATATGAATTTTTTCTCAGTGTAGTAACACTATTATAGTCTTAAAAACTAAGAAGTGTTAGGTCGCATATTGTTTCGGTCTATACGTAGTACAAACACTGAAGATTTATGTTTTGTATGATTTTATTATTAAAGTTATAATTTACTATGTATTTTAAGATAATTTACACTTTAAGAGTCTTTTTTCTTGTCTCGTCTTGTCAGAGATTTTTCGCTGTCATGGTTGTTATGGTTTTTTTACAACAATTAAAAAGTAGTTAGGAGCGTTCAAACACGTTGTTAAGGTCGTCTAAACATACTGCCCGCCTTGAAATCCATACGGTTTCAAATTTTCATTGATCATCAATTGGTAAGATGCACAGCTTGACAACAGGTCGCTTGAAGATGGAGGTTGCAGTTTTAATGGTAGCAGCCCTAGCCACACCATCGACGCCAGGATGAACTTCGGTTACGACACCCAATTGCCATTTCAGTGGTGGTAGCCCATCTTCTTTTACTAGTACAACACAACCAGGTTTTAGTAAACTGGGAAAGTGTTGCTTCCATTTAGTTCGTTGTTGCAATTCAGAAATGTATTCTTTGGACCAACGTGCCCAAAAATGTTGAACCATTTTTTGCAGCCGTTTGAACCTTGAAAGTCGATTCTCAGGAATTTGGATGTAGTCATCGTCAGGGATAGTGGTAAGTCGTTGCCCAATCAAGAAGTGTGCGGGGGTTAAAGGTTGAGGATCTGAAGGATCATTGGATAAAGGAGATATAGGTCTCGAATTTAAAATAGCTTCGATTTGTGAGAGGACTGTATAAAATTCTTCAAAGGTAAGTGAATTTGTACCTATAACTCTTTTTAAGTGAAACTTTGTGGATTTTACTCCAGCTTCCCAGAGGCCTCCAAAATGTGGAGCTCGAGGTGGAATCAGGTGCCATTTAACACCGTCACAACTAAGTCGCGAATGAATTTCATCTTGATTTTTAAGCAAAAGCCTTTTAATTTCATTTTTTGCTCCAACCAAATTGGTTCCGTGATCTGAGTATATATCAGAACTTATTCCGCGTCTAGAAAAAAAATCGTTTTAACGCAGCAAAAAAAGCATTGGTGGACAAGTCTCCAACAAGCTCGAGATGTATAGCTCTCGTTGATAAGCATACAAAAAGACAGACCCATGCCTTTACTGATTTAAAATTCCGTGTTAGTCTATCCTTTAAGAATACCGGACCCATAAAATCAATACCAGTAAATAAAAAAGGTCTACTAGGTGTTACGCGGTGTTTTGGTAAATTACCCATAATATGTTGAATACCAGAAGCATCAAAACGAAAGCATTTTGTGCAAGATCTAACCACCTTTTTTACTAAGTTTCTGCCAGCAAGGGGCCAATAATGATCTCTTATAGAAGCTAGGAGATTTTGAGAACCTGCATGTAGTAGTCTAACATGCTCATATTGAGCAATTAACAAAGTTAACTTATGTTTTGCCGGCAGGATTGCAGGATGTTTTTTATGTTCTACAAATTCAGAATGCGTTAGCCTACCTCCTACTCTTAAAATTCCCTGACCGTCCATAAATGGATTCAGTCTTATTATTGAACTTTTATTTAAAACTTTATTTGTTTTTGTCAAACTGCGTATGTCTTCTTTAAATTCCTCATGTTGAGCCATTTTTATAAGCTGCAATAAACTATTATTTAATTCATTGCAAGAAAGAAAACCACTTTGTCTCATGCGTCTAGATATCTTACAGTTGTTTACAAACCTAAGACAATATGCCATAACCCTTTGCAATTTACTTAGAGAGGAGAATTTATTAAAAATATCACATTCATTTATGGTAGATATCAGAGTAGTTGACTTTGTTCGCACTTCAGGCAGCTGTGTAGTGTCAACTTTAACTGCAGTTATAGGCCATAACTTATTAGACATAGAAAGCCAATGGGGACCATGCCACCAAAGATCATTAGCAATAAGACTGCCTGGACTGAGACCTCGAGATAGGTGATCAGCAGGATTTTCATTAGTCCTAACATAATTCCACTCATCAGGTTTAGTGAGAGACTGTATTTGGGTAATCCTATTTGCAACAAATATTTTAAAATCTTGAGATTGAGATTTAATCCATGCTAATGCAATTGTAGAATCACACCAGTAATATGTTTTTTGAAATGAAATATTCAAGGAGTTTTTTACTTTATTAGCCAGCTCAGCCAGAAGAAGAGCACCACATAGTTCAAGCCGCGGAATAGTTACAACTTTTAGTGGAGCTACTCGTGTTTTAGCACAAAGTATACTAACATGACAGTCTCCTGCACTGTCAATGGAGCGGATATAAATACAAGCCCCGTATGCTACCTCACTAGCATCTGAGAAACCGTGAAGTTCAATAGAAATAGGGTTTTTTATAAGAATAGTCCTGGGAACCTTTAAATCATTCAAGTCGACCAATTGGTTGTATAGTGTTCTCCATTTGGTTAATACCTCCAGAGGTACAGATTCGTCCCAAGACAACTTAAGCTGCCAGAGCCTTTGAATAATAATTTTTGCTGTGATCACCACAGGAGCAATAAGACCTAAAGGATCAAAGATTTGTGCTATACATGACAAAATATTTCTTTTAGTTGCTGGGCCTTGCATGGTCATTTGAATTGAATATTTTAAAGTATCATTCTTTGTGTCCCAATAAAGACCTAAAGTTTTATTTTCAGCAGAGTCACAAAAATGAACCGACGTATTTTTAGCGCATTGATCACTTGATAAAACTGTTGGCTCATTTGAATACGTAAATCAAATCCTCCTGACAAAAGAATTTGAGTAATTTGCATTTTAATATTCTTGACCTCATCGATAGTACTGCCTCCAGTACAAAGATCGTCAACATAAAAATCTTTAGCAATTATTTGACTTATTACAGGATTAGATTGCTTACATTGCAGAGAAAGTTCCTTAAGACACCTTGTAGCCAAGTATGCCGCTGGACCAGTGCCATAAGTAAGAGTGTTTAACTGATAAGTTTTTATTTCACAGGAAGGATCAGAGCGCCATAATATCAGCTGAAGACTGCGCTGAGTTTTGTCTACAAAAACTTGCCGATACATCTTGGCAATGTCGCCTGTGAGAAGAATATTATGCTGTCTTGCTCGCAAAACAATGGAAAATAGGTCTTCCTGTACTGTGGGTCCTACGAGAAGAATATCATTTAATGAGTAGCCACTGGAAGATTTACTTGACCCGTCAAATACAACGCGCAACTTTGTAGTTGTACTGAAATTATTTAATACGCAATGATGTGGAAGATAAAACGAATCAGTATTTTTAAGTATATCTGCATTAATTTGAGACATATGCCCAAGAGCCTCATATTCCTCAAGAAACCTACTATATTCAATTTTAAGATCATTATTTTTGTTAAGTTTTTTCTCTAGATTTAAAAATCGCCTTTTAGCTATTTCTCTAGACTCGCCTAATACTGAAGTAGGTTGCCTTAAAGGTAGAGACACTACAAAGTGACCTTCCAAGTTTTGTTTAGTAGTAGATTGAAAAAGGTTTTCACACAATTTATCTTCAATCGATAAAGCATTTTGAATATTCTTTTCCTCAATTTCCCAAAATTTAGTCAAACTGTTTTCAAGAGTTTGATTAATGCTTAAATTACATGTTATTTGAGAATTAGTTTGATTAGTATCTATGATTCCAGAAATTATCCATCCTAGCTGAGTTTTCTGAATAATTGGTAAGTTATCACCTAGTCTAATTTGACCCGTGCTAAGCAAATTCCAAAATTTGTCACAACCGATCAAAATATCGATGGGACCAGGTTCATAAAAACCGGGATCAGCTAGTATAATATTAGTGGGAATTTTAAGATGAGAAACGTCTATGGCCATACATGGTATTTTATTAGTTATTTTTGGTAAAATCAAACATTTTAAGTTTGTTTCATAAGAGCTTTGACGTGCTTGAATTGTAATATTAGTTTGCTTTAAGACCTTAGAATTAGTTTGTCCTATACCTGTCACAGAAATATTAGTGCTAGTAATAGCTAAACCCAGCTTATCACACATTCGTTGTGTAATAAAACTAGATTCACTGCCACTGTCCAACATAACTCTACACATATGACTATTACTGTCCTTATCAAGAACATTGACTATGGCGGTTGATAATAATACCTTTGGCACACTATTTGAAGAATGGTAAGAACTAACATTATCCTGAGCATTTAAAGTATTTTGTTTAATTTGGCCTGCATGCGGCATAGTAGGCCCAGGATTTTGTAAGTTGTCATTGACAGCATGATTATTTTGACTATTATTACCCTCAGATTGTCTATTAGTGGTAAAATTAATGTGCAATAAAGTATTATGCCTTTTTGAGCATTTTCTGCAAGGTTGAGAACGGCACTGTTCAGTAGGGTGGTTATTTCTTAGGCAGTTTAAGCACCATTTTCGTTTTTTAGCTTCAGTTATTCTTTTATTAACATCGAAATTAAGAAAAGTCCTACAATTATAAACAGTGTGATCTTTGCTACACAAAGAACATATCGGTGTATGTGTGTGTGTTGCCGAGAAAGTATGCCTTCGATTACCTTTTTGATTATTATTTATTTGCAAAGTTTCTAACACTCTACATTTTTCATGTAAAAAGTCTGTAAATATTTTAAGCGTAACAGAATCATGCTTGCCATATTCACTTTCCCACTCTCTACGAGTAGAATTATCCAATTTTAAGGATATCATATGTATAATCAGCGCATCCCAGGAATCTACTGGTAGCTTTAATAGATGCAGAGCTCTAAGATGACGATTAAGGCCATCCAAAAGGTTCCGTAAACTAGTATGACACTCGACTTTTACGTAATCAAGATCAAAAAGTGCTTTAATATGATTTCTGATTAAAATTTGTGTATTTTCATATCTTTTAACCAGTAAATTCCAGGCTATAGCGTAATTAGCAGCAGAGCTTTCCAAAGATTTTAATAAGTCTGCAGCAGGACCTTTTAAAGATAAGCGAAGGTAATGAAATTTTTGAACCTCTGGTATTGAGTCATTATCATGTATAAGAGAATGAAAAGTGTCTTTAAAAAATAACCATTGGTCATAGGCACCATCAAAATTAGGTAAAGGTATGGGAGGAAGCTTCACGTTAGGTTTAGATTGAATATTTTGACTTTTATTAGAGCTTGATGCCAAGGTTTGATTATCAAAATCATCCCCAGGAATTTGCCCCATTTCTGGCGATGTTAAAGCTTTGTCCTCTAGAGCAGTTTTTGCCTTAGACATATATTTAAAATAAGTATCTTCGAATTCATTAGTTTCCGCTTCAAATACGTCATCAGCTATGTCGGTGTTAAGATTTTGAATATTATTTTGAACTTCATAAAATTTATCTAAGCAAGGCTCTATAACTGAAATACGCATTTCAAGATCTTTCAGCTGTAGATCCTTTCCATCCGAGCTACCCTGTATCACGTTTTTAAACCGCGTTAATCTAGCTTTGAGATTCTTTTTTTCATTTTTAAGCATATTTATAGTTGCAATTTCCTGATTCTCAGACATTGCTTTGGTTTATTTTTAATTTTTTCAGATAAAAATAAATTTTTAATGAAAAAAGCGTATCTATATTTTAAGATAAATCCTATTTAAACCACACGTTTGAAGCCAGTTTAAATTAGAAAAATATATTAGGAATAAGGATAGGATTTGGGAAAAAGAAGTGATTGGAACGCACTGACCTTGATTCCAAGTTTTATTGCTTCTATATCCACTATCGCTGCGTCGCGTCGCCTCTACGGGAATTATCAAATTGCCTTCGTAGAAAACCGGACAAATTGTGAAGTTTTGAATCAGCGTTTTCTTGAGTTATCCAGCGAAGAAGTACCATGTGTTTCGGTCTATACGTAGTACAAACACTGAAGATTTATGTTTTGTATGATTTTATTATTAAAGTTATAATTTACTATGTATTTTAAGATAATTTACACTTTAAGAGTCTTTTTTCTTGTCTCGTCTTGTCAGAGATTTTTCGCTGTCATGGTTGTTATGGTTTTTTTACAACAATTAAAAAGTAGTTAGGAGCGTTCAAACACGTTGTTAAGGTCGTCTAAACACATATAAATCATAAAAAATTCCACGTATCATCAGTAAAAGACGTAAGACAGTTTGGGATCCTCTGTAGTGTTGCCGCCGAGACGAGATATTCTCGTCTCTCGTCTCGTCTGGCCCTCTCTCGACGAGACGAGAGAGATATTTTCTCTCGAATAAAGCTCCGAGACGAGACGAGAGATTCTCTCTCGAGCAAAAACGTTACTTTTTTGAGCTTTTTTAAATGTTCTTAAATTCCTCTTTGCAAAAATATACATAACGTATAATATATTTGGACCAGCGGTTTTCGAGTTATTTAACTGCAAATAGGTTCATCTAGTTAGCCGTGCCTGGCCATTCAGAATAACATATTATTATGACGTTTTATCGCTGGATAAAATTATTTGCAGTCAAATAACTCGAAAACCGTCGGTCCAAATATGGACATTATATATTTTTGATAAGAGGAATTTAGGAAGATTTTAAAAATCTCATAATAGACGGGTGTCCCAAAAAAAATATTTTTTAAATATGCTGATTCTACATAAATTTATAATTACTTTTATTAAACGCATTAATAGTCTATAGTTAATAGTTTCCAAGATATTGACTTTTGAAAAATTATATTATTATATTTTTGAGTTTCGACAGCCTATAGCTTTCTAACAGTAAATCTTAGAGCAAGACGGCGCATATGTCTATATCTTCCATTTTAACTATCTTCCCAAAATCAATCAAACTTCCGGCTAAACCGGATGTAACTTGAAAGCAGGAAATATATTTCTTTCGGTTTAACCGGAAGGTGGTTTTTTTGGAAAGATAATTAAAAATGGACTCAAAAACTGGAAACTCAAAAATTACATTTTTTAAAAGTCAATGATCTTGGAAATGGAAATTTCTTACCGTGCTGGTGTTTTGGACCACCCTGTATAGACAAAAATAATTTTATAAGAGGCACCTCTTAACCCTTAATACGCTTCGTCAAACGTTTTTCGCTATCTTAGTGGTATAGGAGATATTGACCTTTGTCGCACTAATGGGCCACCCTGTAGTAAATACCAAGCAAAGTTTTAACGCAATTAGGTTAGGTTCTGTCATATATTGCACACAATTTATGTCAAATATGATAGAACCTAACCTAAACGCGTTAAAATTTTGCTTGGTTTTTACTATATTTGGTTTAAATCACGAAGATCCAGACGAGCCAGATGAGACGAGAGACCCATTTTATCTCGTCTCGCGGCAACACTAATCCTCTGACCTACAGAAATTAATAAACTGAAAATATTGATTAGGTTTACCTGTTATATAAACAATAACCAATTTTCATTTAAGCAACATTGAATACCTGTCAACTGCAAATGGTTATTGTTATTATATTGCATAATACCTTATTACTGTACTAATAATGATTATAACAGTGGGTATGCTAATGCCCATTATAAACGTTTGGCTGCACATGTTAGAGAAGCTGGGCTCAATTGGCATTAGGCGCTCGAACAGGATCTCGAATTAATCTAAGGATTTAGTCAGAGACAATTACATAACGTTAATCAATAATGGCTAATGGATTAATGTATTTTGTGGGACATAAAATAATGGCCGACCTGTCAGTTATAAAAAGACAATTTGGAATATTTTTAAAGAAGCTTTTTTTTATTAAATTGTTAGGGTATCTACACAGAAAAAACTTCCATTGATTAACAGAAAGATGATTTAATTTAAAAAAAGTGAAATAGTATAGATTCTTACTTCTTGTCCCGGTGTTATACCACAGTCCACTTAGATTTAGTTTATACACGTTTAGTAGTAGCGAACATAAGTATTGTGATCTAGAATTGGAATAGGTTTCTAAAGACTATTACAGATTATTTACCAGCAGGCATCATTTTTACAACGTAATTACTGTTACGGTTCAATACATCTTTTTCCACCAAAAACATCGAGACCCAGAGTTTTATAAATTGTTGTTTACTTTTGTTAGAAGATTACAAGAGAACCGAATGGAATGAGTATGACCTCTCTTTTCGCCTTCATTTAGACTAATGGTCCTCGGAAACACTTACGGTACGGTTAGGACTGTTAAGATCTTACTCAATTTAAGGTATTTAATTGCCACAACATTCATTAATGTACCTCTTTGCTATACAGAGGTAGTTCTAGTCATGGTGATGAAGTGGAAACATTATATTTCATCAAAACCAGGATGACGACGGGACAGGATCAGCTAGTCAGAAAGGTAAAGAAAGCTTTGGAAAACAAGGAAGTACTTCTCTAGGAGAATTTCTCAACATCAAATGTGCATTTGACAAAACCTTATTTACATTAGTAAATTGTATATTGTCTTTTAAACGTAACAAAGAGATGGTAAGTAACTATATAATGCTTTGTATTCTGACTCAAAAACAACATAGATAATTACTTCGTTAAAGTAAACACTCTCCCTTGATTACATCAGTTACATCAAAATCATCTATATAAACCGTAATTTCGGATCGAAACGTCCAAAACAGATTTTATTGATCAATAAATAAGTAGAACTGCCTTTCACCGCTATTTTGTTTCAGTTTTCCAACTTAACTAACATTTACAAAGTTTAACTTTGCCTATAGAAAAGTTAAGTAACAATTTTCTCTGGCTATTATTGCTCTATTTCAGTTGTTTTATGTTCCGATAGATTGCCAATGTAATATTATATAATATGTAGAAATTTGTATTACGGCCTGTATTTATGACAAAAATACTGATGTCGGTGAATTTACGATAATTATACAGGTTGGAATTTTTAACGGGAATAAATTCAGTATTAGGAAGTGACTTTATTTGCTGAAAAAATACAGAACTAGGGCTGCGTTTATTATAAGTTTGGCATACTTTTTTCGTGTCATCATCATCTACCCATTTTTTGGGGATATAGATGTCTTATAGCTCTTTTTTGTAGTAGAATAATCTGTTATCTATTTGCGCAGTTTGCCCACAATTTAACAACTTGCGCAATATGGAAATTAAAAAGACCGAAGTAAAGCGATTTTTAAACGCCAAAAATCACATAATAAACGCAAATTTCTAAGAAGAAATACCCCACTGCACTAAGGAAATTATGCTCTAATACAACATGTTTGCTAAGACATAATTTGTATTGATAGCTTATTTTTTATTAACCCATCTTAACATAGTATAAAACAAAGTCGCTGTCGCCCGTCTGTCCCTATATGTGCTTAAATCTTTAAAACTACGCAACGGATTTTGAAGCGGTTTTTTTAATAGATAGGGTGATTCAAGAGGAAGGTTTTTATGTATAATACATGCATAATATTGTAGAGAAACACTGATAAATTTAGAGGTTTGTTCTGGGTTTGTATTTATAAATATTGACGTGATGGTGAACTCGCCTTGAGAAAGCGCTGCAACGCATGCCGTGTCCCAAATTCGAGCCTCATCATGGGGATCTCGGAAACTATAAGAGATACAGCATCGGTTAAATTGTGGCAACGTTGCGCAATTTCATACTGAGCAATATCGCAAAAAAATATCTAAGCTATCTTTTTTAGTTTTTGAAATTTTTGCAAAAAACTAAAATTTTGAGTTTTGGTTTTTTTAAATTGCTCGACTTATTTTATCCGCTACAGAAAAACAAGCACAACATTGTTAAGGCAACTTTTTACGCTCCATATTGTGACGTTTTTAGAATTTCGTTACGTTTTGTTTTTGTGGAACTATTATCAACTTTAATTTTTTAAATACGGACCTGCATTTTTTATTTTATTTTTTGATAGCCCTTTGAGCCCTGAATTCAACCATGTACCACACTTAATTATATTTAGACGTTTTCATGTCATTATTACATCTTCAGGAATGTGATAATTATTTTTAAATACGGCCCTGGTGTATATTTGACTCTTGGTTTATTAAAACTACCATACTGGGCTAAATTAGTATCAAGCGTAGCAAAATAACTATAATGAGGCTGCAAGCGTTCAGGATAGTCCTGTAAATAACGGTCACAAGAAATTTGTGAATTCCTATTGGAAGAATAATAAACTCGTAACATGTCGCGCTTTTCTAAAGCAGAAAACATAATTTTGCTGAAATATTCAGTATAAATGGTGACTGCAGTTGTCAAGATAATTAAGGTGGAAGTATCAACATGCTTGCCAACCTATAACCTATTTCGCGTATATTTATTTAATTTTTCTAGCATCTACACAAAATTAAAATAAAATCATTATCGTCTTCATATTTTATAAATTAAAATAAAATCATTATCGTCTTCATATTTTATAGGTAATAATTGACATATTATTAAATAATTATCAAGGAATTTCATTAAATATTTTAGGAGAATTTTATAGCGAAAAATGTCGGGTAAGATTTTTTTTAACATTATTATGTTATTCTTCTTTCACTATACAATTCTCCCAAAATTAGCAATGGAATAAATTTATATTTTTGTATTATGTCAGCTATTACCTAAATATTGTACCGACGATATTGATTTTATTTAAATGTTAGTTAATCAAATAATAAACTTAAAAAAGCAACGCGAAATAGGTTATAGGTAGGCAATAGATGAAATGACGTTGAGAATTCCACCTTAAGCCAAACAATCAAGTAAAAGTTCTTGTCATAGCAACCTTTGTTTTGTTTGGTTTTATTTTTACTTTGTTACAATTTATATAAAAACTTAAATAAAGTAAATTATTTGTATTATAATTTTCCGGATCCATTTACATGTTGTATGTGGTAAAAAGATTAAGTAACTAACACCAGGACCGTATTTAAAAATAATTATCACATTCCTGAAGATGTAATAATGACATCAAAACGTCTAAATACAATTAAGTGTGGTACATGGTTTAATTCCGAGCTTAAAGGGCTATCAAAAAATAAAATACAAAATGCAGGTCCGTATTAAAAAATTAAAGTTGATAATAGTTCCATAGAAACGAAACGTTGTAACGAAATTCTAAAAACGTCACAATATGGAGCGTAAAAAGTTGCCTTAACAATGTTGTGCTTGATTTTCTGTGGCGGATAAAATAAGTCAAGCAGTTTAAAAAAACAAAAACTCAAAATTTTAGTTTTTTGCAAAAATTTCAAAAACTAAAAAAGATAGCTCAGATATTTTTTTGCGATATTGCTCAGTACGAAATTGCGCAACTTTGCCACAATTTAACCGATGTTGTATCTCCTATAGTTTCCGAGATCCCCATGATGAGGCTCGAATTTGGGACACGCTGTACACGCTAGTATTAAATAAATTATTAATTCCCGATTTGCTAGAACAGTGTTGTTATTGGTAGTTATCTGCAGTTCCATTAGCAGCACAGTCTTATTGAATAATGAACTACTTTTAATACAGCAATTTTGTTAAGAAATATTTTGTATCTTCTCAATGCGACGCATTTTGTTCCCAGTAAAGCGCTTTCTCTACAATTAAGAACAGCGTCCCCAAAAACAAATTGTATCCATTAGAACCTATAATCAACAAGACGTTGGTGGGGGTACGTAGCGATCGGCTATCGCCGCGCTCCGTATTATTAGTTTTACCGTATTTGTTGCGCAGGTCACATCGTTGTTCAGAGTCTTCCAGCTATTCTGTCTGAATTTGAACTTTATTGATCGTACCAATACCTGTTTCAATTAATTTATTTTTACTTTGTATTTAAGTTTTTTTTAAAACTTTGCGTATAAAGCAATAGAATATTTTTATTTCGCACGACCCATTCACTGGCCGACAAAAAATTTTTTTTTTGTTGTAACACAAAGCTAAATAGCATCTTGTGGTAGAATGGACCTATCCAAATACGAAAATGAGAAAAAAAAAGTTGTAACACGTAACGTTTTCTTGTTACATTTATAGAATCACATTTAATGTTACAATATTTAATATCTATTGAAAAAATAATTTAAGAATTTTCTAACTGTGTATATCGACTATATTTAAATTTTTACACCTACTAAACATACCTTACATCTAAGAAAAGCACAAACATTACAAATATTAACTGAACACACTAATTAAATTTTCTTTTTTCTTTTTATGAGGGGTCATATCTTCTCTTTTCAAAAACCAACAGGAATTACCCATCATGGCTGGATCCCATCGTCCTTGATAGCGAATTTCCATTGTCCTGATATCCTGGTGGAACCTTTTACCCTGCTCGTCACTGACAGCTCCCAAATTTTCAGGAAAAAATGACAGATGGGAATGGAGGAAGTAAATTTTTAATGACATTCGGGCACCAAGCGATTTGTAGGAATCTAAAAGTTCATCAACTAACTGTTGATAGTTTGCATCCATATTGTTGCCCAAAAATCCCCTTACTATACTAACAAATGAGTTCCATGCTCTGAGTTCCTGCCTGGTAAGCTTCTCTGTAAAGTTGACATAGTCCAGCAATTTTCTGATTTGTGGCCCAATAAAATACCTTCCTTTAATTTGGCATCACTTAACTGGGGAAAGACTTGTCTTAGGTATTTGAATCCATCACCGTCTTTATTCACAGCTTTCACAAAGTTTTTCATCAGCTCAAGTTTAATGTGAAGAGGAGGCAGAAGGACTTTTTTGGGGTCTACAAGAAGTGCAAACTTAACATTTTGAGATCCCGGCTGAAATTCACTTCTTTGTGGCCAATCTTTTATTACATAATGTCCCACTAACCTGTCCCACAAACAAAGAAAACAGCAATATTTTGTAAATCCTCCCTGAAGTCCTACTAAAATTCCTACGGTTCAGGTAATTTTTCTGTTATAAAATGCATCCATTTTTACCGCCCCTAATTAAATTGACTACCTGCTAATGTAAAATGGTCTTATTAAGCTATTGAAAAATGGTACGTATTGGGGCTTTCCCAATATTTTTTCTATTATTAGAAGGGTATTTTCATTATAAAAATAAAGAGCTGACCTGTGTTAGAAAAATCTTGTCGGCCAGTGATTAGTATTGGACTTTGTAATCTATGGACGAATTTTAAATATCAGTAAATCATGTTGCATAATAGATAATCATATGCAATGTTAATCGACAAAAACAATATCACACTAAAAGCTATTTAAATTTTTGAGAACTACAGTACTGATTTGTAGTGTATATGTTTTATTAACCGTAGCAAGCAAATATTATTATGATTAATGTCACGTCTCATTACAACTGCCAGTCGGAACTAATACAGTATATAAAACCAGATTACACTCCCACTGGAACTTGATAATTACTGTGAGTATTCATAGCGATAATGGCTATAAACTATTATATGGTAGCAATAACTCCTATTTCCTATTGGCTAAATTACCGTGATATTGTCACTAAACAACGGTCTAGCAATTTTCGTTGTCTTACAGTAGGAAAGCGCGTTGCTGTCACATATAGTATTAAACAGTTGTGTCAAGAGTATGTGAATTCTCTTGAATTCTTCTTCGTATGGGCCTCTCGGGATCATCTAGTGGGATACCAAGTAACTTACATTTAGTAATCAACCTAAATTTATTGAACAAATAATACTAAAACAACACAAAAGTCGTCGTCTCGTCAAATCACTATTTATTCAAACAGGTGACATATATTTCGCCCTATAATATGGGCATCATCAGACCTAAAAAGTGTTTAACATAAAATATTGAATAGAAAAAGATCCTAAATTTTTCTTACCTAATATTTAAACACAAAATTAAATTTTCCCTCTCATTTCACCACTTTTACATACGACAAAGTTTAGTGAAACTTAAGATTTTTCACTACTTTTATACCTAAATGATTTTCACAAAGTCTGTTAATACTCTCTAATTTTTCTTTCGCTCTCCTCATTTTTCTGCCCAAGACAGGGCCTTTGCACTAGCTCTTTACTTTCTAGTATGCTGAATGAAGTCTTGTCGGTCTTCTGACTATTCATTTTTTACTCCTTGTGTACACCATTAAAAGGTCCATTACGGTTCAATTCCACTTATTATTTTCTCTATTGCAAACAACATCGGCATTGTACTATTTACTTTGTTTTCCTGATGATGAGTATTTCTACACTCGAAACATGTCGAATTATTGTAGGTTCGCCTAGCTATTTCTTTTCTTTCTAATAAACTTGTGGAGAAAGACTTTGAGCTTTTCTTTTTTCTATACATTTAACTCCACTTTGAGTATGAACTACTTCTTCAAAACAAAATTAAAAGTTAATAAATAATTAAAAACATTAAAAAAGTAACAATAACCAATAAGTTTACGGTAATGCCAGGGACTTGGTGGTAACTCGGTGGACCTACCGTAAACTCTTTGGTTATTGTTACTTTTTTAATTGTAATGTTGATAATGTTGTTAATTAGTATTAACGTTTAATTTTGTGTAAATGTTAAGTAAGAAAAATTTAGGTTTTTTTTTTATTGAATGTTGTGTTAAACACCTTTTAGGTCTGACGATGCCCATATTATAGGGCGAAACATATTATGTCACCTTTTTGATTAAATATAGGGATTTGACGAAACGACGACTTTGTGTTGTTTTAGTTTTATTTGTTTAATAGAAACGGGTCTCTTGGTGAATGGACTACTTCTTTGGACTACTTCTTTGAATTAAATTAAGTGTTTTTAATTAATAATCAATTACTCGAGACAACACATATGAAAGACACGAGCCACCACTGTTTTATACTTACTTAAATAATTGTTGCTATGTCAAAAAGCCAAGCAATCATGCATGATAGTCGGGGCACGAGTTTTAAATTAAAGTTATATTACAGCTCTCATACCTTATATATATAATATTGCTCCGCTTTTAATTTAGCTTTTCCAACATTCTACTAATAAAAAAATTCTGTACAACGTTCACGTTTATAACGACCGACAGAGATAAGCAGGAAAATATTTTTATATTTAATATGGTCTGAGTATTGCAGCGGCAGATTGCCAGTTGCACATAAATATTGTTGCGTGACCTCTGTTTTGTGTCCTCCGTTGATTGGACTTCTTGTTTATTATGATATTAAAAGGGCAAAGATGTACTTACTTTAATTATATTTTTCTATTTGACCGTATTGCGTGCCTAATGATCGTATTTAAACTGCTCGATAAAAAGAAGAAGATACCTTTGTACTGTTCTTTGTGCATCGCCCAATAAACACAACTCTTTTCTTGGTAAGATGTCATAGGGAGCAAGTAGACCAGTGCGACCCTGTTTTTATCCCCATTTTAAGTCTGGGTAATGTCAGCTTTGGCCTAGATATGTTGATGATACCTTTATTATCTGGACAGACAGCAACGAAGAGTTGATACGGTTTTTGGAACATATTAAAGTATAAGGCAATTCATTAAATTTACCATGGAAACAGAAAAACATTTCATTCTACTCTCTCTTTTTCTCGATGTTCTCGTCAAACGAAGTGCTAAAACATAAAAACTTCAGTGTACAGGAAACACACTCACACGGGGGCAATATACCTTAATCACGGATCGAATTATTCAAACTCCATAAAACAGGGCATAATTCAAACTCTTTATCACAGAGCATCTAATATTTGCAACAATCCGGAGGACCTTAATATTGAAATTTCAAACATCAAAAAAGATTTAAAACAGAATTGTTACCCTGAAACCTTTGTAACTAATACCATCTCAAAACTTAAAAATCGCGAAGTAAAAACTAATAGAGAAACAAAAGAGGAGCAATCATTTCTTACGACACCTTATGGCAAGGGGATTTCTGAAAAGATTAGAAGGATAACCAAAAACTATAATATCAAACCAGCCTTCAAATCCGGAAATACGCTTAGTACAAACCCCTCCTTTTAAATAGTTTCTAGTGTCGTTTTATTGTACTTGTAGTTTAACATTGCATATGATTATCTATTATGCAACAGGGTTCACTGAGATGGTAAAATTCGTCCATAGATTATAAAGTCCAATATTAATGATGGGTTGTGCCAAATAAGAATCTTCTATTGCTTTATCTGACATGCAAAGTTAAAAAAAACTTAAATAAGGGGGTGATAATTCATTTAGACCTTTTTTTTTTAATTCTAAATAAAACACATAAAATGGAATTGAATGGTGGAATCTTTATTATGAGTTGAAAGAACAATCTTTGACATTTATTTTTTGAAAATAATTCTATTTAAATTCTGTCCGCGACTACGCCGTGCGTGGTCCATTCGGAAGGTCAAATTTTCGATCACGCTTTCTAGCATGGCGACCGGTATCTGCCGAATTACGCGAGTAATGTTGGCTTTTAAGTTCTGAATCGTAGCTGGCTTATCGACAAAGACTTTTGATTTGACATAACCCATAAAGAAAAAAGTCCAAGGGTGTGATATCACACGATTTAGGTGGCCAATTGAAAGATCCAAAACGCGAAATTATCTGCTCACCAAACTCATTTCTCAATAATATTGTTTCGCGCGCGTCTGAAACATACTCAAAGAGGTGAAACTTCGAGATCAGGTATAGCGGAACTATGGACCAACCATCATAATATACGGTGGTCAGAAGCCAAGATTTTGGACACGGAACAGCACTGGAGAAAACGAAAATTTAAAGAAGCAGCTTTTATGAATCAAAATACCCATACATTTGGTAAACCAAGTATAGATATCCCCAATATCTGGAAGCCTCTTCTTGTCCAAAAACAACAGCTCAAACTTCACACTCCAATAAGCACGTAGGCGGAGTCATCAAGCTTCATTGCACATGGATAGTATTCAAGAGAGTAGCCTTAGAATTATAATTAAGTTTACACTTGAAAACGGTTAGAGATACTAACTAATATAGAAAATAAAGATAATGGAAGTGCGACAAGATAATTTTTTTTAATGATAAGAGAGACAGAAAAGGTCCGCCGTAAGAAGAAGGTGTATTATAAATAGATGCGACCAAGTTATATTCCAATTGCTAGTATACGAAAAATTAGATAATTCTTAATGCAATTTAAGCAAAGTGGACTGACAGTTAAACCGACCAAAAAGTTTAAAAGGAAATGTCGTATAACCGAATTAACCGTCCGCTGGCCGTATGGCGGACAAGGCACTCAGCGGCTGCCAGTTTGCAGTTTTCTTAATCAAGTTTGTTACTTTCAGAGGCTGAATTTATAGGATTCGTCTTTCGAGGTCCGTGTTGCGGTGGCCACCGACCGTGATAATTTGTCGGGGAGCTTCCGCAATTTACTACCAATTTTGTTTCAGCATGCAGAAAATTTTATTAAATTTTTTTTGTAATAATTCAACTGACAAAATAGTATATTACGATTGTGAAGCATGAGCACGTGTTATCTCTTTTGAAGCACAAACACTTACACCTACACAAACACCTTCACAGTAAGCTGCAAATAAATAAACAAGTACTGTGCGAGCAAAAATTATTTGCATCAACGACGAACTGTTTTACCTCAAACCACTCGAAGTTGGTTTTTCGCCTATACTGACGTCAAACGACGATTCCGAAGAGTTTTAAGTACAAGAAATCGGTCATCAATACCTTTAGTTTCGTCGTTTCCTAAATTATTGACATCGTCAAAATCATTTTGCATTTGGGTGAGAACAAATGCACGGATTGACATGAACCAAAATCCAAAATGCAAAGAATATTTGCGGCTTAATAAAAACTAATATTTTGAAGTAATTTTGCATCCTAATTATTCCACAGGGTGTTTTGACACTAGGCAAAAAAACAACTTTTTAATTATCCTTGTATAGTATGTCAAGAAACCAATTTCTCTCAATAGAAAAGGAGATTCCACACGATATACACACCTAAGAAAAATTTAATAAATTATATGGTCGAAGGCAGTCGAGAGAGTTTCATAGTCTCCGTAAGACGGCTGGTATTCGAGAGGTTCTGAGTTCGATTCTCAGCAAAGACATAACCCTTTCTTAATTTAAAAAGACTTTGCACGCCGCTTAACATTTTTCAGTTACTTATTTAATACAGAAAACCTACTTTGAAACTAACTAAGAATATTCCTGAGATTGATTATATGGGCTGTATATCTGGGGTAGACTTCAAGATATAATTATGAGGCAGATAGATTTATTCTCCGAATTAACTACGTCTGCAACAATTATACTTGAGCTTGTAGGGCCTCTACGTTTACTTGTCAAGAATATGTATATGTCGCGCCCATTATGAAATAGCGAGCTCAATTCTGTATAGAGTAGTAAAAGTAAGCGCAATGCTCATATCCCGTTAAAAACCACATTGTAAATTATCCCAAGGATATCCTTGGGATGGATTATGTTGGGTATATCTGGGATGGACCTGACACTAAGGCCTATTGTTCTACTCTCATAAGCAAAATACTAACCCTTTATGTAATTTACATTAGAGTGAACAATAAATGTATTATTATTATTATTATTATTATTATTATTATTATTATTATTATTATTATTATTATTATTATTATTATTATTATTATTATTATTATTATTATTATTATTATTATTATTATTATTATTATTATTATTATTATTATTATTATTATTATTATTATTATTATTATTATTATTATTATTATTATTATTATTATTATTATTATTATTATATAATTATGAGACAGATAGCTTTATTCACCGAATTGAATGCTGCAACAATTATTATACTTGAGCGTGGGATGCCTTTATAATCATGTAAACGTTCGATGAACGTTTACTTGTCAAGAATCTGTTTCTCTAAATAGAGTAGCAGAGGCAGAGAGCAAGAGCAGTGCCTATATATAGCTCTCATATCCTTTAAAAATATTACATTGTAAATTGTCCTAAGTAATTCTTGGGACAGATTATGTGGGCTATGTATGGGATAGACCTCAAAGTTCAATTATAAGGCTAATAACTTTATTCGCCGAATTGACTAATGCTGCAACAATTATACTTGAGCGCGGGGGGTGCCTTTATAGTCATGTAAACTTTCGCTCAGGTTTACTTGTCAAGAATATAAATATGCCGCCCCATTATAAAATTGCGACTTCGAATATATTGCTCTGTATAAAGTAGCAGGAGCTGTGTATTAGCTCTCATATCCCTACAATGTAAAATTTTAAGGGTTAAGAAATGCTTACCCGGTCCCGTCCGATGTCGTGCAAATCGTGATTATAAATTACACGGTGCACACACACAAGTAATTGCATATTAATGCCGTGGCCGCAGGAACAGTGGTCTAGAGCTGAGTGCATTTTCCGATAGAGCGGATAATCCTGCGACCGGTAGCCGGGCAGTAATTAATTCATAGCCTGCTTGTCGCCCTTTACAATGATATGAATATTGGAAGGTGTCCAAGTTATACAGTGCGATGAAGATGGGAGATTTTTATGGCACTTCTGCTAACGATATACTCGCAGTGCAGTGGTGGATTTCGTGAGGGGACTCCGCGGAGAGACGCAAACAAAATATTAATTAATTGCTAATACAAGGCCCTTGACATAGGTACGTATTCGCTAAAAATGTTTAGGGGTCTCCTACACTTCATAAGACATATAAAATCCAATGTTTGCGATCACTGATAAAAACGAATGTAATTTTACACATTATTTTACATACTTGCTACAGTGTTTTTACAAGATAGATGTAAATCCAACACAAAAACATATTTGATATGGTATATTTACATTTGAAGGTGAACTTTTTCATATTCAGTTGTAATTTTTCAATGTAAGCGTAAATTTGTCCATAAAAAATGTATTAACACATTTTACTATGCATTAATACATTGAACTTTGTATTAATACATCTTAGTATGTATTAATACATTTTACTACGTAAAATTACATAACTAATATATTTATTTTATTGGCTAAACGCAGCCGCACGCGTGACAAACTTCGCGGCGCCGGCGCCGCCGTTCTATCTCAAGTCACCATTTTCTTGTTTACTCTGCACACGTGCGGTTAAAAGTGTTCGCCTAGAGTCTAGAGAGTCTACACGGAAAAAGTGTTTATTTAATGGTTTTTGTGCAAAAATAAAGAAAATAGGTAAGCAGTTAACAATGTACGCATGCAGATTTTGTAGTAGTAGTAGTATCTAAGGCTTTTCAGAAAATTAAAATATATTAAAAACATTTGTATTATCATCGCACTCAAGGTGTACAGCGCCAAATATTTTTTTGCCACCGTATTGGTTAATATGCAATATATTTGAAAGCTTTTTATGTAAAAGTACATATAACAAATTAGGCACCAGTAGTAAAAATACATTCACAATTATGCAACATTTACATTGTAGTTTTAAAAAAAAAACATGGTAGTAAAACACATTCCGTTATAGTAAGAATACGTACTGTAAATACAATCTAAATTTACATTGTAGAATTACAATTAGATACGAAATTTTACGTTTCAGTAAGTAAGTTTACATTGCGATTATTTACATGAAAAATGTAAAAGCACACTGAAAGTGTAATATTACATATGAAATGTATTTTTACCATCACTGAACGTGGCATCAAAATAACCAACAGTTCAGTGTGTAAATTTACATTTTCTTTTTATCAGTGATACAAAAAGACAAACAATTTAGTCAATGCTTTGATTTGCAGTAGAATAAAATTTTTCCGCGCCATAGGCGTATAAACCTTCAGACCACTCGATTAGTTTTCCGCTCTGCATGCTTAATGCGTCCTTTGCTTCGTACTTCACCTAGCCTAGATACCGGTGTATCTAGGTTAGATTTTGTCTTCTAGCTACTTAACGATAATACAGCTTACTGTGAGGGTGTTTGTGTATGTGTGTGGTTTTGGTGTCCCTAGTGTAGGTATGTGGTTGTGCTTCAAAAGACGGCCGTAACGTCAAAAAAAATTTTCAATAAAAGTTAGTGACAAATAACAAAGTATCCGTTTTGTTTCATTTTACATACAGTGATGGGCTAAAATATGGAACAAATTCATTTAAAAATCAGGTATTCATTTTTTGAAAAAACGCTCGGACACGTCGATTATAATTCTTTCTTCCGGATTTTTTGCCTCAAAAAGAAATTAAACCGGGTGTGTCAAAAAGTAGATGTAGCAAATTTTTTTTGTTTTTTTAATAAAACCCCCCTATTTTTACTTATTACCCTAATGCTATGTCAAATTCTGCGCATAATTCATGTAGCATACTCTATCCTTATCTCTAACGGTTTTAGAGAAAAATTACATAAAAAAAAATTCTTTAAGAAAAGGTACATGTACCTACTTAAAGGTAAACAAGTAAATTTAAATGAATTGTTACTACGATAGCAAGTCATGTGTCAATCAAAAATTAGTTTAGGTATAATTTTGAAAAACGGTGATCATGGTGCATTTAAATGAAACACAAAGAATCGAAATTTTAATTGGATGTGGAGACAAAACAAGAAGTCAAGAAGAAGTTTGTAACTTGTTTAACGCTAAGTATCCAGAACGGCCGATTACAAGATCTACAGTAAGTAAAATTGAGAAGAAATTCAGGAAAACAGGGAATGTAAAGGATCGTCTACGGCCAGGTCGTCCAAAAATTAGTGAAAACTCACAATTGAACATTTTGTTAGAGGTTGAAGATAATCCTCATAGTGCATCCACTGAAGTAGCCCTTAATAATGATGTTAGCCGACGATCTGTGTTGCGGGTATTGAAACAAGAAAAGTACCATCCGTACAAAATTAGGTTGCTGCACGAGCTAAACGAAGATGATCCCGACCGCCGACTACAGTTTTGTGAAACTATGATGGAAATTTGCAACTTAAATCTATTTTTCCATCGCAACATACTTTTTAGCGATGAAGCCACGTTTTGTTTGAATGGTTCGGTAAACAGACAAAATTTTCGGTATTGGAGTACAAATAATCCCCATTGGATGAGAGAACAGCACACGCAATACCCACAAAAAGTAAATGTTTGGGCAGGGATATTAAATGATAGAATTATTGGACCTTTTTTCTTCGATGGAAATCTTACAGGAGACCGGTATTTACAATTTCTTCAAAATTAATTAATCCCCACACTAGCAGCGGATTTTCCAAATCCGAATCAGCCTCATCTACCAGAAGCGTCTACTTGGTTTCAGCAGGATGGTGCTCCGCCTCATTTTGCTCGACAAGTACGAGAGTATTTGAATACTGTATTTCCCGAACGATGGATAGGTAGAAGAGGACCCATAGAATGGCCTGCAAGATCTCCCGATCTTACACCCATACATTTCTTTCTTTGGGGTTATTTGAAATCAAAAGTGTATAAGGATAAACCACAAAATTAGATATGAAATTAGGCAAATTAATGAAAATACTGTAAATAATGTTTTAGAAGGGTTTTTAGGTAGATTAGCATATTGTCAAGAAGTTAATGGTTTGCATTTTCAACACTTAATAAACTAATTTTTTAACCTTTTTTTAAAGAATTTTTTTTATGATGTAATTTTTCTCTAAAACCGTTAGAGAGGTAATAAGTAAAAATAGGGGGGTTCTATTTAAAAAAACAAAAATAATTTTGCTACATCTACTTTTTGACACACCCGGTATAATTTCTTTTTGAGGCAAAAAATCCGGAAGAAAGAATTATAATCGACGTGTCCGAGCGTTTTTTCAAAAAATGAATACCTGATTTTTAAATGAATATGTTCCATATTTTAGCCCATCACTGTAGTTATGTATTGTCACAAAGTAACGGACGAGTCAATTAATTCTTTAAAATAATATTTGTTAGCTGATATTTGAACGTAAAATTTCTTAACAGTAAATTTAATTAATTTAAGGTAAAGAAATCGTTTTCTCAGTGTACATACTACAGATTTTGCAGTTAAAGATAAATTCTATAGTTTTGCAATCAATTCTTTTTATTTTTAAAAATTTATTTCTTCAGATTTCATTAACACAATCTGTATATACTTATATCTGTAGTGCCCCACCCCCCCTTAACATATTTTTTCAAACGTTAGTTGTCATGCCAATAAGCTTAGTTCGCCCTTGACTTAATAACCCCCCCCCCCCCCCCCCCGTAGAGGTATATATTTTATTACGTGCGTGAGAACAATATATCAAATAAAATATCCACATAGGTATGGCAAAAACTTGTACCTCCTGATATTTTTATATCAAAAAGGTAAAAGTTATGGTCGTATATAAGGTTAGTGGTCAGGCCAGTAAACGCATTATATTGGTTATCGATCAGAAAAAGCTGTTTGACTGATGAGTTCGGCCGTTCCCTAGATAGCTTTCGGCGGTTTTACGACTAAAACTTTTTACGTTCCCATCTGATTCGATGAAATATGGAGGCATTAGTAAATTATGTGTGTAAAGATCAACAATAGCCGGGAAGGTTTAAAAAATGAGCTCAATTTATTTATTGAAATAAAATGTCGTTCGATATCGCGTTTCGCTGTCTCTGCTAGATTTTCTATTGTGCCCAGTGAAATATAGATATCCACATTTGACGGGTATTCATTTGTTCTTTGAATTTATAGCGTTAAATCATTTGTCGATAGACAATCCAGGGAAATAAAACTTGCGTTTTCAACTTTTGCGACACAATAATAGAGAACGGATAGTGTGTCATTCGAAACGTTTGATAAAACGATGAAAAGTGCAATTGACAGCGTAATTTATATTGTATGTTAAAAGTTTAATGCTTTCACACTATCGTCTGTGTCAGCTAAAGAAGTTTCGGCAAAACAATTTTTTTTTATTTAATAAAGGGATCCGTATGTTATATTATATTGTTTTATTTTGTCTTTACTCTGAGGAAAATGATCTAATACAACAGGTTTGCTAAGACATATGACACATTGTATTGATAGCTCATTTTTTATTAACCCATATCAAATAAATTGCTAGTGCATCAAACCCCCTTTAGTGTTACATAAATTCCAGGTTTGCTAGAACAGTGTTTTTATTGGTATCTAGTAATCAGTTCCATTAGCAGCACCATCAGTCTTGTTGAATAATGAACTACTTTTCATACAGCCATTTCAGCCATTTTGTTAAGAAATAAATTGTATCTTCTTAATGGGACACATTTTGTTCCCAGTAAAGCGCTTTCTCTACAAATAAGAAAGCAGAACAGCGTCCCCAAAAACGAATTGTATCTTTTAGAACCTATAATCCAAAGGTGGGGGTTCGCCGCGCGCCTATTATTAGTTTTACCGTATTTATTGCGCAGGTCACATTGTTGTTCGGAGTCTTCTAGCTGTCGTGTCTGAATTTGAATTTTATTGATCATGCCAATACCTGTTTCTATTAATTTATTTTTACTTTGTATTTAAGTTTTTTTTAAACTTTGCATGTCAGATAAAGCAATAAAATAATCTTATTTCCTACAACCCATTATTGGTATTGGACCTTATAACCTATGGACGAATTTTACCTAATGTTGCATAATAGATGATCATATGCAGTGTGAAACGACAAGAATAATATATCCCACTAGAATCTAATTAATTTTTTAGAACTACAGTACTGATTTTTAGTGGTAACTGGTAGTGTAGTGGTAGCATTTACTCCTAATTACTATTGGCTAAATTACGGTAATATTATCACTACCCAAAGGTGTAGCAATTTTCCTTGTCATACAATAGGAAAACGTATTGCTGTTACATATTTATAGTATTAAACAGTTGTATAAAGAGTAGGTAAATTCTTATAAGAAATAGAAGGTTTTTTCTCAGTGTGTGTCAATACTGAGTTTTGATTTAAAATATAATATTTTTTTAGGTGTGTATATTATAGATTTACTGTCGCGAAAACGCCGGTATTGACATGTGAAAAGTGCATTTCGATTATGACAATATCATTAAGACATTAACATTTTAAAATATTTTAATACGTTTTCTTCAGTATAAATTTGGTAAAAGAGGCCAAACATGGTAGTCCTATGGCATTAGCTCTACGCATTGGGTAATACTGTGCAAGCAAAAATTATTTACATGAAAGAGGGATTGGATTAAAAAACGTAGGGCTTGGTTTAGATCACAATGATATGGGGACGATATATCTAACCAAATCTAGATTAACATTTTGTCAAATTCATATTATGACATGATATGCCAAACTAATGAGTAATAAAATAAGTAGACAAATACAAATTCATTTTTGTTGTTTACAAATTTATTTTTGTTGTTTACAAAATTAACAAAGTAAGAATATACAGAAAGAAAAAAAAATTACATAAATTGCTGAAATGGGCCACCGCCATGCTCCATGCACAACACGTCTCTTCGTATGCATCAAGTTCTTCTGTTCTTACAGATGGTCTTCCTGCTCCTTTTTTGTATTGTATAGAACCTGTTTCCATAATCACAGTCACGGTTCTTTTCAGGCAATGATAAAAATCCCCAGCAATAAAAGCAATTTTGGGAAAATGTTCGTGAAAATCGTCCATGCACAAACCCGGATTGTATTGCCACTCACCATTTACTCTAACCCCGTTTCGAAAATACGCTTCAACCATAAAAGTTTTGTGCTGTTCCGTAAAGCCCATTGTGTGAATTGTTTAAAAAATTAGCGATGAATACTTGTAACTTACTTGTAACGACCGTCAAAGATGACGGAATAACTGATTGATTGTTAATTCCGGTAGTTACTGACAGCCAACAGGTATTAAGCTCTACCGCTAAGCATTACGTCCTTAGATGCAAGGCCCTCTTTGATGCAAATAATTTTTGCTCGCACGGTATAATAATTTTTTTATTTCAAAAATTAATTTGTATAAGTATAGGTAGGTACTGTGTTTCAAGTTAATATTTTAGTGATTTTTAATACAAATTATTACATAGGGAATAAATAGCAACTTTCAGGATAATAAAATGGTACTTAGTAAACATATCAATACATTGGGCAGTTACGGCAGAATTACCTGCCAATTTTAAATTTAAGTTTGACTTGAATTTTTGGGCGATTTTGCGTATAGGATGAGATACATACGGCAATTTCTAGTGAAAATGATTACAAATGCGTAATAATATAATATGGCATAACGAAGTATGGTATATAACTTTGAATACAAAAAATAGGTGCATTGTCTGTGGCATTGTTTTATAATAAGTGACGTAAACAAAAAAAAATCAAAAAATTGTTGGTATACGGCATTTTCAGTATAGATACGTCGGAAACGAAAGGTAAATCTGCAGTTCATTACATGACAGAATATGGTCGTCCATGCCATCATAATCTCTTTAATTTCTCGTCGATTTGTCCTCCGTTTATAAACATATTTGTATAGGTTTGTTCAGAACAGATAATGCAGATAATCATTACTGGAATTACAACTTGTAACTGGAAATCCCTTTGTACTGGTCCTCTACCGGAAAGGGTATCAGTTGCACATGATAATGGGTATTATTACATAATATGCATGTACCTCATTAGCTTGATTATAATTGTGCATGTTAAATACATATTGCGTTATTTGGTTTACATGGAGTGTAACAATAGTTTGAGTTTACTTATTTACCTAGTAGCAGGGATGAAAAGCTAATTTTGTTAAACTGCTCAATCTTTGGAGCTTCATACCATAAAAATGCGGGTGTTTATTTATTTATTTATTTATTTTACACCATTTCACAGTTACAATGAACCAATTAACAAATGGGTAATTGGGTATATTATTGGCTATTTAAAATAAAATACCGTGCGAGCAAAAATTATTTGCATCAAAGAGGGCTTGGATTAAAAAACGTATAGGGCTTGGTTTAGATCACAATGATATGGGGACGATATATCTAACCAAATCTAGGTTAAAATTTTGTCAAATTCATATTATCACATGATATGCCAAACTAATGAGTAATAAAATAAGTAGACAAATACAAATTTATTTTTGTTGTTCACAAAATTAAGAATTCATATCAATTATATATAATAATATAATAAATATTATAATATAATAGAGAATTCACATAACCGGAGAGATGAAACCAGGCTTCATCCGAAAAAAATATCATGTCTCATAAATCATTTCTTTCCAATAAATTTTGGGTAAACCATTGAGAGTAATTCCTGCGTCTTTCAAAATCTGCGGCTTGTATTTCTTGGAATACTTGAACTTTATAAGGAAATAAATTTGGGACAGGCGTCTTATACAATTTGTTGACGTATTTCATTAACGTTTGCAACAAGTTCTTCTGTTCTTACAGATGGTATTCCTGCTCCTTTTTGTGTTGTATGGAACCTGTTTCCCTAAACACAGCCACGGTTCTTTTCAGGCAATGATAAATATCCTCAACAATAAAACGTTAGGAAAATGTTCGTGAAAATCGTACATCATGCACAAGCCCGGATTGTATTGCCATTCACCATTTACTCTAACCCCGTTTCGAAAATACGCTTCAACCATGAATGTTTTGTGTTATTCCGTAAAGCCCCCGCCCGTAAGTGTGAATTGTTCAAGAAATTGGAAAAATTAGCGATGAATTAAATTTCTTGTAACGACTGTCAAAGATGACGGAATAACTGATTGATTGTTAATTCAGGTAGTTACTGACACCCAACAGGTATTAAGCTCTACGGCTAAACATTACGTCCTTAGATGCAAGGCCCTTTTTGGTGCAACTAATTTTTGCTCGCATGGTAGGTAGTATTTTACCAATTCAAAAAATTATGTAATAACAAGAAATTTAGACTTACGAGTCAATTATGATATTGAAACGGAATAATTATGCCTAACAAGACACTAATAAGTACGCTAATTTATTTTTTACTGGATAAACCACAGCTAAAAATGTCAAATCTATTTTGGTGCAGATTGTGTGTGTTGCACAATCGATAAATAGGGGAGTATTTACAGATATTGGTACGCGCGGTTGGTACATAAAAAGTGTTGGAATGACGTGTTCTGGGGACGAGAAATTCCAGGTTTTTTAATATATCACTGCATTTAACTCTATTATGCAAGATATTATGGAGAAAATATTTAAGTTGAGAAACTGTACTGGGTGTCCCACTAAGAATAATGGACACCCGACATAACTCGCTAACCGTTAATTGTTAACTTGGGGGGAAAAAATTTATTAGCCAAATGCACTAAGAGAAATCGCTGGAAAATATTTTGAAGTTTCTAAATCCACTGCTGGAGGGCGTAAATCCAAAATTTTCCATTTTTTTAAGGGTACACCCTGTATATTTTTAAGTTTTTAAATTCCACATAAAATTGTAATTATTTTTTATTTTATGCTTTATTAGTCTATACGTCATAGTTTCCGAGATATTGACTCTCGAAAAGTGACATTTTTGAACTTTGACAGCTTCTAACTTTCCAACAGTACGTCTTAGAGCAAAACGGCTTAAATGTCCCTATCTTCAATTTTTATTATCTTCCCAAAAAAATCAACTTCCAGTTAAACCGGAACAACTATATTTCCTGCTTTCGAGTGACATCCGGTTTAACCGGAAGTTGATTTTTTTGGGAAGATAATAAAAATTGAAGATAGGGATATGTAAGCCGTTTTGCTCTAAGACGTACTGTTAGAAAGTTAGAAGCTATCAAAATTCAAAAATGACACTTTTCGAAAGTCAATATCTCGGAAACTATCAAGTATAGACTAATAATGCATTTAATAAAAAATAATTACAATTTTATGTGGAATTTGAAAATTTAAAAATATACAGGGTGTACCCTTCAAAAAATGGAAAATTTTGGATTTAGAAACTTCAAAATATGTTCCAGCGATTTCTCTTAGTGCATTTAGCTAATACATTTTTCCCCCCAAGTTATATGATTAACGGTTAGCGAGTTATGGCCGGTGTCCATTCTTAGTGGGACACCCGGTACATCGATCTTCTAAGGAGCAAAACGAGTGCCTTTGCAATAGAGTTTCTTCTAGAACACCGATTTCAGGATACTGACCATAAATTTTAAAACTTAGATATTTTAGAAAATGTCGTTGGACCCTTTCAATGCGATTGCACTTGATAATATGGAGACCATACAACCGAAGCGTACTCCAATTTAGCTCTTACAAATGCATAAAAAAGTGTGTGGATGTTAAATACATGAAATATAATTTATATTATACATATACATACAATATACCCACTTAAACTCAGTACTGATTGAATCCAGGTCCACACCAGATTAATTAAAAACATTAACTCTGCCAACTGATTACATCAAAGATTCAGTGTAATTAAGCTGTCTTCTTCAGAACTGTCTAAGGTAAGAATCATTAGTGATTATATTTTAATTAATTTATATTAACTATTTTAATCAATAATGATAAAATCGGCTTCGATGTGTAATAATTTAATCATTTTTTATTTAATCATAATTCATTTTTGAATAGATATAAGAAGCGTAGTACCTAATATTATGGTAACGTTAACGTTACATGTATAATAATTGGTATCAGAACTAAACTATAAATTTCCGCACGCAAGTTAATCCGATAAATATAGCTCCTTTCTGCATACGTGTATAAAAACTATATTAACAGATGTAGTCCATAGCTGCCTCAGCTGCCTGCTCTGGTACTACCTTTAATTCAAATGCGATTGTATTAAAATTTTCTTCACCATTTTGTCAGTTATACGATACACATACAGTGTGTTATAGTCATGTCATCAAGAAATTTATACATTTTAACGATTTATTTTATGAAAAATTAACTTTTTGTTAGTTTGCGAATTCGGAACCCAATTTTTGCAGTGTTCTTAACTTAAGTTTTAATTTTGGTTTATTATCGACTGACACTGGGTCATATTATTTCAGCTTTCGGCAAGAAATAGTCATCATTAAAAAATATTGATTTATTCGAAGGACGATGATCCTGATAGGCTTAAGCAATTTTGTGAAATAATGATTGAGGGACGAATTGTCCAAAGAATTTGTTTTTCAGATGAAGCTACGTTATCTTGAAATAGTCAGGTTAATGGACAAAACTACAGACACTGGACACAGGAAAATTCTAACTGGTTCATAGAAAATCGCACCCAGTATAATGGAAAGGATAATGGACGGGCATTGTTGAAAATAGGGTCATCGAACCATTTTTCATTGATGAGAGCCTCCCTGGAGAAATAAGTACAGTGTGACCAGTAAAGTCCGCGTCATATGGGTTTTTTTTTTATTAATAGCTTTATTTGAAAATTGGACTTTGGCATCAAGTTCTGCTTCGATCGAGATGAAAATTAAGCACAAAATAGTAGTCACGTGATTTGCATTATCTGTCAAATTTTAATTTTTTTCAAAAAATAATTTATAAGTGTGGTTATTTCTGAAAATATCAAAAAAAGTTATTAAACTTTTAAATGCAGTTTCTTTCTAGCCCACATGCAAAATTTCAGCTGCATAAGATAATTTTGATTTTTTACCCACCACTAATATTTATTTTCCACCTAATGAACACTTTACTGATGACACTGTGTTCTTTTTTGTCTTAATATGTTTATTACTTTCAAACACAAACTACGTTTTCAAAAATACTTATTTTATGAAGTTACCTTATACAGGGTCAAAAACAAATAAACTTTGCATCACATGCGACCAAATTTGAATAGCCCAATTTTGATTATCTATACGTTTTTGCCAGAACATCGTAAGTCACATTAAGTGAATTTTACAGTACAATGATTTTTTCAATATACTGTTTGAAAAAGGTACGATTTAAGTGAAAATTGGTAATCATGCCTATGTATATGAATTTTTAACAAAAAATTATTTATTTTTAAAAAAACGTTTTCAGTTTTTATATAATTGGACTTACGGTCATTTGGTGAATACAAAATTAATTTTCCTATTTGCTCATATATTATACAAATTGAATTGTACTTACGTTAAAACGCTTCAACGATACACAAAGAACTAGAATCTCTTAAGGCGCTTCGCGACATCGTAAGTTACATGTTTTGTACCACGTGACCTTACCTTACGATGTTTTGGAGACCTTACGATATTTTTGTAAAATGAAATTAGCTTTTGTTTACATTTTAGGACACTTACGATAAACTTAAATTGAATTTTATTTAAAACTACACAACATGAAAGTTACAATAATTTGTAAGAAAGAGCTAAAATGCGTGTTGGTTACGATAATTCAATAATCGTAATTTTCATAAAATTGCCTCTTACGATGTTCTGGCAAAAACGTATCGTTATGTAGAAAAACACACATTTAATATGGCGCTACTTTAAAGAAAATGTATTTGAAATAAAGCATTGTCAAAACTAAGAAGTTTTATGTAGGTTGCGTTGAGTCTTATTTTGCAAAAGTAGTGCAATTTACAAAATATGTGTAAAAAATCAAAATTATCTTATGCAGCTGAAATGTTACATGTAGGCTAGAAACTGCATTTAAAAAAACTTTTTCTTATAACTTTTTTCGATACTTTCAGAAATAACCCCACTTTTGAATTATTTTTTGGAAAAAATTAAAATTTCACACTTTGACATTTGACGTGACTACTATTTTTTGGCTTCATTTTCATCTCGATCGAAGCAGAACTTGATGCCAAAGTCAAATTTCGAATAAAGCTATTAATAAAAAAAAGTTCCATATGATGCGGACTTTATTGGTCACACTGTATACTGTATATCTAAATTTCTTTTAAAATGATGTGGTTACAGCTCTTGCCACTCTATTTCTAGATGATAATGATTCATTTTTTCCGTGGCGGTGGATAGGTACGTGGGGGCAGTGGCAAATCCAGGGGCCCCCTGAGATTATGAAAATGTTCAAAACATAACCAAACCTTTTCATAAATAATAGGAAAAATAAACACATCTCGACACAGTGTAACAAAGTTTTACAACAAAAAAGCTTTAATTGCTTTTTTTTGCACCCTTCCCCCCTGAAAAAAATCCTGGATCCATTGACAAGAAACTCTGTCCGGCTAGATTGACAGTATAAATAAAAGTGCATCACGCGCGATGTCTTTTTACAAAATTATTATACCCAGAGAAAATAAAACGCAATTACGGCCAAAACCAAATTTATTATAAACGCCTGGTAAATATTAATAGCTACCATTTAAAAACACACCTTTTTTGTGTTCTTATTATGCAAAAATCACACTCTTAATATTATAATTATGTTTATATGTAATTATGTAACATTTGGTGGGTGATTAAGATCAAGAATAATAATAAAAAACAGTTTAAACTAAACATTAATTAGCATATAAATTATTTATTTATTAACCCATAACATGGAAACTGTCGCTTGTAAAATGCAACCGTACACAAGATTAGGGATAGGCAATTTATGTTACGGCTACTATACAACAGCTGATTTATATAACCTTGAGTAATGGGACCTTCGAAGCGAAATAATTAACATAATAGATACACACTGAGGGAAAAGTATGATTACAGTTAACAAACGGATTTATTTGGGCAAGATTTCTTTGGAATAAAGTTATCAAATTAATATCTAATAAGGCCCCTTGCATATAAAGATATCGATTTTTTATTCTTAAAGAAAATATTTGTTAACAAAATTTATTTTGATAGTTAAGAAATAATTATAATATTTAAAGATGCCGATTAAATAATAAGATAAGAATTTAACATTAAATAATTGTTCTTAATATTAAAAAATTGTCGTTGCCCGGAACTGGCCGCGTCATACCGACCCGCAGTAGTTAATAGTTGCCGTTGGTGGTAGCGTCGCGTCTTGTTTATTAACAAAAAAGGGTGCGACTGTCAGGTAAGTTATTAGTTTGATATTTTTTATGTAATAAAATTAGAAAAAGTTTTTTTTTACCCATCCTATAGTACTGCTAATGCAATTCTAAATAATATTCTTGCAGATAGGACGCTTTATTATAGCATACACGGTAGAATATCATACGCATAATTGCATATTAAGTAAATTCTAATATGTAAAACTTACAAGCATGAGCCCTAAAGTAAAGCATTTCATTATTTCAATGCTAAGTTTGACCAAACCTGTTCAACCAGCACTGCAGAAAAAATTGTGTTGTTTTCTCCAGCAGCTTCAGCCGCCATACTAGGTCTTCTGAGCGAATTAAAATGTGTATGTATTAGAATGTGTTTCAGATATATTCTGGTTTGGGACAACATTTTTTAACAAATTATTTTCGTTACAATTTTACAACAAAGTTTTAATATTATTACTTCAAATGTCAAATGCCAATGTTTACAGTAAAATTTTCAACCACTATGACTACACTTAGAAAACGATTTCTTTACATTAAATAAAAATTATTACTTAACTATTAAGAAATTTCATGTTTAAATATCAGCAAACAAATATTTCTTTATTCTTAAGACATAATTTGTTATTTGTTATGGATTGGTAAATAAATATAAATATAATAATAACAAATAATTGTTTACCATCCTAAAATGGAGGTAACATAGAGCATTAATTATTAATAATATTTATTATTTGGTAAGATATAATGCTTTACTGTTATAATGACAAAGTTTAGATAAACAAGTTGTTTGTTAATTGTTAAGACACGTATGTTTCACATAAATATACTCAACTAACGTTAAATTTATATCACTTTATGATAAAAATATCACACTTTAACCAATATACATATTTTTTATTGGTTAAAGTGTGATATTTTTATCATAAAGTGATATAAATTTAACGTAAGTTGAGTATATTTATGTGAAATATACGTGTCTTAACAATTAAGAAACAACTTGTTTATCTAAACTTTGTCATTATAACAGTAAAGCAATATATCTTACCAAATAATAAATCTTATTAATAATTAATGCTCTATGTTACCTCCATTTTAGGATGGTTAACAATTATTTGTTATTATTATAGTTATATTTATTTACCAATTCATAACAATTTATGTCTTAAGAATAAAGAAATATTTGTTTGCTGATATTTAAACATGAAATTTCTTAATAGTTAATACATTTTATTTAATGTAAAGAAATCGTTTTCTCAGTGCAGCGGTAATTAGATTAGAATATTAAAAATAATCAATGGCATAATTTAAAAGAATATTACATGTTAAGAACATTTTTTAGGGTTCTGTAAGTTTTTAATACTTATTATGACCAATTTTTCTTTGAACGTTCAGAATGAGCGGTATTCAAGTCGCCCACATAGACAATTTACTTTTAGATACGTACAGCTTATCTCCTGCTCAAACAAAAGTTACGTTTTATGGGTGAAAAAATACGGCCGCCGGTCAGCTGCCTTCCCTCTGGGCACCTTCGGGCATGCGCACAGACCTCGTGTTATCGGCCTGTCCTACTTTATCGACATGCTTAAAATATACTCCAGAACCGGCTCGGCCGCCATTTTTGTTGTTGTGTTTTAAGGTTTCTCTGTGGATTTCTTGTAGTTTTCTTAGCTATTGTGGATTGTGGGTGTTTAATATTTACGGATTTCTAGTTTTTGGGTAGTTTAGTGAATTGTGTCTGATTGTGAGAAATTTAATTCTGTCAAAGTTGCTGGTTGGTTAATTTTTTGGTTAAAATCTGTACAACCCGACATTAAGCTTTTAATAAAGCCAGTATTCCACGGGTCAAGTTCTCGGGCAAACACTTTTCAAATTCTTGAAGAAATTTTGCTTAAAAATGTTTTACACGTACCCCAGTTTTACCAACTAATATTTGACTTTTATTTATTAAATAATTCCCAACGAACTTTATAAGTCCATTACAGGGAAAATATTACACTAACTTAAAAATAAACAAATATAAACAAAATTTTTTTACAAAAAAATAGAATTACAATACAGAATACAATATAAATAAAATTAATAAAATAGTCAAATTTAAATCAATTTTAAAACTAATTTCCGAATAAAATTAGAGTGCTTTTATTTCTTTAAAAAATACAATTTAGTTTTCTTTTTAAAGAGTGTCAATTTTTTTATATTTTTATACATATTTGGTAGGGTATTATAAATTATAACCCCATTGTATAATAATGATCTTTTACCAATATTGCTTTTAATATTTACTGCTAAAATACTTTCATTTTGCCTTGTGTCATGATTATGTACTGTATTTAATTTTTGGAATGTGATTTTTGATTTTTTTTGATGAGTGGATATTGAATGAATAATTACACATATTTTTAATTTATACAAATTTTCTAAGTTTAAATATCCTAGTGGTTTGTATAAATTTATTGTTGGTTCTAAAAAAGGAAGCTTGTAAATACATTTAATAAGTTTATTTTCTAATTTTTTTAAAGGGTTTATTATTGTAGAGGTAGCAGATCCCCAGACGGATATTAAATATTGAAATTTAGAATAAATTAGAGAATAATAAATATTTTTTAAAAGCTTAATTGGTAAATAATATCTTATTTTATAAAAAATTCCAATCAATGGGGTAATATTTTTCCTGAGATAATCGATATGTGTTTTCCAACTTAAATTTTCATCTATATGCAGTCCTAGAAATTTTATAGAATCAGCATATTTTATGATTTTATTATCAAATAAAATTTCTTTTTTTGATAACAAGCTGTTTATTTTTGTTTTAGTAATATATATAAAAGAAGATTTTTTAAAATTTATTGATAATTTATATGACTGAAGCCAAGAAAAAATGATTTGAGGTTAGGCACGCGATAACAACGTAGATTGGTTATTTTGCTGGTTTTGTTTGTTTTTATATTCGATTTTATAAGACTGGTTTAATTCACTTGTTCTTGTTCTCTTCCTTTTCGAAGTAAAAACACGACGACGAATCATTTTTGAACAAAACCTTAAAAACAATCTTCTATCCTTAAAATCTGATAGGTTTGCTACTACTAAAAATGCCAGAAATCACTGCCCTTTTTTCCAACTTGATCAAAAATTTAGAAGAAAGTCAAATTTTTTGGCAAGAATTTAAATTTTAAAGCCCGGACCTGTCTATTTTCCCATTCGTTAAACGGTAATTTTGCAGTGCGCATGTCTAATAGTGTCTAGCTTTGTTTACATGCGCGAGGCCATAAATCTGCCACTTTCGTGATTATTGTTTGCTTATCTACAGGTAAATTGTCTATGGTTCCTTTGCACCGCGAGCAACTAACAAAAACGACGCCCAGTGTTTTATAGTATAGGATAGGCACCAGTAACCAATGATCTGGTTCCTACAGATGGCACGTGTCATTCATAAACGCTATTAAATTGTGTTGACATCGTTTGTTGGAGAAGGATGGTGAAGAGCTGGGTGAGACAGGGAGTAGGGATTACGGTGGATTTACCTTTAAATGTGACCATATTACTATAGTTTAAACTCCTAAAGCCCTCCATAGTTTAAACCTTACCTACTTTTTTTTACTTACCTATGAAAAGTAACCGCAGAATTATTATTTTCTCAATTCTCGCATACTTGACACTTGCAACCCATCTTAATTAATCTCCAAAAATATTACAAAACACTAAAAACATAGCAATTATTACACAGAAAACCGATAAACTGAAGAAAATTTCAGACCGCTGTCAAAGAAACACCAAACTGAAAAAGGGATGCGATACATCGTTTTTAACCGATGCATCGAGGCCATTTGATATTTGTCGATGCATCTATGTATTAGGCCCTAATTTTATTCGTAAAATAATTATTTTGTCGTTTCCTCTCGATCTTGATTATACCTTTGGTTTCAGGACATTCCTAAACAACGTCATCATGGCCTCAGACGAATGTCGTGGCGATCACATACTCGGGGACGGATCTCTTACTGCTGCGTTGCCATACTGCTTACTTTTTATAAGGTTTTAGACCAAGATTTAAATTTCCCACATCATTTTAATACTTTTAACGGCCAAAGTTTGGCAAACAAAGTGGAGGGGCGAAATTTAAATTTTGATTTACTTAAATTTAGAATGGAATAAAATTTTGTCAATTAGTTAATTTCTTATTGTTTCATTTATCAGTACCAGAGCATTGGCAGTAGCGTATTAGGCCACAAAATGCAGGTCTAACCTAGGTGGCACGAAAAGTTAGCAGGATTTTTAGAGATACCCTGTATATTAAAAATAATTCGTGCGGTTAACAGAACAGGGAACTTTTAAGAAAAATATTTTCCTAGCTTCGATTTATTAAAAAAATTTATAAAATAATAACCCCACGAATTAATTTTAATAACATTTATATAAAATGTGAAGAAATAGTCCTTGCTTAAAGTGGAGTTTAAAGTATGGGAAAGAAAGAAAAAACTTAGTCTTCCTCCACATAATTTAAAATAGGCGTACCTAATTAGATTGCAGGGCTGCAAATAAAATATACCAAGACATGCATTGGGATAATCTGTCTTAGTTGTATCTTTATTTTCATATCTTATTTGTATGCCTAGGCCTAGTTAGATGCGTTTAAATTAATCATAATAAAATAAAGTTATATATCAAGATACATCACTACTCCATACTTACTGAAAATACGAAATACCCGGTATTATGCCCCTGTTTGAGCATAACAAAATAATACAACGGCTGTTACTAGTCATTGTTTATATTCCAATCTAAATATTAAATACCCACAATAAACAAGTAATCCACAGAAAAAACTTAAAACACAACAACAAAAATGGCGCCGGAGAACCGGAGTGTATTTAGAGCATGTTGATAAAGGACAGGCCGATAACAAAAGGTTTGTGCGCATGCCCAATGCTGCTGAGAGGGAAGGCATCGGACCGGTAAGCATCGGACGCATTTTTTCACCCATAAAACGTAACTTTTGTTTGTGCAGGAGATCCGCTGCTGTACGTATTTAAAGGTAAATGTCTATGAGTACATCACAGTATGAAATCAAGGACATAATTAAGAAATCACAAAGTCTTTTAACTTTATGTCTGCTGTTAGAATGGCTTTATGAATGTAAAGAACTTTTCATTTGTAGTAATACAGCTATATTATCCGAATTAAATTAATAGTATCATCAGTATATTAAATGTGATGAAATATATGCCTTTAGGAAGCTACAGAAATCAGACGTGTATAAAGAAAAAAGCAGTAGACCTAGAATGCTACTTGTGGCACACCTCTATTATTAATAATACTCTCACCACTACGTATATAATACATATTAGCGAGGAAAGTGAAGTGCAAAGGTATTTACCGATCTTTTAGTTAAACTTGCATTTAAATAGGTTAGGTTAATTTGTAAACAATATTTTTAAAATGTATACGAAAGCCCAAAGATAAGAAGTATAAATCCGTATTCGTAACTATACAATACAGCAATTTCTAGACTATTTGTCAAGATAAAGAAAATTGCAATAATAGCGTACATGCGAAAGCTCAATATATCTTGTATATTAGAGCTTATTATACTGCAAGGCTGCCTAGCCATAATCTAAAAACTCCTTTTGAATGTGCGACACATCGTTTTCACGCTAGCTCTTAAATTAATTTGCAATAAAATTATACATTCGTGATTTGAGGTTCACGAACTAGGTGATTAGGGGCAAAGCGAGACAGCAACTTAGGAGACCATAATATATAGCGACTTTGTGACAGGCATGTAATTGTGGTATTTTTTTTTCTTTTTTTTTAGATCTCTTAACTAAAGTAGCCCACAGACGTGTCGAGCGTCAAAACATTCTATTCGCAAAAACTACGCAGAATGTTTCAATATAAATTGCAGTAGCGTAGTAGCCCAAAAACTCCTATGATGCCCAAAAACCCCGAATAATTGGTAGAGCTACTCCATTATTTATATTTGAATTTTCAATTTTTAGTGGTATGGAATTTTCTGACCGGCAACAATTTGTTGAAAGCTACGCAAAGTTTAAAATAACGTGATATATTTTTTGACTTGAAAATATACAGTTATTTTCCTTTTTTTACGAAATATGCATACTGGTACGCAGTATTTCTTAATTTATTATAGTAAAATGAGGTAAAGAAACACATTGGTTTCTAAAAAATATGTTTATTTTTTTTTTAAATGCAAAAAAAGAAAAAGAAAAATAAAAGTAAACAATTTTTTAACATAAAATTGTAAAAATGAATTGTCTTCTACCGTGCGAGCAAAAATTATTTGCCTCAAAGAGGGCTTGAATTAAAAAACGTAGGGCTTGGTTTAGATCACAATGATATGGGGACGATATATCCAAGCTAATCTAGGTTAAAATTTTGTCAAATTCATATTATGACATGATATGCCAAACTAATGAGTAATAAAATAAGTAGACAAATACAAATTTATTTTTGTTGTTTACAAAATTAGCAAAGTAAGAATATACAGAAAGAAAAAGAAAAATAATTACATAAATTGTTGAAATTGTCTAACGCCATGCTCCAAGCATAAATTCCTGCAGTAATTCCTGCGTCTTTCAAAATCTGCGGCTTGTATTTCTTGGAATACTTGCACTTTATAAGGAAATAAATTTAGCTGCTACTTAAGAATAGTCCTGCATGTTCCATAATATCTTCCCACTTCTTGAGACAGGCGACTTATACAACTTGTTGGCGTATTTTGCATTATTTCACGAACGTTTGCAACAAGTTCTTCTGTTCTTACAGATGGTCTTCCTGCTCCTTTTTTGTGTTGTATAGAACCTGTTTCCCTAAACACAGCCACGGTTGTTTTCAGGCAATGATAAAAATCCCCAGCAATAAAAGCGACGTTAGGAAAATGTTCGTAAAAATCGTCCATGCACAAACCCGGATTGTATTGCCACTCACAATTTACTCTAACCCCGTTTCAAAAATACGCTTCACTTCAACCATGAATGTTTTGTGCTGTTCCGTAAAGCCCATTGTGTGAATTGTTCAAGAAATTGGAAAAATTAGCGATGACTCAAATTACTTGTAACGACTCTCAAAGATGACGGAATAACTGATTGATTCTTAATTCAGATAGTTACTGACACCCAACAGGTATTAAGCTCTACGGCTAAGCATTACGTCCTTAGATGCAAGGCCCTCGTTGATGCAAATAATTTTTGCTCGCACGGTATTAATAAAAATATGTTAATACAAAGAGAAGCTTCTTTCAACACCTACTGATGTAATCGGACCATACTGCAACTTAGGTAGCAAAATATAAGGCCAGACAAATTCGTTGGATGGTTTACCCTATATAGTAATTATTTTTACCGCAGTTAAGTATTTAAATCCTTCATTATTTTTTACAGTTACATCCAATTTGTTCCTTACTTGACCTCCTACTTTACCGGGAATGTTCTTACATTTAGCGGAAAAAGATTCAACAATACTAATTAAGTCTCTTAAACTTAAATTTCTACTCTCCAACGAGAATGTCCGGTATAAAACTGAAATTAACCATAATAAAAACAAGATCTTTAGCTACACACTGGAAATACTGAAATATTTCGACAAACTAAAACAGAAGTATGGCAATCGATATAAATACAGTTTGTTAAGCAGGTAATAATTACGCATTATTAAGTGACAAAAACAACCCCTAACAATATACCTGCAAACCCTGGAAACCTCCCATAAATACCTTCTTCATAACCAAAATGTAAATATAATTATTATAATTTTCAGATTTGAAAATCCCTCAAAATAAGTACCGAACTGGACACTAAACCTTTATGTAACGTTTTACATTTTTTGATAAAGCCGAAAACATAAAAATAATAATATGCTCTTAAAATAATAATTTTTGAAAAATATGCATGTTATTATTAAATTGTCAAAATATACAAAAAAATGCATTTTAATGATGTGTCAAAAAAGGTAAAAATTGCATTTTATAAACAACCCCTAACAATATACCTGCAAACCCTGGAAACCCCCCATAAATACCTTGTGTAGAACCAAAATGTAAATATAACTATTTTAATCTTCAGATTTAAAAATCCCTCAAAATAAGTACCGAACTGGACATTAAACCTTTAACGTTTTAAATTTTTTGATAAAGCCGAAAACATAAAAATAATAATAATGCTCTTAAAATAATAAATTTTGAAAAATATGCATGTTATTATCAAATTCACAAAATATGCAAAAAAATGCATTTTAATGATGTGTCAAAAAAGGTAAGAATTGCATTTTTTGTCGTAGTAATTCTAATTGTATTTTAGGGGTTCCTACTTTGAAATTGGCCATAATTGAAAATTGGAAACATCTACTTTCCAGTGGGATATAGATAATGGAACAATATAAAGGATTTATTAACAAAATCTTTTTTTATTGTATAAGCTAATATAATTTAATTTAGAACCGAAAGATAAAATATTTTTGTTATATTTTGATTTATCGAGCAATGTGTTTCCTAATTACAGTCCCTAGAACTGGAGAAAGATAGTAAACAATTTTTTTTTAAATCAAAAAAAAATTCAGTTAATAATTTTTTATCTCAAAATTTATCATTTAAAATAAAGTTTTACTGTCTTTAAATAATCTTCCTTCCCCTATTTATATTTTAGCATGCAGTACGGTGGTGTAATACACGGTCATGATTATGAATTGTAGAGATCGACTGCACTTGAATCAATTTTGTTTACAATATGGTTCTGGATAATATCCATCCTTACCCATCTTACCTGATAGGTACTCTATTCTATGATAAGTTCTTATATGGTCGTTAAAATTATTTAGATTATGGATTGTAAAATTTGCCTAACAAGCTTTAACCAGGAAACGATAGGTCACAACTTATGATTAACACATAATAAGCTGTATTAAAATACATTGTTAGATTCAAATTGTACACTTTTGAAATAATACAGAAACGCTAACAACAAACGTAGTGTACTGTTGAAGGAAGAATTTTATTAAAAAAAATATTTTTAAGAACTTGTACCGTGCGAGCAAAAAATGTTTGCATCAAAGAGAGCCTTGCATCTAAGGACGTAATGCTTAGCCGTAGAGCTTAATACCTGTTGGGTGTCAGTAACTACCTGAATTAACAATCAATCAGTAGTTGTTCCGTCATCTTTGACAGTCGTTATACAAGTAAGTTGATTCATCGCTAATTTTTCCAATTTCTTGAACAATTCACACAATGGGCTTTACGAAACAGCACAAAACATTCATGGTTGAAGCGTATTTTCGAAACGGGGTTAGAGTAAATGATGAGTGGCAATACAATCCGGGTTTGTGCATGGAAAATTTTCACGAATATTTTCCTAACGTTGCTTTTATTGCTGGGGATTTTTATCATTGCCTGAAAAGAACCGTGGCTGTGTTTAGGGAAACAGGTTCTATACAATACAAAAAAGAAGCAGGAAGACCAGCTGTAAGAACAGAAGAACTTGTTGCAAACGTTCGTGAAATAATTCAAAATACGCCAAAAAATTGTATAAGACGCCTGTCCCATGAAGTGGGACGATCTTATGGAACATGCAGGACTATTCTTAAGAAGCAGCTAAATTTATTTCCTTATAAAGTGCAAGTATTCCAAGAAATACAAGCCGCAGATTTTGAAAGATGCAGGAATTATTCTCAATGGTTTACCCAAAATTTATTGGAAAGAAATAATTTATTAGACCTGACTTTTTTTCGGATGAAGCCTGATTCCACCTGTATATTCTTACTTTGTTAATTTTGTAAACAACAAAAATAAATTTGTATTTGTCTACTTATTTTATTACTCATTAGTTTGGCATATCATGTCATAATATGAATTTGACAAAATTTTAACCTAGATTTGGTTAGATATATCGTCCCCATCTGATTATGATCTAAACCAAGCCCTACGTTTTTTAATTCAAGCCCTCTTTGATGCAAATAATTTTTACTCGCACGGTATATTATTGGATTATTGCTTATTGATCATAAACGTACAACAGCAAAATAGCAGATTTGCTTAGAAACAGCTGGTATAACAGTGACAAAACTTGGCACGATTGAACGAATACAATCACCTACAGTTTTACGCATAGACAAGCGAGTTGCGCGCTCTCAAGGATAGATAGGCAACTTAACATACTAAATTGGTTCCCTGATAGCGCCACATGCGACCGGGGGCGAAACTAAATATAGTCGTGGTGAGGGTAGGCGCCAAGCATAAAAATTTAAATTTTATTATTACTTTGAATTCAAATTTTCGCGCTTCTAACTTAACGGAAAAGTTTGAAGCGCGAAACATCTGATTCAAGTTAAAATAATTTGGGAGAACGAAAGGAAATTATAACAACGTTTCTGATATGGCGACAAGATTTATTAATAATTAGATATTTACATAAATAGGTTTTAAATAAAAAAACAGCTTATATTATTATATTATTATTTTCTGTAGATTTTTCTAACAATTCCGTGTTCTTTTCAAAGTTTTTATTTAATAAACTAGTTATTGTACCTTGTAGTTCATTAAGTTGTGAAGTAAAGTTTCTTTCTATATCTTTAATAGCTTTCTTTGTACTTTCCAATCGTTGGGCGACATTAATGAAGTCTTCAGGAGGTTCCACGCTTTTGTTAATTGCCTTGGTTTTTCTTCCCGATTTCTTTGGTCGCGACATATTAAATATATATGATTCTCAAACTACCGACTGCCCCATAATAAGTTTATAAATTATATATGAATAATTATTTAATAATAACTTAATTTTTTATATATTTTACAAATCAATCATAAAATGACAATGACAATCTTTCACCAGTCCAGGTAAGACTTCAGGATCTGTCACAATAAGCCATATTTTTATCTTTCTCGCACATATGCTGGTACCTACAGTTTAATACAGAGAGAGAGAGGTACAGAATGTTGGCCATGCTCATTCTAAATGAATATTCTGTTCCTACCAACGTTAGGAGATGAACAACCTTATAAAACAAAATTCCTACAATAGCGCCACTACCGACCGGGGGCTAAATTAAACGAACAGGGGACGACCTTCACCATTTAAGTTATCCTAGCCTGGTTTTACGTTAAAAAAGGTTTTCTTCAAACGTCATATAAGTGATAACTTATGTGACGTTTCTCAATGACATTAAATGTCATTTATATGACTAGGAGTATAAGTACTTATTTATACTCCTAGGCGTATAAATACATTATAGTACTATAGGTTTTTTTTTCGTTTTATTTATTGTTTTTTAGCTGTGAACATTGCTCATTTAGCCACGATATTTAAATTTATTTTAATTTATCAGTTTTAATAAACGGACATTTACACAGTACACAACGATTATTGGAGTATTCACAGTGGTATTTATTATTTATTGGTAATATTTATAGTAAAAATAGAGAAAGAAGTACCTTTCCTATGTTTTTCCTTATGTAAATTAGCGTATTTAAAAAGGTTGAAATCTTTTGCTTGTTTATAGTTAACTTTTTCTTGAAACAAAGCGTTTCGACAGAAGACAACGACATTTTACATTAACAGCTGATCTGGTTTTGTCGTTAAAATTCCCGGATCAGCAGTGGGCCATAGCAAGCTCACGCGTCAGGTTGCGTCAAATATTTTTCTTCTGATTTTGGTGTTTTTTAAGTGTTTCTGTGGCTGTTTTTGTGTAGTGTGTGTTTTAAACATTTTACTTTTGGATTTTATATATTTCAGGGACAGATTTTCTCAATGTTTATTATTAAAGTTTAATAGGAAGTACAAACACCATTTTGGTTAACTAAAATCAATAAAGAAAAGACTAATAAAACCATTTTCTTATCGTTATATACAGGATTTCTCATAACTAATGGGCAAATACAGCAACAGGAGATAGTAGACTTGAAAATATGATATTTAGGGGAAAGTAGTCGAATATCGACCACTTAAGGGAAAAGGCTAATATCTCGCTAATGTAATCAGATATATATCTGGATTTTATGGTAAATTATTTTAAAAACATTTATTTAGGCAACACTTTCTACAGTTATACTCAATAATTATAAATTTTTGTGAAACATCAAAATCAAAAATGTGATGGATTTAGCGGGTAATATCGATCAGTCGGGTAAAATCGATCAAGCAATGGGCAAATATCGACCAAAAACTTTATTGAAAATTAGGCAGTTAACTTAAAAGAAAAACGCAAACAAAATAATTATAAATCATAGCAGTTTTCACACACATAATTTTTTGCCTCTTCAACATCAGTACAATCAGCGTGAGCCCAAGAACCACACAAACGACACCTCCACCACAGATCTTTTTTCCACCAAAACCATGACAAACACTACATTTATCTTCATTTTCTGTATTTTTCTTTTTGTCAGACCCTATGTTTTTCTTGACTTTTTCAACATCTTTCAGCTTTGTCTTTTTTTCTTTCTTCTTTTTTTTTTCAGCTCGTCTTTATTAGGAGTTGCAGTCATAATTTTGGAGTGTTGAGTTCTTTTTGATATACTATTTCTGGATCTTAATTTCGGTAGGGGCAGAAGATCAGCAAAACTTTTGTTACTCTGCTTTGGTTTAAGGGTCTTGTGAGTTTCATCACTCGACTCATCCTCTATAACGTTCTCTAAAATAAAATCAGAATTATCTGAAGATGATGAGGTTTGACGTTTACGTTTATTTCGGGCAATTTTAGGTGACGATTGACGTGGATGGCCCAGCTACGGGTGATGGAGTTTTTAGGCCACGTTGAAGTGCACGTTGCATGTTTTCTTCAGACCATGAAGAACGATTACTTTTCCTCTTATATCTTTCACGAGGCATCTAAACGAAGTAACACTCACAGTAGTACAATATCGACCACCATAGGGTAATATCGATCATAGTGGTCGATATTAGCCGACAGTAACAAAGAAGAAACTCGCATGCAGTAAAAAAAACTAGGCTAAAATTCAATAATAATTTTATCATAAATTAATTTGCAGACGGGTCATTTATGTTTTGTGACAAAAATAATAAATATAATTGTCATAAAAACTGTCAATTACCTTAAGTTAAACACTATGTAATTTATAAGGTGAGGCACAAAATTAAACAAACTATCTGTATCATACCAAAAACAATAATAAACAGCAATCTGTTGTTTTCAATGAAGTTCGCTTATGACACACTTACCGTGGCTCCCTCTTACGATTGCACAATTCATACAGGGTTCTCCAAAAGTGCTTGGTCGATATTCGACTGTGGTCGATATTCGACGACTCTCCCCTATGCTTAAGAACGCATGGTTAATTTTCAATAAATATGTTTCGTTAAGAAAGGTATTTATTTAATTGTTTCTTGCCATCCGGCAATAAAAGACAATTATCTCAAAAACTAATTGAAATATCGAGATTAATGAAGTACAACTTTATTACGTATAAAAGATCCATCTTTCATAATTTGTGGTAAAGCGGTCAGAAATGCTCATATTGTGTAGCCACCGTTCTCTAGGAGGTATCTTAAACTTATTATAGAATCCTTCTTCTTGCCCTCAGAAACATAATTACACCAAATTTGATTCGTATGCGATTAACATCAAACCATCGCCAATTTTACTTGGATCACCCTGTATCTCTTTAACCGTATAAGAAATGAAAATAAATGACATATTTTAAAGTCCACTATCTCCTGTTGCTGTATAGGTCCTTAGTTACGGGACACCCTTTATATATCGATGTATAAAATTACCACAAAAGTAACAATATAAAAGCGTTCCCAATATGGTGTTTTAATTAGACGTGCACCACAAAGGTTACACCTCGCAAAAAATGCATTACTTTTTTCCTTGTATAATAAATACATAAATACCTATTTTTGCTTTAGTTTTATAACGTTTACACATACTTACTTTGGTAGGTATGGGCTGTTTTTATTTTATTTTATAAATAACAACGGGCAGCTTGTTTAGGAGTGACCGGTGCTCTTCGCTCAGCACCGACGGCGGCACTGGAAGTTATGCTGCATCTGATAGAGTCTATTCAGCGAGTAAACCTGCAAGATGGCCGACATGTCATATGACAAAAGTCATTGAAAATGTAAAAATTTATTTTATTTAGCTGGAATATGACTTTTGTCATATGACATGTCGGCCATCTTGCAGGTTTACTGAGTGAATCGACTTTACCCATGATACAAAGAAAAAAGAGATATGACATTGCGCATGTGGGCGGAGCCAAATCGACAGCCGCTTACGTCATGTGGTGATAATTTTCTGGCGGGCTTCGTATAACCTACGTTTGGTTTTATGTACTATTGTTATTATTTGTTATACAGAAAGAGGTTTTTAGTGTTTTTTTGGATTATTATTGTTGATTGTTAGTGACAATTAGTTGTTAATATACGTTGTGCAGTGGCGTTATGCATAAGTGACAATATGACAGCTTTTATTTGTTATAATTATCTGCAAAAAGATACCTATACATATTTATGATACAAATCAATGTAAAATATTTCTAATTTTAGCTTAAAAAAATTGTTCTCTTCCTCGTAGGTGAGATAAAAAAAGTTTAATTTGACGAAATTGGTTTAAAATAATAAACTTTTATATGTGTGTGCCTTATTTTTTAATAATTGTTAATGTACCTCTTATTACTATTATGATAATTACCAGTCCTAGTATATTTTTTTTAATGTCTGAATGAGTTTTTTACATCCTTATCCTTGGTCAAACTATAGTCAAATGCAGTGGCGGACTGAAGCGGGTGGCCATCGCCACCGGGGCCAGAAGGCCTTTGGTGGCCAATTGGTCCAAACATTTAAACAACCATTTTTCAAAAAATGTTCTTAATGAGGGTTGCGGCCATAGAGGCCATGTAGCCACCGGGGCCAAATGATTCCAGTCCGCCCATGGTCAAATGTTAACAATATAAATTTATAAACAGACAACTCCAAAAATATTATCGTTACCTATTGCATAAAAAAACTTAATAAGCAAATTAATTGATTTTGGTCATTTAAGGCTCTGTTCTAAAAATGTTTAAGACTGCACATTTGTACCTATTTTTTTTTTCTAACAATTTATTGCTTAAGGTGGAAGGACCAAAAAATATAGGTTATTTTTTTATGATTTTGTAAAAATAAATAAGTTATTGTAATCATTTAAAAGATAAAATGTATGTCAGCATAATAATAAGCAGAAAATTATTTTCATTGATACCAAATATATGCTAATTTTTAACATTTAACCCAAGAACATCATGAAATACGTTCTGATTTATGAACCTCTATCCTTAAAGTCCTTAAAATAATATGCACTTAAATCTTCCAAATCAAAAATTGCAAAATAAGCAGTAAAATTTCTATTTTTAACGGCTAATCCTATGTAATTTTAAATCTCGTTAGCACCACATGACGTCATTGCGCGGACCGGACCGAATTGGGAATACGATCGATCATATCTTTATTTCTTTGTATCATGTCTGATACCCATGGATATTTACGTTAAAAGTGTGGCTGCAAAAAGTGCTCTACGGCTGAGGGAGTCAAAATGCTGGACCAGTACCAACTACGGACACAGCAGCATACTAAGGATATATCCAGGCCAAAAATTGCGAGAGCCGACCGATTACACTGTTTCGCTGCCAGAATTTGGAAGGAGCTTTTCTATGCTCATTCCGGGTAGGGAAGAGTGGGAAGGCAATCAAGTAACAATGGAGGCGGATCACTAGATCTTCACAGACGATTCAAAAATGGACGTCGGGGTGGGAGCTGGTATCTTCTCCGAGAGCATGCTAATACAGAGGTCGTATAGTCTCCCTGACTACTGCAGCATTTTCCAGGCAGAAATTTTTGCAGTGGATAAAGCAGTCAACATCTTGCGGGATCACCCTGGCTTGAGAGGACCTGCGTCTATAGCTATCTATATAGACAGTCAAGCAGCCATAAAGGCAATTTGCTCCAGCAGTACTAAGTCAAAATTAGTAAGGCGCTGTCGCAACAATCTCTGCGCACTTGGTGCTTAACATCGAATCACCTTGTGTTGGATTCCTGGACACAGCTACATATATGGTAACGAGACTGCTGATGCGCTCGACAGGGAGGGCGCAAGCATGTCTGTCGAACTAGCAAAGAATACTGTGGCTAGACCACTGGGATCAGTCAAAGAAGAGATAGATCTAATAGCTAAACAACTTGCGCAAAGCAGATGGACAGGGCTTACAACTTGTAGCATCTCCAGGCAATTGTGGCCCTTACTTGATAACAGGAAAACCGCAGCGCTATTACAGCACAGTCAAAAGGACCTAAGAAACATCACTGCCATAATCACCGGACATTGCCTGTTCGGTAGACACGCTGAACGTATGCAAATACTAACTAACGACTTCTGTAGAAGTTGCAGAGATGAAGAAGACGAGGAAAGTATTCAGCATTTCTTATGTGAATGCCCGGGCCTCGCGAGAAGAAGGTTCAATGCACTGGGCGAACCATTTTTTAATGATCTGGAGGAAGTGAGCAGCCTGCAACTGGGTCGACTTATTAAGTTTATTAACAGCAGTGGCTTGTTTGATTGAGCTGTCAAGATTCTTTTACGATCGCGTTAACCATCAGGTAGCTGATGCAAATAGGTTCCGCGGAACATGTGTGGTACCACAAAAACAATGCCAGAGGTCTGTCACTCTAACCTAACTTAACCTAACGCTATATCTTTACAAAATATTAAGACTCCCTTACAAAATTTAACAGATGGCGAAGGCGAAGGTAAAAGAACTTAGTCCGGTTCTGTTTCTATAGCCAACCTCTTAACGTAAAATATACCAGACTTCAACAGGGTGCCATTAATTAATGACAGGTGATGCGGCGAGTTCTTAGATTAATTTGACTTTACTGACTAATAATAAAGTTTTTTGATTATTTAAGTTCAATCAGAATAATTACCAAATTTTGAGCTATTGGTCTTCACAATTTTGCATAATGTTTTATATGTAATTTCAAATCTGTTATGGCCTTTGATAACCTATAAAATCCTCTATAAAACATTATGCCGTCATCGTTTCTATTAGAACATTCTTGTGCAATCATATATTATTATTTTTATATTAACCTACGCTTCCTCCGCTACAAATAAACATAATAATCAGAAAGGAATGTTAATTGTAACATTTATAAATACGGTTGTTAACATAATGTCAAGAAGAGTCCCCTAAATTTCTAAGTGATGCAGAAAATATTGGCAGAACAACCAATTATTTTTCCCCAAGTTATTTAGAATCAGTTCCCATGACTTGGAACGCTGTAATGGGTGGCTAATAGATGGCTGGTATACAGGGTCGGACAGGAACATGCAACCGGACATTCTTGGCTAGATAATAGGCGCTTTTAAAAATCGAGTATTAATCAATATATCAACGAAAAATTCAGCAAGCTGACTTTAAAGTGTAAACAGACCTGCATTTTGCATTGAGAAACAATGGACTCCCTGGGGGCCGAGTAGACATTGACAGCTGTTTCGTCCTTGTCAGGAACTCATCAAAATGCCACGACCCGAAGCTGCTCCTCTGATAACACTGCAGCGCATTTAAACCCTGCTTAATAAAATAGCAAGTAGTAAATAAGCTGCGACGCCATCACGTTGGAATCAACAACAATGCAAAATACAGGTACAATGAAGTGTGGATGTGAAAGGACTCCAATACACTGTATGTACGATTTTTTACCATAAGTAATAATGGTTATTTCTAAATATTTTTGTGTATAAATTACAGCCGCAAAATAAGAAAATAATACCAGGAAAACTATACAAAAGTATAAACCCAAAAAGGGTAAATTTATTAACAAACAACAAACAAAATACTAATATTTAATTGCTGCGCCATTGGATTCGAACACTAATCGTAATCTTCTTGGCATTGACAAAATAATACTTCTGGTGTAATCCGGAGTTAGCCCTTTCCAAATTTCTTCTATTTTATCAAATAACTCTATTTTATTCTGTGGTTTAAAATTTATTTTGTACATTTTTTTTACCATCAATCTCCAAACATTTTCAATTGGATTTAAATCAGGACTTCTTGTGCACCAAGGCAGACGTGTTACGTTGTTTTGTCTAAACCGATTCCTATATTTCTTGCAGTATGCACAGGGCAGTTATCCTGCTGAAATATAAAGTTATTTCCTTCAAAAATTATTGCGGCAGAAGGAAGAAAAACATTGTCCAAAATCTGAAGATATATATTACTGTTTAGAGTTCCACCAATATTCCAGCATACACCTGCACCATAAACACTTATCTATGCCCACACATTAACGGATAAACGTGGTGGTCTATATACTCGAATCCTACCATTATAATATATAGACTGAAAAGTTGTCTCATCGGAAAAGATAACATTTTGCAAAAAAAAAATCAATTTCTGGTAAATATTGCATAGCAAACCCAATTCTTTATTCCTTATCACTATTTTTTAAAAACGGGTTGGATGCAACTGCTCGATTTCTGAATTCGGAACATTGTTTTACACAACGTTGCGCAGTTCTAGATGAAGCAGGGAATCCTGTTACGTGGCTAGCGGATACTGCAGTTTCTGCAGACTCGCTTAGAGCCTGCACTAGTACTATATTTAAATATTTTAAAGCCGTGCCTGTATAACATAAAGATTTACGATTTATCTTTTAAATTTATTCCAACAAAGACCATAAACGGGTGCATTTTACCTTGTAAAAATTATGGAAAGATCTACCTAACACTTTTTATAGAATTAACCTCGCTATAAATTGCAGACAAATAAATCGGTCTAATTATTACATTTTTCTCCGTAACTTAATGCTAAAGTTCAGGAAATGTGTAACTTGTATCAACAGCGTGAAGTTTAAACACTGAGAAAATTCACATGGATATACAGGCTGTCCATTACAGAGATCCCTCTATGGGAACATTGAAAACCATAAAAGTTACATACAGGGTCGGATAACAATGCGGATCTGTTTTATGAACGGAATCCAACTAATCGCATGTAAAATAAACTACATTTTTGCCCTCCGCTGTCACCGAATTTCTCAAAAACCGCTCACACTGAGAAAAAAGCCTTCTATTTCTTATAAAAATTCAAATACTATTTATACAACTATTTAATACTATATGTGACAGCAATGCGCTTTCCTACTATAAAACAAAGAAAATAGATAGACCGCTGTGTAATAATAATATCACGGTAATTTAGCCAATAAAAAATAGGAGTTAATGCTACCATAAAATGGTCTATAGCCATTATTGCTCTGAATAGTCACAGTAATTATTCAGTTCCATTGGGGGTGTAATCTGGTTTTATATACTGTATTAGTTCCTACTGGCAGTTTTAATGAAACTTGACATTACTTATAATAATATTTGCTTGCTACGGTTAATAAGGCATATACTTATAGTGTTTCTTAGGTCAATTTAATGACATAAAACAGTATGAAACTCCTAACCATAGGCGTCCCAAACAAATAATTAAAATGCGTATACACACTTATAGGTTTGTTTAACATTAGGTGTTTGTACGTACTACACTTTATAAACCCACTGTATATATAAAAATATTATATTAAAATAATAAATATAAGGTAACTCAAAGATTCTATACACAAACCAGAAAAATAAACCTGACACGGCACGACACTGCTCAGAAAAAGATTTAATTTTTTTACCAGAACTCCATTCTGGGACCATTGCCCGTCCATAAGTTCCAAATCACGTATATTTTATCTTCGTCTCTTCCACGCCATCGGCGGTCACTGGCCTATCTCTGTCTGACAAAATCGATAGTTGAACGGGCTGCAGACCGCTTCAGCTTATACCAGCCGCTTTAACTGGCGCTCATCACCCCTGACAACGCGCATAAATTGTGAACGGTTGCCAGTTCTACGAAATTTTCTGGTTTGTTAATATATTATGTATAAGTATACGAGAAACAAGGGTTTGTTAATTAGTTGTTTTTAAACACTGAAAACCCTTTTTGTCTTGATTTCAGTTATATTGTTTCTTAAGGACTAAAGAATGTATTATTATAACAATGAATGGCTTGTTATTTTCTTCTGTCACACTCAAAACTCCTCGGTTTAAAGTATTTTTGCAAACTAGCTTTCAAAGAAAGTTACTGACTAACAATTGAATACTGATACAAATAAAACATCTTTAATCAAAAAAACTTAAAGAATTGAAGATCTGACAACCCTGGTTGTGAGGTCGGTCTCTCTGAGACTGTTTACCGCCGTATGGAATGATTGGAATGTCCTCAAACTGAGTTTGGATAAATTATACCACTAAATATTAGTACTGTAGTTATCAAAAATTTAAATAGCTTCTAGTGTAATATTGTTCTTGTTGTTTAACATTGCATATTATTATCTATTATGCAACTTGGTTTACTGAAATAGAATCCATGAGACAAAAAACCGTAAAATCCATGAACACTCGACAAGTCTGCGCAAACATTATGTCACTAAGTACTATACAAGGTATTATTATACAATACGACCAGATCGTCGAGAGTTTTTGTCGATATACAATGTTTTAACAAACTCGTGTTCAATACTAATTAAGGATAAATCCGAAAGGCGTTGTTGTCCCATGGTGTTACGTAAATAGGTTTTTACTATTTTAAGTTTGGAAAAAGATCGTTCCGCTGATGCCAAGCTAACTGGTAAAGTTAGAAATAACATCACTACACTAGATACATCTGGAAAATTTGAAGAGACACACACTGATTTTTTATTATCTAATGATCCGCAGGTTCATACACTGTTTTTAATTTTAAAATGCTATCTTCAAGTCCCTTTCTGTGGCTTAAAATTTGACTAGGAAAGTCAATGGATAAGTCTTTATTGTAAATCGATTGTAAATTTTGCGGTTTCACGTATAAGTCTTCACTTACCGAAGTTAAAATCTCAGGATATAAAAAAATTAAATTAATTATGAAAAACAAAATTTTGCAGCAAGTTTTGAAAGGGCCGTCAGCTGGCCGGGGGCCTCGCAGTGCTGGGTCTGCGGAAGTGCTTGTTATGTTACGCCACTGAAGGCAAACACATATTTCGTTTCTTCTTCGTTTTATCCAAAAATGGGCCTAATAATACCCATCTTTATCGCCTGCAATTACCTACAGTTTTATGTTAAAACGGTTGGATTAATATCTTAACATAGTATAAAACAAAGTCGCTGTCGCGTCTGTCCCCAGCTATATGTGCTTAAATCTTTAAAACTACGCAACGGATTTTGAAGCGGTTTTTTTAATAGATAGAGTGATTCAAGACGAAGGTTTTTATGTATAATACATGCATAATATTGTAGAGAAACACTGATAAATTTAGAGGTTTGTTCGGGTTTGCATTTATAAATCTTGACGTGATGGTGAACTCGCCTTATTATTATCTCAGAGGCGTATAATACCTGGCATTGCAACGCAGGCCGGGTACACGCTAGTAGATTAATAAAAGCAGAAAAGGAAATATGGGCATATTTAACGAAATTTGATTTTATGCTTTTATTAATTTATCAGTTACATTTTTTCAACTTAAAACTGACGGGTATTTGGCCGCTTTTTGGAGAAAACCATGGTAAAAAGTATTCAGTTCAATTTCCAAATGCATATACGTAAATAGGTAAGTATTAATTAAAATTTTTAAAATTCCTTATGTACGCTTAGGGTATTTATTCTAGCTTAGAAGATTTATGTACCGTCGTGCATAGATATTTAAATGGACCCCATGGAATGTAAATTCTTATTTGTCACAGAAGCTTGGTTTTCTAAAGGGGTTACATAAATATTTTAGCGGTAGGTAATAGAAAGGAAAGAATTCAGTGTTTATTAATTAGTAGCTTCAGAAAATGATGGATATGGCTCACGCCTTTGAAATGTATCCACAAACTGTTCCGAGGTCTCTTTTTATAATACAAAAGTCTTAATTTGGATGGAGATTTCCTTGACAGTAAATGTAATATCTGACTGAATTAAATTATATAATTGATTCGGCTTTTACTTGCTGGAAATCCATTATTAATTGTGTTAAATAAATGGTAAAAAAATAAAAAAATTATAATTTTACACTTTCCACAGATTTTATTTTCACTCGACATGTTTCGCAACACAGTTGCTTCTTCAAAGGTACTCAAGTACTCAAACCTTTTCATGCAAATACGAGTTTAAAGAAATGCACTACGACTGGTCAATTTAATGTGTCGTAGGCTAGTTTTGCGAGTATTTATTGCAGAGCGTATTTTGTTTAATTATTTTCTAAGTAAATAATTCAAAATTTTAAAAACTACAACCGTAGAAAATTTTATTTTTTTCTCGTCTATGCACTGAAGAAAATGATCTAATACAACAAGTTTGCTAAGACATAGTTTGTATTCATAGTTTATTTTTTATTAACCCATATTAAATAAATTACTAGTGTATCATACCTGCTTTGCTCTTATATCAATTTCAGATTTCCTAGAACAGTGTTTTTATTGGTAGTAATCAGTTCCATTAGCAGTACATAAGTCTTGTTGAATAATGAACTACTTTTAATATCTACAGCAATTTTATTATATCTTCTCAATGCGACGCAATTTGTTCCCAGTAAAGCGCCTTCTCTACAGGTAAGACAGCGAACAGCTTCCAACAAACCAATTGTATCTGTTAGAACCTATAATCCACCAAGACGTTGGCGGGGTTCGTATCGATCGGCATTCTCCGCGCGCCGTAGTATTAGTCTTAACGTATTTGTTATGCAAGTCACATCGTTGTTCGGAGTCTTCTAATTGTCCTGTCAGAATTTGAATTCTATTGATCGTACCAATACGATTTCAATTAATTTATTTTTAGTTTGTATGTGTAGTTAGGCTATAAAATATTATTATTTCGCATAACCACAAAATATATTGTTACACAATGCTATATATTCTGTGGCATAACTATGGATAACTAGAGGGTAGGAGGCCGATCGATAATGGCAGCATTTTCAAATTCTGTCCCGGTTTTTTGGTTAGTTCGCTATTGGCCCATAGATGGCTCTCGCGTCCGAAGTGGGCTGATGTTGTTTTCTTCTTCTTCGTTTTTTAATATGGAAAACTAGATCCTCCATAGTTTTTAAATTTTACTTTTGACAATTAACATTTTATTTTTCGAAATAACAAATAACGTTTGAAGGCAAGACAAGACAAATAACGTTGTATTGTAATTAATTTCCATATTTATAATGAATAATGGTACAATTTATAAAAGTAGAGTTTGCTTTGTGTCGGGGTGTAAGACAGGATCTTCTTCAGAGATGAAACGCAGCCAAATAAGTCTCTTCCTAGCTCCAAAGGTAAAACCCCCTAGCTAGAATGTTCCTGTATTTTAAAAACGAAGCATCGTTGGAACTTTATACAGGCCGAGTTTACTAATAAGTATAACAAAGTAAGTGTAAATTAATATTAAAGTCCTTATTTGTTCCTTAAAGAACTAATTTAAATAAAAATAGTTATCGCGTCCATAAGAAACCATTTATTTGATAGCCCACTTCGAACACGAGCGCCATCTTATGGCAACTCGTAAAGCTGAATTACCGATGCTAATTTGGGACCGAATCCAATGCATTGCGATCGGCCTCCTACCTCAAGTCCTCCATAGGCATAACCCATCGTTAAGTATTGGACTTTATAATTTATGGACGAAGTTTACCATCTCATGCATAATAGATAATCATATGCAATGTTAAACGACAAGAACAATATCACCCTAGAAGCTATTTAAATTTTTGAGATCTACAGTACTACTTTTTAGTTTTATTGACCGTAGCAAGCAAATATTATTATTGCAAAAAAGTTTTGTCTGTTTCCTTCCGCCAAACTCATCCCGAGACGCGTTTCGCCGTTTACGGCTCATCAGTGAGGCTCAGTTTGGCAGAAGGAAACAGGGCTCGAAGACAAATCACTTGTCAGGATCGATTATCGACGGGAATTATAGAACCCGGTGCGACATCTTGCTCAAATATTATTATGATTAATGTTTTCATTACAACTGCTAGTAGGAATTAATACAGTATATAAAACCAGATTTCACCCCTAATAAAACTTGATAATTACTGTGAATATTCATAGCAATAATGGCTCTAGTCTAAACCATTCTATGGTAGCATTAACTCCTATTTCGTATTGGCTAAATTACCGTGATATTATCACTACACAACGGTCTAGCGATTTTCGTTGTCTTACAGTAGGAAAACGCGTATAAGCAGGGCCGGATTTAGAGGTCTAGAGGCCGTGGGGCAACAAAGGAGTGGAGGCCCCTAATAATTTTCCAAATTGATTAAATGATTTTTTTATTAAAGTGTTTTAAAAATTTATTGAGAGATCAATCTAATTCTTTTAACAAATATATATAGTATATAATAGGTATAGTCAAATAAAGGAATTATACCAAACAAATTAAGCGTCAACAAATGAAACCTTGCGAGCCTTTTTTGATGAAAAATCATTGATGATATTGCTGAAATCCAGCTCTCAAAGCAAATCACTTTTGATGCTGAGTAGGGATAAGCTCTTAAAGCAAATCACTTTCGATGCTGAGTAGGGATAGCTTTGCTAGGCGGTTTTGTCCCATTGTAGTTCGAAGCTTATTTTTTACAATCTTCATTTTCGAAAATGAGCGCTCTCCACTGCAAGTCGACACCATCAAAACCAAATACATTCGCAGTGTAATTTCAATGTTCGGAAATGTAGCTCTCAAACTTTGGTTTTCAAAAATCTTGTAGTAAAACCAAACCACCAAGATTGGTCTTTTTGATAGTCTTTTTTGCATAAATCTATCTATCTATACAAATTGGACCAACTCATTAAAAGATTCGGCTCTAAATCGTCTTTGTAAATGTTCATCAATTCCTCTGCTGCAGCATACAAATTTGAAGCATCCATCTCCTCTAAGTGATTAAGAAATCCAAATCCAAATTAAAGGGGCATAGATATAAAAAATGTTACAATGTTCCGGTATTAAAAGTAAAAAATCGAAAAATACTTTTTTATGAATCTAAAAAATGATAATAAAAAAGAAAAGTTGTTTATTTATCAGGACTTTGATGGTTTTTTTTTTAGAAAATCTTTTGTGGGGACCCCTCACTTGTGGAGGTCCGGGACTGTAGCCCCGGCTGCCTCCCCGTAAATCCGGCCCTGCTTAGGAATAGAAGGCTTTTTTTTCAATGTGTGATAAAATAAAAATTAAATTTTAGTTAAAAAGCCCATTACTTATATCCATTCTCCATCCAGATTTACTAGCAATTTTAGATATAGTTATTTTAAAATAGGTAAAAAGTCTAATACACCCCAAGGTGCGTCAGCACGTATTTGCGAGTTTAGTAAGTTTTTCATTTAAAAAGTTTTAAATCGGCCAAGTTTGCTGCCGGAAACAAAACTTCGGAAAGTTAATAAATTTATAAAATAGAGAAAAATGTTCCCCTTTATTTGTTTGGCAGCTTGCAAGAGAGAAAACATAATGGAAATTAAGTGAACGGGTACGATTTCCGCAAAACTATTGGTAAAAGTTTGTTGTAAGTACTTTTTAAAATAAACTACTTTTCACTATTCGACATTCTATACACCAAAGTTTGGTTATTAACTAAAGCAGTGACGGCCGCAGTTTCTTGCAAAGGGGAGGGGCAATTGCGGGCGAAATAAGAATATTCTATTGTTTTATCTGACATGAATACAAAGTAAAAATAAATTAATTGAAACAGGTATTGCTATCATCAATAAAATTCAAGTTCAGACAGGACTGCTAGAAGACTCCGAACAACGATGTGGCCTACGCAACAAATACGTTAAAACTAATTCTAGGGCGCACGGCGATTGCCGATTGCCACGAACCCCCAGCAACGTCTTGTGGATTATAGGTTATAACGGATACAATTCGTTTGTGGGGACGCTGTTCTGTTTTCTTAATTATAGAGAAAACGTTTTACTGGGAACAAAATGCGCCGCATTGTGAAGATACAATTTATTTCTTATCAAAATTCTACGGGTGTTGTGGTAGAAGGTCTGTGAAAATTTTATTACTTTGTATATTAAGTTTGCTCAAGGCCTACTTATTATTTTTGGATAAAATTAATTATTTGTATTGAGACTATTTACATATATTTCTAATTTGCATAATACAGTGTTAGAATACCCTAATTATTCGAAACACCCTGCATAGCATTAAATATATTTATTTTTAACCATAAAATAAACTTACATAACAAATTTTATTAAAATTTTTAAAAAAATTTATTTTATAAGCTTATTGTTTGAGTTTTGAGTCTGTTCGACGCTGGTAGAAATTTCACCAATCCAATTTTAATATACTGGGTGATTTTTAAATACATGCAATTTTCTGCTTTTTTTCTATCGGTTATCATCGGAAAGACCCTGTATGACCTTGATAATTATATATCGATGGTCATAAGCGACAGTTTAATAACTTTGCAGTAGAACGATTTAAAGTTTTTTTTAACTTTAAATTATTTTTATTTTTATTTTCAGGCGCATTGTTTTAATTTCCAAATTGCTGCAATAAAATTTAAGACGTTTTTGTTGTAATGACTATAAATACACAACAACATAGCCTTACATAACAAAATTGCTGTCGCTTAATCAATTTAGTGACCAAATTACATTAGGGTAAAAGGTCTTAACAAACCATATAGAAATGTTAGCATTTTGGTAAAACGTTTTAACCTCGTTAGATTTATATAAATGATTTAGTAAAACTTTTTAACCACCTTACTTTTAAATACAAATGACTAGTTAAAACGTTTTAACCACCTGATTAGTAAATATGGGCTAATATGTTTAAATGTTTTAACATTCTCGTAAAAGAGCTCAAGCGACAATACTTGCTTGTTTTCTTTTGTAGCAAAACAGGAAAACGACCAAAATTAAAAATAAATTGAATAGCAAATTGGTTCAAATAAGATTTAATTGTTTTCCCAAATAATCTAAACGACAGTTGTTTCAAATTATCCTTTATTTTGACGCTTGGTAGGAAAAGTGGCTTGCAATTTATTATTTTTCGGTTGACTCAAGCGACAAAAATATCATAGTAGGAAGCTAAAACTTCGCTTATACAACGCGGAAAAACAAAAAAAACTTTAGTGACGTTTAAATATAAATTTCACGGAAATATGTCGCTTAAGACCTTTTGCCTTTCAAGCATCGATATATTTGGAACTATACGATAAGCGACAAGCAGTACATAAAGAAATATCTCCAAAATTTCTTTAAAAAGTACTAAAAAAATATTAAGTTATTAAAAAGTACTAAAAAATATTATTTTTTTTAGTTACCCTGTATAATTTTAAGTAATATAAATTCTGATAGCTTGTTCCAAGCTAATGTCATCTACAGTATTACTTTGTTAATATTTAATTTAATGTTGAAAATACAATGATTTTACAAAAATATTAAATAATTTTCGTCAGTCACCCAGTATATAATAAAAAAATTTAAACTACTTTTATAGTATTTTATCCTATCAAGGACAGGGTCAACAAAAATGTAGAAAAATAATACGAATTAATAATATAAACTACGAAAATATAATGTAGATACATATTGAAAATTCATATTTTGCAACTTGGACCCTGTATCTCAAAAACTGGATGGCAGATTTGTTGTGGCCATGGATACTATTGATCAGAATGACATTCTTTACAACATAATAAAATTTAACTGAGGGCCATTTTCCATAAGAAAAATGTGGGGTTCTTTCTTACGGCGCCCATGAAAAACGGTGTTCATTTTGCACGTCGTTAATATATCTGGTAATAAGGCGACAAATGATTGTTTTATTTTTGGTTTTCCAATTTTTGACGTAATTGAAATAATTTACAACTTGATTCGTGTGTATTAACTTCAATTTGTTTAATTTTAAATATAATTTGGAGACAGTAGTGATCGCTAAGTGGCCTGCGTAGGTTTAATAATATGCAAATTTTCTAATTGGTGCAATTTATTACTTTTTGTAACATTGTACAAAAACCTTGAGTTTGGACAGAACTAAAATTGTGATTTAATGAACGAAAATTAAAACTACTCTTTGAAATTAGTTAAAATTTAAGGTGTCTCAAAAGGTCTATATAAAACGCTAAAGTATGAGGATCTCGTCAAGTCCAAACTGAGAAAAAAACCTTGTATTCCTTATAAGAATTCACGTAGTACTCTTTATACAACTGCTTAATACTATATGTGACAGCAATGCGCTTTCCTACTGTAAGACAACGAAAATTGCTAGTCCGTTGTGCAGTGATAATATCACGATAATTTAGCCAATAGGAAATGGGATTTAATACTACCATAGAATAGTTTAGAGCCATTATTGCTCTGAATGCTTACAGTAATTATCAAGTTCTATTGGGGGTGTAATCTGGCTTTATATACTGTATAACTTCCGACTGGCAGTTGTACTAAAACTTGACATAAATCATAATAATATTTTCTTGCTACAGTTAATAAAGCATATACATACAACTAAAAATCGGGACTGAGGTTCTCAAAAATTTAAATAGCTTCTAGTGTGATATTTTTCTTGTCGTTTAACAGTGTGTATTATCTATTATGCAACATGGTTTACTGAGATGGTAAAGTCCAATACTAATGATGGGTTGTGCGAAATAAGAATCTTCTATCTTTATTCGACATGCTAAGTTTAAAAAACCTAAATACAAACTAAAAGTAAATTAATTGAAACAGGCGTTGGTAGGATCAATATAATTTAAATTTAGACAGGACAGCTAGAAGACTCCGAACAACGATGTGTCTAGCGCAACAAATACGTTAAAACTAATACGACGGCGCGCGGCGATTGCCGATCGCTACGACACCAACGTCTTGTGGATTATAGGTTCTAACGGATACAATTAGTTTTTGGGGACGCTGTTCTATTTTTTAAATTGTAGAAAAAGCGCTTTACTGCGAACAAAATGCGTCGCATTGAGACGATACAATTTATTTTATAATTAAATTGATAAAAAAAGCCTTCTATTTCTTATAAGAATTCAAATACCCTTTATACAACTGTTTAACACTATATGTGACAGCAACGCGTTTTCCTACTGTAAGACAACGAAAATCGCTAGACCGTTGTGTAGTGATAATATCACGGTAATTTAGCCAATAGGAAATAGGAGTTAATGTTACCATGGAATGGTTTATAGCCATTATCGCTTTGAATATTCACAGTAATTATTATCAAGTTCTATTGGGGGTGTAATCTGGCTTTATATACTGTATTAGTTTCGACTGGCAATTGTAATAAAACTTTACATTAATGATAATAATATTTGCTTGCTACGGTTAATAAAGCATATTTTATAATTACCACTAAAAATCTAGTGTGATATTGTTCTTGTCGCTTAACATTGCATGATTATCTATTATGCAGCATGCTTTACTGAGATGGTAAAATTCAGCCATAAATTATAAAGTCCAGTACTAATGATGGGTTGTGGGAAATAAGACGCTTCTTCTTCTCGGTGATTGCCGATCGCTACGAACCCTTACCAACGTTTTGTGGATTATAGGTTCCAACGGATACAATTCCATATCGCAAGTAATATCGTTTTCGGTTTACAACTCCGAGAGTGCTCCGAGAGCGCTCAGTGACGTCATCGATCGGCACGAGATTTGATGTCACTCCGAAGGCGGTTGCCCTCGGACGGAGTGTAAATTGAACGTGATTGCGCTTGAATATTTGACAGATGTCAACATACAAAAATAAACAGTTAATTTTCAAATTTAAATCTACTTGAGCGCGTTTATATCCAAATAATAATAAATAAACACGCCAGACGAGAAACAAACACAGAAAACACAACAAACGAAATTACACATTAACAAAATAATAGAAAATGGTGTTGGTTTGCGGTTCTGCGCAAGCGCTGCTTCTCTGCTCTGTTAAAATTTTCAGATCTAAAAAGGGCACTCTCAAACGGATTCAGAGTAACCAGATTTGTAAATCGAACATGCTACTCCGAGTGAGAGCAGTGGATTTTGATAACCGAACACGCAAATCTTGGGGAGAGCTCTCTCAGAGTGCGCGAGAGCAGTAAACCGAAATCGCTATAAGACTCAACCATCCCAAAGCTACTTTCCTAACAAGTTCCAAAATGTGAGAGGCGAACTTCAAGTCATTCATTAAAAATGCAAAAAAAATGCTGTTAGCTTTTTTTTTATTGTAAAGGCTCTCCAATATTAAGTATCTGGTTTATTATTAAGTTACTCTGACGTAAGTTTCTATTTGGTTGCCTAGGTCAGTGTTAATTAGTAATGTAAAAATTTTACACGCTACAAAGCTACGAGAAATAAAATGAGTATCTATAAAACTCGCATGAAGCCCTGTTGTTTATGTTTTTAATGTCTCGATTTATCGGCAACACTTTTTCCCGGTAAGGCCAATTCCCACGGCCGATTTTTACAAAAGGATTGCGTACGAAACGCAGGTGTTCTAATACGCGAAACCACTCGAACAGGGAAAAACTAGTTGGGTTCGGGTTTGCGGTTTATGGACATCGTAAAGGTAAATAATTGGACGGGGGATATCCGCGCCCCGAGCATTTTAGGCAGGCAGGAACGTTGTAACAAAGATTGCTCTAAAAATTTCTATCCTTATCAGTTTTTTTTAGAGATGTTATTGACATTTTAATATACAGATATATTCTTCATTTTCATTTATTTCTAATAACAAAAAATAATATTTGGATTATTAAAAATTCGTTTAACTGCGTTATGTAATTAAATAGTGGTAGATGCCTGATATGATACATTCGGTTATACAAATACAGGATGATTCACGGTAAGTGGCCTATAAGATAATCCCCTCGATGATCCCGGAAACGAGTAACAGGCATAAAATTGACTTTAATCTGGTAAAGTTTTATATTTTGACTTTTGTATTACTTTCAGTTTTACTAATGTTAGTGTTAAGTTTAATATTTCCAATAGAATAGGTACACTACAAACGTATTTAGTATTTTTGGTAGATAAAATTCTAATATATTCTGAAAGACACATATTTTTTTCTAATAAATCGATTAATAGAAGTTTCAACTAATTCTTTATTCGTAAAACAAAAGAAACAACAATTAAAAGAGAATATTGTGGCATATCGGACAAGTCGTGCAACTATTTTCTATATTGGAATACACAGGGATTCAAGTTTAATGGATACCCTGGGGCGGGTAGACCACGACGGCCGTTTCGTCTTAGGACTCTACGGGCAGCCGGAACCCAGGCAATTACAAGCGGAATTAACTCCAATATAAAGGGCAGTCACACTGGTAATAATCGAAAGGTAGACAACTAAATAAACCACGAAGTGCATTACAATCCAGTATAGGGAACGCTATTTGCGTTTTCACCGAAAAGATCTGCCATTTTGCAGACCAGAAAACAGATCGACGCCGGCACACACTAGAATCACAGAATATATAGCTATTAGCTATACAGTGTGTGTATAAAGTCTGGAAACGGCTTAATAACATCACAATTTACTGGCCGATTTAACCCAAATTTGGTACAGTTATGTAAGAGGATCTAACGCACCGAATGACGATATTGGCGTTGTTGCCAGCTTTTTAGTTTGTCTGGAATTTGAACGAATTTTATATTTTTAAATATAACACCCTGTATATTTTTACATTTTTAAATTCCACATAAAATTATAATTATTTTTTATTAAATGCATTATTAGTCTATACTTCATAGTTTCCGAGATATTGACTCTCGAAAAGTGACATTTTTGGACTTTGACAGCTTATAACTTTCTAACAGTACGTCTTAGAGCAAAACGGCTTACATGTCCCTATCTTCAATTTTTATTATCTTCCCAAAAAAATCAACTTTTAGTTAAACCGGAACAACTATATTTCCTGCTTTCGAGTTACATCCGGTTTAACCGGAAGTTGATTTTTTTGGGAAGATAATAAAAATTGAAGATAGGGATATGTAAGCCGTTTTGCTCTAAGACGTACTGTTAGAAAGTTATAAGCTGTGAAAGTTAAAAAATGTCACTTTTCGAGAGTCAATATCTCGGAAACTATGAAGTATAGACTAATAATGCATTTAATAAAAAATAATTATAATTTTATGTGGAATTTAAAAATGTAAAAATATACTGGGTGTTATATTTAAAAATATAAAATTCGTTCGAATTCCAGACAAACTAAAAAGCTGGCAACAACGCCAATATCGTCATTCGGTGCGTTAGATCCTCTTACACAACTGTACCAAATTTGGTTTAAATCGGCCAGTAAATTGTGATGTTATTAAGCCGTTTCCATACTTTATACACACACTGTATATTCTGTGCTAGAATGCGCGCAATTCGTTTAAGTTGTGAGCGAAAAAAATGTTTAGAAAATGATATAGTATCAGCGAAAATAATTAAAAAAGAATATTGTGGCATATCGGACAAGTGATCGAAGTCAAGAATATTTTATTGCTTTATCTGACATGCAAAGTAAAAAAAAAACTTAAATACAAAGTAAAAATAAATTAAATGAAGCAGATATCGGTACGATCAATAAAATTCAAATTCAGACAGGGCAGCTAGAAGACGATCCGAACAACGATGTGACCTGCGCAACAAATACGTTGAAACTAATACTACGGTGCGCGGCGATTGCTGATCGCTACTTACCCCCACCAACGTCTTGTGGATTATAGGTTCTAACGGATATAATTCGTCTTTTTGGGGACGCTGTTTTTGTTTCGTAATTGTAGAGAAAGCGCTTACTACCAATAGAGATACTGTTCTAGCAAATCTGGAATTGATATAACACTCAAGCGGGTTTGCTACACTAGCGATTTATTTAATATGGGTTAATAAAAAATAAACTATCAATACAAACTATATCTTAGCAAACCTGTTGTATTAGATCATTTTCCTCAGTGTGAGGGCAAAATCTGTGACGCACTTTTTTCAAAAATATAGATTGTGTTCAGATTTTCTTCGTCCGCAGTAGAAGGTAAATAATTGCACTGCTCAAGCAAAATGGAATACCTAGGATTTTTGACGATCTCTCTAATTAGCGCGTTGGTTTTAGCATATTAACTAAGGAAATCAGTCGGGAATGTTGGTAAACTAAGGCAACGCCATATATAAAGAAATAGGAAGAACATTCATGCGGAAATAATAAAAACCTAGGAAGGTAACGTTTTCATAGAAATAGTTTCATTACAAAATCTGTCTGTGGGGGTTCACGACACCCTGCATATTTTTAGCAAAGAATAAGAAATATTTATCTTTTGTAAATTTTTGTATTAGATATACACTCCCATGCAAAAAAAACGGGCATCATAAAATTTGGATTAAGTTTAAAGCTTTATAACTTTTTTCTTTTTACTCCGATTTAAGTGATTTTTTAGAGAGCTCTAGATACATTTATTAGTTTTAACATGCCTATACAAATTTTAAGAGAAATTGGTTTATTCACATGTATAATAAGGATAAACGAAAAGTTTTTTTTTGCCTAGCGTCAAAACACCTTGTGGAACAATTAGGAGGCAAAATTACCTCAAAATATCAATTTTCATTGAACCGCAAATATTATTTGCATTTTGGTATTTGGTTCATGTCAATACGTGCATTTGTTCTCACCCAAATGCAAAATGATCTTGATGATGTCAATAATTTAGGAGACGCAAAACTAAAGCTATTGATGACCGATTTTTTGAGGTTCGCATTTAAAATATGTCAGTTCTTGGACAGGTCGTCGAAGACTACACAAAGGTAATTTAAACTCACGCAGACCAGCAAATGAACCTAAATTACTACCGGGTCATAAGAGTCAAGAATGGAGGAATATTTGATATAGTGGATTTCACCTTAGTTTTTAATGGTCGCCGCTGACACATGTCATTTATAACATTTCTTTTTACAGAACTTAAGGATTGGCCAGGGCCGGACTTAAAAATTATGTGTGAACATGGGTCAATTTATTTGTAGTTGTAATTATGGATGGAAACGAGAATTACCTAAGCAATTTTTAAGATATTTCAAAAAAAAAAACACTGAAGGGGAATGGAAATAGGATAGAATATCAGAAAAACAATTTCATTTAATTTTTATTCATAATATAATAAAGTGTTGTTATTTTGGTAAAAACACACTGTTAATTAAAATTTAGTATAATAAAAAATATACAAGGGGCAGTCGTGAATCTAGTATCATCAATAATTAACTACGTTTTTTATTAAAGAATTATTTTGTTTTTTAATTTGATTTTAGACCATGCAGTGTTAAGTTAAGAAAAAATCTATATATTATATTTAATAGCTTATTGTTTACTTTTTTATTTTCTTATTCACGGGTAGATATTTCTTTCTTTAGGCTAGGTTCTAAAGAGTTTGAAGTTTACAATAGGTCTAACTTTTCGTTGGTTTATAATAAAAACAAAAAAAGTTTGTAATGTTATCGAATTAGGTATTTTTTTTTTAATGAATAAAGAAAAAATAATGTAGTACTACAAAAAAAGATTTTTGTCCATGCGTTTGCAGAACAGATACCTCAAGTACTCTTCAATACAACTGTATGTAAAACTTATTTTAGCATAATGGTTCACTGTGGTTTTTAAATTTAATTTTGTTGCAAGTTCCCTATAATTTTTGGTCTTCATCTGACAAGCTGTCGATGTCGTCGTCACTGTCCGAGACATTAATAATTATTTACTTACTTTTGCATAAAAAGAAACACGTCACAGATACACACAGTCCGGCAGTTTAAAACTAAAAAGTCTAATACGCACAAAATATAAGCAAAATGCTGTCTGAAAAATACCAAAAACAATAACACGAACGATCAAGAATTAACAGCAGAATGCACGCGGTGCGCGGTGTGTCCCAATGCGGCTCTGTGATATTTAAAGAACGCGACGAGACAATCGAATTAATGAAGTACGAAAAGAGATATGCGAGAGCAAATGCGTAAGACAAAGATGCACATACTAACGGCATATACGAGCGATGCTGTGCTTTTGACGAGTTTGAGCTCATTGAAGGGCAACGTATTGAACTGTGCAGTGTGCATCTTCGTCATGTACATGTAACTATACGGTCAGTTATATATCCATCTCTTGTTAATCTAGCCAATGCCCGTGCCTGAAAGCCGTTTATAGAATTAGGGATTTTAAAATCACGTGTTGGCTAATATGTTTGATAAGAGAGACGTCAAAGCATTAAAAACTAAGGTGAAATCCACTATAATTGAATAATTTTACCCAGAACATTGTGGAAACAAAAACCTTATTGCCATATACGATGGAGTTAAAATAGTAATAACTGGTGCAGGTATATAATAAAATTTGGGGCAATCATTATATTATATTATTTATTATCGATAAGACGCAATTATTTTATATTTTTTTAGTTATTATACTAATAAGAGAATTAAAAAATTTATTTTGGTGTAAGGATACCCTCTTACGATAAACGATAAGTATTTTTATTTTTTCTTTATTTATTATCTTTAAAATTTTGCTTAAAGTTGTACTTGTGCTTCTTAACATAGTATAAAACAAAGTCGCTATCGCCCGTCTGTCCCTATATCCCTATATGTGCTTAAATCTTTAAAACTACGCAACGGATTTTGAAGCGGTTTTTTTTAATAGATAGAGTAATTCAAGGGGAAGGTTTTTATGTATAACTAGCGACCCGCCCCGGCTTCGCACGGGTGCAATTTCAGAAAGTGGCATGCCGGGTACTAATATATCGGGTTTGTTCGGGTTTGTATTTATACCAGCGGGTTGCAACGCATGCCGGGTACACGCTACTATATTAATAAGTCTGAACTTCGTACAAGTCCTAGGGACTTAACGAAACTTCTAATTTATTTTTAAGGGCAAGGGATTCTCTTTTTATTTTCAGGTACATGTAACAGAAATATTTGCTTTTGAAATATAATATAATAATTTTAAGAACAAAAATTTTACAAACTAACTTTTCGACAAAAACGGCGTTCAGATGAAATAAAACTTATTACTTATCGATGAAATCAACTAACGAGCAAGGCACACATTAATAATTATGATCCCTAATGAAAAAGAATTAAAAAATTTTAACCTGTATCTAAATTTTTGGTCAAATGAATAATAATTGTAGGTACTTACAATTAAATGTAACAAAAACGCAGTTTATAACTCGGTGTTTGGGCTCATTACGGTCCGCTACAAATCTAGAGATATTATTATGTCCCAATATCAGCTGATCGATGACAAATAACCGCTGTCATCTGTTTTAAAACGAGACTATTCGTGATATTTAGTATATACGCACCTTTTTCCGTAAATGTATTCGTTTATTAAATTTCTTGCATTTTAATAGTCTATTTTATTTTGAAGGCAATGGCAATGAGAAAACTATGAAAAAATTTGAATTATTGACATCATCAAGATCATTTTGCATTTTGGTGAGAACAAATGCACGTATTGACATGAACCAAAAACCAAAATGCAAAGAATATTTGCCGCTTAATGAAAACTGATATTTTGAAGTAATTTTGCTTTTTAAATTATTCCACAGAGTGTTTTGACACTAGGCAAAAAAACAACTTTTCTTTTATCCTTGTATAATATGTGAAAAAACCAATTACTCTTAAAATTTGTGTAGGCATGTTAAAGCTAATAAATGTATCTAAAGCTCTCTAAAAAATCACTTAAATCGGAGTAGGTATAAATAAAAAAGTTACAATGCCCTAAACTTATTCCAAATTTTATGATGTCCATTTATTTTGCACGGGAGTGCATATATCACTTTCTTTTGACCAAGCAGTTAGTCTTTTTGGCCGTCCAAAAAGCCGATTTGGAAGTAAAAAATAGTCTATTTTTTACTCAAATAGGTCATTTTCTTCAAATTAGAGGTCGCTAAGGCTTTAAATGTTTGTTGGGTAACCTCTAAAGTATTACCGAGCAAATTATTGCATTTTGTCTAATGCAAAGATAATATATAAATTGACCTTGTTTCAAAAGCGAGGAAATAAAAAACGATCCTTTTTAAGAGCGGCTGTGGAAACAAGTTCGCAAATAATGTGTAATTAACATTTAATTGGATGATATAACCTTAACCTTATAGAAGTGTTTTTATTGCATTTAATTTGTATTTATATTGACCAAAGTCTGGAATCGAGACATAAAAGCAGATTTAATCTATCCAGTATAGGGTTACATTATTTATGTTTTTCTTTTAATTTTATGACTTATTATATAGGAGAGATGTGTCTATTAAGGGATGCCTAATTATTTCCTATTTCGAGCCTCATTATCTTTAGTGATCGTGGAAGGTTCCCATTGGACAACAAATTAATAATATACTGCAAGGGCGATAAGGATGACACACACGGCATTTTTATAGCGGTTTCCGCCAATGCGGTGGCTCCCACCGGGGTTTCGGGGCAATTTTTATCAAGACCGCTGCATGGGCAAAACAAATGTAGATCCAACGTGTCTACACTGAGGAAAATGATCTAATACAACAGGTTTGCTAAGACATAGTTTGTATTGATAGCTTATTTTGTATTAATCCATATTAAATAAATGTGTATCAAACCCGCTTTAGTGTTATATCAATTCCAGATTTGCTAGATTTTAGAATTATTGGTAGTAATTAATTCCATTCGCAGCACAGTCCTGTTGAATAACGAACTACTCTTAATACAGCAATTTTGTTAAGAAATAAATTGTATCTTCTCAATGCAACGCGTTTTGTTCTCGGTAAAGCGCTTTCTCTACAATTTAAGAAAGCAGAACAGAGTCCCCAAAAACGAATTGTATCCCTTAGAACCTATAATCCACCAAGACGTTGGTGAAGCTCGTAGCGATCGGCAATCGCCACGTGCCGTAGGATTAGTTTTAACTATATAGAGACCGACCGAAGTTTCGGTTTCGGCTAGTTTCGGCCGAAAAATCTAGTTACGGTGACAGTATCGGTTTCGTCCAAAAATCGGCGGAAACTTCGGGTGCGCCGAAACTCAGTGTTCGTGAATAATTGTCGCGCACCGTTCGGCTAACTTTGAGTGAGTTCATAGGCAATGTTCTCTATATAAATATATATCTTTGTTACTTATTTCAATCATTGTTTTTTATTTCCTTTAACACGAGTTCACTGTCCGTATGTGTAAAAAATACATTAGATTTCAGTATACAATAGAATTTTTAACATGTATAAATAAGTTTCGGTTTCGGTTTCGGCTGAAAATCTTGTTTCGGTCGGACACTAGTTTTAACGTATTCGTTGCGTAGGTCGCATCGTTATTCGGAGTCTTCTAGCTGTCCTATATAAATTTGAATTCTATTGATCGTGCCAATGCCTGTTGCAATTAATTTATTTTTACTTTTTATATGGTTTTTTAAAACTTTGCATGTCAGATAAAGCAAGAGAAAATTCTTATTTCGCACAACACATTATTATTATTGGACTTTATAATCTATGGACCAATTTTACCATCTCACTAAACTATGTTGAATAATAGGTAATCATAACTCTACGAATGATAAGAACAATAGCACACTAAAAGCTATTTACATTTTTCAGAACTACAGTACTGATTTTTAGTGGTAAGTATATGCTTTATTAACCGTAGCAAGTAAATATTATTATGATTAATGTCAAGTTTCATTACAACTTGAGTCGAAACAAGTACAGTATATAAAACCAGATTACACCCCAATAAAACTTGATACCTACTGTGAGTATTCAGAGCAATAATAGCTATAAACCATTCTATGGTAGCAATAACTCCCATTTCCTATTAGCTAAATTACCGTGATATTATCACTACACAACGGTCTAGCAAGTTTTATTGTCTTAAGGTGCCCACTCACACTCCGAAAATCCTCAGAGGAAAAACTGCACAGTTTTTCCCTGAGGATTTTACTGATATTGGCCTGAATACACCCGGCTCCACACACGCTCCGGCAATCCCTAACGCCAGGCCTGTGCAGTTTTTCCTCTGAGGATTTCCGGAGTGTGAGTGGGCCCCTTAATAGTAGGAAAGCGCGTTGCTGTCATATATAGTATTACACATTTGTATAAAGAGTATGTGAATTCTTATAAGGAATAAAAGGCTTTTTTCTCAGTGCAGAAAATAAATTATTATTATTAATATATTATTTACTTTCTCATACTCACATAAAATGACACTGTAAGTTGAGTTTGCCAGTAGTGTATAAAGTTTACGCACGCTACCTTATCACGACGAATTATCTACTAATGACTGTTGTTAAGAAGGCATCCACGTTTGTTATAGGTATTACCACGTTGGTCCAATTTAGAAGGCGGTCCATATTAGACAAACTTCCTCTATATTTTAAAATCAAATGCGTGGTTTCGTATTTTTTCTAATTTTCATTTTAGCACTATCAAATAAGTTAATTTTGTATTTAGTAATTAATTCAATATACTTACATACTTTAATTTATTTTTTCTATATTTCAACATATATTATCAGTTAAAAAATACAGAGGTTATCGCCAAAAAGCCTTGATCTGGAAAATTACTCGATGTTTGTGCAACGATGCATATTATTTTTTTATTGTAGATTTTGTTTGTCATACGTGACCAAAACATACAAAAGTTTTATTCCTCTTTGTGATTCAATTATTTTCCTTTTATTTACATTTTTTGTTTCGATTTTATCTACTCAAACCTTGAGCTTAAATCTATTATTTATTTTTCAAATGATAATAAAATTATGACTGTCGCTGTCATTTTCAAGTAGAATCCATCCAAGCCTGGGCTTCGCGCAAGGTGGCAATACCTAAGACATACAGTGTGACCAGTAAAGTCCGCATCATATGAGATTTTTTTTTATTAATAGCTTTTTTTTATTGATGCCCTATTTCGCTTATTTCAAGTACGCCTCAACGTGTTTAAATCCCATTTTCAAAAACGCGCGTGTTTTAAAGTTACCATGACAACATCAACAACCCGTGAAACGTGAAGTCTAAATATGTCAACTCTTTAATTATTGATTTGACAGAATTACCTTTTAACGTCAAATAAAATATTTTTTTAAGCAATACAAAACCATTGTCAACTGTGACAACAATGAATCTTATGTGACAGATTGGAAGTTATTTTTTGTTCTCCTCATTTTCATGACAACGACAGGTAGATCACATCACGAATTCGACCATTTCACTTACTTACCAAGTGGATAACTGGTCTTTAAAACACTTGCTCTATTTCAAGACCTTAATATCCACTTATACTATATTCGAAATTTGACTTTGGCATCAAGTTCTGCCTCGATCGAGATAAAAATTAAGCAAAAAAATAGTAGTCAGGGGATTCGCATTATCTGTCAAATTTAATTTTTTTTTCAAAAACTAATTCAAAAGTGGGGATATTTCTGAAAATATCGAAAAAAGTTATTAGAAAAAGCTTTTTTGAATGCAGTTTCTAGCCCACTTGCAAAATTTCAGCTGCATAAGATATTTTTGATTTTTTACACACCACTAAAATTTATTCTCCACTTAATGAACACTTTACTGATGACTGATTTTTTTGTCTTAATATTAAGGCGTATTACTTTCAGACACAAACTACGTTTTCAAGAAAACTTATTTTATGAAGTTACCTTATACAGGGTCAAAAACAAATAAACTTTGCATCACATGCGACCAAATTTTAATAGCCCAATTATGATTTTGTAGAAAAACACACATTTAATATGGCGCTACTTTAAAGAGAATGTATCTGAAATAAAGCATTGTCAAAACTAAGAAGTTTTATGTAGGTTGCGTTGAGTCTTATTTTGCAAAAGTGGTGCAATTTACAAAATATGGGTAAAAAATCAAAATTATTTTATGCAGCTCAAATTTTGCATGTGGGCTAGAAACTGCATTTAAAAAAACTTTTTCTAATAACTTTTTTCGATTCTTTTAGAAATAACCTATTTTTTTGCTTAATTTTCATCTCGATCGAAGCAGAACTTGATACCAAAGTCAAATTTCGAATAAAGCTATTAATAAAAAAAAATTTCATGATGCGGACTTTACTGTTCACACTGTATACGTTCAGATCAGCAAACAATAATCACGAAAGTGGCAAATTATGGCCATACGCATATAAACACACCCTAGCATACATGAGCATGCGCACTGCAAAATTCTTAATTAACGAATGGGGCCCAAAAAATGTTCGCCTCCGGCGCTTTCTCCTGCAGCGGGCCTAACGCCTCTATGGTACCTGGCACCCCCTTAAGATAGAATCCCAGCTGCGCCAATGTGTACCATCCACCAAAAATGCAAATTCCCAACTAAAATTCCTTTAAAAGAGTTCCGTTTATTGGAGTAGAGTATGGTTATTCCGGGAGAAATGATCCCGACCCTGAAATTATTTCTGTTATTGTTTATACAGTGACCGGCAGAAAGTACGCATCAAAGGGGATTTTTTTTTATTTCAAAACTTAGCAAATTTTTTTGGCGGTGGAAGAGTTCTGCATGTCCCTAAACCAAAAAGAGCATTAACAAAACTAGTAAATATTGCGCTGTATACGAGGGAGAGGTGAAAACGTTAAATTTACTCCAGAATAAAGTGCCCTTATTTTTCACTGTAGAAATTTTTTTTATAAGGAAATGTTGTTTGCACTTAAAAGTTATCCATAAATACCAAGTTTCAGCTCAGTAGCACAAAAAAAGTGTTTTTACTTTTTTTTTACGCCCCCTCGTATAACGAATCGATAGAAGCTATGTAACCTATAAATTAAATTTTTTAACAGCTCTTGGGCAATTAGACACATAACTTACTTAAATTTGTTTAAATACGCGAGAATTGGACGTTTAATAAAATAACGTCAAAAATAATCCTGGTACATTATTCTATGGATAAGCGGAATAACTTTATGCAAAATAAATGAGGGTTTACTTCATACATTTAACAATATTTTGCCGTTCCCAATTTTTTAAAAACTCTTAAACCCATTGGTTCATGAATTAAAGTTTAAACCCTTACAATAAAATTCGTTTTCATTTATATCTAGTAGCCATGAAAAATATTTATATTTGTGCTACCGAGCTGAAATTTTGTATTTATGGATAACTTTTAAGTGCAAACAACATTTCCTAATAAAAAAAATTCCTTAGTGAAAAATAAGGGCAATTTATTCTTGAGTGAATTTAACGTTTTCACCTCTCCCTCGTATACGGCGCAATATTTACTAGTTCTGTCTATGCTCTTTTTTGTTTAGGGACATGCAGAACTTTTCCACCGCCAAAAAAAGTTGGTAAGTTTTGAAATAAAAAAAAATTCCCTTTGGTGCGTACTCTCTGCCGGTCACTGTATAATATCACGACGTCACGCCATCGGTCATTTCAAGGGCGTAGAAAAAAGAATTGTGGGGAGGGTAACACCAAAAAAATTATTTACCGTTTTTTCCATTAGATCAACCATAAATGTAAGATAAATGTCGAGCTCGGTTTTTACCTCGCAGATGAGACCATGATGAGAGAGGAAATTTTTATATCATGTGACTACGGCGGATTCAGACGCTCTGATATTTTTTACCGAATGATCTTGACAGCTTATAGTCTGTTTACATTAAGTGCAGTCAATGCAATTGCAATAAAAAATTGCCTTAAAACATGCGCTTTGGTGACTTTCTGATCAGCTGATGCTATTTTTAGGGAAACTGTACAGTTGACGACAAATAATTTCGTACACTAAACTGTGACACTGTAAATGCAACTTTTTTACCTTTATTACCTTTGTAACGTGTTAATTGTTATCATGATATCTGTCAAAGTATTGTCATTATCTTATTTGATTTAAAAATGCCTCATTTAAGTATTATTGAAAAAGCAAGAATAATAGGTTTAGTAGAAATAGGGTGGTCTTATTGAAAAATAGCTGGTCATTTTAGAGTACCTAGAAGTACTGTTCAAGGAATTGTAAAAAATGGCGCTATCATTAAACACTTAAAAGGTCTGATGGGTCTGGTTTAAATAATAGAAAATCATCAAATGAAGAAGACCGAAATATGGTGGAGTATTTAAAACAAAATCCATTTGAAACTGCACTATTCACTATGCAAATAACAGATAATTCCCTGCTTCATCTTGAACTGCGCAACCCCGAGTACGACAATGTTCCGAATTAAGAAATCGAGCAGCTGCATCCAAACAGTTTTTAAAAAATAGTGATAAGGAACAAAGAATTGGGTTTGCTAGGCAAAATTTACCAAAAAATTTTTTTTTTTTGCAAAATGTTATCTTTTCCGATGAGAAAACTTTTCAGTCTACATATAATGGAAGGATTCGAGTATATATACCAACAAATTCCCGATATGATGAGAAGTACACTCAAAAAGAGCAAATCAGTGGACATTTCTCCGTTAATCTGTATGCACGGATAAGTGTTTACGATGCAGGTGTATGCTGGAATATTGGTGGAACACTAAACAGTAATATATATCTTCAGATTTTCGAAAATTTTCTGCCGCGAAAGTTTTTGAAGGAAAGAACTTTATATTTCAGCAGGATAACTGCCCTGTGCATACTGCAAGAAATATATATCAAAATGGTTTAGACAAAACACGTAATATGTCTGCCTTGGTGCTCAAGAAGTGGTAAAAAAAATGTAGAAAATGAATTTTAAACCACAGAAGGAAATAGAGTTATTTAATAAAATAGAAAAAATTTGGGAAGGGCTAACTCCGGATTACACCAGAAGTATTATTTTGTCAATGCCAAGAAGATTACGATTAGTATTAGAATCCAATGGCGCAGCAATTAAATATTAGCATTTTGTTTGTCGTTTGTTAATAAATTTACCCTTTTTGGCTTTATATACTTTTGTAGTTTTCATGGTTTTATTTTATAATTTTCTTATTTCGCGGTTGTAATTTAAACACAAAAATATTTAGAAATAACCATTATTACTTACTTATGGTAAAAAATCGTACATACAATAATTTACAGCTATGTATACAGCTGGTGTTCTATCCAGGTATAAGCAGCAAGGTGAGAAACCCGTTTTACACTATTTTGTTGTAATTGAGTTATGTATGGGTAGAGTGTACGAATTTATATGTCCTCAACTGTACCTCCAGTTGCTCGCCGATATGATTAACGAAGGGCATTCAGATTTCTCGCTGTCCTCTGAAACATTAAGCGAACATGCGCGGAATAATCCGACAAATCTAATGGTAAAAACGAAATCCCTTAAATTCTCACAAAAATAGAATTTAATTATTCATAAGAATAACTTAAACCAACCATGAAAAAATAAGTACCGTTCTGGGGATACGACAAAAAAAGACCTGCATAAGCTAATAATGATAATACAAGCTATCATAAATAACAAAGTTAAGTTTACATTTATATAATAATATGTAAAATCACACAAAAATTTACACATCAAAGAGCGGCGAATACAGAATATTTATGAGTATCTAATTTGCATAACCAATGATTCCACATGACATGGAACAATTAAAAATTATGTTAAGTTTGCCAAATTGATTAAATTCCTGTAATAGGTTTCGTGTTTAAAGTCACGTCATTTTGTAGCAAAGTTCACGGATTACACGCGCTTATATTACGTGTTTTTTTTTGCAATTATTACAATAATACATATTATATTACTTCATTTTTATGATAAATCACATCAAATATGATTGCATTAGTAGACTATCAGAAATAAAACTAAATTGGGATTGTTATCTCAAAAATTAACAGTTGGCAAAAAATTTTAAGAGAATCTAAGAGCACAAACCCGAACAAACCAAATTTCACGTACAATAAAAATTGTTAATTATCCATTTTCAAATTTCGATAACAAAAGATTGGCTATTCTTTTTGTCAATTGCAGTTGGTGTATACTGATGCATTGTTCTGATGAAATGCCACTCTTTCTTCGTCATGCTGCAGGCTGGGCGTTTTCCACGAAATGATGCTTTTTGATTTTGTAAACATGTTGCATATCTCACGGTGAAAGTCCCTTAAAATATTTCGGAAAGTAATGCAATTTGAATCCTGCAAATTTGGATAATCGGGTTTTCGGACACGCTCTTGTCAAATGAAATAACAGTGACCATATGCGACTTTCGATTATACCAGAAGTTGTCTTACTATAGATTGCTCTAAAGTGCTCAGCGTGACAAAGATGGATGAATTGATTTATAACAGTGATCTGTTATCTCTCAGGGTAGTTTTAGTTGGATGGAGTCAAGATCTTCGATTTTTTTCACTCGGCGTTTCATCAATAAAATAGAAAGCAAATATAATTCATTAAATTGCCGTTTTTGGTGATGGGTGATTGCTGCCTGATGGTGTACTAAGACAAAGAAACGTTTTCTTATTAAAAAATCTTGTAGTTAATTTTTGTGTTTTATCAAACCCTATCCCAACTGCATTTCTTTACGTAAAAATGTTTTCGCATTTTATTTTTTATTATGTTTTTTTTTACTTTATTTTCCCAGAATAAATCACTGGTGATAGTATTGGCCAATTCCTATAGATTAAAAATTATTGTAATTATATGATAACCTTATTAATTTTCTCTATTATTCTTTAAATTTATATACCTTAATAACTGACTCAGAACGGCACGTGGTTTAATTGGATACAGAATAGTAAAGAAATCTAATAAAATAAAATGACGAATACGTCACTAAGGGCCAATCCTAAAAAAGTCAAATACACCATTTTGGCGCGAACAAGCTCCGAAAAAATAATTTAGTAGTAGCCAGGTCGACAACCAATGATAAAAATAAATTATTTTTTAATTACACCATCTGAATTATACACAAAATCTTTTTTTATAGAAGATATTTAATTTGAAGAAGTAGTCCATGCTTAAAGTGGAGTTAAAGTATGGGAATAAAATAAAAAATTATTCAAGGGTATCTACATGTTTCGAGCGTAGAAACGTTCATCTTCAGGAGACAGAAAAATTTATTTTATACTGATGGTGTTAGCAAAAGAGGAAATTAGAACCTTAATGAAGCTTTTATGGACTTAAAAATTAAAGTGTAGAAGAAACATGATATGAACGAAATTTATAAATGTTAAACCATACTGAGTATGTGAAAACGTTATTAATGGGGGTCTAAACCAACCAAATATAATGGGGGAGAAGAAAAAACCTTTTAAAGAAGGTGTCGAAGATTATTTAAATTTAAAAAAAAAGTTATCAAACATATAGTGTCTGTAAGACATTATGAGGATAAAACTGTAGGTATCACATTCTTTAAAAGGTTTTTTCTTCTTCCCCACAACCCGAACAAACCTCAAACTCAACCGTTTGCCGGCCCGTCCACAATTCACATCCATGCATAAAACATAGTCTGTCTTCGTCTATTCCGGCTTCGGTGCTTCGGATCGATCGTTGAACGGGCCGGGGACCGGTTAGGTTGGGTCGTTCGTTCTCCCTACTCTAATTTATCAGTGTTTCTCTATAATATTATGCATGTATTATACATAAAAACCTTCCTCTTGAATCACGCTATCTATTAAAAAAAACCGCTTCAAAATCCGTTGCGTAGTTTTAAAGATTTAAGCACATATAGGGACAGGACGGGCGATACGACTTTGTTTTATACTATGTTAAGAAGAATTTAACTTCGTTATAAGTGAAGAATTATACGTAAAAGCGCAGAATTTACAAACGATATAATAATAATAATAATAATAATAATAATAATAATAATAATAATAATAATAATAATAATAATAATAATAATAATAATAATAATAATAATAATAATAATAATAAAGACTTTTATTAGCAAAAAATAATATGTACATAGCTGAGAAAAGAAAAGAAATTGACCAAACTCAGAGTGGCAAAGTCTAGCTAACAGGGCTACTCCAACTCAACCACTAAACTGAGAAGGTAGTCGTCTTGAAATATACTAATATAAAAAATAAATACCTAATACTGTAATGCATAGCAGCGGATGTATTGGTCTGATAAATATTACATTTATTATAAACTAATGGTAAAACTAAATTAAACGACAAAATGGGAAACGATTCCGTCCCCGTAAGCGCGGTCCCGGGCAGCAAAAGTGGTGAAACAATTAATGTATTACTGCTTATTGAACAGGTGCGCACGAAGCTTAAACTTAAACTTATTAATATTATACAACTTAAATTCGTTTGGAATTGAGTTATAAAATTTTATAGCATTATAAGTGAAACTTCTTTGAAATAATGATGTTTTATATTGGGGTATGGTAAAACTGTTCTTGTATCTGATATTTCTTTTGTGAATGTTGTCTCTGGAAACGAACTTATTTTTAAGTTTTTTTGATGTATTCTCCATGGTAAGAACTTTATGAATAAAATTACCCAGATGAAAATTACATCTATTTCTCATATTAAGCCATTTGCACTCCTTTATTTTATGGGTTATATGCTCGCGTTTTCTTATTCCGTAAATCAGTCTACAACAGGAATTTTGCATTTTTTGTATTCTATTCTTTTTAATTTCATGTAAACTAGGCATATAAATGAAGTCGCAGTAGGAGTAGTGTGACAGAACTAGGCTGTCGCAGAGCATTCTTTTAAGTTTTTGATCGAGGATATGTCTATTATTGTAAATTAATTTTAAGGAATAAAATGCTTTTTTATTAATATTTTTTACGTGTTCTTTGAAACGCAGCTCCTCATCCAAAACAATACCAAGATTTTTCGCTGAATGTACATAAGGAAGATGAACGCCGTTTAGAGAAATGTTCACATTATTTTTTACAGTGTCACGATTACCTTTGTTTGCAAAGCACAGAATTTTGGATTTGTCCGAATTTAATTTAAGGTTATGAGTATTAGATAGGGAAATAATGGTTTCCAAGTCGAAATTAATTTGCTGGATCGCATCCAAGCAGTTTGTTGGAGAGAAGCTCAGGTGAAGTTGAGTATCGTCCGCGTAAGCATCTGACTTACAGAATAGCGTAGAAGTTATTATCTCTGCTGTATAAATAATGAATAATAGGGGAGATAGAATGGAGCTTTGCGGAATCCCTGAAAGAATGTCAATCGGATTGGGGTTTATGTTGTCAACAACGACTTTTCGAGCACGGTTGGTTAAAAAAGATGATATTAGTTTAACAGAATCCACGTCAAACCCATAATAATGTAATTTAGAGGACAAAAGCCTATGATCAAGTGTATCGAAAGCTTTGGAGAAATCCAACAAGATCAACAGGCTGACCATAAAGATTTGTCCATTGACTTTCCTAGTCAAATTTTAAGCCTTAGAAAGGGACTTGGAGATAGTATTTCAAAATTAAAAACAGTGTACGAACGTGCGGATTATTTATTAATAAAAAATCAGTGTGTTTCTTAAAATTTTCGCGTACGGCACGAAAAACAAAACATACTCCAGAAAAACTTTTTGGGTGATGGCAAGTAGGGGAAGCAGTGCCCCCCATCGCTTCTGTGTACAATACGCCACTGGTTAAATCAATTTAATGTACCATTAATTAAATCATGTAGGTTTATATTGTATAATATTTATTCCTACACGCAGTTTTTAAATTTCTGATGCATTCATATTTAGACGTAATCGTATGCATGCACATATAATAGGGTATTATCAACCTTCGAATGATTAATTGCTTTTAAAAATATCTCTATGCGTTTTCTATTAAAAATGGGAATATTTTCTATAGCATGTTTATAAATATAATAACATGATCTCATTATGCTCATTAACCAAATCCATCCATCACTTTGGAGATCACGTTTTGTATTACAGCTATGTATATGATTATTATTTTTCATTAACCTAACAGGGTGTTGTAACAATATGGAAATAACAACGTAACTTCACGTGGAATTTTGCAATAGAGTTAATAAGCTTTTATTAAAATGTGTTTTTAATAAATTTATTAAAAACACATCTTGTGTGAAACACTTTTCTTTTCCTTATGATTATGCTTAGTAGGTATAGTTCTGTGGCTTGGTTGAACAAGGGCCTATCTGACAAAATCAAGTTTTGAGATAATCGAGGATTTGCATGAGAATTTAAAATGCTTATTGTTTCGATATTTCTTTTCCGAATGTGATATAATTTTTGTAGAGTCTACTTTAAAGCAATATTGTTTATAGGATATATTTATTTTATATTAATCTTTTGTATTTATTATACTTTTTATTGTTAGGCCCCTGCATTTTTTAAATTATGTACATAGGCCCTAATTATAATAGGGGACAAGTAGCAGTTAGGCCCTAAAAACTGTTACTTAGGCCTTATTGTTAACAATAACGGTACATAGGCCGTTTTTATTTAGCTAAAACGGATTTTATTTTATTTTTGTGAGGCTGCTAATAATTTAAAATCAAACGGCAATAATTTACTTAAAGTTATTTATGTAAGGAAAAATATTTAACGAAATTTCACTAACAATAAAAAAAATAATGTTCTCATTTCTAAGCAAAAATAAAACACTGTAAAAAAACAATGTTAAAACGCAAGGTCTGGTTCAACTTATTCATTATAGTCAGGCGAACCTGTTGGACAAACTTCCTCATGTTCGTCTTAATCATTTAATGGTTTTAAATTCATATAGAATAGCCGACTATTAGGATGTATGAAACAGAACAAACTTTCTATATCCATCCAATTTCTTTTTTGGAAGAGGAAGGGGATAAGAGGTATGTAACTTTTCTAAAGTCGGCGATGCTGGTTGTTCTTTTTTCTTTCTATTTATATCCCAAACTTTAAATTCTTCATCTTCCAAAAAGGGTTGTTTGTAAAAAATCTTTCCAGGATTATCTTTAGGGCTCTTTCACACGGGCGTTTTTTAACCGATCGGCGAATTTGACGAGCAGTCAAATTTCGAAACTGAGGTTTTCACACGGCGTCGTTTTCAAGTTGATCGCTTGCAGTTTACTCTCGTACTCCAAAGTGAACGTAATGGAGAAAATTGAAAGGGCCATCATATGTGCATACATATTACACAAAAGACGCAAACGAAGAAGTAGAAATAGGAAAATGTGGATCCATCCACATTTTAATCAAATCAATCAATTAAAATCATCTTTGGTTTTATCCCAAATGACGGGTCTGTTTTCTACGTTTATAATCACTTCTTCAATATCTATTTCACAAGTCATCTTCCTTGCAGAAGCACACTTTAAATGAAAACCGGAGCCGGCCGGTACTGGATTTGGTCGTTTTTACTGTGTCGTGTGCAAACCTCCATATGCAGGTGTGTGTTACAATATTCTCGGCGTTTAAAACGCCGATCGGCGACCGCGTGTTCACCGACGAAATTTTAATTTGGACGGCAGCCGATCGGTCATTTTGCCGTCGCCGCTCTCGTCTGAAAGCATCAATCTAACCCTATAGAATTAAAATTTTTGTCGGCAAATTCACCGATCGGCAGATTTAACGATCGGTTAAAAAACGCCCGGGTGAAAGAGCACTTCGGCTGCCGTCCAAGTTAAAATTTCGTCGGCAAATTTGCCGATCGGTTTAAAAACGCCCGTGTGAAACAGCCCTTTAGTGTATATAGTTTGCTTTTAGAAATGACAATTGTTCTCCTTCTGCATTTTTTTTTCGGTTTATAAAATGTGCTTTTTGAAGAGCATCGATGTTATAAAAATCATCCTGTGACATGTCAATTACTTTAATTCCCCCTTTCCACACAAGCCGGAAAGAATATCAAAACAAACAAAACTAAATTTTGAGGTTATGGTATTTGATCCCAATGTTTATAGGCTTATGTCGTAATTAAGCCGTAACAAAATTATTGGTTCCAAATTAATAAAGGCCTAAGTAACATATTAAACCTAAATTTACAAAATAATATATGTTTCTATTAGGCCTGTTTTAATTTTTACCGGTAAAATTAAAAGGGCCTAAGTAAATAGAGATCCAATATTTTACAATTTTTATAACCTAAGTTGCAGATAAGCCCTTTAAGAAAAAATTAAATAAAATGATAAAAAGGACCTAAGAGCACATAGAACACATTCTTTGGGCCTATTATTCACTTATGCCCTTTTGTGTTTTTAAACTTTACCGTTACAGTTAGATAATACCAATAAAAATGGGTTCTAAATGAATATAGGCCTTTATGTGCAATATATTTTTTGCAGCACTTAGGTCCTTTTTACTTTAAATTTTCATAAAAATAACAGTTTTATTTACTTGGGACCACTTTTATTTGAAAGAGTGGTATTTATTTAGTCACTTAGGCCCAATAACGCATTTTCTAAAAATTTGTACTAAGGCCCTTTTTTGACCAAGTCACAGAGTTAACTCTTTCTTAACCCTTTAGTGCACAACGGTACTTTAAAGTATGAAGGTTTTTAAACTCTAATATAAAATAGTTTTGCGCGTTTATTGCGCCATACGGCTCGTCGGTACTTAGTAGTCCCGATCCTAGACCAATCAAAATTTACTACGAGCAATTATATGGCGCCACCGCCGCATGAACTAGTTTATTTTTTGGCAGTGCAAACGACAGGTTGATTGTACAATTTTTTTATAAATATTGCTTTTTAGATACTTTTACCTGTAAATATTGTTATTTGTGTGTTTTTTTATTATATAATAAAGAATTGGCCCTAAAATCTCCATTTCTTTTAGAAGACTTCTGAGTACCGTTGGGAATTATGGACTCAAAAAAACTGAAATGGTATTCTAAGAAGCCCCTCTCTGAGAGAGAGCTAAATGATATTGCACGGTCGATTTTAACCGAAGATATACCCCTTGACAATGGATTTTTTACTGACTGTGAAGAAAGTGACGATGAGTACGATGATGAAGATCCACTGGGAAATTCTCTTGAACAGGCGGCCCAAAAATCAACAGCATTTGAGGGACCTTCATGCTCAAATTTCGATAAACCTACAGAGACAGGAGAAAACCAAGAACAGCCCAACGGAGAGCAAAATGAAATACAAATTTATGATATTACCAACAATAATGAACATATAGTTGAAGTTAATGAAATTTCAGGAAAAAAATTAGATAAAAAAAAACCAGAAGATGATGAAATACCAATTAATTATATTACCAACAATAATGAACATATAGTTGAAGTTAATGAAATTTTGGGAAAAAAATTAGATGAAAAAAAACCAGAAGATGATAGAAACAAGAAAATGAACAGTAAGGAACAGATTTTGAGACCCAGAAAAAATAAGGAATTAGACAATGTGTCCCAAATAGAAAATACCTCGGAAAATACCTCGGAAGATATACATGAAGATGAAGCGCAAAGAAAGTGGAAAAAAACTGGAATACCAGAAAACAACAGATTACCACTTACCGGTAGGCCCAATAGAAGAAGAGTTTCTCAATTGTCACAGTGCAACTGATGTTTTTTTGCATCTACTTGGAAATTTGGATGATATAGTCTATCAGACTAATTTATATGGCATTCAACATAATAAAAGCCTAAATATATGTAAAGATGAGCTACACGCATTTATAGGTGTAAATTTTATGATGGCATATCATCGGTTGCCGGCGTGGAAACATTACTGGAATGTATCTCTAGATCTAAATGTTCCCTATATAGGCAACAATATGACGAGAAAGAGGTTTGACGATATCTTGCGCTATTTACATTGTAGTGATAACACTAAAATTCCAAAAAATAATAAGGATAAATTATTCAAACTAAGGCCTCTCATAAAACAATTAAATGGACAATTTCAGTCATGCTACAGGCCTACAAGACAAATCGCAATAGATGAGTCCATGATATTGTTCAAAGGAAGAAGTACCTTGAAACCGTATAACCCTCAAAAGCCCATAAAGCGAGGATATAAACTTTGGTGTGCTGCAGATCAGAATGCTTTTCTTTCAAATTTCGAAGTCTATCAAGGTAAAAATAAAGAATTAGAGAAAGGATTCCAAAATTATGGCCTCGGCGAAAGAGTTGTATTGTCATTAACTAAGCTGTATATAATATTATCTACTTTGACAATTTTTTTTCCTCTATCCATCTCTTAGAAGCACTAGCTTTAAAAAATACATTAGCCTGTGGTACAATCAGGTGTCAAAGAATAGGTTTTCCGAAAATGACTGAAGATAAAAACTTAAAACGTGGAGATTGGGACTATAGAGTGTCCAATACAAATATCAGGGTTTTCAAATGGAAGGACAATAGGATCGTTCATTTTGCATCAAATTTTCACGACACAGAAGAAGCTACTGTTCTCCGAACTCAAAAAGATGGATCTAGGTTGGAGGTAAAATGTCCTTCTGTAGTTCAAGATTACAACAAATTTATGGGAGGAGTCGATAGAGCAGATCAGATTAGGAGTGAACAGACGCTCTAGAAAATGGTGGCATAGGCTCTTTTGGGGATTTTTGGATATAGCCTTTGTCAATGATGCCTATATTATATATGTCCGCCTTTTCGGAAAGATTTCCACATTTGAATTTAGAAGAAATGTCAGCATGGGATTGATGTCAAAACATAAAACAAAACTTGGAAAAATGTTGTCATCTGCTACACGTCCCCAAACACCAAAAGGCGCAGATTCAATCGCAGTGTGCCTGATGATGTACGTCTGGGCAATCGTGGCTCCCATTGGGTAGGCTACGAAAAAAATAGAGGCAGATGCGAAATGTGTAGCTCTTATGCTATCCAGTCGAAACCGCATAGTAGGTGCTCCACTTGCGGTATCATTTTATGTTCCAATGAAAAAAAAAACTGTTTTATGGAATACCACAGAGTTAAAGCAATTGTTTATCAACATCCTATAATATTATAATTTTTGTTGTTCGTTTATAATTCTTGTTTTGGTAATAAAAAATACCTTTATAAATATTGTTGCGTCCATGCTGTACCTATTGCGTTTCGATCTCAAAATTAGGTACTTTATCCCCAAGGATCCTTTTAAGTCCTGTTTTTCTATTTTTTGCTTTTTAAAAAAAAAAAATTTTTTTTAATTGGTACCTATTTTTTGAACCTTTCTTTAAATAAAAATAACAATATTGTCCTTTTAAATGAGACTTTGGTACTAAAGGGTTTTAAAACAAGCGTCGGGTCCATGGTAAACTGTACCGTGCGAGCAAAAATTACTTGTGTCAAAGAGGGCTTGGATTAAAAAACGTAGGGCTTGGTTTAGATCACAATGATATGGGAACGATATATCTAATCAACTCTACGTTAAAATTTTGTCAAATTCATATTATTACATGATATGCCAAACTGATGAGTCATAAAATAAGTAGACAATGCAAATTTATTTTTGTTGTTTACAAAATTAACAAAGTAAGAATATACAGAAAGAAAAAGAAAAAGAATTACATAAATTGCTGAAATTGGCCACCGCCATGCTTCAAGCATAAATTCACACGTCTCTTCATATTTTCGAAAGTATTAACCAGCATCTCTGGAGAAATGTTACCACATTCTTGGATAATCCTTTCTTGTAATTGTTCTAAATTTGCAACTGCTGTTTTAAAAATAGTGTTCTTTAAATATTAAAAATTCCATAACCGTTAAACAATGTGATCTAGTTGGGAATTCAATGTCTGATCGAAAACTGATCAATCTGTCGTCGAAAAAATTGCGTAAGTAGGTAGTTAATAGTTTCGGCGGCTGTATGGGCGGTTGCGCCGTCCTGTTGAAAATATCCAAAAAGTAGTTCGTCGTCAAGTAATTGCTCCACAAAGAGATTTAAAATATTGTCTATATATACCGCTGTGCTGTAACTGTGTCATGGAAAAAAATAGGAGAAGCTGCATGTTACATAAGATCTTCCCACTTCTTGAGACAGGCGTCTTATACAATAATTTGTTGGCGTATTTTGCATTCGTTCACAAACGTTTGCAACAAGTTGTTGTGTTCTTACAGATGGGCTTCCTGCTCCTTTTTTGTGTTGTATAGAACCAGTTTCCCTAAACACAGCCACGGTTTCGGGCAATGATAAAAATCTCCAGCAATAAAAGCAACTTTAGGAAAATGTTCGTGAAAATCGTCCATGCACAAACCCGGATTGTATTGCCACTCACCATTTGCTCTAACCCCGTTTCGAAAATACGCTTCAACCATGTGTGTTTTTGTGCTGTTCCATAAAGCCCATTGTGTGAATTGTTCAAGAAATTGGAAAAATTAGCGATGAATCAAATTACTTGTAACGACTGTCAAAGATGACGGAATAACTGATTGATTGTTAATTCAGGTAGTTACTGACACCCAACAGGTATTAAGCTCTACAGCTAAGCATTACGTCCTTAGATGCTAGGCCCCTTTTTGATGCAAATAATTTTTGTTCGCACGGTATAAACTACTCAACATGTTATATGTAATTCTAAATGTGCATGTTTGTCGAACAAATTTGCCAACAAGTTCCAAAGTCAATAGGCCCTTATCAGATGACCATAAATCGCGTTCTGTATTCTATAACCGCCTTTTCCAAACAGGGTCAATTTATTTTTCTATTACCTTAACTTATCCTTCGGGTTTATAAAGGTGAGCACGTCCCGTGAAATGAATGGATGCGGATATTGCGTAGGATTTTAAATCTAAGGAACCCTGAATTAAGTCTCAGTGTATGGGTAAAAGAATTACTTTTATGGCCTAATAAATCCAGGCAGGCCTATTAAAGGGCATGCAGATGCGCGACATTGCCGGCCATATTTTCTCAGGACCGATAATTCTTCCATACACGGTCCCCGGGTTGAATACGAATACGAGAAACCTTAAATTTCGAAAAAAGCAGCAGAAAGGCACCAGATGGCTTCATCATTTAATGATGCGGGGAAACGGTTTTCAATCAGCACAAATTACTTTTAAAGTTGCATTGGGACATGCAAGTTATCTTTCTCCAATATTTAGATACTGGCAGAGGCGTCGCGAGAGCCGACCATCGCACGTTGGGTACAGAAATACGGGAAAATCAAATTACCAATAATAAATACCTAGTACGCGTTTAATAAATTATATCTATACAGTGTCCGCAAGAAAGTCCGCATCAAATGGGATTTTTTTTTATTATTAGGTATAGGTAAAAATTAAAAAAGCAGTTAGTTTTTGCTTACCTAAAAACCAAAAATGACGTATACTGAAGCAGCTGCACGACTTGCGTTACTTGTCAAATTTGACATTTTTAATAAAATATGTTCAAAAATGCCCTTATTTATCAAAATGCCGAAAAACTTTATTCGAGAAAGTTGTTTATTTAGGCATTTTTAGCCTTTGTACTAAATTTTGAGGGTCTAATAAAATTTTTATTTTTTGCCAGATTCTTGAAAATTGATCAACCCTCGTAGATTAACTTTTATACATCGATGTAAAACCATTTGCCTTTACTTCATTTGTAATCTTAATGCAATTTTGTGTAAAATTTTTGTTTCCAATTATTTATTTTGCTTCAAAAACTGAAATTGTTATTGATGAGTATGTAATGTTTGATGCAAAGTTTATCTAATTACATCAGTTTTCTCAAAACCGACGTTTCTCATTTTTCTTAAGTTAGTAAACAGATGTACAAAAAGAAAATATTAGGAATTTTTCGTTGAAATTTTACTTAATTAATATTGGATCAAAAAGAATAAATATTAATCGCTCGAAACATTTTATTCAACAAAAATATAGTTTAATATAATTAATTTAATTTAATAATAATAATTAAGTAAAATTTCAACGAAAGCTTCCTAATATTTTCTTTTTGTACATCTGTTTACTAACTTAAGAAAAATGAGAAACGTCGGTTTTGACAAAACTGATGTAATTAGATAAACTTTGCATCAAACATTACATACTGATCAATAACAATTTCAGTTTTTGAACCAAAATAAATAATTGGAAACAAAAATTTTGCACAAAATTACATTAAGATTACAAATAAAGTAAAGGCAAATGGTTTTACATCGATGTATAAAAGTTAATCTACGAGGGTTGATCAAAATTTTCAAGAATCTGTCAAAAAATAAAAATTTTATTAGACTGTCAAAATTTCGTACAAAGGCTAAAAATGCCTAAATAAACAACTTTCTCGAATAAAGTTTTTCGATATTTTGATAAATAAGGGCATTTTTGAACATATTTTTTTTTAAATGTCAAATTTGACATGTAACGCAAGTCGTGCAGCTGCTTCAGTATACGTCATTTTTGGTATTTAGGTAAGCAAAAACTAACTGCTTTTTCAATTTTTACCTATACCTAATAATAAAAAAAATCCCATTTGATGCGGACTTTCTTGCGGACACTGTATAGTCTTTATATTTGTCTACCCCTTCCGCTTAAATAGGTATTGGTGTTACCGCGAACACGAACAGATCTGAACAGGTCAACGGCATTTTTTTTTGCGATCGTCCGTCCATGTCACTCCATGTGCCGGATGCGCTCACCCTTACACCCAATCATTACAGCACAGTCGGAAGGACGTAAGAAACATCACTGCCGTAGTCACCAGACATTAGACACTTAAGGCAGCACCAACACGTAAACGTATCCACGCGACGTAAACTCGTTACGTTAATGTAATTCTGGCGTCCTAAAATACAGTTAAGGCAAGACCGGGAATTTGAGATTATACCTATCTTGTTTGTTTACTTTTTCTAACCTAACCTATTTTTCATGTTCTGGTTTTTGGTTGCGTCGCGTTGGATGAATTATTTATTATTTTTTGAGAAAATGGAGCTTGTGTTGCATTTAATAGTATATGGTAGGTATGTAAGTATGTTTTCCAGAAAAATTCTTCCTTTCGTGGTTTTCTAACAGGTGGTCGGGTGTCATCGGCTTGTATCGGGTCGATAATACGGCGTTTCTGGGTGCACGTGAAAAGCCGTATCTTTACGTCTGACGTATCACGTAACGCAACGAAAATTTAAACTGCGCATGAGTAGATGTCATAAGATACGTTTACGTTGCTTTCTCATGCACTGCCTTAAGTGTCTATTGCCTGTTCGGTAGACACGCTGGACGTATGAAAATACCAACTAACGACTTCTGTAGAAGTTGCAGAGATGAAGAAGAGGAGGAAAGTATTTAGCATTTCTTGTGTGAATGCCCCGGCCTCGCGAGAAGAAGGTTCAATGCCCTGGGCGAACCATTCTTTAATGATCTGGAGGAAGTGAGCAGCCTGCAACTGGGTCGACTTACTAAGTTTATTAACAGCAGTGGCTGGTTTGAATGAGCTGTTAAGGTTCTTCTACGATCGCGTTAACCATCAGAAGTAGCTGTCTCGCTAGTTTCGGGTCAGGGTATCCCTCGGGGTATCCGATAAAAGATTTGCTATGGTTCAACCCTTCCAGTAAATTTTTTTAGCATTCTTTGTCCATCGTTTTATGGTATCTCGAACCGTACACCTTGGGACACCAAGTGCCTGCTCTGGACCTATGAATGTGTTTTCCGAACCCTTTTTTGCAAGTTCGTCATACTTTTCATTGCCTGCAATGCCTTCATATTCTGGCACAAATTGTAGTTCTTCTTGGCATTTCCAGATCAGTCTTTATGTCACCTTGTTGCATATTAGCGCTCTAAGGGCTGCCTGGCTATCAGAGTATACAGTGACCGGCAGAAAGTACGCACCAAAGGGGATTTTTTTTATTTCAAAACTTACCAATTTTTTTTTGCGGTGGAAAGGTTCCGCATGTTCTTAAACAAAAAAGAACATAAACAAAACTAGCAAATATCGGGTCGTATACGAGGGAGAGGTCAAAACGTTAAATTCACTCAAGAATAAAGTGCTCTTATTTCTTACCGTAGACATTTTTTTATTAGGAAATATTGTTTGCACTTAAAAGTTATCCATACCATACCAAATTTCAGCTTAATAGCACAAAAAAATGTTTTTACTTTTTTTTTTACGCCCCCTCGTATAAGTAGTATAACGAGTTGATAGGAGCTATGCAACCTATATATTCAGTTTTTTAACAGCTCGTGAACAATTAGACACATAACTTACTTAAATTTGTTTAAATATGCGAAAACTGGACGATATTAATTCAATAACGTCAAAAATAATCTTATTTTTCTGGTGCACACCGTACATTATTCTATGGATAAGCGAAATACCTTTATGTAAAATAAATTAAGGTTTACTTCTATTTAACAATATTCTGCCGTTCCAATTTTTTTAAAAACTCTTAAATCCATTGGTTCATGAATTAAGGTTTAAACCCTTACATTATAAATGAAATCTAGTTGCCATGTTTTCGTATATTTAAACACATTTAAGTAAGTTATGTGTCTAATTGCTCACGAGCTGTTAAAAAACTGAATTTGTAGGTTGCATAGCTCCTGTCGACTCGTTATCGAGGGGGCGTCAAAAAAAAGTAAAAACATTTTTTTGTGCTATTAAGCTGAAATTTGGTATTTATGGATAACTTTTAAGTGCAAACAACATTTCCTAATAAAAGAAAATGTCTACGGTGAAAAATAAGAGCACTTTATTCTTAAGTGAATATAACGTTTTCACCTCTCCCTCGTATACGACGCAATATTAACTATTTTTGTTTGTGCTCTTTTTTATACAGGGTGGTCCTTAAGTAATGGAACACAGAGCAGCAGTAAATTATTCACTTTAAAACATAACGATTTAGCGCAATTTTTATAATCCGAAAATTTATATTAAGACAGATACAGGGTGTCAAAGTTAAAAAAATTATTTCGAGTTTTTTAGATATTTTCAAAAGTTTTCGGAGCATTGGGTTAAAATTTGGTGTAGGGGGTTTTTTGGGGCGGGAAATAACAATCTGGGCTTATTTTTCTTCTATCGGATAAAGGGCGCTACGAGCAGCACTTTTCTTATTTTGAACTGCAATAACTTGTTGTCACTAGGTATAATAAGACTTGTCACTCCTAATTAATAATCTTACGACTTTTTTACGTAAAAAAGATACTCTTGTCAAATAACGCAAAGTTGATAGTTTTCGAAATATTTGCTATTTTAATACTCAATGACCTTTCCGTTGTTTGAGATCCAGCAGAAAGAATTCTTCAATACAAGTTGTTTTTTGAATAATTGACGGGTAAATAAAACACAAAATTTCAAACTTTTGTTTATAATATTTTACAAGAGGAAAACGATTTTTTCCGTTAAACTTTTACAAGATACGTTTTACGTTCGGATAAAATAAGAAGTATTACCTTACATGTTACATTAATATAGCAAATATTTCGAAAACTATCAACTTTAGCGTTATTTGACAAGAGTACCTTTTTTACGTAAAAAAGTCGTAATGTTATTAATTAGGAGTGATAAGTCTTATTATACCTAGTGACAACAAGTTATTGCAGTTCAAAAGTAAGAAAAGTGCTGCTTGTAGCGCCCTCTACCCGATAGAAGAAAAATGAGCCCAGATTGTTATTTCCCGCCCCAGAAAAACCCCCTACACCAAATTTTAACCCAATGCTCCGAAAACTTTTGAATATATCTAAAAAACTCGAAATATTTTTTTTTTAATTTAACACCCTGTATCTGTCTTAATATAAATTTTCGGATTATAAAAATTGCGCTAAATCGTTGTTTTGAAGTGAATAATTTACTGCTGCTCTGTGTCCCATTACTTAAGGACATGCAGAACCTTTCCACCGCAAAAAAAAATTGGTAAGTTTTAAAATTAAAAAAAATCCCCTTTGGTGCTTACTTTCTGCCGGTCACTGTATATGGATTCGGAAAAAAAGGAAAGACAATTTTAACTTAAACCGTTGTGAAGTTGAGTGGTAAGTGGTTAGGTACAATTTTGTATTCTATAGGTCAGCTACGCCCTTAATTAAATTTATGGTCGCGCCACTGCTTCTCTATTTCTCCATCGGTGTATACTAATAATTTTCCCGTATCCCATCAGTGCACTTTTACGTTATAAAAAGCAATAAGTAAATTGAAAATTCAGAATTACCTAAAGCCCACCGGCACCGGTCATCCGAACATGTTTGTACTCCATCATCCAGTTCTCTGCTTACATACACGTATGCATGCACAAAAGGCCGTCGGGCATACGGAAATTGACCCCTGATATTCTGAAAACCGTGCAAACACTGGATATATTGATGGATAATGCCTCTCCTCGTTAAACAAATATTTAGGTATTTTATAGAAAACTTTGTCGGGTGAAATATTTTATGCATGTACCCCATCAATCAAGCTATCGAGGATCAGAGCTTTGTTCGGAAAAGTAGATACAGTTGCGGACGAAAAATCCCGAACACTTAGGTTAACATTTCCTGTCATCAAAAAAATTTCCCTATCGGACTTACATTGTCTTTATTTTGTTACTAAACACAACGTTTCGGTTAGTTAGTATCTCTAACCGTTTTCAAGTGTAAACTAAACTGTAATTCTAAGGCAACTGTCTTAAATACTTTCCATGTGCAATAAAGCTTGATGACTCCGCCTACGTGCTTATTGGAGTGTGAAGTTTAAGCTGTTGGTTTTGGACAAGAAGAGGCTTCCAGATATTGAGGATATCTATACTTGGTTTACTAAATATATGTGTATTTTGATTCAGGAAAGCTGCTTCCTTGAATTTTCGTTTTCTCCAGTTTCCAAGTTTTTCTGTGTCCAAAACCTTGGCTCAGTGCTGGATTTACCATTAGGCTGAGTAGGAGCCTAGGGCGGCAGATTTTAGGGGGCGGCAAATTTGGCCCAAAATTTTTTTTTTATTTTACAGAAATAAATGGTACAATCTTTATTCATGATCGACGGGTAGTGTTTTTTTAAATAAACTTTATTGTTGGCCGTGTCTGTTAATGGGGATAAAAAAAGGTAGTTGGAACACTTGGAACTTTACTGGCTTTGCAGAAAGAAATTTCATTATCAATAAAATAAGTAGGTAATCATAAATTTTTAAAATATTTACTAAAAATTATTGACCAAATTTGGGCGTGGTATTAAAAAATTTTCGCCTGCGGCGCATTTCGCCGGCAGCGGGTTTTTTCTTTCCCGAACACTTCACTTGTTTCACAAGTCACGGGCCGTCACTGGTATAGGGGCGGCAAAAATTAAATAGCCTACTAGCGGCAAATTTGTAAATCCGCCACTGCCTTGGCTTCTGACCACTGTATGTTGGTTGGTCCATACATGTTTCGCTATACCTGATCTCGAAGTTTCACCTCTTTGAGTATGTTTCAGAAGTTTTTTAACTCGTACGGGAAGAGGTCTTTTAGTTTCTCCAATGTACGATTCAGACGACACAGAAAAACTTGGAAACTGGAGAAAACGAAAATTCAAGGAAGCAGCTTTCCTGAATCAAAATACACATATATTTAGTAAACCAAGTATAGATATCCTCAATATCTGGAAGCCTCTTCTTGTCCAAAACCAACAGCTCAAACTTCACACTCCAATAAGCACGTAGGCCGAGTCACCAAGCTTCATTGCACATAGGTAGTATTTAAGACAGTAGCATTAGAATTATAATTTAGTTTACACTTGAAAACGGCTAGAGATATTAACTAACCGAAACGTTGTGTTAAGTAACAAAATAAAGACAATGGAAGTCCGACAAGGTTATTTTTTTTTTATATGACTTTATTGTCTACCACCCTCAAACAAACATTTCCTATCATATTTTCAAAATTTGGTAAATTTGGCTCTTTTGCCTTTGACTACTTACTTATAAATTGGTAAAAAATCTAAATTTTCTATTTTTTTTTTTGCATCTTTTAAAGAGATTCAGCTCAAAAAGCCCATGAATAGATGTGCAAGTTGTAAATCTGGCTATGGCGCAATGAAATTGAAGAAACGGACGGAATGATAAGCGCGATCAGATAAAAAGTAATCAACTACTAAGGTATCTGGGGGGAATATCGCCCACCTAATACAAATACAAATTTTCAGATAACTGAAAAGTATTTGAAGTTAAACAACAAAACTGAACGAAATATAAATCTTTATTTGTGTCCAGACATAAGCCTACCAACAATAATAGTAAGAGTAACTTAAAAAAAATGTATTTGGGCGTTATTGGCCACACGTGTGTGTAATTACGCCCCGCAAAAACACATAAGTATAGAACGAAAATAATTCACGTTTGTAAGACTCTTCATATGTATTTAACCCTTAAATATAAACAAAAAATAAAGAAACTCTAAAATAACACAAATTGCCTGTGGGCGTTATTATCCGAACATATTTGTAATGGCTTTCTAAAGTCAGTCGGTGCAATTTGGATATTCAAAATCGGCATTCATCTCTGTCAGACCAAGACAGTCTTCATGATACCAGTTACACTGAATACATTTTCGCATATCCATTATCGTGCACTTCTTGCAAGCCGGGCAGTACCATTCATCTTTTCTCGAAGTTGAATTACCAAAGGATTTTGAAATTGAAGGTAGGTCATCTTTTTTTCTAAATAAATCTTTCGTTACTTATTGGGCTTTGTAATTTATTGACTTTTTTCGAGGTTTGGTATTAGCAATAGTAGCTTGTTTTGTATCGGGTGTAGGTAATAGATTTTGAAATGATACGTCATGTTTCTCTGTTAATTTTAATCTTAGCTGGCTCAGCGGCAATTCATCGTCAGAATCCCAGGAATTATTATCATCAATATTTAATAAGCAATGTTGCAGCTACTCTTTAAGGGCATCTTCTCGTAGATATTGCATTAAGCGCCGATTGCATTTCTTCAGTCCAGCGCCCTCTTACTCTCGGACTTGCCTCCTTACTTTTATTCATGTCCCTAAAACAAAACAGAAACTGCTATAAACATGGTATTCATATGTTTATAAACACCCCATAGTGTGTTTAGTTGCGCCCAGTAAACGCCCTATAAAAATATTTTACAAATAAAACAAAAAGTAACTATGTACTTACGTTTTTTTGCGGGTGAAATTTAATAAAATTAAACATAAACAGCATGCACACTTCACAAACTTCTTGGCTTGCAGAGAGCCAACTAATGACGCGCCAAGCGTGTTGCTATGTCTTGCGTTCATTGTCCACCTGATGAACTGATGCAGCCGCTGACATTGCTGACAGGCGCTGCAAGTGCTAATCCGGACGTTATTTCCATCCGGGCGTTATTTCCATCCGGGCGTTATTTCCATCCGGGCGTTATTCCCTCCAGGTACCTTACTTACAGTTCTGTGATTGAATCTAAGATTTAAGCAACAACAATATTCTAAATAAATGTAGGAATATTATTGGAAAATATTACTTAAATAAACAAGAATAAGCGATAAATAATAAGAAAATAAAGACAGCACTTACAACTAATTAAAAAGTCCTTTGTAATTTGTGCTATCGCGTAAAATACATCATTATTATCATGTAAATAGGTTTGTAATGATTCTTTGATTAATTTTTAATTACTTGTTTATTATTTTAAATTATGATCAGGTGATGTGTTGTTTATTACAGATTTTATCCGTTTAAGATGCAAGGCAAGGCGTAAAATTTCTATTCTATTAACTTATCATGATGAACATGTTTAAACATTTATTATTCACTATGTCGAAAAATAATAGACAAACATTTAATTGTTACATCAATTTAGAAAAAAAAAATAGCATGGGCACTATTTTTTTAAAATTTTTAAACTCAACTTTTTACACTGACCAGAAATAATGAGCCTAATGAATAAAAATTAAGCAATTACTTAAAGCAATCGCTTTTTAGTAAAAGCGATCGCTTGACTAGCAAATACTATAGGTAAGGTAAGTAAAAGCAATTGCCAGATCTGGATATGAATAAAATTTTGAAGCAATTGCTGTTTTTCTTACACCTCTGTCGCAAAAATGCTTATTCAACACAAGTTCAGACGTGGCTTATACACTTGTTCAGATTATAGATTTCATGTTCAGTTTGGTGCCTAATTTGCAAAAGAGTTGACGTAAATACAACAACGTTGGTCTATTTATTTAGTAAAATAGTAATCTGTTACGTTATTGTAAAAAATAGGAAACTTATATTTGTGATATGGCAGATTTCAGTGAAAATGAGAAAAGTGATAGTAGTGATTAAAAAATTAAAGACAAGCAATTGATATTCGTTCACAAATTGAAGGAACATAAATAAATCTTTCTGACCACAACCGTTTAGCTTCCACAACAGCTTCAGCACTTGTAGGAAATTTAATAAAAATATTGGCCTTCTCCAAAACTGCATTCATTACAGAAGTGTATGGTGTATGTCTTACAGACAGTAGTTTGGTGAACACAGAGTTCTTCACCTACAGAATTTTGAAAGCCTGGATCCGACAATTTCCGCAGAAAGACTTTTATTTATCACATTTTAAGCAAACGCTTCTATTTTTTAAGAAAAAGCATTGACTAGAAGCAATTCCTGCACTTTTAAGCAATTGCTGGATGCAAAAGCAATTACTTTAATTTTTATTCATTGACTTTTAAGAAATTATTTCGATTTTATAAGAAAAAGCGATCGCTACATTTGTATTCATTAGGCTCATTAACGCACAATGCACTGAGAAAAAAGCCTTTTATTCATTATAAGAATTCACATATTCTTTATACAATTGTTTAATACTATATATGTGACGGCAACGCGCTTTCCTACTGTAAGACAAGGAAAACTGCTAGCCCGTTCTGTAGTGATAATATCACGGTAACTTAGCCAATAGGAAATAGGAGTTAATGCGACCATATAATGGTTTATAACCATTATTTCTCTGTATACTCACAGTAATTATCAAGTTTTATTGGGGGTGTAATCTGATTTTATATACTGTATAAGTTCCGATTGGCAGTTGTAATGAAGATTGACATTAATCTTAATAATATTTACTTGCTATGGTTAATAAAGCATACACTTACCACTAAAAATCAGTGCTGTAGCTTTTATAAATTTAAATAGCTTATAGTGTGATTTTATTCTTGTCGTTTAACATTGCAAATGATTATCTATTATGCAACATCGTTTAGTTGATAAAATTCGTCCATAGCTTATAAAGTCCAATACTAAGGATGGGTTGTGCCAAATAAGAATCTTCTATTGCTTTATGTGACATGCAAAGTTTAAAAAACTTAAATACAAAGTAAAAATAAATGAATTGAAACAGGTATTGGCACGATCAATAAAATTCAAATTCAGACAGGACAGCTAGAAGCCTTCGAACAACGATGTGACCTGCGCAATAAATACGTTAAAACTAATAGTATGGGCAGAACGGCGCGCGGCGATTGCCGATCGCTATACGAACCACACCAACATCTTGTGGATTATAGGTTCTAACCGATACTATTCGTTTCTTCTGGGAACAAAATGCTTTATATTACACATACACGTACACCATTCCATCATACGTCAATCGCCCAACAACAACCAACGGCAATCAAATGATATGTTTTGAATTACTCCGTTCAACTTTAGAATAAATTATAGTAAGGGAAAAACTATATAGGTACCGCTCGATGAAAGTTACCAAAACAATTTCTCCATATTTTAAAGGAGGAACTATTTAGTTTCTAAAAAGTATATTTTATAAAAAGAGGGTTTATTTTCAGTTTACTTTTTGTGATAATTAGATAACCTTGTAGGATCGTGTGTGTCTAAAAGAAATATTTTGGGGATTAAAGAATTTCGTTTTGTGGTAACCCATATAAATATATTCCAAAAGAAACTTGCGTTGATCATATATAATATCATAATTTTCCTCAGTGCAGCCGTTTTTTCAACACCCGTATTGAAATCAAATGTTTCAACACGCGTGTGATATACTATATATATACCTACACTGTCTAGTCAAGTTAACCCTGCTTTTTTTCGCATTTTCATAGGTGCTCATAGGAAAAACTTTTCTGTTGGCCTTGCTTTCATTTTAACGCTCTGGAACTCAAGTTTCACCCCTAAACAAACAGAATCGCTCCAACCCTTTCCCATATCAAACGCACGTCACTGTCTCCCCTCCCCGATTGCCCTTGTGGGTACGAGCTTTCTGACACCGACATGCATGTTTAATCATTATAATATTGTGTAATTATTTAATAATAATTATTACATTTAGTTATCAAAGTGGATTTGTTTACACACAAAAACATTCGCTAAGAAAAACTTTTATTACTCAACATTTAAAACATCTGTAGGATTTCTTTGTTTTAATATAAAATTGTGACACACCACATGGAAGGTCAACGAAATAACGATAAAAAATGTTGTAGTATTAAATTTTCACGGTACTATTTCCTTCTGAGATAAGCAACGTAAACATTATTATAATAACACTGTTGATAACGAGTTTTTTTTTTAATTCGTTATCGTTTGTTTTGTAGTACACTGCTTCTTTTGTCTTTGCGATTGGATGTAAAAAAATTATAACAATTAATTAGTGGATTTTAAGGTTAATAGTCCATGAGATTTTTTTTATCAATATTATCAATTGCTATACCTATAGGTACATATTTACCTGTTTTTCCATTAATAACAAGGGTTTTATGGACACCAATTAATATGGGCTAGATTTTGGTACAAAGAAAAAAATATACTCAAACTTCATAAGGTACACTGAGAGAAAACTCTATTAGCCGTAGCTAGAAATCCATTCGCAGTAGCAAGAAATCTGCATTAAATAAGCGCCGAAAAAACAACTCTGTTGTCGCTACAAGGTTCTTTTTTTTTAATGACTTTTTAACCTCAACATGGTCGTTTTTTAAATATTATTCTTTTGCTGTTAAAAGACAACTCTATTGCCATAAAAAATATATAATGCAGTGGTAAACAAAAATGATTTTGCGATTAATTGGGGTCCTGTTGTTAGAAAAGTATCGGTTTTTACTCCTAAAAATAATCGGCCAGCTATAAAATAATTTTATTTTTATTGTAGCTAGTCCACCTAGCTACTACTAAATTCCTTTTTTAGCTCCTTTGCCAAAATGGCTGTGGTTGGTGGATTAGTTTATAGTGGATGTTTGGCTATTGATTTGATAAAAATTGTATATGTTAATAATTCTATATACGGTGATGTACTTTTAGTGCAACGTTATACAATAAGTGTTGTGGCGGTGTGTCCCCAAATTCAGGTAGGTACAATTATTTTACCAATAATTATATTTATTACTTATATTTTTTAATTCATTCCGATAATTGCCGCCATTAAGCTTCCGTTCTGCACTTATTAGGGCCGTATTTGTGATAAAAATTGTAGGTTAAAATTTGTTTAATAAGGGGGGGATCTGACTGATCTGAAAGTAACAAAACTGCTAGGAACATGACCCTTTTTAGCCATTTTTTTTTCTTAATAGGTATCAGAAAACTTAACAAATGCGATTTTGCATTGCAAAATTTAGAACGGGAAAGAAATATCTTAAAAACTCAGATTGTTTTCCGATTCTATCCCCTAAATTTGTATTGTATTTCTGAAAAAATTAATTTCTCGCCTAACAAGATTTAAAGAATCACCTAAGTCAACGATTTTTTGTAGGTACCTAAGTAGAGTAATGTGATAAACATGAGTTACTTATTAAGTAATAAATATAATTATTGGTAAAATAATTGTACCTACCTGAATTTGGGGACACACCGCTACAACACGTATTATATAACATTGCACTAAAAGTACACCACCCTATTTATTAAATTATTAAAATATAAAAAGTTATCAAATCAATAGCCAAACATCCACCATAAACTATAATCCACCAACCACTAAACAAACTAACAACACTGCAAACGGCAATAAAATGAACCAAAACGATTTCACCATGTTTTAAAAAAGCAACTGTTTAGTTCCTGAAAGGTATATTTTAGATAGGTATAAAAGATTGGTTAATTTTTATTTTTATTTTTGTGGTAATAAGATAGCCTTATAGGAATTAAAAAAAATACTTTTTAAAAATACTTTATTGGATATATATTGTTATGGTTATATGATATTCTGTTACCATAAAAAATCATTGAGCACACGTAACAATATTGTTGTCAAAAAAACGTGCTTGATTGCGACTAAACGAAATATTTTAGGGATAAATGGATTTTTTCTTGCGGTAATACACATATATTCAAAAAAATACTTGTATTGAGTGATTTTCCTCAGTGTAACTTAAAATTAGTATCCCGACGAAATAGACTCAAGCTGTAGCTCAGCTTTACAAAAGTGAAACACTAAACACTCACTCTTGCGACCAAAAAAATCACTTGTGAAGTGAGCATTTCAAGCCAAGCAAAGCATTTCTACAGTGTGAATGTAATAAATATATATATGTAATATAATAATACGATGTCGATGAAATAATATTTCTATTAAACACTATGATTTTTATAGGGCCAAAAAGATTATAATCCTGAATTAAAGCCTAATGCATGTATTATTATATGAAAGCTCCTAGACTACAAATATACCAACATAAATATGGGGAAAATACATGTGTCACATCTAACTACGCATTTGATGCTTGGCCTGACGCCAAAAATGCAAGAAGCAAGTGTGCGGACACTGACGGAAAAAAGAAGAATTAGGGAAAAGAAGGTACTGCGTAGTATCCAAGGAATGAAAATAAGTCAAAAGAAAACAAAGGCATTCCGCAATTTTTATAAAATTTTACAAATAGATACTTTTCCTTGACAAAATATTGTACAATAGTTAGTAGGTACCTCTACATATTAGTACATATTAAATATATAAGTAAACCATCAAGAAACAAAACTGTGCCATTATACAGGGTGTTTTGCGGTGACCGTCCATTAGAATATTTCGGAAAGTAATGCGAGTTGAATCCTGCAAATTTGGATAATGGGGGTTTTGAAGACGCTCCCTACAAATTAAGCACACTGAGAAAAAAGCCTTAAGCCTCAAGTAATAGAAGGCTAAGAACTCTTTATACAACGGTTTAATACAAACAGTAAGACTACGAAAATTGCTGGACAGTTGTGTAGTGGAAATATCACGGTAATTTAGCCAACAGGAAATAGGAGTTAATGCTACCCCAAAATAGTTTTTATCCACTACTTCTCTGAATACTCCCAGTAATTATCAAGTTTTATTGGAGATGTAATCTGGTTTTACATACTGTATTAGTTCGGACTGGCAGTTGTAATGAAACTTGACATTAATCATAAAAATATTTGCTTGCTACGGTTAATAAAGCATATAATTACCGCTTCATCAGTATTGTAGTTCTCAAAAATGTAAATATGTAGCTTCTAGTGTGATATAGTTCTTGTCGTTTAACGTTGCATATATGATTATCTTTTATGCAACATGGTTTACTGAGATAATAAAATGCGTCCATAGATTATAAAGTCCAATACTAATGATGGGTTGTGCGAAATAAGAATAGTTTATTGCTTTATCTGACATACTAAGTTTTAAAAAAACTTAAACACAAACTAAAAATAAATTAATTGAAACAGGTATTGGTATGACCAATAAAATTCAAATTCAGACAGGGCAGCTAGAAGACTCCGAACAGCGATCTGACCTGCGCAACAAATACGTTAAAACTAATACTACGGCGCGCGGCGATTGCCGATCGCTACGAATCCCCAGCAACGTCTTGTGGATTATAGGTTCTAACGGATACAATTCGTTTTTGGTGATGCTGTTCTGCTTTCTTAATTGTAGCGAAAGCGCTTTACTGGGAACAAAATGCGTCGCATTGAGAAGATACAATACATTTTTTAACAAAATTGCTGCATTAAAAATACTTCATTATTCCATAAGACTATGCTGCTAATAGAACTGATAACTACTAATAAAGACACTGTTCTAGCAAATCTGAAATTGATATAACACTAAAGCGGGTTTGATACACTAGCAATTTATTTAATATGAGTTAATAAAAAATAAGCTATCAATACAAACTATGTCTTAGCCAACCTGTTGTATTATATCATTTTCCCATTGTAACAGCGACCATAATATGCAACTTCGGTTATACCGGAAGTTGTCTCAGCCATGCTTGTTTTAAATGGAGCACCCTGTATAATTTGCTGTGTTTCTTTTTTCCTTTTTCATTTCCAATTACTTTTTTTAAACGTTTTTGTATCCTACATCGAGAATTTTTTTTTTAACTTTTGACCTTTATCCGTAGGGTATCGGATAAAAATATCCATACAATGTTTAATGATATGGGACAAGTGAATGTGCTTTAAGTAAGTACATTTATTTTAGCAATATTCAAAACAAATCGAATATAGATAGAACTTTTATAGTTAACAAGCTATCGATATTTAACTCCATCTTTATCTTTTTATAATGTTGAGGTTATGTTTTAGTTTTGTGTTTTGTTGTTTTTGTATGTATATTTAAAAAGAATGCAAGCAGCTAAAAATTCAGAAATGAAATTTATACACTGTACATAGATAGTGTAGGTATGATGTGCGTAAGCAAATAGGAGAAAAAGTTATCTTTTTATTTAAATCTAGGTAAGTTAAAATGTGTAAGTGGGCATTGTTTTTATTTTTTTTTAACTCTAGAGTTGAAATACATTTTTCAACTCTAGTGTTGAAAAAATTTGTTTAACACAATGGTGATACCTACAAACCGAGCTACAAACTATTAAAAACAAATCAAACTCTTTTTAATTATTTTGTTTTGTCGTAGGAAAAATTGTGTACATTACTCGTGTGAAAGTGATTTTCTCACACTCGGAGAATTTCCGCACTCGGGTAACGCCTCGTGCTAAATACCTCCTCGTTTGATGAATACACTTTCAACACTTCTTATGTAATGTACAGGGTGTCCAGTTTTCGACACTTTTGACGGGAATCTCAGTTATTAGTACAGATAGAATGATGCGGTTTTCGCAAACCTGTGTCACCTTTTTGTGAAACAAACGATGCCCTTAACGGATTTATCATGGCCATCTTGGTTTTTGAGATACAGGGCGAAATTGAAAACGGTGCATTTTCAGACACTCCTTGTATTTTAGGTATCTTATACCTTATCGAAAATATAAGAACGGGGTGTTATACAGTTTTTTACGTAGAATCCAGTGGCGTAGTTGGTATTTTTCCAAGTGTCCCCATTTTTGAGAAATATACCAAAGTTATGTTTTTTTAAACGGAATGCCCTGTATATTTTTTCATATTTGCATTCTGCTTACTGAGAGCTTTTGAAAAATATATAATAGTTGGCACTTTGTTTTAACAGAAAGGTTAAAATTCATATTTTATAAATAGCAAGCTTTAAGTTGACAGTAGGCCGTGTATTTTACTTTAATAAAAATAAATTGACGATACACTACACCATCAATATTACTTTATAGTTTAATTTCAAACTTTTAAGTTTTTTAATACTTACAATAGTAAAACGTCATTTTCTCTTATTGTTACGTAGGTATATTATCGGAATAGACAAATACATCTAGTAGGCCTTGACTTATCCAGGTTATAAAACAAAATTTTCATAATGGCGTTTAGCTTTTGTCAGAATTGTATTTAGGTAGGTATTTAAGGTTGAAGAGTTACTCATAATTTATTTATGATATTGTTCAATTTCAACGATGGCCCAAAAGTATGAAACATACGATATGCTGGTATGCTTAATACAAACCAGCAACTTTTTAACCTTAAATACCTAAATACAATTATGACAAAAGCTAAACGCCATTATGAAAATTTTGTTTTATAGTCTGGATAAGTCAAGGCCCACTAGATGTTTTTGTTTATTCCGATAATATACCTACGCAACAATAAGAGAAAATGACTTTACTGTTGTAAGTAGGTAAAAAAAAAGTTTGAAATTAAATTATAAAGTAATATTGATGGTGTAGTGTATCGTCAATTTATTTTTATTAAAGTAAAATACAAGGCCTACTGTCAACTTAAAGCTTGTTATTTAAAAAATATGAATTTTAACCTTCCTGTTAAAACAAAGTGCCAACTATTATATATATTTTGGAAAGCTCTCAGTAAGCAGAATGCAAATATGAAAAAATATACAGGGTGTTCCATTTAAAAAAACATAACTTTGGTATATTTCTCAAAAACGGGGACACCTGGAAAAATAATAACTACGCCACTGGATTCTACGTAAGAAACTGTATAACACCCCTTCTTATATTTTCGATAAGGTGTAAGATAACTAAAATACAAGGGGTGTCTGAAAATGCACTGTTTTCAATTTCGCCCTGTATCTCAAAAACCAAGACGGCCATGATAAATCCGTTAAGGGCATCGTTTGTTTCACAACAAAGTGACACAGGTTTGCGAAAACCGCATCATTCTATCTGTACTAATAACTGAGAAACCCGTCAAAAGTGTCGAAAACTGGACACCCTGTACTATTACCGGGATGTTGTTACCAAAATAGTTTTAGTTCTACTAAAGGAAACAGTACCTACCTATCAAAATCTGTTTTCTTTAGGAATTTAAAGACAAATCAATACTTAGTTGATTTATTCAGACATTTATCTGTCCATTCGTTTTAAATTTAGACACCTTTAGTGAATACTGTTGTAAAATAATTTGTTATTTATGAATTGCAGATTAGTTATTGTCATTTTACCAAAACATCTAAATGTGTTTTGCATTCTTAACCTTCAATAAATCGAAAACTTCCTAACAAACAAAATAATCCATAGTAAAATATGTAATATGCTCATTTCAGTTCACTTAAGCTAAAATATATAGCATATTCCGAAAATATCTCAAAAATAGATTTTAATAAAAGCATACTTTCGTCGATCTAAATATCCCCTTCAGACATGTTTATAATATGCATTTTCCCATAGAAAACTTTAAACTTTTCAATGCACGTACACCACAAAATGACAAAAATATAGAAAGTTATAATACAGCCAGCACGTTCAAAATTCATGCATTTTGTAAAATCAATTTCCGCCCATTTCACTTTAAATTTACGAAGATTCTGAACGGCGATATTATCGTAAAATGTTTAAGAAACTATTAAAGTTTGTTTGTACGAGGAAAAACAAAAAGGTATTGTTTTTCCAATCTCCTGTTTACTAAAGATGAAGCATAATGTACCGAGCATAATAGCTGTGACAGCATTAGCTTAGGTTTACAGGTTTGCACAATCCACATTACCCACAAACAAATACAACAAAAAAGAAATAAAATACAGTTCACAAGTAATATTTATGTAATTGGATTGTATACAGCATTGGCTAACTCCAAGGTACAGTATAGTTTGATGTGTTTAAATTGATCATAATAAAATAGAGTTATATATCAAGATACATCATCACATCACACTCCATATTTACTGAAAATACGAAATACCAAAAATTTTACCCTTATTTGGGCATAATAAAATCATACAACGGCTTTTACTAGTCATTGTTTATATTCCAATCCGAGTCACTAAAAGCACAAACACAAATCATTAAACTACACAAAAACTAGAAATTCGTATATATTAAACGCCCACAATCCACAATATCAAAAAAAAAACTACAAGGAATCCACAGAGAAACCTTAAAACACAACAACAAAAATAGCGCCGAGCAGGTTCTGAAGTGTATTTTGAGCATGTCGCTAAAGAAGGACAGGCCGATAACAAAATGTTTGTGCGCATGTCCAATCCTGCTGGGAGGGAAGGCACCTGACCGGCGACCCGTGCGCTCGGACGTATTTTTTCACTCATAAAACGTAACTTTTGTTTGCGCAGGAGATAAGCTGTAGGTACGTATCAAAAGGTAAATGTCGATGGTTGGGACAGGTTGGTTGGGCTACAAAAATACAAAACCCGGATTTTTATTTTACAAGTGTTTATTCATAGACGTCATATGATAGAATGTCCTCTATAAACAGTAAGATGTCGGCTCGGCGTCCAAGTACCTTTATAAATATTAATAAGATGCGTGGTCTATCTTCGCTTGATTGTCGTTGTTCAGGGCTAATTGCAGTTTATGATGGTAAAAAGTTCTTTTTCTATTTCACGTTCATAATAAGCTCAGTACCTACGATACACATTTGCGTATCGTAATGAAGCTATTTCGATACGCATTTTTTCTTTATTTGATGTTGGTAACATTTAAATGTTTTATTTCATTGACTTGCGCGGCCTTTGTGATTTACGAGAAAACCCATTTTTCGCAGAGGAAAAATAGCTTGATAACTTATTTTTTTATTCTGTGTGCATAAATCTATAAATCAATCTTTTGTAGATGCTTAAAGCTATCATTTTCTGCCAAATCCTATCCAAAATTCAATCTACTAACCTTCCAATGTCGATTTTAACTTCAACTTTATTTGAATTTTCCATCTTCCCTATACTAAATTGCAATGCAGTGACGTAAAATCACGTCTTTTGAAATTCGACAAAAAGTAGCAAAATCTCCCGAATTTCCGAACGCTCTGTATATGTACCGAATATACAAGGATCACACAACGTATTTCGTCCAATTTCAAATCTCATATCGCTAAAATAACTTTAGAATCTCGTGGTGAAAATGGGTCAATAAATCAAAAAATGACAGTTTGCAAAATAATTTTTGTTGTCCAGAGGCTACTATGATAAAAAATAGTATTACCAACATAAAATTTAGACATAAAAATTTACAAAAGTTGAAGGATTTATTTTCTTTTTAAAATGTATTTTTCTTGATTATAAAAGGTTAAATAGAAAAAAATGTATAAAGCACATGTCACATGTTTCATAAGGCGTTTTAGCGCACGTGTCAATAAAAAAACTCTCCACTTTGTGGCTCGTTTTTAAAAATAGACGCATGCGCTAAAACCGCTTCTTATGAAACGTGTACTTTAATATACTATTTTCTAATTTTGTATGATAACAAATCTATTACGATACGCATTTGCGTATCGTAATGAAGCTATTTCGATACGCGATTTTTCTTTATTTGATGTTGGTAACATTTAAATGTTTTATTTCATTGACTTGCGCGGCCTTTGTGATTTACGAGAAAACCCATTTTTCGCAGAGGAAAAATAGCTTGATAACCTACTTTTTTATTCTGTGTGGATAACAGTCATGTATGTTGGTTGCATAAATCTATAAATCAATCTTTTGTAGATGCTTCAAGCTATCATTTTCTACCCAATCCTATCCAAAATTCAATCTAATAACCTTCCAATGTCGATTTTAACTTCAACATTATTTGAATTTTCCATCTTCCCTATACTAAATTGCAATGCCGTGACGTAAAATCACGTCTTTTGAAATTCGAAAAAAAGTAGCAAAATCGCCCGAATTTCCGAGCGCTCGGTATATGTAACGAATGTACAAGGATCACACAACGTATTGGTCCAATTTCAAATCTCATATCGCTAAAATAACTTTAGAATTTCGTGGTGAAAATGGGTCAATAAATCAAAAAATGACAGTTCGCAAAATAATTTTTGTTGTCCAAGGCTACTATATATGATAAAAAATAGTATTACCAACATAAAATTTTGACATAAAAATTTACAAAATTTGAAGGATTTATTTTCTTTTTAAATATGTGTTTTTTATTGAAAAAACTACAAATTAGAAAAAATAGTATAATGTACGTGTTATATAAAGCAGTTTTAAGCACTTGTCCCGTTATAAAACTCGCCGCGAGAGGCTCGTTTTTTAACATGGACGCGTGCTATAAAATGATGCTTTATAAAACGTATACGTTAATATACTATGTTATGATTAGAGACAAATATCTATTTTGGACAGTGTAGCAAGATTATAAACTGTGTAGCAAGATTATAAAAATCTAAGGTCATTGACAGAGCAACTGCGCAATTTGATAACTAATGTAAAACTGCATGCGTTAGTTATACAATTTTGATAACATTATCTTATGCAGCTGTAGAACGTCTGTCGCCACATAAATGTACGCAATCATCTGGGGCCCAGACGGGTACATAATAGACTGATTGCATTGTTACGAAATTATTTGATGTTTTATAATTTCTAATTAGCCAGATAACAATACGAAATGTTTTAAAATAATTTTAAAAAAGTTGTTTGTATGAGTCTATTAGGTCAGAAAAAAGGAAAATTATCTGTTGTATCAAATTAAAAAAATTTCAACAGATTTTTTTTTATCCCCCACTTTCTATAAATATTATTATACAGTGTGGCCAGTAAAGTCCGCATCATATGGGATTTTTTTTTTATTAATTACTTTATTTAAAATTTGACTTTGGCATCAAGTTCTGCTTTGATCGAGATGAAAATTAAGCAAAAAAAATAGTAGTCACGTTATTCGCATTATCTGTCAAATTTTAATTTTTTTCCAAAAAATAATTCCGGAAAAACCATAATATTCTGTTATCGCTACCAGGTTCATTATTTTGAAATGGCTTTTAAAACCCTAATATGGTAATTTTTTATACATTTCTTTGCTGCTAAAAAAACTGTATTGCCCTAAAAAAAAAGATGCAGCGGTAAAAAAATATATTTTTATCTATAAAAAGAAAACTATTTTTTGATTAATTAAAGGCGTCTAGTTAGAAAATAAATTATTTCTATAATTGATAGGCGACCTAGCTACTACTAAATTATTTTTCTGAGCTCCTGTGCAAAAATGGCTCCATCATTTTTTTAGTTTTTTTAAGACTGGCCGCAGAGGCGTCGAGGTAGGTCAGCATCGCCTGAGAACTTAGTACCGTGCGAGCCAAAATTATTTGCATCAAAGAGGGCTTGGATTAAGAAACGTAGAGCTTGGTTTAGATCACAATGATATGGGGACGATATCTCTAACCAAATATAGGTTAAAGTTTTGTCAAATTCATATTATGACATGATATGCCAAACTAATGAGTAATAAAATAAGTAGACAAATACATATTTATTTATGTTGTTTACAAAATTAACAAAGTAAGAATATACAGAACGAAAAAGAAAAATAATTACATAAATTGCTGAAATTGGCCACCGCCATGCTCCAAGCATAAATTCACACGTCCAATAAATTCACTTTCCAATAAATTTTGGGTAAACCATTGAGAGTAATTCCTGCGTCTTTCAAAATCTGCGGATTGTATTTATTTCATGGAATACTTGCACTTTATAAGGAAATAAATTTAGCTGCTTCTTAAGAATAGTCCCTGCATGTTCCATAACAGGATCTTTCCACTTCTTGGGACAGGCGTATTATACAATTTGTTGGCGTATTTTGCATTATTTCATGAACGTTTCAAACAAGTTCTTCTGTTCTTACAGAAGGTTTTCCTGCTCCTTGTTTGTGTTATATAAAGAACCTGTTTCCCCAAACACAGCCACGATTCTTTTCAGGCAATGATAAAAATCCCCAGCAATAAAATAAACGTTAGGAAATCGTCCATGCACAAACCCGGATTGTATTGCCACTCACCATTTACTTAAACCCTGTTTCGAAAATACGCTTCAGCCATAAATGTTTTGTGCTGTTCCTGAAAGCCCATTGTGTGAATTGTTCAAGAAATTGGAAAAATCAGCGATGAATCAATTTACTTGTAACGACTGTCAAAGATGACGGAATAACTGATTGACTGTTAATTTAGGTAGTTACTGACACCCAACAGGTATTAAGCTCTACGGCTAAGCATTACGTCTTTAGATGCAAGGCCCTCTTTGTAATTTTTGCTCGCACGGTAGTTTATAGATCTTGGTAGTGTCAGACATTCAGCATTGTGAACCCACTCCACAGATAAGTTACAGAGGCGTGTATTTCTTATGGAGACTAGACTATATAGCCGGACAAGTCAAAATATTATTGGCCCGTAGAAGTAGTAGTTAGTATAGTTAAGTTTTGTGGATGGGTGGATACAGAAAGCTATAAAAGGGATAAATGAATGCATGCGCCTGGACCTACGTCATAATGTTTATTGGGTTTTCTAACATCAGTTTTATGTATCAAATATAAAGGTAGTACCTATTTGGTAATTTAAATTATGGTGAATGCGCTAGATTATGTTAAATTGCAGTATTTTAATTAATTATAACGCGGGAACGCTACAAAGTATTAGTATAGCTAAGTGCTCACGCTTTAAATAATGCAAATATTTATAATGCAGATCAGTTTTAACCAATTTAATACAAATCAAGTCAGTTATGACATTTTGACTGGTCAGAATTGGTGGTAAAAACAAAAGGTTTACAAAAAATGCACTACTTACTATAGTTAAAGTAATGTAACGGTAACGAAAGGAAAAAGCTTATTGCTTATAACAAGTGTTTGTTTTTCTGAACACTTCCGTTTGTCTACATAAGTATTTCGAAAACTACTTTATTTGGAGGATTTCGGTTAGAAAATCATATTAATTCGTTCTTATTTTAAATAAATTAGCATTTTGAATATTACAACAAAAAGAAAAATAGAAACTAAAGTATGTTTAATGATCGCTGAGGGGCCGTTCAAATATTACGTAAGCAGATTTATTACAAATTATTTACCCCCCCCCCCCCCCCATCCCCCTTGTCAGCAAAAGTAAGCAAAGCTCTTACCCCCTCCCCCTATGCTTACGTAAACATTTTTCAATTATAAATGTTTTTTTTTATATATAATGTTATAATTATAATTTTAAAAATAAGAAAATAGATTTAGGATAGAGATTAGATTTTACTGATACAGTATTCAACATAGAGTAAGGGACAAAAATATTATAATCTTACGAACATAACAAACTTATTTTAAATTTTTGGTACACATATTAAATTTTCGTGTAAAAAAGTAAATAACTACCGATGACGTAATCATCATCTAGACTCCCCTACCCCCCATGTCATCCAAAATAAGCACAACAAAGACCCCAAAGTGCTTACGTAATACTTGAACGGCCCCTGACCGTTACGTCATATTTTCCATATTTGCGGTACTTCGTAAATTAATTCAGTCAGATTGACTTCCCTGTGGTAAAGGTTAGGCTTGATCTACAGAAAGACGGATGCATGTGAACAAGTTAAATACAAGAGCTTTTTTCAAATTTTTAATTCTTATTTTTATACTGTTAATGAAGTCAGAAATAAGTAGTTTATTTAGGGTAAAAGGTATCATGGGATGAAACATTTTGTTGTTGAAAATCAGTATGACTTTTTAATTAAGTTAAATTTACTAAATAATTAAAACTGATTTATAAAATTTAAAATTGAATCATGACAGTCTATAAATTTGATTTCAAATATTTTCATATTATTTGAAGGTTGGAGACAATGATGCTTCTTGAATGATGAAAGAGTTTTGGACTCCATTGTCTTTATTTTTATTTGTTTTAAATCACAACGATTCAACTGGTAAGTATCTCCAGTCCAAAACTCTTTCATCATTCATTTTCATATTAGGTAGGTACTTATAAAATCATAAAAAAGAAATTATAATAAAAAACTACAACACATGAAAATACAGTTTTTTAATACCTAACTAAAATAAATTATCTCCGCAAGGATCATCTTCATCAGATTCGTCTAAGTTAATAAATAGGGGAAGAGTATTTGAATTTGAAACATCAATAATTTTTTTCCGTTCCCACACATCATTTATAATTTTATTAGTGTGTTACATAATTTTTCAATTTTTCCATGTTACATTTTCTATGGCTCCATTTCACAGACCCAAAACTACGTCATTTGTTAAAGGATGCATAGAACTTATTTTTGCATCATAATAGCGCTTACATTCCGACCGAACCATTTCAATAGGATTAAAGTGGCAATGATATGAAGGAAGTCCAACCTATTAAAATAAAATAAAATAATTAAAAAAATAAAATAAACAGCGCTTTCCAGATTACTTGTAACGCTTGGGTGGTATGTGCTGTTTTACTATTCAGATCTGATCCTTCATTGCAAACTGGAACTTGTCTTTGTTCTAACTATGCAAAAAGCAATCTGTTTGACCAACTTGTATTTGGAATTTTTTCAATTAGCCCAGAATGATAAGTGGCGTTATCCATGAAAATAAGCGATGGTTCTTCCAAGTTTGGTAACAATTTTTCTTTAAACCATTTCTCAAAGTTTTCACTATTTAGTAAATCATGATAATCACCAGATTTCAGGCCAGACTTGAATATCAAACTTGCATTATTCACAAATCCATTTTCTGAACCAGCATGTAGAATAATATACCGTACACCCTCTGACAATTTTAGTATTTAAAATACTATTAGGATCGTGTTTACGCAAACTTTGCATTGCATGTCGATGTCGCTCATGTCGATGTCGCTCTGCCGTCTGTCGCGGCCAACAGCGCAATATCTAGATCGGTCTTGTAACATAATACTCTGATAATACTTGGTAGAAATATAAATATGAATCAGCGTAAGTTAATAATGAATAATGTTTAGTTTAGTTTGTGTTTTAAAGAACGCCATAGTAACTTTGTTAAAAAGTGTTTTATTGAGATAAGTTATAACTAAGGTAAGTTCACGTTATTTAAATCGGAATATTATATCGAAAAAAAAAAGCGGGAGGCAAAAAGTTGGAGCACAATAATTGCATATTACAGGGTCCGCCCAAATTTGGTTTAACAAATGGGATAATTTTTTTATTATTGATTTCTCAGAAAATGTTATTGTACCGGGTGATTGGTTATATTTTGCACCCCTACCTATCTCATGAAAATCTTCATGGTCTATTTTGAACGCTTGGGTAAATAAGTATAATTTAAAAACATAGCATAAGTAGGCTTAGACAATATGACCGATTGAATATAAGGCAATTGTTCACCTTGGTTGGTCTGCTATGTGAATATTATTGTTTATAAACAAATAAATATTAATTATTCTTAGGAATATAACCATACATTTAATATAATATGTTTTAGTTAATATACAGGGTGTCCCAAACGTAATGGGACACAGAGCAACAGCAGGCTCCTTAAGGCGAAATAATGCGATTTATTTAAACTTGCATTATCCCAAAATTGATAATAACCAAGATAAAGGGTGTCAAACTTTTATTTTTGTTTTCGTTTTTTTGGGATTATTTATAGTTCACCTTGGTTGGTCTGCTATGTGAATATTATTGTTTATAAACAAATTTATATTAATTATTCTTAGAAATAAAACCATACATTTAATATAATATGTTTTAGTGAATATACAGGGTGTCCCAAACGTAATGGGACACAGAGCAACAACAGGCTCCTTAAGGCGAAATAACGCGATTTATTTAAACTTGCATTATCCCAAAATTGATAACAACCAAGATAAAGGGTGTCAAACTTTTATTTTTGTTTTCGTTTTTTTGGGATTATTTATAGTTCACCTTGGTTGGTCTGCTATGTGAATATTATTGTTTATAAACAAATTTATATTAATTATTCTTAGAAATAAAACCATACATTTAATATAATATGTTTTAGTGAATATACAGGGTGTCCCAAACGTAATGGGACACAGAGCAACAACAGGCTCCTTAAGGCGAAATAACGCGATTTATTTAAACTTGCATTATCCCAAAATTGATAACAACCAAGATAAAGGGTGTCAAACTTTTATTTTTGTTTTCGTTTTTTTGGGATTATTTATAGTTCACCTTGGTTGGTCTGCTATGTGAATATTATTGTTTATAAACAAATTTATATTAATTATTCTTAGAAATAAAACCATACATTTAATATAATATGTTTTAGTGAATATACAGGGTGTCCCAAACGTAATGGGACACAGAGCAACAGCAGGCTCCTTAAGGCGAAATAACGCGATTTATTTAAACTTGCATTATCCCAAAATTGATAACAACCAAGATAAAGGGTGTCAAACTTTTATTTTTGTTTTCGTTTTTTTGGGATTATTTATAGTTCACCTTGGTTGGTCTGCTATGTGAATATTATTGTTTATAAACAAATTTATATTAATTATTCTTAGAAATAAAACCATACATTTAATATAATATGTTTTAGTGAATATACAGGGTGTCCCAAACGTAATGGGACACAGAGCAACAACAGGCTCCTTAAGGCGAAATAACGCGATTTATTTAAACTTGCATTATCCCAAAATTGATAACAACCAAGATAAAGGGTGTCAAACTTTTATTTTTGTTTTCGTTTTTTTGGGATTATTTATAATATGTTTTAATTAATATACAGGGTGTCCCAAACGTAATGGACACAGAGCAACAGTAGGCTTCTTAAGGCGAAATAATGCGGTTTATTTAAACTTGCATTATCCCAAAATTGATAACAGCAAGATACAGGGTGTCAAAGTTTTATTTTTGTTTTCGTTTTTTTGAGATTATTTCCTAACGAAATGACATAGGTAGCTAATTACATGTCATTAAAATTTTAAAGCTGTGTCAGGTATTTTCAATACATAGGATGCTTGCGTAAGGTGCAAGATCTGTGAATTTTTTTAAACTGTATAAAGAGTATCATCTTTCCAACTTCGCCTAAAAGCCCCGTTACTTTATAACCATGTTTCATCCAGAAAAAAAGACTTTAAGGGAAATTAACGGTTATTGTATTATGGGATACAGTAAAACAAAGTTGAACTTGTAAATTTCTACTATATTGACTAAAAAAATTACATGTTTCGCTAACACTGTAGCTTCGTCAGATGACAATGATTTAATAAAGGTGAAAATTTAAAAAAAAATTAAAAATTGGCAAGCATTCACAAGTTTAACTTTGTTTTACTGTATCCCATAATACTATAATTTTATTATGGATTTCCACCTAGGATCGGCTGAATCAATTAAATTAAGAGTTGGGATGATATAAATCATATTTATTTATTTATTTGTTTTTTTTTATTTGTATACGGAATAACTCCATTTTTACAATAAAGATACAAATTACATAAAGTTACATATTACAAGATGGCGAAATGAAAATTAACAAATATAACCTACAAAAAGAAACATTTATATATAAAACAGATTAGACACTATTTATACAAAGTAAAACATGCTCTCTTGTATGAGCTCATGGGCATTGACAAATCCAAATCTTCAGTTACCATGTTATACCTCATTTGGATTTTGGTCATGGGATCGTTAATTCCATAGTTTGTCCCGTGGAACGGAGGTTTAAAAAGGTCACAGTTACGTGTGTTGTGACTGTGGCAGGGTGCGTTAAAATTAAGGAGCTCGAGCAATTTCGGTGCATCAATCAAGCCATTAACAATTTTATATAGGAACATGAGTTCCTGACAGTGCCTACGCGCTTCCAAAGGCTGAAAACCCAAAGTCTCACACTTTTCCAGATATCCCGTGTCAAAGACATATGCTCCTGTTCTAAATGCATATGACCTCAAGAATTTAGCTTGTACTCGCTCAATAGAGTAGATATAAGTTTGGTAATATGGGGACCAGACGATCGATCCATACTCCAAACATGGACGGACGTAAGTACAATAGAAAAGCTTTAGGGTATTCGGAGAAAAATCTTTGCTACTGCGGAGAATAAAACCAAGTTGTTTAAAAGCTTTGACGGTTATATAGTTAACATGACTTCTGAAATTTAGTTCGCTATCGAATATAATTCCTAAATCCTTAACTTCCGACCTCCGTGCCAAGCGTTCATCGTTAATGTCATAAACAAATCTTTGATAGTTTTTGTTCCTAGCAAATGTTATCACAGAACACTTAGAAATGTTTAGATGAAGCGCATTTTCACGAGACCATTCAGATAGCTCATCCAAATCACCTTGTAGTTCTTTGGAGTCTTGAATGTTTCTTATAACTCGGTATAATTTTAGGTCGTCTGCAAACCGCAGATGAAGGGAGGAAAGATTGATGTCATTAGTAAACAAAAGAAATAGTAGGGGACCGGAATGGGAGCCCTGCGGTACCCCAGATGTTACTATGAATTGATTTGACAAGTAGTTGTTAATCTTGACACATTGATATCTGCCTGTCAGGAAACTCTCCAACCATCTCAATATAAGACCCTCAACCCCCATAAGCTTTAATTTTTCACACAATATCCTATGGTCCACGCGATCGAAGGCATTTGAATAGTCTGTATAAATACTATCGACTTGGAAACCCTGTTCCAATGAATTTATTAAACAGTACTGGTATTCCAACAAATTGGTCAGAGTCGACCGTCCGGGATAAAATCCATGCTGACTGTTTACTATAACACTGTTACAGATTGACGATAATTGGTCGGTAACTAGTTTGTCGAAGACTTTCGGAATTGCAGACTGTAAAAGTTGCCGTTATTCTTAAATTCTCTTAAAAATCTACTCGTTTTTGGGCTATATGAAGTTGCTCTATTAAAAATGCCTGTTTGATACAGTACATTTACGCCATTTAAATTAAAAATTTTTAAACAGTTCGCTAATGAACCAATGGATATTTCAACACCATCAATGATTTTAAGGTTTAGTTGTATTGAGCGAATGGTAACGTGTTCACCTGCTCTATACATCCCATAAATACGCTCTCTTATGGTATGTTTATAAATTTAGTGAAGTTGTCGACCACGGGATCACAAAATAAATTAAAATTATTGCGATTCTTAAAATTTACATCCTTCTCTATCCCCTTTGCCTTAATTCGTTGGATTGTTGAACACGAAACTCCTAAAGCATCAGAAACTCTTTAAAACAGATAGGTATTTATAAAAACATTGCCATACACTTTTCATGTTTATTATTTATGCTTTCACAATTCCTGTTTTATTATATCTACCACGTCGTAAACTGCGTTAAAGGGTAAAAGAGTCTTTCCGGCATCACTTTCTCTTTGAAAATAATCAAATAATTTTAAAATTGATGCTTGTTCTTTTTCAAGATACCGTGACTTTTTGAAATAATATAGATTTGAAATGTCACTGTAAAAAATTACAATAAAACTTTTTTGACTGGTAAAATTATACGACATTCATTATTGACGCAAATTTACTATCTCACCTAGTTCACGAATGTTAGAAAGATAAGCACTAGTCGTGACGTAACGCTCAGCGGTCATTGAACAGACTTTACCAATATTTTTAGTAACTGACGATTTGCAACGGATCAATTTTAGAAATAGTTGACCAATACCAACAAATCGATTGTTTTTTACTTTATAATTAAGGAGCTAGCGTGCAAAAAACACCATAGTTGGCTGCCCGTCAGTCGAGTTTGAAAAAACGTTGCCATTACTCCACTGAACTGCTTGAAGTTTTGCTTTTATCCATCAACTTTAAGATTTATTGGCAATAATGACATAGGGCGATTGGCCATAGTGAGGAGGCCGTCAGTCAGGTTGAAAATTAGGTTCTGTAGGTTGCCAAGATCATGTATCTAAAATTTCGTTGCGATCTAACCACTAGATCGTGAATTAGGCCAAATGGAAGATTATAATTTGTTTTTTGACCGCCATTTTGTTGGCCATAGTAAGGAGCCCCTCCAAAACTTGTTTCTACCTCTTCGTTTGGATAAAATGACAGCAAAAATGCACTTGACTGACAAATCGAATCACGACGTTCTTCCCTGGGTGACCTACAAAATCTCGAAAAATCCAATTTTTCAGTCTTTAGCATGGCTTTTTCAGAAATTCAACCAAAATCATCAGTCAATCATTTTTCCTGATTTTTAGACATCCAATTAAGTAGAAATCACAAACGACTGACATTTTCCTCGAATATTTTCAATTTGGCCATACTTTGAAAATTTTCTGATTTTGGACTTTTTTATAATGGCTCAATAATGCTATTCCAAATGGACTTAAAAGTAAAACAATGTATGACGATGATGTTTGATGACCTAAAAAACGTTTCAATACATAACAATCACCTATTTACCCCTTCCTCCACCCCTCTGCTACCCTCCACCCCTATTCATTCGTTGAATTTATGTTATATTATATTGGATTCAGTAATCAAAAAATATAGAATTTTTGCCACAAAAAGATACGATAACCAATTTTAGCAGTAAGAAATGAATAATTACTGAAGAAAATCGAAAATTAAATGGTTATTATTTATTGAATGAAATTGTTGGAATATTTGGGTTGAGCAAGCTGGGTTGTGTTAGTAACATTTCAATTTCAATACAGAAAAAAACAGATATTTAATATATAATGATTATATTAAGTAAAAGTAATAGTTACAATATAATCAACAATTAAGTAGTAGCAGAGGGGTGGAGGAAGGGGTAAATAGGTAATTGTTATGTATTGAAACGTTTTTTAGGTCATCAAACATCATCGTCATACATTGTTTTACTTTTAAGTCCATTTGGAATAGCATTATTGAGCCATTATAAAAAAGTCCAAAATCAGAAAATTTTCAAAGTATGGCCAAATTGAAAATATTTTAGGAAAATGTCAGTCGTTTGTGTTTTCTACTTAATTGGATGTCTAAAAATCAGGAAAAATGATTGACTGATGATTTTGGTTGAATTTCTGAAAAAACCATGCTAAAGACTGAAAAATTGGATTTTTCGAGATTTTGTAGGTCACCCAGGGAAGAACGTCGTGATTCCATTTGTCAGTCAAGTGCATTTTTGCTGTCATTTTATCCAAACGAAGAGGTAGAAACACGTTTTGGAGGGGCTCCTTACTATGGCCAACAAAATGGCGGTCAAAAAACAAATTATAATCTTCCATTTGGCCTAATTGACGATCTAGTGGTTAGATCGCAACGAAATTTTAGATACATGATCTTGGCAATCTACAGAACCTAATTTTCAACCTGACTGATGGGCTTCTCACTATGGCCAATCGCCCTATGTCATTATTGCCAATAAATCTTAAAGTTGATGGGTAAAAGCAAAACTTCAAGCACCACTTCAGTGGAGTAATGGCAACGTTTTTTCAAACTCGACTGACGGGCAGCCAACTATGGCGTTTTTTGCACGCTAGCTCCTTAACTATTAGGACAGCTCATCTGTTCGAGTTATTTTAACTGGAATTTATTTTGCTTCGTAATCTGAATCAATTTCCAATGTTACTGTTTTCTAACCCATATATTATTTATTTTTTTAAATGGAAAGCGAAAAGCAATATGACTACTATCCCGCTATCTATCCCGTCCAAACTGCTAAAAGAAATTTTCCCGGTAAAAAAGCTATCTAGCCTATTTCCGGTATAGGTTGTAAAAAAACCTTTAAAAATAACTTTTTTAATATTTTTTTGCAGCTCAAAAATGTATCCAATATGCTTATAAATGGAATTTATGATATTTTAAAGTATGTAATAAAAATTTTCTGTCAGTTAATAGGTAATAAAATAATTAATGGTTTTTAAGAACTTCCGGATTAGGCAATAAAATTTTGCGAGTAAAACGTATATTGCATGGGAGAAATATTTTAATATAGTTTATTTTTGAACTGCCAAATGATTTATTTTATTTGAGTGTAGATGCAGATACTTACCCACATAAAGGCATTTTAAAACACTGCTTTATTGGATTTTGATGCAATTTAATTTACATCTTGCATTACTTTAGAACTGCTGTTTTATTAATAATAAAATTTATTATATGAAAATATAAGATAAAATGGATGAATCCGAAACAATTTTACTGGCTACAGAAGTATTAAAAAATCTATGAACTAGAAAAATGCCCTTAGTCAAGAAAATAGTGTGCAAAATCTGCGATAAAAGTTCTGCGAGCTGTAATCAAAGAGAATATAACAAATCGCTATTATTTCCAAACATTTTTGTACGGGAAAGAAAGAAAAAAGTAAAAGTCTTCCTCCACAAAATTTAATAGAATAAACATTTTTTGATCAAATGTCTTTACATGTTTTGAACGTAGAAACGTTCATCATCAGGAGACAGAGTTTTTTATTTTATGCTGATGGTGTTAGCAAAAGAGAAAATTAGAACCTTAATGGAGCTTTTATGGACTATAATCCTCAGTACCCCAAAAACGCTTTTTAGAACGTAATCTTATTGTGATACCTTCAATTTCATCCTCATAATGTCTTACAGACATATTATGTTAGATAAGGTTTTTTTTTTAATTTAAATAATCTTCGACACCTCCTTAGAAAGGTTTTTTCTTCTTCTCCATTTTATTTGGTTGGTTTAGACCTCCATTAATAACGTTTTCACATACTCAGTATGGTTTAACCCTATTAATTTTCTTCATATCATGTTTCTTACACTTCAATTTTTAAGTTATGGTTATGACAATATTTCAGTAAAAATAGTAAAGGCAGTTAAAATTGAAATAATTCCTATTTTAAAATACCTGGTACAATTATCTTTACAAAAATCAACATTTCCTGAAAAAATGAAAATTGCTCAAGTGACACCAGTTTTTAAAAACGATAAAACTAATAATCCTAATAATTACCGTCCAATATCTGTTTTGCCTGTTCTATCAAAAATTTCGGAAAAAATTATAAATATAAAATTAACGAATTTTTTAGAAAGACAAAATTTACTTTTCGAGAATCAGTACGGGTTTCGCAAATCTAGAGATACTGAAGTTGCAGCTATGGATGTTATTACTAACATTCAATTAAATCTAGATACCAAAAAAAAATGCGGCATTTTATCTCTAGACTTGTGTAAAGCCTTTGATACTGTAAACCATGATATATTATTAGTTAAATTATTTGATATAGGAATAAGAGGAAAAATTTATCGTTGGTTTGAAAGTTATATAAAAGATAGAAAACAATGCGTTAAAATAGGAAGTAATATTAGTTCCTATCAAACAATTAGATGTGGAGTACCACAAGGTTCTATTCTAGGACCCACATTGTTTCTTATTTATATCAATTCTGTTTCAAAATTAAAATTATATGGACAAATTAAAATTTTCGCTGACGACACAACAATTATTTATTATGCTAAAAATATTAGGGACATCAAATTAAATATCAAAAAAGATTTAAAAATTATATTTGACTGGTTGCAATCTTATAAATTAACTTTAAATTTTAATAAATCATCATTTATGTACATTGACAAACAAAGACTAGATATGGAAAAGCAACCAATAATTTTTAATGGGGAAAATATTAATTACAAAGATAACATAAGATTTTTAGGATTATATATTGATCAAAATTTAAGCTGGAGAAAACACGTAGAACATATTCGAACTTACATTTCTCCGTTAATTGGGATATTCTTTAAAATTCGTCACTGTATATCTTTAAATTGTTTAAAAAATATTTATCATGCATTAGTACATTCAAAAATTCAGTATCTTATTTCTATTTGGGGTTCAGCCAATTCAATAGTACTAAACCCTTTAAAGAAATTACAAAATAAAATTATTAAATGTATTCATAGATTGCCGCACTTAGAACCAACAACAAATTTATACAAACCTAGATATAAATAATTTATATAATTTAAAAATTTGCATATTTATTCATTCTTTACTTTTAAAACAAAAAATGTCTAACATAACGTTTACAAAAGTTCATGATATTCATAGACATGATACTAGACAAACTAATTTTTTTAAAACTATTAAAATAAACAGTAACTTTGGAAAACGGTCATTGTTATATAATGGATTAATATTATATAATATTTTACCGGAAAATATTAAAACATTAAAAAAACTACCATTATTTAAATTTCATTTAAAAAAATATTTTCTAGTATAAAATTTTTTTTCTTAACGTGTTAATCATACGTTTATAATATAAAACGAATTTTTTTTTTAACTGCCTTTTTTTTTATATATATATATCTACCTATTAAGTTAGAGTAATAATTGTTAGTTATTTTTATATACTTATCCCTGTAATAAACTTGTAAAGTTGGTTGGGAATAAAGCAAAAAATTAAAAAAATTAAATTAAAATTTAAAAAAAGTCCATAAAAGCTCCATTAAGGTTCTAATTTTCTCTTTTGCTAACACCATCAGCATAAAATAAAAAAAATTCTGTCCCCTGATGATGAACGTTTCTACGTTCGAAACATGTAGAGACCCTTGAATAATTTTTTATTCTATTAAATTTTGTGAAGGAAGACTTTTAGTTTTTTCTTTCTCTTCCATAATTTTAACTCCACTTTAAGCTTGGACCACTAGTGATGCCGCGAGACGAGACGAGACGAGAATTGGCCCATTCTCGTCCCGTCTCGTGAGGCGAGAATTTTTTTTTATCTCGTCTCGACGAGAAACGCGTTTTTCTCGCTCGAGAGTGACATTGTCTCGTCTCGTCTCGTCTCGTCTCGTCTCGTCTCGTCTCGTCTCGTCTCGTCTCGTCTCGTCTCGTCTCGTTTTTTCTCGAGAGTAGGGAATCATAAAAAATATTTTTTTATACGAATCTTAAAGGAGGTAAACATTTAAAAGTATCTGGTCGTCTCGCAGAAGGGTTTAATATACCTAAGTCGGTTTGTTAGTCATGTGACTTAGAAACTATTTTTCTTAGATCAACAAAATATTGCAAGCGGCCATAAGACATAATTCACGTAATGTAATAGACTTGGCACCGAGGTATTTTCAGTCCAAAATATACGGGGTGGTAAAAGATACAGAATAGAGAACGATTTATAATAATAATAATTGATTCATAATGGAACTACCCTTCTTTTATTATTTATTTTTTGGCATAATTCGGGGCATAATTAACTGCAATAGTTTGGAAAATATTCGACTAAATAAAGGGATCAGCCCAGAATGTCATCCGGGGAAAAACCTTAATATTTTTATTACATTAATAGAAAGTGCAAGAGAAAGAACTTAAAGAAGTATTTCCGAAAATGCTCTATTTGACATATCAAAATTTAAAAATTCACTTTATTTTTTGCTCCTTTTACCCAAAAAATACAAAAATTTATTACGAACAAGCTTAATTTTACGCAATTAGGAAAAATATTGTAAGTAACATGTGCGAAAAGTTCCGTTTCCACACTCACTTAGTGGCATGCCTGGACTTGCTTCGAGCCGTTTGTGCAACTGCCACCTCGTGCGGAAAAGTATCATTTACCGCACTTAATAATTATTTTCAATAGCCAAATTTATGTCTGAGACCTGTGTAATAAAATGAGGCAAAATAAGGCATACACTTGAATCATTCGTACTGAATGTCACTTTACCTATTATATTAGACTTTTTATTTTTAATTTATTTACTAATGTCATAATTGAGACTATTAACTTAATGCTATTGTTTCAATAACACTAGTTTCATGGCCCTCCGTTGTCTTTATCTGTGATTTTCTAATAAAGTTTCGGTTGATATACAGGGTGTTATGAAAGTAATGTCAAATATTAAAACTGGTAAGAGAGATATGAAATGAAATTCACACTTTTATTAATGATTTTTGTGTGAGAAGTTTTTGGCGAATTTCGAATTTTTGATACAAAATTGTTAAATTTAGTCAAAATCTATCGCCTTTCGCCTTGTGAATGAAATTTGACTGGGGTCCTTTTCGATATTGTGTTTTCAATGGAAAATGCTTTCTTTCAGATTTGGTTAATTATTTAAAAATGTCAACTACTAACCGTAGACAGAAGAAAGAGGCTAGACAATTTGATTCTGTTCTCTTGAATATCTGTTTTAAGGTAAATGCCTTCACAATACGATAGAGTGAGAACGTTAAACACATTATTTTTCTGTCTATATATTAGAAGATACCTAAAATTCAGTGTTCTAACAAACGAGAAAATTCGAGAAAATTCGAGAAAAAACGAGAAAATTCTCGACGAGAAACGGTCTTCTCTCGTCTCGTCTCGTGACTTCTCTCGAGAAAAAAATTTCACTCTCGTCTCGTCGAGATGAGACGAGACGAGACGAGACACGAGAATTTCTCGTCTTGGCGGCATCACTATGGACTACTTCTTCAAATTTTTGTACTGGTATAGGCGGCAGATAGGGTTGAGGGTACCATTTTTTTACGATCGAATGGTTACGCATATCTTTCATTGTAGAGTTACTAGTTAGTATACAGGGTTAGTTGAAATAACCGGAATGGCTAATTTTCTTCAAAACTACCTAGGCTAAATCAATGAATTTTGGTACAGGTTGCTAGATTTTTCTGTAACTTAATTTATGTTTTTTTTTTTCAAATATAATCTTTTTTTATTAAATTAGATTCCTCCCATCAACATTACCTTTTCCTGATAGTATCAAATTGTTATCTCATATAGTTCTATGGGAAAAAATGTAATTAGTTACAACGCTAACTCTAAAAAAATCCAATCTATTTCCATTTAAAAACGTTTCAAATAATGTGCAAAGGAAGGTTGGTAGACATAATGTACCTAATAGTATCGATAACGATAATAACAACTAACAAGCAACTACTAACAATAACATAGCTAGTAAAAATTACTTTCATATTACCTATAGGTTTCATAATCAAATGAATGTACTAAACATTAATTTGATTATGAAACCTATTCATGAATTTTTCTTCACTCAAAATTGTATTATTAACTACTAACTTTTGACCTTTACTTGAATTAAGAAGTTAGTTCATATTTGTATTTAAACTCACTAAATAGTAAGTTATAATTATTATTACTCATTAACTACTCAATAATAAACATTTGTCGGAACAACAACAAATATTTTTTTCTAATTTTGTCTCGAAACAGATCTATTTCGAACGCGCTAGCGAGTTCGTAATAGATCTATTTCAAACTCCGAATTTTATTATTTAAAGGTTGGCCCTACATGACATGTTTTTTTTCACCGTTTAGCATAGCATTCTAGATAACTAATATTTTTTAGTCCAAATATGCAAAATACTACACGAACCCACGTATGTATGTTTGGTTGCCTAGATCTACAAATCTGTATGTATTGTTTTAGTTAATTAAAAAACACATATTAAATAATAACTTTATTGACGGAGAACTATTTTGCTTTTGTAGATGCTTCAAGCTATCATTTTCTGCCAAATCCTATCCAAAATTTAATCTACTAACCTTCCAATGTCGATTTAAACTACAACTTTATTTGAATTTTCCATCTTCCCTATACTAAATTGCAATGCCGTGACGTAAAATCACGTCTTTTGAAATTCGAAAAAAAGTAGCAAAATCGCCCGAATTTCCGAACGCTCTGTATATGTACCGAATGTACAAGGATCACACAACGTATTCCGTCCAATTTCAAATCTCATATCGCTAAAATAACTTTAGAATCTCGTGGTGAAAATGGGTGAATAAATCAAAAAATGACAGTTCGCAAAATAATTTTTATTGTCCATAGGCTACTATGATAAAAAATAGTATTACCAACATAACATTTAGACATAAAAATTTTCAAAATTTGAAGGATTTATTTTCTTTTTAAATATGTATTTTTTATTGAAAAAACTACAAATTAGAAAAAATAGTATAAAGTACGTGTTATATAAAGCAGTTTTAAGCACTTGTCCCGTTATAAAACTCGCCGCAAGCGGCTCGTTTTTTAACATGGACGCGTGCTATAAAATGATGCTTTATAAAACGTGTACTTTAATATACCATTAATACATCGCGTGTGCCACGTGTGTGTTAACGCAAAATCGAAAGGTCTTATTTTGTTTGCAAAATATCGAGAGTGCCATGGCTCCAGATTTGTTTGACAGAATTTTAATTTTTTCTAGTTGTTATTGTTAGTAGTTGTTTGTTAGGCGGGTGACACACTGGAGAAATAAGTTTCATGAAACTTGTGGCTAAAGCAATCTTCGTCAAACTTTTTTTTATGTCAATGCACACTCGAGCAACTTGCTTCTATAACAGTATTCTTTAACCTGTCTTCGGATGAAGACGTCATCTTGTTGTGGTGGGTAAACCGCCAAAAGAAGTTATGAGTGAAGAGAAAAATACGATTTTGGGTACATCCTGCTAACATCGTTAACATCAAATATAGTGCTAGTGTTGTTGGTAAAGAACTGTGGCAACATCCTGATCAGTTTAAGGTGTCAGTATGTCACCCGCCTAAGTTGATATTATCGTTATTGATACTATTAGGTACATTATGTCTACCAACCTTCCTTTTCACATAATTTGAAACGTTTTTAAATGGAATAGATTTTTTTAGAGTTAAGAGTTGCAACTAAATAACTTTTTTCCCTTAGAACAATTTGCGATAAAAATTTGATACTATCAGGAAAAGGTAATGTTGATGGGATGAATCGAATTCAATAAAAAAAAGAGTAGTGTTACATTTGAAAAAAAAAAACATTCCTTGAGTTACAGAAAAAAGTAAAAATGTGGCAACGTCGCAATTTTCGATTTTTAATTAAATTTTTTAAGTTATCCACCTGTGCAGTGTATACGATCTTAGTTGAGACAGACAAAAAAACTAAAAAAAAATTAATGACAGACTTGTCAAGTCCACGTGGACTATCTTCGAACATCTGTATAGGGAGCGATCAATACAAATTTTGTTATATTTGTAATTGTAGTTTCAGTGTGTGATGCAGCAAATTGATCGTACCCCCAATATTTACGTTGTCTCAACTGACTTTGTATGAAGTATACCAAAATTCATTGATTTAGCCTTGATAGTTTTGAAGAAAATTAGCCGTTCCGGTTATTTTAACTAACCCTGTATAATATTCTAATATAAAGATTTATTGTAAATATTGTTATATTTTATAAAGATTAACAATAAGCGCATTTTAATAAAGGGAAATAATCAGATAACATTAAGGTCGTGGTTTAATAATGATCTAACCTAACGGTTGCATAAAATATAAAACGAAAACGTAAACAATAACCTCTTTATCACTTGATTACATGCTCCAAATTTCAACACCGTTTCGTTTGTTTAAATAACGATGGTTTTATTACGATGCAGTATTTATTTATCTTTTGGAGACGTGCTGTCTAACAAAGCATTGTGTAACATAAATACTGGAAACGATTGGAAATAATATAAATGCAAAGTACCTTTAATTTAATTAATTTTATTAAAGGAATTGTCGCAATTGTTCTATACAGTGTCACCAGTAAAGTCCGCATCATGTGGATGCGGACTTTACTGGTTTTTTATTAATAGCTTTATTCAAAATTTGACTTTGGCATCAAGTTCTGCTTCGATCGAGATGAAAAGTAAGCAAAAAATAGTAGTCACGTGATTCGCATTATGTGTCAAATTTTAATTTTTTTCAAAAAATAATTCAAAAGTGAGGTTATTTCTGAAAATATCGAAAAAAGTTATGAGAAAAAGTTATTTTAAATGCAGTTTCTAGCCCACGTGCAAAATTTCAGCTGCATAAGATAACTTTGATTTTTTACCTATATTTTGTAAATTGCACCACTTTTGCAAAATAAGACTCAACGCAACCTACATAAAAATTCTCAGTTTTGACAATGCTTTATTTCAGACACCTTTTCTTTAAAGTAGCGCCCTATTAAATGTGTGTTTTTCTACAAAATCAAAATTGGACTATTAAAATTTGGTCGCATGTGATGCAAAGTTTATTTGTTTTTGAGCCCGTATAAGGTAACTTCGTGAAATAAGTATTTTTAAAAACGTAGTTTGTATCTGAAAGTAATACACCTTAATATTAAAACAAAAAAGAACACAGTGTCATCAGCAAAGTGTTCAGTAAGTGGAAAATAAAATTGAGTTTAACTTAACGTAAAGTTTATCTATTTTCAACGACATAATTTAAAACCCCTTTACTTTATTTTTTATTTTTTTACTTTCAGACACAAACTAAGTTTTCAAAAATTCTTATTTTATGAAGTTACCTTATACAGGGTCAAAAACAAATAAACTTTGCATCACATGCGACCAAATTTTAATGGCCCAATTTTGATTTTGTAGAAAAACACACATTTAATATGGCGCTACTTTAAAGAAAATGTATCTGAAATAAAGCATTGTCAAAACTAAGAAGTTTTATGTAGGTTGCGTTCACTCTTATTTTGCAAAAGTGGTGCAATTTTCAAAATATAGGTAAAAAATCAAAATTATCTTATGCAGCTGAAATTTTGCAAATGGTCTAGAAACTGCATTTAAGTTTTTTTAATAACTTTTTTCGATATTTTTAGAAAAAACCCCATTTTGAATTATTTTTTGGAAAAAATTAAAATTTGACAGATAATGCGAATCACGTGACTACTATTTTTTTGCTTAATTTTCATCTCGATCGAAGCAGAACTTGATGCCAAAGTCAAATTTTGAATAAAGCTATTAATAAAAAAAAATCCCATATGATGCGGACTTTACTGGTGACACTGTATATGTATCAGATTTAGGTCCGTTAAGCTGTGACTATGAATGTTTTCAAGAACTGGGTATATGGGTAATTAATTACTAAATATTTATACATAGGGCCGAATTAAGGTCGTTTGACGCCTTAGGCCAGACAAATTTTGGCGCCTATTTTTTTCAATTTCGAAATGGATTTTTAAAAATTGAGCGAGTCATGATACGGATGATCAAATTTGTGCCTAAACGCAATCTCGTAAAAATATGTTTTGCAAGCGGAAATTTGCACGTTTTGTTGAAAAAAAAATAGTACCTAGAATAATTTAATTGTAATAAACGTATAATACATGGGAAAATTATAAAACAAAAAATAGAAGTATTAACAAACAACTTAACATTAATGAAATGCGGAGTTCGCATAATCGAGTTTCGGATAATCGGGAGTCTGTATATGCATTTTTCTTTAAAAAATATGCATACTAGTAAGTAATATTTCTTAATTTATGAGGTACAGAAATACATTGGGTTCCAAAAGAATGCAAAAAAAAACAAAGAAAAATAAAAGTAAACAACTTTTTAACCTAAAATTGTATAAAAGGCATTATTACTAAATATTTTTCAAAATTTTCGACTAAAAAGGATCGTCTTCTATTAATAGAAATATGCTTTATACAAAGAGAAGCTTCTTTCAACATCAACTGATGTAATCGGACAATACTGAACTTAGGTAGCAAAATATAACGGCAAGATACAACTTCGTTGGATGGTTTACCTTCATGCTTTTAACTGCATTTAACTATTTAAATCCTTCATTCTTTTTTACAGTTACATCCAATTTGTTCCCAACTTGACCTCCTACTTTACCAGTTGTTACATTTAGCGGAAAAAGTTTCAACAATACTAAATGAGTCTCTTAAAACTAAATTTCTACTCTCCAACGAGGATATTATCTCCGGTATAAAACTGAAATTAACCTTAATAAAAACAAGATCTTTGGCTACACTTGCACTTTTTAACAATTCTTTACTTTGCACAACACACTGCGAATCGACACCTAAATCCAAAATTAGTTCTTTAAAGGCTTCGAAATACTAGAATATTTCGGCCTTAAACCATTTACGCACCGGGTAATTACAGGTTGTGGAGGTAAACTAACCCCTGGTAATCTCTCCTTATACACTGCACTATTATACTTAGGTGCTTTTAGAAACAGTTTTTTTAACATTGAAAATGTTTATATTATCGCATGAGCATGTACAGGGTGTCCCAAATTCGAGCCTCATCATGGGGATCTCGGAAACTATAAGAGATACAGCATCGGTCAAATTGTGGCAAAGTTGCGCAATTTCGTACTGAGCAATATCGTAAAAAAATATCTAAGCTATCTTTTTTAGTTTTTGAAATTTTTGCAAAAAACTAAAATTTTGAGTTTTTGTTTTTTTAAATTGCTCGACTTATTTTATCCGCTACAGAAAAACAAGCACAACATTGTTAAGGCAACTTTTTACGCTCCATATTGTGACGTTTTTAGAATTTCGGTACAACGTTTCGTTTTTGTGGAACTATTATCAACTTTAATTTTTTAAATACGGACCTGTATTTTTTATTTTATTTTTTGATATCCCTTTAAGCCCTAAATTCAACCATGTACCACACTTAATTATATTTAGACGTTTTGATGTCATTATTACATCTTCAGGAATGTGATAATTATTTTTAAATACGGCCCTGGTGTTAGTTACTTAATCTTTTTACCACATACAACATGTAAATGGATCCGGAATTTTATACAAATAATTTAATATATTTAAGTTTTTATATAAATTGTAACAAAGTAAAAATAAAACCAAACAAAACAAAGGTGGCTATGACAAGAACTTTTACTTGACTGTAACGGCTTAATTATCTTGACAACTGCAGTCACCATTTATACTGATTATTTCCCTCATTATCAAATAGACCAATCAGACACCATCATTTTTCGAATAAATTTTGTTTAGATAACTGATTAAATCCCAAGACCTGTTTAACCGCGGTTAAATTTTCGTCCTCCATATTGGTTTTTGTTTTATCGTTTATCACTAATTCTTACAATTATCGGCAACAGTTTATAAAGAAACATTAATTTCTTAGTCGTCTGAATAACCTAATAGTGATTTTTATCAGTAAATACGCCATTTTCGATAGAATTTTTATACAAATATTTTGACATAAGGCGATGAAAATATGTCAGAATTTGTAATATTTACATACACACTTTGCTAAGCAAGCTTTTTCAATTCATTTATGAGATGCGTAACCATGGTAAGAGAAACACAAACATCAACGAAGCAACATAATTTGATTATAAAACGTCTTTTGGATTTATTTAACTTTAGTAAAAATGAATAATTCACGTTTTAGTAATATTTCGTGTAATAATATCGATCTATTATTATTATTCGGGAAATAATCTAGCCGTATACCACTCGACCTATAAATTTAATCGAACTATGCAACATATTTTGATCATGATTTTACTTTTTGGTAAATAGTTTCATGCAAAATAATTTGAAAATAAAAACCCTCGACCGCTTCGCAGTCTCGGGTTTTTATTAAATTATTGAGCATTCAACTATTTTCCAAGTAAAATCATGACCAAAATAATATGTAGCATAGTTTAATCGATTAAATTTATAGGTCTTGTGATATTATATGAATATTTCAGCAAAATTATGTTTTCTGCTTTAGAAAAGCGCGACATGTTACGAGTTTATTATTCTTTCAATAGGAATTCACAAATTTCACTTTTTGTTTCTGTTGTTGTTCTTTTCTTTTTTAATTTATTCCCTACATAATTTATTACTCTAAACAAAATAAACAACAGTAACATGTAAGGTGTCTAAATTAGCTACTTTTTGCCACCTACCAAAATCCCGCTAAACGATATTTCAATCTAACAACTAGCGCCAGGGCCGTATTTAAAAATAATTATCACATTCCTGAAGATGTTATAATGACATCAAAACGTCTAAATATAATTAAGTGTGGTACATGGTTGAATTCAGGGCTTAAAGGGCTATCAAAAAATAAAATAAAAAATGCAGGTCCGTATTTAAAAAATTAAAGTTGATAATAGTTCTACAAAAACGAAACGTTGTAACGAAATTCTAAAAACGTCACAATATGGAGCGTAAAAAGTTGCCTTAACAATGTTGTGCTTGTTTTTCTGTAGCGGATAAAATAAGTAGAGCAATTTAAAAAAACAAAAACTCAAAATTTTAGTTTTTTGCAAAAATTTCAAAAACTAAAAATGATAGCTCAGATATTTTTTTGCGATATTGCTCAGTACGAAATTGCGCAACTTTGCCACAATTTGACCGATGCTGTATCTCTTATAGTTTCCGAGATCCCCATGATGAGGCTCGAATTTGGGACACCCTGTATAGTAGGGGTACACAATTCGAAATTATTGCGGCGAACATTTATCCCTGACGTCACACAGTCGAACGATACCGAGTTAAAATTATCCACAAACGGAACTACGCGTGCGATGCTATGACGGAGAAGAAGGGAGAATGTACAACGGATGATGCGCGTGCCGCCTAGACCAACTGGAGAGGTACAGCCACGAAATTAAAAATATATTCTCTCAAAATACATGTTTATAATATGAAGTTTTCTACTTAAGTTTTGTTCAGGAATGCATCCTTGAAATTACGCCCTATCATTAAGTAACAGCTTGCATGATAAATATACTTTTTCGTCTAGTTAAGGATTTATTTACTCTTTTAATATTAGATACATAATGTTGTTATTTATCTGCAGGAGATTATTTGTTATTTCCAAATATTTTTCGGTGTTGTTTGACTGACAGTATTATTATAGTAACTGTTATAATGGTGAAGTCTGTTAAAAGTAGCTATAATGTAAATGTTTAAGTTTTTCGCCTAGTTAAGGATTTATTTACTCTTATACACTTTGTCAGAAAAGTATGGAATATTGCAATAAATATGTTTCAAACCGCTTATATTATGTCGTCAAAATTTTGCCCACAAATATAGTTTTGAAAAACGAATAAGACAAAACTAAAGGGATGATTAAATTTTGTATTTTAAATGGAATACCCCGTATATTTTTATGGATATACATAGATCTCTTTGAGAACATTTCTGTGGTTTATGGTTTTATGTGTTTATCTATCAAAATGCCAGAGATAATAATATATCAATTTGCAATTTAAAAAAGGAGCAAGTGCTTAATTTTGTAAATCATAGCTACTTTAAAATAAGCTGAATTATTCCCAAATTTCCATTTTTTAGGGTATATATGAATTCCAATAAAATGGATTTTTTTTACACATAATGACAAATCTGATTTTAATTTTGCATTAAAAAGTAGTAAATTCTTCATGGAAGATTGAAAGATACACACATCTTAATTAAAAACATTAAATTGAAATATCTCTGTCTTTTTGATAGATAAATATCTACACAAAACCATATACTTAGGTGTTATATTAGGTAACACAGCAATTGTCTCAAATTGATCTATTAAACTCCATAAAGCTATACAGGAACATGATGACCATTTAAAAAAAAAAATAAGCATGTTTTTTGACCCTCCCTGTATACTTTCAAAAACGAAATTAATCTTGATTATTTTTTTTTTAATTATGGACGTAAGCGAATTTTTGGCGAAATAATACGAGCGGTTTGAAAGATATTTGAAATATTCCAGACTCTTTTGACACCCTGTATTAGGTACGTATTATAATTTATATTTAGGAGGTTATTTGTTCCTTTAAATATTTTTCTATGTGTTGTACGACTGACAGTTATAGCTTTGTATTTACTTTATAACAAGGTTGATAGGATATATTAAGTAAGTACGGAAACTTTAAGGAATTCATTTTTGAGTGATTTTAAGACCAAAAGTTAATATCATTATAGATCCGCAAGAGCTTCGTTCTCGAGATACAAGTTTTAAAAATTCCCTTTTTTATTATATTGAATGGTATCAGCTATTTCATTGAAACTTGCTACATACTAATGGATATTTAGGAGCTACTTTTTGCAAGTATTAAGATATATTTACTTCAACCATGAGCGTAGATATGGGTAACCTGTTTTAATATTTTAAAGCATTATCTAGTAAGCCAAGCAAAAGGTACACAAAAAGTGTATCTTTATAATTTTTGATTAGATTAGTCCTTTTCGAGAAAATTTGCTTATTAGTTTTTTATGTACGCCTATGGGCAAATTTAAGTGCGAATCATTGCTTAGAAATAAACTAAAAAGAAAATACTTAGTTTCTAGCCAATTTTAAGAAATATTTTAGTTTTCATATGTTAAAATTATTAATAAAATAATTTAAAAAAGAAAATAATGTTCTAGCTTTTATTCTGGAAATCAAACGGTTCCCGAAAGGATTTCATAAGTTATTAAATTTATTTTTACAAGATGCATCTGGTACTTTATTTTTGTTGAGATCTGAGTAATTTTGATTCACAATTAAATTTTTCCAGAGGCGTGCATGAAAATCTAATAAGGAAATTTTCTTGAAAACGATACGCCCAATCAAAAATTATCAAGAGACACTTTTTATGCCTGGCTTACTAGATAATGCTTTAAACGTTTAAAACAATCAGTGGCGTGCCATTTTTTGCTTGAAAGTCTTAATACCGTTACCCATTACGCTCGCGGTTGAATTAAAAATATATTAATACTTGCAAAATGAAGCCTCTAAATATCTATTTGTGTCTCACAAACTTCAATGAAGTAGCTGTTACCATTCAATAATATTTTAGAAAAAAGTAAATATTTAAAAAAAGTTGTCTCTGTATCTACAAAACGGAGCTCTTGCGGACCTATAATTATATGAACTTTTGATCTTAGAATCGATCAAGGATTAATCCCTTAAAGTTTACCAACTTAATTAATTAACACCCTGTATAATATTAGTGATAAAAACCCTGATATACAGGATGTCCCATAACTTATGGGCCATAGAGTAACTGGAGATACTAGACATCGAACTAGATCGATTACGTCATTTAAGTTTTTTAGAAATGTTACTCGTTCTAGATATACAGGGTGTTAAAAGTGAACGTTTGTTTTCGAAAAAAAACCTAATAGAATAGAATTAAAATACAAATTTAAATGTTGATAACTTATTAAATTAATAATTTTGAATATTAAAATTATATCAAATTTTTTAAGTACAAAACAAATGAAATAGTTTAAAAATATAAATAAAGATCCAAATTTGATATATTTATTTCCGGTATATGTAGGTATAGATATTGGAAATTTGAATATATATATAAACATGATATGTACCAACCCTGTTTTATACCCTCTATTTTACTATTTTTTATATTATAAATCAATAAAACTTTGATCAACTAAATATTACATTCAAATCTATGAGTTTTCGCAGATTTTAAATCTCACAATAATAGTCACAAGCGTTGCACTCTGCTTCGGCATTTTCAATGTCCTCCCCGGTTGCATCTTTGTAAAGGACCGTGAATTTTTACATTTGAAATTAATTTATTTATGAAAAATATGCATTTTATTATAAAATTGACAAAAAATGCATATAAATATGCATTTTGCATATATTCCGCCCTTTAATAATAATTTTTTTTTATAAGTATTATCTATGTTTTAAGGGTAATAGAAAGATAAAAAAATAATAATATTATGAAATAATATTGACAATTACATAAACGGTGGCAATTATCCTGGAGTTTCCAACTATCCTATTGTATCAACATAACTACTACCCAGCTTGTAACTTGTCAAATTAGTCACATATTTTATTATTTTTACAAAAAACAAATAATGAACAAGTAAAGAATTTAATATTATTTTTCCACTTCTTTTCCGGTTTAACCGGAAGTTCTGCAAAATTTTTCTCCAATAATTTTAATGGCATCCACTTTAAAAATAAATAAATATTTTATTTATGCTTTCCGATGTATGTTATTAGTTATTACTCTTTTTAGTTTTTAAGATATAAGCAATTAAAAATTTTATTACATTATCCAACAACTGTTTTACGACGTTATCGCCATATTATTCTCTAATTTAGTCCTTTCTCATTATATGTAGTACCTAACCTATTTCTGAGAAAACTTAAAATTTCGTTGTTACCCGGTATATTAATACAGTTACCTTTCTAAACTAGTACCGTGCGAGCAAAAACTATTTGCATCAAAGAGGGCTTGGATTAAAAAACGTAGGGCTTGGTTTAGATCACAATGATATGGGGACGATATTATTATATCTAACCAAATCTAGGTTAAAATTATGTCAAATTTATATTATGACGTGATATTATGCCAAACTAATGAGTAATAAAATAAGTAAGTATAGAAATACAAATTTATTTTTGTTGTTTACAAAATTAACAAAGTAAGAATATACAGAAAGAAAAAGAAAAATAATTACATAAATTGCTAAAATTGGCCACCGCCATGCTCCAAGCATAAATTCACACGTCTCTTCATATTTTCGAAAATGTTGACCAGCCAGTTGGAGAAATGTTACCACATTCTTGGATAATCCTATCTTGTAATTGTTCTAAATTTGCAACTGGTGTTTTAAAAATAGTGTTTTTTAAATGAGGAAAAACGAAGTAATCCATAACGTTAAACAAGGTGATCTAATAAATCATTTCTTGGGACAGGCGTCTAATACAATTTGTTGGCGTATTTTGCATTATTTCACGAACGTTTGCAACAAGTTCTTCTGTTCTTACAGATGGTCTTCCTGCTCCTTTTTTGTGTTGTATAGAACCTGTTTCCCTAAACACAGCCACGGATCTTTTCAGGCAATGATAAAAATCCCCAGCAATAAAAGCAACATTAGGAAAATGTTCGTAAAAATTCGTCCAATCACAAACCCGGATTGTATTGCCACTCACCATTTACTCTAACCCCGTTCCGAAAATAAGCTTCAACCATGAATGTTTTGTGCTGTTCCGTAAAGCCCATTGTGTGAATTGTTCAAGAAATTGGAAAAATTAGCGCTGAATCAAATTACTTGTAACGACTGTCAAAGATGACGGAATAACTGATTGATTGTTAATTCAGGTAGTTACTGACACCCAACAGGTATTAAGCTCTACGGCTAAGCATTACGTCCTTAGATGCAAATAATTTTTGCTCGCACGTTACATAGGACACTATAATGTTAAATACCTTATTTCAAACGGTATTTTAATTTTAATGTACCTAACACCCATTTTATCACTTTGTTGCTTCTACGATTGCTACGTATCCCATTACTCAAAGACACAAATAATGCGTACAGGGTTACTCTACTTTCTTATATTTAAATTAAAGGTTGAACTAGACCCAATTTAACTATGTTTTTATTTTAAATAGCAGAGATATTTCCTTTATGTACAGTTTTTAGTATGTATACCTACCTACTTAGGTACGTACAATTCGAAGACTTATTCCATTAACTGTGGTAACTTCCCTAAATTTCTGGCTATCTGTCTAATGCTGAATTATATCGCTTTTATAGAATGAACTAAAATATTATCATAATTAAAAACCGATGAAAACCTTATTTTTTGGTCCAATCAATAATAATTGTAGGTACTTACTGGCCACATGAAAGTTACAATCAAGGTAATAATCGAGATAAAAAAAATGAATTGCACCAAAACCACTAAACATTTTAAAAGGTGGGCAAAAATAAAAAATAAAGTAATATTTTTTTCTCCAAATGACATTAAAAGCGGTCTTTTAATGACACCTGACAGGCTAAAAAGGTGTATTTTTTCTGCCTAGGCAGATTTAATGCCTTGGCTGGTTTCCTAGCATCGGCTGCGCCTCGTCTATGAAACACCAGCCGCGGCTTTAAATCTTGTGCTTTTCTGCCTAGTGAAACAAATAACTATTACCCTCTGCAAATTAGTGACTTTGACATTTATTAATCAAAAATCGTCTGTCACTGTCACGCCTTTCCCTATGCCACGCTTTAATAATAATTAATCAAACTAAAAAGCGAAAAATAAATATAGTTTAAAATAATTCTTAAAATTCTTAATATAGGCAGAAAATAATAATGAACGATAAACATTAGTATTATAGTAAAAAAAAGCGTGGGGCGCTTTGTGCTATATTTTTCGTATATCGAGCACACCACGCTTTTTTCACAATAATACTAATGTTTATCGTTCATTATTATTTTCTGCCTATATTAAAAATTTCAAGAATTATTTCAAAATAAATTTATTTTCCGCTTTTTAGTTTGATTAATTAATTATTAAAGGGTGTTTTTTTAAACTATATTTATTTTTAATTTTTTTGTTTGAGTTATTGTTAGGAAAATTTTTTTTTTTAGTAGAGATAGTCATAGAGAGGTCCGGAGTAGAGATGGAATACTGTCACTAACTTAACAATGACTTTTTGGAAATGGCTAGATTTAAAGCAGTGGATCCATTTTTTTTTAATGGCTAGATTCAAAGCATTGGATCCACAAACCCGCTAGGCCAACGGACCAACTTTTAACTATTAAGCCGAGTGCTTGAGCAGAAAAGTAGGTAGATAGTACGCATGCGCATACGGTGAGCTCTATCTCTCTCACTCTAATACAGAGGATCTGTAAGGAAATGATTTAATTCCGGCGATCCTGATCAGTGATCAGGATAATGAGATAAACTTATCAAATTATTGTATTGTCAGCAGTCTACAAAATTTAAATTAAATCTGACCGTTTAAAGTGGGTTAAAATCGGGTTCAAAGAAGTCGGTTACAAACAAACATACATACAAACATACAGGTGAAGCTAATAAAAGCGTGTTAAAAATAGAATAAATAGTATTCGAGGTTTCTGGTATTACCTTATCCAAAGCTTGAGGTGAAATGATAACAGAAAATTTAAAATCTTCCTAACTTCTGCCTGTAGTAAGGGATCTTTACGTTGCCGTATCCTGTCGGCTAGTTTAAACCGAAATAAATATTAAACGGTCAATTCAAATAAATTTTTCTTTGGTTTACATTTTTTCTTTGGGTAAAATAATATTTATTCGTTAAGAAATTGGCAATAAATAATATTTGTCAATATTTTTAGAATTTTTTTTTATTTTACAGAGCTGGGCAACTGAACCACACAGTTAGTTGTGTTAGGTGGGTTGTGCAGAAATGAAACATGGACTTATCAAAACGTAGTTTAATTAAAAACATAAACATTAGTTATCCGTTGCGCTTTTCCACCCTCCTACTTTACATTTAACGGCTGACCTCCCCCCCCCAAACATAACTTTAAATATACCATTGTGCCTTTGTTTTTATAGTTATTTACACAAATCACGTACCAGCACGGAATAACGCCAATACGGTTTACTATCATTGCAAAATCAACTAAATAATGGTCGTTACACCAAATTATAAATAAAAATAAGCATGACTATTATTTATTATTCTATTTATTACACCATTAATCATGTTTATGTTTCGACGACATACAGTCTGACAATTAATTAGTTTTCAATACAAACTTTCCCGGAATTGGATTAAAAAGTGCGAAGCTGGTTCATGATAAAAATAATTGCAAATATTTGTTTTGTCATGTCGAATGTAAACTGTTTTTTTCATAATGTTTACAATTGAGTTTGTAAATATATGACGGAAATTTTAATATGTATTGAGAACAAAACAATAACAATGATAAAAATAAATAAAACTGGGAAAAGCAATTGTTCAATTAATTTATTTTGTTATTGAATTGATTTCTAAAAATAATTTATCCCGAAAGTTTGGTCTTAAAGTAACCCACATACTATGGGTTTGTTAGCAGCCTTGCAAAATGGCTAACGCGAGACTGGACTGAGAAAACAGCCTTCTATTCCTTAATGTTCCTAATTGTATAGGTTTGGGTTAACTCAAAAATGAGAGTTAATCGGGGGATAAGTATAAAATACATTGTATAGGCAGAGGTTATTCCCTATTCTAGGATAAACCCTCAACTCGTGGATCGGGTATGAGTTAACCAGCCCCGGCTCTAGGGGGGGGGGGGGGGGGCGGGCAAGCCGGGGTCTATGCCCCGGGCGGCAAGTTCAGAGGGCGGCCAAATTCACACTTTACAGACGAATGTTAGCTAGAAACAACATTAAAAAAAAAATTCTAATAACTTTTTTCGATATTTTCAGAAATAACCCCACTTTTGAATTATTTTTTTGGAAAAAATTATTATTTGACAGATAATGCGAATCACGTGACTACTATTTTTTTGCTTAATTTTCATCTCGATCGAAGCAGAACTTGATGCCAAAGTCAAATTTCGAATAGCGCTATTAATTAAAAAAAAAATCCCATATGATGCGGACCTTGCGGTCACACTGTATGTAGATCTAAAATTCATATCAATTATTTTCCAATTTTATTAGATTTCAATATGTTGCCGAGCCGTCATTATAGAGAAAAATTGGCCGAGAGCCTTTTAAACAGCAACGCAATGCCAACGGCTAAGTTGAGCGTTACTTTTAAAAATTTAGCATAGCGAAGATTATTTCCTCCCTCCTTGCCGCGGTCAAGTATGGCCCTCTATATTCCTTATACGATTAGACGAAGTTGTTCGCGAAGCGTTCCTTTAACAACTTAGCTAAGCAAACATTTTTACTTTGCTTTGTTGTTTAAAAAAAAGCAAAAGGAAAGGACCTATAGTGTATTAACTAGCTCACATATGGTATGATGGAGCAGATTTTGCGCTGATTCAATGGTGATTAAAACACCAAATTCAACTGTCAACAGTTCAGTTTTTTTTTCTGCGTTTTAAATTTTAAATAAAACATCTATCTGTTCTTTGAGTAATATTTCCAATATTACTAAAAAATATATTTTACACTCGATTTTACATAATTGCAAGATCAAAAAGAATATTAAATTTATTTTTAAAACGTAAACGCGAAACTAACCTCAATTTTATTCAATCCAACAGCCAACAAACCGAAAAACCATCTACTGAAATTGTTGGCTTGATGGACACAACGTTGTAGCCATCAAAATTTTTCGGTTCGTAAAACAACATGACCGTCGCGCCATCACCCGATGTTCTGTTGAAAACAACAACAGACAGATGTTCAGCAGTGCCAACGGTGTGACATCAATTTAATAAAACATCACGCGAATAGACTACGTACTTGTTGGAAGCTTTGTTTGGCGAGCCGCACCATAGACATGTAATATAAGGAAAGACTAAATACAACTAATTAAACCGATCTCCCAGGTCCAGTTTCAGCTCGTTTCACAGGTTTATATGGAAAAACTGGTTTCTCTTCAAAAGCATTTCATTTTTTGATTTTATTGCTTATGCCGCCACCACTGCACATAAATATATTGAGCCTAATGAATAAAAATGTAGCGATTGCTTTTTCTTATAAAATCGAAGTAATTTCTTGAAGGCCAAGGAATATAAACTAAAGTAATAGCTTTTGCGTCCAGCAAATGCTTAAAAGTGCAGGAATCGCTTCTAGTTAATGCTTTTTCTTAAAAAATAGAAGCTTGCTATCGTTTGCCTAAAATGTGATGAATAAATTAAGGAATGGTTTTTCTAGTGCAGCGATCGCTTTCAACTTTTTAAGGTAGGTCGACCTCTGCATCATTTGGTTGGTAGCAGTCAACTTTAGTTCTCCGCGGCATACACGTGCGTTGCTCTTAATTTGTGTCTTCAATTATGGCTGAATATAAAATATGAACGTCCGTAAAAGAAAAATCTACAGTGTACTTAAAAATTGCAGATATGATGATTTCAGAAAGTTATATCGATTTGACAACGAAAATATTGAGTGGTTGGCAAATTATTTTTTACTGGTAAAAGGCCAGGGGGTGCACTGTCGCCTTTAAATAAGTGTAAAGTCTCTCTGCGGAAATTGTCGGATCCGGACTTTTAAAATTCTGTAGGTGAAGAACTCGGTGTTCACCAAACTATTGTCTGTAAGACATACACTTTTGTAATGGATGCAGTTTTGGAGAAGGTCAACATTTTTATTAAATTTCCTACAAGTGCTGAAGCTATTGTGAAAGTTAAACGGTTGTGGTCAGAGAGATTTATTTATGTTACTTCAATTTGTGAACGAATATTAATTGCTTGTCATTAATTTATTCATCACTACTATCACTTTCCTCATTTTCACTGAAATCTGCCATATCACAAATATAAGTTTCCTATTTTCCACAAAAACGTAACAGATTACTATTGTACTAAATAAATAGACCAACATTGTTGTATTTACGTCAACTCTTTTGCAAATTATAGACCAAACGGAACATGAAATCTATAATCTTAACAAGTGGATAAGCCACGTCTGAACTTGTGTTGAATAAGCGTTTGCTAAAGAGGTGTAAGAAAAGCAGCAATTGCTTCAAAGTTTTATTCATATCCAGATCTAGCAATTGCTTTTACTTATAGCATTTGCTAGTCAAGCAATAATTGCTTTTATTAAAAAGTAATTGCTTCAAGAAATTACTTAACTTTTATTCATTAGGCTCCTGTCGTCGGCTGTTGTTGTCTTCAAAATTACGTAGTATTTTGTTGAACTGGTAAACAAAACTGCACACCGAGGAAAATGATCTAATACAACAGGTTTGCTAAGATATAGTTTGTATTGATAGCTTATTTTTTTATTAACCCATATTAAATAAACTGCTAGTGTATCAAACCTGCTTTAGTGTTATATCAATTCCAGATTTTCTAGAACACTGTTTTTATTGGTCAGTTCAATTAGCAGCACAGTCTTGTTGAATAATGAAGTACTTTTAATACAGCAATTTTGTTAAGAAATAAATTGTATATTCTCAATGCGACGCATTTTGTTTCCAGTAAAGCGCTTTCTCTATAACTAAGAAAGCAGAACAGCGTTCTCAAAAACAAATTGTATTAGTTAGAACCTATAATCCACGAAGACGTTGCTGGGGTTTGTTCGGGTTTGTTCGTAACGATCAGCAATCGCCGCGCGCCGTATTACTAGTTGCGCAGGTCACATCATTGTTCGGAGTCTTCTAGCTGTACTGTCTGAATTTTATTGATCGTATTAAAACCTGTTTCAATTAATTTATTTTCACTTTGTATTTAAGTTTTTTTAAACTTTGCATGTCAGATAAAGCAATTGAATATTCTTATTTTGCATCATTAGTATTGGACTTTATAATCTATGGACGAATTTTACCATCTCAGTAAACCATGTTGCATAATAGATAATCATGTGCAATGTAAAAAGACAAGAACAATATCACACTAGAGGCTATTGAAATTCTTGAGAACTTCAGTATTGATTTTTAGTGGTAAGCATAATATTTTTTATTAACCGTAGCACGCAAGTATTATTATGTTCAATGGCAAGTTCCATTACATTTGCCAGTCGGAATTAATACAGTAGATATATAAAACCAGATTACACCCTCAATAGAACTTGATAATTACTGTGAGTATTCAGAGCAATAATGGCTGGAAACCATTCTATGGTAACATTAACTCCTATTTCCTATTAACTAAATTATCGTGATATTATCACTACACGACGGTCTAGCAATTTTCGTCGTCTTACAGTAGGAAAGCACGTTGCTGTCACATCAGTGGCGCAACCAGAAATTTTGTTCGGGGGGGGGCTATAATCAGTTGCGCCGAAGGCGCTCTTTTTGCGCCGCAGGCGAAAATTTTTTTGGGTGCCACGCCCTTTTTTGGGTAAAATACGCATGATTGACGAGAGCGACAGCCCCCTAAAACTTCTGCAATAATACGCCGCTGGCCCTAACTAAATATTTGTGAAAAAAAAATTAGGGAATTAATTTTAATTAGTAAAAATGTATTTAAAAAAGGTAACGCATATATTAATCATACTTATACTAAAACAAAACAAAAATCTTATACAATAAGTTGTAAGTAATCACTAATAATACTAATATTTAAATAAAATTCTTCGTTTTATTTTTGCCATTTCGTCCAGAATTTCTTCCACGGTAATATAAATATCGTGGTTCGCATAAAGAACTGCCAAACCATTTAATCTGTCCTTTCCCGTGGTGCTACGCAGATATGTCTTTAAATATTTTAAAGTTGAAAAGGACCTTTCAGATGTGGCGGTTGTAATAGGCAAAGTTAAAAAAATTTGTTAAATCCTTTTTATATTAGGAAACATCACATTCGGAATATACTTTGTCCAAATCTTCCTTCAGTTTTTTGTTTTTGCATTTTTTATACCTCAGCTCAAGTTCAGCTTTTAACATCGTTTTATTGGAAAACTCTTCAACAATCAACGTATCAACGATAATTAGGTAAATACAAAAGCACCAAACCTCACAAATTTCAATAAATAAAATTCACAATAATTCGGTGTACAAAAGGGTAGCGGGTAGAAACATCGCTTTCAAATTAACGGACACCTCGAGCCTTAGTCGTGAGTGTCACGTGCCAATATGACGTTCGGGATACATTGTTGTCAGACGTAGTATAATTTCACTCTATTGATAACATGATTGATGTAAATTATGTGGCTGAATATAAAATATTAGTAAAAGGCGTGACATGAAAAATTGGTTTGCAATTAAACGAATAGGCTAAGTTTCTAAGCTCGGGGGGGGGGGGGGGAGGGCTGCAGCCCGGCCGGCAGCCCCCCCACCCCTGGTTGCGCCACTTGTGTCACATATAGTATTAAACAGTTGTAGGTATAAAGAGTATGTGAAATCTTATAAGGGCCAATTGTATAGGTACGAATTTACCTTAGAGTTAAACCTAAGTTTAATCCTAGAGTTATTCCGTGAGTTAACCCAAGGTAAAATGCTTTGCCAGTTGTATGGGTTTATGTTAAGAAAGTTTTATTTGAACTAGCTGCTAACTTCAGTATGATATAAGGTCAATAATATCTAAATCATCTTCATCTGAAAGGGAATTATATAAACAATATCAAAGGCCTCCATAATAATATTATATGTATTTAGATCTGGTAGCTTGTGGTGGCTACAATGTTATAATAGTATACCACTCTCCTTTGCCCCTCCCCCCTCCTCTCTAAATTCGTCTATGATCATGCTGCTGATATCCTTCTAGAGTTCAGCGTATTAGGTTTAGCGAGTTGCCGTTTTAAAAAAGAAAATCCTTTTATCATTCGTATATGAATAGGTAATAAAATTCATTACATTATTCTCATTACCTATTTGAGGAAATAGTTTTTCGCCGTAAAAGCGATAAATTTAATGTTCCTTGAATTATTATTTGTTGTCCTCGATTTTAAATAAATTCCACATTATTTTTCCTACCAAAATGTATCCCTAAAACGGCTGGCAATGAATCATGTTTCGTGATAACTAAGTTCCAATGAAAAACGAAACGTGTTCGCCAAGAGCGTGACTAATTTATACAAGTAAATAACTATAATAAAGAAAAAACAAATATCTTCATGTTGGCACTTTTTGATAATATGGTAGAATGCGCCTTAAAATAATAGTTATGGTCATCGTCAACAATAAAAATTTATTCGGATAAAAACTGATTTTTTGGATGTTCTGCTGATATTTCTACTAAATGAGAAAGAAATAATGTAAAAGAACACCATAGAACTTTTTTTTTAAATTATATCTTTTCCTATTAAAGGTTCTATTGGGTAATAACTATGTGTCTTTTAAATAAAAAATTAAATTTTCAAAAATAAAATATAATGAAGTAAACAAAATAAAATCAGTCTATTTTTTTAAGTCCGGACCTGAATTTCAAAAAAAGTTCATACGGCATCTTGAAGCGATAGGTAATTAAAATATTTCCACCGAGTATGAACATATTATACCAGGTGCTAAAAGAATGATGGCAAAAACAATAATGAGCCAACCATGACAAAACACTCTGTATCTAGGTAACGAGGGAAGATTGACCCATTAAAGTTAGTTTTTAGAAACTCCAAGATGTCCACTATCTTCTGGTGACGTATGTACATTTAGTTCCGAGTCACCCTCTATAAGTTAATATAATTCAACATGTATGTATATAAAAATATAAATAACAAAAAATAAAATTATTGTATAAAAAGAAATTATGCACAAACAATTATAAAATAAAAATTAGGAGAAACTCTCCCTGGTTGACATCCAATACTAAACTTATGATTAAAGAAAAGAGAAGGGCACTTTCAAAGTACAAAAAAATAAAAAGTCTTGGTGCGATTATAATTCATTGAGGAACTTCGTTAACCAAGCGGTAAAAATGAAAAGAAGGCTTTTATAAATAAATTTAAGTTTGAATCCGTTACTGCCTTGGACATTGAAAATATAATTTTAAAATTAAAAACTAATGCTATGGGGTCAGATAAACTTAATCTAAAAATGTTATGTTACCTTATTCTGCATTTAAGTATCCATCTGACCTTTATTTTTAATAAATGCTTACAAACGGGAAAATGTTCTAATGCTTGGAAAACTGCTAACTTCAAACCTATTCCTAAAGTTTTAAATCCTTCCAGCCCTTCTGATTATAGACCAGTTAGTATTTTACCAATACTGTCAAAGATTTTAGAAAAAATAGTAGCCAAACAACTTAATCGTTTTTTGAATATTAACAGTATTTTGCCTTCAACACAGTCAGGCTTCCGTGCCAATCATAGTACTACGGCCGTACTGCGTTGTTAAAAATAACTGATGACATTTTTAGTGCTTACGACAACCAACTTAATACTTCATTGATTTACAATATTGGATTACAGCAAGCTTTTGACACTATAAATCACAAAACACTGTATCTTTGATGGTTCAACTCTAAATTTTTTTAAAAACTATTTTGAAGGCAGATACCAGAGAGTTGTCAATGTCTTATTATATAAATGACAGCCAAGAAAATTGTTAGTAGATTCAGTTAGTCTGAATCGCTGAGCGACCATCCTGTCTGAGCCTCGAGTGTTTGTTGAAGCTGTGAATATCTGAATGCTTAGTGAGTTTATTTCGGCGGGTGTGTAGCTCCTGTACAGTTTGAAAAATATAAACACAGAGCAACTGCATTATGTCAAATTTTGTGAACATAGGTTGACAGTGATGCCTATACCCTGCGTTAGCAGCTCTTTTTTGTAGTCGAAAGATCTGTTGTGCATTTGCACAGTTTCCCCACAATATAGCACCATATGCAACATGGGAATTGAAAAGACCGAAGTAAATCGATTTCAAAACGTCAAAAGTCACACACTTTTTAAGAAGAAATATCCTACTTGACAATTTTCGTCCCAACTCAGTTATGCATGTATATTGCATATTGTCAGAGAAAGTGGGGCCGAAACTTGATATTACGGGGGGGGGGGGATGTGATTTTTACGTGACGCCACTGTCACTGTTATTACTATCATTGTTATCAATTTTAACTAAATAATTAGGTACCTAAACTAATTTGTAGGTTGGGAAAATTAAATAAATTGACTACAAAGAGCATGCGATAAAACGTTAATTAAAACACAACTCACATGTATTTATGTAAATTAGCGGAAATATAATATTATTTTAGATTTATTTTTTTAAATTATGTGTATGTTTTATCTACTAGGAAACAGAAGTTTACTTTAATGTGGCTTACTATGTAGATAAGTTATAATTCATACATTTGTTTTATCTAGCCGCTCAAATGGAAAATAACTGGAGAGAGAAGATTCGTGTTTCTCTCTCGTCTCGCTTTTCGTCGTCTCGTCTCGCGAAAACGAGACGAGAGTGGTCCGGTCTCCTGCGAGACGAGACGGGAGTATTTTCTTCGATGACTCGTGAGACGAGACAAAAATATGAGAGAACGAGAAATCTCGCAAAATCTTAAGATTTTGATTGGGATTTGCAATAAACTTTAAAAAGAATCCCGTTAGTATCACCGATATTGCAAGGTGGCCAGGGAACAATCAGGACACGTTGCCGAAAAACAAAAAAAATGAACCCTTTTTATAACGTTTATAGTTTTTGTCGAAATTTTTGATACACGGAACCATTTGTTAAACGATAATCGTCTTCGTATAATATCATGTCAGTTTCAGCAAAATGTAGGAGGGAAACTACATACCGTGCGAGCAAAAATTATTTGCATCAAAGAGGGCCTTGCATCTAAGGACGTAATGCTTAGCCGTAGAGCCTGTTGGGTGTAGTAGACTCTCAGTCTACTTCCAGCACCGGAGATGGAAGGACCTCTGAAGAAGCTCGCCACTCGTGCTAGCGAAACTTTAGGAAGCAATTCCAACCGACGACGGCCTTTAGACCCGAATGATGACTACACTAGCTCACCGACTGGCCGCGAAAGCCTAAACCAATTTGTCAATTGGTGTCTGGTTAGCTGTTTCCCGAAGAAGATTTGTTGGTCCTATTTTTTCCATGACACAATTACAGCACAGCGTTATAGAGAGAATATTTTGAATTCATTTTATGGAGCAATTACTTGACGACGAACTATACGTTTTGGATATTTTCAACAGGACGGTGCAACCGCCCATACAGCCGCCGAAACTATTAACTACTTACGCAATTTTTTTGACGACAGATTGATCAGTTTTCGATCAGACATTGAATTCTCACCTAGACCAGCTAGATCACCTTGTTTAAGGGTTTTGGATTACTTCGTTTTTCCTCATTTAAAGAACACTATTTTTAAAAAACCCGTTGCAAATTTCGAACAATTACAAGAAAGGATTATCCAAGAATGAGGTAACATTTCTCCAGAGATGCTTGTCAACACTTTCGAAAATATGAAGAGACGTGTGAATTCATGCTTGGAGCATGGCGGTGGCCAATTTCAGCAATTTATGTAATTATTTTTCTTTTTCTTTCTGTATATTATTCTTACTTTGTTAATTTTGTAAACAACAAAAATAAATTTGTATTTGTCCACTTATTTTATTACTCATTAGTTTGGCATATCATATCATAATATGAATTTGACAAAATGTTAACCTAAATTTGGTTAGATATATCGTCCCCATATCATTGTGATCTAAACTAAGCCCTACGTTTTTTAATACAAGCCCTCTTTGATGTAAATAATTTTTGCTGGCACGGTATAATATTATGTCAGTTTCAGCAAAATGTAGGAAGTAAACTACATACTACATACTATTTAGTTAACGTCTCGCTAATACCGTTCTAAATATTCCTATATTAATAATCCCGCTTCTTCTGCCAACGCCAATGAGCCCAAGGTTTCCCCATTTGATTGTTTTACTGAACTGTGCTTTCGAAAACAGACGGTTGTATCTTTCCACTTGATTGAGTCTAAAATTCGCTCTTTTTTATTTCATGCGTTGATTAACAGGTGATCTTGGACTTTTTCCAGCTCCGAATAGATCGCAAAGTACTGAACTATTTATTGTTAATCAATGGCACGTGCGTAGTGCACCTGTGAAAGTTATCGACTCATCGATATTTTTTTTTAATAATAATAAAAACAAATATTTGAGTGCTAAGATCAAAAAAGTATTTTTTACGGTTTATTAAACATCTCTTTCTACCAGTCACACATGGCCAACATATTTACATAAATTAGTTCTTTTTTTTTAGATAAAAACAACTGTGAGCTGGGCGCTCAGTGAGTGCAAGATTTGGCAACGTATTGTGTATAGAGAGATGAACTAATAGCAATTCCGGATTCCCACTACGAGAGTACTCTGAGAGCATACCGCAATATTTTGTGACGATATTTGAACACCTAACAGATACAATCTATCGATGCAACATTTAAATATACGGTGTCAATGGTATTTTATTAACACCCTTGTCGTGTTATATATTGTAAAATCGTTGGAAAGCAAATATTTACTATTAAAATGTTAAATACTAATTTCTAATACTAAAATATTGATAAGGCTGTAATCTTTGGATCATTACACATAAACACACATGCTACGCATGTGGAACGCATGTGGAATGGTTCGGAGTACAATATGTGTTTGAAAAAAATCCGGAATAATTTTAATTTTGTCTTGGTATATATTTTACAGTGGAACCGAAACAGATTAGGGGGTATAACCCCCAAATTTGTGGTTTGCAGTTTTTTTAAAATTTATTACAATACAATATTTATTACAATACATGCATGACACAAATTACGACATAACAAACATTCAAATGTTATTGTGTGTGCACTATGCACTAAAGTAGCCCACAGACTTGTCGAGCGGCTCGACGAACAAAATGGCGAACGCTAGTTTTATTCACCAGTACAACAAAAACTACGTAATTATGAAGTTAATATATTTACACGCAGTGGCGGCGGCAGCGGCATTAGCCATAAAAACAAAATTGAAATGGAGAAAGTGGACAAGTGAATGGGTTTTAAATTAACCTGTTAAACGAGCTGAAACTGAACCTAAGAGGTTGGTTTAATTATTTGCAAATTTATTACTTAACCTATTATACTCTTTTAAAATTAGTAACCGCTCTTATCATCACAACATCAACAAGACACGCAGTTACGACAAGCTATTACACCACATGAGCGACTTGCGGCAACGTTAAGGTTCCTTGCTACAGACAAAAGTTATGAAGATTTATAATTTTCAGTTGTGATCTTACCTCAAGCTTTTGGTACGAATATACCAGAGACCTGTAAAACAATGTATTCTGTTTTAAAGGAGAATTTCTTACGAAAGATTTTGATTAGGATTTGCGATAAACTTTAAACAGAATCCGGTTAGTATCACTCCATAAAAAAGCTATCATTATTACCGATATTGCAAGGTGGCCAGGGAAAAATCGGAACAAGCTGCCGAAAAACAATAAAGAAAATAAATTAATTGATTCAGCCGATACTATAGTATATTTCAGAAAGGTGTAGAGTAATAAAAGCTCATTAGGTATGCAAAGGGACTACAGAGTGACCCAACGAATATTTAAGCCACTTTCATAATTTGACATTGATTTCATTGCAAAATTCTTTCTTTTCATCAAGTGCAGGTAGTTCCACCCCGGTTAGGGTCAATTTATGGGTTTTGCCTATTGTTGTCCACTTACAAACACTAAAAATGGTGAGACAAAGGTAGGATATTCGTAAAAAGGAAATAATTTTATTTTAACAGAATAAAAATGAGGCATTATGTACATAGTATTAGCTACATTTATTTTTTATTAAACATTATGAAAAAAATACAAAATACAAAAAATACATTATACAGAAATTAAATTATAAAAAATCATAATATTCTTTGTCATCTGAGGAACTGTCATCTCCTCTTGACGTTATAATTAACGGGTAGACGGTCCGATCGACCAGGTGGTCAAGATTCCACATTTTCTCCTCTTTTTTAATGACATGATGGACTGCTTTTCGCCAGTTCTCTGGTGTCACTTCCTTAATGGCTTGCTCAAATAGTAGCTTAACGTCTTTCATTTTGAATGTCGTGTTGTGTCTTGTTACAAATCCTTTTACTTGCGCCCATATAATAAAAAGAGTGAACTTTTCTTCGAACTACACCTTTGGTTTCTTCATCAAGGACTTTTACTGGTCTGCCTGGACTTTCCTTGGGAGGTTCTACTTGACCTGCTGTCTTTCTCTCCCGCAATAATTTAAAAATGGTGGACTTTCCAACTCCAGTCATTCGGAAACATCGGTCGATAGTTTCTTGTACAGTAAAAGTCGGGTAATCGTATTTTATGCAATCATGTACATTTAAGATGATAACTTTTTCACTTACTGATAGTGGAGAATTATTGGAACATCTTTTTCTTGGTGTGAATGTCGCCCTTTTATTACTAATACTGTAAACACTATATTATACGGCTTAACAGCAAATACTGATGCGTTACACTAAACAAATATACTTATTAATGTCATACACACACACGATATATGAAGTTTATTCCAAATTACCACCTATTTATATGATCAGCCAAGGAGGCCAAAGCCAAACTCGGTACCTGTTAAATGGTACCTGTTAAACGCAAAACGTAACTTTATAATCTACTAATTAACTAATCCCTACACAATATTTAGATTTTGACACTTCAGGCCAGAAAATATACCTTTATTATAATTACTTGAAATTTTAATTTTACAAACAATACTATTTTTTCTCTGACATTTTTGGTTAGTTATCATAAATAATTTAATGCAAAAAGTTTACCTGCGCCTATGGCCGACACCGAAATTGGACGGCATTTCCCATTTTATTACTCTACACCTTTCTGAAATAGACTTATAGGTGGAAATCCATAATTATAGTGTTATGAAATACAGTAAAACAAAGTTGAACTTGTAAATTTCCACTATATTAACTAGAAAAATGACATGTTTTGCTAACAATGTAGCTTTGTCAGCTGACAATGATTTATTAAAGGTGAAAATTAAAAATTGGGGTGCAATAAAATTAAATTATTGGAGATGTAAATAAAACAGTGGAAAGGTTACTAACGGGAAAATCCAACAGAGGGTTTAAAAATTAAATTAAATTAGGTAGGTACAATATGGGTAATTTATAAAATCTTAAGTAGGTATATGGTCAACAGAATAAATTTCACAAAGGTGAATTATTTAAACCTAGTTGATCATTAAGTAACAGGTTCGTATTTTTAAGTTTATTTATTTCCATAGATTCTAACAAATTTAGTTTTAAGCCTTTGTTTTCTGTATGTAAGATTTTAAAGGAAGGATCGAAATTATGTTGATAATCAAGTAAATGGTTAACATATTTTGAGTCTATTTTATTTTTTAGAAAACTGTTATAAAGTTCCTGTATTCTTTTGTCAAAATGTCTACCCGTTTGGCCAATGTATGTTTTAGGACAATCTTGGCATTTTAATTTATAGACGCCTGATTTTTTGTTTTTGTCGCTATTAGTTTTATTGTTTTTGATAAATTTACTTATTTGTTTCGTAACACACATTTATATCAAGTTTGTTAAGAAAATTGCCAATTACTTTGCTAGGTTGTCCAAAGAAAGCGACAAGTTTAAATTGGTCAGAGTTTTTGCTTCTAGGAAAAACTAAGTCAATAGCTTTTTTGCAAGTTTTCTTTTCTCGGGTTCTATAATTCCCGTCGATAATCGATCCTGACAAGTGATTTGTCTTCGAGCCCTGTTTCCTTCTGCCAAACTGAGCCTCACTGATGAGCCGTAAACGGCGAAACGCGTCTGCGGATGAGTTTGGCGAAAGGAAACAGACAAAACTTTCTTGAATTAATTTCTTTTTTAGGTTTTGGTCAATTAGATTTGAGTTATACCCGTTATTAACTGCAATTTGTTTAATAATGTTTAGTTCTTTTTGAAAATTGATTTTATTTAGAGGGAGAGTTACTAGTCTATGGATCATACTGTAAAAAGAAGCTAATTTGTGTTGTATAGGGTGGCAAGAAGAGTTGTGTATGACAGTATCAGTATGAGATGGTTTAAAAACATGCCACTGTAAGGATTACAGGGAGATTTTACAGCTTACAGTGTTCCCATTTTTTAAAAACCCTTTCCTTTTAACTTATCTGAAACTTTCTAAATATGTCTGATGTAAACAAAAAGGTTTTTGATGAATGGAATATTTTGTCTCCTTATATTACATGTCTGTTGTCAGTACTGCTGGTCGTGTAAGAAGGTACCCTAGAAAGTATCAACAAATCAACATAATTTTTAAATAATAATTACTAAAACAAATTTGTTTCAGTCAGTCGTTTAAAAGAAATGCAATTTGTTTTAATGTTACCGCGGTTGGTTTGATGTATCTAAGCTCAACTAATTATTCTAATTACCGAGAGGAACATTTACCAACATATTACAAAATATACACGTTCGACGAATGGCTTAACACGATCGTTAACATATAGCCTGATCATTTCCATAGAATAATAATTACTTTATTTTAACCTTGACTTTTCGTTCAAAGCTCAAAATACAACACCGTCGTAAAGTCTAGCATAATATGCTTCTATATTTTACTCACCATACAATTAACAATTTCAATAAACGTTTTTCTTACTCAGCAGTGGCGTAGCTACCAGGGGGTGCTGGGGGGGGGGGGGCAAAGCCCCTCCGGCGCCAAGAAAAAATAGGCGCCTTTGGCGCCGCTCCGATTTTTCTTAATAAATCAGTTTAACTGATTTTTTAAATAAAATAAATTGTAATACAATCAAACACTAAAATACCTATGTATTAAAATGTTTACCCTACCATGCAATACTCCAATACATTTTATTTTAGTAATACTCCCATACAGGGTGGCCCTTTAGTGTGGCAAAGTACAATAGCTCCGTTACTATTTCAAATACATTAAAAACATTAATACAAAAGTTGAAGGGCAGTAAGTGACTTGTAACGTTAAATTATTTTTAACTCTATAGGGTGGCTCAAAAAAGCGGAACAAGAAAAAATGTACTTTTTTCAAATGGAACACCCTGTATATTTTTACATTTTTAAATTCTACATAAAATTACAATTATTTTTTATGAAATACATTATTAGTCTATACTTTATAGTTTCCGAGATATGGACTCTCGAAAAGTGACATTTTTGAACTTTGACAGCTTCTAACTTTCTAACAGTACGTCTTAGAGCAAAACGGCTTACATGTCCTCATCTTCAATTTTTATTATCTTTCCAAAAAATCAACTTCCAGTTAAACCGGAACAACTATATTTCCTGCTTTCGAGTAACATCCGGTTTAACCGGAAGTTGATTTTTTGGGAAGATAATAAAAATTGAAGATAGGGACATGTAAGCCGTTTTGCTCTAAGACGTACTGTTAGAAAGTTAGAAGCTGTCAAAGTTCAAAAATGTCACTTTTCAAGAGTCAATATCTCGGAAACTATAAAGTATAGACTAACAACGTATTTAATAAAAAATAATTGTAATTTTATGTGGAATTTAAAAATGTAAAAATATACAGGGTGTTCCATTTGAAAAAAGTACATTTTTTATTGTTCCGCTTTTTTGAGCCACCCTATAGAGTTAAAAATAATTTTACGTTATAAGTCACTTACTGCCCTTATACTTTTGTATTAATATTTTTAATGTATTTGAAATAGTTACAGAGCTATTTTACTTTGCCACACTACCCAAACAGCACATAATATCCAATGGATGTCCATTTTAAAGCCATAAAAGACTCCGGACGTCCGTGGACCATTTACGGAAGTCATATGGATATCCATTTATGTAATGCCAATGGACATGTTGACTTGTAGGTTCATTGTTAGTCCAGAATATCCATTGTCCAATAAAGGATGTCACATGGATATATATTTTTGCAAAGCCATAAGACATATGGCTTTGAGTGTCCATTGGTAATCCAGAATATCCATGGTCCTGTGACGGAGGTCGCATGGATGTTTATTTTGGTAAAGCCATTGGACATATGCTTTTTAGGCGTCCATTGTTAATCCAGAATATCCATGGTCCAATAAAGGATGTCACATGGATATCTATTTTTGCAAAGCCATAAGGCATATGGTTCTAAATGTCCGTTGGTAATCCAGAATATCCATGGTCCTGTAACGGAGGTCGCATGGATGTTTATTTTGGTAAAGCCATTGGACATATGCTTTTTAAAAGTCCATTGTTAATCCAGAATATCCATGGTCCAATAAAGGATGTCACATGGATATCTATTTTTGCAAAGCCATAAGGCATATGGTTTTGAATGTCCATTGGTAATCCAGAATATCCATGGTTCTATAACGGAGGTCGCATGGATGTTTATTTTGGTAAAGCCATTGGACATATGCTTTAAAGACGTCCATTGTTAATCCAGAATATCCATGGTCCAATAAATGATGTCACATGGATATCTATTTTTGTAAAGCCATAAGGCACATGGTTTTGAGTGTCCATTGGTAATCCAGAATATCCATGGTTCTGTGACGGAGGTCGTATGGATGTATATTTTGGTAAAGCCATTGGACATATGCTTTTTAGACGTCCATTGTTAATCCAGAATATCCATGGTCCAATAAAGGATGTCACATGGATATCTATTTTTGCAAAGCCATAAGACATATGGCTTTGAGTGTCCATTGGTAATCCAGAATATCCATGGTCCTGTGACGGATGTCGCATGGATATTTATTTTGGTAAAGCCATTGGACATATGCTTTTTAGACGTCCATTGTTAATCCAGAATATCCATGGTCCAATAAAGGATGTCACATGGATATCTATTTTTGCAAAGCCATAAGGCATCTGGTTTTGAATGTCCATTGGTAATCCAGAATATCCATTGTCCTGTAACGGCGGTTGCATGGATGTTTATTTTGGTAAAGCCATTGGACATATGCTTTTTAGACGTCCATTGTTAATCCAGAATATCCATGGTCCAATAAAGGATGTCACATGGATATCTATTTTTGCAAAGCCATAAGGCATATGGTTTCGTATGTCCATTGGTAATCCAGAATATCCATGATCCTATAACGAAAGTCACATAAATGTTTATTTTGGTAAAGCCATTGGACATATACCTTTAAGACGTCCATTGTTAATCCAGAATATCTATGGTCCAATAAAGGATGTCACATGGATATCTATTTTTGCAAAGTCATAAGGCATATGGTTTTGAATGTCCATTGGTAATCCAGAATATCCATGGTTCTGTAACAGAAGCACATAAATGTTTATTTTGGTAAATCCATTGGACATATGCTTTTTAGACGTCCATTGTTAATCCAGAATATCTATGGTCCAATAAAGGATGTCACATGGATATCTATTTTTGCAAAGTCATAAGGCATATGGTTTTGAATGTCCATTGGTAATCCAGAATATCCATGGTCCTGTAACAGAAGCACATAAATGTTTATTTTGGTAAATCCATTGGACATATGCTTTTTAGACGTCCATTGTTAATCCAGAATATCCATGGTCCTGTAACGGAGGTCACATGGATATCTATTTTTACAAAGCCATAAGGCATATGGTTTTGAATGTCCATTGGTAATCCAAAATATCCATGGTCCTGTAACGGAGGTCACATAAATGTTTATTTTGGTAAAGCCATTGGACATATACTTTTTAGACGTCCATTGTTAATCCAGAATATCCATGGTCCAATAAAGGATGTCACATGGATCTCTATTTTTGCAAAGCCATAAGACATATGGTTTTAAGTGTCCATTGGTAATCCAGAATATCCATGGTATAGGAATTTAAGTGATACTACGCTTGCGATTCCCCGCTTCCGGCGTCCTTATACTTCCTGGATGTTTTTAAACAGGCATAGTCAAAGACTATGCCAAATGGCGGTCCGAGGTAGAGGAATAATAAATTTTTGTATGCAAAAATCGGCATGTAATCGTAACTAATCAAGCGCGCTATTTCATACATTCAAGACAATCTGGCAACAAACAGGAGGAATCAAGATCAAATTTTCTGTTCCTTGTCGATTTTTGTTGATTTTTTAATCGACCGATCAACCTTTTCATGCTCATTTTTTGTATTTAAACAAGTTTTGTTATAGCGGATACTGGAAATCGGGGTAGATTTGCTTGAGGGGAGGTAGCGAGCGAGATTCTTTGCCCGTTCGGGCCAGCATTGGCAACGCTGCAGATGATTCTATATAGTTTTGTCTCTGTCAGGCTATTGGGAAAAAGTGAAACAAGGAAAAAATATTATAATGATTTAGACCCTATTTGGTAGACAGACCAAAACATGTGTAAAAAGAAATAAAACATGATATCCGATGATCCAAAATAATTAATCGAACAGCGCCAAACCGTCATTCCTTATTATTGTCTTGTTAAATGGCAGGGTTGCCAACTTGCCAGACAATGAAGAAAACCCAATGAAAAGCTTAAACCAGCAATATTTTATAATAGAAACATATAAACCAAATAGAAAAATTTTATTATTGCTATTATAGACATATTATAGAATTTACAGACTTTTTAAGAATTCTTATTTCATTTTATTAATTTACATAAATTAATAAAAAATGCTTAAACAAACGCTAAATAAGTAACAAAAAAAACTTGTACCGCCTGCTTTACTAGAATTTAATATTTAGAAATATATATTATCTTACGGGTAAGAACATTAAATAAAATAAAATATAAAATCAAAGGTAATATATATAGGTACCTATATTCGCTGGACATTGAAATATTTATTATAGAGTTAGTTTTAAAACCACATAATATAAAGTATGTATGTAAAAACCATTGGTTTTCAGGGCGGATCCATAATTTATAGAAAATGTACCTAGGTACATATGTTTGTATAAGATTTATTTATGTAAAATAATTGCATCAAAATGGATTTAGAACTTTTCTGCGATAATTTTACACAAATAATAAATTTATTGGGTTTGTACAGTAAATACGAAATTGAAATCTGGCAACCGTAGATAGCCATGAGTTGAGAAATCCCGCCGTCGCGCGCGCCATGGCATGGCCGCCATGATGTCTGTCTTTTCTTTGCCGACTGCTGAATCACGCGACGTGCTGTACGATACATAACCTCGATTTTTTGTACGCGTGCACCGACATTTTGTGTTTTTTATTATTTATTGATGCTGTATTAAAGGCAGGGTGACCACCTCTCCGGTTTTCACCCGGAGTCTCCGGTTTTTTATACTTGACCTCCGGGCTCCGGTTTTTTTAGTAACAGCTCCGGTTTTTGACAATTTTCGTATTTTTCCTACAAAATAACTTTAGTGAAGAAAATTTTTCTTTTTATATTCTTTTGTATTTAAGTGAGTAACTTAGGTACTTAACGTGATTTTAGAATTTATTTTATGTTTGTGTTAACTTTTGACTAAGAGTTTGTTTGTTGTTATTTTTTTTAATTTGGACCTAAAAACTTATTTTGGAATTTATCTAGATGTGGCAATTATTATTAATAAAAATGTTTGAAAACAACAATCCTTACCTGGTTAAAGAACTACCCACAATAATTATTGGTTTTTAAGGCAATTCCTGACGTATAAATAAAAACAATTTTTTTATTTCAGCTTTTCTTGTGTACTTACTTATAATTATTAAAGTTGTTGACCGTTACTCATAGAATCTCTAGGTTTTGATAGCCCAAAAAAGGGCGTGGCACCCAAAATTTTTTGCCTGCGGTGCATTTTTAAACGAATTTAAAAAAAAATTAATATCTCCGGTTTTCAACTGGATACAAGGTGGTCACCCTGATTAAAGGTAAGTAAAATATTTGTTTTAAAATGCCCAAAATTTCGAGACAAAACTATAGACATGCAAAATCTGAAAGAGAGACTTCGCTATCACAAATAACCCTTCTTAATTCTTTGGAAAATGTTACATTACTACTACCAAAAAATGATCATTTTTCTCCTGAAAATACCGGTGGCCCTAGTTTTGATGTAAATTTAACAAATTGTGATAGTGAAAAATTAGAAAATAGTACATCTAGTTCCAATAAGTCTGATTTAGATACCTTTGAAACTGAACCTACCCTTGAAACTGAACCTCTGAAGGGCGTTATAAGTCAAAATGAAAATTATGTTACTGATGTCTTTCCAAACCAAGTAGTAAGCAGTCTTAATACTCTCTTAGGTGAGTGGGCTCTTACAAATCATACCACTCATAGCTCCTTAAATAATTTATTATCTATTCTAAAACCTTTGCACCCTGAGTTGCCACTTGATTCACGAACCTTACTGAAAACTCCTCGGAACATTGAAACTAAAGTTGTTGAACCTGGTATTTATTATCATTTTGGTGTGCAGAAGTGTGTTGAAAATTTATTATCCAAATATAAAGATGTTGCAATGCTTAATACAGTAGAAGTTTTTATAAATGTTGATGGTCTACCACTTGCAAAAAGTTCACAGAGTCAAGTTTACCCCATTCTTTGTCGCTTGGTTCAGAACCGCAATACTGTTGATATGATAGGTATATATCACGGTTATGAAAAACCTAAAAATGTTAATAAATTTTTGGAAGATTTTGTCATCGATGCAAATCATTTCCTTAGAAATGGTATTGTTGTGGGGGGTATTCTTTATAATTTTTGTATTAAGGGCTTTATTTGTGATGTTCCAGCAAAATCGTATATAACACAAACCAAGGGTCATTCAGGTTATTTTTCTTGTTTTAAGTGCGATACTGAAGGAACTTACTTGGAAGGAAGAGTTTGTTTTCCAAATTTAACATTTAAGTTAAGAACTGATACTGAGTTTAGACAAAGAATACAAGCTGAGCATCATATTGGCACATCCGTATTGGAATCTGTTTTTAATTTAAATATGATAACTAGTTTTTTATTAGATCCAATGCATCTGGTTTATTTGGGTGTTGTTAAAAAACTTATTGCTGTTTTGTGGTGTAATGGTAAACCACCTTCTAAATTATCATTTATTCAAATACACCAGATATCAGAAAAGTTGAATGCACTGAAAGAAAACATTCCCTGTGAATTTAACCGTAAGCCACGTTCCTTACTTGATTGCAAACGTTGGAAAGCAACAGAGTTTCGCCAGTTTTTGTTTTATACTGGACCAGTTGTTTTAAAATTAGTTCTTTCTAGGGATATGTATCTCAATTTTATGTCTCTGCATGCAGCACTGACAATATTGTCTAATACTAGGTTACAAAATTCTTTAATTGAATATTCAGAGGAGTTGCTTACTTACTTTGTTAAGACCTTTAAAGTTCTTTATGGTAAACATAATATGTCTCATAATATACATAGTCTTTTACATTTGTGTCAAGAATCCAAAAACTTTGGGGTTTTAGAGGATTTTAGTGCATTCTCGTTTGAGAATTATATGCAAGAATTACTAAAATATGTTCGTAAAAATGAAACACCCTTGAAACAAATTGTATTAAGAAAGCTAGAAATTGACAACACCCTAACTTTACAAACCAAATCTTTAGTGATATATCCACAGTTTCGTAAGCCACATACTAAAGGACCAACATTAAATTTAAACGGGCAACAATTTGAGCAGGTACTATTAGAAGACTTTAGTTTAAAAACTTATGGACCTGATAATTGTTGTTGTCTTAAAAATGGCGATGTCATTATCATTAAAAATTTTATTATTTTACCTGAAGGTCAATTTGTTATTGGTTCAAAATTCTACCACCTATTAGACTTCTATACTGAACCGTGCCCATCTTCAGTTTTATTAACCTACTTAGTTGACGTCCATGATATTAGTTCTTTGCAGAAATGGGATATCAAACATATTGATAATAAATATGTTAAGCTCAAATTTAGAGAAAATGAGCATGTTGTCATCCCATTGCTTCATTCTGAAAAGTAATCCCCGACATACATTTTTTTGAATACCCAGGCTAGGATGTTCCGAAATATTTTTTTAAATTTAATTTTCCCTGTGCTATCTGTCATATTAATATAAGTACATTTTCTAATATAGTAATTTTTTAGGTTACATATTATTATCCCCACCAACTAGCAGCTTTATTACAGGAAACATAGTAAAAAAAAATTAATAATAACATTAATGGCAAAAATAAAAAAGTATAATATAGGTATACTTTATACGATTTCAGTTTGAGTTAGCCAAACAAATTAACTTTGCTTTCTGATGCAGTCATAGAGCCATATACCTAATAACATTTACAAATCACTGTTTTATTGAAATACACATTAATAATTTGATCTGTCTGGTATAATATTCATAAATTTCAGTTGTTTCATATTTTCCTCTTAAAATAAAAGACTGGACTAAAATATAAGTACATATTTTGAATTTAAATAGTTTTAAATAGCACAATAGCAATGTTTGTACAATTACTTATTGGTTTAGTATGGTCATTTATTTAGTACCTATGCAGAGACATATGCCTATCTCGTCATTTTCAAGTAATTTGATATACAGTGTGTCTACTGCTTTAAGTTGGCTACATATGGGAAACTTTTTTATTATTAACTTTACGGAAAAAAGTTATTCTTCATAAAAAGTTCTGCATGGTCCAAAACCTAAAATGCAACCATCAGATGTTAAATTTTTTCAGTCGTATACGAGGTTTGTCAAAAAATATAAATTTTTCCCAAGAGTAAAGTAGGTACCTTTATTTTTGACAACATCGAAAACTGTAATTATGAAAAGTTGTTCGTAATGTAAAACTATATTTTAATATGCAATTACATCCTTCTACTGAATTTTTTTTTTAGTTTTACAAATTTTTATTTTAAAGGTGTAATATCTATCTATTAATTTTCTAGAAATAAATTCTGTTTCGAGATTTATTATTTTCTGAACGAAACAGAAAGGTTAACATGATTTTTTAATTAATAAAAAGATAAATGTTCGGTATCTGTAATTTGAAAAAAAATTGTAAAAAAAAATTTAAGTAGAAGAATGTAATTGCATATTAAAATATAGTTTTAAATTACGAACAACTTTTTATAATTACAGTTTTCGATATTGTCAAAAATAAAGGTACTTTACTTTTGGGCAAAATTCATATTTTTTAACAAACCTCGTATGCTACTGAAAAAATTTAACATCTGATGGTTGCATTTTGGGTTTTGCACCATGCAGAACTTTTTATGAAGAATAACTTTCTTTCGTAAAGTTAATAATAAAAAAGTTTCCCATATGTAGCCAACTTAAGTAGACATACGTATAGGTACTGTAGAAGCTAAATGTTAAACCCAATCTGTTCAAATTTACATTTTGCGAAATCAAAAATTTTCTAACGAACTGCTATCACCCTTTATTTTTATTAATAATTTATAAATTTGAAGATATGCATATATTTATATTCTAATAATTTTTGTTCTTGGTTACATATTAAAATATATCATGACTACTGACGAAGGCCAGAAAACTTGGACAGTAGTTGAATTCAAGGACACTAAAACAGTGGAAGCTGTGCCTTCCACATGGATAAATGAAGAGGAAACTCATTGTTACTGGCCCCCTACAACGAATAAAGACAAGGTGTTGTTAGAGATAAAAAAAATGCACCTTGCCAAACGAAAACTGGTCATTATTTAACATACGTGTGTTTAAAGGAGCAATTTACGGTAAGATTATATATTAAAAAATCAATAACAACGGTTTTTAAGATACTACTGAAATTAAAATTTTACCTGGGAGATTTTGAGAACGACTAATCGGTCTTGTTCCATATTTGACAGATTACTCACACAGGGAGTTAATTGCAGCTAAGTCTAGAATATATATATATTATGTTCCAGTGTACCTACATAAGTACTATATGACTTTAATTCTAGTGAGCACGCGGCATGTGTTGCAATTTGCAATAGAATTGCTACTATCACACTCCCGTAACCATTAGGGAATACGTCTTCCCTAATGGTTCTCTGCACTGAAGCCAAATTTGATGTCAAAATATATGTTTAAATACTTGTCAGAGTATCTCCGGAACGGTTGAAAATAGAAATTGAGAACTATTTCATATTTTTATAATCGGACCGCAAAATGTCATTTACTGGTATGGTTATCAATGAGGCTTCTATTTAAAAAAAATTCAATATGGCGTCAAATCTGTCAATTTTTGGCATTTGACAATACTGTAGGTAGGTCAGCCATTTCCACAGATATACATCTGTAAAAAAAACTTGGATTTTGGATCTCAAAGGAACGTTTTTTTAAAGGGTGAGACTTGGAGAACAAAATCATAAACATATACAATATACTGTATATTTTTAAAGTTTGAATAAAAATTTAATGCAGTGGGCTTATTTTAAAGTAGGGTTACAAATTTGAAAAAGCCATTAAGGTGTCTGCTTATCTAAGTATCAAATTTGACTTTATAGAAAACTGTTGGGTAATATAATACGTATTTGTTTTTTATTGTAGTCAGTGGGAAAATCGACAGTAACTTGAGACACTTAAAAAATCCCTAAACATTCATGTTAATAAGTTGGTTTTCGACATCTTTTTTTTTTAATTATAATGATATATTTCCCAAAATATATTAAATCTGGTTTAATTTTATTTATATAAATTTTAGATACCTATGTTTTGGCCAGAGAAAAGGCCAAAAAGGCCGAGGATACATCTGATTTAAATTCAGACTACGAGACTCGAAAGAAGAGACATATCAATAAACCAGCAAGAAGATACACTTCTTCGGATGATGAATATGAAGGGCTACTGCCGTCACCGCCAAAAGTTCAAGAAAAGTTCTTGAATAAAAAGGATAAAATCCCGGACAAAACAAACACAACACAGGTATAAAAGCAATATATTTTCAAAATTTTGTAAGCTATAACCATGTATTTTCAGAAAACGAATCTAGAATGCCATGATGAAGAGACACCTTTTCAAAGCAAAGGAAGTTCTAGTAAGTAATACTAAAGAAAAAATTACAACCCGTACTCACTAAAAAGTTTTTAAATATTTAGATCTAAATAGGATTTTTAATTGCTATCCATTACTTATTAAATTTTAATACTGGACTGGTTCACAGCCAAAATGTTAAATTACTTAATTATGTACCCATATGTTTTCAGGTGCTTCATCGGAGTGCAAGAATTGCGAGGAGAGTCAAAAAAGAAACGGTTGGTATATTTTTTGCAGTTTATCCAGAGCAGTTTGGTTTTTTTAATTACATTTTTTCTTTAAGAATTATTCTTCAACCAAGTTATAAAAAAACAATCCCTGATGAAGGCACAGTTGTTACAAGTTGCCCAAGATGTCAACAAAATCATTGAAATGTTAGAGAACAAGACTCAGAATTTAGCAATAGATGAAAACACATTTTTAAAGGCATTTTCCTTTCCTTTAAACGATGAAAAACAGTTAGATGAAGTATGTGCCTATTTGGCAGACGAAATTAATTTTAAAAGAGCAGTAAGTCATATTTTCTTCTAGAGCAGCAATTTTAACAGTATAATTTTCTATTTATTAGAACATACGTTACTCACTTTTACTATTTAATATTGCTTTTGAGATATTTACCCTTATTTATGTCGTTGAATTCTATATATTTAAATAGGCTGCTTGTTCTTTCATAATCAATGGCCCATTTTATAAACTAAAGGGTTCAGTTTAAATTTTTTTGGTATGTTTAGAAATAATTCTCTATTCCAATAGTTTTAAGCGCCTTTACTTTTTTTTCCTACACTTTTTTATCATATAGATGCCGGGAACGCTAAACCTAAAGTGAAAAATATAAATGCACCGAGAAAGTTATTGTAGTTTCTAGTGACTTTTGGTAATATAAATTTTAACTTTTTTAGGCTAAAGAAGTGTCAAACCTTGGTGGGTCGACAGTTTATGAATATGTGAGGCGATGTTTAACCACACTCATATCAAATGAACTTGCAGCCACATACTCATTTTTTGGACTCAAAGGAAAAAACGCGTTCAAAAGTTTAAAAATTTGGGACGTTATAAAAGGTAAGATTGAAACTTGATTAAAATATCATTGGTAAAAAATTTATTAAGCTACAAATGGGCTACTGCCCGGTGGTAGTATTATAATTACAAAAAAAAATCAGTTTTATCACCATAGTTACCTTAACAAAATTTTAAAAAACACAGGAATATTATACAAAAACTGAATATACGAAAGAACCCCGCACTCCTCTTATGGAAAATGGCCCTCGGTTAAATTTTCTAAACTTTTAGTATGTAGAGAATGCCATTCTGATCAAAAGTGTTCATGGCCACAACAATATCTGCCGACCAGTTTTTGAGATACAGGGTGTCCAAGTTGCAAAATATGAATTCTCAATACATTATATTTTTCTAGTTTATAATATTAATTTGTTTTGTTTTTCTAAATTATTGATGGCCCTGTCGTAGATAGGATAAAATACTACAAAAATAGTTAAAAATTACCGGGTTAGTGACGAAAATTATTTAATATTTTTTGTTAAATCGTATTTTCGGGGTTAAATTAATTGTTAACAAAGTGATACTGTATATGATATTAGCTTGGAGCAAGTTATTAGAATCTATATTATTTATATTAATACAGGGTATCTAAAAAAATTTAATATTTTTTTTATTAGTTTTGAAAGAAATTTTGTAGATATTTCTTTGTGTACTACTTGTCGCTTATCATATGCTTCCAAATAATGTATATAATTATTAAGGTTATCCAGGGTGTTTCCGATGATAAGCGATAGAAAAATAAGGGAAATCAATAGCAAACGTGTAAGTAAGATACTTCAAGGAAAAAATTATTAAAAAATAATGAAATTTAACCGATCCATTTTTAATATACCGGGTGATTTATAAATACATGCATTTTTATGTTATTTTTCTACAGCTTATTATCGGAAACACCCTGTATAACCTTGATAATTATATATATTTGGAAGCATACGATAAGCGACAAGTAGTACACAAAGAAATATCTACAAAATTTCTTTCAAAACTAATAAAAAAAATATAAAGTTTTTTGAGTTACCCTGTATAAATATAAATAATATAAATTTTGATAGCTTGCTCCAAGCTAATGGCATCTACAGTATTACTTTGTTAACATTTAGTCTAATGCCGAAAATACAATTATTTAACAAAAAATATTAAATAATTTTCGTCACTCACCCGGTATATAATACGAAATTTTAGACTATTTTTATAGTATTCTATCCTACCTACGACATGGTCAACAAAAATCTAGAGAAACAAATCGAATTAATATTATAAACTACGAAAATATAATGTAGTTTAAATTAATATTTTGCAACTTAAACACCCTGTATCTCAAAAACTGGTAAGCAGATATTGTTATCGCCATGAACACTTTTGATCAGAATGGCATTCTCCACAACATACTGAAAATTTAACCGAGGGCCATTTTCCATAAGAGAAGTGCGGGGTTCTTTAAAAAAAAATTTTAAAGTACTGAAAAGATTCTTAGATATATCTACTTTCTCTTATCACAATAATTGTAAATATCACAATAAAACATAATAACAACATAATAAATAGCATCACAACAAAATAAAATAGAATAGTAGGTACCTAACACGCATTAACCTAAAGTGTCAAATTGCGTAAAGTTCCCTCGGGTAAAGAAGAAATGTTTTTTTTAAAGGTGCTTATATTAGGAATGTTGTTTTTAAAAGTATTTGTCGATAACGAGTTCCAAATTTTAAGACATTACAAGGTAAATTGGCTTTTTCAAAAAATTTTGTAGCAGAAATAATACATGAAGTCTTAGCCTCAAAAAAGGGTATTTTGTCAGTTTATTTTATTTACAACTTTCGCTCTAACGGACATCATCATACCTTACAAGCAGTTAAGAAGTATACTTTGTTTTAAGTAATAGACGTGTTTTGGACTTTCATTGCCTTGGGTTTTTCATATCACAACGTTTCAACTGGTAGGTATCTCCAGTTGAAACGTTGTGATATGAAAAACTCAAGGCAATGGAAGTCCAAAACACGTCTATTACTCAAGATACATCGTTGGCTACAACCTTTAAACAAATCCTTATTTTTTTTTTAAGAAATAGTTTACAATATATTTTTAACTGTTTGGAAAGTCGGATAATGCCGGATAAGGAGAAAGCTGTAACTAAGCAGATAAAAAAACCTTTTTTGATACTACGACTTTGTGTCTTTTTGAATACAACCCTAAATATCAGATTTAAACCTTGGTTTTCAGTTTTAATGGCCAAATTAATCTAAAAGTCCTAAAACATTTGAAACAATTACTTATAGTTTTTCTAAATTGCAACTTTATTAGATATAGCAATCTTATTACTTAGCCCTTAAATTTCACTTCAAGACAGTTTCCTAAATATACAGTATGGCCGATGTAAGTAATGGGAATTTTAACAGATAAAATTTAAGTGCCCCTAAAAGTTGGTGCATGTGCGAAAACCATATCAGAAGTAATTAGAATGGCGTAAAGTCAAACAGAATACAGAGTAGGCCAAAAAATATGAAAGCTATTCTACAGGGTGTCCCAAAAGTAATGGGACACAGATCAACAGCATACTCCTTAAGGCGAAATAATGCGATTTATTTAAACTTGCCTTATCCCAAAATTGATAACAACCAAGATACAGGGTGTCAAAGTTTTAATTTTGTTTTAGTTTTTTTGCGATTATTTTTTAACGAAACGGCATAGCAGCACGAAATTAAGGGTTTTTGGGGTTTTTTGAGGTAAGGAATTCAAAACTATCCATTGTTTTTTTGTAACCAGTAGAGGGCGCTGCCTACGGCATTACCCACGCCTTTTAAATGGCATAACTTTTTTTAGGCTTCTTATATCGATCCGACTATTAAAAAAATAAGTTTCTTTACTTCTTTTACATTAAAAACGTATAACATATTGAAGTCGCTAGGAGCAACCATTTTCGAGATAATCGCATTCGAAATTTTTAATGCAAGAATGATAAAATATTTAAAGTAATTGTGTATTCGTATTAGTATTATTTGTCACAGCTCGATATATTGAGGTCAATGGTGACCATTTTGAACAATTGCTATCACGGCGTTACCATTTTTATTTCTAACCATTTTGTTACTTTTGTTATTAAGTAAACTAAGTATTAAATAAAATTTTTGATTAGAATAAAATTAATAATTCCGTATATGAAAAAGCGTTTTTATTAGAAAAAAAAATAGTTAACCTTAGGTATCTACATTAACTTTGACACTTAGCAAATGTAGCTGATTTACAATAATTTTAAGTTAGAAATTCACCGTCGCTCGATTTTCCGTTGCTTTTGGACCACGTACTTAGTTGCATTGGACATATGAAATGCGATTATCTCGAATATGGTTGCTTCTAGCGACTTCAATAAGTTATACGTTTTTGATGTAAAAGTAGTAAAGTAACTTATTTTTTTAATAGTCGGATCGATATAAGAAGCCTAAAAAAAGTTATGCCAGCTAAAAGGAGTGGGTCATGCCGTAGGCAGCGCCCTCTACGGGTTACACAAAAACTATGGATAATTTTGAATTCCTCACTTAAAAAAACCCCAAAATCCTTAATTTCGCGCTGCTATGTCGTTTCGTTAAGAAAAAATCGCAAAAAAACGAAAACTAAATTAAAACTTTGACAGCCTGTATCTTGGTTGTTATCAATTTTGGGATAAGGCAAGTTTAAAGAAATCTCATTATTTCGTCTTAAGGAGTCTGCTGTTGCTCGGTGTCCCATTACTTTTGGGACACCCTGTATAAGTGCAACTTTTGGCGGTATTTAAATTTTGGCTGTGCAACTAATGAAAATATAGTTGTTGCTTTAAAATCGACCACGTATTGTATAAACATTTAAAATTTAAAAAAATAATATTGCGCTTTATTTAAAATTTTGTCCCCTTGCAGAAACTGGGAAATTTGATGTAGCCAGCACCGAAGATGGTGTTAAAAAGTGGCTACGAAGAGCCAAAGAGAGGGCGACATATCAAAAAAAAAAACCTTAATCTGTAAAAACCTTAATCTGTAACACTATTACATATTAGGATTTAGCTTAGAAAAAACTTTTTAGCTCTGCCATGTAGGTAAAGCCATTTTGAATTGCTTGACGACTATATGTAGACAATATAATAATGGAAATTTGTGACTTCATATTTAAATGTATCAATAATATAATACTTACTACTTACAATAATATTTTTTATTAGACCGAAAGTAGTTCTTCAGGGAAATATTTATAATAATGTACATTCCGGTTGTAAATAAAATTTATTAAAATGTTTTTGTTTTTGTTTTTACTTTAGATGCATTATTTATTGTAAACCTAGAACAATCATTAAGTTATTACGTCGATACTCCCTTAATTCCTGTTGGTCTCGCTTATTAAAGTTTTATAAAGGCATATCCTTTATCTTAGCGCTAGGTATTAGAGTTTGTTTTATACTTCAGATGTAAATATTAATAAAAGTAGATTTATAGAAGTTGGGGTACATGATGGGGTAAATTACATGTAGGTACTAAATATCTAAAGGATGTCCACTGGACTGTTCTGTATATATGATCCGCAAATGTCATAATTTGTCACGTTTGAATAATCCATTGGGAAAAAGTGAAAAAAATTTAAACATCCCGGGAAGTTTTGTCTACAATTTTCGGACTTATATTGTACATAAGATGTGGGTGTGTTGTTTAAGGGACGTCATTTGACTATCATCCTAGAGGATATTCTTTGGATGTCCTAAAGGACAAATCCCATTGATGTCATAATTTGTGTAATTCATTGAACTAAAAATGAACCATATTTGGACATCCTCTGGACGCTTTTCGGACTTCCATTGGATGTACGTAAGATGCAAGTGTGCTGTTTAAGGGACAGTTTATGGATGTCATCTTAGAGGATATTCATTGGACGTCCTGAAGGGCAGATCCAGCGGATGTCATAATTTGTGTAATCCATTGGACTAAAAAAGAACCATGTTTGGACATCCTCTGGAAACTTTTCGGACTTCCATTGGATGTACGTAAGATGCAAGTGTGCTGTTTAAGGGACAGTTTATGGGTGTCATCTTAGAGGCTATTCATTGGACGTCCTGAAGGGCAGATCCAGGGGTTGTCATAATTTGTGTAATCCATTGGACTAAAAAAGAACCGTATTTGGACATCCTCTGGAGGTTTTCCGGACTTCCATTGGATGTACTTAAGATGCAAGTGGGCTATTTAAGGGACAGTTTATGGATGTCATCTTAGAGGATATTCATTGGACGTCCTAAAGGACAGATCCAGCGGATGTCATAATTTGTGTAATCCATTGGACTAAAAAAGAACCGTATTTGGACATCCTCTGGAGGTTTTCCGGACTTCCATTGGATGTACTTAAGATGCAAGTGTGCTGTTTAAGGGACAGTTTATGGATGTCATCTTACAGGATATCCATTGGACGTCCTACCAGCGGATGTCATAATTTTTGTAATCCATTGGACTAAAAATAAATCAGATTTGGACATCCTCTGAAAGTTTTTGGACTTCCATTGGGTGTACATAAGATGTGAGTATGCTGTTTAAAGGTCATCTTATGGATGTCATCCTAGAGGAAATTCATTGGACATCTTAAAAGACAGATCCGCGGATGTCCTTACTTATGACTTTTGTATAATCCATTGGAAGTCCATTGGAGAAAAAAGTAAACCAAATTAGGACATTCTCTGGACGTGTTTTCGACAACTTTCCAAGTTTCATTATAGACGTAAGTGTGCTGTTTAAGGTACAGCTTATGGATGTTATCCTAGAGGACGTTCATTTGACGTCCAAAAAGGTCCATCCCGCGGATGTCATAATTTGTGACATTTGTATAATCCATTGGACATGCATTGGACAAAAGATACACCTAATTTGGACATCCTCTGGACGTGTTGTTGATCGCTTTCGACCTTCCATTGGATGTACATAAGATGTAAGTGTGCTGTTTGGGTAAAGGACCACCCTGTATGTTCCGTATTATACCGGACTACTGTAATATTATTTTTGACTAAATATTGACATTAAATGCCGTGAAAAGACCCAAGAAAGGGCGTGGCACCCAAAAGAATTTTGCCTCCGGCGGGCCTGCCGGCAGCTTTTTTGGAACTTGATTAATTTTTAAGCGCCAGCCTATACATTTGCCCCTCGGCGCCCATATTTCTACGTACGCCACTATTTCTTACTACAGGACCGTATCCTAGTTCTCGTCTAGCACAACAAAATTTTAGGAAGTTGTATGTGCTTAGACTGAAGAGTCCGATGCAAAAAGGAAGCAGTTCCAATTTTATAAATTTTTCTTTTATCTTAAAAAATACCTATTTTCTTGTTTTTGTAAAAACACTATGTTGTAGTCTAGTAAGAAACGCCCTATACTCTACAAAAAAAATTATGAAGCAATCTCCTTCTTCCTACAGGAAGTAAACTGAATGCTTTAACAGCAAACTTTGTTGTACTCCAGTACAACTAGGCCGTTCATATTGGGGGAGCCGGTACAAATTTATTGTCAATATTGTCTCAATTCATATAATATAACAAAAATACAGTATAAAACACGAGCACTATTATTCTGCAATGAGACACATACTAAAACATTCATAAACTGTCAGGTGATTTTTCCAGCATTCTCTGAAACAAAATAAACAGAAACAGTATCGGGTTGACATTAACTTTTTCCGTAAAATAGGGCCAGTGGCCAAGTATCTACTTATCAAGTTAACCCAAACCATTATCTTTGTGGCATCATGTTGCTCGATGAATATTCCTTAAAACAAACAAATTAGTCTTAAGTAGTATGTATGTATGTATGTTAAGTAGTATAAAATATACTTCTAATCTACTCAGTAAAACAAAAATGTTAAAATTATCATTTTATGAGCCTAAACTGTCAATTCCTAACTGATAGATTGTTAAGGTATTACCTAGAACATAAATCTATTCCAGTTGTCTGCCGGCTGCCCATCGATAATTTGTTAAGATTGGCTTGTAAACTAATAATAAATATGGTAAACATTTCATGTTAGTTTATTTATTGTAAACTTATTTCCAATATAAAAAATAGGTATAAGTGTAAAGTCAATTTAGTAAACAATAAAAAATAATTACCTGCATAATAGACGGTAATAATGATTGACATATTATACACATCGGCGAAGTTTAGAAAGAAGAGTAGAAACTAATAGAATTGTATTAAATATTAAAATGATAATCACACAATGAATTTAATTTCCTGAGAAAAAAGTGTGGACAAGAGTAATTGGCAGTTTTGACATGACGGGTTGGCTGGTTTGTTCCAAGTAGCACCTGGCTCAGTTTAGAAAGCGTAGATCAGATACAACTACTGTCCTTTTCTTTAATACGTCAAAAATATGCGACAGAGCCCAGTCCTTCAGCCAGCTGGAGAATCATCAAGCGACGACAGCGCCAATTTGACTCTGGTGGACAGCTGCACGGCTTTCGTTGAATATGACCTTGTGATGCAGGACGGCTAATTTACACTTTCACCGGGGGTGCCTCAACCCCTCGTAAAACTAAACTATATACAATCAGCGGGTACGCATCGAAGCGGCAGAAACATGAACTATTACGGTGCAAAAATGAGACAGATTCGGAGGCTGTCTAATTTTTGCACATAATTGATGAAGGAGGTACGAATATTTTCTGTATAACATCCAAACAAGTGAACGGAGCTACCTGTTCTTATTGCACTTACTGTTTATTTAAAAGTCAAATTCGTCCAAAACTGGAGTTAACTCCTTTTTGCGCCGATATATTCGTGCTCACCAAAACTCCTTGAGTTAAGACATTTTTAGGTATTGGTTCTAATAAGATATTATCTCAAATTAATTTGCGCCTAATGCTACATCAATAATTGGTCATCAACTGTAAAAAAACGTATTTATCTCATTGAGCATTTTAAAACAACTTCTGTGGATTGGATATATTTTGTGATCTTCTGGATCTGAATAGTATGGAGGGTAATTTGGGCTACACAGCACTAAGGCCATAGTTGACCCATTGTGTATCCTTCAAAGGTTAATATAAATAACGTAGTGGGGTAAAGTAAGAGGAAATGTTTTAGTTCGTGAGCCAGCATACCTACCGATTTAAAGTACCGTGCGAGCAAAAATTATTTGCATCAAAGAGGGCCTTGCATCTAAGGACGTAATGCTTAGCCGTAGAACTTAATACCTATTTGGTGTCAGTAACTACCTGATTTAACAATCAATCAGTTATTCCGTCATCTTTGACAGTCGTTACCAAAAAAAAATGATTCATCGCTAATTTTTCCATTTTCTTAAACAATTTACACAATGGGCTTTACGGAACAGCACAAAACATTCATGGTTGAAGCGTATTTTCGAAACAGGGTTAGAGTAAATGGTGAGTGGCAATACAATCCGGGTTTGTGCATGGACGATTTTCACGAACATTTTCCTAACGTTACTTTTATTGCTGGGGATTTTTATCATTGGCTGAAAAGAACCGTGGCTGTGTTTAGGGAAACAGGTTCTATACAAAACGAAAAAGGAGCAGGAAGACCATCTGTAAGAATAGAAGAACTTGTTGCAAACGTTCGTGAAATAATGCAAAGTACCCAACATTTATTGGAAATAAATGATTTATTAGAGCTGACATTTTTTTCGGATGAAGCCTGGTTTCACCTCTCCGGTTATGTGAAAATACCCATTTTTTGTATACTTACTCCACATTGCACCCTCAAAAAATTGGTGTATGGTTAGCTGTTTTCCGAAGAATTCCGTATATTGTTACTTTGTTAATTTTGTAAACAACAAAAATAAATTTGTATTTGTCTACTTATTTTATTACTCATTAGTTTGGCATATCATATCATAATATGAATTTGACAAAATTTTAACCTAGATTTGGTTAGATATATCGTCCCCATATCATTGTGATCTAAACCAAGCCTCAAGTTTTTTAATTCAAGCCCTCTTTGATGCAAATAATTTTTCTCGCACGGTATATATTAAAAAAAAAAGTATTATTGCTAAGCCCTGACTATTTGAAACATCCAAAATAATTTTAAATTGTAGACCTAATATTTTTGAAAAATATTAAAAAGTTGTGTAGTTTAGAAGCCATGGAATCCTGCGCAGAGCTACCCAGTATGCTACCTAAATCGCGTAAAAACCAAAAAAAACGCTTTACATGTCTGCATCATTTTGTCATCTTCTGTTAGATACGGTTAAAATGTAATTATACTGTAAGTATACATAATTCTAGAAAAATACCGTAATTAAGAAAAAATGATCACACGGTAATATAAAAAAACTGTAATACTGTCACCCGCGGTATGTTTGATGTTAAAGCGCAGCAAGTTAATTGCTTGCAGGAATATTTCATGGTTAAACAGTATTATTTATAGGGGAAATCGGGGGCCAAAATAGTTAATAATGTCCCTTTTTCACGTCACATTCTTATAGTTTTCACTAACCCGGTAGAGCTCGGCCGGAAAGTTTTTTAAAATTTGTACTTTTACACGCATTATCTTTATATAATTAGATACAGTGTGTGTATAAAGTCTGGAAACGGCTTAAAAACATCACAATTTACTGGCCGATTTAAACCAAATTTGGTACAGTTGTGTAAGAGGATCTAACGCACCGAATGACGATATTGGCGTTGTTGCCAGCTTTTTAGTTTGTCTGGAATTCGAACGAATTTTATATTTTTAAATATAACACCCAGTATATTTTTACATTTTTAAATTCCACATAAAATTATAATTATTTTTTATTAAATGCATTATTAGTCTATACTTCATAGTTTCCGAGATATTGACTCTCGAAAAGTGACATTTTTGAACTTTGACAGCTTATAACTTTCTAACAGTACGTCTTAGAGCAAAACGGCTTACATGTCCCTACCTTCAATTTTTATTATCTTCCCAAAAAAATCAACTTCCAGTTAAACCGGAACAACTATATTTCCTGCTTTCGAGTTACATCCGGTTTAACCGGAAGTTGATTTTTTGGGAAGATAATAAAAATTGAAGATAGGGACATGTAAGCCGTTTTGCTCTAAGACGTACTGTTAGAAAGTTATAAGCTGTCAAAGTTCAAAAATGTCACTTTTCGAGAGTCAATATCTCGGAAACTATGAAATATAGACTAATAATGCATTTAATAAAAAATAATTATAATTTTATGTGGAATTTAAAAATGTAAAAATATACTGGGTGTTATATTTAAAAATATAAAATTCGTTCGAATTCCAGACAAACTAAAAAGCTAGCAACAACGCCAATATCGTCATTCGGTGCGTTAGATCCTTTTATACAACTGTTCCAAATTTGGTTTAAATCGGCCAGTAAATTGTGATGTTATTAAGCCGTTTCCAGACTTTATACACACACTGTATATTTTTATATTTTTTTTGGACTGATGACCTTCCGTAAAATGACATCTCCAAAAGTTCTTTTACAAAGAACCCCGCTCTTCTCGGTTAAATCCAATTTTAATATACCGAGTGATTTATAAATAAATGATTTTTTTATTGCGTACCATCGGAAACACCCCTTATAAACTTGATAATTATATATATATTTGGAACCATACAATACGCGACAGTTAAACATAAAAAATATCTACAATATTTCTTTGAAAACTAGTAAAAAATATTAATTTTTTTGAGCTACCCTGTATAAATACAAAAAATTTAAATTCTGATAGCTTGCTTAAAGCTAATGTAATCTACAGTCTTAGTTTCTTAATATTTAATTTAATGACGAAAACACAGCGATTTAAAAAAAATATTCTATAATTTTCGTCTATCACCCGGTATATAATCAAAAAATTTATATCAGTTTTATAGTATTCTATACTATTTAAGGCGCGGTAAACAAATATCCAGAAAAAAAAAACGAGTTAATATAAAAGCACGAAAGTGTAATTTAGTAAAAATTCATATTTTGCAACTTGCACCTTGTATTTCCAAGCTGGTCGGTAGATTTTGTTGTGGCCATGGATACTTTTGATCAGAATGACATTCTCTACAACATATTAAATATTTAGGAAATTTAACCGAAGGCCATTTTCCATAAGTGCGGGTTCTTTCTGAAAAAAGAAATATGAAAAAGATTGTGTATCTCGTCTTCAGTTCAATTTATTTTAAAGATTTCAACTTAAGATTTCTACATTGTAGATAATTTTTGAGACCTTAAATTTCTATTTTGACCAAAAAACGGATAATCCAGTGATTTTGAAACTACCTGCTTAACCATTTTGTAATATAAAAAGATTTTGAAGCAAAAACTACTTTATAAGGTACAGTTTCCTATTTGTGACAACCCATTAGCAACTATTTAAACTGGTGTGAAGTTGGCAGAAAAAAGTTAGCAGCCAAAATACCGAACATTGTCGAATTGCCAGTGGCGTCGGGCTATTAAAAAGAGGTATATGCGAATACAGGAAAATAAAAATTTAGATTGGAGAAGTACTAATAATATTAAAGATAAAATTAAGCCGTTTCAAATTTTTCCATTTTCGGCTGATAACTTATTTTAATTAATTTCTCGAAAACTGAACATAGTAACAGACTTATATTTACAGGGTAAGTAGAGGGCTACTATTGCTACAGTTTGCCATTAGTGGCGTTTACTCGCAAGCCGTTTCAAATTTTTCCATTTTTGGCTGATAACCTATTTTAATTAATTTCTCGAAAACTAAACATAGTAACAGATTTATATTTACAGGGTAAGTAGAGGGCTACTAGTGCTACAGTTTGCCATTAGTGGCGTCTACTCGCAAGCCGTTTCAAATTTTTCCATTTTTGGCTGATAACCTATTTTAATTAATTTCTCGAAAACTAAACATAGTAACAGATTTATATTTACAGGGTAAGTAGAGGGCTACTAGTGCTACAGTTTGCCATTAGTGGCGTTTACTCGCAAGCCGTTTCAAATTTTTCCATTTTCGGCTGATAACTTATTTTAATTAATTTCTCGAAAACTGAACATAGTAACAGACTTATATTTACAGGGTAAGTAGAGGGCTACTATTGCTACAGTTTGCCATTAGTGGCGTTTACTCGCAAGCCGTTTCAAATTTTTCCATTTTTGGCTGATAACCTATTTTAATTAATTTCTCGAAAACTAAACATAGTAACAGATTTATATTTACAGGGTAAGTAGAGGGCTACTAGTGCTACAGTTTGCCATTAGTGGCGTCTACTCGCAAGCCGTTTCAAATTTTTCCATTTTTGGCTGATAACCTATTTTAATTAATTTCTCGAAAACTAAACATAGTAACAGATTTATATTTACAGGGTAAGTAGAGGGATACTATTGCTACAGTTTGCCATTAGTGGCGTCTACTCGCAAGCCGTTTCAAATGTTTCCATTTTTGGCTGATAACCTATTTTAATTAATTTCTCGAAAACTAAACATAGTAACAGATTTATATTTACAGGGTAAGTAGAGGGCTACTAGTGCTACAGTTTGCCTATAGTGGCGTTTACTCGCAAGCCGTTTCAAATTTTTCCATTTTTGGCTGATAACTAACTTTAATTAATTTCTCGAAAACTAAACATAGTAACAGATTTATATTTACAGGGTAAGTAGAGGGATACTATTGCTACAGTTTGCCATTAGTGGCGTCTACTCGCAAGCCGTTTCAAATTTTTCAATTTTTGGCTGATAACTAATTTTAATTAATTTCTCGAAAACTAAACATAGTAACAGATTTATATTTACAGGGTAAGTAGAGGGCTACTAGTGCTACAGTTTGCCATTAGTGGCGTTTACTCGCAAGCCGTTTCAAATTTTTCCATTTTTGGCTGATAACTAACTTTAATTAATTTCTCGAAAACTAAACATAGTAACAGATTTATATTTACAGGGTAAGTAGAGGGATACTATTGCTACAGTTTGCCATTAGTGGCGTCTACTCGCAAGCCGTTTCAAATTTTTCAATTTTTGGCTGATAACTAATTTTAATTAATTTCTCGAAAACTAAACATAGTAACAGATTTATATTTACAGGGTAAGTAGAGGGCTACTAGTGCTACAGTTTGCCATTAGTGGCGTTTACTCGCAAGCCGTTTAAAATTTTTTAATTTTTGGCTGATAACCTATTTTAATTAATTTCTCGAAAACTAAACATAGTAACAGATTTATATTTACAGGGTAAGTAGAGGGCTACTAGTGCTACAGTTTGCCATTAGTGGCGTTTACTCGCAAGCCGTTTCAAATTTTTCCATTTTTGGCTGATAACTAACTTTAATTAATTTCTCGAAAACTAAACATAGTAACAGATTTATATTTACAGGGTAAGTAGAGGGATACTATTGCTACAGTTTGCCATTAGTGGCGTCTACTCGCAAGCCGTTTCAAATTTTTCAATTTTTGGCTGATAACTAATTTTAATTAATTTCTCGAAAACTAAACATAGTAACAGATTTATATTTACAGGGTAAGTAGAGGGCTACTAGTGCTACAGTTTGCCATTAGTGGCGTTTACTCGCAAGCCGTTTAAAATTTTTTTAATTTTTGGCTGATAACCTATTTTAATTAATTTCTCGAAAACTAAACATAGTAACAGATTTATATTTACAGGGTAAGTAGAGGGCTACTAGTGCTACAGTTTGCCATTAGTGGCGTTTACTCGCAAGCCGTTTCAAATTTTTCCATTTTTAGCTGATAACTAATTTTAATTAATTTCTCGAAAACTGAACATAGTAACAGATTTATATTTACAGGGTAAGTAGAGGGCTACTAGTGCTACAGTTTGCCATTAGTGGCGTTTACTCGCAAGCCGTTTCAAATTTTTCCATTTTTGGCTGATAACCTATTTTAATTAATTTCTCGAAAACTAAACATAGTAACAGATTTATATTTACAGGGTAAGTAGAGGGCTACTAGTGCTACAGTTTGCCATTAGTGGCGTCTACTCGCAAGCCGTTTCAAATTTTTCCATTTTTGGCTGATAACCTATTTTAATTAATTTCTCGAAAACTAAACATAGTAACAGATTTATATTTACAGGGTAAGTAGAGGGCTACTAGTGCTACAGTTTGCCATTAGTGGCGTTTACTCGCAAGCCGTTTCAAATTTTTCCATTTTTGGCTGATAACCTATTTTAATTAATTTCTCGAAAACTAAACATAGTAACAGATTTATATTTACAGGGTAAGTAGAGGGCTACTAGTGCTACAGTTTGCCATTAGTGGCGTTTACTCGCAAGCCGTTTCAAATTTTTCCATTTTTGGCTGATAACCTATTTTAATTAATTTCTCGAAAACTAAACATAGTAACAGATTTATATTTACAGGGTAAGTAGAGGGCTACTAGTGCTACAGTTTGCCATTAGTGGCGTCTACTCGCAAGCCGTTTCAAATTTTTCCATTTTTGGCTGATAACCTATTTTAATTAATTTCTCGAAAACTAAACATAGTAACAGATTTATATTTACAGGGTAAGTAGAGGGCTACTAGTGCTACAGTTTGCCATTAGTGGCGTTTACTCGCAAGCCGTTTCAAATTTTTCCATTTTTGGCTGATAACCTATTTTAATTAATTTCTCGAAAACTAAACATAGTAACAGATTTATATTTACAGGGTAAGTAGAGGGCTACTAGTGCTACAGTTTGCCATTAGTGGCGTCTACTCGCAAGCCGTTTCAAATTTTTCCATTTTTGGCTGATAACCTATTTTAATTAATTTCTCGAAAACTAAACATAGTAACAGATTTATATTTACAGGGTAAGTAGAGGGCTACTAGTGCTACAGTTTGCCATTAGTAGCGTCTACTCGCAAGCCGTTTCAAATTTTTCCATTTTTGGCTGATAACCTATTTTAATTAATTTCTCGAAAACTAAACATAGTAACAGATTTATATTTACAGGGTAAGTAGAGGGCTACTAGTGCTACAGTTTGCCATTAGTGGCGTCTACTCGCAAGCCGTTTCAAATTTTTCTATTTTTGGCTGATAACCTATTTTAATTAATTTCTCGAAAACTAAACATAGTAACAGATTTATATTTACAGGGTAAGTAGAGGGCTACTAGTGCTACAGTTTGCCATTAGTGGCGTCTACTCGCAAGCCGTTTCAAATTTTTCTATTTTTGGCTGATAACCTATTTTAATTAATTTCTCGAAAACTAAACATAGTAACAGATTTATATTTACAGGGTAAGTAGAGGGCTACTAGTGCTACAGTTTGCCATTAATGGCGTTTACTCGCAAGCCGTTTCAAATTTTTTTTATCCATTTTAATAGGGTAAATAGTAGAGTGCTTCTATAGATAAGTATTAGTAGTACTAGTAGCCGGCTGTGGTGTTGTCAAAATTTCTATTTACTGGGTATGTGACATTGAATTATGAATGCAAAAAAAGAAACTTTGAAATAGGTTTTGAGATGTGAAGCGTTATGTTTTTTTATTAGAAGTTTAGTTGCGTCTTTTGAATTTGTTAGCCTTTAATACATACGACAAAGATCACACATATTATACTTAAGGCAGGAGTGTTCATCTAGTTTAACACAACTTAAATGCGCTTTTCTCTTGCATAATCTGCACTGAAGGGAGTCTGTTATTAAACATTTCCTAGCACAGAATAAACAACTCTCTGTAACATCTGGAGAGTTCTGCAAAATTGTATTTTTCAAAATTTTCCTATATTCCTGTAAATCGCATTCATTTTCAGCAGATTCTTGATTATTAATTTTATTGAATATAAAAGTTATCAAGGGCCCACAATTAAATCCATCTTGCTGCAAAATGTGCTTATGCATAACGATTGTTGAATTGTCTAATGAGAAATTCGTATCATGAAATTGGTTATACCTGTAAAGAAAATTTTGAAATTTTTGTAGATATAATTTTGCACGTAGGTAAGAACTCCCCAGTGGATCGATAAACGAAAATGTGTTTTGGTCAAAATTTATAAAAGCCAGACAGAAATGGTTGTGGTTTAAAATAATTGGCATGGCTAATTGGTGTAATTTGCCACTAATGGCAAACTGTAGCACTAGTAGCCCTCTACTTACCCTGTAAATATAAATCTGTTACTATGTTTAGTTTTCGAGAAATTAATTAAAATAGGTTATCAGCCAAAAATGGAAAAATTTGAAACGGCTTGCGAGTAAACGCCACTAATGGCAAACTGTAGCACTAGTAGCCCTCTACTTACCCTGTAAATATAAATCTGTTACTATGTTTAGTTTTCGAGAAATTAATTAAAATAGGTTATCAGCCAAAAATGGAAAAATTTGAAACGGCTTGCGAGTAAACGCCACTAATGGCAAACTGTAGCACTAGTAGCCCTCTACTTACCCTGTAACTATAAATCTGTTACTATGTTTAGTTTTCGAGAAATTAATTAAAATAGGTTATCAGCCAAAAATGGAAAAATTTGAAACGGCTTGCGAGTAGACGCCACTAATGGCAAACTGTAGCACTAGTAGCCCTCTACTTACCCTGTAAATATAAATCTGTTACTATGTTTAGTTTTCGAGAAATTAATTAAAATAGGTTATCAGCCAAAAATGGAAAAATTTGAAACGGCTTGCGAGTAAACGCCACTAATGGCAAACTGTAGCACTAGTAGCCCTCTACTTACCCTGTAAATATAAATCTGTTACTATGTTTAGTTTTCGAGAAATTAATTAAAGTTAGTTATCAGCCAAAAATGGAAAAATTTGAAACGGCTTGCGAGTAAACGCCACTAATGGCAAACTGTAGCACTAGTAGCCCTCTACTTACCCTGTAAATATAAATCTGTTACTATGTTTAGTTTTCGAGAAATTAATTAAAATAGGTTATCAGCCAAAAATGGAAAAATTTGAAACGGCTTGCGAGTAAACGCCACTAATGGCAAACTGTAGCACTAGTAGCCCTCTACTTACCCTGTAAATATAAATCTGTTACTATGTTTAGTTTTCGAGAAATTAATTAAAATAGGTTATCAGCCAAAAATTAAAAAATTTTAAACGGCTTGCGAGTAAACGCCACTAATGGCAAACTGTAGCACTAGTAGCCCTCTACTTACCCTGTAAATATAAATCTGTTACTATGTTTAGTTTTCGAGAAATTAATTAAAATTAGTTATCAGCCAAAAATTGAAAAATTTGAAACGGCTTGCGAGTAGACGCCACTAATGGCAAACTGTAGCAATAGTATCCCTCTACTTACCCTGTAAATATAAATCTGTTACTATGTTTAGTTTTCGAGAAATTAATTAAAGTTAGTTATCAGCCAAAAATGGAAAAATTTGAAACGGCTTGCGAGTAAACGCCACTAATGGCAAACTGTAGCACTAGTAGCCCTCGACTTACCCTGTAAATATAAATCTGTTACTATGTTTAGTTTTCGAGAAATTAATTAAAATAGGTTATCAGCCAAAAATGGAAAAATTTGAAACGGCTTGCGAGTAAACGCCACTAATGGCAAACTGTAGCACTAGTAGCCCTCTACTTACCCTGTAAATATAAATCTGTTACTATGTTTAGTTTTCGAGAAATTAATTAAAATTAGTTATCAGCCAAAAATTGAAAAATTTGAAACGGCTTGCGAGTAGACGCCACTAATGGCAAACTGTAGCAATAGTATCCCTCTACTTACCCTGTAAATATAAATCTGTTACTATGTTTAGTTTTCGAGAAATTAATTAAAGTTAGTTATCAGCCAAAAATGGAAAAATTTGAAACGGCTTGCGAGTAAACGCCACTATAGGCAAACTGTAGCACTAGTAGCCCTCTACTTACCCTGTAAATATAAATCTGTTACTATGTTTAGTTTTCGAGAAATTAATTAAAATAGGTTATCAGCCAAAAATGGAAACATTTGAAACGGCTTGCGAGTAGACGCCACTAATGGCAAACTGTAGCAATAGTATCCCTCTACTTACCCTGTAAATATAAATCTGTTACTATGTTTAGTTTTCGAGAAATTAATTAAAATAGGTTATCAGCCAAAAATGGAAAAATTTGAAACGGCTTGCGAGTAGACGCCACTAATGGCAAACTGTAGCACTAGTAGCCCTCTACTTACCCTGTAAATATAAATCTGTTACTATGTTTAGTTTTCGAGAAATTAATTAAAATAGGTTATCAGCCAAAAATGGAAAAATTTGAAACGGCTTGCGAGTAAACGCCACTAATGGCAAACTGTAGCAATAGTAGCCCTCTACTTACCCTGTAAATATAAGTCTGTTACTATGTTCAGTTTTCGAGAAATTAATTAAAATAAGTTATCAGCCGAAAATGGAAAAATTTGAAACGGCTTGCGAGTAAACGCCACTAATGGCAAACTGTAGCACTAGTAGCCCTCTACTTACCCTGTAAATATAAATCTGTTACTATGTTTAGTTTTCGAGAAATTAATTAAAATAGGTTATCAGCCAAAAATGGAAAAATTTGAAACGGCTTGCGAGTAGACGCCACTAATGGCAAACTGTAGCACTAGTAGCCCTCTACTTACCCTGTAAATATAAATCTGTTACTATGTTTAGTTTTCGAGAAATTAATTAAAATAGGTTATCAGCCAAAAATGGAAAAATTTGAAACGGCTTGCGAGTAAACGCCACTAATGGCAAACTGTAGCAATAGTAGCCCTCTACTTACCCTGTAAATATAAGTCTGTTACTATGTTCAGTTTTCGAGAAATTAATTAAAATAAGTTATCAGCCGAAAATGGAAAAATTTGAAACGGCTTAATTTTATCTTTAATATTATTAGTACTTCTCCAATCTAAATTTTTATTTTCCTGTATTCGCATATACCTCTTTTTAATAGCCCGACGCCACTGGCAATTCGACAATGTTCGGTATTTTGGCTGCTAACTTTTTTCTGCCAACTTCACACCAGTACTATTTAATCCAGAGGATTAAAAAAAATTCTTTGTGAACTGTGGGTCTTATGATGTTGATGATATTATTAGCTTACTCTTAAGAGCATTATTTTTCAAATTTAATTTTTATGCAAGTTCCCCATTATGTTCCTTATTTGCTAAATTGCTCGATGTAAATCAAAACTTTTTACAGATAATACCGTGCGAGCAAAAATGATTTGCATCTAAGGACGTAACGCTTAGCCGTAGAGCTTAATACCTGTTCGGTGTCAGTAACTACCTGAATTAACAATCAATCGGTTATTCCGTCATCTTTGACAGTCGTTACAAGTAATTTGATTCATCGCTAATTTTTCCAATTTCTTGAACAATTCACACAATGGGCTTTACGGAACAGCACAAAACATTCATGGTTGAAGCGTATTTTCGAAACGGGGTTAGAGTAAATGGTGAGTGGAAATACAATCCGGGTTTGTGCATGGACGATTTTCATGAACATTTTCCTAACGTTGCTTTTATTGCTGGAGATTTTTATCATTGCCTGAAAAGAACCGTGGCTGTGTTTAGGGAAACAGGTTCTATACAACACAAAAAAGGAGTAGGAAGACCATCTGTAAGAACAGAAGACCTTGTTGCAAACGTTCGTGAAATAATGCAAAATACGCCAACAAATTGTTTAAGACGCCTGTCCCAAGAAGTGGGAAGATCTTATGGAACATGCAGGATTATTCTTAAGAAGCAGCTAAATTTATTTCCTTATAAAGTGCAAGTAATTATTTTTCTTTTTTTTTCTGTATATTCTTACTTTGTTAATTTTGTAAACAACAAAAATAAATTTGTATTTGTCTACTTATCTTATTACTCATTTTTGTTTGAAAAAAAAACGTTATTAAATCCATTAAACCAAAAAAGGCTCCGGGCTTCGACGGTATAAAAAATAAAGCACTAAAGAACTTGCCTGATAACGTGATTACGGATATAGCAAACATAGCCCAAGCTATTATCGTAGTAGGACATTTCCCCCAAGTGTGGAAAAAAGCTAAAGTGGTTCTGATTCCAAAGTCTGGGCAGGATCAATCTTTAGTTACCAGCTATAGGCCCATCAGCCTATTGTCGTGTCTTGGCAAGGTTGTTGAGAAACTTATTCTTCATCGGATTAATGATTTTGTATTTAACAACAACATTTTACCACCAGAGCAGTTCGGCTTTCGATCCTCTCATTGCACGGTAAGGCAAACCACTAGACTTGCTTCTAATATACGAAATGGTTTTAATAAACGTTTCAGTACAGGAGCGGTCTTCTTCGACGTCAGCAAGGCATTTGATAAGGTCTGGCACAACGGACTCATTCTAAAGTTAATAAGGGCAGGCATGCCGAACTATTTAATAAAGGTAATTCATTCATACCTGACAGACAGGATTTTCGCGGTATCGTCAGAAAATGCGATATCGACGGTGCGACATGTTAGAGCAGGAGTTCCGCAGGGTTCCCCCCTTGCGCCGACTCTGTACAATATCTATACTAGCGATATTCCTAAATTTGGTCAAACTCAACTATATCTGTTTGCTGATGATACCGCCATGACCGCCACTGCAAAACAGCCCAGGTTGATCGTCTCAAAGCTACAACGTCATATAAAGCTTATCGAGGCGTGGTTAGATAAGTGGAAAATTCGTCTTAATGACGCTAAAACACAAGCCATCTATTTTTCAAGGTCCACATGTAAATTTCCACTGACCAGATTGCAAGTCAAAAACTCCAGATTAAACTGGTGCGAAAAAGTAAAATACCTGGGTCTGAGCTTTGACAAACGGCTGGCTTGGACTGACAACGCTAACCAACGCTTAAGAAAAGCAAATGGTCAACTCAGCGCCATCTACTCACTTATCAACAGTAGAAGTAGACTAGACTTACGCACAAAGACTTTACTTTACAAGACAATTGTTAGACCCGTACTTACTTATGGTATCGCCTCCTGGTGCACAGTAAATAAGTCAATGATGAAAAAAATTCAAATTTTTCAAAATAAAGTTTTAAGAATAATAACAAATGCTCCACGATTTACGATGGTTCATACGTTGCACAATGACTTACAGATACCAACAATCACGAAACATATAGACAAACTTATTATCAACTATTACAAACGTACAGACGTATCCATGAACCCACTCATAACGCAATCACACATACACTCCAGCCCACAAAAACCGTACAGACTACCGAGAGACTGGCTCATTCCAGCCACGGCTGCTCAATAAATTAGAAGTAATTACTTTCCCGATGCCCTCTGCCCACTACCTCAACTAAAATGAAATAATTATTCAGCAGTCAATCACTTCATTCAAGATCCGCCGAAAGGCAATACTGTACATAAATATAAATTATAGTCTGTGACTAATTTAATAAACAAATATGATCCAGCATATCATGTCATAATGAATAAAAGACGTTTAATATTATTATTATTATTATATGAATTTGACAAAATGTTAACCTAGATTTGGTTAGATATATCGTCCCCATATCATTGTGATCTAAACCAAGCCCTACGTTTTTTTATTTCAAGTCATCTTTGATGCAAATACTTTTTGCTCGCATGGTATATAAATGTTGTTTTCAGAAAAAATGTTTTTTGCATAAAAAACACAATGTCGCCAACCTTAAAAAAATATAGTTTATTTTCATCTCGATTGATATTAAATGAGCTTTCAAAATTAGGCAAAGATGGTGTATTTCGTCTTCAATTCAAATTATTTTAACGTATTTTAAACTTAACATTTCTTCATATTAAATTATTTTTGAGAGCTTAAGTTTCTATTTTGACCCTAAAAAACGAATATTCCAGTGATTTTGTCTAATAAAAGGATTTTGAAGAGAAATAATACTCTATAAGATACAGTTTCCTTTTGGTGACAACCCATCTGCAACATATTCTTATCTTACAAAAAAATAAAAACGTTTTTGTTTCTTATAATGTTTCTTCTAATATTATAATGTTTATAATGGTCATTTAACTTTAAACGATGACAGTAATAATTATTATGGAATCGACACTACTCTTGCATGGCTGTCATCGCAAAGCAGATCAGAGATAAACAGAGCTTAAATTTAAACCACCTTCACTCACTAGCGGTCTTATATTACTCCATGTACCCCTTCATGTATTTCCTGATCGTTTTCATAGAATCGTAATTAATTTTAACCTTGGCTTTTTGCCGTACTTATTTCACAATAGCGAGCGTCGTGCAGTCTGGCCCGTGAACCGATATTTTGCGTCAATTTCCACTGTTTCTATGGAAATAGTTAATAATTGTTAGGTTAGTCATGTCATAAATTATTAATGTTGATTGTTTAAATGCATAATGTAACAATACTTATTGATGTATATACTGCGGTTAATATTACAATTAGGTTGTAATAAAATTTTGTTTGCGAGAGTAAAAAAAAGTTTTGGTGAAATTTATAATGTTTATTTTTACTTTTTTCAATTATTTTTATAAGATGTTGACGTTTTGGGGTCCCTAGACGGGAGCATGTTTCCCCTGCACGTTGGTCTGTCTGTTGATTCGAAAGCTTTAAAACTACTTGACGAGGAATGACGAAATTTTGTATATGTATTAGACATTCTGCTCAAAACGGGGTGAACTTAAGATTTGCATAATATCCAGGAAGAGTATAGATATTATTAAAAAAAGTTAATTTAATTAATTTTGTTTTTAGTTTAATTTCAGAATGATTGCCTAGGATAACAACACTATATTGTGCACATGGCCTAATACTTTTAAAGTATTTTTCGAACCCAAGATAGTAATTTAGGGCCACTAATGCGTACCTCAGTTGTAAAAAATTGTTATAATAATAATTTGTACCAAAATATAAAATAAATTCTTAAAAATTATAAAATATAACAGCTACAAATTTGGCACAGTTACAAATTAGTTGGCTCAAAAATGAAGGATTTTGATTAACAATTTATCAGTTTTTCAATCTGACCTTAATATGTATAATGTTTTTTAAAATGACTTTTAAAAGCCGAATAGTTTAGTTTTTTATATGTATTATTATATTATTATTATACTATTATATTTAAAAAAGGTTTTATATTTTTCTTTAGGATGCATTGGTTTCTCCATATTATTTTTATTTCTAGTGGTCATATGGTGGTTAATTCTAAATGTGATTTTTTCATATAAATAATCTGGTTTTTTACTAGAAATCATTTTATGAATAAAAAAATTTAAATGAATTTTGCGTCTAAACTCTTCTTATAGGTACCTACAGTATATTATTAGAAGGAGCTTTTGATTCATAAATTTTCTTAGTTCATAAAAGTTGCCTTGTTTTCACACACAAATTGTAAACGTGATTTGTCCATCGATGAAGATCAGTACTGTATCATCAGCGTAAGATATTATTACTCTCTGGATGTTTTTTTTTTCAGCAGTGAATTAATGTAAACAATAAAAAGAAGGGGCCCGAGAACCGTCCCCTGCGGGATGCCTAGCTGTATCTTCTGACGTTCACTAAATTGGTTTTTATCCTTACCTACCTGTTGAACACATAGAATAAATACAATACTTGACCATTTAACAATTTATATGTTATAAATTGATTTTAGCCCAAGAATATAAACAGTTTTAATGTTGTAACACTTGTAACGTAACGAGAATTGTTTAATAAACATATTTTAAAAGAAACCGAAAATTTTCATGTGTTAATTTTTTTTGTTTTGTAAATTATTTTGTATTTTGCAATAAAATTTCTCAATACAAAAAAAAATCAGAACCTGTAAAAGCAGTAAGTAAATTATTAACGTAGGTAAGTAGTAGGGTTAGTCAAATATAATAGTCACATCACTAGTCTAAACCGTTCTCAGAAATACACAATTTTTTGCAATCTAAACTATCCTCTTCAAAAAACCTCCGCATTAGAAAATATTTCCATATTCACTATTTTTCGTCTGCGAAAATCAAGGTAATTCGTTTAGTTTACTATTTTATTTCATCAATTTTTTCGCCTCAATTTAATAGGAAATAATACAATGATTTATGTACGCATTCTAACATATTTATTTTTAAGTTTCCCGCGCTTTATTGCGAACGTTGATTGGGCGGTTGAAAAGTCCACAGCCAAACTCTAGACGCTTATCAGGAAATCGTCCATTATTTTCAAAGAGACCTAGCATAGGTAATTAAAACTAAAATACTTTTTTTTTTAACTTTCATGTTTTAATTGCGTTTAAAACAGTTAACATTTTAAAACATCACTTAGTTCAAATTAAAGACAAAACAGGTCGATTTTCAAAATCCGGTGTTTAATGAAATGTGATGATTGTCCAATGTATGTCGGTTAGTCGGGTAGAAAGATCTCTACTAGGGTGCGGGGACATCTCAACCTTATCAATAAATATTCGGATGTCACCGAGGTTATGTTAGGTTAGGTTAGAATGGTAGACCTCTGGAATTGTCCAAACAGTCACACGTAGTCCTATAAGGACCGTTGTGCCTGCACAAACTGCAAGTTTAAACTGGAAGTCATATCGCTAATCGCACCCGAGGGAGCCTCTATTTGTACCTACCTGAAAATTATTTATTATTGTGTCAAATTTCAAGTTCAAAGCGTTAATATAACTTAAACTGAAGACGAAATACACCAATTTTGCCTAATTTTGAGAGCCAATTTTATTCCAATCGTTTAAAAAAAACTATATTTTTTAATGGTTAGCAACATTGTGTCTGCCCCAGGATTCCCAAAAGCTTGCGAAATAATTTAAGCTATACCCCCTCCGACAGGGCCGTAGCTAGGGGGGGGGGGGTGTAAGGGGGTTTGTAACCCCCCCCGAAATGTTAACAAAATCAAAATAATAATTACTACTGGCTCGCTTAATACTTAAAAAGTTTTAATAAATATTTGAACACCAAACTACACCAATTATTACAGTAAAACATCCAATATTCTAAAGTTAACACCAAAACAATTTTATTCCCCGGCAACTCCGGCATGTTAAACTAATTTTTAACAATATTTTTAAAGTCCGAACTATATTTTTTTTTTTACATTGACTTGACTACCTTAAATTAATTACTGGTTGATAACAAACGTAGACGTAAACAAAATCATAAATATTTTCTCTTCTAAGAACAGGAAACTTGATTTTGTAATTTAGTACAAAGTAAGTAGGTACTTCAGATATTTTTTTAGTTCTTATTGTTTATTTTTCGTTTTTATTCTTATTTTGTTTTTGATCTTATTATTACATAATATAATTTATTATAATTAATTATGACTTAATATAAGAGACATGTTAATTAGTAAAATAAATAGTTCATTATTTATTTTGTCGACCGACCTTCCAAATTTCAAATTTCAAATTTCTTTTAAATTAAAAAAGTGTTTTAAAGTCTGGCATATTGCCGCAGATTAAGCTTTACGGTTATTTTACCCAAAAAAGGGCGTGGCACCCAAAAAATTCTCGCCTGCGACGCAGTTCCCTTTCGCGCCCCCCCCCCCCCCTAGAACAAATTCTAAATCCGCCACTGGAACAAACCCCCCCAAAATTATTTTCTGGCTACGGCCCTGCCCTCCGATATTGCCAATTATACACAATAAAAATCATTCCAAACAATACACGACAATTTTTGGCTTTATTTTTAAATAAACAGAATAAATTGTGCTACAGGTCTCTGGTATAGTCTCTTCCAAAGCTTGAGTTGAAATGATAACTGAAAACTTTAATCTTCGTAGTTTCTGCTTGCAACGTAAGTCGCTCATGTAGTGTAATAGCTGGTCTTAACTGCGTCTTGTTTGATGATAAGAGGGACTACTAATACTAAAAGAGGACCTATAATGGGGTAAGTAATTCATTTGCAAATAATAAACCATTCTCCTTGGTCCAGTTTCAGCTCGTTTAAAAAGCGTTATCCTTTTATTTTTTATTTTTATGGCTATGCCGCTGCCACTGCACATAAATATATTGTCTTCATCATTGCGTAGTTTTTTGTTGAACTAGTGAACAAAACTGCACTCTCGCGTTCGCCCATTTTGTTCGTCGAGCAATGCTGGCAACAAAGCCGTTGTCAGTGCGTCACTTAATAATAAAAGCATTAGAAAAATTTCAGTTGAAACACGAAATAGTCTTATCAGCCATTCCACGTTTTCCGAAACAAACCTTATTTTGGGAAAATATTCTAAATACCGGCACATTACATTGCATGATCATTTTAAACGATAACCCCAACGCCTAAAAATAAACTTTTAAAATAGTACCTTCATTTAAAAATTGTAAAAACACGTGTACAAACAGGACAGAACGTGTAATATATATGTTTAGTGCCACGTGATAAAGCTGGAGAGAATAGGGTAAAACGGGCATTTGGGAGACATTTCCTTGAGACCAATATTTTAATGTAAACCATCGTTAGTGTGCTCGAACAGGATAGATTTTTCTTTGCCAACGGTGCCGGTGATCGCTAGGGTCACTCGTGTGAGTCCGCACTAGCAGCACCAATTCATGATATTACTGAGGTTCTTGATAAATCTAGCCAGATTGATGCTGTTTTGCTTGATTTCCTGAAAGCTTTCGATGTTGCTCCATATATGATATCCTAATAAATAAGCTTCCGGGCTGATAGGTTTCAGAGGGTAAGGGTCGGCGATTCTTTGTTTGATAAAGTTCCAGTGACATCGTGTGTTCCCTAGGGTAGTGTTGTGGGTCCACTGGCATTTTTAGTTTTAATAATGTCCTGGCGGATGATATCGACTCAACATTTCATTTGTTCGCAGACAATTGTATTATTTATAAAGGATCTAAGGTAAATAGAACAATGGATATCTCGGAATCGAATGCTTATAAAAAAAAGAGTCAGTAGAAAGAGAATATCATACGAAGAAATGGAACTCAGTTAGGGATTCCCCAAAAAAGACTAATCAATACGCTTCACGAGTAAGGCTTATACCCGGCCGTACCATGTACAGCATGTACAGAATCTTCAACCTGGAGACTACGCCAAGCGTATGCAATTTTGTCAGTGGATAATACTTTTTACTGACGAAGCTACATTAACGTGTGACGGCATCAACGATAATCGAAACTCCCATGTATGGTCGGACGAAAATCCTCACGCAATAGTCGAAAATAATTTTCAACACATCAACGTTGTGGTCTGGTGGTCAGCGCAGCGGCCTCACAGATCGTAGGCCCGGGTTCCATTCCCGGTGCCGGCAACGTCGATGTTAAATTTGGAATTTGGTTTAAGAGGTGGCGCCGTCTTTTGGAAGAGACGTTAAACTGTGGGCCCCGTGTCATGGATGTTGGCACGTTAAAGAACCCTACCCTCGACAAAGAGGGATTCGGCAAAAATTACCAGATAGTGTGTGACAAATTCCCTGGCGTCGGTGATTGGCCTCGTTGCGGAAAAAGGCCGACGTAAAATAAATAATTAAAAAAAAAATAAAAAATTTTCAACACAGGTTTTCAGTAAACGTATGATGCGGCATGATCAACAATAATTTAATTGGCCCTTTTCTTTTGGAAAATCGTCTTACAGGGGACCATTACTTAAGTTTCTTACAAAATGAATTGCAAGGACTACTGGAGGAGATTCCTTTAAACATCAGAATTCAAATGTATCATCATCACGACGGAGCGCCTGCCCATTTCGATCGTCGGGTCAAGCAAAATGGCCTCCTAGATCGCCAGACCTCACACCGTTGGACTATAATTTATGGGGTTGGTTAAAAAATGAGGTAATTAAAGTAAAAGTAGATACTAGGGATGCATTAATTAGACGCACTAGAAATGCTGCACTCAATATTAAAGAAAGGCACGAATCAATTAGAAAAGCCACGCGCGCCCTTCTTAAACGAAGCAGGAAATGTTTGGAAGTCAATGGCGGTATATTTGAAAATTTACTAAACCAATGATTTATTTTAAACAATGGTATGTTGCATATTTTGGTTTAACAATATTATTATTTTATTTAACGCTGTAATTTGAAAACAAATGAATATTGGGTAACAACATTTGAGTTTTTCTTATTATTTTGATGCATAGATTACACCCTTAGAGTTTGGCCCATTCCTCCCGACTCACCCTGTATATTTAGTATATTATTTTTACTTAATAGGTACACATCACAAATGCATCTAATATAATTAATATAACCCCTTCGTTTTCACACACAGGCGGTAGGGTGATTTTTGTTAAAAACTATTTCTGATCGAGACAATTTGGTCTCTTTATAAACTACATGTCTGTGGTTGAAATGCAGTACCTGGCCGACCGATATTTGCCCAAGGTACCCTAGAACAATATGTTAAAGAATTACGGTTAATTTAATTTATACTTAAGTGTTTATAATGTGTTTTTATTGCTTTAATCGTATTTTAAAGGTGTGTCAACTCCTACTAAGTATTAGCTTTTAAAAGGATTTATAGCAGTAAAAAAATAAATGAGATAGAAAATGGGCTCTAAGGCTGTGCTTGTGTACTTCCTTATGATTTTTAATGAAGTATACAAAAATTGTGACAGAAAAAGTGTTTTATTTGTTTGGGGTGTGCCCGCATTTATTTCTGAACTATTTTTATTTAGCTTTCCTTCTATATTTTAAACCCAAAGACCTAACTTTACGTATTTCTATATGTTTTTTTGATAAATAATAGTAAAATAAATAAAAATTTAAGTTTCAGGATAAAACGACACCGCCTTTTAAAAAGAATTAACATCAATCAATATGAGGTACCTACTAACTTCATCCCCATTCTCCTATGATCAAATCCGATTAAAATTTTTGGCCACAAGAAAAAAAAAACTGTTTCATGGGGAAGACGAGTCCAGTCTATAATATCAGCAACAAAGAGAGGATGAAGCGTAGGCGTAGCGTCATTGTTGGATACTTCTAAAGTTTACAACGACCCTAGATGCCGCTTTACGCTTTACAATGTCTGAACTACCCACTTCAAAAGCAAAAAAAAAGGGAACATAAAAGTAATATCTGATTGTGACCATGTCAGCGGAAAATGCCCTAATATAGTAAAAAATTTTAATACTCTCGCAAGATGGAGGTAAAGTCACGTGACACTTTGTCAATTTTGGTATATTTAATTTTGATAGGTTGGTATGCATTCCACGACCGGACTTGAAAATTATACATGTGATACCTTCTAAAACAATTGATGCAATAGTCTCATCGGTTCTACCGCTTTAATATTGCCAAATAATAATAATTTCTTTTGAAAGTTTTGTTTTATAAATATTATAATTTAAAGTAGGTAAAAATAAACATGAATTTTTATATGGTTTAAAGATAAAGTGTCAAAATAGATTTTAAAACTATATAATATTATAATTATTCAAACCTTGAAAATATGAATTGACCTGAAACGCAACTCTTGTCACTCATATTTACAACATAATTTTTTTTGGTTTATTTGTTCAGATTATACCTATAGGTATATTATATAGTATACTAGTGTGTAACCGGCATGCGTTGCAACCCGCTGGTATAAATACAAACCCGAACAAACCCGATATATTAGTACCTGGCATGCCACTTTCTGAAATTGTACCCGTGCAAAGCCGGGGCGGGTCGCTAGTTATACATAAAAACATTCCCCTTGAATCACTCTATCTATTACAAAAAACCGCTTCAAAATCCGTTGTGTAGTTTTAAAGATTTAAGCATATATAGGTAGGGACGGACAGACAGCGACAGCGACTTTGTTTTATACTATGTTAAGATTACGTACCGAGGTGGAAAGTGTTTCGAGAGATCAGATAGTTTACCGAGACGCGAAGCGTCGAAACTGTATCTCGGAGACAGTAATGAAACTTTTCACCGAGGTTTGTATACTATTTTATTTACAACCACATCCTACATCCACTTATTATAATTTTTAACTAAAAATATTATTAAAAGAAAAATGTCATTTTGACATAGTATTATAGAAAATATTATACATATTAAAAAAATCAAATAAATTTACAAGTAGGCATATTTTCAAATTAGGCGACGGTTGTCAAGGAAACGTTTGTTTGAAATTAAAACAATAAACGTCAGTTCAAGTCTGATCTTTTGCGATCAATACAATAAAGTTTAAAAATTAATGGAAGAAGAATCAATGGAGTGTACCCCTCCGGAAATAAGGGGAGCCGCTGAATGAAATGATAAAATTTTAGTTAAAATATCACATTTTTAGTGGACTGAAAATGCGGGGAATCAGGGTGGGAAGTCAGGGCGGGAAGTAGAGGTAGGTAATGTGACACTTCCCAACTTTCAATAAAGTCAGTAATGCCAACATTACATGTATGGTTGTAAATAAAAATACTATACCTACAGTTCAATTGTTCAATATAAACTAATTGAATTCAGTCAGATATTACATTTACTGACAAGGAAATCCCCATAATATATGACTTACCTACGTAAGGTATGTAGACCGAAACATGGTTTTTATAGAATTTGTTGGCTATGATACGGTTACATTTCTAAACATGTATGTGGGCTAACATAAAGTTAAAAGCTTTAACATAGCCATGGATTTAATTTTTCTCTTAATGGAAACCCTACTTTAACAGTTTTTGACTTACGTAAGGTACTTTAGACCCAAAAGTGGTTTCTATGGAATTTGTTGGTTATGATACGGTTCAATTTCTAAACATGTATGTGGGCTAACATAAAGTTAAAAGCTTCAACATAGCCATGGATTTAATTTTTCTCTTAATGGAAACTCTACTTTAACAGTTTTTGACTTACGTAAGGTACTTTAGACCCAAAAGTGGTTTCTATGGAATTTGTTGGTTATGATACAGTTACATTCCTAAACTTTTATGTGGGCTAACATAAAGTTAAAAACTTCAATTTAGCCAGGTATTTAATTTTTGGTCAATGGAAACCCTACTTTAACAGTTTTTGACTTACGTAAGTTACGTAGACACAAAAATGGTGTTTATTGAAACTGTTTGTTAAAATGCAATTTATTGATAAAGTTACATTTCTAAACTTGTATGTAGACTAACTTAATATTAAAAACTTTGTTTTATTGCCATACAAACAATAATAATAGTAATATCTAATAATAATTCCACAAGTAAGCATACCTAGATAATGCAAAATGCAAAAATTATACATTAGAAACCTAACCTTTACGAACAAACATTTTAAGAGGAAGTAACCCCTTCACCACAATGAAAATTGCCGAACGTTTTACTGGTCAAACGAAAAGAAAAAATAAAAATTGGTACTTTAAATACCCCATCCAGAAAAGTAAATGACGATCGAAAATATTCCCAAAATTTTTTTTTGAAATTTTTTTTATTTTTAGTAATTTTGCAATATCTTTAACAATTCTTTATTGATCAAAAGCAAAATTACTTTCCCGGGTGTAGAATGTTGTACCAAACAATTTTTCTTAAAGCCATTTTTCAATATCGGCCTTACTTTTTTCTCAAAAATGTTGGGCGCGTAAAGTGAATTTAAGCGTGTAAAGTGGATTTACGCGCCCAACATTTTTGAGACAAAAGTAAGGCCGATATTGAAAAATGGCTTTAAGAAAAATTGTTTGGTACAACATTCTACACCCGGGAAAGTAATTTTGCTTTTGATCAATAAAGAATTGTTAAAGATATTACGAAATTACTAAAAATAAAAAAAATTTTGGGAATATTTTCGATCGTCATTTACTTTTCTGGATGGGGTATTTAAAGTAGAATTTATTTTCTAAATACCAATTTTTATTTTTTCTTTTCGTTTGACCAGCAAAACGTTCGGCAATTTTCATTGTGGTGAAGGGGTTACTTCCTCTTAAGAACAAAAATTTCACAAACTAACTTCTCGACAAAAACGGCGTTCAGATGAAATGAAACTTATTACTTATCGATGAAATCACCTAACATGCAACTTACCGGCCACATAAAAGTAATTAAAATTCAATGAAAGTAAAAATAGATGGCACCATAACCACTAAATATTTTGAAAACGTAATGAAATGTGACAAAAAACACAAAAACGCAATTCATAACTCGGTGTTTGGGCCCATTACGGTTCAGTACTAATCTGGGGATATTATTATGACCCAATATCAGCTAATCGATGACAAATTTCTGTTGTCATCTGTTTTAAAAGGAGAGAATTCGTGCCGTTTACTATATCACATAAAAACGATTTATTTTTTCTGGAACAAAATCCAGTTTCACCCTGTAATTTATGACGAATCATTCCTGTGTCCCCTGTCATGCAAAATTATAGTCTTGGGCACCAAAAAGCAAACGCGTTTGCTTTATGAGGAACACGTGCTAATAGCAGTTTGATGATTCATGAAAAATATCCATAGCAAATCCCAGTGGTTTGGACGTGCATTTTAAGGCCAAAAGATTAAAATTTGCTATGTAAAATTCTTTAAAAAATCAATGGTTTTAGTAAAAATAGTGTATTCTTTTTGTAGTTTGGACCTTATTTTCACACACTGAGAGAAAACTCTATTAGCCGTAGCCAGAAATCGAATAGTAGTAGCAAAACTTCTGAATTAAATAGGCGCCGAAAAAACAACACTGTTGTCTCTAGAAGGTTCATTTTTTTAAATTACTTTTTAACCTCAACATGGTAATTTTTTAAAGCTTAGCTCTATTGATCTAAAAAAATTAAAAATTCATGATGCAGTGGTAAAAAATAAGTCTTATCAACAGTGTGACCAGTAAAGTCCGCATCATATGGATTTCTTTTTTATTAATAGCTTTATTCGAAATTTGACTTTGGCTCCAAGTTCTGCTTCGATCGAGATGAAAATTAAGCAAAAAAATATAGTAGTCACGACGTGATTCGCATTATCTGTCAAATTTTAATTTTTTCAAAAAAATAATTCAAAAGTGGGGTTATTTCTAAAAATATCGAAAACTTATTTCCCACTTAATGAACACTTTACTGATGACACTGTGTTCTTTTTTGTTTTAATATTAGAGTGTATTACTTACACAAACTACGTTTTCAAAAATACTTATTTTAATAAAGTTACCTTATACAGGGTCAAAAACAAAAAATAAACTTTGCATCACATGCGTCCAAATTTTAATAGCCCGATTTTGATTTTGTAGAAAAACACACATTTAATATGGCGCTACTTTAAAGAAAATGTATCTGAAATAAGGCATTGTCAAAACTAAGACGTTTTATGTAGGTTGCGTTGAGTCTTATTTTGCAAAAGTGGTGCAATTTACAAAATATGGGTAAAAAATCAAAATTATCTTATGCAGCTGAAATTTTGCATGTGGGCTAGAAACTGCATTTAAAGAAACTTTTTCCAATAACCTTTTTCGATACTTTCAGATATAACCCCACTTTTAAATTATTTTTTGAAAAAAATTAAAATTTGACCGGTAATGCGAATCTCGTGACTAGTATTTTTTTGCTTAATTTTCATCTCGATCGAAGCACAACTTGATACCAAAGTCAAATTTAGAATAAAGCTATTAATTAAAAAAAATCCCTCATGATGCGGACTTTACTGGTCACACTGTATAAGAAAAATGATTTTGTGATTAATTGACGTCCTGTAGTTAGAAAATAATTTATTTCTATCATTAGTAGTCCATCAAGCTACTACTAAATTACTTTTTCTGAGCTCCTTTGCCAAAATAGTGTGTCATTTATGCTTGATTTTTTTAGGAAAGGCCCTCAGTTCGCTATTTTATTTTATTAGATTTATTTCTTACTTTACCCAAATTAAACCTGACGTTCTGAGCCAGTTATCTGGGTATACAGCTTTAAAGAATAAAAGGCAAAATTAATAAGGTTATCAGAATGCCATATTTTACATAATTACAATACATTTGAATCTATAGGTAATTTGGCCCAGACTATCATCGACTATCATCAGTGATGTTAATCTTAACATAGTATAAAACAAAGTCGCTGTCGCCCGTCTGTCCCCTTATGTGCGTAAATCTTTAAAACTACGCAACGGATTTTGAAGCGTTTTTTTTTAATAGATGGAGTGATTCAAGGGGAAGGTTTTTATGTATAACTAGCGACCCGCCCCGGCTTCGCACGGGTGCAATTTAAGAAAGTGGCATGCCGGGTACTAATGTTCGGGTTTGTATTTATACCAGCGGGTTGCAACGCATGCCGGGTACACGCTAGTTATATATAAAATATATAATAATAAACATGTTTAGAAGATTATATAGTGTCCGCGAAAATAATTAAAAGATAATATTGTAGCCTATCGGACAAGTGTGTAACTATTTTTTATATTGGAATATACAGGGATCCAAATTTAATGGTTGCTCGATATACGAAAAATATAGCACAAAGCGACCCACGCTTTTTTCACAATAATACTAAATGTTTATCGTTCATTATTATTTCTGCCTATATTAAGAATTTCAAGAATTATTTTAAAGTAGGTATATTTATTTTCCGGTTTTTAGTTTGATTAATTATTAAAGAGTGTTTTTTAGTTTTTTTAAAGTATGTTTATTTATTTTTACTTCGGTTATTGAAAAAAAATTATCCTATTTTGAAGTGAAAACTTCTTTAGGCGCGTTTAGCACTTTTTGTGGGCACTGAATTAAACTGAGCCGTCACGCGTCGCCGTCACGCGTCAGACTCGGCTGTGTAACGCTCGAATTCAACTGCTATATTCAATCCGAACTGACCCTGACCCGAATAAACGTTATATGCAAGAGCATGCCGCAAACAGAGTGCGTTGTATAGACACTCGTCTGCGTCTCAGGTATGTTCTGGCATTTTTTAAATTATATATTTACGTAGGGTGAAGTAAGGTTTACCGTAATTGCTTATTCCGTGGACCTAATTTATTATGATTTGTGACTTCTGTTGAAGATGTAAAAATTCAAGGGTTGTTCAATTTTAGGAAATATCTTTTTTCGTATGCAGTAAAATTATTCCGTATTCCAAGTTTATGTTATTTTTATGATTGCTTACGAACCTAACCTAAAAGAAACAAAATTGAAAAATTGTATTTGATATTGTTAATTTCACCTTGTTGAAGTTTTCACTTCTGTCGTGTGGTCTTAAGCACACACAATTTTTTTTGCCTCTTTCGGACACCCCGACCACTGTACAAAGCCCAGTTTATTGTACGGCATTACATATTTCCGAGCACACCCCTTTGTCACTAATTAAGAGGCTAAATATACCCGCGCTTACTATTCAGAGTTTTGTGGGATATATTGCGCACTTTGAAATTTAAATTGTGTGGCTTTTCTTTGCACGAATTTACAACATCATAAAGATGCATTAGTTAGGGTTCCTGAAATTATAATAAGTATTATTGTGTTCAATAACGTTGTAAATAATTTTACTCTTATTTTACAAAAACGAAAATGTTTTGTGTTTGTTACCTGTTGTACCTACTCTACCGAAACTATAAAAAGTAGAGTGATTAATTGGCTGTATAAATGGTACACTTTAATATCACTTTATACCAGTGGCTGCTCCAAAAGGGGGCGCCCCCCAAAATATTATAAAGATTAAAAACCTTACAAAAAACAGAGGGGGACCGAGCCCCCTCCTAAGATATTACAACGATTAGAAACCTAAAAACAAACAGAGGTAATAATTTTTAGAAATAATAACTAATTATAATACTTCTTTGACATCCCCCCCCCCCCCCTCCGTATTACGTAAATATATAGTGTGACCAGTAAAGTCCGTATCATATGGGATTTTTCTTTATTAATAACTTTATTCGAAATTTGACTTTGGCATTAAGTTCTGCTTCGATCGAGATGAAAATTAAGCAAAAAAATAGTAGTCACGTGATTCGCATTATCTGTCAAATTTTAATTATTTCCAAAAAATAATTCAAAAGTAGGGTTATTTCTGAAAGTATCGAAAAAAGTTATTAGAAAAAGTTTTTTTAAATGCAGTTTCTAGCCCACATGCAAAAGTTTAGCTGCATAAGATAATTTTGATTTTTACCCATATTTTGTAAATTGCACCATTTTTGCAAAATAAGACCCAACGCAACCTACATAAAACTTCCTAGTTTTGACAATGCTTTATTTCAGATACATTTTCTTTAAAGTAGCGCCATATTAAATGTGTGTTTTTTTACAAAATCAAAATTGGGCTATTAAAATTTGGTCGAAGTGATGCAAAGTTTATTTGTTTTTGACCCTGTATAAGATAACTTCATAAACTAAGTATTTTTGAATACGTAGTTTGTGTCTGAAAGTAATACAGCTTAATATTAGGACAAAAAAGAACACATCATCCGTAAAGTGTTCATTAAATGGAAAATAAATTTTAGTTGTGGGTAAAAAATCAAAATTATCTTATGCAACTGAAATTTTGCAAGTGGACTGGAAACTGCATTTAAAATTTGATATTTTCAGAAATAACCCCACTTTTGAATTATTTTTTGGAAAAAATTAAAATTTGACCGATAATGCGAATCACGTCACTACTATTTTTTGCTTTTATTGCTCATCTCGATCGAAGCAGAACTTGATGTCAAAGTCAAATTTCGAATAAAGCTATTAATAAAAAAAAATCCCATATGATGCGGACTTTACTGGTCACACTGTATGTGAAATTATTTAACTCAGCGAAGATGAAAATATGTATTATTTGGTTGAAAACAATTAAGTTTTAATACTTTTTTCGGCAAGGAGTAAAAAGCTATTAAAACTAAAATATCTTTATTAACCAAATAATATAATAAGATGTATACCATCTTGTTATATTAATTTAAAGAAATAGTCCATTCTCAGAGTGAAATTGAAAGAATGGGAATAAAAGAAAAACAAAATGTCTTCGTACACAATTTTTAGATTAAAAATTATTTTTTCATTAGTATCTCCATATTTCGAACGTAGAAACGCTCATAATCAGGAGACAGAAAAAGGTTTTGCTGATGGTCTTAGCAGAAGAGAAAATGGTAGATGGTATACCACCTTAATGGAGCTTTTATGGAGTATAAATGGTGTGTTATTATAACATATGAATAGTGAAGAAAAACTGACAGAGTATTAAATTTGTAGAAAAATATTTCCGAATGGAAAGGGAAGAAAAAATTAAATTCGTAAAAAAAGGTTTTAAGAAGGAAAGTCTATAAGAAGTTGTAAATCATTATTAAAATTATTTCTCAAATAGGAAATTAATTAAGTCTTTTTAAGTAGGAGAAAAAATTTTCATTTCTAATTATTTTAATTTTAAAAAAATGTCAAATTTGTCTCTCTCGTGATGATGAATGTTCCTACGTTCAAAAGTGATCAAAGTGAAAAAATATTTTTATTTTTATAAAATTGTGGATGAAGACATTGTTTTTTTTTTCGTTCCCATCTTCGTTTTGTAAAAAAGTTTTGGTATAAATTTATGTCAAATTTTTGTTCCTGTTATACAGTGTCCGCAAGAAAGTCCGCATCAAATGTTTTTTTTTTATTATTAGGTATAGGTAAAAATTGAAAAAGCAGTTAGTTTTTACTTACCTAAAAACCAAAAATGACATATACTGAAGCAACTGCACGACTTGCATTACCTGTCAAATTTGACATTTTTAATAAAATAGGTTCAAAAATGCCATTATTTATCAAAATATCGAAAAACTGTATTCGAGAAAGTTGTTTATTTAGGCATTTTTAGCCTCTGTACAAAATTTTGAGTCTAATACGATTTTTATTTTTTGCCAGGTTCTTGAAAATTTTGATCAATCCTCGTAGATGAACTTTTATACATCGATGTAAAACCATTTGCCTTTACTTTATTTGTAATCTTAATGCAATTTTGTGTAAAATTTTTGTTTCCAATTATTTATTTTGCTTCAAAAACTGAAATTGTTATTGATCAGTATGTAATGTTTGATGCAAAGTTTATCTAATTACATCAGTTTTGCCAACACCGACGTTTCTCATTTTTCTTAAGTTCGTAAACAGATGTACAAAAAGAAAATATTAGGAAGCTTTCGTTGAAATTTTACTTAATTAATATTGGATCAAAAAGAATAAATATTAATCGCTCGAAACATTTTATTCAACAAAAATATAATTTAATATAATTAATTTAATTTAATATTAATTAAGTAAAATTTCAACGAAAGCTTCCTAATATTTTCTTTTTGTACATCTGTTTACTAACTTATGAAAAATAAGAAACGTCGGTTTTGGCAAAACTGATGTAATTAGATAAACTTTGCATCAAACATTACATACTGATCAATAACAATTTCAGTTTTTGAAGCAAAATAAATAATTGGAAACAAAAATTTTACACAAAATTGCATTAAAATTACAAATGAAGTAAAGGCAAATGTATCGATGTATAAGAGTTAATCTACAAGGGTTGATCAAAATTTTCAAGAATCTGGCAAAAAATAAAAATTGTATTAGACTGTCAAAATTTCGTACAGAGGCTAAGAATGCCTAAATAAACAACTTTCTCGAATAAAGTTTTTCGATATTTTGATAAATAATGGCATTTTTGAACCTATTTTAATAAATATGTCAAATTTGACAGGTAACGCAAGTCGTGCAGCTGCTTCAGTATACGTCATTTTTGGTTTTTAGGTAAGCAAAAACTAACTGCATTTTCAATTTTTACCTATACCTAATAATAAAAAAAATCCCATTTGATGAAGACTTCCTTGCGGACACTGTATCATATTCTTAACTGTTTTGATGAGCGATGGAAAGGAGACTGGGAGAAGAAGGCCTCACCTGCCAACCGGGATATGCCATACGTTACAAGCAAGCCAGAGGGCTTTGATCAACCAAGACGAATCTGGACAACACTTAATAGAATAAGGACAAACTGCGGTAGGTGCTCCGACTCACTTTTCAGGTGGGGAAAGATACCTTCCCCAATTTGTGACTGCGGCGCTGAAAGACAGACTATTGAACACCTGGTAGAGGATTGTCCAATTAGTTCTTACAGTGGCAACCCATCCGATTTCCTGATTGCAACAAGAGAGTCAATAGAATACATTTGTAATCTTAATGTTTGTTTGTGAGATATATGTATTTGTAATATTAGTGTTATTTTCGTTATATACTTGCCTGTGATGTGGCCATACGCTAAATAAATAAATAAATAAATAAATAAAAATAAAATAAATAACTGTTTTGAATTTTTTATCATTTTTTGAAAACTGTAATTTGTAAATTGGTGTTTTCCGTCCTTTTATCTAAACTATCGTCAATTTATGGAATGAGTGTAGTTAATAAATTTGATAGTTTCTTACTTTTTAACACGCTTTTATTAGCTTCACCTGTATGTTTGTTTGTATGTATGTTTGTAACCGACTTCTTTGAACTCGATTTTGACACACTTTAAACGGTCAAATTTAAGTTAAATTTTGTAGACTTATCGAGAACCGCTGACAAGACAATAATTTGATAAATTTATCACATTATCGTGATCAGGATCGCCGGAATTAAATCATTTCCTTACAGATCCTCTGTATGAGAGTGAGAGAGATAGAGCTCACCGTATGCGCATGCGTACTATCTACCTACTTTCCGGCTCGAGCACTCGGCTTAATAGTGTTGGTACATTTTTTCGCTATCAGTTGGTCCGTTGGCCGAGCGGGTTTGTGGATCCAATGCTAGCCATTTAAAAAAAAATGGATCTACTGCTTTAAATCTAGCAATTTTAAAAAGTCATTGTTAAATTACCTAGTGACAGTATTCCATCTCTACTCCGGACCTCTCTATGACTATCTCTACTCAAAAAAAAAAATTTTTTCTTAACAATAACTCAAACTAAAAAATGAAAAATAATTATAGTTTAAAAAAACTAAAAATTAAAATTTAATAATTAATCAAACCAAACAGCGGAAAATAAATATAGTTTAAAATAATTCTTGAAATTCTTAATATAGGCAGAAAATAATAATGAACGATAAACATTAGTATTATAGTGAAAAAAGGGTGGGGCGCTTTGTGCTATATTTTTCGTATATCGAGCACCCCACGCTTTTTTCACAATAATACTAATATTTATGGTTCATTATTATTTTCTGCCTAAATTAAGAATTTCAAGAATTATTTTAAACTATATTTATTTTCCGCTTTCTAGTTTGATTAATTATTAAGGCGTGTTTTTTAGTTTTTTAAACTATATTTATATTATTTACTTTTCTCTGTTCTTAAAGCTGCTATTCCAACACATTTGGTCCTGTTTCCTCTTCATTTTAGTTGTAGGACTGATCAGGCGTGACCCGTGTGCTTTTTTACAGGTGGGGCAAATTTTAATGGCATGCAGTAACAAAACAAGCAAATGCAGTTTATTGCATAATTTAGCAAAGAAATAATAAAACTGTGATATTTCTCGTACTGTTGAAGTCATTGTTGTTTAATTTTAATACAAATCACAAGTACAAGTCAAAAACACAAACATAAACGAACTGCATAAAGGGATAACGGCATACGGGGCGATTTGGCATCAGCATACCTAATGATCATTTTTATTTGTTTTGAAAAATAAATTAATTGGATTTGTTCGGGTTTGTTCATAGACCAAAAATGACCTAATGGACAAGCCACGCCTGCTGCGTATGACTTATAAGAGACAGTCGAAACCCGTGTCCCTTAAAAATAAACCTTTGTGAAAAAAATACCTGTTTAAAGTTTCATTATTTCAAGTTTATCCACATAAGTTTATAAATTGAACAAAACAAAAGTTTTGGATGTTGTGCTGAGTGCTGTGTGTCGCCTCCATAGTAGTGCCTTCTTCGCCCCTAAAAGCTGGTTATAATAGTGCTAATTTTCTACTCCATGTGAAAATATGCTCATTATTTTAATAAATTTAACAAAATTATTTAAATTTAGGATTACAAACCCAAACATTTTCGTTATTAGGATAAACTTTGATGGACACTAATTACCTGCAACTTCTAAAATATTTGGAATTAATTACTGCCTGCATTTATCAGGATCGATTACTCGGCATAATTGGCTTTGTTTATTAGTTTAACAATAAACTCATGGCGGTGTCTATTATTAATAACACATCATTATGATAAATTTTGATAAAATATAACTGGAAAAAGTTAATTCAAAGGTCAATTATAATGTAAAAACCTGGTCAAAATATTTTGAATTGAAGGCTATAAAGTGAAATTCACAGCGTAGCGATACGACGTATTTTCCGTTATTTCTAGAAAGCTCGGTGCTAAAGAGTGCGAGTGGTTTATTGACAGACTGACATGATGGCTGACGTTATGCAGGGTTCAAAATTTATTTCACTTTCTTCAGATCGTTTCTGAAATAAAATAGATTGCCTATTAAACTTTTTGCTTGTTTTGTTTTACGAAGACCCAAAAAAATGATTAGTTACCTATAACCTATTTCGCGTTATTTTTTCAAGTTTATTATTTTATTGACTAACATTTAAATAAAATCAGTATTGTCGGCACATTACTTAGGTAGCTAATATCTGATTAACTGATTACAAAAATATCCATTTATTTCCTTGCTTGCTTTGGAGAATTGTATAGTGAAAGAACAATGACATAATAATGTTAAAAAAAATCTTACCCGATATTTTTCGCTATTCAACTCTCCTAAAAAAAGTTATGAAATTCCTTGATATTTATTAAATATGTCAATTATTACCTATAGAATATCAAGTCGATGGTGATTTTATTTAAATTTTGTGTAAAAGCTAGAAAACATAAATAAATCTACGCGAAATAGGTTATATAGGTTGGCAAGCATGTTGATACTCCCACCTTAAATTTATTCTTTAAATGTTAAACAGTTAAAATTGTAGCACATAGTAGTGCATGCAGTTTTTAAAATCTATCCTGGTAAATTATTTATGTATCGCAGGAATTTTCACAAATAGCTAATATTTGTAGAGATTTAACATTAAATAAGAATTTTTATTGATATTATTTTGTAAATTTAACATGGATACGAAATATTACAAACAACGAAGGTTTCAAAGAAATTACCTTGTCTTTATTTTGTTACTTAACACAACATTTCGGTTAGTTAGTATCGCTAACCGTTTTCAAGTGTAAACTAAACTATAATTCTAAGGCTACTGTCTCAAATACTATCCATGTGCAATGAAGCTTGATGACTCCGCCTACGTGCTTATTAGAGTGTGAAGTTTGAGCTGTTGGTTTTGGACAAGAAGAGGCTTCCAGATATTGGGGATACCTATGCTTGGTTTACTAAATGTATGGGTATTTTGATTCATGAAAGTTGCTTCTTTGAATTTTTGTTTTCTCCAGTGCTGTTCCGTGTCCGTTGGCTTCTAACCACTGTATGTTATGTTGGTAGGTATTTTTGTTTCTCCAATGTACGATTCGCCACACTCGCAAGGGATTCGATAGATATATTCTATAGTAGTTATCCTTCTAATCTTTTCAGAAATCCCCTTAACATAAGGTATTGTAGGAAATGCTGTCTACCACCCTTAAACAAACGTAAGGTTTACATTAAAATTAATATACAGTTTGTGTATAAAGTCTGGAAACGGCTTAATAACATCACAATTTACTGGCCGATTTAAACCAAATTTGGTACAGTTGTGTAAGAGGATCTAACGCACCGAATGACGATATTGGCGTTGTTGCCAGCTTTTTAGTTTGTCTGGAATTCGAACGAATTTTATATTTTTACATTTTTAAATTCCACATAAAATTATAAATATTTTTTATTAAATGCATTATTAGTCTATACTTCATAGTTTCCGAGATATTGACTCTCGAAAAGTGACATTTTTGAATTTTGACAGCTTATAACTTTCTAACAGTACGTCTTAGAGCAAAACGGCTTACATGTCCCTATCTTCAATTTTTAGTATCTTCCCAAAAAAGTCAACTTCCGGTTAAACCGGATGTAACTCGAAAGCAGGAAATATAGTTGTTCCGATTTAACTGGAAGTTGATTTTTTTGGGAAGATAATAAAACGAAGATAGGGACATGTAAGCCGTTTTGCTCTAAGACGTACTGTTAGAAAGTTATAAGCTGTCAAAGTTCAAAAATGTCACTTTTCGAGAGTCAATATCTCGGAAACTATGATGTATAGACTAATAATGCATTTAATAAAAAATAATTTTAATTTTATGTGGAATTTAAAAATGTAAAAATATACAGGGTGTTATATTTAAAAATATAAAATTCGTTCGAATTCCAGACAAACTAAAAAGCTGGCAACAACGCCAATATCGTCATTCGGTGCGTTAGATCCTCTTACACAACTGTACCAAATTTGGTTTAAATCGGCCAGTAAATTGTGATGTTATTAAGCCGTTTCCAGACTTTATACACACACTGTATATATTTACCTTATTTTTCTTGTACACGGTTTGTGATATCACATTTAATATTTTCAGTGTAGGTACTGTAAAACATATGCTGAAACTAATAATAAAAGAAAAACGTCTAGTTACTAGATGTTTGCTTTTGTAAAAGGCTTTTACTACATCTTACCGCTGTTGTTGGGATTGCTTGGGTTATGACTGCCTGTAGAGTCCTAACAAGGACGAAACGGCCGTTGAGATCTACCTGCCCCAGGGTATCCATTGTGCTTGGATCCCTGTGTATTCCAATATAAAAAAAAACAGTTACACACTTGTCCGATATGCCACGATAATTGATATTTAATAATTAAATTATAGTTATGACAATTAACGCTTGCTTCTCCTTAAAGTATATTTTTACCTGACCGAATAATTTAAATCTTTTAAATTCGATCTTCCTAAAATATTTTACCTATTATTAATAATTGGACAAACAATGTTTTAATTGAAATTTTAATTAAATTATCTAATTATTTGAATTCAATATTTAATTGCCTGATACCAATTATTAAACTATTTAGTTGGTTAAAACCCATATTCCTGTGGAATGAAATCTTTTTCTCTGTGCCGATACATAAATTTCGAAAAATAAATGCTGAATATTCTCGCTTATCATTATAGCAAAACGACATTTTAAAAAATGTTTTGATACAATGTGTTTTCATATCGGGATACACAGGTTTAAGGTGGCATTAACGACGCCATTTTCTATTCGATTTGCCTAACTATTGATGATTCGCATGCGCACTGCAGTGCTGTGTTGATCAGAGTAGTTATTTTTATGCTCTTGGCATACAAAGAGGAAATACAGACATATTCTGGAGCTGGTAGAGCAAGGCAGCTGATGTTAGTCAGCCGGTCATAAGTTTGTTTACTTTCGTGCTTTGTGCAATTACGACTCCTTTCTTGTTAAAACAAACGCATCGTCGCCTTGCATACGAAAGGGCGTATCTCAAAAAATCGATATTTTTTTTAGATACGCCCTTATATTATGTCATAAGGCGATATTTTATTGCTGTCAAACGGGCGTATCTTTATCTTTATTCCCTGCGGAGTTATTTAGGAAAGTTGTTTGGGCGAAACTCAATACAGCATATTATAGAAGCAGACGAAAAGGCGACCATTTGTTTGCCATGTTTTATTAATTATTGTTGAGTTACGCCCTTTTACTGGCAATGATGATAGTGCCGCCGCCTTCGAATCACCGGTGTTTTTTTCGATATAACTTAGCCACCAAAGACTGTTACTGCTACACATGGAGTGAAATAGATAGTAAATGAGGCTCCTCTGAAGTTTCAACATGTGCTTATAACTTTCTGCAGCATTATGACGAGAAGGGGACTAAAACAGCTAATTTATGTTCTGATGGATGCACAGGCCAGAACAAAAATTCTATAGTTGTCTCGATGCTACTTTATTTTGTCATAAATAGCAAAAACGTTGACCAAGTCAGTCTAAAATTTTTTGAACATCTTCATGGGCAAAGCGAAGGAGACTCCTGTCATAGAACAATTTCTACCGCAATGTCTCATTCAGGAAACTTGTTTGTTCCATCACAACTACTGCCTATTTTCAAACTTGCGAGAAGGAAACAACCATACATTGTAAATAAGATGGAACATACTGACTTCTTAGATTTTAAAGATTTGTCAAAACAATTACGAGTTTTATGTATCCGTGAAGACGATAACAAAAACAAAGTGAACTGGACAGAAATCCCGGTGTTTAAATTTCAAAAGAAAGAGGCTATAAAATTTTCTACAAGTTATCCCATTGTGATGAAACCTACAGAAGCATTACCCTAAAAAGAAACCAGGACAATATTTTCAATTTGTCTGTTGGGAAGCTCTATAAGGCAAGACCTAAAGTAATAGCCCTTAAATACGACAACTTGGTTTCACTGTGCTCTGGAAAAGACCCGGTGGTAAAATCTCTTTACATCTCTTTACCACGTTGCCTTCTACAGTTCGCTTCTCCATGAGTAAAATGCCGATTGTTTATTGTATAAACATTTTGCTTAAGCTTAGTTTCCTTGTTAACATTTTTTCAAAGTTTATGATAATTTTTTGTATCAACAATATTTTTTTTAATGTATAAACATTTTGCTTGAAGTTTAGTTTTCTTATTTTAACGTTTTTATAAAGTTTATGTTAATTTTTTTGTGCCAAAAATATATTTTTGCATTTAAATAACGGGGCGTATCTTTTTTAGCAATCTATAAATCCAAATATTAACAGTACACAAAAGGGCGTATCTCATATTTGTTTAAACTTTTTCTTTTTTTTTTGCAATGTCGAAGATATTTATTTAAAACATAAATTTAGTGTGAATTAGTGAATATGTATTCTTTTGTGACTGAAAAATACAAAGTACAGCCATAAAAACCTTATAGTATTCTTGTGACAGACGTTTTAATTGTATCAAAAACTTAAAATCGCTATCCTGCAAAACTATTAATTTTGAATTCAAAAAAGTTTTGTCTGTTTCCTTCCGCTAAACACATCTCCAGACGCGTTTAGCCGTTATTACGGCTCATCAGTGAGGCTCAGTTTGGCAGAAGGAAACAGGACTGAGATACGTCCTTTCGTATGCAAGGCAACGACATATTCTATAGAATTCTTAGGAGAGATGACATCTAGATACACTAGAAAATATCGTGTTGCCAGTAAAAATTGTTGTTTTTACTTGCAGTTCTAAAAATCGACGTGTTTACTTTCAAGGAATTTAAGGTAAATTGTGGCAATTTCACTGGTTTCAAAAACTGTTTTTTTTTAAGTTTCTGTGCATACTATTCGTCAATGTCTTCCTGAACAGCTCGCCCTTCCAAAATTAGATTAGACTTATTATTATTTTTTAAATAATTGCAAGGTTCCGGAAGTCTCCACTGCATTCAAGCCATTTATAGGTATTTTATACATGATTAACCTTGAGACCTGAACCCTTAAATATAATACTTAAATAATTTCCCTAACCCCGTATTTAGTAAATTAACAATGAGTCTATATTAGAACAATATATTACATTCCTTCTTTCCTTCTCTTGTTAAAAGGCATTTGTCTTTTCTCTGGGTATTTTCTGCTATTTATATTTTCGTTTCGTAATAAATAGGTAGAAATATATTTCTGGAGCAAAAGGAGAAAGCCCTTTGTCTACGCCAGATTTGAGCGACAACAATTTTTGACACTAAATTTATAGTAGAAATGAATCTTTATGTTTATAGTTCGGGATGACATTTACGAAGTAGGATAAAAAGGACTTAACTGATTTTTTGGTGACAAGTAATGTGTTCTTCATTCGACCTGTTTTAAACTTCTTTGTTTGATTTAATGTGTTTCTGTTATTTTAGTGTCGCATTACTCTAGACCACATGGCTAGATTATGTGGTCCTGAAAGGTTAATGTTTGAATATGAATTTTGAAGGAGTTTTAGATTAGTGTTACACGAGACGAGAAAACTCGCACTTTTTAAAAAACTCTCGTCTCATCTCGTGGGAGTCTCGCGATTTTTCGTTCTCGCAATATGAAGTCTACAAAATTTAGGTATAAACGCGTTTGGATATACCGTGCGAGCAAAAATTATTTAGATCAAAGAGGGCTTGGATTAGAAAACGTAGAGCTTGGTTTAGATCACAATGATATAGGGACGATATATCTAACCAAATCTAGGTTAAAATTTTGTCAAATTCATATTATGACATGATCTGCCAAACTAGTAAGTAATAAAATAAGTGGACAAATACAAATTTATTTTTGTTGTTTACAAAATTAACAAAGTAAGAATATACAGAAAGAAAAAGAAAAATAATTACATAAATTGCTGACATTAGCCACTGCCATGCTCCAAGCATAAATTCACACGTCTCTTCATATTTTCGAAAGTGTTGACCAGCATCTCTGGAGAAATGTTACCACATTCTTGAATAATCCTTTCTTGTAATTGTTCTAAATTTGCAACTGGTGTTTTAAAAATAGTGTTCTTTAAATGAGAAAAAACGAAGTAATCCATAACCGTGGTGATCTAGGTGGGAATTCAATGTCTGATCGAAAACTGATCAGTCTGTCGTCGAAAAAATTGCGTAAGTAGTTAATAGTTTCGGCGGCTGTATGGGCGGTTGCACCGTCCTGTTGAAAATATCCAAAACGTAGTTCGTCCTCAAGTAATTGCTCCCCAAATGGATTCAAAATATTGTCTCTATACCGCTGTGCTGTAACTGTGTCATGGAAAAAAATAGTACCAACAATTCTTCTTCGGGAAACAGCTAACCAGACACCAATTTTTTGAGGGTGCAATGTGGACTCTACAAAAAAATGGGGATTTTCACTACTCCACATGCGTGTATTCTAAGAATTCACATAATCGGAGAGGTAGAACCAGGCTTCACCATTGAGAGTAATTCCTGCGTCTTTCAAAATCTGCGGCTTTTATTTCTTGGAATACTTATAAGGAAATACATTTAGCTGCTTCTTAAGAATAGTTCTGCATGTTCCATAAGATGTTCCCACTTCTTGGGACAGGCATCTTATACAATTTGTTGGCGTATTTTGAATTATTTCACGAACGTTTGCAACAAGTTGTTCTGTTCTTACAGAAGGTCCTGACTTGACCCCATGCCCGATGATCCTACCGTAAACATTTCGATAATATGTCACAATATTTAATAATAATAATATGTTAACTAACATTGCTCAAAATGTTCAGATCAATAACGATATATACCGGGTGTCCACGGAAGGTGGTTCTGTAACTTTTTTGTTTTTCAAGATAATGGAATATAATTTAGGGAATTTGCATGTATACGACATAAAACTGCATTTTTTGACAGGTGACTCAACATTATGGAACTTTTGGTTTAACCGGAAGTGACATAAATTTTCTATTTCTAAATGGGACACCTGGTATATTTTTCCTTTTTTTGACTCCATATGACATTCTAAATATAACGATGTGTTACTTGTCGCTTTTCGTCACAAAGAAAATTTTTTTTCCAAATTTATTGTTTTATCTAGAGGGCTATGAATACCTTAAAATCACTTATTTCAGTTCTTTCTGGGAAAAATAAAATTTTACTATTTTTGGTCCAATGGCATGTGCTTTGTAAAATTTAATCTTTAAAGTTGTATAACTCATTTTTTTCAACTGCCATATGGTGGCTTGTCGGGTTAAGAAAAAAGAGGATTTTATTACGATTATTAGGTTTTAGAAAAGCTGCCATTAAAAAACTTTAAAAAAAGTTAACTTGGAACTTTCCTGAAATGAAGCATCTTTTGAGAATAAATTTAGATTTAAATACATCAAGTAGCCTGTCACCAGCAAAACTGATAAAACAAAAATTGAAAATGAATTCTTTCTACATTCTACAAACACTAATAATATTTATCAACTTTTTCACTTGTTGTAAAATTATTATTTTTCATGTTTTTTAAACAACTACCTAATTAACTTTGGCAGACGCTGTCGGCATGTCAATTTTCTTCAAGGCATGATTTTGTTTTATCAGTTTTGCTAGTGACAGGCTACATGCATTTAAATCTAAATTTATTCTCAAAAGATGCTTCATTTTAGGAAAGTTCTAAGTTTTTTAATGGCAGCTTTTCTAAAACCTAATAGTGTGTGGTATCAAAATAATCGTAACAAAATCCTATTTTTTCTATTTTTAAATTTTTTTTTAATTTTATGTGAGTGGAAAAATACTTTTTTCTGCACGGTGAGGAAAAGTGTATCTTTTTAAACTAACATGCTTTCGGATATAGCTATTTATACAATAAGTTGCGAAATTAGTGTCTTTTAGGCACGCGACGTGAAAATTGTCCAACGAGGCAAAACCGAGTTGGACAACACGTCTAGTGGCTAAAAGATATCGTTTCGTAACGAATTATATACAATATTTTTTGTGAAAGCGGAGAATTTGGTAATTTAAGCTTTTATTAGTATTTTTAAACATTTTGAAAAGTAGGCAGGCAATCTGTTTCTAAGGCATTGTTTATGCATTATTTAATGTCAACTGTGTTGTCAAGTTCGAACGTCGCGTTTTGCCTTTTTTCCCGAAAAGTTTTTAGAAAAAATTACTTCAAATGAGTGATATTGACGAGTCTTTGGATATTGAACAAGCTGCTGAAGCTGCGCTATCCACGTTAGTACCCGAAAAATCGAAACATTTATACGAAAAAACCTACGACAACTTTGAAACCTGGGCCAAAGAAAAATATATTGAGAACTTTACAGAAAAGGTATTACTAGCCTATTTCCTCAAGCTATCCACCACCTTAAGGCCGTCAACTTTGTGGAGCAAATATTCGATGCTCCGCACCATGATTTATCTGAACAAAAACATAGCTATTTGCAAATTTACAAACCTTATTGCATTTTTAAAAAGGAAAGCTACCGGATATCAGCCAAAGAAATCAAAAATATTTACAAAGCTAGAAATAGAACGCTTTATAAAACAAGCTGATGATAAAGAATTCCTGTTAGCCAAAGTTGTTTTAATCGTTGGAGTATTTGGAGCATGTAGGAGGGAAGAAATCACATTTTTGAAATTAGATGCTATTAAAGATTGTCAGTCGTTTATCAGTGTCAAAATTTCGAACACAAAAACTCATGTTCCAAGAATGTTTACGATTTAACATAATATACAGTGTCACCAATAAAGTCCGCATCATATGGGATTTTTTTTTATTAATAACTTTATTCGAAATTTGACTTTGGCATCAAGTTCTGCTTAGATCGAGATGAAAATTAAGCAAAAAAATAGTAGTCACGTGATTCGCATTATCTGTCAAATTTTAATTTTTTCCAAAAAACAATTCAAAAGTGGGGTTATTTCTGAAAATATCGAAAAAAGTTATTGGAAAAAGTTTTTTAAAATGCCTTTTCTAGCCCACATGCAAAATTTCAGCTGCATAAGATAATTTTGATTTTTTACCCATATTTTGTAAATTGCACCACTTTTGCAAAATAAAACTTATCGCAACCCACATAAAACTTCTTAATTTTGACAATGCTTTATTTCAGATACATTTTCTTTAAAGTAGCGCCATATTACATGTGTGTTTTTCTACAAAATCAAAATTGGGCTATTAAAATTTGGTCGCATGTGATGCAAAGTTTATTTGTTTTTGACCCTGTATAAGGTAACTTCATAAAATAGGTATTTTTAAAAACGTAGTTTGTGTCTGAAAGTAATGCACCTTAATATTAAGAAAAAAAGAACACAGTGTCATCAGTAAAGTGTTCATTAAGTGGAAAATAAATTTAAGTATAACTTAGCGTAAAGTTTATCTATTTTCAACGATTTAATTTAAAACTTCTTTATTTTATTTTTATTCTTTTACTTTCAGACACAGACTAAGTTTTCAAAAATACGTATTTTATGAAGTTACCTTATACAGGGTCAAAAACAAATGAACTTTGCATCACATGCGACCAAATTTTAATAGCCCAATTTTGATTTTGTAGAAAAACACACCTTTAATATGGCGCTACTTTAAAGAAAATGTATCTGAAATAAAGCATTGTCAAAACTAAGAAGTTTTATGTAGGTTGCGTTGAGTCTTATTTTGCAAAAGTGGTGCAATTTACAAAATATAGGTAAAAAATCAAAATTATCTTATCCAGCTGAAATTTTGCATATGGACTAGAAACTGCATTTAAAAAAACTTTTTCTAATAACTTTTTTCGATATTTTCAGAAATAACCCCACTTTTGAATTATTTTTTGGAAAAAATTAAAATTTGACAGATAATGCGAATCACGTGACTACTATTTTTTTGCTTAATTTTCATCTCGATCGAAGCAGAACTTGATGCCAAAGTCAAATTTCGAATAAAGCTATTAATAAAAAAAAATCCCATATGATGCGGACTTTACTGGTGACATTGTATAATAAATAGATATTTTCGTTGATTTTAATGTTTCGTTTTTACTTTTAGGCACTAGTGCCTAAAACTGTCACATTTAGACACAAGTGCCTAAAGAGTGTCATTTCGAAATTCTAATCAATATCGAAATATGTCTATTTCGACACGCTTTCACAAAAAAATATTATCCATTTCCTATGCCGTTATGAAGACTAATTAAATACCGATAAGCTTGCTCGCTTTTCTATGTGCAAAGTTCGCAAATGCCTGTTAGAACTAATATAGATTAATCAACTAGCTAAAGCATTAATATGTTTGTCGTCAGAAAAAAGGTACCCATTTACAAAAACCATGAAATTCACTGAGTACAATAATGGGTCCTCAGATGATCCAAAAATTAAACTACCGAAACAACCTGACAAATTACATTACAAATTACAGCTGATTACTCGTCGACGTTGAAAAGGCCTTTTATCAAGTAGCGGGACGATAAGCGCGTTGTTCTTTTGCCTTTAAAGCGTGCAATCAAGCTATGAGTGTTCAGGCCCGGACTTAACATATCAACTTTTTCACTACTTGTGAAACTATTATTTTCCATTTTTTTTAAACAACAAACTAATTTACTTTAGCAGAAGCTGTCGGCATGTCAATTTTCTTCAAGGCATGATTTTCTTTTATCAGTTTTGCTGGTCACAGGCTACTTGATACATTTAAATCTAAATTTATTCTCAAAAGATGCTTCATGTTAGAAATGTTCCAAGTTGACTTTCTAAAGTTTTTTAATGGCAGCTTTTCTAAAACCTAATAGTGTATGGTATCAAAATAATCGTAATAAAATCCTCTTTTTTCTTAACCCGACGAACCACCATGTTGCCGTTTAAAAAAAATAGTTATACAACTTTAAAGATTAAATTTTACACAGCATATAGCATTGGATCAAAAATAGTAAAATTTTATTTTTCCCAAAATTAAAGAACTGAAATAAGTGAATAATTAAAGAACTGAAATAAGTGAATAATAATAGTATTCATAGCCCTTTGGATAAAACAATAAATTTGGAAAAAAAAAATTTTCTTGATGATAAAAAGTGACAAGTGGCACATCGTTGTATTTAGAATGCCATATGGAGTCAAAAAAAGGAAAAATATACGAGGCGTCCCGTTTAAAAATCGAAAGTTTATGTCACTTCCGGTCAAGCCGGAAGTTCCATAATGTTGAGTCACCTGTCAAAAAATACAGTTCTATGTCGTATACAAATCCCTCAAATTATATTCCATTATCTTGAAAAACAAAAAAGTTAGAGGGGCGCACCACCTTCCGTGGACACCCGGTATATGGGTTACCACAAAAAGAAATCCCTTAATCCCTAAAATAATTCGTTTAGACATACACGAGGTCGTTTCTTTGACAACATATTTTTGCGCCTATTCGATATTTTTTTCCGGTAATAAAATACCGTATAACAATTAAAATGTGTATAGCTAATTTTTCCAATTTCTTGAACAATTCACACAATGGGCATTACGGAACAGCACAAAACATTTATGGTTGAAGCGTATTTTCGAAACGGGGTTAGAGTAAATGGTTAGTGGCAATACAATCTGGGTTTGTGCATGGACGATTTTCACGAACATTTTCCAAACGTTGCTTTTATTGCTGTTGATTTTTATCATTGCCTGAAAAGAACTGTGGCTGTGTTTAGGGAAGCAGGTTCTATGCAACGTAAAAAGGAGCAGTTAGACCATCTGTAAGAACAGAAGAACTTGTTGCAAACGTTCCTGAAATAATGCAAAATACGCCAACAAATTGTATAAGACGCCTGTCCCAAGAAGTGGGAAGATCTTATGGAACATGCAAGACTATTCTTAAGAAGCTAATAATTATTAATTAAGTCAAATTTGGTTAGATATATCGTCCCCATGTCATTGTGATCTAAACTAAACTAAGCCTCTACGTTTTTTAATCCAAGCCCTCATTGATGCAAATAATTTTTGCTCGCACGTTATAAGTATGCTGTTTAGGATGGGGTGATTAACCCTTAAAATAATGTAATTTTAGAACCAGCAGCAGAAAAAAATCCTAATCCTGATCTGGAGTTTACAAAATCGTTACCTGCGGCATTAAAAAAAAATTCCTTGAGATACCCAGTTTGACTATAAACGTACAACCGATTTTCCCGTAAGGCAGATAGAAAGAGGAATAGGATAATAACTCTTATTTAGAACAGTGCAGGTAAAAGTCCGTTTTCGGTGCATGTTACTAGAACTGTTTATAATTTATTTATGTGGGTAAGCGTGGGAACACGACTGACCAGTGGCAGTATGCTGAATTTAATTTGCGTTTATTTCGCTTTAAAGTCATTTCAGGGAATTGAACACAGTTGATGGATGAAGGGATAAGCGAATCTAAGGCCGAGCGCGCACTAGGCGGCCATGGCCGCTCGATGGCTACAATGTATTAACACTTGATATACTAAATATCACGAATAGTCTCGTTTTAAAACAGATGATAGCGGTCATTTGTCATCGATCAGCTGATATTGGGACATAATAATATCCCTAGATTTGTAGCGGACCGTAATGAGCCCAAACACCGCGTTATGAATTGCGTTTTTGTTACATTTAATTGTAAGTACCTACAATTATTATTCACTTGACCAAAAATTTAGATACAGGTTAAAAAATTTTAATTCTTTTTCATTAGGGATCATAATTATTGTGTGCCTTGCTCGTTAGTTGATTTCATCGATAAGTAATAGGTTTTATTTCATCTGAACGCCGTTTTTGTCGAAAAGTTAGTTTGTAAAATTTTTGTTCTTAAAATGTTTGTTCGTTAAGGTTAGGTATCTAATGTATAATTTTTGCATTTTACATTATCTAGATATCCTTTTCTGTTTCAAGAAATATAAGTAGAAATTAAGTATTTCCCTGACTTAGGTAGGTAGGGGAGAGTTGGACAAAACCGGGTAGGTTGAAAAACCGGGTATCGCCTAGTTCTACTAAATGCCAACACAGCATTCCATATTATTAACCTTTAAAAAGCCGCTATTTGATTTTGAAAGAATTATTTTTATTATTGTTATTAGTAAATATTATTATTGTTTGGCAATAGTAAGGTAATAGTAAGTAACATTATGTTACTATAGTAGTTAAAATAGCTAACCATATTAGTATGTAATAGGATAGCGAACAAATATATAATTCTATTTTCTGTGTCTACGTATACCTTACATAAGATCATTATTCAATTCAATTCAATTCAATTCAAGTAAAATTTTTTAAACATATAATTACAAAAGGGTTATTGCTAATTAAGGTAGCTGTTTGTATAAAAGGTACCTAGCTGAACAAACAGCTGTATGTACCTACTAGTTAACAATATTTTATAAGTTAGTCTAAGGAAATTACAATTTAAGCTATTATTGACAATTTATTAATACTTGCACACACATCAACACATACATACATACACACACACATCCATACTATAGTAATAGAGAAAAAGAATCATAGGATAACCATAAATTTGCTATTATTTTTGTAAATAAATTTTTTACTTTTTTTGATAAATTGTTTTTGATTTTTGATTTTTCTGATATCAGCTGGCAGTATATTATAGAACTTAGGCCCGAGGTATGTCAAGAATCTCTGATTTAAGGTTTTATTACTTTTTGGTATTTTTAGATTACATTGAGCCTTATTTCTAGTTTCATGAGGGTGATCCACATATTTGGGTGTCCTCCGCCCATGTGTGTAAGAACATACTGACAACACATATAGTGATCTCACACTAAATATGTCCTCATCGTACAGCATAGCAGTGGGAAAGCGTTTTTCCTTTTTTTTGATAATTTTAATTATAAAATTTTGAACAACACTTAGTTGTTTTAAGGCATTATTATAAAGTCCACCCCAAACTACTATGCCATACCTCAACAAAGATTCAACCAGAGATCTATATATCATAACAACCAGTCCCCTCGGCAACATCTCACGGAGTATGTAGAACTTGTGTATAAGTTTTCTTAAGTTGTTTTTCAGTTTAAAAGTGTGTTCGTCCCATTTTAGGTGTTTGTCTATAACAATTCCCAAATATTTAGTACTTGTAACTTCTTTAATATCGTCTAGAAAGCAGTCTACATGTATACCAGAGAACGTTATCTGGTTAGTTGATGTTGCCGAGAAGGCTATGTAGTTAGTCTTACTCAGATTCAATGTTAGTTTATAGAAATCCAGCCATTGTTTCACAGCACAAGTGAAATTATTATTTGATATTACTATTATTATTGTTTGTATGACAATAAAATAAAGTTTTTAACATAAAGTTAGCCTACATACAAGTTTAGAAATGGAACTGTATCAATAAATTGCATTTTAACAAACAAATTCCATAAAAACCACTTTTGGGTCTACGTACCTTACGTAAGTCAAAAACTGTTAAATTAGGGTTTCCATTGACAGAAAAATTAAATCCCTAGCTATATTGAAGCTTTTAACTTTGTTAGCCCATATACAAGTTTGGAAATAATGTAATTGTATCATAACCAACAAATTCCATAAAAAGCACTTTTGGGTCTACGTACCTTACGTAAGTCAAAAACTCTTAAAGTAGGGTTTCCACCAGAAAAATTAAATCCCTGGCTATATTGAAACTTTTAACTTTATGCTAGCCCACATACAAGTTTAGAAATGTAACCGTACCATAGCCAACAAATTCTATAAAATCCATATTTGGGTCTACGTACCTTACGTAAGTCATATATGGGGATTTTCTTGACAGTGAATGTAATAACTTGAATTTAATTAGTTTATGTTGAACTGTAGGTATTTTACCTATATAATCTGAACAAATAAAACAAAAAAAAATCTGTTCTAAATATGAGTGACAGAATCCTATTTTAAGTTGTGTTTCAGTTAGTTTAGTATTTTTAAGGTTTGGATATTTATAATATTATAAACTTCTTTCACACTTTATCTTTAAACCATATAGAAATTCATGCTTATTATTACCTACCTTAAATTATAATATTTATAAAACAAAACTTTCAAAAGAAATTATTATTTGCCAATATAAAAGCGGTAGAACCGATGAGGCTATTGCATAAATTGTTTAGAAGGTATCACATGTATAATTTTTAAGTCCGGTCCTGTAATTCATGCCAACTTATAAAAAATAATAGACCAAAATTGACAGAGTGTCACGTGACTTTGCCCCCATCTTGCGAGAGTATTCAAGATTTTTACTATACGAGCAAAACGCTAAACGACAGCAACCAGTTGGCCGCGCGACGGCCAGCGTGATTGTGACTCACTCAACAATAACTCACAGAACATACAGAGGATAAAAAAGTTGCATTTTGCCAAAAAAAAAAGGTCATTAAGGCTCCTTTTATACTGGGATTCTGAATCTCGGATTCCGGAATCTCGGCTTCACATTTAACGTAGCGCTTAAGCAAAGCGTTTAGACGGACGTCTTCTCGGAAACAGAATCGCGATTCTAAATTTCGGAATCGCACTAATATCAGCCACCAGACTACGGGATTCGAATCGGCGACAGGTCTAGCATTGGTTTATATGTAAGCACTTTCACTGCGATTCTCGTTTAGTAGCCTCTTGCCAGCTCCGTATTAAGGGTCGTTTCTGTTAGGTTTACGAATAAAGAATTCATTATGAATGTTTTAAAAACTCCTTTCGACACTGAAAAGTTCATATCGTCAATACAGGCACGTCCAAGCTTATGGGATACTTCGGCAGAAGAGTATTCGCATAAAACAATAAAACAGGCACACTGGGTGAAAGCGGCTAAAGAAATCTTGTCTTTTAATATATTGTGTAGCTCGTCAAAAGACCGAATTGACATTCTGAAACAGTTAAAAAATATCTCAATGTGTTCTCTTAAATTTTTATACAGTAAAACTTATCCTCTTACTGTATTACGTTCGTTGATTATTGGATGAACCCCCATTAAACGTTTCCTAAGTTTTTTTCTCTTTTTTTACACACGATCAGATAATAATAATATAGCAACAGCCTTGGTGTGCTTGGTCTGAGGCAACAGCGCTTCTTCTACTGCATTCATTTTAACACTGAACAGAAGCGTTCGGTCCTGGAATTAATCGCCTCTCCACAAAATTGCCGAAACCGCGCAAGATTAGAAAAGTATGCATTCCGAATCTCGTTAGAGTTCACGTGAGATTCTGAATCCCAGATACTGAATCTCGCTTTCAGAATCACAGTATAAAAGGAGCCTACAAACTACTAGCTTCACTGGTAAATCACTACAGTGCAAATTTGATCCTTTAGTTCCGAGCAGAATAAAAGTTAACATAGGTTGAAAAAATTTTCATTAAATGTCTCTACTTAAGAAAAATGCACTGTTTATGTTTCATTAATTACTAAAAGATGGCACCACTATATTTTCTAATTCTCCACCTACTTTGCAAAATATGTTATATGCTTAAATTTAATTAGGTAGTGCCACATTATATGCAGGCAATATATTGCCAATGGTATGCCACCAGGCATTGTAAAGTGAGGCCACTATGCAGCTAGTTATCGGGATAGTGAGCATGCGCAATACGTAATATAAACAACAAATGTCAATCAGCTGTTGCTTCGATGCGAACAAAACCGTCACTTATTATTTTCTTCTATTTCTTTCTATATTCTCGAAGTTATTTTATGTCATGCTTTTTGAATTATCCGCCATAAAACGGGCTTTTCAAATAGATTAGGCGCTTTCCTCACTTGTCACCATGGTCCCCCGACCTTAAAAAAAAGAGGTCGTTTATCAAAGCAGGCCGGCAAATCGAATTGACCTAAAAAACAGAATTAGACAAGATTATAATCAAATGTCACCAATTTATGCGAAAATTCTGTTAGACGTTTTAAAAGTCAAGTAATTAAATGCATAAAAACTAATGGTGGTTCTGCAGAAGCGCAATAGTTTTTTTGATAATTCTTATTGTCTTTATAATAAATATTTTTGATCCTATAAATAAAATTGTTTTCCTTGGCATCCATTTTTTAAATTTTACCACATATTGTATAATCATTTTTTTGTAATAAGATTCTTTTTTGTCGGAAAAGAAGATTTTTTATGAATATTTTTTTTCCAGACATGACTTTGAGGTATCTAATTTTTTTTCGCACGGTGTATAATAATATTTAAATTTCTCAACGGCAAAATTATTAGGCAAGCCAAACTTTCTTCAAGAAATACAATTTTTCGAAAAAATTAAAAGTTTTGGGCTGACAATGTATCTAATCATCCTTGCTTAATAGGGCCTACATTATACATTTGTTAAATAATATGCTATTATTATTTTTCATGTTGTTTTGGAAGGCATAACGAGAATACATTATTTCATTATTTAAGTTGAAACTTCAGTTGGTAGTTTTCAAACTTTAAAATGAGTCAATATTTAATAAGCATTTTGAATCGTATTACTGAGGCGTCTTTTATGAAACGATTAGATACATTATACTTTTAATTTATGTACATTATGTTATAGAATAACCAAATTATAGGTACACAGCACAGACAATGTAATATAAGGAGACAAAACATTCCATTAATCCAAAAACCATTTGTTTACAATTAGACATACTTCCAAAAGTTTTAGATAAGCTAGAAACAGATGGCTTAAAAAATTGGCAACACTGTAAGCTGTAAAATTTATCTGTTATCCTTACAGTACCTGTGGTTCTTTTAGAGTCAAAAACAATCCATATATTTTGCAACATTTACTTAACATACAGAATTATCTACACCATATCCGTTAAGCTAAAAAACCTGAATAACCTCACTTACCGCCGAGAGATATTTTTTGTATTGTTCCGTAAGTCTCTTTAATAAGCTCACTTTTTTTCCAAACAAATTAATTATCGTTTAAAAAGAAATTAAATAGTGAATTATTGCTCTCAGTTTTAACTTGAGGCTCTTTAGATGAGATTTTGGGCTTTAGTATTGAAAATACTACTGGGTGCATATATACGGGTCTATTTCATGAAAAATGAACGCGACATGCGACATGCACATAAACAACACGGTGGTGAAGTCTAAACAAACATCCGAGCAGCACAGGATCGATGACATCATCTGCTGAGTATTAATACTGTTTTGTTTTGGATTTCGGCATTTATTATTATATTTGTTGATATTAAGATAATATGGCCGGGAGAAAGAACAGTTAGTAGATACTAGTTCGATGAACACTATAATGACACGTGTGCAACGTTAAACCACGAGGCGTCAGCCGAGTGGTTTAATTGCACAAGTTTCATTAACAAAGTTCATATCGAACGTGTATCATTTAAAAGTTAATTGACGACAGTGCAAATAGATTTTATTCGTCTAAATTTCATCGATATCAGATAACGTTTTCGTAATTTTTAAAATTTTCAGGTGTCCATATTAGTCGATATCGTGTTAACCGCATTTTTGATTGTTTTAATTTCGATAAAATTGGAAAAAAATAAACAGTGAATGTCGCTGAAACAAAGCGAAATAGCGCGGCGGTCTTGGCGTATTACACAGAAAGTCGGGGGAGAATGGATATACTATATACCAATCCAAAACATTTCATAGCCGACTTAAGATTTAGACATTTCATGAACAAAGAGTACAAGGACCAGCAGGTAAATGGCTGTGTATAGCTAAAGAAATAATTTTGTCGCTATTTTTGAAAATGTGGTTTTGAGCTCTCTTCAATCTGTACTAATATACAGATTATCCTATATTTTTTGTTTTAACAAAACAGTCAAATTTACACGTTTCTAAGTATAATTTACACATTTCTAAGTATAATAATTTAATTATTATTTCAAACTAAATCGGAGCATCCATGCCGTCATAATAACGCGTGATAGCGGCACGTTACATACTCACAGATAGGAGTAATCTGTGCTGTGGCATAATGGTTTCCTTCTCGCCACTGTATGTGGTAGGTATTTTCAATACGCCTATGATACTTGCGTAAGATGCAAGATCTGTGAATTTTTTTTAACAATTATATTCCTTCACATTAGGATTGTATATAGGGTGTCAATTTGAAAACTTCCCACCTTTAATATCTTTCTTGCAGTTAATAGTATGAAAAATCGGAAAGACACGTCAATTTTATTAGTAAGGGGCACACTTTAAATAAATATTTTTAGCCTTCTTCTTTCAACCCCCTAGGAGGGGTAGAAGTCACCCTTAGAATCTTAAATGGGAATGGGGGTCAAGTGGCACATCGTTTTAAAGGGCGTTCAATTCTCTTTTCAACGGTATACTACTTTGTTGCTTATTGTCCAGATGTTTCCGAATAATCGCGTTTCACGCGACACAATTAAACTTGCCTGCCTTGAGATTTTGGTTTTCAGGCAGGTTAGTGTTTACACAAAAATTACTGCATTGGGTCTCCTTGTAGTACAAATGATTGGAAGATTAGGTGGTTATTATTGTTAAATATTAAGTGTAAGAATAGCAGATCCCTCTGGTCTCTACTAAAATTCACCTTGTTCCATCATATACATTTTGTATCAATTTGTTTTATCAAATAAAAGTCGATTAATATTATTATTATTTCTTTTACTCACATTTTAAATTTTATTGCCGGACCTGTCTATCTTCCCATTCAATGAGCATTTTTCAGTGCGCATGACCGTGTATATATAGGCATTATTTACATGGGCCAGGCCATAAATTTGCCACTTTCCTGATTATTGTTAGCTAAAGGTAATGAGCCTAATGAATAAAAATGTAGCAATTGCTTTTTCTTATAAAATCGAAGTAATTTCTTAAAAGCCAATGAATAAAAACTAAAGTAATTGCTTTTGCGTCCAGCGATCGCTTAAAAGTGCAGGAGTTCCTTCTAGTAAATGCTTTTTCTTAAAAAATAGAAGCGATCGCTATCGTTTGCTTAAAATGTAATGAATAAATTAAGGAATTGCTTTATCTAGTGTAGCGATCGCTTTCAACTTTTTAAGGTAGGTCGAACCCTGCATCATTTGCTTGGTAGCAGTCAACTTTAGTTCTCCGCGGCATACACGTGCGTTGCTCTTAATTTGTGTCTTCATTTATGGCTGAATATATTATTATGAACGTCCGTAAAAGAAAAATTTACAGTGTACGTAAAAATTGCAGATTTATGATGATTTCAGAAAGTTATTTAGATTTGACTGCGAAAATGTTGAGTGATTGGCAAATTATTTTTTGACTGATACTGGTAAAAGGCGAGGGTGTGCACAGTCGCCTTTAAATAAGATTAAAGTCTTTCTGCGGAAATTATCGGATTCGGGCATTCAAAATTCTGTAGGTGAAGAACTCGGTGTTCACCAAACTACTGTCTGTAATCACATAATCACTACTATCACTTTCCTCATTTGTACTGTAATCTGCCATATCACAAGTAGGTTTCCTATTTTCTACAAAAACGTAACAGATTACTATTGTACTAAATAAATAGACCAACGTTGTTGTATTTACGTCAACTCTTTTGCAAATTGGGCACCAAACTGAACATGAAATCTATAATCTGAACAAGTGGATAAGCCACGTCTGAACTTGTGTTGAATAAGCATTGGCTACAGAGGTGTAAGAAAAACAGAAATTGCTTCAAAATTTTATTCATATCCAGATCTAGCAATCGCTTTTACTTATAGCATAAAAAGTAATTGCTTCAAGTATTTGCTTAATTTTTATTCATTAGGCTCAATATGTCTATGACAAACATTTTATGCCGAAATAAATTCGTTATACGCAAAGCGCGAGTGAAAATTACTTAACAATTGGCCATAAAAATCTTTCATTTTAGTAATATAAATAAATAATAATAATAATAAATAATAATAATAATAATAATAATAATAATAATAATAATAATAATAATAATAATAAAGCTAATGTCAAACTCGTACAAAACATGTAATTGTAAAACTCTCTAATGGTGTAGGTTTGGCATTATCTCACTAATGTACGTTACGGTCAATAAACGTAAGACCGGTAGCATCATGAATAAATTTGATGGCCCCAATACGGCTTAAAAGAATTTTAATATCAAGTTTTCGAATTGGGTAAGCCCTGAGGCGACCTAGTAAATGGTTTTGGAGATAATTGTTATGACAAGTTGTTATGCGTTTTATTAGGAGCTTATTCTTACTATAACAGTTAGTTTTGAATGGATTGTTAACACGGATTTTTTCTTAGGTTGATAAGTGGATTAGATAGCATTCCTTGGCTTTTACGAGTTTCTTTATTACGAGAATAACAAATTTCATTAAAAATTGTATTGTCATTTACACAAAATAATCATATTGGATTACGTTAAATTGATACTGATCGATTGTATAAAATATTTGAACCTTTTAAATCATGTTTAATATGAGGGATTTGACGCATGCGTAACACGCAACATTTCAATCAGTCGGGAGTAGGAATCCAATCCCGCAAATGGTGATTTTGCGGCATTGACATTGCGGGATTAAACGTGCGGGATTTGCGGTACTTGATGTGGATGCTATGTTAATAAAAAGTTGTTTTATGCAATTAAAAACAGAGTATATAGAGTAGCAGGCAAATATTTATTGCATATAGGTACAATACAATAGTACGACTAGTTTAACGTTACATGTTACATTGATTTTGGAAGTATTTTCGGAGAAGAGATGACATGTTTAATGTTTCATCTTTTAGATTTGATCTTATTTTATTGCACATGTATCCTGCGGCTGAAAACGCACGTTCAGCTTCGACACTTGTCGGCGGAATAGTTTTTACACAGTTATATGCAGCTTCCAAGTACGTTCCTCTATTCCCTCCGCATTCAAAAAGTGTCATCTCATGTTTTAGTAACTGGTCAAGTGATGCTCGGGCGGGCACAGGTACATTTGTGGCCCTCTGATTCGAATAGTTGGCGCATATCGATCGATGTGATAAACTTTCCAAAGGGTATACCATCTTTAGCTACCATTCGAAACACTGTTTCCTCCATCAAATGTTTTTTCTCAGATGAAAAAAAATCTGTAATTTTTATTTTCTTAGATAGCACAGAAGAACCACTAACATCTGAGCGCTTAGCAATAGAACTAAACGAACTACTCGAGCTGCTGGTACTAGCTTTCATTTCCTGTGTTATTTTAACAATATCAACACTACCGCTGCTGCTCTGGAATTTCAATATATGCTTTGTTTGTAGGTAAGTGAGTGTGATGACCTTTGGTGGAACGAGCAGAGATTTTGATAATGCTAGGGCATAACTACATTTAGCTGCTCGACCATCTTCAGACTTTAAAAAATAATTCCAAACTTAACTTGAACCTTTATTCTGTTTGTAAACTACACTGACACTCATTTTTGTGATTGCTGTTTAAATTCCACGTATTATTATGTTCAACCACTTGATAAATGTCACTAGATACTATAGTTAAATGTTGAATAACGCTCTTATACTTTCGCACGTACGCAAGAAATTTGTTCTATTTAAGGTATTTTCAATAGCCCAACCAGGGCGGGGAATCCCAGATGCGTCCACCAAAAATACCGCAGTTCATTGTTTGCTATTCCGCAAATCCCGCGGATTCCCGGGATCGATGGGCTCAATCCCGCAGGTTTGCGGGATTAAAGTTTGGGTGTAGGGTTGCCAGGTTTTAATATTAAAAAAGCGTGACGGAGAGATGAAATAAAAGCGCGCCGGAGGCGAAAAATTTTCGGGTGCCACGCCCAGTTTTTGCAGTAAACTCCCTAAAAATAACTACTATTTTGTGTCTTTTATAGGGCCATAATTATCGATATTTTTGAAATAACGATCTTGTTCAATCGATGTTTAAGATAAATTTTGGAAACAACTCTAATTTTTACTGCTAAATAACTATTTATTTAGTAAGCGTTTACATAATATGAAAAATTGTGTGTGCTTAAGACCACACGACAGAAGTGAAAACTTCAACAAGGTGAAATTAATAATATCGAATAAATATATTTCCTAAAATTGAACAACCCTTGAAAAAAATGCCAGAACATACCTGAGACGCAACAAGTGTCTATATTGTGATCTTAAACACACAAACAACGCACACTGTTTCCACGTCGATACTGAATGCGACTGATGCGGCATATAGGAGTCGAATTCGAGCGTAACACAGCCTAGCGTTACGCGTGACGGGTGTACGCGTGACGGCTGTTTAATTCAGTGCCCACAAAAAGTGCTAAACGCGCCTAAAGAAGTTTTCACTTCAAAAAATGCCAGAACATACCTGAGACGCAACAAGTGTCTATCTTGTGATCTTAAACACACAAACAACGCACACTGTTTCCACGTCGATACTAAATGCGACTGATGCAGTGATGCGGCATGCTCTTTCATATAACGTTCATTCGGGTCAGTTCGGATTTAATATAGGAATCGAATTCGAGCGTAACACAGCCGAGCGTTACGAGCGTAACACAGCCGAGCGTTTCGAGCGTAACACAGCCGAGCGTTACGCGTGACGGCTCAGTTTAATTCAGTGCCCACAAAAAGTGCTAAACGCGCCTAAAGAAGTTTTCACTTCAAAAAGCGTGTCACGCCCATAGTCAGGCGTGATGCGTGATAACCATTAAAAATTCGTGACAATCACGCCTAATGCGTGACGCCTGGCAACCCTATTTGGGTGCGGGATTGGATCCCCTGTCGGGAGTACCACCCCATAATAATAAAACTCTCCTGTGGCACGTCAACAGATGGCAGTCAGTCGTTGGTTTTAAACGTTAACTTATCGTCGGACGGTGCCGGTTCATTTTGTCTTGTGTGTGACATAAGCAAGTGGGTAATTGTAAAAACACTATAGGCGAGTTTTAAAGTACTGCTACTACTGCAGAAAACCTTCCGGATCTCGAAAAAAACTAAAAGTCTTCCTCCACAAAATTAATTATATTTCTTTCTTTCCCATATTTTCAACTCCACTTTAAGCATGGACTATTTCTTCAAATTAAATTTGCATGTTTATATGTTGCATTTCCTTTCCAGTGTTTTTAAAATACGTGCTAACTCATTTTATTTTAATAAAAGGATTTTAACAAAAAGTAATCTGTAAGGTAAAGTTTCTTTTTTTTACAACCCATACTATACTTGACAACAAAATAATAACGTTTATGTTTTTCATTAAGTTATTTTTCCGAAAATCGATAGGAAATATTGACATTTTTGACAACTTTTTTGAAAGAAAAAGTCAATATTTCCTTGCACTTCGTCGTTGCTATGCAACGGAAAATCACTTTAAGGAAATATTTATTTTTGTACTGTACGGAAATGTTATTTCTGTACAGTTGTTTGCAAACTAAAAAAATGATTGAGAATTACCGCTGTATTCATAAAAAAAAGTTTACAAGAAGGTTAGGCTAAATGTCACTGTCCCATAAGAATTTCATTGAAAGTTATCAACGCACGTAACCTCTTTGTACGCCTTTTTTATTAATACATCCGTAGTTGTCGAAATTTAAACACATTATCATTATAACGTACATTTTAAAATTAATTATTTGATATATTAACAGTTATTTGACAATTAGTACAAGTATTAAACATTGGAAGAACATTGAAACTTTAGAAAATTAGTTTGTTGAATATTTTTAACACTAATAATTTTATTTGTTTGACAAGAATTGGGTATTGGGGAAACATCAAATCTAGTAGGGTTATTTTGTTGATTATTATCTGCTGCGAAAATTTTATTTGCCACCTGTACTTTATTAGTAAGAGACTCTTCTATATATCCCTCAGCGACGTTTGATGATTTCAATCTGCCCAGCATCTTTAAGCTAGTTATATCTCCACCAGAGTCAACCAAGATCGTGACAGAAGACCGACGAAAACAGTGGCCGGTATATTCGGTCGGATTTGACAAATTAAAATATGCAGCTACTATTTTAGGCATTTTTCTAAATTGGTGTATTCCTACTACCTGTTTACATCCTTTTCCGTTTTGGCACTTAAAGAAAAATCGGATATTATTTATGTCTCCTGGTCTTAAAGCCACATACTTGCGGTAAATATTTAATTACATTTCATTTACTACAAATGATCTTGATGTATTCGTTTTAGAGTCTGGTATTTTTACTAAAAGCTCGAATTGTAGGTCTTCTATATCTTGTAAAGTTATTTTAACTAACTCGTCCATTCTACAAGCTCCGGAAATACCAAATATTACAGCAACCTAAAACAATAAATAAATATGTAAATAACCCGAATAAAAATTGAAGTTATGGGACTTACCTTAATCATTAAATATTCTTTATCTGAAGCTTCCTGTATAAATGTGTTGATTTGTTCTTTAGTTAAAATCTTGGATTTTTTTGGCCTATAGCCTTCACCCTTCCGTTTCAATAATGAACGAAGTTTTGGATATTTCGATATATCCACATTATATCTAATTGCAAGGGTTGCTTTCAACATTGAATAGTTCGACCATAAAGTTGAAGATTTCATCTTGGCACCAAGCTCCAAAAAATATGCCATAACAACATTTTCTGAGAAAGAACATGCATTTTTATTCTTCCGATATTCCATAAAACGATTGTATGAATAATTATATTTTTCTTTGGATTTTTTTGGCAATAAATCCAATGAGGCAGTAGTTACTGCTTCCGTAAGTTCTGGGGGAGTTCTGGAAATGAAACAGTCATCATCACTCATCATTTTAAACGACAAACTTTTCTTGCGTCAAGTTTGACAATTCAATATTACTTTATTTCCATAGTTACAGAACCAATACCTATTTCCTTGGTGGGAATAAAATAATTACAATAATGTTTATTTTAAAAATTATAACAAGTTGATTGTATCTAATAAGTTCCTATCGATTTTCGGAAAAATAGTATGTTTACCTCGTAGAAAAAGTACATTCCCGGACTCCCTATTGCCAGTCTCGGCTTGCGCCTCGACAGGCAATCTTTACGGTCGTCCGGGAATGTTCAGCTTTTCCTACTAGGTATACAATGTACTATTATTTCTAGCGTTCATCAAAACTGACGCCCTAATCAGACATTTTGTAGTGTACGATGCAGATTAGCAGCAGAATTGTGGCATTCGGTAATCTCACCAGAAAGTAGATTTTTTAATAATGGCCAACTGCAAAGCACGGAACGCTAAAATCTCATTAAAATTATTACGACGAAAAACGCAATTTTTGCCTTATTTTGACACATCGTAATAAAAACTAAGCTTGCTTGCTACAATTTGCCTATTTTGATAAAAACGAAACTATGTATAATGCGTTTTGGCATCAGTTTTGGCCAGTCGAGCTGGAATACATATCGCATATGGAGTAATTTATATTTTATAATTTGAAGAAGTAGTTCATGCTTAAAGTGGAGTTGAAAGTATAGGAAAGAAAGAGAAACTAAAAATCTTCCTCCACAAAGTTTGATAGAATAAAAAATTCTTTATGGGTCTATACATGTTTCAAACGTAGAAACGTTCATCATCAGGAGACAGAAAATTTATATAGTGCTGATGGTATTAGCAGAAGAGAAAATGGTATAAAACCTTAATGGAGCTTTATGGCATTGAAAAATTGAAATGTAAAAGTGACATATTATTATATAAAAAAGGGTTGAGGAGAGTTAAAACATGCTGAGCATGTGAAGAAAGTTAGTAAAAAAAGTCTAAGCAACCAAATAAAATAAGGAAGAAGAAAAAGGCCTTCTAAAGAGAAGGTGTCAAGGTTTTTTAAAATTTTTTATATAAATAACATCAGCACCATATAAATTTTCTGTCACCTGATGAACGTTTCTACGTTCGAAACATGTAGAAACCCCTAAAGAATTTCTATATTCTATTAAATTTTGTGGAGGAAGACTTTTGGTTTTTTCTTTCTTTCCTTTTCTTACATTTTATAGCCTTAAAAGACATATAAAAAAATTTAGAAATTTAAAGCCCAATAGTTAAGCAAATCGAATTGACGCTAAAAAAATGGCGTCGTGAATCCCTTTAAACTAAATGAACAGGGTAAGAAATACCTGCGTCCTGGGTGTGGACAGACAGTTTCTTTATTTTAACTTAAATAGTTATTCAGATTGATCTTTTAAGTGTGGAATTTTACTATTGAATAGTTAAAAGAAGGATATTCAACTATTATAGTGTTTCTTAGGTCAATTTAATGACATAAAACAGTATGAAACTCCTAACCATAGGCGTCCCAAACAAATAATTAAAATGCCTATACACACTTATAGTTTGTTTAACATTAGGTGTTTGTACATACTACACTTTATAAACTCACTGTATATATAATAATATTATATTAAAATAATAAATATAAGGTAACTCAAAGATTCTATACACAAAACTAAAACCAGAAAAATAAACCTGACACGGCACGACACTGCTCAGAAAATGCTTTAATTTTTTTACCAGAACTCCATTCTGGGACCATTCCGCGGCCCGTCCAGAAGTTCCAAATCACGTATGTATTATCTTCGTCTCTTCCACGCCATCGGCGGTCACTGGCCTATCTCTGTCTGACAGAATCGATCGTTGAACGGGCTGGAAACCGCTTCAGCTTATACCAGCCGCTTTAACTGGCGCTTATCACCCCTGACAACGTGCATAAATTGTGAACGGTTGCCAGTTCTACCAAATTTTCTGGTTTCTTAATATATTATGTATAAGTATACGAGAAACAAGGGTTTGTTAATTAGTTGTTTTTAAACACTGAAAACACTTTTTGTCTTGATTTCAGTTATATTGTTTCTTAAGGACTAAAGAATGTATTATTATAACAATGAATGGCTTGTTATTTTTTTCTGTCACACTCAAAATCCTCGGTTTAAAGTATATTTTCAAACTAGCTTTCAAAGAAAGTTACTGACTAACAATTGAATACTGATATAAATGAAACATTTTTAATAAAAAAACTTAAAGAATTGAAGAAGAAAGATCTGTCAACCCTGGTTGTGAGGTCGGTCTCTTTGAGACTGTTTACCGCCGTATGGAATGATTGGAATGTCCTCAAACTGAGTTTGGATAATTTATACCAATACCTATGATTTTACAAGAAAATGTATATAAATGATTTAAAAAATCCTCGATACCTTCTCTTTGTAAGGCATTTTTTCTTCCTCATTTAGTTTGGTTGTTTAGACTCCCTTTAATAACTTTCTTCACATGCTCAGCATGTTTCAACCTCCTCAATTTTTTATAAACGTCACTTCTACATTTTAATTTTGCAATGCCATGAAAGCTCCATTAAAATTTTATACCATTTTCTCTTCTGCTAATACCATCAGCACTATATAAAAAAACTTCTGTCTCCTGAAGATGAACGTTTCTACGTTCGAAACATGTAGAGACCCCTAAAAAATTTATTTCTATATTCTATTCAATTTTGTGGAGGAAGACTTTTAGTTTTTTCCTTCTTTCCTATATTACCAATATGTTCATTTAACCAAATGAATGAATATTAAAATAAATATGAACTGTTAGGTATTTAATGTTGAAGTAACTGAAACAGTAATATTGAATAGCATGTTATTATTACTTGGCGGTTGTATTAAAACAACTGTCAGAAAAGTTGGTTCATAAAAACTAATTTTTCCTAAATGCAAAAAAGTTAAAATTCATTTTGACTAATTTAAATTGACTATGAGATTTTTTGATTATCACTTTTAAGATTTTTAACAATGTATTCATCATATTATTATTCATATTTTCCAAATCAATTTAAAAATTCACAGATCTTGCATCTTACGCAAGTATCATAGGCGTATTGAAAATACCTACCACATACAGTGGCGAGAAGGAAACCATTATGTCACAGCACAGATTACTCCTATCTGTGAGTTTGTGAGTATGTAACGTGCCGCTATCACGCGTTATTATGACGGCATGGATGCTCCGATTTAGTTTGAAATAATAATTAAATTATTATACTTAAAAATGTGTAAATTTGACTGTTTTGTTAAAATAAAAAATATAGGATAATCTGTATATTAGTATATATTGAAGATAGCTCAAAACCACCTTTTCAAAAATAGCGACAAAATTATTTCTTTAGCTATACACATCCATTTATCTACTGGTCCTTGTACTCTTTGTTCATGAAATGTCTAAATCTTAAGTCGGCTATGAAATGTTTTGGATTGGTATATCCATTCTCCCCAGACTTTCTGTGTAATACGCCAAGACCGCCGCGCTATTTCGCTTTGTTTCAGCGACATTCACTGTTTATTTTTTTCCAATTTTTTCGAAATTGAAATAATCACTAATGCGGTACCATGATATCGACTAATATGGATACCTGAAAATTTTAAAAATTACGAAAACGTTACCTATCTGATATCAATGAAATTTAGACGAATAAAATCTATTTGCACTGTCGTAGATTAAATTTTGAATGATACACGTTCGATATGAACTTTGTTAATGAAACTTGTGCAATTAAACCACAAGGCGTCAGCCGTTGCACACGTTTCATTATAGTGTTCATCGAACTAGTATCATTAATAACTATAATTTAAGAACATAGAACAATAATAAAGATAATCTACTTTTTATTATGTCCAAATAAAGGTATATTCAAAATTCAAACACACAGTATAATATTTAAATATAGTAATAATATTTGGTTTAAATAAACATCCTGATAAAGCCGACGCCGCTTGTGTGCAGCTGTGGCTTTTGGGAGATACCGTAACATGAAAGTAGGTACTGGCCGATTCAATACTATAACTGTTCTCTCTCCCGGCCATATCTTAATATCAACAAATATAATAATAAATGCCGAAACCCAAAACAAAACAATATTAACACTTAGCAGATGATGTCATAGATCCTGTGCTGCTCGAATGTTTGTTTAGACTTCACCGCCGTGTTATTTACGTGCATGTCGCATGTCGCGTTCATTTTTCATGAAATAGACATATACGCACCCAGTAGTATTTTCAATACTAAAACGTATAGTAATCCGATAGGTACTAAACAGAAACTTTGATTGGTCAGTTTCATATCGTAACAAGGGTAAATATGAAATTATTTCCGTTCCGTTAACTGGAGAAGCCTATTTAATATTAATACATTTATAATTTCAAACTGGTGGAACGCATTAAAGCAAAAGCCAAGAAAAGGCTTACCAAGAAAGGAATAATACAGATTAAAACTTTAAAGGCAAGTTCTGAATATAAAAGTCACCTTAATCTTCAATAATAAATGGGCGTTTCGGCAAGGCGCGTAATACCGGTAGCACCGTGAATAATTTTTGACAGCCCAGTACGGCTTGAAAGGAATGTTAATAACAATCTGCTTAATTAAGAAAGCCTGTATGATATACAATTTGGGTTTTTTACAACCGATTATAGCGGATTTTTTACAGCAATAATCTTGGATGTGTGCCTTTCGCAATCAGATAATGACACATTGATAGAAAACCGTTTAGATATATTATGTGTTTTTTGAACTTATCCTTAAAAAAATAAGTGTTTCCTCTTCAAGTGCTGCCGAGAAGACCTACGGTTTAACTTTAATTTACTGCTAGGTCATTAGAAGCACGTTGCATGGCATACACTGAGAAAAAAATATCTAATACAACAGGCTTGCTAATATACAGGGTGTCCGGAAAATACGTGTACAACGTTTGACGACACCTACTCCTGACGTCAAAATAGGTCGATCTAAGCCAACTTAGTTATATCCAAAATTGTCTCGTTTAGCCGGTAGAGGGCGTCAAAAATTTGTAAAAATATTGGTTTTTCCTAAATTACGTGAAAACCTGTTAATCGATTTTAATGATTTTTAGTATGTGAATTAATACTATAAAATGACGTTTTCTAGTAGTATAGTCACCGGCTGTAGATAAGTGGAAGTGTTATAAAAGTGATATAATACGTCAACATTTCTCCTCATTTTTTATATGGACTGCGTTATGACAACCCAGATATTTTTGTAGAGTGACTGGATGTATTTGGAAGCTATTTAACCTCTTTAATATTTTTCGTTGAATGAGCTCTTTTGCCAGAAGAAAATATTTACAATTACCTGCATACATCAATTATTAACAATAAAAATAAAACAAAGTACCTACAACAATGTTGAAAGTATGTATTGTAAGAAACTAAGTAAAACAAAAACATTACTTAAGCAAATGTGTAAAATGACCGCCATCTTGCTGAATACACTTATTAACTGCTTAAAAAATGATATTGGACCCTATCTAATGTCTCGGGGTTATTAAAATGGTTGCCTGCATTTAAAATCCGCGCAATAAATCATCGCATGTGTTTACCGGAGTCTTGTAAACTTCTGTTTTAATAGCGCCCCAAAAAAAAGAAGTCACACATATTTAACTCAGGAGAACGTAGTGGCCATTTTACTGGTGCATCATTGCCCCTTCCAATCCATCGGTTGGGATATTGATGATGTAAGTATTGCGCCGAACGGCAAAGGAAAAATGGGGCGGTGCACCATTATGCATATATCACATTTCCCTCCGGAGTAAAAGGGGCAAATTGTCCAGAAAAATTGGTAATGTCTTGCAAAAATTTAAATAAATATTTCCATCTAACCTGTCTGGAATAACAATGGGACCAATAAGGTAGCGATCAATAATACCTGCCCAAATATTTAATTTAAATTGATGCTGATAATGTGCAACTTTAATGGCATGTGGATTTTCATCGGAATAAATATGTTCGTTGTGCAGATTGGTTACTCCAGATCTTGTAAAGCACGCCTCGTCAGTAAACATAATTGTTCTACAAAAATTTGGATTTCTTTTGTTTCTAATAATTTGACAAAATGTAAGCCGCATGTAAGCCGCAGTCGGTAAAATTTCTGGACTTTTTGCACGTGATAAGAATGTAACAACTGTTCTTTTAAAACCTCATTGACAATCGTTTTAGGAACATGTAACTAACGTTCTAAGCGACGGGTACTGGTACTTGGTTCTTCTTCAACTCTTTCCAGAATGATCTCTTCTGTTTTCACAGTTCGAGTTGTTCGCATACGACCCTTGCCTTCAAGGTTTTTCTTAAAGCTGCCGGTTTCCCGAAGATGACGCTCGATATTGGCAAATGTTTGGTGATTTGGTATTCGACGGTTAGGAAACCTCTCCATGTAAACCCTAATACTCTGACGCCCATTTCCTTGACAAAACCCGTATACCAGGAGCATGTCAACCTTCTCAGAGTTCGTATAATTTCCCATTTTTAATGGTAAAATGAACTTGTAATTCAAGAATGTTGATCGTATACTTGAGTAAATTTCATAGACTGGTGACAAATTGTTAATAATTGTCAAATTATTAAATGCCATAGCAACAAGGTCACTTAAAAAATTATTGTTACAGGTAATTTGATTTTAATATTATTACCAATAATACTAAATATTGTAAATATTTTCTTCTGGCAAAACAGCTCATTCAACGAAAAATATTAAAGAGGTAAAATAGCTTCCAAATACATCCAGTCACTCTACAAAAATATCTGGGTTGTCATAACGCCGTTCATATAAAAAATGAGGAGAAATGTTGACGTATTATATCCCTTTTATAACACTTCCACTTATTTACAGCCGGTGACTATACTACTAGAAAACGTCATTTTATAGTATTAGTCTACATACTAAAAATCATTAAAATCGATTAGCAGGTTTTCACGTAATTTAGGAAAAACCAATATTTTTACAAATTTTTGACGCCCTCTACTGGCTAAACGAGACAATTTTGGATACAACTAAGTCGGCTTAGATCGATCTATTTTAACGTCAGGAGTCTGTTGTTAAACGTTGTACACGTATTTTCCGGACACCCTGTATAGTTTTTATTGATAGCATATTTTTTATTAACATATATTTAATAAATTGCTAGTGTATCAAACCCAGGTTTGCTAGAACAGTGTTTTTCTTGGTAGTTATTAATTCCATTAGCAGCACCGTCTTGTTGAATAATAAACTACTTTTAATAAGTACAGCAATTTCGTTAAGAAATAAATTGTATCTTCTTAATGCGACGCATTTTGTTCCCAGTAAAGCGCTTTCTCTACAATTAAGAAAGAAGTACAGCGTCCCCAAAAACGAATTGTATCTGTTAGAACCTATAAGCTACTAGACGTTGCGTTGGGAGTTCGTAACGATCGGCAATTGCTTCGCGCCGCCGCAGTATTAGTTTTAACGTATTTGTTGCGTAGGTCACATCGTTGTTCGGAGTCTTCTAGCTGTCTTGTCTGAATTTAAATATGGATCGTACTAATACCTGTATCAATTAATTTATTTTTACTTTGTATTTAAGGTTTTTTTTACTTTGCATGTCAGATAAAGCAATAGAAGATTCTTATTTCGCACGACCCATCATTAGTATTGGACTTTATAATCTATGGATGAATTGTACGATCTCGGCAAACTATGTTGCATGATAGATAATAATCATATGCAATGTTAAACGACAAGAACAATATCACACTAGAAACTTTTTAACTTTTTGAGAAGTACAGTACTGATTTGTAGTGGTAAGTCATATGATTTATTACCCGTAGCAACCAAATATTATTATGATTAATGTCAAGTTTCATTACACATATCATTACGACTGCCGGTCGAAACTAATACAGTATATAAGACCACCATAATATACACCTCTAATAGAACTTGATAATTACTGTAAGTATTCGGAACAATAATGGCTATAAACCATTCTATGGTAGGTATTTCCTATTGGCTAAATTAGCCTGATATTATCACTACGCAAACGGTCTAGCATTTTTCATTGTCTTACAGTAGGAAAGCGCTTTGCTGTCTCAGCGTTGAGCGTTTATTAAGACATTTTAACTTTTAAAGTCTGGACCTGTAAATGAAAATTTTGCAGTGCGCATGCCTATTCCTGTAAGGCTTTTGTTTATATGCGCAAGTCCATAAATTGACAACTATCGTGATTATTGTTTGCCGATCTAAAGACTACTGATTACGATTGATTAAATTGTTGCTTAAATTAAGGCATTTTAAAATTACTCAAATCAAAGATGATTGAAAAACTTGACAAGAGTTTGTAAATTCATCTTAACAAATAATAAACTTCGGTTCGAATTTATATATTTAATTTTTGTTTGCTACTTTATCATAAAAGATTCTTGTTGTTTGTATTATAAAAAACAAACGCACACACGCTCCAGTATGAAGTGTTTTTCAATTTCACGTCAATTATACATCATTAGCTTGGTGGGTAACCACTTGCGGACGCAAAAAATGTGTTTCAAACGCGCAGGGAGTCCTCAACCTTGTCAGAGAACTATAATACACTGTATCAATTTAGCAAGAAAAATACTTCCGTGGCGCCTTTTCGAGAGTGACCTAGATAGTAAATTATTACTGACATAAAAAGTTCATTGTATAATTAATTCTGGTAGAGATAAAAACATAATATCTAAATAATTATCGCTATAGTAGGTATAAGGTCGTAATTTTTAGTTATAGAAAAATTATAACTCTGTTGAATTTACTTATTTTTTACTTTTCTTGATTTTTCTTTTAAATATCAACCCATAAAAAATATCATCATGTTAATACACTTGTAATGGAGTGAATGAGCCGAAATTTTGGATAAAAAAAAGCAAATTTTGGGCACCTTCAAGACCTATTCGTGGGCGCTAAACCCGAAAATGAAAAAGTTTTTAACTGCTTCCACCTCCTCGAGCGGCCGAAAATTACTCTCTTTCGCGGTTTTCTCGACAACAATGTTTTCCTACGACCACCTATGAAAATGAGAAATTAAGCATGCCTAACTTTGCTAGAAAGTCCTTTATATCACACGCGTATTGAAATATTTTCTTTCAATACGTGTGTTGAAATATAAAACAGCTGATGGCCGATGAATTTGACAGCAAAACAATTTTAAAAAATAACAAACTTACGGGACCCGTGGAGCGAATTGGGGTGCTGGGTGGGGTAAAGTACACTAGTGTATTACTGCAAATAAAAAAACTCCTTTTTTTTCGATATTTTTGGGAACCTAAGAGTATTTATAATAACAATAAAAATATATCTAAAAGTGAAAATATGTCAGGCAACCCACCAAGCATATCAACATTGTCAACTGAGCAGAAATAGAATACCCTAGGACAGCGGTTCTCAAACTTTTTTGGTGACGGAACCCTTTTGGGAAGCAAAATACTTGATGGAACCCTACAATAAAACAATAGTTTTTAAAAGTGTATTATTTATTAATAAGCATAATAAAAGTACAATGTAACAGTTACTAATTATTACTTACTTTACCACATGGCAAGTACAATAATAGAAGATATTAAAAAAGAAAAAATCTAACTAATGGGAGGTATAAAACTGTTTTTTATTTTTCATCAATTGGTTGATATCAGGTTTGATAGAAGACAGTTGAAGTCTCATATCAGGTTCGGCGTCCAGTCTATTGCGATATTTTGTTTTCGTGGCTGCATAGGTTGAGAATCCTGTTTCGCACAAATATGTTGTTGGGAACGGGAGAAGAATATTCAGAGCCATTTTGCCAAGCATTGGATATTCATCACGGATTCTGCACCAAAAATCGTTGAGAGGCGTCGTTTTAAACAGTGACTCCATACTTGTGTCTGATGACATTTCTAAAAGAGATTCATATATCTCGTTTGACATACTTTCGGGCTTTTCCAAGTTGGGTAAAAATGGATTATGAATCCATGAATTCAGTTTCATTTTTGTATTCTGTTCTTCGGGAAAATACTTTTCAAAAGATGCGCGCATCGAACTGAGATATTGGACCAATTCTTCAAACACATCATCTTGAAACATTTTTGAGTCGTTATCGCTAACAAACTCACTGAGTGACGTAAAGCTTTCTATTTCTTTCTTACCAACGCAAATAATCCAAAAATCTAATTTTCTTTTGAAGGCAGTTATTTTGTTATAGGCCTGAAACACTGTTGTCTGTTTACATTGCAATAATAAATTCAATTCGTTCAGTTTTTGAAAGATATCCACCATAAAAGACAATCGGAACAACCAAGTTTTATCATACAAACGGTCCTTCAAATTAAAAGAAGTATCTGCTGAAAGAAGCATTTGTAACTCGACTCTAAGTTCAAATAGCCTTGTTGTGCCATCGCACTTCTGTATGGAGCAGCAGTGTTTTATGTTTGCTGCCATAATCTTCACACAATAATGAGAACAATCGGGATTCTAGTGGTCGTGATTTGATAAAATTAATTATTTTTACCGTTTAATCCATAACTAATTTTAGATTTGACGGCATTTGCTTCATCGCAAGTGCTTGTCTATGCAGAATACAATGGCTGGAACTACAATTAGGCGCTTTATTTTTTATTCGTGACACTGCTCCTGCTGTTTTACCTGTTATCGCCTTGGCCCCATCTGTACAAATGTCAATGCAATTGTTCCAACTGAGATTATTTTCTTCAAAAAATATATTTATTTTATTAAAAATTTCTTCCCCGGTAGTGTTTGTAAGCAGCGGTGAACACATAAGCATGTCTTCTTCAAAAGAACTTTCATATGGATATCTCACGATAACCAGCAAGATAGCCAAACCAGCGACATCAGTTGACTCGTCCATTTGCAAGGCGAATCGTGTTTTTTGTAGACGTGTAACTAGTTCTTGTTTGACGTAGCTTGCCAGATCATGGATTCGCCGTGAAACAGTATCGTTTGATAGCGGCACAGTAGAAAGATGCTTTGCAGATTTTTCATCGAGCATACATTTTGTTATGTCTAATACACATGGCTTTATTAAATTCTCAGCGATAGTGTGCGCTTCACCTGCTTGTGCAATGCGATAGCTAACTAAATATGATGCCTACGTGGCCTTTTCGTTGATAGTTTTTGTTACATGCATCATATTTTTTTGACTTTCCAATAACTGATCTTTTTTACGAACAAAAAATTCTTTATTCTTGTCTTTAGACTCGGGGTGTACAGTTTGTAAATGTCGGCGCAATTTGGCAGGTGCCATGGAACTATTAGGAAGCAGTTTACTACATAGCATGCAGAGAGGTGAGCTGTTGGAATCAACAAATCCGAAACTGATATATGATTCATCATACTTCCTTTTTTTCGTCTTTGAAACCGTCGAGCTTGACGTCGTGGCATCATCGTCTGGATCGGTGATTGCTATATTCTCCGCGCGTACTGCTTTTGAACATTCAGCGTCATTAGAAGATGTTGTTGCAACACGTTTAACACCTTTAAGCCAACGTTCCATTCTTCTTTATTTATAATGTTACACGTCAGGATGGTGGGGTCTAAATAATGCACAATCGTTACTGCGTATAAGAGACTAAGTTTAGTACAATGAAGAAATGTATAAAACTGAGACAACAAAATACAGCAGGCAGTAGAACAATGAACACTAGTTTCTCGCTAGTGAGCTTGTAAGTAGGTAGGTAGGAACTTATCGCTCCGAACGCTATTCGTCAACTGACTGACGAGCTGCGACGCGCGATCGCCGCTTTTATACTTAGTCCTAGACTCGATCTCGAATATTCTCGAAAATACTCGAGTCGGCGCCTTTGATAAACAAAAAGCAAAAATAAAAAGAGAAATATAAAAATTGCGTTGTAAAGAGGCGGCTTTTATCAAAGGGACTGCGCGCTCACAAGTATACAAGTATACATGTTGATACCAAACTTATGAGATATTGTACCAGCTATTGTAACACATGTTTATACAAATACAAATAAATAAATAAATATAACTACGCGCGGCCGCGGAGTCAAAACGTTCGACCAGAGAGAGGTGTTTTGATTTTTTTTCTAAATTCTTGAGGAACCCCTACAGAGGTATCGCGGAACCCTAGGGTTCCGCGGAACACACTTAGAGTATAGCTGCCCTAGGAAATACCGATTTATAATTTTACAATTATCTCGGATAAAAATATCCATACAATGTTTAAGGATATGGGACAAGTGAATGTGCTTTATGTAAGTTTTCCGTTTTTCCGAAAACGGTTAGGATTAGCGACATGAATGAAGAGTACTTAATTTTAAGTCAATAGTTAAAGGTATGTAAAAACGTTGTCCAAAGTTTTTATCATACAGGGCGTAAAAAAATGGGCACATTAGTGTCACAGCTAGTCCGTCCCTGCAGCTGTGAGTAATTCGCAACACTTTCTGGGATAGTAATTTGAAGGGTCTTACCTGGTATACATCATATGAATAAAAATAAAAAAAATTGAAATATACCTGTTGGTTTAATAATCAGAGGTGGGTAAAATGGTTTTAAAAATGCATTTAAAATGAAAATACAAAATAGATGCCTCAAAAGCCATTTGAGATAAAAAATAGAAAATGGTTTTTAAATTTTCATTTAAAATATACAATGGAAAATAGGTATCTTAAATAAGTTTCTATGGAAAATGCTTCCTCTTTATTAATGTACTTTACATAATATGTAACACCGAAGGTTCTATGTTTCTAAAAACATTGTTAGCTTTAATTATCAATAATAGGCTTGGGCGGACGATTTTTTTAATTTTATTTCAGTTGTTTCTTGCCTCTTTACGGATTTCACAATTTTTCCCTCGCAATTTGACAATTTCTCACAACGTCATCATAACCACAATTCAATTGTCGAATAGTCGAATGTCAATCATTTTTGTCAGCTGACAATCGTTAGAGACGGCGAATCTCGTTCGTTAATCATTGGTTAATCAGGTAAAATCGGGTGTACGAAATTGACCAATCAGAGCATCTATTACCTATAACTATTTTAAATAGAAAATTGTTCATTTATTCTATTTCAAATATAAAATAGAAAATACTTTTTTCGAAAGTATTTAAGATAGAAAATAGAAATGCCATTTTCTATTTTGCATAGCCATTTGAAATAATTTCATTCCAAATAGTTACCCACCTCTGTTAATAATTATGTGTCAAAAACTTAATTCCATGGGAGCTCTTTGAGAGCCCATATCTCCGAAGAGGAGGCCGATACGAAAGAAGTTTATATGAACTTGTGGTATTCTTTTCACGTGTTTTTTCATATCCGGGAGATTTCCCACATTTTCCCGGACACCCTGTAGAGGAATTCAAAAGAAGTAATTGACAAAATAGCAAATTACCGTTGTAGAAGCGGCAAATAATTGGCAATAGTTTTATATGGAAAATTAGTTTTGACAGCCCAGTCTTCTTGTGGAAAGGCCTTTGTTCATCATGTCCATTATCAAAGGTACCGTCACGGATTTTGCAGTTTAGCATCTATAGTCATCACATTCATTCAAAAAAAAAAAAAAAAGAAACGGGCTTACTCATGACAGAGTAGCTAAACTACTATACGTGTCCCACAATGAAAACTTGTTGTAATAGATCAATTATTATTTTTGACACTGTTGAAGTTTTAAGAGGAATTTGACTCTCATGAAGCATTGATGCTGAATATAATATTGAAGGTGATAATGACAGCGATGTAGATAAGATATGCCTCAAGCTCGCCTTATTTCTTGATTGTTTTTTTAACGAATTTGACTGTATTCTTTGTTTGTTTTTCATATTTAACCATTTATTTTTGTTTGTGTATTTTATGTTCTATTTTTTGGATGTAATTTTTTTAATAAATGTTTAGTTTTTAATTTGTTTCCAATATATCCATATATTTCCAAGGATTCCGCAATATTTCTGGAAATATTTCCAAAAAATATATTTCCTTAAATTTTACTTTTAACACTAATGGACACTGAAATGATTTGTTTCTATAATACCACAATTTCCTATTAACGGTAGTACCTTAAAGCGATAAAGATGTTTACCGTATCTTGTGAATCTAAGTTCATTATAATGAGCGGTTTTGTTTAAAACTATGATTGGTAGTAATAGAGATGGTTACAGGAAATTTGATATTTGTGGACGATAAAATTACTGATGCCAATAAAACATGGCAGGATGTTACAGTGTCCTTTGGCAATATATTTTGTAAAATAGTTTCGTACAAATTTAATACAGGTTGATTGATTTGAATGTCTTTTAGTAGGAACGGTAGACAATTCCGGTACTTACCACATGGAAAGGTTGAACGTCTAGCAGGGGCGCAGCCAGTGGAGTGAAGAATGGAGGGTAAAATTGCAGAAATTAGAAATACGAAAAACTTTTAACGTTTTAAATTTTTTGATAAAGCCGAAAACTTAAAAATATGCTCTTAAAATAATAATTTATGAAACATAGGCATTTTATTATAAAATTGACAAAATATGCATATACCGTAAACAGTGTGACCAGTAAAGTCCGCATCATATGGGATTTTTTTTATTAATAACTTTATTCGAAATTTGACTTTGGCATTAAGTCATGCTTCGATCGAGATGAAAATTAAGCAAAAAAATAGTAGTCATGTGATTCGCATTATCTATCAAATTTTAATTATTTCCAAATAATAATACAAAAGTGGGGTTATTTCTGAGAGTATCGAAAAAAGTTTTTTTTAAATGCAGTTTCTAGCCCACATGCAAAATTTTAGCTGCATAAGATAAGTTTGATTTTTTACCCATATTTTGTAAATTGCACCGCTTTTGCAAACTAAGACTCAACGCAACCTACATAAAACTTCTAAGTTTTGACAATGCTTTATTTCAGATACATTTTCTTTAAAGTAGAGCCATATTAAATTTGTGTTTTTCTGCAAAATCAAAATGCGGCTATTAATATTTAGTCGCATGTGATGCAAAGTTCATTTGTTTTTGACCCTGTATAAGGTAACTTCATAAAATAAGTATTTTTGAAAACGTAGTTTGTTTCTGAAAGTAATACACCTTAATATTAAGACAAAAAGAACACAGTGTCATCAGTAAAGTGTTCATTAAGTAGAAAATAAATTTTAATGGTGGGTAAAAAATCAAAATTATCTTATATGCAGCTGAAATTTTGCATGTGGGCTAGCAACTGCATTTAAAAAAGATTTTCCTAAATTTTCTATCACCATGGAGAAGGGTAACGAACTAAAAGTACTTAAAAGGCTGTAACTTTGGTTTTAGTGAACCAAATTTAACAAACTATGGCTTATTTTAAAGAACGTTTTATCCTGTTTGAACGTTTGTATAAATATTAATAAAACTAATTCGTGCGGTTAATAATAGAGGGCACTTTAAAAAAATGTATTTCTAGTTTCGATTTTAAAAAAAATTGTAAAAGTAAAAAGTATTAAAGATGGATACAAGGTTTTTTTTTGATTTTTTAATTAAATTAATTTTTGTTTGTTTAATACCTGACAAGGAATAAAAATTTAAAATTAGGTACAAACTAGGGTTGCCATTTAAAAAAAATATCGATATCGGTAGGTTTTTAGGACAGACTGTACAAGGTGTTTCATTAAGGGTGGCCACCGGCCATATCTCAGAAACTACTAGGCATAGAAACTTGAAAAATAAATATTATAATTAAAGCGGTCATGAGAAAATTCTGGAAATTACTTTTAAGTTCCTCATTTCGCAGCAAGGGGGCACAATTAAAAAAAATAATTTTAAATTGTAAATTTCTCCGAAAATTCCCATATTAAGGTATAACTCTGATTAACTCATCGAAAAGCTTAGACAATTCTGCATCATTTTGGTTTAAGGCTCATTGGCGTACCGACCTTGATAAGAGTGGGGAAAGCTATTGAATGTGTAAACATTAAAATCGCTGTAACTTCTAAACGACTTATCCGATTATACTAAATTTAAGCTTGTTTGGAAGAGAAAGGTAAGTACCTTTAATTGTCGTATCCAATGGTACAAGATATGTTCTAATAAAATTGCTAGAGGGCGCAATTTGTATTAAAAATTATTGTTTTGGCAATAACTCTGAAACGAACAAAGATATCTTACTATACTTTTAGATTATGATGTCATAGTTATACCGTATTATTTCAAGTTTCGGGATAAAATTGAAAAAACTATTATTATTACAAATTGCGCCCTCTAGCAATTTTATTAAATACTATCGTGTACTGTTGGATACGGCGATTAAAGATACTTACCTTTCCCTTCCAAACAAGCTTAAATTTAGTAAAATCGGATAAGTCGTTTACAGCGACTTTAATGTTTACACATTCAATAGCTTCCCCTACTCTTATCAAGGTCGGTACGCCAATGAGCCTTAAACCAAAATGATGCAGAATTGTCTGAGCTTCTCGATGATGTTATCAGAGTTATACCTTAATATGGCAATTTTCTTAGAAATTTAGAATAAAAAAAAAAATTTAATTGTGCCCCCTTGCGGCGAAATGAGGAACTTAAAAGTAATTTCCAGAATTTTCTCATGACCGCTTTAATTATAATTTTTTTTTTCAAGTTTTTATGCCTAGTAGTTTCCGACATATGGCCGGTGGCCACCCTTAATGAAACACCCTGTATAAGTATTACTGAAAAATGTTAATCAGCGTGCAGACAAAGTTTTTAAAATTAAAAAAAGTTTTACACCTCGGCCGGGATTTGAACCTTTTTATTAAAAAGACCACAACTTAAAATTTTAATACCCGTCCACAAGCACTTTTCCAAAAAAAAACTGTACTGAATTTCCTGAATATTCCAATTTACAAACTCTCACTGTACTATAATAATAATACAGAATTTTTAACTTTAGATGCAATGAAGAAGCTGAATAATGTACCTCGAGTCATTATCAACCAAGTTCATTAGAATTACTTTCATCATTTAATAATAGTAGCGTGTTGATCACAAAAGCATAATCATAATTTAAAAGTTTAACCACTATCTAGCATGTTCGCTCATTCATAACACAAAGGTAAATCCTACGCGAGCTCCCTTTACGGCTACTATTTAATTTTCTATCTTTTAATATATTCTTATACCGGTAGCCTAATGTAGTCTAGAGGGGAGACTAGGGATAATTGAAACGCTAAAATCTCATTGAAATTAATACGATGAAAAACGCAATTTTTACCTTATTTTGACATATCATAATAATTAATTATTTGCATCTATCGCTTTGTGCACGGTACTTTATTCGAAACGTCGCTTCGTAACTTTTAACAAATTGTCGTATAGCGTGCGAGCAAAAATTATTTGCATCAAAGAGGGCCTTGCATCTAAAGACGTAATGCTTAGCCGTCGAGCTTAATACCTGTTGGGTGTCAGTAACTACTTGAATTAACAATCAATCAGTTATTCCGTCATCTTTGACCGTCGTTACAAGTAATTTGATTCATTGCTAATTTTTCCAATTTCTTGAACAATTCACACAATGGGCTTTACGGAACAGCACAAAACAGTCATGGTTGAAGCATATTTTCAAAACGGGGTTAGAGTAAATGGTGAGTGTCAATACAATCCTGGTTTGTGCACGGACAATTTTCACGAACATTTTCCTAACGTTGCTTTTATTGCTGGGGATTTTTATCATTGCCTGAAAAGAACCGTGGCTGTGTTTAGGGAAACAGGTTCTATACAACACAAAAAAGGAGCAGGAAGACCATCTATAAGTACAGAAGAACTTGTTGCAAACGTTTGTGAAATAATGCAAAATACGTCAACAAATTGTATAAGACGCTTGTCCCAAGAAGTGGGAAGATCTTATGGAACATGCAGGACTATTCTTAAGAAGCAGCTAAATTTATTTCCCTATAAAGTGCAAGTATTCCATGTGAATTCTCAGAATACACGCATGTGGAGTAGTGAAAATCCCCATTTTTTTTGTAGAGTCCACATTGCATCCTCAAAAAATTGGTGTCTGGTTAGCTGTTTCCCGAAGAAGAATTGTTGGTCCTATTTTTTTCCATGACACAGTTATAGCACAGCGGTATAGAGACAATATTTTGAATTCATTTGTGGAGCAATTACTTGACGACGAACTACGTTTTGGATATTTTCAACAGGACGGTGCAACCGCCCATACAGCCGCCGAAACTATTAACTACTTACGCAATTTTTTCGACGACAGATTGATCAGTTTTCGATCAGATATTGAATTCTCACCCAGATCACCTTGTTTAACGGTTATGGATTACTTCGTTTTTCCTCATTTAAAGAACACTATTTTTAAAACACCAGTTGCAAATTTAGAACAATTACAAGAAAGGATTATCCAAGAATGTGGTAACATTTCTCCAGAGATGTTGGTCAACACTTTCGAAAAAATGAAGAGACGTGTGAATTTATGCTTGGAGCATGGCGGTGACCAATTTCAGCAATTTATGTAATTAATTTTCTTTTTCTTGCTGGATAGTCTTACTTTGTTAATTTTGTAAACAACAAAAATTAATTTGTATTTGTCTACTTATTTTATTACTTACTAGCGTGTACCCGGCATGCGTTGCAACCCGCTGGAATAAATACAAACCCGATATATTAGTACCCGGCATGCCACTTTCTGAAATTGCACCCGTGCGAAGCCGGGGCGGGTCGCTAATTATACATAAAAACCTTCCCCTTGAATCACTCTATCTATTAAAAGAAACCGCTTCAAAATCCGTTGCGCAGTTTTAAAGATTTAAGCCACATATGAATAGGGACAGACGGGCGACAGCGACTTTGTTTTATACTATGTAGTGATTAGTTTGGTATATCATGTCATAATATGAATTTGACAAAATTTTAACCTAGATTTGGTTAGATATATCGTCCCCAGTGATCTAAACCAAGCCCCACGTTTTTTAATCGAAGCCCTCTTTGATGCAAATAACACTGGCCGACAAAAAAAGTTTTTTTTGTTGTAACACAAAGCTAAATAGCATCTTGTGGTAGAATGGACCTATCCAAATACGAAAATGAGAAAAAAAAGTTGTAACACGTAACGTTTTCTTGTTAGATTTATAATACCACATTTAATGTTACAATATTTAATATCTATTGAAAAAATAATTTAAGAATTTTTCTAACTGTGTATATCGACTATATTTAAATTTTTACACCTACTAAACATATCTTACATCTAAGAAAAACACAAACATTACAAATATTAACTGAACGCAATAATTACATTTTATGTTTTCATTTTATGAGGGGTCATAATATCTTCTCTTTTCAAAAACCAACAGTAATCACCCATCATGGCTGGATCCCATCGTCCTTGATAGCGAATTTCCACTGTCCTGATATCCTGATGGAACCTTTCACCCTGCTCGTCACTGACAGCTCCCAAATTTTCAGGAAAAAATGACAGATGGGAATGGAGGAAGTAAATTTTTAATGACATTCGGGCACTAAGCGATTTGTAGGAATCTAAAAGTTCATCAACTAACTGTTGATAGTTTGCATCCATATTGTTGCCCAAAAATCCCCTTACTATACTAACAAATGAGTTCCATGCTCTGAGTTCCTGCCTGGTATGCTTCTCTGTAAAGTTGATATCGTCCAGCAATTTTCTGATTTGTGACCCAATAAAAATGCCTTCCTGTAATTTGGCATCACTTAACTGGGGAAAGACTTGTCTTAGGTATTTGAATCCATCACCGTCTTTATTCATAGCTTTCACAAAGTTTTTCATCAGCCCAAGTTTAATATGAAGAGGAGGCAGAAGGCCTGGTTTGTGATTTCGCCATAAATGCTCCACAAATGTAACAAAATCTGTCAGGAGAAATTTTGCAACTCCTGCGCGTTTGACTCGACATTTTCTTTCTTAAAAACACTTTTTTATCTATACACAGAGAATCACTCACTTTGAAACTCAACAGAAGACTAATGTTTAATGTTGATTTTATGTATAATATTCTAAACAATACAGTTCGGGTAATTTTTCTGTTATAAAATGCATCCATTTTAACCGTCCCCCAATTAAATTGACTACCCACTAATGTAAAATGGTCTTATTAAGCTATTGAAACATGGTACGTATTAGGGCTTTCCTAATATTTTTTCTAATATTAGAAGGGTATTTCCATTTTAAAAATAAAGAGCTGACCTGTGTTAGAAAAATCTTGTCGACCAGTGTAATTTATGCTCGCACGGTACCTATATCAATGTTTTAAAAACTACAAAAGTAAATTTTTTTTATTTTTTCCAGCTTTATCGAAAAAATCTAAAAATCAAAATTTATTGAAATAGCCCATCGGCTCAACGATCGCCGGTCTCCCCTAGTAGCCCCACCCTCGTCTAAGAGCCAAACTTAGTTTTACTGGGCATTGTTTGTTAATGCACGTCCGTGTTTGACAATTGTAGCACAGGCATGGGAGTCCATTAATTTGGATAATACTTAGGTTTACGACCTTTTTACATTTATGAGATGCCACGATATTGAGGCGTCCCGCTAGGGAAATATTAAACACGGTAACTCTCTCTCATCGTATATTGAATTTTATATGCATTTTAACTATAAAGGTGGAAAGTTGCTTGTGCATGCAAAGCTTGAGTTTTATGTCGGGCAAATTTATAGGTTATGGTACGGGTGAAAATATAAATAGTTTTTAAAAAGCAAGTAAACACTGTAAAATAAATTTACTTTCGGGCATAAAATTGCCTTATATCTTCGTATTTATAGAACCATTTTGGAAGTTATAAAGTCTGTTTTTCCTGGCGAAAGCATCTTTAACATTTTTAGGGTTTTTGTACTCATGAAACACGTTATATACGATCATACAAAAGTTGTCTGTATGGCCCTCTAGCAGTGGCGGCTGATGATAATTATTATTAAAACAAGTAGGACCAAAATATTAAATTAAAAAAAAATGGGAAAGAAAAACCTACCGAATAATTAATTGCATAATAATAAGGATATTGAATGATGAAAGAGTTTTCGACTTCCATTGTCTTTATTTGTTTTAAATCACAACGTTTCAACTGGTAAGTATCTCCAGTCGTCTTCAGATGTCAACGTGAAGAAAAATGGCAACAGCATCCAAACTTCAGTGTACAGAAAACCTACTCATACAGGTCAGTATCTCAATTTCACATCAAATCACTCAAACAACACGAAACATGGCATAGTTAAAACCCTTGTGGATAGAGCAATTACAATCTGTAACTCGGAAGAAGCACTTAAAAAAGAAGCTCACCACATCAAGACCGACCTCAACAAAAATGGCTACCCCACAAGATTAGTTGACACAATATTGGAAAATCGTAAGAATCGACCCAACGCGCAAAAAGCAAACAGAGAGGCACAACCAACACTCAATATTCCGTATGTCAAAGGAGTATCTGAGAAATAAAGAAGATTAGGACAACGATATAACATCAACACCGTATTCAACTCGAGGGACACCCTAAGGAGCCACCTGACGAAGACAAAGTCAAAAAGATAGGAAAAACTGCGTCTACCAGATCCCCTGTGAGTGCGGCCAATCTTATATAGGTGAGACATTAAGACCACTCGAGACAAGGATTAAAGAACACAAAAGCAATACGTTAAAAGGAGAGACCGAAAAGTCAGGTGCAGCTGACCATGCCTGGAAACATGGTCACCATATCATGTGGTCAGAAGCTGAAATTCTACTTAAGGAACCACACTGGAGGAAAAGAAAGTTTAAGGAAGCTGCTGCTATTCACCAGAACCCAGGCTGTTTTAGTAAACCATCATTAGACATAAGAAATATCTGGAAACCTTTGTTAGATAGATGTAAGCTTAGGATAAGATCGCGTGCCAACAGAACGCATGACTGCACCCACATCAGTTATGCTTCAGTGCACCTAGCTAGTATAAATAGTCTTGTAGTTACTTTACTTATTTAGTATTCACCTGAAGACGACTGGAGATACTTACCAGTTGAAACGTTGTGATTTAAAACAAATAAAGACAATGGAAGTCCAAAACTCTTTCATCATTCAAGAAACATCATTGTCTCCAACCTTCAAACATTCAATAAGGATATTGCCTGGAATCACAAAACAGATAAAATAATAGTAGATTCTGTAACGAGGTTGGAATGAAAATTTAACCCGAGTGGAAGATCGCGAGCGTGAGGAACCACGAATATCGAATTTTCATTCTAACCGAGTAGCAGACTATATTTTCTCCACGACCATCCAGTTCCATATCCGATTTTTCACTCATTTTTTGACTTGCACTAAAATTTGTCTGAAAATAATTATTACAACGCGGCCATTTTTATCTGACACTGACAGTTTCGAAATTTATGGCAACCTATGTCGTTTATATCAATTACAGAATATTCATTCCGTATCTTGTTATGGAATGAAAATACACGCAAAACGCATAAGAAGCAAGTGTTTCAGAATAAATATTCCAACTCAAGAGCGAGAATTTTTACATTCTATTATCAAAAATGATTTTGGAATTATTGCATTCAGTAATGGTCGTGGAGAAAGTGTATTTCTCGATATTCCAAAAAAAACATAGATGAAATCAAGATTCCTAATAATTATCAAAGCAGTGCACTTTGAGTTTTTTTTAACAAATCAGGCAACGGAGGACCCAATTCTTTCAGTTGCATTTTTCCTCTAAAGAAAGCGAGGAAAGTCGCGAAAGTTTTAATAAACTGATAATAAACTTGTAATTATTTTGAATCGTTAGAAAGGATTAAAATAAACTGATAATGTGTGACCAGTAAAGTCCGCATCATATGGGATTTTTTTTATTAATAGCTTTATTCGAAATTTGACTTTGGCATCAAGTTCTGCTTCGATCGAGATGAAAATAAAATAGTAGTCACGTGATTCGCATTAACTGTGAAATTTTAATTTTTTCCAAAAAATAATTCAAAAGTTTGGGTTATTTTTGAAAGTATCGAAAAAAGTTATTAGCATAATAACTACAAAAATAATGTTATTACAAAATTTATAGAGGATATTACAGAGCATATAAAAACCTAATTTCTGACCTACATTGTATTGCAGTTATTGGTAGAAATTAAGGACTTTGTATCATTGTGTTGCGACTACGCTCCCTAGCGATAGAATTAGAAACTTAAAAAAAAATTCCAGTGATTTATTTTGGATATATTCTATAATAATTTTTTTACCCCAAAATCGTAGCATGTGCATGTGGTTTTCGAGATACAGCCGCTCGTCACCCGTCGTGGATCACCCTGTATTTTTTTATTTTTACCTTACCATTAACCTTTTTAGCTGAAGATTGTTTATTGGTCTAGTGACAGAAAACCTAAGCTTATTTCTGGATCTCATTGCTTGTTACTGCCTTTTAATTGAGGTTCATAATGCACCCCACATTTCGTTGGATTTTTCTTAAAGGGATGGTCCGATTATGTGGAATCTCTTTATCGTATGCTACATAATGGTGTAGTACCGAGTGCTTACCTTTAAATTGCGTAGTTTGGTTTTTATGAAGTCATTGTTCCAAGATGGCCGCCATAATATGTGACATTTATTTGTTTAATACATTTGGAATAACTCTTCTTCCAGAACGCTCTTACGAAAAATGTGCATGAAACATTTTCTGTTGTACATAATTTACGCAAAATATTAAATGTTGTCTACCCAAGCAGCATTTTTGCCAATATTACGCTACTTGTGACTTCGCATTAAGTACCGTGCGAGCAAAAATTATTTGCATCAAAGAGGGCCTTGCATCTAAGGACGTAATGCTTAGCAGTAGAGCTTAATACCTGTTGGGTGTCAGTAACTACCTGAATTAACAATCAATCAGTTATTCCGTCATCTTTGACAGTCGTTACAAGTAATTTGATTCATCGCTAATTTTTCCAATTTCTTGCACAATTCACACAATGGGCTTTACGCAACAGCACAAAACATTCATGGTTGAAGCGGAGTTTCGAAACGGGGTAAGAGTAAATGGTGAGGGGCAATACAATCCTGGTTTGTGCATGGACAATTTTCACGAACAATTTCCTAACGTTGCTTTTATTGCAGGGGATTTTTATCATTGCCCAAAAAGAACCGTGGCTGTGTTTAGGGAAACAGGTTCTATACAACACAAAAAGAGGCAGGAAGACCATCTGTAAGAACAGAAGAACATGTTGCAAACGTTCGTGAAATAATGCAAAATAGGCCAACAAATTGTATAAGACGCCTGTCCCAAGAAGTGGGAAGATCTTATGGAACATGCGAGACTATTCTTAAGAAGCAGCCAAATTTATTTCCTTATAAAGTGCAAGTATTCCAAGAAATACAAGCCGCAGATTTTGAAAGACGCAGGAATTACTCTCAATGGTTTACCCAAAATGAGCATCGCGGTGGCCAATTTCAGCAATTTATGTAATTATTTTTCTTTTTTTTTCTGTATATTCTCACTTTGTTAATTTTGTAAACAACAAAAATAAATTTGTATTTATTTTGTCTACTTATTTTATAACTCATTAGTTTGGCATATCATGTCATAATATGAATTTGACAAAATTTTAATCTAGATTTGGTTAGATATATCGTCCCCATATCATTGTGATCTAAACCAAGCCCTACGTTTTTTTAATCCAAGCCCTCTTTGATGCTAATAATTTTTGCTCGCACGGTATAAATTATAGTTAATACATTCATAATCGCCCAGCTCCATTTAAACCTTTTTAAAATATTTTAAGTTCTTTCTAGCATAGACATATTATTATTTCAATCTTTTAATATTATATTTATGATGTTTTAAAAATGCAATTAGAAGTGTTAATGGATTTCTTAGTATCATGTCTTAATTTAAGTGTCACGATCCGTGGAGTGGATTTCAAGAAATATTATCTGTAATATTTCAAAACGCTTCGTGTCCATCTAACGGGTTTTAAAATGTTTATAATTTATAATACGAAATTTTACACAATAATATGCAGTTAGATGTAGTTTACCGTTTACATCACTAAAACATTTCTCTGATTCAAAATATTCCGATTAAATTAATCTCTTGGCTACGAGGGAAACGAGAAAACATATCTTCCCAGCCATGATAGAAACAGCTGACGATGACGTTGCGTTGCCTGTCAATATTTTACATGAAAATCTTTTTTACTCGTGTGTCAATTTGCGCATTATTTTAATAATAATAATCTTTATTGTCTAACAGAACAGGTTCCAATTACAAGACAATGTGACATAGAAAAAAGAAAAAAATTGTTTAAAAAATATTAATAAATCATTCTGAAATAGAAAATGGTGAAATTCAGTAATTTAACGTTTTTGAACTAGTTTGAGTTTTGTTTCATTTGTAAACTGAGTGGAAGACAGGCCGAATACATCAATGTCATTGCAAGTATTATTGAAAACAAACATTGTGTGATAATTTTTTTTAATGTGTAATAAATTGGTGTTTTAATTAAAAAGTTTGTTGAGGGTGTAGGCAGATGGAAGACACGAGAGGATCTGACAGTACGTAATCCTTAGCCGTAAAGCTTAATACCTGTTGGGTGTCAGTAACTATCAATCAATCAATCAGTTATTCCGTCATCTTTGACAGTCGTTACAAGTAATTTGATTAATTGCTAATTTTTCGAACTTCTTGAACAATTCACACAGTGGGCTTTACGGAAGAGTACAAAACATTCCTAGTTGAAGCGTATTTTGGAAACGGGGTTAAAGTAAATGGTGAGTGGCAATACAATCCGGGTTTGTGCATGGACGATTTTCACGAACATTTTCCTCACGTTGCTTTTATTGCTGGGGATTTTTATCATTGCCTGAAAAGAATCGTGGCTGTGCTTAGGGAAGCAGGTTCTATACAACAGAAAAAAGGAGCAGAAAGACCATCTGTAAGAACAGAAGAACTTGTTGCAAACGTTCGTGAAATAATGCAAAATACGCCAACAAAAGACGCCTGTCCCAAGAAGTGGGAAGATCTTATGGAACATGCAGGACTATTCTTAAGAAGCAGCTAAATTTATTTCCTTGTAAAGTGCAAGTATTCCAAGAAATACAAGCCACAGATTTTGAAAGACGCAGGAATTACTCTTAATGGTTTACCCAAAATTTATTGGAAAGAAATGATTTGTTAGACCTGATATTTTTTTCGGATGATGCCTGGTTCCACCTCTCCGGTTACGTGAATTCTTAGAATACATATGTGGAGTAGTGAAAATCCGTCAGACCAAGTATGGTCTGAGGAAAATCCCCATTTTTTTGTAGGGTCCACATTGCACCCTCAAAAAATTGGTGTCTGGTTAGCTATTTCCCGAAGAAGAATTGTTGGTCCTATTTTTTCTCCATGACACAGTTACAGCACAGCGGTATGAAGACAATATTCTGAATTGATTTGTGGAGCAATTACTTGACGACGAACTACATTTTGGATATTTTCAACAGGACAGTGAAACCGCCCATAGAGCCACCGAAACTGTTAACTACTTACGCAATTTTTTCGACGACAGATTGATCAGTTTTTGATCAGACATTGAATTCTCACCTAGATCACCTTGTTTAACGGCTATGGATTACTTCGTTTTTCCTCATTTAAAGAACACTATTTTTAAAACACCAGTTGCAAATTTAGAACAATTACAAGAAAGGATTATCCAAGAATGTGGCAACATTTCTCCAAAGATGCTGGTCAACACTTTCGAAAATATAAGGATACGTGTTAATTTATGCTTGGAGCATGGCATTGGCCAATTTCAGCAATTTATGTAATTATTTTTCTTTTTCTTTCTGTATATTCTTACTTTGTTAATTTTGTAAACAACAAAAATAAATTTGTATTTGTCTACTTATTTTATTACTCATTAGTTTGGCATATAATGTCATAATATAAATTTGACAAAATTTTAACCTAGATTTGGTTAGATATATCGTCCCCATATCATTGTGATCTAAACCAAGCCCCACGTTTTTTAATCCAAGCCCTCTTTGAAGCAAATAATTTTTCTTCGCATGGTACCACCTTCCTTAGAGGAAAGGCATTTGAGAAATTTTCTTTGAACGTTTTCATATTAATGTATTTGTGGAAAATGGAGTGCTATATAATAGCACCATACTAGTTCCGAATTTGGCTATTATGTTTCCTGACCTAACCTGAAACGTCTATTTTCAACAAAATTGTACGCCTCTTTATTTTGCAAGACCTATCCGGTGGATCTTTTAAATAACCTCCCAGGTGTCCAGACCTCACTCCTATGGATTACTTTTTATGGGGATATGTAAAAAGCAAAGTTATTAAGACGAAACCGGCACATTTTAATGTTGAGGAGTTGAAAGCACGGATAAGACATTAGTGTAGGTTAATTTATCCAGAAGTAATTAGAAATGTTCAAAATAAGTTTTACTTGCGTGGTACCATTTAAAAATATTTTTTCATTTCATGAAAGTTCCGGGTTTAAATATAATAAGCCATCGGCATAACACCCTGTAAGTTTATTGTGTTTTTTGTGGAAGCAGCGTTTCTTACAAACTGATTGACAACTATTTGATCATGTATTTTCCAATAAATATTTAACGTAGGCACCTCAAAATAACAAACAATTTTATGTGAAAAAATGATATTAAAATTGATGGCATGGTGCATGCAGGACTGCAGTACATTAATTAACCATAACCCATTAAGTATGGTAATGCTCGGTAATGATTACAAAATAATATATGGTATTCAGCTGTAAGGGCACAAGGCGATCGATATTTCTCTGTCATGAAATTAAATTAGAGCGTCTAAGATGGTTGCGACCCAAATCGTCTAGCAGGTATATTTTGAGAAACCTGAAATTACTATAATAAACTTGGGTAGAAAAGGTTAATTTTAAATGTAAATTTTAACACGAACAAAATTTTAAGGAGTGTAGTTTTACCATAGATTATTTATTACATTAGCAATCAATATTCATGAGTGGTAAATTGATGGCCATGCGCATGTAAATAAAACCTAGCATACATCAGCAGGGCTTTTGATTGTGTTAATCATAATAACCTTTTTCGGAAGTTGAGGAACTGTGGAATATGCGGAGTTGCGTTGGAGTAATAATAATAATAATCAAAAGGTTTTTATTTGTTATGGTATTTTACATGTCAATATGTCTTACATTTCATCTACAATAATATTGTTGGAGTGGATACAATCTTTTGTAAGTGAAAGAAGACTGTTTGTTAGCATCAGTAACTTTAACGGAAAGTCAAGGGCGGACATACACTCTTCAATCCTAGATATTAATATAGGTGTTCCTCGGGGTTCCATTCTGGGCCCTGTTTTGTTTTTGTTGTAATTGAACGATATTGACCGGATAGGACAAACCGCACATCGAACATCTTTTGCCAACGACGCGACGTGTCATTTTTGATCTCAAACTTGTTTTCAGGCAATTTAGAGCAGATGTCAAATGGTGTTCTTTTGGGGCTAGTTGATTGGTTTTGCGATAATTCTATGTACCTAAACTTGGACAAGACACAGTTCATCAGAGACAGTGTTAATCTGCATATTAATGACAAACCCCTATGCCAGGTTCAAAGTGCTTGGTATTTACCTGGATGATTATTTAAATTGGAAAGTTCATTGTCAACACGTATTGGATAAACTTAACTCGTCATATTATTTGTTAATAAATGTAAGATCTGTCTTAGGCACAAAACAATTACTAATGTTGTACTTTGCATAATAATGTTGAGTCATGTTTGAGATATGGTCTGGTCTTTTGGGTTACCTCTACCTTCTATGTAACAATATATTTATTAAACAAAAGAAAATATTAAGGTGTATTGCTGGTGTGCCTAGATATTGTAGCTATAGGGGTATATTTAAAAGGTATAATATCTTGTCTCTTCCTTGTTTATATATTATAATGGAATTGGCTTTATTTGTTTTTTGTAATGAAAGTGATTTTGTTAAAAACGGAGACCTACACAGCTTTAATACTAGGAATAGGGACCAATTCAGTATTCAGCATTCTCGCGGTAACATAGCGCATAATTCTCCTAGAAGTCTTGGTGCTTAAATTTTTAACGTACCTACTGCATGCCCGATAAAATAAAAAGTGTGATAAAATAACAAATTTCTAATTATATAGGGAAAAGAAAAGCATAAAGTCTTTCTCCACAATTTTAATTCAATAGCTAGGCGAACCTAGGGTAAAATCGACATGTTTCGAGTGTAGAAACACTCATCATCAGGAAATTGAAACAAATATAATGAACAGCTGATGTTGTTAGCAAAAGAGAAAATAAAAATAAAATTAAAAGGTGGAACTAATCCATAATGGAGATTTCAATGGCACGCATAGGGGGTGAAAGCTCCATTATGGATTAGTTCCACCATTTAATTTTATTTTTATTTTCTCTTTTGCTAACAACATCAGCTGTTCATTATATTTGTTTCAATTTCCTGATGATGAGTGTTTCTACACTCGAAACATGTCGATTCTACCCTAGGTTCGCCCAGCTGTTGAATTAAAATTGTGGAGAAAGACCTTATGCTTTTCTTTTCCCTATATCATTCAACTCCACTTTGAGTATGGACTACTTCTTCAAAATTTCTAATTGCTATCTTATTAAGTACAGTTTAAATGCAGTGCGGTGTTATCAGTGGAGTTGCTTCGGGTTGTGGCATTTTGATGAGTTCCTAACAAGGACGATACAGCTGTCAATGTCTACTCGGCCCCAGGGAGTCCATTGTTTTTGGCATCCCTGTGTACTTCAATGCAAAATGCAGGTCTTTTCACACTTAAAGTCCGCTAGCCGAGATTATTTTTCGTTGATATAAATTATACGGACGCTATTACTCTACCAGGAAGGTAATTTGTTTCACTAATTTAATAGAAAAATACTGTTTAGTTAATCCTTGAATAAAATCTTTATGCAGCTAAAGAATTGTTAAAAAAATTTTACGGATGCAACTGGTTGAAATACCTTAGAAGTCATATGGTCCTGAGAAAGTCCGGTTATAGTTTGATTAGCCATATTGTTGTATGATAGCCAGGATATCGTAGAGATTGTCTGGCTGCCAGTTTTGCTAGTTCAGTTAGCGTTACCCAGGGTGCACCACGTGGAGGCGAACTAGCTTTACACCCTTGAAATAGGCAGACTTCGATCTAGACACCCACCAATGCGTAGCTCCCTGATCCCAGACGACAATTTTAACATGCAAAACGAATGGATGAGCGAGTGGCTGGAAGAATCGTCCGCACAATCTCAAAGCATGCCATGCATCAACACAAAGCCTCCGGGTTTTGACAAGCCAAGAAAAATTTGGAGTGGCTTGAACAGGATCCGAACAAATCATGGAAGATGTGCCGCCTCGCTGTACAGATGGGGGAGACTGGACAGCCCTGAATGCGACTGCGGAGAAGAGTGGCAGACCATCCGCCATATTGTCGAGGAATGCCCTAGACGAGCTTATGGGGGAAACATGGTCGACTTCCTGCTGGCAACCGAGTTCAGGACTGAATATATAGATAGTTTGGATGTTTGCATGTATTATGTTTTATATTGTGTTACCTACTTACATCTTATGTATTTTTGTGTGTTGTATGTTGTATTGCCATACGCTAAATAAATAAATACCTTAGAAGTTTTTAAAATATATTTTTTTTATTTCAATTTGTAATATTTTAAAAGAAAACCAAAAGAAAATATTAATACCAGGCATTAATCATACTATTGACTATACCTAATACATACTTTATTACATTATAAAACCAATCTATTTCATAATCTTCGAGATTTATTAGGTATTGTTTTAAAAAGTAAAAATAATAGGAAAAACTATAAAGCTGGGGTAATAGTGTCGATCGTTAAGGAGATAAATGGCTATCATTACAGCATTATGCAAACTAATATTCCATAAGATTAATTTTATGACACATTAAAAAGATAAAATGAGTGTTAACTTCTGCTTTTTAAAAAACTGGTTGTTTGCATTCTTGATTAATGTGTGTTTTTGTAAAAGATACGATCAGAAAGAAACTTTAGTTAGAAAGCTGCTTTTTTTGAAGGAGAATAGAGTTTATCATGTGAACGAACACATCAGTAGTATTTTGTTTCTATCACTGAAAAAAAAGTCTGTTTCATCCCAAATAAATGATGTATTTGCTTAATTTTTGTTAGTCACAAATAATCTTTATTTAGCTCAAACAAATATTGTTTGCAACAAATAAATTGAATTATTTGACTTTTATTTCATATTTGTTTGGTTTTTGTTTATTTATGTGAAATAAAACTTATTCACGCCAAACAAAAAATTGTTTGCTACTCCTCTGCCTTTAACCGTCTACATTTCAAACAAAATATTATTTGCTGCAAATAACTTTTTATTTCGCCACTGCTTTTTGAGATCTAGGCAGTAGAGACTGGAGAGTTTAGTCGTTTAGTGAGCGTCTTTCGACAAGGTGATATATAATTTTGTGTGGCAATGGACGTTCGCGATTGGCTAGTTGGCCATAACATGGGACATCTGTGGCCCTCCTTCGAAGGTAAGATTTTAATTTTAATGTTTATTACTTAAAAAAGACAGATAAAACATATTATACAAAATAATAATTACTAAATCATGCATGCCATGGAGAAATGCCCATTTAAAAACGTTTCAATTATTTTTGTATATAATAGAAAAAGTTAACAAATTTGTCTTTGCCATATTATTATATTATTTTATAAACATGCATATCGTTATTGTTTTGATTTCTGTTTTCAATATAATTATTAATATTCAAATATCAAGATGGCCGCGAAAGCGTCTCTTGCAGCCCCTTTGTGTAAAATTATTCATTTGCCTTAAATATTTATTTGCGTGAAATAAATAAAATTTAAAGCAAATAAATATTTATTTGCTTTAAATAAATAAATATTTCGGGAAAACAATTATTTATTTATAACTATTTTTGATTGTTTGTGATAAATTTAATTTATTTCCCTCAAACAAGATGTTATTTTACAGAAACATTTAGTTATTGCAGTAAATATGGATGTTTAAGGAGAATAAGGCTCTCGTAGGCGCAGACCGAGTTTAATAACTGTCATGTTAATTACAGGTTTGTTTTCTTTTCTTATATAGTTATGTTATTTTTCGTAACAATAAACAGAACATATATAAAAACTGTGGTATGATTTATTTCTTTTTGCAGCTCCTCTTCTAAATAGTTTGGGAGATTATACCCTATTTTAATTATTTAATTTAAATACCTTATTGTTTATTACTAATATAGTTTTTACCAAAAAATATTTAATAATAATTATATTATATATTATTATGTTCAATAGTAAATAATTATTTATTTATAGGAAACAATAAGTTATTTAAATCAGATGCCAAAAAGCACACATCCTAATTTCGAAATTATTTGAACAGAATAAATATTTATTTAATAGAAATAAATATAAAGTATAATAAACAATTCGTGATTTGGATTAAATAAATGTGTTGCCGATTTAAATAAATTATTATTTGGACAGAATAAATATTTATTTAATAGAAATAAATATAAAGGATAATAAACAATTCGTGATTTGGATTAAATAAATGTGTTAGCGATTTAAATAAATGATTATTTGAACAGAATAAATATTTATTTAATAGAAATAAATACATATTTGTTGGTTGCTTCGTGCTAAATAACGGAATTATTTATTTAAATAATATTTATTTAAATATCATATATTTCCCCCTCAAAAGTCAAATAATTTTGGACAAAATTTCAAATAATTATTTGTTCAGGCCATAGGGAACAAATATTTGTTTCGGCGAACTCCATTTTTGTTTAGATCAAATAAATTCTTTTTTCAGTGTAGTATTTTGTTTCTAGGCCTTGCACGAGAGTTAAAAAAAACCCTCTAAATGGGATTGAAATAGTTATTTATACTACAAGGGATGTAAGTAAATATACTTACATCCTGTGAAGTATATAACATTTTCTCTCCTCCCCGCAGAATTTATTCTTGGATGTTTATTAATTTAATTCGATACTTTTCGTATAAAATTATGGACAGCTTTGACTGGTTTCTTTAGCATCATCAGCATTGTTATTTTAACAACAACGTCAAGCTGATAGTTTATTATCAAAAATTGAGAGAAATTGAAATTATTGATTTCTATAACAGCCAAATGAATATAGAAGAATCAGCAAATATCGCTTGTCTGTCACTGCTGCCAGAAAAATCGAGAAAGAGGTATGAAGCAACGTATCAATACTTCAAGAAATGGTGCCAAACAAAGACTGCCACTGCAGTTTCAGAAACCGTGCTTTTGGCGTAGTTTCACGAAAAATTTGCTGTATTAAATTCTCCATCAAGCCTATGGTGTGAATATTCCATGCTGAAGTCCATCCATTTTATACACTGAGAAAAAACTTTGTTAGATCTAGGTGAAAATACACTTACACTAATTAAAAAGTTCACCACATATAGTGACAAGTGAAGTGCTTAGTTGGTCTAAGGAAATGCAAAATGCTGGAACAGTTTAACTAAAACTAGTAAACAGGCTTATTTAAAAATTGGTTATCTGTACTAAATGAACTGTTTACTAGGAATGAGTTTTCCATTTATTAAATAATGTATGGAACAAATAGATTATTTAATTAAAACAGGCAACCTGTTTAGTTAGAATAAATGAAGGAGACACGTAAAGTAGGTAATCTTATTTATTTAGGCAAGCTCAAAAATATATTTGGATGGGCGTTGTCGCCTGTGTTTGGGATAAAAATAAAACTCGTATGTTATTAATAAGATTCAAATTATTTTTACAATACATTATATAGACACACGGTAACTCTATGTGCGAAGAAAGAGAAAGTACCTACACTATAAAAAATTAGGAGGACGAAGCACTTCACAAATCACCACTTAAATACTAAAATCTATTATTTATTGTAGAAGCGCCGATTAATTCAAAAAATCGCACGCGAATTTAACACCATATTACATTTAAAGTTCTTACTGCATTCTTTTGATTTTGTGCATGATCAAGCTTTCTTGTGGCAAACTTTTAGAAGCGCCCGGGAACAGCACTCAAACGTCTTTACAAACATGGCTGATCTGACGTTTTGCCGAAACGATGCGCGAGCTGTTAAAAGCGAACCGAAGGTGGCTTAGTGAAGTCTAGTGAACTAGACTCTTGTTTTAAGCACCAAGTTTACTTAGATGAATATTTGGTTTGCCATTTTTAAGTAAACTTTTTTACATATCTTAGTTCACCCAAAACAAGTAAACACAAATTGAAATTAGATATACAGTATACTTAAAAATTATATGTTTACTAAAAACAAATAAACATTGTTTACTAATTTATTAGATCCAACTAAACCGATTGTAGCTAATTTGTTTTACTTACTTTAAATAAACTAAATTTCTATAATAAATGAAATATTAGCCGGTGTAAGTAAACTTTTCCCAGCTACCACAGTTTACTTGGAGCTATTTTCTCAGTGTAGAGGAAAACATAGATATTTCCAAGTATCCTAAGCTTCCAGCATTTTTAAAAAGAAAAAATGACGGATATAAACCCGAAAAATCTAATGTGTTTGACAGGTAAGGAAAGATTTAAATAAATTTCTGTTTGAAGCCCCCCCGATTATATTTATGATAAAGGTTGTAATGATAATGGGAATTGCTGGAGCGTGCCGTTCTAGTGAGCTCTGTGCAATGAAAATGGACAATGTTGAATTAAGCCATGAAGTCATATTTGTTACTATTCCTGATTCCAAAAATTGAATGGCACGTAAATTTATAGTGACTAAAAGTGACGATAAGAAGGTTTGTTATTTCAAAATAGTTCGAAATTACATTGATATAAGATACCACATGACGATTTTAATTCTCGCTTCTTCATGCGATATCAAAATGGAAAGTGCTTAAACCAGCCTGTCGGGAAAAACTCGATTTCTTCAATTCCAAGTAAAATTGCTAAATTTCTGAACTTTCATAACTTTAAGGAGTATACTGGACACTCCCTTAGAAGAACGTCGGCCACTTTATTAGCGAATAATGGAGTTGATGTCTTAGCCCTCAAGCCACATGGCGGATGGAAATCTGCAACTATTGCGGAAAGTTATGTAGCGGAGAGCGTCAACAATAAAAAAGAGTTTACACTTGAAAACGGTTAGAGATACTAACTAACCGAAACGTTTTGTTAAGTAACAAAATAAAGACAATGGAAGTCCGACAAGGTAATAATTTTTTTAATAAAAAGGAAGTTGCAAATAAAATATTGTACAATATAACGAAGCCGGAAGTCTCCTGCAGTACTTCAAGAGTAACAGAAAACTTGGTAAGAGATGGAGAAATTATGGAGTCAGAACATTTCATACAAATTGAGAAAAAACGAGAAAACATTTATCCTAATTTTGTAAATAATGTTCATAATTAATGTAATAATTGTACTATTAATATTCATATCACTTAATAATGCTCAATTTTTATAAATCATTGTTTTTATATGGCATAAATTATTACCACCCTTGGGTGGTAAGTTAACTTACAACCCGTCGTCAAGTGCAATCGATACCTTCTTGGTAATTGTTACTTACGTCCTTCAAAACAGTGTCAAAATGCGTTGTTTACAAGATACGGATGAGAAATAGTATATTACATACCGAAGAGGAAAGTGTTTCATTACTGTCGAGAGATTAGTTATTTATCCGAGACGCGAAGCGTCGGGGTTAACTTTAATCTCGTGACAGTAATGAAAATTTTCCTCTGAGGTTTGTATACTATTTTATAATGATTTTACCGTTGCATTAGGTGTTAAATGTTAAACAAATAAAAGTAGATAAAAAGCGACAGCAAGTATAACTAAAATAGGTTTTATTTCGTCGAAAAATAGCAAAATACGAAATACACTAATACAAACAAACTGAATGTTTCTTAAGTAAGAAAGTAAAACCTACTTATTTTAACCATTTTGAAAAGTAGTAATAATTGCAAATAAAAACCAAGTTATACAAACCGCACATCATTCATATTTTACCCAACATACGTTGTAGCCTAGGTAGGTATTGAATAGTGAGAGTCGTCATTTAGTTCTGTTAGAAATAGAATACATGGCGGTCAATATGTTTTCATGTAATTAACGTTGGGACGTCAAAAGGTTGAAAATATTATATGCTACAAAGCAATTGAAAATAGGTACATTTTTAGGTCTAGACGTGGATAGGTGTAAGTACTTATGTGAAATCAAGTTTTACGATAAGCTATAAAAATAAATTTAAAAAACTCATCGCAGCAAGTCAAACAGACAGGCGGCAACAATGTTTTAATTTAGCAGTGAAAAGAGTCGCTTTCTTGTTGGTGAACTCATTGTGCCATCTATGAATTTGACGCAGCAGATTTAGGAAATCGGCTCATATGGCCTTCTTATAGCGTTGTAAACGCTTTGCTTAAGCGCTACGTTAAAAATGTGAAGCCAAGATTCCGAAATCCGAGATTCAGAATCCCAGTATAAAGGGAGCCATACAACGTTACGTTTCATAAAAAACAGTACCTATTTTAAAGTAACTTTAAAACATGTATTTAAAAGTATATAAAGTTAAAATTGAATTTATTTCCCACCGGACGTATACTAGGTATATAACCAACAAAGTTTTCAAAAGTTGCAAGATATTAATTCAGACTTTTAAAAGTTACAGTCAACATTCATTAAGATTTTTAAAACGTTCATTAATTTCTTTTTACGTCGTGGCTTTCTACTTTTTTCAATTTAATTTGCTGCTGGAAAATTTATTTATATTTTTGGTTTAACTTTCCTAACGAAAAGCTAAACCAGTTTAAAGTTAACTAGGAAGGGCATCGACTAAAATTTCCAATGTCGTGTAGATACTAGACAGCTTTTGCAAACACTCACAATTCTTTATAATACAGTGCTCGGCAGAATTCTGGCTCCATATGGAAAACTTTTTTATTATTGATTTCTCAGAAAATATAAAAGTTTCTGCATCCGCTTGAACTAAAAAGGCGCTGATTAAAACAGGAAAAAATCGTAGAGCATACGAGGGAGGTTCAATTTCAAGTTGCTCAAAAGTAGAGTACTCTTATTTTTGTTTCAGATAAAATTTTCATTAGTGAAAGAGTTAAAAGTCATGGCGAAAAAAACAAAAAACGAAAAAAAATTTTTTTTTATTTATTTATTTATTTATTTTTTTGTCTTACCCTGTATACAGTGTGACCAGTAAAGTCCGCTTCATATGGTATTTCTTTTATTAATAGCTTTATTCGAAATTTGACTTTGGCATCAAGTTCTGCTTCGATCGAGATGAAAATTAAGCCAAAAAATAGTAGTTACGTGATTCGCATTATCTGTCAAATTTTAATTTTTTCAAAAAAATAATTCAAAAGTGTGGTTATTTCTGAAAATATCCAAAAAAGTTATTAGAAAAAAGTTTTTTTAAATGCAGTTTCTAGCCCACATGCAAAATTTTAGCTGCATAAGATAATTTTGATTTTTTACCCACCACTAAAATTTATTTTTCACTTAATGAAAACTTTACTGATGACACGGTGTTCTTTTTTGTCTTAATGTTAAGGTCTATAGCTTTCAAACACAAACTATGTTTTCAAAAATACTTATTTTATGAAGTTACCTTATACAGGGTCAAAAACAAATAAACTTTGCATCACATGCCACCAAATTTTAATAGCCCAATTTTGATTTTGTAGAAAAACAAGTTTTATGTAGGTTGCGTTAAGTCTTATTTTGCAAAAGTGATGCAATTTACAAAATATGGATAAAAAAGCAAAATTATTTTATGCAGCTAAAATTTTGCCGAATTTAAAAAAAAAATTTTTTTATAACTTTTTTCGATATTTACTTTCCGAAATAACCCTACTTTTGAATTATTTTTTGGAAAAAATTAAAATTTTACAAAGAATGCAAATCACGTGACTAAAATTTTTTTGCTTAATTTTTATCTCGATCAAAGCAGAACTGGATGCCAAAGTCAGATTTCGAATAAAGTTATTAATAAAAAAAAATCCCATATGATGCTGACTTTACTGGTCACACTGTAGAGACAGATCAAATTATTTTTAAAAGTTCTTTTTAATGTTTACGTAAAAAATATTGGTTGAACTTTAAATTTCTGGTTATTTCTAAATGTTTTTAAACCATTCAAAAAAATTATGCCAATTAATTTCTGCGACATCCAAAAAAAACTGACTAGTGCTCAAATTACTATTTATAATTCGTAAAACCAGACATTTTAAAAGTAATTTAAGAAAATAAGAGATATATTGTCTTACAATAACTTTGGTTTAAACCTATTTGCTCCAAAAATAAACAAACTTTTCCTTATTTTTTTTTTGAATGGTTTAAGAAAAATCTCTTCAATCTGATCTCTATTCAGGTTAAGACAAAAAAGAAGTATTTTTTTGTTTTTTCAAAGAAAGGCTGTGATTACGTGTTTGGATATAACTTTAACTTCTAAATATTTTTTATAAATGAAAATTTTATCTGAAACGAAAAATAAGGGTTGGTTATTTTTATGCAACTATTAAAACATGAAATCTTCCTCTCGTATGCTCTACGGTTTTTTTATTTTAATGAGCGCTTTTTTAGTTTAAGCGGATGCAGAAAGTTATATCAAGAATAAAATCAGAGAGATCAATGATAAAAATGTTTTCCATTTTCCATAATTCTGCCGGTTACTGCCCCAAAATACTAATTAATAAAAGCCATTTAAAATACTAAAGAGTTTATATTTTTTCCAATATACTGGGAGCCTCGGCTGCGCCTCTGCCGCAAATTTCCAATTCGTCCAAAGAAGATCAACTTTACGGCGTCGATACACAATTTTTTTAGGTAAAACTTGTTAAATGCATATTTAAATTAAAATAAAATTGAATATATTTTTTAATTAAAATAATAAAAATAACTGCTATATTTTCAACAAGCAGAACTTTCTTATACATCATAGCCTTTTCAATTTTAAGGGCCGGTATTTTCATCCTCGGTTAAAGCTCGGTTATTTTAATTCCTCGGTTAAACTTGACATTTGATGTTTATAACATGCTTTATGTGTCACAAAACAAGCTTAACTAAGCAATAAAAATAACCGAGTTTTAACCGAGGAGTGTTCATAAAGGCACTTTGACGGATCCATGTGGGGGGGCGTTACCGCGATGGGTAAGATCCACCTGAGGTGGCGCCTTAAAGTCAGCGGCAGAGAATTGAACTAAATAATTTGACGTTAGATTAGTTTTACTTGTGAAATCATGACAACACGTTGACATCGGTTTGTTTTTAGTTTAATAAATATTTAATCGTCTGCTGAACTTATTATTTTGAGATAAAACTGTTTTATTCAAACTTAAAAGTGTGGTATTGCTTTATATAAGTTATTAAAATCTAATATTTGGTTCTTGTCGTATTTTTTTTTTTTTAAATGTTTATTTCATTTAGCTTTTTCCTTTTATTCCTATACCCTATATTTGAACCTTATCCTCACGGCATTAATATTACTACATGCTTAATGTACTCTATTTTATTAGCCCCTAAATTGTATTTTTTATTGCAGCAAATTTTATTTTGTTTTTACCCTGGGAAAGTGCGCCTGTGTCACAAATTCGAGTGCATGTACGGGAACCTTGAACATTGTAAGAAATACATCAAAGTCGAAATCAAAAAGTGCAACTGCTATAAATTTTACTTTATGTATTTCTTACAGTTTTTAAGATTCCCATACTAGCACTCAAATTTGTGACACAGGCGCACTTTAACCCAGGGTAAAAACAAAAAAAAATTGCTGCAATAAAAAAAAACTTTTTAAGGGTATGAAAGCACCCTCTTGTGCTAGCTATATAATTTTATTGTAGAAGGAGAGACATTTTTTGTTATTAGAAAAAGTATTTTTACCAACAGCAAAAGATTTTTAAGGTACAAGAAAGATCCTTTCTTCGCTAAATAGTCTTATTTACTACTGCAAGAGAGACGTTTTTACTATATAAAAAAATGTCACCACTGTAGCAGAAATAATTATATTAAGTAACACATCTCTACAGAGACAGCTAAGCATTTTTATTGTCATTAAAAAGCATGTTGTTTCAGTAGCAAATAATTTTATTGTTACATTATATAGTTTTATAAGTACAGCAACGTTACTTTTTAGGTATAGCAAAATTACTTTATAGCTATAACAGAATTATTCTTGCAAAGTAGTTTTATTACCACAGCAAAGTATGTTCAGCAAAGTGCATTCTCCTGGTAGAGTAATGTGCTTGGCTGTCCCCTATTCAACAAAAATTTTTAGCTATGGTTGCTGAAATTTTAGCAAGGGATGAAAAGAGATTTTCTCAGTGTAGGGAGTTGTAGTCTTTCATGAAATCTAATGAAAGTACGTTGAATATAATTGCTAAACTCAGGAAAGTTATCGAGAAGATACAATGACCGCTAATTCCAGTATATTTTCAAGTGACTGAAATATTATCATTTTATCATAGCATTGCTGGCTCGTTCCGTCTCGTCTCTATAAATTTTGTGACGCATGACCTTATGAAATCAAGTGGATTTATTCAATTTTGGTTTCACATTGGCATAGATTTTCTATTCTGCATAATAAGTAGTAAATGCATCTTCCTTGTCTATTTTATTGAATAATAATTTCCTGGTTTAGTTTCTCAAGTTTTATATGAAAATGCCATATTGTTGTTGCGTTACTGGATGCAAGTCTAACTATATAAAGGCCGGTCAAAATATTTCTGTTTTAACTTTAAAAAAAGTAAATACTTATATAAATTACTGATAAGTAGGTAGGTATTCTATGAAATAATTTGGATGTCTGAAAAAACATTTTTAAAGCCCGATTAAAAACTATACAAAAGATTAAATAAAAATCGATATGATTATACATTTTCTGTTTTTAATGAAACACCATTAACTATATTACCTACATATTGGCTTACCATCCAACAGAAAAGGCTTGTGGAAACCACTCTATTTCTAGATTTGCTTATTCCCTGGCCGCTCAACAAAAAACATGAACTGAATAATTCGGATATGAGCCACCATTTCTTCAAAGTGCAAAAAGTACCGACATCGATGAAAAAAATTGCCCATGAGGTACAAGTTATTTTTGGTTATCTTTAAATAAAAATATCGTAATTAATTATTATTTTTAAAAATTCGTTGGTTGTCGGTAATTTTTTTGTATTAATATTGGTGCAATTTGACAGAATACAAAATCGGTTGATTTGATACAGTTCTAAAAGTACAATGACGGAGTCTTTGCTCCAGATAAGTCGTCCCTAAACCTAAAAAGCAGCAGAAACACGCGGTTAAATCCACATTATGGTTAAAACTGAAAACTGACAATGTGTTTATTTTTGTGAAATGAGCAAAGCTATACGCAGGGCAGGGTGTCCGGTAAGTATATGGCGTACTCTCGGGAGCGTATAGGGGAGGTCAAAATAACTATACTTTGTCATATAAAAAAAAAATTGAAAGTTCCCCTTAACGGAGATACAGGGCCCCAAAGAGGTACCCAGCGACTTACCTTTTCGGCTAACTTTTGAACCGACACGTATAATTTAATTACATTTTAGTATTTTGTGTAGGCCATAAAGACTCATAAAACCGTACTACATTAGATGTTTAACATCGTCAGGGAAGTCAGGAACGGACTTGCCACCGCACTCGTTTGGCCAAAATTTTGACAGGTGTCATTTTACAGAGCTAAAAACTGATTTTTTTAATAACTTTCGTTATTTTTATTTAAAAAAAGGTACTCTACATTTGTCTCGATGGAATTAGCGGTTTTCGAGAAAAATAAGGTTTTTGTTTTTCAGTTATGTCCAAAACTAACGTCTACTAATAAAATGTGACTTATTTGAAATTTTTTATTTTTTGCACGGCTTTCTTTTCCACCCTGTATGACAGTGAAGTGCATTGGTTACGTCTTAGGCGTACTACAGTATTAATCTGCAATAATAGTAACGTTTTATAAGGCATCATTTTATAGCACGCGTCCATGTGGGACAAGTGGTTAAAACTGCTTTATATAACACGTACGTTATACTATTTTTTCTAATTTGTAGTTTTTTCAATAAAAAACACATATCCAAAAAGAAAATAAATCCTTTAAATTTTGTAAGTTTTTATGTCTAAATTTTATGTTGGTAATACTATTTTTTATCATAGTAGCCTCTGGACAACAAAAATTATTTTGCGAACTGTCATTTTTTGATTTATTGACCCATTTTTACCACGAGATTCTAAAGTTATTTTAGCGATATGAGATTTGAAATTGGACGGAATACGTTGTGTGATCCTCGTACATTCGGTACATATACAGAGCGTTCGGAAATTCGGGCGATTTTGCTACTTTTTTTCGAATTTTAAACGACGTAATTTTACGTCACGGCATTGCAATTTAGTATAGGGAAGATGAAAAATTCAAATAAAGTTGAAGTTAAAATCGACATTGGAAGGTTAGTAGATTGAATTTTGTATAGGATTTGGCAGAAAATGATAGCTTGAAGCATCTACAAAAGATTGATTTATAGATTTATGCAACCAACATACATGACTGTTATCCACACAGAATAAAAAAGTAGGTTATCAAGCTATTTTTCCTCTGCAAAAAAATGGGTTTTTTCGTAAATCACAAAGGCCGCGCAAGTCAATGAAATAAAACATTTAAATGTTACCAACATCAAATAAAGAAAAAACGCGTATTGAAATAGCTTCATTACGATACGCAAATGCGTATCGTAATAGACTTGTTATGATACCAAATTAGAAAAACAATCTTTTAAACTCCGCAAACCGCACTAAATTCGTTTTCGAACTACAGGACTGCAATAAAGGTGTTAAAAAAATATATCGAATTAAGATGAGCAGTTTATAAACCCAAAATCAATTTCTAAATACACGACTACAGGAAACAGCCGTTGATGTTAAAACTCCCTCTTACTTAAGTCAAAACCCACATTGATAAGAATCTAAATTCAAACGGTCTAAAATAGACGGCTTTTAAATGGTGTACTATCAAGAAACTAAACGTAATTAACTGATGACTACATTTGAACGGGCATGTTAGGAATTTTTCATGCCAAGCGCAATCATTGCCATTCGTCAATGTCAGTGACAAGCAGATCTTTCTTGGATGTAAACAGAGGTGGCCTTAGGAATAAGAGCTGCAATTAATTTAATTGGCATTTGAATAAAAAAAAACAATTTTTTATTGATTGTTACTTGAATCTTTACAGGTGATGTATTTTTAATATTTTTACTTATTTATATAAGTTTGTTAGTGTCCAACATCGATACTAGATGTTGTTTAGAGCTATATCCTTCTGAGGGTGTCCCCGTTTACTGATTAATTGATATATATGGTAATGTTAAGCGTTTCTATGGAGTTTGGTTTAGATTTCTAAAATAAATTATTGACGTAGCCCAACCATTAAAAATCCAGTGTGTTAAAATCGGGCGATTTGGGCGGCCACTCTATTGACCATCCCTATCGACTGCTCCAAAAAAATTGTATTTAAGGAAACCCTTTCATGAGCAGCATTATGCGGGTAGCACCATCCTGTTGAAACTATAAGGTTGAACTTGGTAAATCAAGATCATTATCATCTGAAAATAGAGAGGCAAGAGCTGAAACTTGATTATTTTGAAAAAAATTTATATAATATCTTTCTCCAGAAAGGCGTCTCATAAAAGAAAAATGGCCCGATTACCCAATTTTCAACAATGCCTTCCCAGACATTAACCTTTTCATTATGATGGGTGTAAGATTCTATGAACCAGTGAATAATTTCCTGGTCCCAGTATCTGTAGTTTTGTCTAATAACCTGACCATTTAAAGAAAAGCTAGTTTCATCTAAAAAACCAACTATTTCTTGCGTGCTTATATCGGCTTAATTATTATTGCACAAAGTTGATCTTTGATCTATCAGGATCATCATCGTGTACAGTTTCTGGTTTGTTCGTTCGTGTAGGGATGAAACTTCTCTTTTCTTTTAAATCAGAAACGGTAGTTTGGTGAGTATCGAACACTTTTAACACTATATTTAACAGTACGGGTAGTTATCCACTTAATTACTACCCTAGAGTCCCTAGACACTGTCGATTGGCTAATACAAGGTTAGGTTAGGTTGAAAGTAAGTGGGTTACATTTAACTCTCCACTGTGACTGAATGATCTATTGTGGCTCACACCCTGTTTATATTTTTCCTATAGATCTAGCTTTTTGATAAAGCTAATCACTGCATTGGGGGAGACATTCTTCATGTAATCCGGTAGCGTTGTCACTTTGTCGAATAAGGTGAATCTGAATCTAGCTGCTGTGGGACAGGCGCACAGTATGTGTTCCACTTTTTCTGCATTTTCCATGCAGAGCCGGGATTCTTCATCTTGCACTAATCAAATTTTGTGCATACAGTGTAGCAATCTGCAGTGGCCGTTTTACAATACCGCCAGGGTTTTAAGGTGCAACCTATTGAGCTCTAGTAGTTTGTCAGTTAGCTGTTGGTTTCTATAGCTGTTTATAAAGGCTTTGAGTATCTTAGGCCTGGTAAGTTCAGTCAGTGCTTATTTCACTTATCTATTGGTTAGTCCAAAATCGATCTCTTGGACGCGTAGCGTAGGATATACTTATTGCTGGCTCGGTTTTGGTGAACTTCGCTGCTGCTCCCCTGTTAGCGAGCTTGTCAGCAGCCTCATTGCTCTTCAGACCCGTGTGTCCCGGAATCGATATTAAAGTGATTTTGTTATTTAAGCTTAGTTCAGATAGTGCTTTGCGACAGCCCCATATTGTCTTTGAAGTACATCTCGATTTAAGGGCTTTTAGAGCGGCTTGAATGTCAGAAAATATCTTAATTGTCCTGTGTGTACTGTCGATTTAGCAGCAGTTTTGTACACATTTCAATGGCATGAACTTTAGTCTGGAATATGGTCGCCACGGTTATTTTTGGATTTTCGACATATATTCCGGCTCAGATACCTTCTTTAGTCTTGGAGCCGTCAATAATCTCAACTCCGCACTGAGTAGATTCTTACTATTATTTTATTTCCCTACTTGGATGGACGAATACGATATGACTAATACGAGGGCGACTTGGGTATTTTTCATTGTACATATCACGGACTATGACTTTAACTTTTATCTCGACTCTCCAATATAATCAAAATTTCTATGCAAGGCGCATTTTGGATGTAATATCGGCTAATTACCATTCACTGACATTTTTTGACGTCCCAAATTTAAATAGCAAATTGTCATTGATAATGCCTTAAAGAGTGTGACTTGAGTTCAGAAGGTTAATAAGTCGAGAAACATATCAATGGTGCACACCAGCGATAAAGTGTGTGTTATTTAGTCAGTGGTTGAAGATAGGTAGGTATAGGGCATGATTTATGAAACTTGTCTAGAACTGATTGTAAAATGTAAAAATATACAATAGGTTTTATTAAAAAAATTAAAGTCGATACAGGTTTTATGACCCACCCAAAGTTAATGTAATTTGTCCAAGCGATTCTTGATTAAGTGGGTGGTATTCTATATAAAAGGCTGATCCGTTTTTTCATCACAACGCTGTATGTTTATTTAAAAGACATACTATAGTTTGTTATTCTTAGTTATTTTATTAAGAAACAGTTAAACTATTTTTTACCCTCATATACTCGACAACTATATTCTAGATGGCAGCATCCACAAGTAAAGGGCGGAATATATGCAGAATGCATATATATGCATTTTTGCATATTTTGTCAATTTTTATAATAAAATGCATAGTTTTCATAAATTATTATTTTAAGAGCATATTTTTATATTTTCGGTTTTATCAAAAAATTTAAAACGTTAAAGGTTTAATGTACAGTTCAGTATATATTTCAGCGATTTTCCAATCTGAAGATTATAATAATTATATTTACATTTTGGTTATACACAAGGTATATTTATTGAGGGTTTCCTGAGTTTACAGGTATATTGTTAGAGGGTTGTTTATTGTCACTTAATAATGAGTTGCTTAACAAACTGTATTTATATCGATATGTAATACATACCTCTGTTTTAGTTTGTCGAAAGATTTCAGGATTTTCAGTGTGAAACTAGTCATTTCAAATTTGTGGTCAAAATGTCTAAAGTGGCGAAAACGTCTTCGTGGATTAAAAATTTCCCAGAGTTAGAGTTTAATGGAGAAAAAGTCTTCTGTAAAGCTTGTACAAAAATTATTGTTTGTGAAAAGAAGTTCCAAATTGATCAACATTTGAAAACACCGCTGCATAAATCAAAGTTACAAAAAATGAAATCTGAGCCACTTCAGCTGAGTGTAACAAACGCATTTCAAAATGTTGGAGAAAAATCGAAATATAAAAATTTCAAGGCATTGGTCGCAGCAAACATACCTTAATAAAAAATTAAAAATTCCGCAATTTAGAGGCTTTTTACAAAAGTTTTGTAAACAAACTATTCCTGATGGTTAGAAAGAAGAAAAAAAATATTGCATACCAGTATGCATATTTGGTTAATAAAATTGAAATAACTACATATTTTAAAGGCAATAAAGGCATATACCGGGTGTCCACGGAAGGTGGCTCGCCCCTCTAACTTTTTTGTTTTTTAAGATAATGAAATAAAATTTGGGGGATTTGTATATGACATAAAACTGCATTATTTGACAGGTGACTCAACATTATGGAACTTCCGGTTTAACCGGAAGTGACATAAACTTTCGATTTTTAAATGGGACATCTGGTATATTTTTACTTTTTTTGACTCCATATGATATTCTAAATACAACGATGTGTCACTTGTCACTTTTTGTGACCAAGAAATTATTTTTTTTCCAAATTTATTGTTTTATCACTCCTTGTAAAACGATTATTTTCCATGTTTTTTAAACAACAAACTAATTTACTTTGGCAGAAGCTGCTGGCATTTCAATTTTCTTCAAGGCATGATTTTGTTTTATCAATTTTGCTGGTCACAGGCTACTTGATGCATTTAAATCTAAATTTATTTTTAAAAGATGCTTCATTTTAGGAAAGTTCCAAGTTAACTTTTTAAAGTTTTTTAATGGCAGCTTTTTTAAAACCTAATAGTGCATGGTATCAAAATAATCGTAATAAAATCCTCTTTTTTCTTAACCCGACGAGCCACCATGTTGCCATTAAAAAAAAATGAGTTATACAACTTTAAAAATTAAATTTTTCATAGCACATAGCATTGGATCAAAAATAGTAAAATTGTATTTTTCCCAAGATTAGAGAACTGAAATAAGTGATTTTAAGGTATTCATAGCCCTCTAGATAAAACAATAAATTTGGAAAAAAATAATTTCTTGGTGACAAAAAGTGAAAATTGACACATCGTTGTATTTAGAATGTCATATGGAGTCAAAAAAAGTAAAAATATACCAGGTCTTCCATTTAAAAATCGAAAGTTTATGTCACTTCCGTTTAAACCGGAAGTTCCGTAATGTTGAGTCGCCTGTCAAAAAATGCAGTTTTATGTCGTATACAAATCCCCCAAATTTTATTTCATTATCTTGAAAAACAAAAAAGTTAGAGGGGCGAGCCACCTTCCGTGGACACCCGGTATATGCGCATATTTTGGCTAAAGTTAAGTGCATATAATCCGCCCTTTATTTGTAAATAAATAGGTAGGCTGGCTAGACCCAATTTAATAAAAAATAATGCTTAAAAATGTTAAATAGTATGCCAGTTCGGATATTAGGAACTATTTTTTTATGCCTTTTAATTTTTCTTGGAAGGCCTCTACGAAATGCATAGTGCATACATACCCTTAAATCTGCCTTTACATAAAAATGTCCTCGTCTTTTCAAAAATACGGCCCTTATATATAAAGTAGCAGGGGGAAACCTTTCAAAGCCCCACCGATGTCATAATAAAAAATATGCCTCATTAGTCTTGAAGCACAGAAGGCCAGATTGGTAAAGATGGAGCGAAGCTAAGATAGTTCATACTAATGTAACATGAGTGAAATTATGGGTTATGTTATAAGCGAGGGTGTCGGAGTAAATGGATGAAATATTTTATTATTTTTAGACAGATGATTTGTTTAGCTATTTTTTTTTTGTCTATTTTTGGAGTATGCTATTTATACTGGGATTTTTTTTATGACTCAATCATAGAATCATGTCATACAACGCGTCCAGAAACCATCTTAAAATATGGGAAACTATTTTATTTAGGAAGAAAAGGTATTGTTTATACAGGGTGTCCAGGAAAATGTGGGAAATCTCCGGGATATGAAAAAAACACATGAAAAGAATACTACAAGTTCATATAAACTTCTTTCGTATCGGCCTCCTTTTCGGAGATATGGGCTCCCGAAGAGCTCCCATGGAATTAAGTTTTTAACACATAATTTTTAAACCAGCAGGTATATTTCAATTTTTTTTTCATATGATCTATACCAGGTAAGACCCTTCAAATTACTATCCCAGAAAGTGTGCTGCAGGGACCGACTAGCTGTGACACTATTGTGCCCATTTTTTTTACGCCCTGTATGATAAAAACTTTGGATAACGTATTGACTAAAAATTAAGTACTCTTCATTCATGTCGCTAATCCTAACCGTTTTTAAAAAAACGTCATTTTTAACATATTTACATCATGTATATTTAGCGTATTTCAATAAAATATACAGTGATGGGCTAAAATATGGAACAAATTCATTTAAAAATCAGGTATTCATTTTTTGAAAAAACGCTCGGACACGTCGATTATAATTCTTTCTTTCGGATTTTTGGCCTCAAAAAGAAATTATACCGGGTGTGTTAAAAGTAGATGTAGCAAAATTTTTTGTTTTTTAAATAGAACCCCCCTATTTTTACTTATTACCCTAATTCTACGTCAAATTCTGCGCATAATTCATGTAGCATACTCTATCCTTATCTCAAACGGTTTTAGAGAAAAATTACATCATAAAAAAAAATTCTTTAAAAAAAGGTACATATACCTACTTAAAGGTAAACAGGTAAATTTAAATGAATTGTTACTATGATAGCAAGTTATATGTCAATCAAAAATTAGTTTAGGTATAATTTTGAAAAACGGTGATCATGGTGCATTTAAATGAAACACAAAGAATCGAAATTTAAATTTAAATTTTATGTGGAGACAAAACAAGAAGTCAAGAAGAAGTTTGTAACTTGTTTAATGCTAAGTATCCAAAACGGTCGATTACAAGATCTACAGTAAGTAAAATTGAGAAGAAATTCAGGGAAACAGGGAATGTAAAGGATCGTCTACGGCCAGGTCGTCCAAAAATTAGTGAAAACTTACAATTGAACATTTTGTTAGAGGTTGAAGATAATCCTCATAGTGCATCCACTGAAGTAGCCCTTAATAATGATGTTAGCCGACGATCTGTGTTGCGGGTATTGAAACAAGAAAAGTACCATCCGTACAAAATTAGGTTGCTGCACGAGCTAAACGAAGATGATCCCGACCGCCGACTACGGTTTTGTGAAACTATGATGGAAATTTGCAACTTAAATCTATTTTTCCATCGCAACATACTTTTTAGCGATGAAGCCACGTTTTCTTTGAATGGTTCAGTAAACAGACAAAATTTTCGGTATTGGAGTACAAATAATCCCCGTTGGATGAGAGAACAGCACACGCAATACCCACAAAAAGTAAATGTTTGGGCAGGGATATTAAATGATAGAATTATTGGACCTTTTTTCTTCGATGGAAATCTTAGAGGAGACCAGTATTTACAATTTCTTTAAAATGAATTAATTCCCACACTAGCAGCGGATTTTCCAAATCCGAATCAGCCTCATCTACCAGAAGCGTCTATTTGGTTTCAGCAGGATGGTGCTCCGCCTCATTTTGCTCGACAAGTTCGAGAGTATTTGAATACTGTATTTCCCGAACGATGGATAGGTAGAAGAGGACCCATAGAATGGCCTGCAAGATCTCCCGATCTTACACCCATGGATTTCTTTCTTTGGGGTTATTTGAATTCAAAAGTGTATAAGGATAAACCACAAAATTTGGAAGACTTAAAATTTAAAATTAGATATGAAATTAGGCAAATTAATGAAAATACTGTAAATAATGTTTTAGAAGGGTTTTTAAGTAGATTAGCATATTGTCAAGAAGTTAATGGTTTGCATTTTCAACACTTAATAAACTAATTTTTTAACCTTTTTTTAAAGAATTTTTTTTTTATGATGTAATTTTTCTCTAAAACCGTTAGAGATAAGGATAGAGTATACTACATGAATTATGCGCAGAATTTGACGTAGAATTAGGGTAATAAGTAAAAATTGGGGGGTTCTATTTAAAAAACAAAAAAATTTTGCTACATCTACTTTTTGACACACCCGGTATAATTTCTTTTTGAGGCAAAAAATCTGGAACAAAGAATTATAATCGACGTGTCCGAGCGTTTTTTCAAAAAATGAATACCGGATTTTTAAATGAATTTGTTCCATATTTTAGCCCATCACTGTATCTTTGTTCCTATAAATTATAAATGTTCACTTTTAACTGCTTAATATTAATACATGATCGCAATAAAATGACGGTTCTCCGAAAACGGTTAGGATTAGCGACATGAATGAAGAGTACTTAAGTTTGAGTCAATAGTTAAGGGTATGTAACAAAGGTTGTCCAAAGTTTTTATTATACAGGGCGTAAAAAAAATGGGCACATTAGTGCCACAGCTAGTCCGTCCCTGCAGCTGTAAGTAATTCGCAACACTTTCTGGGATAGTAATTTGAAGGGTCTTACCTGGTATACATCATATGAAAAAAAAATTGAAATATACCTGTTGGTTTAATAATTATGTGCAAAAACTTAATTCCATGGGAGCTCTTTGAGCCCATATCTCCGAAGAGGAGGCCGATACGAAAGCAGTTTATATGAACTTGTAGTATTCTTTTCACGTGTTTTTTTCATATCCGGTGGATTTCCCACATTTTCCCGGACACCCTGTATATGCGTTCAAAAATCATTGAAACAGCTGTTGCAACTATGATTCAAAAACGCAGGGTGAAAATGCATAGATGCTAATCGGCATTTAAAATGGAAAAATAATAAATGACCCAAAGATATCTACCGGGTGTCTCAAATTACAAAGATTATGATAAAATTAGGATAAAAATTAAAATGTTGAATTAGTATATTTAAGCTATAAAAGGTAATTACTTTCCATAACATTGTTCTTATGCATTAGTTGATTTCTCGAGACAGTTTTGGCAGTTTTGTATTTCAAGTCCTGGGACAGGAATTATTCTTATTTTTTTTAACAATCAGTTATTTTTAATACAAACGCCTCCCGTCAAGAAATATTTTAAAATATTGTTTTGTCTATAAAGTTTAAAATGAAACCTTTCCTATGTTTATTTAAATAAAAGTTTGCTGCTTATCACTTCTAAAATTAAGTTCAACTACCACGTATCTAGTCATAATACGTACACATTTAATATTTCATACCATAAATGCCATTTCAAATTTCATTTCACAAAAATATCATGGCATATTCAGTTTATGTTTCCAGCTGAAGCAACTGAAAATTTCCTACTTTTAGAATAAACTTTGATATGTAAAGAACCATACATCTTGATTAAATCTACCGAACATAATATGTTTTCAAATTCTTTAGATCCTAGTGTTACGTAGTAACTTGAGTTTAGGTACCGAATATTTTTTCGGATAACAGTTTTTCGTCAGGGGTGTAAGAACAGGAAGAATTAAAGGGTGGATTAAAATAAACTTAAACGAATAGTAATAAGTCTTAATTTAGGAATTACAACAATACTGAACGTGTAAATAAAGAGGCAAGCAAGAGTGATGTTCTGATGTAAAAAGGTAAAAAAAAATCTCGTAGATTGCAAGATTGTGATTTTTTCTTACATGTTTTATCTAATTACTTGCATACATCACAAACAAATAGCTTTATTTTTCTGGTAACGCCGGCACAGTCACAATGTGCCCACTGTTTGCATATCATGCACCTTATCCAAGTGTCGGTTATTTTATTTTTATTTTTTATAGCTCTGTACAGTATAGGCAAGATGCATCATCCTCATCACTTTCATCATTAAATGAATCCGGTTCTTCATAGGCGTCTTCTCTATCGAAAGTTACCCGCTGCTTAACACTTTTGGCTGATTTTCGCCGTTCTTTTGCCAACCTTTCTTTAACCTTTTTTCGAGCCTCCAAAAGAATCGGACTGCTCCTTGCGTATTTTTTCTTTTCGCTCCGTTTTGACGAGTCGCTACAGAAATGAGCGATATTACTGCCACACTTACTCTTGTAGACGAAGCTGTAGCCGGTAGCGGTAAAGAGCATTTATTTTGACAAGATTCAGAAGGAATTGCTGAAGGACCGGCTTGCTAAAAGATTTGTGTTCAAGGATGCGAAAGGGATAAGGCATTGTACATTCTCTCTTGTTGCTTGCTTCTCTAAGACCGGTTCAGCTTCGGCAGCTAAAGGATAGTTTGTTGTTTCACTTGCGTTATAAAAAAAAACAATCAGGGTAAAATGACATAGTGTCGTTTTGCCCCGACACTGGGTATGTCATTTTAGCCGAGAAACCATTTTTATTTTAAAATTAATATCTAACCTACTTCCTAAAACACAAATTTAGAAAAAAACAGGCTAGTATATGGTAAAACCCTTTATCCCGTATGTGTGTAAAAATTTGCAATATTTGACTTAACGTATTTAATAATAGATTAAGAAGAAGTGCATATAAAAAACTTATAGACCTACCTTAACGTTTTTCGGCAAAATGTCGTAAACAACATACACAAACCCAGTTTAACTAACAGGAGGACCAACACGGACATACAGCACCTACACCAATTAATTATAGTAAGTTTCCATTGCGAGTATTTATGTAAAAACCCGAACTATGTCGTTTTAGCCGAGTATGTAATTTTAGGCCAAACTCCCCTACTGATAAAAAAATCATATTTAAAATGAAGTTTTTAAAACACAGTTATTATACAGGGTGATCCATGACGGGTGGCGAGCGGCTGTACCTACCTATCTCCAAAACCATACATGCTGGTAAAAAAATTATTATGAAATATGACCAAAAAAATCAGTGCAAATAATTTTTAATTTTTTTCTAATTTTACCGCTAATGCTACAATAACTTATATAATGCAGGTCAGAAATTAAGTTCTTATATGCTCTATTATATCCTCTATAAATTTTATAATACCATTTTTTTTGTAATTACCATGGTAACAGAGTGGAGAACGGTAACGACTAAAAGTACTTAAAAGGCTGTAACTTCGATCTGCGCTAGCCAAATTTAATAAACTATGGCTTATTTTAAAGGACGTTTTTATCCTGATTGAACGTTGATATAAATATTTTTAAAAATAATTCGTGCGGTTAATATTATACACTTTTGCGCATGCACTAACTATTTGGATATTACCACATACATAACCTCAATCTAAGAATCCAAATACTGCATGACCACAGTTTACACATCCACAGTCAACAAATATACATAATATCTTTTGCTAAACATGTTATTAATGATTGTATTTATGTAAAGTATCTTTAAATATCCTTATATCTCTAATAGGGCGAAGTACAAATACAACAACCTGTCCCGGCGAATAGTTTTACATAACCGAAGAAGAGTGGCTAGCGAACAACGTGCGTAATTTTAGTTTAGTCGCAAAATATGAGAAAACGGGCATCTGTTATATCGGTGGGGCAATTTTCCTGGAATTACCTTATTTAACTAATTTCTTTGTCATTTATAGGAACTATTCGACGACTTTAAAATCCCTTCTTCCCGCATCGTATTTTTCTGGATACGGCTAAGGTGCTGCTGTTGCATGCTAATCTTTCGCAAAATCAAAACACTAGAGTTTATTTACTTCTAATAAAAAAAAATTAAAAGTAGATGCGTGTAATGGTTTGAAAGAAAAACAATAAAATATAATACTTATTAAAACAATAAGTTATAATTTTCTTTAAGTAGCTATAAAAAAAACTATTTTCTTTCCGCCACTCGGAACCATCGTGCATGCATGATAATTCTGCCAGTATTTGCTTCTTTAAGTGAATTTAACTTCAATTTAGATTTTTATCTTAATAATTTGATACATCAGAGATATGGAATTATGTGTATTTTTCGCAGTATGATTTGCTTAATAATACATTCCCTAGGAAGTATTTTTTGCGTTTAGCTCGATTTTTTCGCAATCGCTTATAATTGCTTTTAATCGGTATAATTATGTACGAAAGAAGAATCAAGATGATCCTAATTAAGATAAGTGAACGATGTTCGGCAAATAATAATAATAATAATAATAATAATAATAATAATAATAATAATAATAATAATAATAATAATAATAATAATAATAATAATAATAATAATAATAATAATAATAATAATAATAATGATAATAATAATAATAATAATAATAATAATAATAATAATAATAATAATAATAATAATAATAATAATAATAATAAATAATAATAATAATAAATCTGGCAAAATTTAGATTTCATCTACCCCGATCTACTTAAAACAAAAGAAAGAGTCTCATTAATATACACAGGGTGTCCGGTAACTTATGGGCCATAGAGCAACTGAAGATAGTAGATATAAAAATATGTCTTTTAAGCCAAATTTGCTCAAGTAAAATGTTAGAGGTTAAAGAGATACAGGGTGTTGAAAGTAAAAATTAATTTTCGAAAAATGATGATAATTTTGAAACGGTTTAAGCTATCGAATTCAAAATCGGTATAACTAAGTTTTCGAGAGTGAGAAATTCGAATTTGGTGTTAATTTCAAAATACTCCCTAGAGGGCGCTTGCTACGTGCTTCATGTTGAACTAATTCATCCATATTTTTTTTAACCGTGCAGTTACTAGTATTTATACTTTAAACTATAATAGAACCTACCTTTTTACGTAAAAAATGTACTCTTGGTCGATCTCGATATCTCAAGCCGTTACCCAGATTCTAGGACTTGATGATAAAAAGGCAGAAAAAAAAACAAAATGAAAATATTAAAAATTTGTTTTAATTCACTGTAAATGTTGAAAATGTTGAAAATGTCCACCGTTTACTTCAATACATTTTCTTAAGCTTTTTAACAAATGACGTCTCACATTCAGGAAGATATTTTGATTATCTCCTATAACAATGGCGGCTTCTTGCATTTTTTGTTCAAGGTCTTCCCGTGTATTGGATTCATCACCATATACCAAATCCTTCATGTGACCCCACAGATAAAAATCTAACGGGTTAATATCTTGGCTACGCGGTGGCCAAGGAAATTCGCTTCCGCGACCAATCCACCGATGTGGAAAACGCTGATTTAAATGATTTCGAACAGGTACTGCAAAGTGTGCTGGGGCACCATCTTGCATGTACCACATATTGTGTCTTATGTTCAGAGGTATATCATCCAGAAGGTAAAGTAAATCGTTTTCTAAAAACTGCAAATATTGTTCTGGGCCAATCAAGAAATTGTCGATAATGCCGCACCAAATATTTATCAAAAACTCGTGCTGAAAATGTCTATCTTTGGGTAGTCGTGGATTTTCCAAAGCATAGTGATGATTATTTTTCTAGTTAAAAATTCCGCGTCTTGTAAAAGTTGCCTCGTCAGTAGATAATATTTTTCTCAGGAACATGGGATCTTCGTTATTCTTATTTAGTAGATTTTGACAGAATTCTGATCTGACTGGCAAATCTCCTGGCAGTAAATTTTGAACGGGCGTGAAATGGTAAGGAAATAAATTTTCTGCATTGATGACTTCTGAGACGGTCGATTTACCTATTCCTGTAGAAGCTTCCAAACGCCTAGTGCTTAATTCAGGATTTTTCGCGATACGATCCATGATCTCTTCTTCTTGTTCGACCGTTATAGTTTTCGGTCGTCCACCAGGATTTTTGACATAAAACGAACCTGTTTCACCTAACTGATTGAATATTCTTTGAAATATTTTTCGGTCTGGAATGATTCTGGTTGGGTGGAGTTCTACATACCTTCTAAGTGCAGCACGACTATTATAATTCTCTTGTGCATAAACGCAGACCATATCACGTAAATCACGGTTTGAAAACTTATTAAGCCTGGGCATTTTTATTTGAAAAGATTACAGTACTTGGATATTGCAAAAACTTTTTATTTACGTACCTTTGACGGGAAAAAGTAGAAAATAATGACAGTTTTCACCGCAACAAATTTGGTCAAAATGCAAGGCACACTTTGTGAATTAAATATTTCTTAGCAATCAACAGAATGTGCAATGGAACATTCAGACGCTAAAATCTGGGTAACGGCTTGAGATATCGAGATCGACCAAGAGTACCTTTTTTAAGTAAAAAGGTAGGTTCTTTTATAGTTTAAAGTATAAATACTAGTAACTGCACGGTTAAAAAAATATGGATGAATTAGTTCAACATGAAGCACGTAGCAAATGCCCTCTAGGGATTATCTTGAAATTAACACCAAATTCGAGGAAGACTTATAGTGTATCTTCTTTTTCCTGTTATATCTTTATTGTCCTTAAAAGATAATAGATTTTCTAATTCAGAACAATACTTTCATAACTTCTCTTTGGAAGTTGTTCTAGGCATTCTTAAGTTACCAATAAAATTAAAGTTACTAAGGTAAGTATAAATTTGTATAAATCTTTCTGTTAATGCATCATCAAAGCAAAAAAGAAATTGACTTTAAACATTGTTTCCGCCTATAGTTTCATCATTACCTTCATAAGAATATTTTTTTTTTCTTTCTAACCTGCGTGTCGCGTTTTGCGTTCTTTTGACGCCCTTCATGATGTCGCGCCCTGGTTATTGGTACCACTTGTACCACCGAGTAGGCACGTCCCAGAATCCTACTATATTAGGTATTGTACTGCACAATAACCGCTTTTTAATAAAAGGCTAATTATTTATTGATGATAGGATAAAGAGCCTTTTTGTGCTGTTAAGACCTTGTCTATAAATAGACGAATCGTCTAAGTAATAAATTAAATCCATAAGTAAAATACGTAAAACTGGAATTAAAGGCAATAAAATTGATTTCTTAATATGGAAAACATATGTCTCCTTCGAGGCGTTTTTGTGATATCTTTCGCTAAAAGCTTCAGAATGTATTGCCATTTATCATCTATAATGGAACCAATGTGACTAGCGTCTTCGTCATGACGGTCATAATCTTGCGCCTTGCCAAGATATACTATCAAGATGGTTATTTAAACACTTTGTTAATTTGTTGACATCGATGTTTATATATACGAGATAGTCAGAAACCTATTTTCGTTAACTATAAAAAGACACGATATTATTATCTCTCTTACTTTCTGACTTTCTTTCTAAAATAGGGACATCAGGCCATGAGCTAGGGTCCTAAAATATATAGTAATTTACGTTACAAGACCGAAAAGTAGTGTTTTTCAGATCGAGACAAGCATTGGAAGCTTGGAGAGACCTGCAAAACATTAATTTTAGGTTGCGTGACGTACAATATTTTTTTTAAGACCGACACTTCGATATACATTTAATTCTTTATTTTATTTTATATTATTTTTAAATGCGTCGTATGACTTCTCGTAACGGGCATTTGATTTTACTGGCAATATATCGTAAGTCGCTTTCCTTGCTGCTTCCAAAATTTCTTCTGGAATCTCATTTTCCGTGTCGGATAATTCAAAATCTGAATTCATATGTTTAAATTTGCGCACTCGCGAAACAAGTTTGACATAAACAACAAATTAAAAATGAACGAACTGTCACTCGACAATACATCGAAATGTTGTTATCATAGTAACGAAATCAAGGTAGATTGTAATATCAAAGACCGATTGGAAAAATGAAAAAACAGGGACCGCAAAACTTTTTTGCCGGTCTTGATCGACAAAACGTTATTCTCTGGACGAAAAATTGTCCAGAAAGTGTATATTTTTTGGCCGGTCAAGGTAAAGGGCAGTAAGTAACATTTTTGTCAAAAATGAGATATTCATTTTGCATGCCTAAGCAGTAACTGCCCTAGGCAGGGGCGTGCAAACCAGACCCTGCGGTGCGGGAGGACCCTGGAGTATAGAGGGGCCCCGCAGGGCCCCGTTCTATCTGTCTTGAATAACTTTACCAAATTTCGTATTAAATTAACATTTATTGTTAAATTCAAATTTTGAAATTTAAAAACCACAAATATTAGAGCTGAAGAGTGTGAAATTATAAGTAAAGCTAAAAAATTGACAGATAAATACCCTGACGATTTAACACCGAATTTAGCTACTGAACTAATAGAAACAAAAAACTTACTTGAAACTCAATTAAAAGAAATGCGTAGTATCAGAGAATTTCAAGACTTCATCTTTCATCTTTGACAAAAATGAATTACTGATCAGTCGCATACCTGACTTGTGTGCAGTATTTCAATTATTCTTAGTTCTCCCTGTTACATCAGCCCAATCTGAGAGGACTTTCTCAAAGTTAAAATTAATAAAAAAACTTTGTTAGATCAACGATGACTCAAAGCCGTCTTAGCTCCTTGGCAATAATTTCTGTAGAACACGAAAGAGCAAAGCATGTAGATTTGGACGCAGTAGTAGATAGATACTTGTCTACACGATATAAACGTAAAACGTAAAAGTTGTAGTGTTGTAGATAGATTAAATCAATCAATATTACTAACTTTCTTTTTTTGCGTCTTTGATTTTTAAGTATTTTGTTTATTCCTATTTATTATAGATTAAGAAATATAAATATGTATTTTATAAACATGTGTTTTTTTCCTGTTTTAAAAAAATTCTAAGTATGATCGGGGGCCCCGTAAAAAAATCTGCGGGGGGGCCCCAGAAAAATGTTGCACGCCACTGGCCCTAGGTTCACACAGGGTTTGAAGCCGATTAAGAATCAACTTATACCAGAATCACCTATGGCAAAAGGCAGTAACTAACAATATGACTATTAATGTTATGGTAACAGGCAGTAAATAACTACTTATTGCTGTTTGCCTACACAATTAATTAATATATAAATTTAAATGTGAAGGTAAACAGCAGTATTTACTTGTTTACTTAATTACTGCCTTTTGCTGGAATATTACTTACATTTACTTCAAAAAATAGCAACTTGATATTATACTAGTGTTAAGCCAAACAGCAGTAGGTAGCTGATGAATTTTTATCAAAAATCAAAGTTACAGAATTTTCCATTTTGTGAAAAAATAGGACATACCTATTTAGTAACGTTCTTTAATACTTTTTTACTGAAAATCCAATAAAAAATAAATTGTGTAGAAAAAAATAAACTAAATTGACAATAACTCAAAATCATTGTTCTTGCACTTACTGCCCTTTACCTTAACAGGGCAGTATAGGTCCACACCGTAGTCGTATATAGTTAGATCCTTACAGCTTATTTCATGCATGCGCAAACAAAAGTTACATTTTATGGGTGAAAAATAGGTTTGTACGCACATCTCACTGGTAATATTTCTCTATGTTTAGTAACGATAGGTATGCGCACCAATCCCGTGATATCAGCTGTTGCTTCTTCAGCGACATCATCTGAATACCTTTCAGAAGAGACTCGGTTACATTGTTGTTGCTTATGGTGCGGAATATATTGTATTCTTTGCTCCTTGTGTTTAATACTTATGGATTAAAGTATTGTATTTTAACTATGCTTTTGTGTTAGTCTAGTTTACTTTACTGTAAAGATATTAAAGAGTTTGTGCGGTTATTACTCTAAATTGAATTGATTACGTATTGATTTGGTTTGGAAGCGTAAACAATGATTAGTATAGGTAAATTTATAATAATATTAGTAAACTGTTAGTGTATCAAACTCTTTAGTGTTATATCAATTTCAGATTTGCTAGAACCGTGTTTTTATTGGCAGCACAGTTTTGTTGAATAATGAACTACTTTTAATAAAGCAACTTTGTTAACAAATAAATTCTATCTTCTTAATACGACGCACTATAATTAAGAAGCAGAGCAGCATCCCCAAAAACGAATTGTATCCGTTAGAACCTATAATCCACAAGACGTTGGTTTGCTGATCCTTCCACGTGATATCAATCAAGTATGTCTTCTCGGCATGTTGTGATCAAGAGCATGTGATGTGTATCTTTTTTGATCGTCGTTGGTACCACAGGTGACGCAAGTCCGTTAAAGTGAGGAAATATTATATAATATAATGTTAAAGAATAAAATTATCAATACACTTAAAATTTAAAACAAATTACCGACCCTGATGGGATTACAACCCACATTTAGTTTGCTAAGGTAGCCACTACTACGCTAGTGAATACTGGTAAACGTTACGGAAAGCGGAGCTGGCAACATAGCGTAGCTAGTAGCTTGATCGTAAGATTTGTGACCGTCATAACCTAGAGGATAATACCAATAGGGAGTTTTTAGTCGTATTCGGTAGGAATGCTTACAGCATCTCTTATGGCCAGTAGACGTGAAAATTTTGCGCCAGCAGTCTGTCGATATATTTTATATTACATAATAAATTTTTTATTTTTAATAAGTTTTTAGTATATACAGGGTGATTCATCAAGGGTGGCCACCGGCCATATCTCGGAAACTACTAGGCATAGAAACTTGGAGAAAAAAAAATTATGATTAAAGCGGTCATGAGAAAATTCTGGAAATTACTTTTAAGTTCCTCATTTCGCCGCAAGGGGGCACAATTAAACATTTTTTTTTTAATTCTAAATTTCTCCGAAAATTCCCATATTAAGGTATAACTCTGATTACATCATCGAAAAGCTTAGACAATTCTGCATAATTTTGGTTTAAGGCTCATTGGCGTACCGACCTTGATAAGAGTGGGGGAAGCTATTGAATGTGCAAACATTAAAATGGCTGTAACTTGTAAACGCTTATCCGATTTTACTAACTTTCAGCTTGTTTGGAAGGGAAAGGTAAGTATCTTCAATTGCCAAATCCAACAGTACACGATAGTGTTTAATAAAATTTCTAGAGGGCGCAATTTGTAATAATAACAGTCTTTTCGATTTTATCCCGGAAATTCAAATCATACGGTATAACTATGACATCATAATCGAAAATTAGATGATATTTGCAAGGAAAGATGTGAAGACCGCAAGTCGATATCTTTGTTCGTTTCAGAGTTATTGCCAAAACAATAATTTTTAATACAAATTGCGCCCTCTAGCAATTTTATTAGGAACTATCTTGTACCATTGGATACGACAATTGAAGGTACTTACCTTTCTCTTCCAAACAAGGTTAAATTTAGTAAAATCGGTTAAGTCGTTTAGAAGTTACAGCGATTTTAATGTTTACAGTTTCACTTGATAAGAGTGGGATAAGCTATTGAAAGTGTAAACATTAAAATCGCTGTAACTTCTAAACGACTTATCCGATTTTACTAAATTTAAGCTTGTTTCGAAGAACTTTCAATTGTTGTATCTAGTGGTACAATATAGTTTCTAATAAAATTGCTAGAGTGCGCAATTTGCATTAAAAATTATTGTTTTGGCAATAACTCTGAAACGAACAAAGATATCGACTTGCGGTCTTCACATCTTTCCTTGCAAATATCATCTAATTTTCGATTATGATGTCATAGTTATACCGTATGATTTGAATTTCCGGGATAAAATCGAAAAAAATGTTATTATTACAAATTGCGCCCTCTAGAAATTTTATTAAACACTATCGTGTACTGTTAGATACGGCGATTGAAGATACCTTTAACTTCCAAACAAGCTTAAATTTAGTAAAATCGGATAAGTTATTTACAAGTTACAGCGATTTTAATGTTTACACATTCAATAGCTTCCCCCACTCTTATCAAGGTCGGTACGCCAATGAGCCTTAAACCAAAATGATGCAGAATTGTCTAAGCTTTTCGACGATGTAATCAGAGTAATACCTTAATATGGGAAATTTCGGAGAAATTTAGAATTAAAAAATAATTTTAATTGTGCCCCCTTGCGGCGAAATGATGAACTTAAAAGTAATTTCCAGAATTTTCTCATGACCGCTTTAATCATAATTTTTTTCCCCAAGTTTCTATGCCTAGTAATTTCCGAGATATGGCCGGTGGCCACCCTTGATGAATCACCCTGTATATTATGCTCGGTTTTTAAGTCTTATTACACCTGGAATTTAACTTTTCTGCAATCGTGCAGAAAGTATCACTTTCCTGCGCATGGAAACAGCAATAACAAGAATAATAGAAATCATAAACAATAACTAATATGTGAGTAAAAGAGGAGCTAAATTATGTCATATGTTCAATAAGGCTGTAATTCTTAAATAATTGATAGAGTGAAGATATCAGGATGCGTGTCCGTGGCGTTGGCAGTAAAAATAGGTTGGACCTTCTAGCTTCAACTCGGGGAACCCTCAGGTTTATCTAGTTAGTGAGATCAATACAATTAATCTCTCCAGGCCCATTTCATCAAGAATGACAGACACAGATTTTAAAAATTTGCGTTGAAACTTAAAATATGGATTCACATCACCCACATATCGGAGGCATTTTCAAGCTTAAATCTAATAAATGCTTTATATAAGACACGAAGTGTGGAAACTTCCCGAAACTTCATTGATACCGTTATTATAAAACAGGCACAAGATAAAAGACTAAATCAAGTTTGTGCTACGTTGGTTATCGTAAAGCATTTGAGGCTGTTAAAAAAATATTTAAATCTATTAAATACACTAATGTAGCAATGGAATATCCACGTTAGACAAGAAAAGTTAGGATATATAAATATATCAAAAGGTATATTTCATGGCGACTCGTTGGGCTTCCTTTTGGTTTTTTTTGTCTATGAACCCACTGTCCTCAGTGCTAAAATCAACAACCTATGGATATCATCTCAACTCAACACAATTACAAACACACAACGGCATTTAGCGACGACACCAAAATTTCCTTGGATTAGACAAGTGTGCATGCAATCTTGGTATGGACTGCTTGAAGGCATATAGATACATTAGATTTGACTAGATGAAAGACTAAACCTACAAATAAATCACATAAACCTGAAAAGGGAATTTAAAAGTAAAACTGAAAGCATATTTACAAAACTTTTTATTACTTATCTGAATGCTGGCAACCTTATTCATCAATACCTTATCGATCTCAACACTTTTCTACTCATTCGAAATTTTTAAGTAGCTGTTTCCCGAAGAAGAATTGTTGGTCCTATTTTTTTCCATGACACAGTTACAGCACAGCGGTATAGAGACAATATTTTGAATCCATTTGTGGAGCAATTACTTGACGACGAACTACGTTTTGACAGTTTATGTAATTATTGTTCTATTTCTTTCTGTATATTCTTACTTTGTAAACAACAAAAATAAGTTTGTATTTGTCTACTTATTTTATTACTCATGAGTTTGGCATATCATGTCATAATATGAATTTGACAAAATTTTAACCTAGATTTGGTTATATCGTCCCCATATCATTGTGATCTAAACCAAGCCCTACGTTTTTTAATCCAAGCCCTCTTTGATGCAAATAATTTTTGCCCGCACGGTACTACTAATCAGCTTGCAACTAAATGGTTTAAAAATAAGATCTTACAATCGATTAAACTGGAGGTTACACACATGGGTTATACCATAATTAATTATTTAATCCGCAATGTAATAAGAATAAGAAACTTATGAGATTGCGCAAAATACGCGTACCCTACAATCGACGTTATGAAAATTTTCACGGACTGATTATTTCCCATACATACATATCCAAGCGGTTCAATATAATAGGTAAACAAATTTATAGTCTCTTGCGTCACTTGACACCAATAGCTTATCAGTACCCGTAAAAAGTGCAAGAATGGTTATTCGGGTTAGGAAAATTCAGTCTAGGTAAAGTAGATGCGGGCAGTGGCGGATCTAGGATAAAGTCAAGGAGGGGGGGGGGGGGGGGGGTGGGGCTACATGAAGGCCGTTGTGTTTGTTTTTGATATCCTGATGATCCAGAAAAAAAAAGCCCCTGGGGAAAATTCTTTTTGCCCAAAGTTTGTTAAGAAATCACCTTATAGGCAATTTTGCAATAATTTATGAAAGGGATAAAATAGGATTATCGGTAAAGCAAAGCATAAAAGTAGGAAATATACAGCAAAATTCAGTTTCCTTTTTTTTATTTTACTTTCCAATACATTGAGAAAAAAGTCTTCTTTTCCTTATAAGAATTCACATACTCTTTATACAACTATTTCATACTATATGTGACAGCGACGCGCTTTCCTACTGTAAGACAACGAAAATTGCCAAACCGTTGTGTAGTGATATTATCACTTATAATATCCCTAGTGATTAAATTATTACCGGAAATTTTTCTGAGGTCAGGAATATTTAGAAAATTATCTCGGGCCGAAGGCGAGGGATAATTTTCGAAAAATATTCATGATCGAGAAAAAATTACCGGTTATTAATTGAAGGACGTGGGATATTCGGTAAGAAAATTTTACATTCCTTTATTAAAAAACCTACGTAAAAATTAAAAAATGAGAAATTTGTTGGGGAAATAAAATATAATTTTCCAGCTTTAATCATATGAATCATTGATAAGTAACTTAAAAACATTTTATATTTTAATTTTTTATTAACTTCATTCAACTAAACTTGGTGGAACATCATCTTTTGTTAATATTTTACATATTTTATCAAACATTCACATTTACAAAGTGCTGTTTCTAGTCCTGTTTATTCTCCATTAAAACGGGAAGATATTTTGTTAGACTACCAGTTCCACTTAAATTTGGTTTCCTAATGTATCATTATAACATAGGTACCCGTAATTTAATCTTTAAGAAATATAGACATATTACCAAACATACAAATTTGTTTACTTATCCTTTTTGAATTGCCAAATAAATTTGACTCTATTCTACTAATTCCTGCGTTATGATTTTGACATTCTTGAAATGTCTTTGAAATGACGATTCAGGAAAATTTTCATTTATTAATTTTACCACAAACGTCAAAAATTTCCGGTTATTCGTTAGGTTTCTATGGTAACCGAATAAAAATCAAGCTTCTGATTGGTTGAAATTAAGACTGTAAAATTTTCAGGGAAAATTTAACCAATAGAAAATAAGAGTTATTGCTACCATAGAATGGTTTATAGTCATTATTGCTTTGAATACTCACCGTAATTATCAAGTTCTATTGGGGATGTTGCATATGATTTATATAATATGGTTTACTGAGATGGTAAGATTCGTCCACAGATTACAAAGTCCAATACCAATGATGGGTTGTGCGAAATAAGAATCTTCTATTACTTTATCTGACATGCAAACTTAAAAAACCTAAATACAAAGTAAAAATAAATAAAGATATTGGTATACGAACAATAAAGTCCAAATTTAGACAGGACAGCTAGAAGACTCCGAATAACGATGTGATCTGCGCTGGGTAGGGTTTTTTTTTATTGTAAGGTATATAGGTCCGTTAGAAGCACATTTTAACATTATTTTAAATTATACAAGGTGATTCAAAAAACGTTACGGGTCACCAGTAAAGTCCGCATCATATGGGATTTTTTTTTATTATTAGCTTTATTCAAAATTTGACTTTGGCATCAAGTTCTGCTTCGATCGAGATGAAAATTAAGCTAAAAATAGAAGTCACGTGATTCGCATTATCTGTCAAATTTTAATTTTTCCCAAAAAATAATTCAAAAGTGGGGTATTTCTGAAAATATCGAAAAAAGTTATTAGAAAAAGTTTTTTTTAAATGCCGTTTCTAGCACACACGCAAAATTTCAGCTGCATAAGATAATTTTGATTTTTTACCTATATTTTGTAAATTGCACCACTTTTGCAAAATAATACTTAACGCAACCTACATTAGACTTCTTAGTTTTGACAATGCTTTATTTCAAATACATTTTCTTTAAAGTAGCGTTATATTAAATGTGTGTTTTTCTACAAAATCAAACTTGGGCTATTAAAATTTGCTCGCATGTGATGCAAAGTTTATTTGTTTTGGACCCTGTATAAGGTAACTTCATAAAATAAGTATTTTTGAAAACGTAGTTTGTGTCTGAAAGTAATACACCTTAATGTTAAGACCAATAAAGAACACACTGTCATCAGTAAATTGTTCATTAAGTGGAAAATAAATTTTTGTTTAACTTAACGTGAAGTTTATCTATTTTCAACAATTTAATTTAAAACCCCTTTATTTTATTTTTTATTTTTTTACTTTCAGACACAAACTACCTTTTCAAAAATACTTATTTTATGAAGTTACCTTATACAGGGTCAAAAACAAATGAACTTTGCATCACATGCGACCAAATTTTAATAGCTCAATTTTGATTTTGTAGAAAACACACATTTAATATGGCGTTACTTTAAAGAAATTGTATCTGAAATAAACCATTGTCAAAACTAAGAAGTTTTAGGTAGGTTGCGTTGAGTCTTATTTTGCAAAAGTGGTGCAATTTACAAAATATAGGTAAAAATCAAAATTATCTTATCCAGCTATAATTTTGCATGTGGACTAAAAACTGCATTTAAAAAACTTTTTCTTATAACTTTTTTCGATATTTTCAAAAATAACCCCACTTTTGAATTATTTTTCTGAAAAAATTAAAATTTGACAGATAATGCGAATCACGTGACTACTATTTTTTTGCTGAATTTTCATCTCGATCGAAGCAGAACTTGATGCCAAAGTCAAATTTCGAATTAAGCTATTAATAAAAAAAAATCCCATATGATGCGGACTTTACTGGTGACACTGTATATATTATTCCATATTTTGATAGCGCCGAGTAAAAAAAGGCATGTTACTGTTATAATACTTATTATACCTAAGTATAAGTATTATAACAGTAACTTGTAAACCCAACCACTTTTTGTTTGTTGTTTTGTTGTTTTTTTGGGTTTACCCTTGGTCCCCATTTTATTTTATTGTAACTAGAAAACTTTTCTTTTTTCTAATAAGTTTGAATTCGGGAGGATTTTTTAAGAAAATTAAAATACACAAATTGTCGTAAATTTATTTTGTCTCTCTTTACAGCTTGCTCGTTATTTCTAAAAGTTTTCTTTTTCTCTTTAAACAAAAAAATTACACCTGCTTGTAACTGTGTTACTCTTTAATATATCAAAGATATAAATATATTATACTTTCTGTTATGTTGTCGAAAATAACATTTGTCATTTTTTCAAACAAATCAGTTGTGTAAATTCTTTTATCGGTTATTGTTGAAACCTAAGAAAGAATCCTATTGTTTCAGAGTCCTGGGGAAGGAAATATATTTTCCGAAACGTTGGCAAATTAAAATTTGGATTTAATTTGCTCCCTAAGATCCTTAAACCCATAAAATTCTTATCAAGTTTCGAAGCCTCGATTTCTTCCCATTTTAAGTGTTTGTTATAAACAAATCGGGCTAGGGAAGACCTAATTCTTTCACCGGCATTTTGTCTTCCAAGGAAAGTGCGGCAAGTAACGAATGTTTAAAAAAATTTATTGTATTTACTTTTAAACGCGATAAAGGAAGGACAAACCAACCAACCATAATTAAAATAAACTGATTAAGGTAACCCCTGGTAACATACCGACCTAGCCTAAAACAATAATTAAATTATGAAAAAAATATATTTTAGTTAATATTTCACAGCTGCCGAAAATATATTCCAACGATATTCTAGATCGCAGTCACAATTTCGTCTGTCTGGCTCATGGTGTCACACAGCGAGGAGAATTTGAATTTGAAGTGGATTCATTAGGTTGGGTTAGGTTAGGTTAAAATGGCAGACTTCTGGTATTGTCCAAACAGTCACACGTAGTCCTATAAGGACCGTTGTGGTACCACGCATGTTCCGCGGAACCTACTTGCATCAGCTTCCTGATGATTAACGCGATCGTAGAAGATTCTTGACAGCTCATTTAAACCAGCCACAGCTGTTAGTAAACTTCGTAAGTCGACCCAGTTGCAGGCTACTCACTTCCTCCAGATCATTAAAAAATGGTTCGCCCAGTGCATTGAACCTTCTTCTAGCGAGGCCGGGGCATTCACACAAGAAATGCTGAATATTTTCCTCCTCTTCTTTATCTCTACAACTTGTACAGAAGCCGTTAGTTGGTATTTGCATACGTTTAGCGTGTCTACCGAACAGGCAATGTCCGGTGACTAAGGCAGGCTTAGGTCCTTCCGACTGTGCTGTAATAGCCCTGCGGTTTTTCTGTCATCAAGTAGGGGCCACAATTGCCTGGAGATGCTACAAGTTGTAAGCCCTGTCCATTTGCTTTGCGCAAGTTGTTTAGCTATTCGATCTATCTCTTCTTTGACTGATCCCAGCGGTCTAGCCACAGTATTCTCCGCTATTTCGACATACATTCCTCCCCCCTTCCTGGCGAGCGCATCAGCAGTCTCTGGATTCATTAACGTCCAGCCGCCCATCCTAAACCCCTGATCCTGGAATCATTTTTCGAAGATATTCTATACCGAAATCATTTATACATCTTTTTACACCTCCGCAAGTTGTAGTTTCTGAGATACAAAAATTCACCGTTTCACTCCGCCCATATGCGCAATATCTTATCTTATTTTCTTTGTATCACGCATGGTATCAGCTAGAAACCCTAGAACTGTTCCTATTTACTATATAAGATATTTTGCGTTCGAAAACTAAAATAAATAGGTCGCAAACAGTCTCTATAGTTTTTTTAATGCTCCGCTATATAACCGGGACCATAAATAGGGTGTCAGTCACGATAACCCGTGTTCGTGAGTCAATCTAAATCAAAGATGTAACGCGGATAAAGCTCAAAATTGCAAAATTATTGTTTGTTTCTCTTGTTGTTCGTTCTGCCTATTGTAATTGTAATGCCTGAGGTAATAAATTAGTTGTAATTGTAATGTCTATGCCTTTGTCGAGATCTAAATTGCCGTATCGGTATCAGAGAGACGATTATAATCAAAGCTCCTAAAATAATTATTGCGATATAACCACAATGGAGCGTTGCTTGTTACAAAGCGATATTTGCGTATAAGTTTAACGAGCGCCATTTATTGCTAAGTAGAAAGGGAAATAAACAGATTAGACTTAACAAATATAGCCATGATAGAAGTGAAATTTATTCAAAATTAGGTATTGTAACCTCACAATATAGCAATATATGCCTAACATAGAATGGGCGCCCTGCCCTGATGGATTCTCCAGAATCGCCAAACTTCCACCAACTACTCCAACCAACCAACTTCAAATAAATGAATACCTATCTCAGACGGATGTTTGCTATAATCAATCTTGGAGGATGGAAGGATTATAGAACGGGAGAATCAACTTGTTAACTGGACTGGACTGTAATTATTTTTAATTGAGATGATAATTTCTGATAGATTAGTTGGAGAAGAGACAACGTAGACAAAGGGGCACGTACCCCTTCCTACTCTGTTCTGGGATAAATAAAAAGCCAAAATTGCATCAGCAGCATCACCTGTCAGCAACTAGGTCAACTCTTGACAAAATTTGGTCGCGGCCCCGAAAGATTCTTGCCTGTGGCGCTTTTCTACCTTAATGCTTTTCATTTTGTGCTTGATCAATTTTGCCCCACATCCTGCTTAGAATCCTAGCTATGATCTTGAGCACATTTTTATCTATATAGGCGAACCTCTCGGGGGGCCAGTAAAGTAGCTATTTTGGGTCTTTGTACCCCTGGTCTGACTAAAAGGATACCTACGTATGACTTCTCATTCGTTCTTAAGACTCATAATATTAGGAAATACTTAAAAGATAATCTAGTGTCCGCGAAAATAAATAAAAAGTGAATATTGTGGCATATCGGACAAGTGTGTAATTGCTTTTTATATTGGAATACACAGTGATCCAAGCACAATGGATACCCTGGGGCGGGTAGACCACGACGGCCGTTTCGTTGTCCTTGTTAGAACTCTACGGGCAGCCATAACCCAAGCAATCCCGACAACGGCGGTAAGATGTATTAAAAGCCGTTTTGCAAAACCAAAGCGGTCATCAATACACTGTAGCGCCATCTCCGCGGAATTAACTCCAATATGTGTATCCATTGTGCTTGGATCCCTGTGAATTCCAATATAAAAAGCAGTTACACGCTTGTCCGATATGCCACAATAATCACTTTTTATTTATTTTTGCGGACACTTGTAAACATTTTTATGGCTTTTCTTAAACGGATTGCGCGCATTCTAGTGGGTGCCAGTGTTGATCCGTTTCTAGTCTGCAAAAACGGCAGATATTCCGGTGAAAACGCAAATAGCGTTCCCTTTACTGGATTGTGATGCACTTCGTGGTTTATTTAGTTATCTTGAGTATCGATATTACCAGTGTGACTGCCTTTTATATTGGAGTTAATTCCGCTGGGATGGCGCTACAGTGTATTGATGGCCGCTTTGGTTTTGCAAAAAGGATTTTAATACATCTTACCGCCGTTGCGTTGTCGGTATTGCTTGGGATATGACTGCCCGTAAAGTCCTAACAAGGACGAAACGGCCGTCGTGGTCTACCCGCCCCAGGGTATCCATTGTGCTTGGATCACTGTGTATTCCAATATAAAAAGCAGTTACACACTTGTCGGATATGACAAAATATTCACTTTTTATTAGGAAATACTGTTTCAAAAGCGCCTGAGTTCTTATATGTTCTTATGCGTTTTTTTTTATAAGAGTTTATCAGGCATTTTCGTCAGAGTCTAAGTATTCTCTCTGGTCCAGTTACAAGCATCGACCTATCATGCCTTTGTGCTAGTACCAAAATATATGACATTATAAAATGAACATTACTACACAAAGTCCCGTTTTATAATGGGTCAAAAAAAGTCAAATAGTAAATTCAGATACCGTAGAAACTTATTTCACTCCCAACAATTAAATGAGCCATGCTTTTTTATTACTGGGAAAAAATATATTACCTCTTATATTAGGCCAAAGTATGTAATTACTTATTTACAAGATAATTTAAATAACAGTTTTCAATTCCGCCCACTTTTTCAACAATGGAACTGTCCAAAATTTGTTTAACACCGAAAACGTTCTAGTACTACAATTAGACGAGCCGAGGTACCGTAACTGAGGAAATGGGTTAGTTAAATTGCCAAAAATAACACCTATTTATGTTATTTGGACATTAACAAAACCCTAGAAACTCACGTGTTACACGGTTCAGGCAATGTGAAAAATACAGGTGTAATGGATGGTCGCTTGAAGCATTAGCATACAACTTCCTATCCTTATCAGATTATATAATGGTCTAGGTCGAACTATTCAACACGTCTAAACAGAAAAAGTCCACTAATTTGATGTATACTTTTTACTTCTTAGGCTGGCCCATGCATACGATTTCCGACGTCCACCGCGATGTCCGATAAGAATTTATTCTTTGTATGAAAATATTTTAAATATCCCATAGATTTGATCTTCCGATCCAAATTTCACCGGAAATGAATTTCCATGGGCGTGCCGAAAACCTTCGATCTTAAGAGTACAGGGTGTCCAGTTTTCGACAGTTTTGACGGGTATCTCAGTTATTAGTACAGATAGAATGATGCGGTTTCCGCAAACATTTGTCACTTTTTCGTGAAACAAACAATGCCCTTAACGGATTTATCATGACCATCTTGGTTTTTGAGATACAGGGCGAAATTGAAAACTGTGCATTTTCAGACACCCCTTGTATTTTAGTTATCTTATACCTTATCGAAAATATAAGAACGAAATATTATACAGTTTTTTACGTAGAATCCAGTGGCGTAGTTAGTATTTCTCCAGGTGTCCCCATTTTTGAGAAATATACCAAAGTTATGTTTTTTTAAATGGAACGCCCTGTATATTTTTTGATATTTGCATTCTGCTTACTGATAGCTTTCTAAAAATATATAATAGTTGGCACTTTGTTTTAACAGGAAGGTTATAATTCATATTTTTAAAAAAATCGGGAGCAGGCCTTGGATTTTGTTTCACTAGAACAATTAAATTGTGGATTAAAATGCATACTTTTTATTTATAAATATTGTTGAAAATGGTTGCCATTCTCCCTAATACAACGCTGACACATTTCGGTAATTCGTCTCAAGGCGTTTAAAATTATTATAGGGTGGTTTTGTAGAAATTGAAATGCTAAATGGGTAGCATGTCGAAGTTCCTCTACAGTTCTGTGCCTGGTATTGTATATCTTGCTCCGCAAAAAACCCCAAAGAAACATCACCAATAGATCGGGCGATCGCGGTGGCCATCTTACAGCTCCATTTGTGCCTATCCATTTTTGTTGAAAATTATTTTCTAGAAAATGCCTTACTACGTGAGAGTTATGATTCGGCGCACCGTCTTGCTGAGCAAGGGGAACGATTTCTAATAACTCGGGTATAACCTCTTAACCTCATAAATAAGAAGTTATTTGATTACCTAATATGAAGCAAGAACCCAGGTAGCAGGATGACGTCTTTATGACGTCGAATATTGGGGATTTTTAGTCACTTGACGTCTTTTGGTCGCAAGATGACGTCAAAATAACGTAGTTTTTAACACGTGTATTATACGTCATAATTTTACGTAATAAAAACGTCCATTTTTAGTGATTTTATTGAATTATACGTATCATTAAAAAGTATCTAAGTGACCAAGTTTTTTGAAAATATAGTGGGACAGACTTTTAAATAAGTAAAACGCCTGAGAATAGCTTTTTCTTATAGTTAAAGGCACGTACGTATCATAAAACTTTTAAAATATTACCATTTCAAATTAACCATTCATGTATGTAAAATTTGCAAAAGCGAATATTTTGTCATTAAAAGACTGCGAATATCAAATTTAAATTACCCGCGCTCCGTTTTATGACATTGGCATTCTGACTTGTCTGACAGAACGCAGAACGCATTGGTATTCTGTTGTTGGCGCTAGCAGTCAAGCAGTCGATAGTTCGGCAAAAGTGAAAAGTTTATGGTGATTTTGATTTAGTTTCTATCATGGTTTCTATATATTTTGTGTTATAAACGAATATAAATGTACCAGGTTATTGAGTTCGAGGCAATTGACGGCGGGGGAGTAGCCGTTGTGCACTCAAACTGGGTGACGCCCCGAAAAAAAGAAGTATTATTAGCCGCCATTAAAGGATTCTTTAGCATTTTTCCAATTCTGCATACACATGAAAGTTGTAATAGTTAATTTATTATCATTAAAAGGATTTTTTACATAAAATATTTATATGTATTTTTTACCCCTATTATGTATTATTTTAGGAAGTTTTTAGTAAATGTTCGTTTTTCGTAAATTATGACGTTTATTGACGTTTTCTACACCTAAAAAGACGTCCTAAGATGACGTATTTTTTACGTCAAAAAAGACGTTATTGGTCTGTGACTTAAGCACGTCTTTTTAACGTTTCATTTACGTAATTTATGACGTCGCTGATGATCAATAATCGACGTCTTAAATACGTCACCTTGCTACCTGGGAAGCACCAAATCCAAAGCGCCCTTGCTGCTCCATTTCGTAAATAATATATTGATTTTCGTCAGACCAATGCCTTGTATTATGCCGGTTAAAAATTCCAGCACTAGAAATATGGCTCTCATCGGACCAGATTACTAATCTTCAAAAATTGGCATTGGTCCGGATTTGTTCTGTATACCAACGACAGAAGATTAATCGCCGATCTGCATCTCCAGGATGTAAATTTGGCGCAATTTTAAATTTCGTGAAAAAAAAATTTTTTGTAAAAGATAAAAATAAAAAATCAAAAACTTGGTTATTCGAATTTTTCACATAAATTTTCAGGTTATGTCTTTATGTGAAAAAAGTGTAAATACAAAAGTTGTAGATCTTTTTATTACCCACAACTTTGCTATTTAACATTTTTTCATAGGACTTGTAGTTTTGCCGGAAATCGAGATAAATCGTTTTCTACCCTTAAAGACTCACGCCCTTCCACTTCCCGACCTCGGATCGCCCATAAATTATTTTCCTTTCATTTTTGTTATATTCTTTTCCTTTTCCAATGGGTTTGTTCGGGTTTGTTCATCCCACTATTATTTTTTTTCACTTTTTACCATTTTCAACGGCTTCAGCCCTGCATGGTCGATTACATCTCCACTTAGAAATTAACATAAACCCGAATTTTTTCCTAAGAGCCGCTAATTTCGATTCAATTAGGTATGTACTCATTTGCAATGCTAATGACTTAAGGTAAACCCATTTAATAATTTTGGCCTAATGCGAAATCCAAACACGCATTATGCTGTTCGGCCTAATTACCATTAAACTATTCCTTAGCGGTGGTAGTCCAAGCGTGAGTAAATCATATATTCTTCCAGAATATAGAAGATAGATTGCGCAAAATCCTATTTACCTTACATTGAACATAAATTGAATAACTAGTTTCGTAAATGTAAGTACAATACCACTACTTATATGGTAAAAAAAAAATTGGCCTCTATTTAATATTTCTGGCGGAAGAAACATTTGGCATTACGTAATAACTTCAGTGCTATACAGGGTGTCCGGTAAGTAACGGGTGATTCATTTAGACCTTTTTTTAATTCTAAATAAAACACATAAAATGGAATTGAATGGTGGAATCTTTATTATGAGTTGAAAGAACAATCTTTGACATTTATTTTTTGAAAATAATTTTATTTAAATGCTGGCCGCGACTACGCCGCACGTGGTCCATTCGGAAGGTCCAATTTTCGATCTCGCCTTATAGCACTGCGACCGGTATCTGCCGAATTACGCGAGTAATGTTGGCTTCTAAGTCCTGAATCGTAGCTGGCTTATCGACAAAGACTTTTGATTTGACAAATATACCCAAAGAAAAAAGCCTAAGGGTGTGATGTCGGTTCAGCAAGACTGAGGTACGGCACACACAGCGCGCGAAACAATATTATTGTGAAATCAGGTTGGTGAGCAGATAATTTCGCGTTTTGGACCTGTCAACTGGCAGCCTAGATCGTGTGATATCACACCCTTGGACTTTTTTCTTTGGGGTTATGTCAAATCAAAAGTCTTTGTTGATAAGCCAGCTACGATTCAGGACTTAGAAGCCAACATTACTCGCGTAATTCGGCAGATACCGGTCGCAATGCTATAAAGCGTGATCGAAAATTGGACCTTCCGAATGGACCACTTACGGCGTAGGCGCGGCCAGCATTTAAATAAAATAATTTTCAAAAAATGAATGTCAAAGATTGTTCTTTCAACTCATAATAAAGATTCCACCATTCAATTCCATTTTATGTGTTTTATTTAGAATTAAAAAAAAGGTCTAAATGAATCACCCTATATATGGCATACTTGGGAGCGTATAGGGGAGATCAAAATAACTATACTTTGTCATATAAAAAAAATCGTAAAGTGCCCATTAACGGAAATACAGGGCACCAAAGAAGTACCCAGCGACTTACCTTTTCGGCTCTAACTTTTAAACCGACACAAATTTTAGTATTTTGCGTAGGCCATAGAGACTCATAAAACCGTACTACATTAGATGTTTTAAATCGTCAGGAAGTCAGGAACGAACTTGCCAAATCACTCGTTGAGCAAAAACTGATTTTTTAAATACTTTAATTATATTTATTTAAAAAAGGCACTCTACATTTTTGTCTCGATGAAATTAGCGGTTTTCCAGAAATATAAGATTTTTAAATATCACGTTTAAGCATCGATTCGAAATTTATTTAATAATCAAGTTTATTAACATAAGCTATTTGAACACAATAACTAATCAAATAACTTTAAGATTAATACTACGCACAAAAATAATTAAATCAATTATTACATCTCATAATGCTCACACGCATCTAACTTATGGACAAGCACTCGGTAATTGTGTGAGGGCAAGAAGAATTTATTCTGATATACTTCTAAATCGACGTTTACGGCATCGAAAAACTTTTGAAAGGGTTTTACGCGGCAAAAAGCTTCCTGACATAAATTGGTACAAGATAAGGTTACTTTTAGCATTTTTTTAAATTTTACTTGACTTTTTATCTGTTTCTCTTAAGCCACGATCGACCCTTTCAAAAGTTCTTCGGTGCGGTAAACGCCGATTTGGAAATGTATCAGAATAAATTCTTCTTGCCTCCACACAATTACCGAGAGCTTGTTTAATTATTTTTATATTAAATTTAAGTATTACCTTTTGAATTTTCGACAGATATTCAGGATGGTACAAATCGGAAACTCAACAGTAAAATCTCGTAAATGGTAAGAGATAAGTGACTCTATTGTTAATTCTTTACACTTTAAATGCCTTTTTATATATCTTTTTTTAAAGCGGCAATCGTGAAAAGAAGAATGCAATAAATGAATGCTCTTGGCGTAAAATTTGTTTTATTGCAATCTTATCGACATCATCTTTTTGGCTATAACGCCTGGTCTATTGTGTGAGTGCATATTAGCATATATTTAAATCATTAATTACACTATTAAGCCTATTTGCATCTGATTATGTGGCTTTTTATAGAGTCGTAATTTCTTCGTATTTACAGCAACATAAAACTAAATAGACCATAAAACACAGTATAAAACTTTGAGTATGTAAATTATTTGAAAACGGATAATATTATTTTCTTTAAATGGATTTCATATTTATTTATCTTCTGGCGTGTCAAAATGACACCTATATACCGGGTGTCCACGGAAGGTGGTTCGCCCCTCTAACATTTTTGTTTTTTAATATAATGGAATCAAATTTGGAGAATTTGTATACGACATAAAACTGCATTTTTTGACAGGTGACTCAACATTATGGAACTTCCGGTTTAACCGGAAGTGACATAAACTTTCGATTTTTAAATGGGACACCTGGTATATTTTTCCTTTTTTGACTCCATATGACATTTTAAATACAGCGATGTGTCACTTGTCACTTTTTGTCACCAAGAAAATACTTTTTTTCCAAATTTATTGTCTTATCTAGAGGGCTATGAATAACTTAAAATCACTCACCTATTTCAGTTCTTTAATCTTGGGAAAAATACAATTTTACTATATTTGGTTCGTTTCTTATAATAAAATATGTGTAGTTAATCATTTAGCTATCAGGCTCATTTCGCATTTTCGGACCCAGACCTACCTACCTAATAGTGCCCGGGTTGGATGACGCCGATTAAAATATCTTTGTGCCTAAAGTCGTGCAGCATCGGTTCAATTCTTTCTACATTCTCCAAACACAAATAACATATCAACTTTTTCACTCCTTGTAAAACAATTATTTTCCATGTTTTTTAACCGACAAACTAATTTACTTTGGCAGAAGCTGTCGGCATGTCAATTTTCTTCAAGGAAGGCATGATTTTGTTTTATCAGTTTTGCTAATCACAGGCTACTTAATACATTTAAATCTAAATTTATTATCAAAGGATGCTTTATTTTAAGAAAGTTCCAAGTTAACTTTTTAAAGTTTTTTAATGGCATCTTTTCTATAAACCTAATAGTGTGTGGTATCAAAATAATCGTAATAATATCCTCTTTTTTCTTAACTCGACGAGCCACCATGTTGCCGTTTAACAAAAATGAGTTATACAACTTTAAAGATTAATTTTTACATAGCACATAGCATTGGACCAAAAATAGTAAAATTGTATTTTTTCCAAGATTAAAGAACTGAAATAAGATGATTTTAAGGTTATTCATAGCCCTCTCGATAAAACAATAAATTTGGAAAAAAAATATTTTCTTGCTGACAAAAAGTGACAAGTGATACATCGCTGTATTTAAAATGTCATATGGAGTAAAAAAAAGGAAAAATATACCAAGTGTCCCATTTAAAAATCGAAACTTTATGTCACTTCCGGTTAAACCGGTAGTTCCATAATGTTGAGTCGCATGTCAAAAAATGCAGTTTTATGTAGTATACAAATCCCCCAAATTTTATTCCATTATCTTGAAAAACAAAAAAGTTAGAGGGGCGAACCTCCTTCCGTGGACACCCGGTATATATGTCATTTTCAGTGTGGAAATGACATACTTTTTCGGACTGAGTACAATATTGATTTTATTATAATAGATACTGATACTTTTTTTATCAAAAATTTATAAATATTTTTTTAAAAAAATGATTAAAATTTATGTGATACAATTATTACAATAAGATAGGTGTTGAAATGGTTGCGTTGGTTTGATTTCTTACTTAGACACTGTTGGACACACCAGTTTCTTGCGGTGAATAAACAACGGGTAAAGTTACTTCCGATAAGTTTTTGCCAAGAATAGCTGCTAAAATATTCTTTTCATGTTCTTGGGAGTTCTTAATATATTCTTTTGCATTAGTAGGGGAAAGTCGCCGGGATTGGACCACTTTTTGGTTTTTAATTAGTTACGAGCCAGAAGAAAGGGGTTTGCCAAAAGTAAATTATTATATTGCATTAGTATACATTTAGCACCTTTATAGTTTAAGTAAAAAAACTTAGAAAGTAGCCATTTAAGAGAAAAATATGTTTTTCTAAACCCTTGTAAGTGGTACATTTGTGGAAACGGGTTGCCTTGATTATTGGACGACCCGGTTCCTCAAATGGACCAGCTACTTAAACCACAGTAAACACCAACAATTTAATTAAAAAAAAATATATTTATCATTATGATTTTAAGTCGAATGCATAACACAAAATACAGAACGTAAGAAATCTACTCATAACATCTAATTTTAGACAATATGGACAAAAATAAAATTTTCTGAGGGGGCTTACATTGCCACATACAGCATCGTAGTTAAACCAAACATAATTTCTTCTAATTTTGCAATTAAATTTTTTTACTCTAAATGTATTTTTAAAGTGGCCTTTGGTATAGGTATGTTATAAGTTTTAGCAAAAGCATCTACACCTAGCTCACCATTTCGATATGCATTTATTGCCAAATTTAACTCATCAAGTGTCCATTTACAATATTTAGTTTTTGGCATTCTGAAAAAATAAATAAAAATTATGGTGTTTCCTCGATTGGACCGGTCCAATTGTGGAATCAAAAGGCGGTCCAATCAAAGAAACAAGTGCTTTTTCTAACCTTAATTTTAAAATAATCACAAAAAGTATAAAAAACATATCTAAACTTACGTTAAAATATACCTAAAACATCATTCTACTAATAAATATTGATATATTTAAAATTTACTTACTTTAAACTTTAATATCTTCTTCGCCAAGGTGTGACAAAACGATAACAAAAGCATGTAAACAGTGTATTTACCGAAAAATATCTAACCGTACACTTAAAGAACGAAACCGTTGGTAGTTCGACATTACCGATGACAACAGAGCCACCTATTGCGGTTTTCCCAACCAGCGACCTAATTGCTAGATGTAATCGGTGTGGTCGAATCGAGGAGCAGGTTCAATCGCGGAAACTTTCCCCTAGATATTTTCCAGAAACCATCGCGTTTTGACAGTGAGAATCCGCTAGCAAAGAAGCCAAAGACCTTCTAAAATAATGGCCTGTAAGCTCTTCTTGTAGCAATCTAGGGAAATAAGGTTATTTTCTCCACGACCATTACCGAATGCAATAATGCCAAAATCATTTTTGATAATAGAATGTAAAAATTCTCGCTCTTGAGTTGGAATATTTATTCTGAAACACTTGCTTCTTATGCGTTTTGCGTGTATTTTCATTCCATAACAAGATACGGAATGAATATTCTGTAATTGATATAAACGACATAGGTTGCCATGAATTTCGAAACTGTCAGTGTCAGATAAAAATGGCCGCGTTGTAATAATTATTTTCAGACAAATTTTAGTGCAAGTCAACAAATGAGTGAAAAATCGGATGAATCAGATATGGAACTGGATGGTCGTGGAGAAAATAAAGTCTGCTACTCGTTTAGAATGAAAATTCGATACTCGTGGTTCCTCACGCTCGTTACGCTCGCGTTCGGAATCTTCCACTCGGATCGGATTTTCATTCCAACCTCGTTACAGAATCAACTATTATACTATCGTTTATAGTGATATAGAAAGAGGAAAATTACCAGGGAAGAATCGGAACACTGAAAAAAATGATCTACATACAACAGGTTTGCTAAGACATAGTTTGTATTTACAGCTTATTTTTTATTAATGGATATTAAATAAATTGCTAGTGTATGTGCCGCTTTAGTATTATTTCAATTCCAAATTTACTAGAACAGTGTTCTTATTGGTAGTAATCAGTTCCATTAGCAGCACAGTCTTGTTGAATAATGAACTACTATTAATACAGCAATTTTGTTAAAAAATAAATTGTATCTACTCAATGCGACGCATATTCTTCCCGGTAAAGCGATTTCTTTACAATTAAGAAAGCATAACAGCATCCCCAAAAACGAATTTCGGTATTTTAATTCTTCCCTTCTATACAAGCTCCATTTTACCATTACTACTTTAACCAGGAGAAATACTTTATTGTCTGCCTCCTGTAAAAACTTTGTTAGATTTTCTTTAGAGCTTTTTGGTTGACATTCATCAGAATTACGGTTGATATCTATAAGAATTATGCTTTAAAACATCAATTAATTGAATATAATATACATTTTTTCTAATCGATAATCATCATTATCGAGTCTTGGTTTCATAAGGTTGACGACGAAGTTGATTTTTTTTTATTACCCGATAGTTCCTTAAAATAAGGTATGGTAAGGCCTTTTCATGCGGTACAGTATTAAAGTTCTTCTGATTACACCAACTTTTGTACCGGTCATAACTTTTTTATATAAGCTTTTAGATTTTGCAGGCAATTGCATTTTAATTATGCACGCGTCATCATAAAATTCTTGAAGAATATAGTTTACATACAATCAAAAATGTTTCATTCTAAATTGTTTAGGGTTTATAGCATCACTGGCTTCTTCAGTAAAGTGGAAAATGATTAAAAATACGGATGGGAGACGTGGACAACGACGAAAAGCAGAAAAACGAGATTTCAACGTAAATTAGCAAGGAAGTAAAGATCCTTAAAAATTTAAATAAATAAAACCAATACGGGATACCACAAATAGGAAAATAAGAGAGGCGCGAACAACAAAGAAGAAGAAAGGAAAATCAGAAAATCCTGCAATTAGAAAATCATATTGCCTGCAGAAAAATAAGAGGTACGAAATAAGACAAAAAAGTTGAAGAAAAAATTGGAAACTGCCACTGGCAAATACTTAACCCTTCCTTCCACCCCAAGGGTGATTTGAGATATCAAAAGGTTTTAACAAGTAAAGTTTTCAGAGCTCCCTATTTTTTCTTAAATGCTTCTATTTATCAAATAAAAAGCACTTTTGGTACCGAATCACGATTACTTTAATGGTAATATAAAAATATCAACTTTCTTATTTAAAATCAATTTAACCTTCGACTCTTTCATTCATTAATTCACCAATCACTCAATGCATCTACAATAAAAATCCTAATGAACACAATTACATTAAAAATTAAAATAAATATTACATTACATACAACATAGCTTATTATTGTTTCAGTTGGAAACTGCATGTCATAATGTTTAGGGAGTTGTTGTAGTTATATTATATCTATCATTACGCTTCAGCAGAATAGAACATTTTTTTATATGTAAAATTAATATAATCAGATTCAATATATCAAAAAACATTTGTATTGTTTACGCATTAAGGGTCTATCGTTGCTTTTAGATCTTTTCCAGTATTGCAAACTTTAGAAAAAATGATTAAACTTTAAATAATAACTCAGTACTGATTAAACCCAGGTCCAAACCAGATTACATTAAAAGATGATACAGGAGATTTATGTACATGAGGTAGAGTAATGGACCCAGCACAGAATACTGTGGAACTCTCGCATCCAAGGTCAGTTCTTCAGAGCTGCCGTTGTTAAAAGGAACACTGATAAATATAATGAGTATTATTGATTATTATATTTTAATCAATTTATATTAAATATTCTAACCAAATCTAGGTAAAAATTTTGTCAAATTCATATTATGACATGATATGCCAAACTAATGAGTAATAAAATAAGTAGACAAATACAAATTTTGCGGAAGTATTTCATTATCTCAAGTAGTATCCCTAGTACCAAAACATGTACACATTAATCTGATTCTTTTAATATAAGTATTTGTGGAGACGACTGTGGGTTTGTTCCCTAAATACAAATTTATTTTTGTTGTTTACAAAATTAACAAAGTAAGAATATACAAAAAGAAAAAGAAAAATATTTCAATAATTGCTGAAATTGGTTATTGATCTTCCCACTGCTTGGGACAGGCGTCTTATACAAATTGTTGGCGTATTTTGCATTATTTCACGAACGTTTGCAACAAGTTCTTCTATTTTTACAAATGGTCTTCCTGCTTCTTTTTTGTACTGTATAGAACCTGTTTCCCTAAACAGAGCCACGGTTCTTTTCAGGCAATGATAATAATATTCAGCAATAAAAGCAACGTTGTGAAAATCGTCCATGCACAAACCCGGATTGTATTGCCACTCACCATTTACTCTAACCCCGTTTCGAAAATACGCTTCAACCATGAATGTTTTGTGTTATTCCGTAGAGCCCATTGTGTGAATTGTTCAAGAAATTGGAAAAATTAGCGATGAATCAAAATACTTGTAACGACTGTCAAAGATGACGGAATAACTGATTGATTGAAGGTAGTTACTGACACCCAACAGGTATTAATCTCTACTGCTAAGCATTACGTCCTTAGATGCAAGGCCCTCTTTGATGCAACTAATTTTTGCTCGCACGGTACTTCCAAGGCATTTTTTAAAATCCTTCAAATCATTTAAAAGGTTGACATATTTTCTACAATTGATCAGTATCGATTTAGAGTAATCCAATTATATTATTTTGTGTAAATAACAGTACAAATCATACAACTAAATTACGAATTTAAATCAAAGAAAAAATATCATCAGTTAACTTTAATGGAACAAGTATTAATGAGTAGATTACATGGGACGAATGGATATGATGTCCATATCGCACAAGAATTGAGCAAGGTTGATTAAGCACGATATGAACGGGAAACTACTCCAGAAGGAATTAAAAAGAAGACGCGAAAGTAGAAAGTTTGAAAACCAGCAAACGAACGTCATTAAAACAGGAAGAACGTCTCGAGGTGGATGCGCATCGCGCTGAACGCAATCGACTGCTGACTAGAGTTGTTAAGAAAAAAACCGAACAGGTTCTTTAGAACAGGTTAGAGATAGCCTGTTCAGTGAACTGTTCTTTGTAAAAGAACTGAACCGGTTCTTTAGATAGACTTATGACAGATGATTGCGCTCGCTTAACCTATTCAACCGACCACGCGGCGCTGCGCGGTCTGTTCACAGAACACCGCTGCATCCGTGTGTGCTCTCACTGCTCTCTGTTCCCTGCCTGCTCAACGCCGCATGAAAGAACAGCCTGTTCTTTCTACCCAACTGTTCTTTGAGTAGGTTCAGTTCTTTAAGAGAGTGAAATTCGACCGACACGGTGACGGGGACCGCTGAACTGGCAGGAGTGGCAGGCTAAACGACGCGATGGCGCGGTTAGAAATTTTTGAAATTTACCGGGAATCTTGGTGTGTTTGCTGTTTTCTTCGCGTTCGCTCGGCTCGGCTCAGTTATTTCTTTTCTGTGTACTAAATTGTATTGTACTGTACAGATAATTAAAAATTATATCCGCTCTTTTCTTCCGCTTTCGCCATACTATCAAGAATACTATTTATATACCAAGTGAGTAAGTGACAATAATTTATGATCAAAAGAACAGGGGAACAGGTTTACGGAACAGGTTCCCGGGTGAGAACCGAACTGTTCGAACCTGTTCAGCAATTTACCTGCTCTTTAACATCACTACTGCTGTCGACTGGCTGATTTGCTGATATCGTTGGTGTTAGACACCCGGGTAAAACTTTAAATGGGCGATTTTGCATCACGAGGTCATATTTATTTCAAGTTGCTGCCATCTGACCATCAGAGTCAAATTGGCGCTGCTGTCGCTTGATGATTTTCCAGCTGGCCGTGTAACCGGGTTTTGTCGCCTATTTTTGACGTATAGAAGAGAAGGACAGTTATATTCTGACCTAGTATAACGCTTCCCAATCTGCACCAGGTGCTAATTGGAACAAACCAACCAGCCCGCCATGCCATGTGCCATGTCAAAACTGTCAATTTTGCTTGTCCACGTTTTTTTCTCAGGAAATTAAATTAATTTTTTATTATCATTTTAATATTTAATACAAAATACAATTCTGTGAGTTTCTATTCTAGAAAACTTCGCCGATGTGTGTAATTTGTCAGTTATTATTCCAGCCTACTATGAAGGTGATTATTTTATATTTTTTATCAAATTGATTTTACACTTATACCAATTTTTTATATAGGAAATGTAAGTTTATTTACAACCATACATGTAATGTTGACATTACAACATTTTTAAAAGTTTGGAAGTGTCACATTACCTACGTCTACTTCTCTCACCCACTTCCCTCACCCATTTCCCTCACTCATTTCCCTCATTCTTGTCATTCAACCAGCATATTTTTGTTTGGCGTCAAAACAATAACTGTCATATTTTGACATTTTTACTACATTTTTAAAAAAAATCAAATATTATCTAATTTTTAATTAACGGTGTGTGGTTGTAAATAAAATAGTATACAAACCTCAGAGGAAACTTTTCATTTCACGAGATTAAAGTTAACCTCGACGCTTCGCGTCTCGGTAACTAACTAATCTCTCGACAGTAATGAAACACTTTCCTCTTCGGTATGTAATATACTATTACAATAAATAAATTAACATGAAATGTTTCAAATACGTAATAGTTGTTGGTTAACAAGCCAATCTTAACAAAATATCACTGGGTAGCCTGCAGATAACTGCAACACATTTGTGCCCGAGGTAAAACCTAACAATGTATCAGTTACGAACAGATAGATAGTTTAGGCTCTTGAAATGATAATTTTAACATTTTTGTTTTACTAAGTATTAGAAGTATAACATGATGGCGTAAAGATAATGGTTTAAGCTAACTCGATAAGTAGATAGTTGGCCATTGGCCTTATTTTACAGAGAAATTTAATGTCTACCCGATACTGTTTCTTTTGTTTCAGCGAATGCTGTAAGAAACACCTGATAGTTTATGGATGTTTTAGTACGTGTCTCGTTGCATCCTAGTGCTTGTGTTTTATACAGTATTTGGGATATATTATATGAATTGAGACACTTCCTGATGAGTGAGACCTGTGAGGCGTAACCTAAGGACATTAGTTTATTCTAAACAGTTATTTTTTGTTATCGTTGTCAATGCTGTTTTTATTTATAAATAAACGTAGAAAACATTATTTACGATAAAGTGCTTCCATCTTTATTTTCCAAATATAGGTTAATATAAAAATGTGCATTCTTTATTCCATAAAATAAATACTTTTTTTGCGTCTTTTTATTGATTTAATTTGTGATTTAATAATACTTATATTGAATCATAAATTAAATCAATAAAAACTCGTTCAAAAGTTAATAATAAAATTTAAATCAGGAATTATCACTGTTAAATCAGTAAATAATTCAAAATTTTTAAAGTAAAACATTAGAACATTTATTTATCTTACTCTGTGCGTATAAAGCTTAAAATCAGATTTTATTTAAAAAACCTATCATACTGATCTATCTAAAATTGATATTTTTATAGTTACTGTACCGATATCTTTACGATTGCCGTGTGAACTCTCTAATATTACTATTAACTATTTACTACGGCTTTAGCGCCAGCGAATAGTACAACAATATAGTGTAGGAAGAGAGAAAAGTTTTTAAATGTCACTGAATGTGTGTCAATGCGGCTGTAATATGGGCGCAGCCTTTGATAGTGTAATATTGTTTGGCGCGTGCAGCCATTACCACGAAGTATAGGATTTAGAGGATATAGTCCGCTTAAAAAAAGTCACATGTTAGAGTTCAGTCGATATTTAATGTAAAACTATCTGATACAAATCCAAAATGTTAGTTGTATGGATATTTAGATAATCTAGTCAGATGGAGCTGAAACTTTTTCATAGCATAGCAAGTTCTTAACGATAACTGCTGCAAAACGAAGGAAAATCTTACACGACGTCATATTCGTACAAGAAGAATTCCTGCAGTGGTCCAGAGATCTGGTTTATATTAAATGCATATTGGTAAAAGTAAAAAGAATCATCCACTGTTGCTGACACTGATTCAAGTAGATTGAGGAAACGATTCAACCAAATACTCAACGCCAAAGAACCAGTATAGCGTGAGCTGAAATATTGATATGATGAAGTAAGTCTAATTTTTTTGTGCTAAACTGCAACTAAAATAGTTATTTACATTACTAGACACGAAAGTTAATTTTTTGGTGTGAGGAGGTTTTTGAATTGCCGAGGCAAAGCCGAGGTGATTTAATACCTTCGACCACCAAAAAAGGCTTTCGCATCGTGTAATGTATTACATTTTTTCTACTATTGTTCTCTGATCAATATATTATTAAGTAATAAACTTTGATTTTATTCAAATTAAAATGATAAAATAAGTTTTTTTCCACCTGTAAAATAATCCATGACAACTAGTTATTTGAGTATTGTTGACAACTAGTTATTTGAGCATTGTCAGCGTCTGTCAGTTCGATTTTTTTGTCCTGGCACCGAAAGTATTACTTTCGTAGCTAGCAACCTACTTTCGTAGCTAGCAACGGATAATATTCAGGTAACTGTAACATTTACTTTCGTTTTCTTTCGTGTTACTAGGGCCCGAAAGTTAATTTATTTATACAGAAGTGGAAAAAATATATTTACCTGACACGAAACGTGTTACCCAGCAACACCACGACTCCGAAGGAGGAGTGGTGTTGCTGATGGTAACTCGTTGAGTGCCAGGTAAGACTATTAGGTAATTTTAAAATATCGAGTGGTATTCAAAAGATTATATAACGAACCATAATTTGAACAATTATTCATTTTTATTATTATTGATAACAAAGTTACAATTATTATAATAAATATTATCTACTCCAGTGCGATTTTTCTGTATTTTTTGGCTTCAAAGTTTTTATATTTTCATCCACTTCGGACAACGAAACACTTCCAAATCTCGTTTGGTTTGACATTTTTTTTAAATTATGTCACATTTGAATATTTGATTATGTGTTACCATGACAGTAACAATCGTTCCACCAAAGGCTTATCACTTATTAAGCCTCTCGAGCTATATGGGAATTATGTACATTGAGTTGTATAATCTATACAGTGGTAGAAAAAACTATTTTTCTATTATATTTGCTTACCAAGTACACGGTACACGTTTTACTAATTAATTACTTGCCACTAAATTTAAACATTGTTGTTTTGAACAAGTAAAAAGACCAATTTAGAATATTAGCTTAGTTCGTACAGTGGTCAAAAACCGTTAGCAAATTAACGACTTATGCGAACGTATTTTAAAAGCGTTCGCACACGATAAATCCCAAATCTGACAGCTCACAGAAAATCCAGCGTTCGCAGAAGCCAAATTGTAACGCAAAGCAAAAAATTTCCAACCAGTTCGCGACCAGTTAAAAACCACGCACGCGCAGATAAGAATTGGAAATTGGTTGACAATTGCTTGTACGAACGAAGCTATAACCTAACAGCAGTGTTACCAGATCTCCTGTTTTTACTCTCAATCTCCTGTCCTACTGTTTTCACTATAAGATCTACTGTTTTTAGCTTGAATGTCTATTCTTCTGTTTTCTCTATGAAATCTTCAGTTGATTTCAGTAATTTGAAACATCGGTACCGACTTATAAAGAGGATCCTTAATAAAGTAGGAGACGCTGCCGAATGTATTTTGGCCGGATTTTAACGAACTGCCAAAAATGTAGAGGTGACCTTTTTTTGCCCTACATCCGCGAACCGAAAAAATGTACAGTCAATTTTTTTCCAGAAGTCGTCAAAAATAAAAGCTGACGTTTGGCCGGCACCGGAGAAAAACCTAGATTCTTTATGTTCGATTCTGAAAATCACCCGAATATTATGATTTATTAAAATCTCGTTTTGGGATCCGTGAAAAACGAACATCACAATTATGAATATTAATAAGCTTATTTAATACAAAAATAATTAATATAACAAACGCAACCCACAATTACGGTATAGTTTAAAACTAGACTGGGTACATATCGCTAATCGTTAGCCGAGAGTGCATCTATTATTAGTACTAAAAATTTGTATTTAAAAAATATTTTTCTTAGCTTCTGTTTTCTATTGCTTTTTTTGCCTCACCTTCCTGCAGAACGTGAAGGGGAAACATATCGCCAAATTGACATTATAACAACTGACAAAAACTAAAAAATAAAAATAACGGGTGCAAAATTTCCGTTTTCTCGTATAGATAGGTGGTTTTTGAAGACGGCATCGTATAGTGCTCGATGTCCCGTTTCCAATGCCGTCTAGCTCGATTTGCTACGACTTTTCGTGACGGAAATATATGATATTTAATATTATGATATTGACATTGAACCTGTCAGCACCGATTCTTTAAAATCGCACAGCAAAGGGTGTAATGTGAGATATATTTTCCAAGTTTGTCCTTTAAAAATATTTATTCAATCAATTTAAACATAAGGAAAAGAAACTACTCTTACATTGATAGCTGATAAATTGGTGAAAATGTTATTGTGCCGAACCCTTCGGGCACGGCACTGTTCCAGTTGGTTCATTTAATTTCATACTTTTGATAAAACCATTTGTTAGCAACCTTTAATTGTTATTGTAAAGCATTTCAATTCGCGATAAAAAGTAAATTTAGTTTCTTCACAACCCCAGTTCGTTTATTTCGTACCGAGGATTGTCACTGTAAAAATCCTAAATTTAAAAAACTTTCAATAGGTACCTAAATAACGAAATAATAAAAAAATAAAAAGACGGGCCTGGAATTGAACCCGGTATCATCGTGACCACAAGTCGTAACCTATTATATACCTACTTACCACTAGGCCCGACCACTTTGAAAATAAATTATAATATAGAATATTTATATTGCCGTATTAAAAATGAAAAAAATACGATTTATTTAAGCTTGACGAGCTCTTTCCGCTAAGGTACATTTCATTACATTTCAATCAAAAGTTGTTTTCCGTACGAAAAATAATGAAAACCGTAAAAGAATTAAATAGTAATTCTTACATTTTTATAATTTGCACCCTTTATATTACAGGTAGGTATAGAACAATATATTTAAAAAAAGTAGTATTTGAGATGACCTAAACGAATCTCCAAACCAAAAGTGTGTCAGACGCACCCAATTCGATTTATTAACGATCCAACATAACCCTACATTGATTTTTAAAAAATTAAAAAATTGACTTCCCAACTTTCGATCATGTTCGCAAACAACAGTGTTTTGTAGCCCAACGTCGTCTACACGCCGATAAAGTTTAACTCCATTAAAATGCTTTTTGGCACCTGTATCGCGCCACAACGAAATAAAAACATATTTTTCAACTTTCACTTTAATAACTTTTTTCCGGTACACCCTGTATATTGGAAATTTTTCTAAGACGTACCCCTACTATTCCTCTCTACATCCAGAAAATTTTAATCGTTTTGCTCTAACCGTTTCCGAGAAAAAAATTCGCGAATATCTAAATGTGGAACAGCCTCCCACCACGTGGCGACGGATTATCAATATCGGAACGCCATCTTTAAAATCGAGATTACAACTATTTCTGAAACATTTTGGGCAAATATTTTGGTCAATAAAATTAGAAGAAGGTTCAAGGTAGATATTCCACCCGATTTAAAATCTGGAAATGTTCTTATTATTCTAGCAAGTCACGCTAAAAACACCCATTTTTTGCCATTTTTGACAGCCGGATTTTTAGAATTAATAATTAATTTAGATACATCAATATCAAGGCACTCTTAGTCAAAAGTGAATGGTGTTAGAATTTGTAAAGATTGCCTGTTTCCGCACCCAAAAAAGCGACTTTTCTCAATTTTGCGAATATATTTTAATAATTTTGGATATGTAGAGGTGTTGAGAAGTAATCAGCGCATTTTTTGAGAAAAAAATAAAACGGTTTTGTTAAAAATTGAATAAGCTACAGTCGATATAGTAAAAAAAAAGCTGCCGTTTTTTCCGTATTAAAGATAAATAAACGAAAAAATATCTCTTAAATACAATTTGACAAGCTCTATCCGCTAAAGTTTACAACGTTTCGATCAAAAGTCGTTTTCAGTACGAAAAAAAATAAAAACCGTGAAAAAATCAGGCCTAACTTTATGATTTCCACTTTCTTACAATTTTCGGCAATTTCCATTCCAGTTAGGTATAGAACGATATATTGGAAAAAGGTAGATTTTGAGATGGCCTAACCGATTATCCAAACCGAATGTGGATTGGATGCACCCAATTCGACTTATTAGCGATCCAAGAGGTACCATTTTCGACCAAATTTTGACTTTGAAAAAATCAAAAAAATTACTTTCAAACTTTCGATCGCGCTCACAAACAATAGGGTTCTGTAGCCCACGGTCGTCTACGCGTCAAAAAAGTTTAAATCGAAAAAACTAATTTTTGTGGCCTGTATCGAATGCCAACGAGATCCCGATATTTCTCGACTTTAAAAATTAATAACTTTTTTCCGGCACACCCTGTAGATTCGAAATTTTTACACAACGTACCCCCACCCCACTATTCCTCTGTAAACCCAAAAAGTTTCAATCGTCCCACATCAACCGTTTCCGAGAAAAAAAATCGCAAATGTGAAAATGTCGAAACTGACGGCAGCGACGACGACGACGACGACGACGCCGACAACATACGCACATTATTTTCACCGAAGCGCCGTATAACATATCGCGGTGTAGCGCGATATGTAATAATATGGGGAATCCCGGGAAGAATTTTCATATTATATTTCCGACAAAAACGAGCGTTCGGTTTTGCGAACATCTCTCAGTAAGTTAACGACATATTTTTTAGTTTTCGTCTGTAAAATAAACATAAAAAAGAATAATAGCGCAACCCACATAGGAGACAAGTATAGTCATAGTGAAAATAATTTAAAAATATATGATTGGCCATAAAACGTGCGACAAAGAGAGTTATAGGGTATTCTGTAGGTACCTGAGGTTTTAATGCCTATGATTCGTGTAGATTAAGTAATTATTGTACCTTCCTTTGTTGAGTTTTATGCTCAATCTTGTCTTTTTAAATTATTATTAGTATAGTTAGATGGCAAGAAGCGTTTATTGTATAGTTGGGCTACCGTAAAGTGGGGTTACTTTGCACAACATTTTTGGTTTTTTGAAAATATCTATGGTTCTGTTTGGAATTATAGAGCTGCCTCTAACTATATGAAAATTTGATCCTTTGGCTATATAGTTTCGTAATTAGAAGGCACAAGATTAATAGGATTTACATTTTTTTTTAAATTTAAAAAGTTGGCAAAATTACCTCGGCTTTGGGGTTACTTTTGAAGCGTACAGGCCAAGTTTAACTACCGAGGGGTTACTTTGCCCATTTATTTATTTAAAAACATTTATTTAAAAACATTTTATTAAAATAAGTACCGTCAACTTGGGCTACTTTGACACCGTGGCACATTTTTTTTGTTATTATTTTTTTTCTCAGCTTAGTTATATTTTTTTAGGTTTTGAGGTAGGTTTATTATGGTGACAGGACCTGAGTAATTAAATATGGTGAGGACATATCAGAAAACTCCGAGAAGCCGGAACTACAAGAATTATTCCGAAAAAAATTTAAGACAAGTCGTTGATGCAATAAAAAATGGCATGCCAACTAAACGAGCGGCAATTGTCTATAAAATTCCACGCGTAACCCTTCGAAATAAGTGCCTTGGGAGACACCACCGAACAGTAGGCCACCCAAGTGTCCTTGCGGCCAGTGAACAACTAGTGATAACAGACACTTTAGGTCAAATGGCGAAATGGGGCTATCCATTGACGAAATGTGATATTCGTGCGGTGGTTATAAAATGTGATTTTCTTTCAATTTTTGCTCTAAAAAAATTATAAAAATTTATATATGTACAGGGTGTCCCAAATTCGAGCCTCATCATGGGGATCTCGGAAACTATAAGATATACAGCATCGGTCAAATTGTGGCAAAGTTGCGCAATTTCGTACTGAGCAATATCGCAAAAAAATATCTTAGCTATCTTTTTTAGTTTTTGAAATTTTTGCAAAAAACTAAAATTTTGAGTTTTTGTTTTTTTAAATTGCTCGACTTATTTTATCCGCTACAGAAAAACAAGCATAACATTGTTAAGGCAACTTTTTACGCTCCATATTGTTACGTTTTTAGAATTTCGTTACAACGTTTCGTTTTTGTGGAACTATTATCAACTTTAATTTTTTAAATACGGACCTGCATTTTTTATTTCATTTTTTGATAGCCCTTTAAGCCCTGAAATCAACCATGTACCACACTTAATTATATTAAGACGTTTTGATGTCATTATTACATCTTCAGGAATGTGATAATTATTTTTAAATACGGCCCTGGTGTTAGTTGTTAGATTGAAATATCGTTTGGCGGGATTTTGGTGGGTTACAGAATCTAAAATATTTTGTTGTTCTTCCGGCTCCATTCGTGTACCATATTTGACTCTTGGTTTATTAAAACTACCATACTGGGCTAAATTATTATCAAGCGTAGCAAAATAACTATAATGAGGCTGCAAGCGTTCAGGATAGTCCTGTAAATAACGGTCACAAGAAATTTGTGAATTCCTATTGGAAGAATAATAAACTCGTAAAATGTCGCGCTTTTCTAAAGCAGAAAACATAATTTTGCTGAAATATTCAGTAAAAATGGTGACTGCAGTTGTCAAGATAATTAAGCCAAACAATCAAGTAAAAGTTCTCGTCATAGCCACCTTTATTTTATTTAGTTTTATTTTTACTTTGTTACAATTTATATAAAAACTTAAATATAGTTAATTATTTGTATAAAATTCCGGATCCATTTACATGTTGTATGTGGTAAAAAGATTAAGTAACTAACAACAGGGCCGTATTTAAAAATAATTATCACATTCCTGAAGATGTAATAATTACATCAAAACGTCTAAATATAATTAAATGTGGTACATGGTTGAATTCAGGGCTTAAAGGGCTATTAAAAAATAAAATTAAAAATGCAGGTCCGTATTTAAAAAATTAAAGTTGATAATAGTTCCACAAAAACGAAACGTTGTAACGAAATTCTAAAAACGTCACAATATGAAGCGTAAAAAGTTGCCTTAACAATGTTGTGCTTGTTTTTCTGTAGCGGATAAAATAAGTCGAGCAATTTAAAAAAACAAAAACTCAAAATTTTAGTTTTTTGCAAAAATTTCAAAAACTAAAAAAGATAGCTCAGATATTTTTTTGCGATATTGCTCAGTACGAAATTGCGCAACTTTGCCACAATTTGACCGATGCTGTATCTCTTATAGTTTCCGAGATCCCCATGATGAGGCTCGAATTTGGGACACCCTGTACTTACCTATTTTTAATTTTTTGTCGAATGCCGGGGCTACTTTGACACTAGAGTGATTTAAAATGCGGATTTCACTTATTGTTGCTTCTGTGTCAAAGTAGCCCCAAACACGGGGTAACTTTGACACACCGGTTTTTATTTTTTTGCGCTTAAATAATTAATTTTAAAGCAATTTTGACATCAGCAAACGATTCAGCAGCCTATGTTTGCTATGTTAGCTTTTCTTCAAGTACTTATGTTAATAAATAGTGGCGTGAAGTCGAAAAAATATAAAAAAAGGTGTCAAAATAGCCCCGATTGACGGTACATATTTTAGCATTACAAACGTATATTGCTAAGGAAGCGAAGGAACAAAATAATTAACTCTTAGGTTACAAAAATGGTAAAAACATATTTCTTAATGCCAAGTAGGTAGGTAGGTAGATCACAAATGAAAATTAATAAATGATTTATAATAAACATTTACATTTTTACAAACATTTACATTTTTACGAAACAAAAAACTAAACCATGTTATATTTGGTAAAATCAAAATTTTAGAATCTAAATATTTGTCTTGCTGTCGATGTAAGTTTTAGCGATTCTAAAATAGTGGGAATATTAAAGGCATTTGATGCTTCTGTATATTCCATTTCATTATGTCTATTATCTGTAAAACAGCTCTGTGTAACTGCTCTTCGGAATAATCTTTATAACGCCGTGCACCAATTTGTCTCTTATATATTCGAACCATTTTCTGAAAAAAAAAAACTGGTAAATATGTGGGGTAACTTTGCCAACCGCAAAAACTATATCAAATTAAGCATCTAGAGAAATGTTAATATCGGAAATAGAACCCATATATGCACCAGTATAGGTGATGCTAAAACCAGAATTCAACTTTCATTAGTTTTTATTAGACAACTCTTAGCATAGCAACATGATGTCACGAGGTTAAAATAAAATTTTACTTACATGTTTATCACTTATGTCACACCGCTTCGCCAAACTCCAGACTCGTACTGCCAAATACCCGTTGGTCGCCTAGTATTTTACCGCCAACTGCATTAGAGTAGCGTTGCCAGATTGGAGATAATAATTTTTTTATTTTTTTAGGCAAAGTTGCCCCGGCTGGCAAAGTAACCCCACTTTACGGTACTTTCTTTCTACAGCTTATAATTTTTTTTTAAATATTATTTTTAATTTATATTTATATTCATTTGTATTTTATTTATTCTGAAATAAATATAGATACTAACATTAACAACAGGAATGGTCCACAGGTTTTATTTATTTTTTCTTTTGTTATACAGGGTGATTCACGGTGGATGGAACGTTAGACGTTTCTGATGAACCAGTAAAGGAATCATTCTGAAAATTTGGTCGCGTACATAAACGGACATGCTCTACAAAACTAAAATATTTTTAACAATACAGTATTGCCGCTTCCACACAAAAATAATGGTAACTTCGATTTTTTAAATGCAACACCATATATTTTATTTCATTTTCGAAACCCCCATTACTTTCCTTACAATTTTTGTTAACTCTACTCTCTACTTATCTCTTACCGTTTCTAAGATATAAATTAATTTTCGTTTTTTTTGTCCGAAAACGTCACTTTTAAAGATGCTGATAATTTTGAACTCTAAAACACTAAAACCCTGAAATTTGGTAAATAGTTAACTAATACCATAGGGCTCTTTGCCCTAGTCTCAAATCTTAGTTGCAATATACAGGGTGGTTGAAAAATACACTTATTCTGGTAACTTGAAAAAGTCCTTTTTTTCAAAAGTAATACCCTGTATATTATTACGGATTTGAAAAGCTGCTAAAAATTTCACTTAATTATTGTATATCATACCTGTACCTAACTAACTAATTTAACCATTTTTTTGACGTATTAAGCATGATTTGTAAAATTTTTTATACAGTTCAATTTTTATTCGGTTATTAGTAAGTTAGCCATGACAAAAACTAATGTTTACGTATGTTACCATGATTATCGTTTTGACATATCATTAAGTTTAGATACAAGATAGAAATACAGTTTAAAGTCATGGAAGAAAACTATACAAATGCGCCAGGACATGTATAAAGTTTAACGAAATGTACTCCAATTTACCGCCAATGAATCTTAGAAAATTCATAAGGATCCAGAACAATTTTATTAAATGTTAACTAGGTAGTCAAATAATAAAAGACTACTAAAATTATAACTAATAAAATGGTATTTTAACAGATGTTCAAAACGCTGGCCGTTTACATCCAATATGCGGGTGATGACTGCATGGATTTTAAGAAAAATTTAGTTTTAATGTTTTTTGCATGTTAATGCAAACACACATTGTCCAAATAAAAAAAATAAATTCATAAGAACTGCGTTTGTTTTCTTCCATGACTTTAACCTGTATTTCTATCTTGTATCTAAAGTTTTTGTCATGGCTAACATACTGATAACCGAATAAAAATTGAATTATATAGAAAATTTTACAAATCATGCTTAATACGTCAAAAAAATGGTTAAACTAGTTAGTTAGATACAGGTATAATATACAAGAATTAAGTGAAATTTTAGCAGCTTTTCAAATCCGTAATAATATACAGGGTGTTACATTTGAAAAAAGGACTTATGGTCACTTTTTCAAGTTACCAGAAAAAGTGTATTTTTCAACAACCCTGTATATTGCAACTAAGATTTAGGACTAGGGCATAGAACCCTATGGTATTAGTTAACTATTTATTAAATTTCAATGTTTCAGTTATTTAGAGTTCAGAATTATCAGCATTTTTAAAAGTGACGTTTTCGGACAAAAAAAACTGAAATTAATTTATATCTTAAAAACGGTAAGAGATAAGTATAGAGTAGACTTAATAAAAATGATAAGGAAAGTAGTGGGGGTTTCGAAAATAAAATAAAATATATGGTATTGCATTTAAAAATCGAAGTTATCATTATTTTTGTGTGGAAGCGGCAACACTGTATTGTTAAAAATATTTTAGTTCGGTAGAGCATGTCCGTTTATATATGCGACCAAATTTTCAGAACGATTCCTTTACTAGTTCGTCAGAAACGTCCAAAGTTCCATCCACCTTGAATCATCCTGTATTTTAGTCTACACATACACGAAAGTTGCGAGGTGCTTTTTCTGATGTTTCCCAGTACCTCCAGAGGTTAGTCTTCTCATCCAGCCTACCTGTAAATATTAAGAGTTTCACACTATTAATTAAATTAGTTATTATGTAAAAATTTACAATTTACCTTCGACTTTCTTCTGCCGACAACAATTGGCTGGACGGGTATTTTCTTACCCTTTAATTTCTTAACAGGTTTATAAGTTTTCGAAGTGTTGAATACTATCCATGTGTAATGAAGCTTGATGACTCCGCCTACGTTCTTATTGGAGTGTAAAGTTTGAGCTGTTGGTTTTGGAGAAGATGCTTCCAGATATTGGGGATATCCATACTTGGTTTACTTTACTTTAGTATTGTGTTTCATGAAAGCTGCTTCTTTGAATTTTCGTGTGCTGTTCCGTGTCCAAAACCTTGGCTTCTGACCACTGTATATTATGTTGGTTGGTCCATACATGTTCCGCTATACCTGATCTCGAAGTTTCACCTCTTTGAGTATGTTTCAAAATACCCATTTATTTAGTAAACCAATTATAGATATCCCCAATATCTGGAAGCCTCTTCTTGTCCAAAACCAACAGCTCAAACTTCACACTCCAATAAGCACGTAGGCGGAGTCATCAAGCTTCATTGCACATGGATAGCATTTAAAAGAATAGCCTTAGAATTATAATCTTGTTTACACTTGAAAACAGTAAGAGATACTAACTAACCGAAACGTTGTGTTAAGTAACAAAATAAAGACAATGGATGTTCGACAAGGTAATTTTTTTGGTATTACTTCATTGTCTACCACCTTCAAATATTCCATTTTTTCAACAATTTTCTTTGTTAGAAGGTAATGGATCGTTATAGACATTTAATTTAGTGCAGATAATTTGGTCAATTAAGTTAGTCGCATCAAAATTTTGATCATTTCAGTGGCTTCGACATCGGATATATTTTTTATATTTATTTTAAATTTGTAATCGTCATCACTTATACATTCAAAATATGCAGGGAGTTTATCCAAGCTCATATTATTCATTTCTACATCTAATTATTCTAATTAATACAAAAAACACTACCCAATAATAATGTTAGTACTAGTAGTGGTAGTAGTCGTAGCAGTAATTGAGGGGAAGTTCCAAAACCTGGCAAGTAGACCAACAGCGATCCTTTTTGCCTACCCCAGAGTATTTCCCAGTTCATCGACCATCTCGTTACCCTGAACTCTCTGGTATCCAGGAACTCTAACTAGCTTTACCATTTTCCTTCTTGAGAGTCCCTCCAAGGCATCCTCACGTTTGCTGACAAGATTGGTTGTGACTCTTGGTTTGCAGATTGCCTGTAAGGCTATGAGAGCAAACATTGACTTACATGGTCCATAGTGTATGCAACTCATTGTGTATATTATATTTCTTGAATGTACACTGTTGTTGTTGTAATAAATAAATAAATAAATAAATAAATAAATAAATAAATATTACAGCTTGCTCCTCAATATTAACTCCGGTACTCCACACTCCAAATATTTTTAGATCAGCTTAATTATGTTACAAACATAAACGAATAAATGTGTCTGCTTCTAGTAATCTAACTTCGTTTTCATCTATTAAGGTTATGTTATTTTTTAATCAAACTTAAAACCAACCATTACGCCATGCGGCAGTAACATAAACTTGCAATAAATACTTGGATTTAATTAAATAAAATGATGAATTGAATTAAACCAGTTTAATTTGTTTACTTAATATAACAACAGTGCTTTCTCACTTATGATTAAAGGGCAATACATTTCGCCATAGTTTATGTTTATCTGTGAGGTGACACTAAGCACATAACCTAATTAAAAATCAACACGTACTCAAAATTTGCCGTGAAATCCATCAAGTATAATATCTTAAATTAAGGGAACATACAGTGTGACTTTGTAACTAAAAATAAATAAATTCAGTTATTCCAGTACAGTAATTTATAAAAAAATATTGTTACAGTGTGATATGACGATATTCATAACTTTTTTTATATGGCAACCCTAGTTTTTTACTGACTATTTTTAAAGCGCATATTAAGTTATTCAGAAATACCAAATTTCAAATTTTTATTACATGCTATTTATAGGATATTAAACAAGCAAAAATTAATATAATTAAAAACAATAAAAAAACACTCTATCCATCTTTGATAGTTTTTCGTCAATAAAAGCTCCCAATGTTATCAATTAACTATTTGGCAATATCCTAAATGCAAGTAAAACTCTTTTTGAAAATTTCTAATTACTTCGGGATACTCTTATAGGTTCTTTTAAAGTTTGGTACAACGGTAAAAGTTTGTCAGGTTTTAAGATTTTTTAGCATTAATCTTATTCTGACGGTTTCCCTATGATGCGGTATATTTCGCTGCCATTAAATGAAAATTAAGGAGGGTTTTTAAAAACAGAATCTATTATAAAAGCATTTTGACTATATACAATTTATCGGTCGCCACACAAATATTTAAGACACCTACTTTGAACCCTTCAGCAATATATTTTGAATTGAAACCCTTCTCTTTCTATTTTGGAAAGATGGTATTGGTTTTATCTTGTATTTCTAGTGATTTTCAGTTTTTTAAGCAATTTTGAAGCTTAATTGAGCTTTTCTCCTTTATAACATTTACATTTTTAGCATGCTTGAAGGTTTTTCAATTTAACCGTCAAACACTTGTCATTTTTCACTGTCAAGTTCATTTTTGTTCTAACAAGTGCTGCTTGCAGTTGGATTTCTTTAACAACGAAAAGGTTACTTTTCTAAGATGTTCTAGTAAGAAAAAATCTTTTAATCTATTAATTTTGCATACAATGTGTATGTTTTGACTCCTGCCGGGGTAACTGGGCCGTAACAAGCCTGGTATACCCCAATAGCATTTTACTTCAAGCTAAATGGTAAGCGAATCTACCTAATTTTATTAAATTTTATTTGCTACATTTCCTTTTACTTATCTTTTACAGATGCTTTGACTTTTACAAAAACCAATTTTTTTCTTTTCCTCTCATTTTTCAATTACTACACTTTTACATGTCTCCGACAAAGTTTAATGAAACTTAAGATTTTTCACTACTTATACCTAAATAATTTCAGTCCGTTAAAACTATCTAATTTTTCTTTCGCTCTCTTCATTGTCCTGCCCAAGACAGTGCCTTTTCACTACCCCTTGACTTTCCAGTATGCTGAACTCTTCCCGGTCTTCTGACTACTCATTTTTTACACCTCGTTTATTTTCTCTATTGCTAACAACATCAGCATTGTACTAGGTATTTACTTTGTTTTCCTGATGATGAGCAGGCGCGGATACAGGGGGGGGGGGGCAATGGGGGCAATTGCCCCCCCCCCTGAGCAAGCAAAAACTTTTTGGGGCACCCTTGTCAGTGTGGGTAGGCGAAAAGCCCGAACATTTTTTTTTAACTATACCTCCAAATTTTGACTTTGGTCAATAATTTAGAGCAAAATTTTTAAAATCGACTATATGTATTGAGATTTTTCACTACTGTCAGTTTTTTTTCTCGAACAAAGTTCTTATATTATCCATGATTTCTAAAAATAAAATACTAACATTTTAGTAGATATGTCCTACTTTAAGGAATAATCAAAAAATATGATTTCATAAAATTGTAATAGAGTTGCTAGATGTATAAAACTCAAAGCGCAAATCGAAACCCCGAAGGCGCCCGAAAGCGCGCCTGCAAAAGAAGCACATGATGCGAATAGGAAGTAGTGAAACATATTGGTTCTTATTCTTAAAATTTTAGTATTTTTTTTATAATGCATAACAATACGTAACGTAACAAGTAATAAATCACAGGGAGTAGAACCTAAAAACACCTCTATTAAAAATTTTATTAAAGGGCTAATTTTCTTTAAAAAACTCCCACATTGCCATTAAGTGCTCAATCTATTTATACCTAGATATTACATACACGGAGGGAAAATGTTTGTCCGCCCATCTCTTAGTAATAAGTTAGAATAGTATAAATATATAGTATCGCAAAGCAAACAGAGGTAGGTAGATTATGTTTCCCCCGCTCCATCGTATTGCATTGTATGTGTTTTGTATTTCATATTTTCTCTGGACAACAAACTAATAATAATAATAATAATAATAATAATAATAATAATAATAATAATAATAATAACAATAATAATAATTAAGGCCTTTATTCAAAATTCTATAACCAATGTGTTACAATGTATGATGGGCGAGGTTCAGTTCGTCGTGTCTATGTCGTAGGCTGATAGTGAAATCCGTCATTTCATGAAAAGCCTAGTCATATCATGCTGCACGCTAAAAGGTATATTGGCAACTGGTTTGTTCGTTGTTTCCCAGAGCATTTTTTTAAAATTTAATTTAAATTTTATATTTATAAAATAATATTAGTTTAAAAAATTGAAAAAAATGCTCTGGGGAACAACGAACAAACCAGTTGCAATATACCTTTTAGCCACGCTTCATGATATGACTAGGCTGTTCATGAAATGATGGATTTCACTATCAGCCTACGACATCTACATTACTGCAACACGACGTCGGTTAAAATTTTATGAAATTTTTATTTAGAACGAATTCTCTGGAAGGTAAAATCACAAAAATTAACCCCCTCCTAAATGCACCGGGTTGTTTTTGTAATTTTGTTTTGTATTTTTTATTTTTCCCACCTGAAAACCAAGCACCATGATTCAAAAAGGGCGTGGTACATAAAAAAAAATTCGCCTGCGGCGCTGTTTTTTTGTTAACGCCTTCGGCGCTACTTTCTTTCTGACCCCCCTGGGCAAAATCCTAGATCCGCGCCCTGATGATGAGTGCTTCTACACTCAAAACATGTCGAATTATTATAAACTATTCGAGGTTCGCCTAGTTATTCTAATAAACTTGTGGAGAAAGACTTAGTGCTTTTCTTTTTTCTAATTAATGTTATGTTAATTGCTTAATGCGGCATTATTTAATTTCATAAAGAATTTATATAAACTTGGAACCTTTAAAAGAAAGCTCTATATTAGAGCTATAAATTTAGAGGTTTTTATTTTTAAAGGCGATAGTAATTTATAGACCGACATCGATATGCAATTGATTACATCTATTCGCCACATTTCGGTCTGACTTTCGTTGCGAGCAATGAGCTGTCTGTTTCACGAAACAAATTACCACGAAAATTCAATGAAAGATAAATTAAAGGTATTTGTATTAGACCCTTAGAATTGTACTCCCTGTTTTCAGAGGATGCGGTGGGTCCAGACGACACCATTTTGGACAAAGTACTGAAACTTATAAAATTGGAAAAAATTGCTTTAAATAACAACAAAACAAAGTTTATTACAATAGATAAATGGCGGATTATATGGGCTTAAATTAAGTCAAGATTTGCGCATATATATGTCTTGTTTGCCTTTAAAATATGCAGTTATTTGGATTTTTTTTAACAAATATGAATACTGGTATTCAATATTTCTTAATTTATTACAGTAAAATGCGGTAAAGAAGCACATCTGGTTCTAAGAAATATGATTATTTTTAAAAAATGCAAAAAAAAAAATAAAAGTAAACAATTTTTTAACCTAAAATTGTATAAAAGGCTTTTATTACTAAAGATTTTTTTAAATTTTCAACTGAAAAGGATTGTCTTCTATTAGTAAAAATAGAAGCTTCTTTCAACATCTACGGATGTACTCGGACAATACTGCAACTTAGGTAGCACAATATAAAATGCCTTTTACTGCAATTAAGTATCTAAATCATTCATTATTTTTACAGTTACGTCCAATTTGCTCCTTACTTGACCTCCTACTTTACCGGAAACGTTGTTACATTTAGCGGAAAAAGTTTCAACAATACCAATTGAGTCTCTTAAACTTAAATTTCTACTCTCCGATGAGGATATTATCGCCGGTATAAAACTGAAATTAACCTTATTAAAAACAATATCTTTACCTACACTTGCACTTTTTACTCTTTACTTTGCACAACACACTGCGAATCGTCATCTAAATCCAAAATTAGTTCTTTAATGGCTTCGAAATGCTCTGCATAGAATATTGCGACTTTAATTCATGGTTCCCACTGGGTAATTACAGGTTGTCGAGGTAAACTAACTTCTGGTAATATATCCTTATAAAACTGCACTATTTTTGTACAAGCTTTACAAAAGACTTTTTCTCCCCTAAACTCTAACTCTGGGAAGTTTTTAATCCACGAAGACGTTTTCGCCACCTTAGACATTCTAAACACAAATTTGAAATAACTATAGTTTCACACTGAAACTACTGGAATCTTTCGACAAACTAAAACAGAATTATGTATTACAAATCGATATAAATACAGGAGGCGGATCACTTGATCTTCACAGACGGTTCAAAAATGGACGTCGGGGTGGGAGCTGGCATCTTCTCCGAGAGCATGCTAATACAGAGGTCATACAGACTCCCTGACTACTGGAGCATTTTCCAGGCAGAAATTTTTGCAGTGGATAAGGCAGTTAGTACCCTGCGGAATCACCCTGGCTTAAGAGGACATGCATCTATAGCTATCTATATCATCAGTCAAGCAGCAATAAAGGCAATTTGCTCCAGCAGCACTAAGTCAACATTAGTAAGGCGCTGTCGCAACAATCTCTGCACACTTGGTGCTCAACATCGAATCACCTTGTGTTGGGTTCCTGGACACAGCAACATATATGGCAACGAGACTACTGATGCGCTCGCCAGGGAGGGCGCAAGCATGTCTGTCGAACTAGAAAGAGAATGCTGTGGCTAGACCACTGGGATCAGTCAAAGAAGAGATATATCGAGCAGCTAAGCAACTTGCGCAAAGCAGATGGACAGTGCTTACAACTTGTAGCATCTCTAGCGATTGTGGCCCCTACTTGATAACAGGAAAACCGCAGCGCTATTACAGCACAGTCGGAAGGATCTAAGAAACATCACTGCCGTAATCACCGGACATTGCTTGTTCGGTAGACACGCTGAACGTATACAAATACCAACTAACGACTTCTGCAGAAATTGCAGAGATGAGGAAGAGGAGGAAAGTATTCAGCATTTCTTGTGTGAATGCCCCGGCCTCGCGAGAAGAATGTTCAATGCACTGGGCGAACCATTTTTTAATGATCTGGAGGAAGTGAGCAGCCTGCAACTGGGTCGACTTACTAAGTTTATTAACAGCAGTGGCTGGTTTGAGTGAGCTGCCAAGATTCTTCTACGATCGTGTTAACCATCAGGAAGCTGATGCAATAGGTTCCGCGGAACATGTGTGGTATCACAACGGTCCTACAGGATTACGTGTGACTGTTTGGTCAATTCCAGAGGTATGCCACTCTAACCTAACCTAACCTAAGCAGGTAATGGTAACGCATTATTAAGTAACAATAAACAACCCCTAAGAATATACTTGCAAGTCCTGGAAACTATACCCCTAACAAATAATTTGTGTATAATCAAAATATAAATATAATTATTATAATCTTCAGTTCGGAAAATCCTGAACTAAGTACCGAACTGGACATTAAACCTTTAACGTTTTAATTTTTTTAATAAAGCCGACATAAAAATATGCTCTTAAAATAATAATTTATGAAAAATATGCATAATATTAGAAAATTGAAAAATTATGTAAAGAATGCATATACAGTGTCACCAGTAAAGTCCGCATCATATGGGTTTTTTTTTTATTAATAGCTTTATTCCAAATTTGACTTTGGCATCAAGTTCTGCTTCTATCGAGATAAAAATTAAGCAAACAAATAGTAGTCACGTGATTCGTATTATCTGTCAAATTTTAATTTTTTCCAAAAAATAATTCAAAAGTGGGGATATTTTTGAAAATATCGAAAAAAGTTATTAGAAAAAGTTTTTTTAAATGCAGTTTCTAGCCCACATGCAAAATTTCAGCTGGATAAGATAATTTTGATTTTTTACCTATATTTTGTAAATTGCACCACTTTTGCAAAATAAGACTCAACGCAACCTACCTAAAACTTCTTAGTTTTGACAATGGTTTATTTCAGATACAATTTCTTTAAAGTAACACTTTCGTGATGACACTTTGTTCTTTTTTGTCTTAATATTAAGGTATATTACTTTCAGACACAAACTACGTTTTCAAAAATACTACAAAAGTAGGGTTATTTTTGAAAATATTTAAAAATTTATTAGAAATTTTTTTTTTAATGTAGTTTCTAGCCCACATGCAAAATTTCAGCTGCAGAAGATAATTTTGATTTTTTACCTATATTTTGTAAAATAAGACTCAACGCAACCTACATAAAACTTTTTAGTTTTGACGATGCTTTATTTCAGATACATTTTCTTTAAAGTACCGCCATATTAAATGTGTGTTTTCTACAAAATCAAAAGTGGGCTATTAAAATTTGGGCGCATGTGATGCAAACCTTATTTGTATTTAACCCTGTATAAGGTAACTTCATAAAATAATTTTTTTTGAAAACGTAGTTTGTGTCTGAAAGTAATATACCTTAATAAGACAAAAAAGAACACAGTGTGATCAGTACTGTGTTCATTAAGTGGACAATAAATTTTAGTGGTTGGTAAAAAATCAAAATTATCTTATGCAGCTGAATGTGGGCTAGAAACTGCATTTAAAAAAACTTTTTCCAATAACTTTATTTAACGATATTTTCAGAAATAACCCCACTTTTGAATTATTTTTTGGAAAAAAATTTAATTTGATAGATAATGCGAATCACGTGACTACTATTTTTTTTGCTTAATTTTCATCTCGATCGAAGCAGAACTTGATGCCAAAGTCAAATTTTGAATGAAGCTTTTAATTAAAAAAAATCCCATATGATGCGGACTTTACTGGCGACTGTTTGGCTGTGTTTATTCTTATGGAACGTGCAGGACTATTCTTAAGAAGCAGCTAAATTTATTTCCTTATAAAGTGCAAGTATTCCAAGAAATACAAGCCGCAGATTTTGAGAGACGCGGGAATTACTCTCAATGGTTTACCCAAAATTTATTGGAAGAAATGATTTATTAGACCTGACATTTTTTTCGGATGAAGCCTGGTTTCACCTCTCCGGATATGTGAATTCTCAGAATACACGCATGTGAAGTAGTGAAAATCCCCATTTTTTTGTAGAGTCCATATTGCACCCTCAAAAAATTGGTGTCTGGTTAGCTGTTTCCCGAAGAAGAATTGTGGGTTCTATTTTTTTCCATGACACAGTTACAGCACAGCGGTATAGAGACAATATTTTGAATCCTTTTGTGGAGCAATTCCTTGACGACGAACTACGTTTTGGATATTATCAACAGGGACGGTGCAACCGTCCATATAGCCGCCGAAACTATTAACTACTTACGCAATTTTTTCGACAACAGATTGATCAGTTTTCGATCAGACATTGAATTCCCACCTAGATCACCTTGTTTAACGGTTATGGATTACTTCGTTTTTCCTCATTTAAAGAACACAATTTTTAAAACACCAGTTGCTAATTTAGAACAATTACAAGAAAGGACGGAGAATGTGGAAGAATGTGGTAACATTTCTCCAAAGATGTTGGTCAACACTTTCGAAAATATGAAGAGACGTGTGAATTTATGTGAATTTATGCTTGGAGCATGGCGGTGGCCAATATCAGCAATTTATGTAATTCTTTTCCTTTTTGTTTCTGTATATTATTACTTTGTTAATTTTGTAAACAACAAAAATAAATTTTTCTATTTGACGTTCATAATAAGTTCATAATGAAGCTATTTCGATACGCGTTTTTTCTTTATTTGATGTTGGTAACATTGAAATTGAAAAATTGAAAAATTGACGTAAAATCACGTCTTTTGAAATTCAAAAAAAAATTAGCAAAATCGCCCGAATTTCAGAACGCTCTGTATATGTACGAATGTACAAGGATCACACAACGTATTCCGTCCAATTTCAAATCTCATATCGCTAAAATAACTTTAGAATCTCGTGGTGAAAATGGGTCAATAAATCAAAAAATGACAGTTCGCAAAATAATTTTTGTTGTCCAGAGGCTACTATGATAAAAAAATAGTATTACCAACATAAAATTTAGACATAAAAATTGAAAGGATTTATTTTCTTTTTAAATATGTATTTTTTATTGAAAAAACAACAAAAAATAGTATAAAGCACGTGGTTCATAAGGCGTTTTAGCGCACGTGTCAATTAAAATAGACGCGTGCGCTAAAACCGCTTCTTATGAAAGGTGTACTTTAATATACTATTGTATATGTCTACTTATTTTATTACTCATTAGTTTGGCATATCATATTATAATATGAATTTAACAAAATTTTTACCTAGGTTTGGTTAGATATATCGTCCCCATATCATTGTGATCTAAACCAAGACCCACGTTTTTTAATCCAAGCCCTCTTTGATGCAAATAATTTTTGCTCGCACGGTATAATTACCTTCACGAAAGTCTAATACAATTTTGATGTAAAATTAATGGGGGAGGCAACGTTTGAGGGCAGTACAATTTACACGGCCAATCTGGCGGTGCAAAGCCTGGAAGGTACTTATACATAGGGGATTAAAGGATAAGCAATAAATACACAATCGACCCGTGCAAATTGGCAAAATAAATTCGCAATATTTCAACTCATTATTAAATAGTTTAATTACAGCAGAACGTAATTAATCTAAACCCAATCAGCGGCTAATACCCAATAACTATGTCCAATGCGATCAACCAGAAATGCAATATCCACTTGGGGATATAATTCGGTGATTAATAATTATTAATATTAACACATAATATTCCTCTCTCGGCTCAATACAATAATATGCCGCTCACTGCCAGATGCCGAATATTATGGGGGGATTAAACGTAATATGCAGGTAAATAATATTCATCGGTCATCATATTAATGATGGTATTAATTGGAATAATGTTCTCTCTCTAGTACACTCAGGGACAAAAAAATGAAATGAGGAAATAACGTAGGACTAATGATGCAATGGTCAATTTCGCTATAACCAAATTAAATCATAATATTCTAATAGACAAAACTTGGGTGGATAATAAGCCAGAAGGCTGCAGTGTAAAAAACTTGGGCCACATATTCAATCCCCTCTTTCAACCAACCAATCAACCATTATATTCAGCATTAACATCCCATAGATATTTACCGTTAGATAAGCAACCAATAATCACGAAAGTGTAAAATTTATGGGCTCGCGCATGTAAACAAAGCTACACCGGATTAGGCGTGCGCACTGCAACCTTATCTTTTGACAAATTGGAATATCGACAGGTCCGGGCTTTAAAATTTAAATTTTGCGGAAGTAGTCCATTATCTCAAAGTGGAGCTGTATATATATATAAGGAAAATAAGCCCACAGTCGTCTCCACAAATACTTATATTAAAACAGTTAGATTAGCTTGGTGTACATGTTTCGGTACTATGGAGTACCATCATCAGCACCGAAGGGCTAAAATAAATATAGAATGAATAGAAAGAGAAAGGAGAAGTCACTTACCCCTCTGCCCTACATCGTAAAAAATTAATTCCTTTAGAATTTTATTTTACTTTCAACTTTTTTATCTGTTTTCGTCCAACCAATCAAAATGTCCTCGTCTTATTCAAGTTTTTAGTTTTTATTTTTTAAAATCTTTTACATTTCTTTTACATTGCTCGTATTAGTGGCACTTGGGGTAAGTACGTTAATCTGACTTCTCCTTCCTCTTTCTATTCATTCTATATTTATTTTAGCCCTTCGGTGCTGATGATGGTACCGAAACATGTACACCAAGCTAATCTAACTGTTTTAATATAAGTATTTGTGGAGACGACTGTGGGTTTATTTTCCTTATAAACTGCTGGACAATCGAAACGGACCGAGCTAATTATTGGATTAATTTTGGAGTCAAATATTTTACGAACGAATAAAGATATCGATGCGCGGTTTACAGAATGTAAAAGAGAATTTAATTCTTAATATTCTTGATTTTTCCGATTTTTTTTTTGTTTTAAACGTCTTACGGTCTACAGGGTGCAAAACGAAGTATGTTTTTTTTTACCAAAGTATCTCCATGCCGGATATCTACAAAAATAACTTTAAATTATTTTGGATGGCATTTTCTTGATCTCTTATTGATAGAGAAGAAAATAATTTCTCAAATTTTTGATATCTCTCTTCGTTCGTGAAAATTCGTTTTTTTTCTCAAAACCTGTAAATTTCAGGTATTTTTGCTTTATATTTTTTGTAAGAACGGGTTTTGGTAAGTGATTATAACTCCCTAGGACTACTTCTTTTGCAACGAGTACATTTTAATTTCTTGCATTCCGTGGTGACCAGTGGCGTACCCATAATCGGTAGGTATAGGTATTCAGGAGTGGCTTAAAACATCATCTTTGGAAGGATGTACATTTAAGTTATTTTTGTCAGTAGGCCATGGTAACACTATTGTTGATTTTGGAGATGTCATCAAGTGACATAATAATTTTTAAAAATGCCACGATTGTCCCGAACCGAACGCAATAACATTTTAAGATTGGTTAATGAAGGTCTAGCAGTTGAGGCTGTAGCCAATTTATATAATGTTGGAAAGGCCACAATAATTCGGCTAAAACAACGGTTTGTCGCCACGGGGGATACGGCTTATAGCCATGGAGGTGGCCGGGGCAGAAAAATATCAGCGCGAGCAGAACGGAACCTCCTACGAGAAACTCGACGAAGACGGACCCAGAACTCTAGGGTCCTCAATGAAAATATGCGGCGACACACTGGTATTGTGGTTTCCGATAGGACATTGAGGAGGAGGCTAAACCACAATAACTTAAGGTAAATTAACCAAAATAAACTCTTGAATGATTATTTTAACATAATATTTCTTATTACTAGAGCAAGAAGGCGCGCAAAATGTGTGCGGCTTTTGCAGCAGCATCGTCAGCAGAGGCAAACGTGGGCACTGTGGGCAGCTACGCATATAAGGTGGGGTGCAGAATGGCAAAATTGTATGTTTTCCGATGAGACAAGATTTAACCTGATCCATTCAGATGGAAGGGTTTTTGTTTGAAGGCAACCTGGGGAAAGATACGTTGAGGAAAATATGGCTCCTCAAGAAGCTTTTGGCGGAGGGGGGATTAACTTATGGGCAGGGGTAATGCACAATGAAAAAACGGATCTTTTTATTTTGCAAAGAACTGTAAATGCCGAAATTTATAGGGATGAAATTTTAAGGAATATCGTGTTGCCGTTTGCGGAAAACTTTGGGCCCGATTTTCTCTTTGTTGATGATAACGCAACGCCACACAGGGCAAGAGTTTTTGGAGGAAAGCAATATTAACCATTTAAACTTGCCTTCAAAATCTTCCGACCTAAACATCATTGAGCATTGAGCATGTGTGGTCTTCTTTAAAGTTGCGTGTGCGATCAAGAGAAAATGCGCCTCAAACATTTGAAGAGCTTGCCGTAGCAATACTGGAGGAATGGGAAAACATACCACAACAATTTATTAATAACCTGGCCGAAAGTATTCCTCAGCGGTGCCAGGAGGTTTTCGACCTTCGGGGAGGAGCCACCCGGTATTAGTTTTCCTATTAGCCCAAAGTTTTTCGTTTAAACAGTATAGAAAGTTAAGGCAAACTAACCATGTACACATACGCATATCAGTAATGAACATTATTTAAAATTTCTTATTTGCTAATAATTATTGTTTCATTAGGTAATAATAAAAACACTCGTTTTTTCATCGTGTGTTTTTTAGCAAAGTAAATCGGATAAATCGTGTTCCATTTTGCTTAGGCGTATTGCAATTAATTCTGTTATTTTTATTATTTGTCCTAATTACATTTTTGTTAGAAAAATATGTATTTTTGTTATTGATATTTTTTAATCATGTTTATATAAAGGGTTATTAAAAAATGGATCAGAAACAGTTATACACCTATTTGTACATCCTGTATACGAGTTTTCCAAATGTAAATCTTTCCAAAGATGATGTTTCAAGCCACTCCTGAATACCTATACCTACCGATTATGGGTACGCCACTGGTCACCACGAAATGCAAGAAATTAAAATGTACTCGTTGCACAAGCAGTAGTCCTAGGGAGTTATAATCACTTACCAAAACCCGTTCTTACAAAAAATGTAAAGCAAAAATACCTGAAATTTACAGGTTTTGAGAAAAAAATCGAAATTTCACGAACGAAGAGGGATATCAAAAATTTGAGAAATTATTTTCTTCTCTATTAATAAGAGATCAAGAAAATGCCATCCAAAATAATTTAAAGTTATTTTTGTAGATATCCGGCATGGAGAAACTTTGGTAAAAAAAACATACTTCGTTTTGCACCCTGTAGACCGTAAGACGTTTGAAATAAAAAAAAATCGGAAAAATCAAGCATATTAAGAATTAAATTCTCTTTTACATTCTGTAAACCGTGCATCGATATCTTTATTCGTTGGTAAAATATTTGACTTCAAAATTAACCTAATAATTAGTTCGGTCCGTTTCGATTGTCCAGCAGTTTATTTCAAATTTAAGTTCTTGCTCAAAAAATTGTAAACGTTGATCTTCAATTTATGTTTACGTGTAAAATTTGACCTAAATTCTTGCCAAAAAATTGGAATTTCTTCTCAATTGTTGATCACGTTGGGAAATAAGGCAGTGATTTCTGGCATTTTTAGTAGTTGTTAAAAATTGCTGTTAAGGGTTTGTTTCTAAAATTTGTTTAAAAATGATTCGTCGTCGTATTTTTAGTTCAAAAATAGAACAATTTAATTAAACTATAAAATCGGTAATAAGAAACAAACAAAACCAGCAAAATAACCAATCTTCGATGTTATCGCGTACCTAACCTCAAGTCAAATATTAGTTGGTATACAGGGTGTTATTTAAATATGTTGCCAAACTCCAAAGGGTGCTTCTTTAAGTGATTTTAAGGTTGAATTCTCAACGTCATTCAATCTATTGCCAACCTATAACCTATTTCGCGTTGATTTTTTGAGTTTATTATTTTAATAACTAACATTTAAAGAAAATCAATATCGTCGGTACATTATTTAGGTAGTACCTGATATATTACAAAAATAACAATTTATTTCATTGCTAATGAATGGGAGAATTGTATAGTGAAAGAACAATGAGTGACAATGACATAATAATGTTTAAAAAAATCTTACCCGATATTTTTCGCTATACAATTCTCCTAAAATAAGTTATGAAATTCCATGATATTCATTAAATATGTCAATTATTACCTATAGAATATCAAGTCGATACTGATTTTCTTTAAATTTTGTATAAAAGCTAGAAAACATAAATAAATCTACGCGAAATAGGTTATAGGTTGGCAAGCATGTTGATACTCCCACCTTAAGAACAAAAGTGCATATAAACATGGGTCCGAAAATGCATAGTTTTTACGCTACAGGGTGTCCAACTTTAAAAAAAAATCGGATGTTCGTAAATATCTCGATACTCTTTTATTCGATTTTGTTGAAACTTAGCAATTCTGTTTGTAATAACAAGAGGATAATTTAGCCTCAATCAAATTTGTTTGAACAGCAACTGTTTTTCCTTCCATAGCACTCTTATTCTTTTTCTGTTACTTTTAAATTATTGCAGTAATAAATTGCTACGTTACGCGATTATTTTATCTTAATTTCTTTTATCGAAAACAGTTTTAATCTGTGCAAAAAATGCACAAGAGGACTTTCGTGTAAGTTTAATCGCTTAATAGTTTGGTAAAAAATTTAAATTTTTTACTCTTATTGTCTCGGGAACATGCAATAAAGTGGTTTTTATTTTTTTTTTCTCGAAAACAAAGCAAGATATAAAAAGAACTCAGGAGACAAAATAGTTGTATTTGTAGTTGTTTAATTTAAAAAAAAATATATAATTTGAAAAATAGTCAGTGGCGCGCAATCTTTTTGTCAAAAGTATTAGTTGGACTGTCTTCCGGGACTCCACTGGATTTTTGGCTAAATTATCCTCCTGTTATTATAAACAGACATGCCAAATTTCAACAAAATCGAATAAAAGAGTATTCAGATATTTACGAACATCCGATTTTTTTTTAAAGTTTGACACCCTGTATCGTAAAAACTATGCATTTTCGGACCCATGTTTATATGAACTTTTCTTCTTAAAATCACATAAAGAGGATTGGAGTTTGGCCACATACTTAAATAACACCCTGTATAACGTGTATTGATTTTAACAATTTGACAAAACCTTGGGCACGTGTAAAACATTTGAAAGTACGATTTCTTCTTCAAGTATTTGAAAAAGTTTTTGCCCTAGAACATTTTTGGCGTAGAGCCCTGCACGGGCCGGGTTTTCATCTCGGGCCTCCACGTGGCCCGGTCCAATTTTCGAGTTCGGGTCGGGTCACTTAATCGTCTTAAGTCGGGCCCTAAAGTTAGTTAATAATTTCTTCGGGCCGCATCAATGTCTTGGGAGCCTGGCCGTAAAATTCCGGCCAGTGCAAGGATCTATTTTGGCGCACCCCAGTTGACGTGGAATTGTTCTGAATTTTTTTCCTTCCGCCCGCGTATTCTTTTACGAAATATAGCGAAAGTTGTCCAGTCTGGATAAACAGGATGCCCCAATGATACTGTTTAACGTGTACGCACGACCATAGAAAACTATTTAATAATTGCAGTCAGGTAGAGATTTACAAGCTGCATGGGTCCATATTGTTGATACCAAATCATGATACAAAGAAAGAAGAGATATGACATTGCGCATGTGGGCGGAGCCAAATCGACAGCCGCTTACGTCATGTGGTGATAATTTTCTGGCGGGCTTCGTATAACCTACGTTTGGTTTTATGTACTATTGTTATTATTTGTTATACAGAAAGAGGTTTTTAGTGTTTTTTTGGATTATTATTGTTGTTTGTTAGTGACAATTAGTTGTTAATATGCGTTGTGCAGTGGCGTTATGCATAAGTGACAATATGACAGCTTTTACTTCTTATAATTATCTGCAAAAGTATACCTATACATATTTATGATACAAATCAATGTTTAATATTTCAAATTTTAGCTTAAAAAAAGTGTTCTCTTCCTCGTAGGTGAGATAAAAAAGTTTAATTTGACGAAATTGGTTTAAAATAATAAACTGTTATATGTGTGCCTTATTTTTTAATAATTGTTAATTTACCTCTTTTACTATTATGATAATTACCAGTCCTAGCAGTATATTTTTTTTTTAAATGTCTAAATGAGTTTTTTACATCCTTATCTTTGGTCAAATTATAGTCAAATGCAGTGGCGGACTGGAGCGGGTGGCCGGGTGGCCATCGCCACCGGGGCCAGAAGGCCTTTGGGGGCCAATTGGTCCAAACATTTAAACAACATTTTTTTTTTTCAAAAAATGTTCTTAATGAGGGTTGGGGCCATAGAGGCCATGTAGCCACCGGGGCCAAATGATTCCAGTCCGCCCCTGGTCCAATGTTAACAATATAAATTTATAAACAGACATCTCCAAAAATATTATCGTTACCTATTGCATAAAAAAAATCTTAATAAGCAAATTAATTGATTTTGGCCATTTAAGGCTCGAAACTGTTCTAAAAATGTTTAAGACTGCACATTTGTACCTATTTTTTTTTTCAAACAATTTATTGCTTAAGGTGGAAGGGCCAAAAAATATAGGTTATTTTTTTATGGTTTTGTAAAAATAAATAAGTAATTGTAATCATTTAAAAGATAAAATGTATGTCAGCATAAGCAGAAAATTATTTTCATTGAAACCAAATATATGCTAAATTTTAACATTTAACCCAAGAACATCATGAAATACGTTCTGATTTATGAACCTCTATCCTTAAAGTACTTAAAATAATATGCACTGAAATCTTCCAAATCAAAAATTGCAAAATATGCAGTAAAATTTCTATTTCTAACGGCTAATCCTATGTAGTTTTAAATCTCGTTAGCACCACATGACGTCATTGCGCGGACCGGACCGAATTGGGAATACGATCGATCATATCTTTCTTTCTTTGTATCATGATACCAAATTTATATTTTATTTATTTTTGGTAATCTCCTGATGATAAGCGTTCCTACATTCGACACATGTTGAGATAATCTTTCAACATTTTTATTATTCTAATAAACTTTAGGAGAAAGACTTTGTGCCTTTCTTCTCGATTCTATACCTCTAGAAACATTTGCTCCAAGTAATGCTCTTTCATAAAAATGTTAATGGTTTTACCCTAAGTAGAACTCTACATTTACTACACAAACTATAATCGGTTTTAAGAGTAGTAATTTAACCCGCGCCGTTAAAATAAGCCAAATGTTGCCGTAATACTAAACCTTTGCTTAAGCAAATTTTGCAAAGTGCCGTATATTTATCAATTCTACTTTTTACTCTATCATAAACCTCGCAGTTGCTGTTAAAATTTCTGTTCGAGACAGATACCGAAAGCCCAGTAAGCATTTAGAGTGCTTGTTTTAGTTTAATGTTTGTTTGGGATTTCTGATACTATTTTATGGTGCTTTCCAGGGTCGAATTTTGAATCAAAATGATAATAAAAGTTTTTTTTTCTTATCGGGGACAGTGTACGAAAACCGAGGGTTGATATAACATTATGTCATTACGCAGACATAGAGACCAAGGGTGTTTATTGCATTGAATTTAAAAATATGAGTAGGTTTAAGTGGTAACGATATTCCACCCAGAATTGGTAAAGATTTAGAATTAAGCTAACCGGACTATCTTGACTTTATTTCCGCCAATGTCATTGATGTGGCACCCAAAAGTTTTCTGGTTAGCTAACTTTTGTTTAAACTCTTTTTGCAACTGACCATACCAACAAGATAGACATAATATGAATCTCTTTATCATAACAAGGCGAGGAGACGTCAAATGCACGGGTCCACCAGGTTTTTATTAAGTGATTTAGATTCAGTGCTAGGATTTTAATTTTACAAGTAAGTGTTCATAGACATCCCAACGTTTTAAGCCTTAGCGACCTCTAATTTGGAGAAATTGAGCTATTTAAGTAAAAAATAGACTTTTTTTTACCTCCAAATCGGCTTTTTGGATGAAACGGCCCAAGAGGCTAACTGTTTGGTCAAAAGAAAGTGACTCGAACTTGGGAAATATAGGAGGCCCATGAGATGGTCCAAAATAATAGATATTTACCTCGTAAATCGACTTGATAAATAGATCTAAAAAAGTCAGTAATAAATACCAAAGCAGGTTATTTTTTACCTTAGATTGGGCCTTAACCCGTTATGCCCAGTGTTCCATAATTGGACATATATCGTTTTATCCCAGTGTTCCAATATTGGAACATCTAACATTTTTGCCCCCACCGCTGATATGGCGGGCGTCCAGGGGTCAGTAAGAGTATTAACTTGTTTAGTTAGTCTACTGCTATCAGGGTGTAAGCATGTTCTGCTGAAAACTGTTTATACGTCGTTGCTGCTTAAAATTAAATTTGTTTAAAAAAAAACCGGAAAATGACTTCCAAAAAGTACGTGTTTTTTTAAAACCTATATTTATAAATTCATTAGATGACTGATTTTATTTTAAATTATGGTTCCTTACTACTATGTAGCGTAAAAATTTGACCAAAAAAGTTTTTACGGTATGTGTTAGTTAAGTTCTTCTACGTAAGTTCCAATATTGGAACACTGGGCTAAAGCGGATACATTAAAACAGAAAAACACCCAGGGGTACATATACATACATAACAGATAAAACCACTGAAATTACCATAATTTCATGGAATGACAACCGTCCTTTTCTGACAGTAAGTTCATGTGATCCCGCTAATCTATCGAAAAGAAAAAGTTGCCAGTGCCTCAGTCTTTTGTTATTGGACAGTATAATAAAAATATGGGTAGTGTAGACCGCATGGACCAAAATATTAATAATTGTAGGATCAGTATCAGATCCAAGAAGTGGTGGTATTTGCCTTTTGCTTGGACTCTTCGATTCATATAACGCGTGGAAATTTATAGCCAACCTGATAGATCAAAAATTTGACTTTTTAAAATTTCGTCGCGAAATAACACATTGTTATTTAAAAAAAAAAACGGAAAACCCGTGGTAGGGGGTGGACCGCCAAAGTCTTCCAAGCCTCTATCTAAAAGAGTTCACGGAAGTATGCGATATGACGGACTAAATCACTGGATGATTCCCGCTGCGCATTTTCCCAGAAAGATACTACCAAAATGTGTGAAAAATGTGAAGTAAATCTTCATGAAGAATATTTTAAACCTGGTCATATATTCTAGTTATCTTTTAAACCTTTTCATGTATTGTAGGTATCCTGTGTCATGTCTTGTACATTTATTCTAAATAATAATATTTTTATATAGCCACTTATTACAACATAGTATGTTTTTCCCAGTGTTCCAATAATGGAACAGTGTTTTTTTTTCTTAAATAGGACACGAGCTCATGTTTTGACATTTATATTTTTAGTTATTTACCTTCCAATAACCATTTCTGTAAAGAAAAAAAGAAAACTTTTTAATTTTAAAAAATTCGGGCACTGCATAAGTGCATAATCATATGACTTCGCAATATTCGGGCAAAAACGGGTAAAAGCCCAAAAATCTTTTGGGTGTATGAATAAAAAATAAATTATTTCGTTTTGTCTTATAATATATGGTCAGGTTACAATGTGAAGATTTTCTGAGGTAATGTAGGTATACTCTTACATTTTGTACTTAAAGTCTAGAAGGCTTTAAAGTATAAAATAGGTTATAGTAATGACCGAAATAAATTCTTTATAGCTAAACAGTCCTTTTCTTTTGGAAATCATGACCTTTAGGAAAAATATTTTACTGCCATATTTTTTTAACATGGTGTATTATCCTAAATTAATTTTGTTAAATTACTTGTAACACTACAACCAAAATAAATCTATTCAAAAACCGAGCACATAAACGAGCTAACTTATTCGTCTAAGCACAAGATATTCTTGGCTATATTTTAAATTTTGTATATTTTCAATTTAAATTTACCTTGTTTTTTTGATTAAATACCTTTTTTTCGGGGCGCCGTTAGTTTTTTAAGGTAAAATTAAAATATATACGAAATTTTTTTTACGCGTACCTAATTTTTCATGTCACATCGATGAAATAGTGATTTTATAAGTACCTATCTTCACTCCACTACATTTTAAAAATCAATAGCGTCTGACATGACAATACATGTTCTGATTTAAGATAACTACTGCTTCCTGCTCTTCGATAAAAATAAAAACAACGTAATATTTTCTTCTTTTTAAACCATAACTACAAATACCAGAGGTATCCTACTGGAATTTCTGGAGGAAAAAGTCACGCTATAATTTTTTATGTGTTTGTTTGAAGGTTGAGACAATAAAGTAATATCTAAAAACTACCTTGTCTTTGTTTGGTTACTTAACAGAACGTTTCAGTTAGTTAGTATATCTAACTGTTTTCAAGTGTAAACTAAATTATAATTCTAAAGCGACTGTCTTAAATACTATCCATGTGCAATGAAGCTTGATGATTCCACCTACGTGCTTATTGAAGTGTAAAGTTTGAGCTGTTGGTTTTGAACAAGAAGATGCTTCCAGATATTGGGAATATCTATACTTGGTTTACTGAATATATGGGTATTTTAATTCATAAAAGCTGCTTCTTTGAATTTTCGTTCTCTCCAGTGCTGTTTCGTGTCCAAAACCTTGGCTTCTGATCACTGTATATTATGTTGGTTGGTCCATACATGTTCCGCTATACCTGATCTCAAAGTTTCACCTCTTTGAGTGTATTTCAGATGTTCTTTAACTAGTCGGGAAGAGGTATTTTTGTTTCTCCAATGTACGATTCGCCATTTGAAGGCTGTTTTGATATTATAGTATTTGGTTATCCTTCTAATCTTTTCAGAAATCACCTTGACATAAGGTATTGTAAGAAATGCTTGCTCCTCTTTCGTTTCTGTATTAGTTTTTACTTCGCAATTTTTAAGTTTTGAGATGGTATTAGTTACAAAGGTTTCAGGGTAACCAATCTGTTTAAAAATCTTTTTTGGTGTTTGAAATTTCAATATTAAGGTCTTCCGGATTGTTGCAAACGTTAGATGTTTTGTGATAAAGAGTTTTAATTATGCCCTATTTTATAAACTTTGAATGATTCGATCCGTGATTAAGGTATTGCCCCGTGTGAGTGGTAAACTGAAGTTTTTATGTTTTCAGCACTTCGTTTGACGAGAACATCGAGAAAAGATAGAGTGGAGTGTTTTTTTGTTTCCATGGTAAATTTAATGGATTGTCTTATACTATTAATATGTTCCAAAAACCGTATCAGCTCTTCGTTGCGGTCTGTCCAGATAATAAAGGTATCATCAACATATCTAAGCCAAAGTTTAGGTTTAATGTTGACAGTGTTAATAGCGTGTGACACAAACCATTCCATGTATATACCGGTTAACCACCACTGGAGAGAGAGAGATGAACCCATTGGAAGACCGTCATCTTGGGCATAGAACCTATATTATACTTGAAAGTAGGAACTACGAAGGCAACACTCCAATAATTCCATCACCACATCTAGCGGCAAACTTGAAAACGGTTAGAGATACTAACTAACCGAAACGTTATGTTAAGTAACAAAATAAAGACAATGTAAGTTCAACAAGGTAATTTTTTTGATATAATTTTTTATATTATTTTGGTGTGAAATTTTCTTACCGAATCTCCCACGTTCTTGAATTAATAACCGGAATAATTTACGAGAGCATGAATTTTCTTAAAATATTCAAGTACAGCAATATTTGCATCAAAGAGGACCTTGCATCTAAGAAAGTAATGCTTAGCCGTAGAGCTTAATACCTGTTGGGTGTCAGTAACTACCTGAATTAACAATCAATCAGTTACCGTCATCTTTGACAGTCGTTACAAGTAATTTGATTCATCGCCAATTTTTCCAATTTCTTGAACAATTCACACAATGGGCCTTACGGAACAGCTCAAAAAATTTATGGTTGAAGCGTATTTTCGAAACTGGGTTAGAGTAAATGGTGAGTGGAAATGCAATCCGGGTTTATGCATGGACGATTATCACGAACATTTTCCTAACGTTGCTTTTATTGCTAGGAATTTTTATCATTGCCTGAAAAGAACCGTTGCTGTGTTTAGGGAAACAGGTTCTATACAACACAAAAAAGGAGCAGGAAGACCATCTGTAAGAACAGAAGAACTTGTTGCAAACGTTCGTGAAATAATGCAAAATACGCCAATAAATTGTATAAGACGCCTGTCCCAAGAAGTGGGAAGATCTTATGGAACATGCAGGACTATTCTTAAGAAGCAGCTAAATTTATTTCCTTATAAAGTGCAAGTATTCCAAGAAATACAAGCCGCAGATTTTGAAAGACGCAGGAATTACTCTCAATGGTTTACCCAAAATTTTTTGGAAAGAAATGATTTATTAGACCTGACATCTTTTTCGGATGAAGCCTGGTTCCACCTCTCCGGTTTTGTGAATTCTCAGAAAACACGCATGTGGAGTAGTGAAAATTCCCATTTTTTTGTAGAGTCCACATTGCACCCTCAAAAAATTGGTGTATGGTTAGCTGTTTCCCGAAGAAGAATTATTGGTCCTATTTTTTTTCTCGGGCACAGTTACAGCACAGCGGTATAGAGACAATATTTTGAATCCATTTGTGGAGCAATTACTTGACGACGAACTACGTTTTGGATATTTTTAACAGGACGGTGCAACCGCCCATACAGTCACCGAAACAATTAATTACTTACGCAATTTTTTCGACGACAGATTGATCAGTTTTCGATCAGACATTGAATTCCCACCTAGATCACCTTGTTTAACGGTTATGGATTACTTCGTTTTTTCTCATTTAAAGGACACTATTTTTAAAACACTAGTCGCAAATTTAGAACAATTTCAAGGAAGGATTATCCAAGAATGTGGTAACATTTCTCCAGAGATGCTTGTCAATACTTTCAAAAATATGAAGAGACGTGTGAATTTATGCTTGCAGCATGGCGGTGGCCAATTTCAGTAATTATGTAATTATTTTTCTTTTTCTTTCTGTATATTTTTACTTTGTTAATTTTGTAAACAACAAAAATAAATTTGTATTTGTCTACTAATGTTATTACATAATAATATGCCATAATATGAATTTTACCAAATTTTAACCTAGATTTGGTTAGATATATCGTCCCCATATTATTGTGATCTAAACCAAGCTCTACGTTTTTTTGCAAGCCCTCTTTGATGCAAATAATTTTTGCTCCCACGGTATTAGGGTGATTACTAGTGAGAGTATATTGTTTCATCCCGCGATCTACTAAATCCGTTTCTGCTTATCCTGCTCGTATAAGGAAAGTAAAACTTAATCAGATCGCCTTTCTGATTTAAATGCAAAATACTGCGTCATAAACAAGCTTCAGCAGCCCTAAAAACAATAAAACTATTAGCCCGAAATCGTAAAGTTAGGGTAATTTTACAAATGTAAGATAAACACCGAAAGCGAATGAAGGAAGCTCTTAAAATGTGGATAATGGTGCCCGAGCATTCGAAATGATAAAAGGAAATTTGTTTAAGAGCGTTCTGAAACAATGTTTACTGTTACTATTACTGATTGTGTCGTGGAATAGCGCCAATGCGTGTGGTAAAGCACTTTAAGATAGGCACGCATATAAATGTAAATTGTTAATATAATAAACGGCACTAAACAGTTGAATACGGATTTTATCGGTTAACGATCAGTTTGTTAAAAAATAAGCAAGTTTTTTTTATTCCCTTGAATTTTTACCGGAACTTACTGACTAAAGCTGGAACAATTACTATCCTAACCTAAAACACAATGTCCTGCCAATTAACAATAGTAGATAATAATTAAAAGATAATATTGTGGCATATCGGACAATTAATTGTGTAACTATTTTTTATATTTGAATACACAGGGATCCATTTTTATTGGATACCCTGGGGCGGGGAGACCACGACGGCCGTTTCGTCCTTGTTAGGACTCTACGGGCAGCCATAACCCAAGCAATTCCAAGATCGACAGTAAAATGTACTAAAAGCCTCTTTGCAAACTCAAAGCGGCCATCAATACACCGTAGCGCCATCCCAGCGGAATTAACTCCAATATAAAAGGTAGTCACACTGGTAATAATCGAAAGGTAGACAATTAAATAAACCACGAAGTGTATCACAATGAAATCCAGTATAGGGAACGCTATTTGCGTTTTAACAGAAAATAGCTGCCATTTTGCAGACCAGAAAACAGCTCAACGCTGGCACCCACTAGAATGCGCGCAATCCGTTTAAGTTTTGAGCCATAAAAATGTTTAGAAGATGATAAAGTGTATGCAAAAATAATTCGGACATTGTCCGATATGCCACAATATTCTCTTTTAATTATTTTAGCTGATACTTTATCATCTTCTAAATAATAATTTTTCTTATAAATTTCTTAGCTACTTGGTTGCTCAGGAACTGCTCATTCATATATCGCTTTCAATCGCCCACCAAAGTAGCCAATGACTTGACTTGATCGGTTCGTCATGTCCATAGACGTGTAGACAAAACATTCCGCTTATGAAAAATCAGTTTTTTAAGACCGACCAGAAAATATACACTTTCTGGAAAATTTTTCGTCCAGAAAATAACGTTTTGTCAATCAAGACCGGAAAATGGACGTAACGGACCGCCAAAAGATTTTTCCGGTCCCTGTTTTTCCATTGTTCCAATCGCTCTTTGAAAATATAATCTACCTTGATTTCGTTACTATGATAACAACATTTCGATGTAGTTTGTTGATTTTTAATTTGTTGTTTATGTCAAACTTGTTTCGCGAGCGCGCAAATTTAAAAATATAAATTCAGATTTTGAATTATCCGACACGGAAAATGTGATTCCAGGAGAAATTTTGAAAGCAGCTAGGAAAGCGACTTACGATATATTGCCAGTAAAATCAAAAGCGTATTAGCAATAGTAGTCCCGTGATTCAAATTATCTGTCAAATTTTAATTTTTTCCAAAAAACTATTCAAAAGTTGGGTTATTTCTGAAAATATCGAAAAAAGTTATTAGAAAAAGTTTTTTTGAATGCAGTTTCTAGCCCACATGCAAAATTTCAGCTGCATAAATTTTGATTTTTTACCTATATTTTGTAAATTGCACCACTTTTGCAAAATAAGACTCAACGCAACCTACATAAAACTGCTCAGTTTCATTTACTTTAAAGTAGCGCCATATTAATTGTGTGTTTTTCTACAAAATCAAAATTGGGCTATTAAAATTTGGTCGCATGTGATGCAAAGTTTATATGTTTTTGACCCTGTATAAGGTAACTTCATAAAATAGGTATTTTTGAAAACGTAGTTTGTGTCTGAAAGTAATACACCTTAATATTAAGACAAAAAAGAACACAGTGTCATCAGTAAAGTGTTCATTAAGTGGAAAATAAATTTTAATGGTGGGTAAAAAATCAAAATTATCTTATGCAGCTGAAATTTTGAATTTTGGCTAGAAACTGCATTTAAAAAAACTTTTTCTAATAATTTTTTTTGGTATTTTCAGAAATAACCCTACTTTTGAATTATATTTGGAAAAGAATAAAATTTGACAGATAATGCGAATCACGCGACTACTATTTTTTTGCTTAATTTTCATCTCGATCGAAGCAGAACTTGATGCCAAAGTCAAATTTTGAATAAAGAAAGCTTTTAATAAGAAAAAATACCATATGATGCGGACTTTACTGGTGACACTGTATAGTGTATAGTGTATACAGGGTGTTTCAGAACATGTGGGCAATCTCTGGGATTCATATAGATTATGTGAAAATAACATGATAAGTTCATATAATATTTTTTCCTAAGAGCCCCCCTCGAGGAGATATATGCCCCTAAAGACCGGCCCTGAAAACTAGTTTTTGAATCGCCCTGTATATTTTGATTAAAATTTAGTATAATCTACACTATGGAAAGCTTTATTAAATAGGTTAATAATAAAATGTATAATTCATTCTGTGAGCCAGAGACGGACTAGCTTGGGCATAAAAAATCTTACATCCTTGACAGGTACGATTAAACCTTTTTAAAGCATGTTAACGGTCAAGTGGATTTTTCTCGAAAACGGTTCAACTTATCAAAATCTACGAAGAGTATCTATTTTGCGTTAAAATACGTAAGCTATCCAAAAATAATATAAAAATCCCGATTGCATGACACCTGTCAAAGATGTACGATTTTTTATGCCCAAGCTAGTCCGTCCCTGGCCCACAGAATGAACTATTCATTTTATTATTAACCTATTTAATAAAGCTTTCCATAGTGTAGATTATACTAAATTTTAATTAAAATATACAGGGCGATTCAAAGGCTATCAATAAAAAACTAGTTTTCAGGGCCGGTCTTTAGAGGCATATATCTCCTCGAGGGGGGCTCTTAGGAAAAAATATTATATAAACTTATCATGTTATTTTCACCTAATCTATATGAATCCGAGAGATTGCCCACATGTTCTGAAACACCCTGTATATTTAAAAAAAAACTAGTATTGAACATAGACAATTTACCTTTAGATAAACAAACAATAATCACGAATGTGGCAGTTTTATGGCCTCGCGCATGTAAACAAAACTGGGAACTATTAGACATGCGCACTGCAACATTATCGTTTGACGAATGGGAAAATAGACAGATCCGGGCTTTAAAATTTAAATTCTTGCTCATATGCCACCATAGAGGGTTTATTTTACCCCTATTTGGGCATAATACAATTATACAACGGCTGCAACTAGTACTAGTCATTGTTTATATTACAATCCGAGTCACTAAAAGCACAAACACAATTCACTAACTAAACTACACAAAAACCAGAAATCCATAAATATTAAACACCAGTCCCACAATCCACGATAGCCGATCCGATAGCTGAAAACTTTAGAAAACTACAAGGAATCCCCAGAGAAGAGAAACTTTAAAACACAACAACAAAAATGGCGGCCGAGCCGGTTCTGGAGAGTATTCTTGAGCGCGTCGATTATTGTCGATAAAGTAGGACGGCCGATAACACGAGGTTTGTGCGCATGCACGAAGGTTCCCAGAATGAAGACAGCTGACCGACGAGTCATGCGCTCGGACGTATTTTTTCACCCATAAAACGTAACTTTTGTTTGCGCAGGAGATAAGCTGTAGGTATCTAAAGGTAAATTGTCTATGGTATTGAATGATTTTCCTCAGTGTGCCCGCCAATTATTAATATTAAACAGAAAGAACCCTTTCGATTAAAGTTTACAATTCTGAAAGAAAAACCTATTAAATGGATTAAAGTAATTACACATTAGATACTTTTTTTACATACATAAGTACTGGGAAATGGAAATGATACTTGATATTTTTTAGTATACAATTAGATAAGACACCTTAAAATAATTTTTACGACCTGTTATTCAATTTGAAATTCTTCTTGCGTGTAATTATTCCAACCGCATAAACAGGAAATTACAAATTGAAACACATAAAACGTGTGGAGAGCATTTATTTTATATGTGGAACCTTAAAATGCCCATATTACTGGGGGCGGAGGTCGTCTGCAACCGGCGGAACGCCATTATCTTGTTAGGTTTAGGGGAATATTTAATCCTTCTCGGAAACAAATATTTCGTAACTTATCATTGCATTCAAAAATCGGCCAAGTACCTTCTCATCTTTCGGGGCAATAATAATTACAATACAATACAAGACAAAAGTTGGGTTTTGCATTTAATATCATTTATCAATTAATTTTTTTTAGCACAATACTGTAGGAAAATGCTACCTAAAGAAAGGTACTGCTTCACCGTATTTTTAGCTTAAAAAAAAGCTGTGCCCGTGCACGTTTTCGCGTTCATTGCTGCGTTGCCATTATAATTTACATTAACGGCGTGGTATAAAGCCGCCAGATTGCCTTGTGTTTTCAAATGCAAACATTTGATTAGTTCTCAATGCGAGCAAGGTTTATCAACCTATTAATTATTGTAACTAAAATAGATAAATAGTATGTTACATAACAAGTGTTGAAAGTGGCAATTTTCAAACGAGGAGATATTTAGCACGAGGCGTTAGCCGAGTGCGGAAATTCTCCGAGTGTGAGAAAATCACTTTCACACGAGTAATGTACACAATTTTTCCTACGACCATACAAAATAATCAAAAAGAGTTTGTTTGGTTTTTAATAGTTTGTACACCATTGTGTTAAAAAAAATTGACAAATTACAAACGCAATAAATGCAAAACAAATTTCAAGGCGAATTCCAACAGAAGCGTCTATATTAAAACAAAAAAAAAACAATGCCTACTTACAAATTTTAACTTACCTAGATTTAAATAAAAATAATAACTTTTTCTCCTATTTGCTTACGCACATCATACCTAGTATCTATGTACAGTGAATAAATTTCGTTTCTGATTTTTTAGCTGCTTGCATTTTTTCAATAAAACAATAATATACCTAAATATACATACAAAAACAAAACACAAAACATAACCTCAACATTGTCTTGTTCTTAATGGCTCTGCTCCCTGGGGGCAATTTGCCAGCACATTAGGGGTGATCGTGATGTTGTCTGGTCTGTACCATATCACGACCACTGACTTTTCTTCTTTGCGTACAATGCGGTTTGGACTGCTTAATATGAGTCTCTGGATTTGTGTATTTGACCTTTTCTTAGCTGCTATTTTAAGGGTCAAGGGTTTAGTATTGACAATTACAACATAGGATAGGAGTGACATTTACTAAAAAGAAGGGATTTAGGGGTTAGTAGACAGTACAATCATTTACTGAGTAGAACCTAACTAGACACTTCACTAACTTATTTATTTATTTTTTTTTTATTATAGTTTTATTTTATGATAATTAATGTACCGCATTATTAAACCTCAACATTATTGAAAGATAGAGATGGAGTTAAATATCGATAGCTTGCTAATTATAAAAGTTCTGTCTATATTCGATTTGTTTTGAATATTGCTAAAATAATTTTACGTACATAAAGCACTTTCACTTACACCAATATAATTAAACATCCGAGATAATGGCAAAATTATAAATCGGTATTTCCTAGGGTATTTTATTTCTGCTCTATAGCTGCCCCTTTTTTTTTCTGTGGTTCAACTCAGTTGACATAAACGCTTTATTTTTGTGTGAGTATAAAAATTGGCTGGAGGCTGAAAAGCTAGAGGCCATCGCAATCCTCGAACAGAACAGAACAGAACTTTTCTGTGAGTTGACATGTAAACATGAAACATGACAGTTGGTGGGTTGCCTGACATATTATTATTTTCCCTTTTTGATAATATTATTTTTATCATAAATAAGTACTCTTCGGTTCCCAAAAATAACGAAAAATTTGCAGTAATGCCCTAGTGTACTTTACCCCACCCAGCACCCCAATTCACTCCACGTGTCCCGTAAGTTTGTTATGTTTAATAAATAGTTTTGTCGTCAAATTGACACCTGTTTAAATTTAATATCTTAGTGTGCTTGGTATTTCCACACTCGTGTTGAAATATTTTTTTACAACACGCGTGTGATATTTGGCACTTTCTAGCCAAGTTAACCGTGTTGTTATTGTCATTTTCGTAGGTGGTCGTAGGAAAACTAATAATAGCAAATGACGATAAATGAAATATATATTATTGGTAATGGAAAACTTAACCTCCACTAGTTTGTTCTACTAAACAAGCTAAAAAAAATTTCGACGTGCTCCTAAACATTTTTCCGTTAAATAATAAACACAAGGACATTTTGTATCGGAAATTTTTGAAGTTCAAAAGTAATATGTTTAAAACACAGTATAAAAAAAACCAACCACAGAAACACTTAAAAAACACCAAAACAGAGGAAAATAATATGACGCAATTTGACGCGTGACCTTTTAATCCGTAACCGTTAAACAAGATGATCTAGTTGGGAATTCAATGTCTGATGGAAGACTGATCAATCTGTCGTCGAAAAAATTGCGTAAGTAGTTAATAGTTTCGGCGGCTGTATGGGCGGTTGCACCGTCCTGTTGAAAATATCCAAAACGTAGTCCGTCGTCAAGTAATTGCTCCAAAAATGGATTCAAAATATTGTCTCTATACCGCTGTGCTGTAAATGTGTCATGGAAAAAAATAGGACCAACAATTCTTCTTCGGGAAACAGCTAACCAGCCACCAATTTTTTGAGGGTGCAATGTACACTCTGCAAAAAAACGGGAATTTTCAGTACTCCACATGCGTGTATTCTGAGAATTCACATAACCGGAGAGGTGGAACCAGGCTTCATCCGAAAAAAATGTCAGGTCTAATAAATCATTTCTTTCCAATACGTTTTGGGTAAACCATTGAGAGTAATTCCTTCGTCTTTCAAAATCTGCGGCTTGTATTTCGTGGAATACTTGCACTTTAAAAGGAAATAAATTTAGCTGTTTCTTAAGAATAGTCCTGCATGTTCCATAAGATCTTCCCACTTCTTGGGACAGACGTCTTATACAATTTGTTGGCATTATTTCACGAACGTTTGCAACAAGTTCTTCTGTTTTTACAGATCGTCTTCCTGCTCCTTTTTTATGTTGTATAGAACCTGTTTCCCTAAACACAGCCACGGTTCTTTTCAGGCAATGATAAAAATCCCCAGCAATAAAAGCAACGTTAGGAAAATGTTCGTGAAAATCATGAATGTTTTGTGCTGTTCCGTAAAGCCCATTGTGTGAATTGTTCAAGAAATTGGAAAAATTGGCGATGAATCAAGTTACTTGTAACGACTGTCAAAGATGACGGAATAACTGATTGATTTTTAATTCAGGTAGTTACTGACACCCAACAGGTATTAAGCTCTACGGCGAAGCATTACGTCCTTAGATGCAAGGCCCTCTTTGATGCAAATAATCTTTGCTCGCACGGTATAATATGTGGTCGTCGAAATTTTTAGAAAAAGTTGTTTATCTGTTATCGGTGTCCAGTTTACCTCCACTCGCTGCTCACAAGAATAAAAGGGTGCTAATTGGTGCATTAAAAGGAGACGCCACAGTTTGCGCTAGGTGTAAAGATACATTAAACGAAAAGAACAGTTATGTTTCTTGTTAGATCTGTATCTATTAAATTTTTAATTAGAAACAACTTTTTTATTTTCTTTTGGCGGTGTTAAGTGAGTAACATTCTATATTTGTGTTTCCCATGTTATTTTTAAACCCTTCCTAAAAATGTGTCGAGAAAGCACTAGACCAAGAAAACGTCTAGGATTTATGATAGCGTTAAAAATTGCACTTTTTACTTTTATAAATGAATAGAATATATTCGTCGCTTCCCTTGCAAAGGGCTTATCTCATTTTTCAGGAGAGGCAAAAGAAGATTTTGCTATTATTCAGCATGCTTGTACATAAAAACCAGATATAATCGTACACGTTTATAGGCTTAATGTTGTTACTACTAGCTCTCTGTAGTTACTGGCATGAATGATTTTATCATTTTACATTCCGATCACTAAGAAAATTTTTTTTAAAAATATAAGCCCTTTTATCAGACACATATTTTAAAATTTCTATGATTCATTTCTTAGTTACGCCCAAGTCAAAATAATACACAAAGTCTAAATAATAGTATATTCCCTAAAAAAAATATACAAATGCGGCAGAGACAAAAGTTCTTGTATTCTAGGGCCCTTATAACTGGATTATTTCCCTCACATAATGACACTAGAGCTTTATATTTTTCAGATGAAATATTTGGTGGTGCTTTATTAAGCTTTGGGGGACTAAGGTTATAGATATAGGTAATATACTACCCTCATCTAATATCATATTGTCATCTGGTTCCTCCACAGCGAGTACCTTTCCATAATAACATTTTGTGATGTAGAACATTTTAACCTCATCACCGACTTTAAATTTTGAATTCAATTTGACGCTTTTTAATTCAGAAGTCAGCACTACATTTCTTGTACGGGATCTTCCAACGAGGACTGAACAGGGGCTCATTTTTGAGCTTCCTTGTATTTAAAGAAAAATCCAAAATAGCCAATCGATGTACTTTTTCCTGCAGAATTCAAAAATGAAACAAAAAATTTATTTGAGCCAAAAACAAAAGAGTTACGCTATGGATAAGGTGTTTTTTAAATGGAACATAGCTTTTTTTATACTATTTTTGGAACGAGTGATTTTTTTTTGTCCGTTCTGATTAAAATATTGAATATTGTGACAGCTATTTTTATTAAATTTTAATGTTTTATCCAGTATAATTTAACTTTAACCTGTTTGAAGAATACACTAGGTAATAAAGGTATAATCACCTTTGAATCCTTCAAAGTCATTTCGGCAATATTATAGTAAATTTGTCAAATTTGCACACCTGCCAACCTGAGTCATACAAGCCTTATTGCTCTCTTGAGTTTGCTCGGAAAAGTGGCGGAGAAAATAATTCACAAAAAACAGTCCATAAGACCAGAAAATACCAGAAGAACAATTCGGTTTCAGAACTTGCAGGAGTGCTGCACTTCTGGTAGTGCCGACAGTGTCTGGTATAATGGACTGATTTTCAAACTAATAAAAATTCACGACTTTCCATTACATCTTATTGCACTATTGTATTCATATACAGTGAGCTCAAAAAGGTTGGAATAAATTCGTTTAAAATTCAGGAGATTATTTTCTGGAAAAACGCTTGGACATGTCGATTTCTATTTTTAATTGCGAATTTTTTGACATAAGAAATGTATATACAGGTTGTCTCAAGAAGAACATGTACCGTCAACATTGATTTTTTAAAATAGAACATCCTGTATATTATATTATATTACTTTTAAATTCTACGATTCATTCTGAATACTTTTTGTATAACATACCATATCTCCAAAATCAACGGTTTTCGATATATTGACATAATTTCTGGTACGAAAACTACAATTAAAAATTAATTCTTTACATCTATTTAGTCTATAATATTTACATAGACTATATTAAATTTTATTTTCATAAATGTTGAAATTTACCGCCACCAACTTCCTGGCAATATGCAAATTGATCTTTGAATTCTTCCAAAACGTTATGGATTACCTGGGGCTCTATTAATCTATTTATTATAATTCGAGCTTTAAGTTCATCAATATTTTTAGGTCTGTTAAAGTATACTTTGGATTTTAAATAGCCCCACAGAAAAAAATCTAGCTGGGTCAAATCTGGCGACCTTGCCGGCCATTCTATCGGACCCCGTCGACTAATCCACTAACAACAGATTGAGATATTGGTGCTCGGTTGGGTACTTATTGTTAAATAACTCACACACTTCTTTTTGGGTACGCATCCTGCATCCTATCTCCATAGCCGAGTAGTAGGTACCTCTATCCTTTCTTTTTCACTTAACCGCGCCATTTTTACAGAATTACTTGAAGTTAGATCTACACAATTTGAAGAATTTTTGACAAGAAGTAAATGTCTGTGTCAAAATAAATTAATTCAGGTAACAGGTTACAATAATAATAGAGAAATGCGCAATTAAAACTAAAAATCCACGGATCTCAGCATTTTTTCAGAAAAATATTAAAATGTCAATACATATAGTAATATATCGAAAACCGTTGATTTTGGAGATATGGTATGTTATACAAAAAGTGTTCAGAATGTATGGTAGAATTTAAAAATAATATAATACACAGGGCATTCTATTTAAAAAAATCAATGTTGACGGTATATGTGCTTCTTGAGACAACCTGTATACACATTTCCTAGGTCAAAAAATTCGCAATGAAAAATAGTAATCGACATGTCCAAGCGTTTTTCCAGAAAAGAATCTCCTGAATTTTAAACGAATTTATTCCAACCTTTTTGAGCTCACTGTATAACTAATAGAACTTTAAAAGTAAACAGTCTCTCGGAACCGGTGACTTTGCATGCAGGCCTACAGCAGGGCATAAATCTAGTGGCCCCTCTGTTTAATTTATACTGGGCAGAACCCAGAGGGAATCTTATACATGTATATTGTATTATATAATGTAACATGTAGATTTAATAATATATTCTGGTCCAGATGAAATATAGTGCTCAAGAAATGCGCCGATGATCTCACACCAGTATTTTGTAAACTTTTTAACCTATCCTACAAAAAAGGAATATTTCCATCTTGCTGGAAAAAGACGCGAGTTCAGCCTATACCAAAGAAAGGCAAGAAAACCCTGCCAAACAACTATCGACCAGTCACATTGCTTTCAGTTATATCAAAGAAGGCCTTAAAATTATCAGCGACCATCAGTATGGTTTTCGTAAGTCCAGATCAACAGGAGAGCTTCTAGCCTATGTCACTCATCTTTGGAGCAATGCAATCGATCATCATGGGGAGTCCCGGGCTATTGCACTGGACATCTCTAAAGCCTTTGACCGTGTTTGGCACGAGGGGCTCCTAAGTAAACTGCGTTTTTATGGTATGCCTGGTCGATTTTGTTCATGGTTGTCTAGCTTCCTCAAAGACCGTTCTCTGCAAATGGCGATTGACGGGTTTCTCTCAGACACCTTCACCATCAATGCTGGTGTTCCTTAAGGGTCCATATTATCCCCCACTCTCTTCTTACTGTACATTAACGACCTTCTAGCGAAAACAGAAAATCCAATATATAGCTTTGCTGACGACAGCACACTTATCTCATCATTTACTTTGAAATCTCAAACATCGGCTGCTGACGCACATTTTCGCAGACAACATGAGGTATTACGCCTCAATAAGGACCTGGAAGAAATTTTGTCTTGGGGTGACAGTAACCAAGTCGAATTTAACTCTCAAAAAACCCAGGCAGCAGTTTTCTCTAAGAAGGTTAACATTGCAGAACCCGATATCGTTATGGCAGGACACGCAATTCCACTGACTTCGTCTATTAATTTGCTGGGTGTCAACCTAGGAGGAAATATGTCTTGGCATAATCACGTTGTGGCAATCGCCAGGGCAGCTTCTCAGAAGCTCGGTATACTTTTCCGTACCAAAAAGTTGTATACACCTCAACAACTTTTGACACTCTATAAAGCCCAGATTCGACCATCACTGGAATACTGCTCTCACATCTGGAGTTCTGCACCGAAGCATACCCTTCGGTTGTTGGATTCCATCCAAAGGAGAGCCGTTCGTCTAATCGGCAACCACGAGCTGACTAAGAACCTCGACAGCTTAGAACATCGAAGACAGGTTGGTGATTTGACTCTCTTCTACAGATATTTCCATGGCAAGTGTTCGACAGATATTGCCCGCTCGATTCCACCTAGAGTAATGCATAGCAGAAACACACTACGAACCACTGCCGCCCATCCCTATGTGGTTCAACTTAGTACAACCCGAACATCATTGTTTCAGAACTCTTTCATTTGGAGGACGTCATCTTTGTGAAACGGCCTTTCTGAGACCGTGTTTCCAACCGAATATAACCTCCAACGATTCAAGAAAAACGTGAATCGCTTTCTTCGCACACGCACCGCTCCCAGAGCGCCTTAAAGGATTTTTCCTATAGTGCTTGTGCTCGATCACAAAAAAAAAATGTTAAAAAGTAAAGAACAATAAAGCAATTTTGAAATCGACAAAAATCGACCAGTGAAAATATGGTAATTAAGGTTATTAAAAATTATGCCCGAAATCCGAAATGGGAACTTGTCAGATATTTTGCTTTGCACCAAATGGGAAGGTTTCAGGTAGTTTTGAAATATTGCCCGAAAGAGGAAAGTTCTGATTTGTATCTATATTATTGATGTCAGTAAAGAAGGAAAAACTATTAATAAAAGGGGTGTGCGCATGCCTATCACTGTTGGGCGTGAGTGAGTACGTGCAAACGTATTTTTTCACCCATAAAACTTAACTTTTGTTTACGCACGAAATAAGCTGATCTAAATAAAGCCTTTTATATGTCTATGGTTATTTTATATGTCAGATTTTTGTCGTCCCTGGAGCATTTTCCAATAAATTCTATACTTTATTCAAATAGCAAAGTCTCGGGCTTAACTTCGCCATACTGATATTTAAAATGATAAAATGTCACTGAGTTGACTCAATTTCTTTATTGAATGCGCTAGTTCAAAAATATTATACTGCGTGTTAGAAATCGAGTTTGAAATATACAGCAAAAGCAGTCAAACTACACGCTTAAAAACGATAATTAAATTTTAAATCAAAATGAAGTCAGTACCTACTGATTAAATTCAGGTCCACGCTAGATTGATTTAACAAATAAAATCACACAATTTATCACCTTTAAGTCAGTAATTTTACCGAATAAATGATTTTACTCAACTAATCATAAAGATATCGGAACATTATATGCCAACAGATTACATCAAGACCAGTCTTATTCAAAACTGATTAATGTAAGAATCATTACTGAAATTTATAATTTAATAAATTTTAATAACTATATTATTAATATACATTTTATATTGTTAAATCTACCAATTTACTGATACTTCATGAAAAACGTGAGATCTGGCAACACTGTGGAAGCAGCAACGGTTGTACTGATACTAAAAATTATCTGGCAAACTTGCGATATTCTGAGCGATCGGCCGATCCTCCTGTCTGACCGCTAGACCACAACCACCTTGAAAAGAAGCCATGAAGTGACATCGGGCGACGCTGCATCAGCTTAGTTTCATTCCAAAGGGTAAAATCCATTTCAAATCATTGTAAGCCAATTCATTACCTTTTAAAAAAACCCTTTACCTTCATATCAATGTCCACTGAAACCTGATTAACAATATTTATACATTCATTGGTCCAATCTAAACTATAAAAATATATTATACTTTCTTAGAGTTACACCCAGGAATACAGCAGAGGCTTGGTATGTTGATAAATAAACAAACTAAAAGAAAAATAAAGTACTTACCTAAGTACCTAGGTATCTAGAGGTATCCTACCTACTTATTAACTATCTCTACTAGAAATATTTTAAAACCATTTACATATACCTTCAAGTTAAATTAACACTTCAATATTTAATAAATTAACTGTAGCCACAAAACAATAAAGTTTATCCCAAAGAGCTTACTAGAATACAAAAAACACAACTTTTAAATTAAAACAAATAAAATTCTGCCGCCATTTATAAGACCCGTAAACCAAGGCCGGCCAAGCTGTTGGATTTTTCACTTGTAGAGGTTCTTAACAATCATGTCACTTAAATTTTCTATTGGATATCAATCGAAAACCGGATAAAAATACAAATTAATACGACACCTACATCTAGTTTGCGCGTAAATTACATACTAAATCCTGGCTCCTCAAAAAAGTCACGTGACACATGATCATGATCTTCAAGCAGTGTTGTCGATGTTTCTGTTTCACGGCTTCTTCCCAAGCAGCAAGGGATAGTTGAATCGACGTTGATTACAGGTTGATTGGTGTCGTAGGCGCTGATATACCAAAAATCAACGTTGAATAAACATTATAAAAGCAACGTAAACATCAACGTAGTTTAAGTGACGTTTATTCAACGTTAAATATAGGTTGTTAGAGACCTTCAAGCTATTTTGTAAAAATAATTCTACTCATTGGCACCAGTATTTTTCAAATATATACTAGGTATAGCAACTTTAAATAGTTTTAACACAGATTTTTAAAAAAAATTTTTTAAGTCGACTAAAGACGTTGAATAAACGTAGCATCATCTGAAATAAATACTGTATTGATAAAATTTAAGATATCAAAAAAAACCGGCTATTGCCGTTTATATCTTATTGGATGCACGTGTAATGTAGCAACATGATTATATATCAGTTACAAAGCCGACTCTATGTCAGTTACTTAAAAGTGGATAACGTTGTACTTCCATGCAAATTAATTCAAATTTCCCGCCAGAAGCGGGAGGATTGAGACATCACATGCAAAAACGCAACGCAACGCCGAGCGTCGGACAACTTGGTCTTTCCTTACAAGAAAGACAAAGATAAAGGCGATCCTTGACATTTGACAAATCCGAATTTTACACGCGACCGCGTCCCTCCAAGTGACATGTGACCGTGTCCTTGTTGTTTGTTTGTAGGTGAGAACTGAGAAGAGAAAAGTGTTCAAATTAATAATTGCATTATTGCTGGTGTTATTATGGTACATTTATTAATGTTTCCACTATTTCCAGCCTGGATTTAACATTGATTGGTAAGTGAAATGTATAACATTTACATAAATAGAAGTATATAATGTTAACAAAATTTCGTATTACGGATGGCGTCTCTTTTTCGATTTTATATTATTACACAAAAAGTAAAAAACGGGTTTACTTTAGTTAGTTACTGGAATACAAGAATTCCTTCAAATATTAGTTACAAGTCTTCTGTGCGGAATTTTATTTTTTTACAATTTTTCAAGAAAAAATAAGATACCTAACCTCTAACCAAAATTCACAAGGTCACGGGACCTGTGAAGCAAACAGGGGCGCTGTTTTTCTACAAAATAGTAATAATTCTTCCTAGGCTCCTATAATAATGCCACCTTATAAATTATTCTGTTGTCCATAAGTAGCTATTAGTCTAATAAAAGGTAAGGTACCTAAATAAGTTAAATTTTTAATCAAGTATTAGTAACAGTAGTAAAATTGGTAGTTCTTTTTCTACATAAATATTCATAAAAAAGTGGTTTAATGTTAAGTTTATGTGTTGACATTTTTCAATGGAATTTTTAAGAGTAGGTAATGTGGAACATTTCGTTTATATAGGTACTCGCTGCTAATTTTAATGCGAATGATCATTCATTACATTACGAGCATGGAAAGTGAGACATGACACTTTATATAATTTTTTTAACCTATGTTTTTACAGTAAGGCTATTCTGGTATGGGTAATTTGCTTAAATATTTGATTATTGTATGAATATTCTAATTTGTGTAGAATATTTTAAAGTGCAAGTACAGGGTGAATATCTTAAATTTGTCACCCCTTCTTTACTTTGTTATTTTTGAAAATAGAAAAGCTTTTAAAAAACAAAAACAATAAATGATTTTTTTCAACAATCAATCAATTAATCAAATCAGAACTCCGCAAATGATATAATAAGAAATTTTTGTAGAGGAATGTAATGTCTGATGTTTGGTAAGCAGAAATAAATAAATTTGGATTATGATTGAGAATGTTGCCTTTTAGATGAATACGAAAAAGCTAAAGAAAAGAGAAATGAAGCCCAATTTACATCTGATATTAAATCAGACAGTGAAATAGACTTAAATAATAGAACAAAAAGACAACGTAAACCTCCATATGTATACAGCGACTCTAGCGATAGTGACAGTCAAATTCAAAGCAAATTAGTCAACAAGAAAAAAAAAGCTTCCAAGACCTCCCCCTATTGAAAATGAAAGTGATGGTAAAAACTTTTCAGTACTTTGCTTTTTTGTTTTTTAAAATTTAAATTGAAAAAGTATTTTTTAATTTTGTTTGTGCATTTATTTTTAAAAAGTTTTATGTATAATGCCTTATGCCTCAAATAAAGTAATCGCAAACATCTAGGTAATTTTATTTTATTTGAAAACTGCTTTAAAGTAGCTACATTATTTTAAAACACTATCTTTAAAGGTAGCAATTTTTTGCTGCCAGCGGGATATAAGAATGGACATTTAAAATAGTATATTACTAAACTAGTTTTGTAAGACATGTTTACACTCGATCAAAATAGCACTCGTATACAAGTTCTAAAGAACAAGTGTTGTCAAGTCTTATGGAGCAGTTCTCTTTAATATTTTTTCTACTTTTAGTATTTTTATGCCTTACTTTTAAAAAATATGTCATAAATCATGTGAAGCAATGTTATCTTAACTTTCAAATGAAATGGACATTTTGGATTTCATTATATTGGCTACTCATTATAAAACCTAAATTGTTATTACACCGAAATGAAGCAATAAAGTAGAAAAATTATTTTAAATAGGTAGATTATCTGACGTCTTAAAGACATCTGGTCAACGTAAAATACGACGTAAATCGAGACGTTGATTCAACGGTCACATTCAACGTTGTATCAATTATGACATTGTGCCGTCCTGTCAACGTAGATTCAACTGTTGTTACAACGTAATGCAACGTTGGGAAGTATCGTACATTCAACGTTGTATCGACCAATCCTTGCTGCTTGGGTTTCAATGTGGTTGGGGCTAGACTCTAGTGGCGATCACCTGTCGTGTTTAAAAAAAAAATAGGCAAAATTGATGTATTTTGTCTTCATTTCAAGTTATTTTAATGTTTTGAACTTAAAATTTATACGAAATAGATTATTTATTAGACCTTAGGTTCTTATTTGGTATATACGACTAGTTTAAACCTGTAGTATATGTGCTGCTACGCTACTGCTATTTATTCTTTTTTCCTTAAAACCCATATGTTCGACTTAAAAAAATTAGAGTCAAAAAACTCTACTTTTAAATAAACTTGTCTCAAATAAGATATGACGATATCATAAACATAAAAAATTTGACAGCGGCCACTGTAAAAATTTAAAAATCTCACGGTCGACTGCTTTCATATAGGTTTTTATTATTTTTTCGCAGGAATATAACTTGTCGGAGCTTAAAACTTTTTACTAAAGCGGACGCAACCAGCATTTCTGATGAATTATCTCTGCCTATTAAAGCTTCTTTTGATGTTTATATTTCGTTCGTCCATAGTTTACTGTCACGTTCGTAGATACAAATTTTTTTGTGATTTACCGGGTGTCCCAATAGTAAAGTGCGTACAATATAAACGCAAAATTATTGAATCCTTTATGATTGGGAGAATAAAAAAGTCTCATGATTTATTAGGAACTTTTTGAAACTGCCTGTAGCATAAAATATACCTGAGCGCAAAACTCTCGGTGCTTAGATATGTAATTATGGTAAATAAAGCATTGATACCACTAATTTTGGTCTATACCCAAGTAGCATTTTTAGACACATTACGGTAAATGTGTCCAAACTATTGTTTCTGTTTCGGACACAAATTGGAAATTGTTGGCAACATGTATGGAAATATTTTCGAAACGTATACATTTTAAATGGTGCATTAGCACATGTTTCCAAGTGGTTGGTACGGGCTGTGACTTTCGCTGTTTCGACGCAAAATCGAAACTTTTATCGAAAATGTTTCGAAAATTTTTCAGAAATGTTTGGAACATGTTTCCATAAATGTGTCGAGGGAGAGTTCATTTTACAAAGAGGGCGCTGAGTGTTGGAATTGTAAATTGTCAAAATGGAAACATTATTGAAACAAATAATTAGATATATAATATCTATCTCTCTGCAGGTTGTAAAATAAAAGAAAGTAAACAATATGATGACAGCATAATTTCGCCGTAATGAATTTGTCACCAGAGTATTTTCTATAAGTGATACATTTTTTTCGTATGGTTTATTGCAGAGGAGATCCAAAAATCGTTGACGAAATAAATTTTATCGTGCAATTTAGTAATTTAGCTTTATATTCTTAAGACGCTCTCGGTATATTGACATTTACACAGAAAATAAATACTTTGTCAAAAAATAAAATCTTAAATATTTTAAAAATTTTACTTAATTCTTCTTTTAATTGATTAAGCTAGCAAAATGGAACTAATGTAACCACTATTTTACATTTCAAATGAAGCAGGAAGTTAATTAAAGTCCATTTTAATAATTTAAAAATGAATTTGTCAAAATGGCCGCCAGAAAGCGAGAATTATTCTGGTCTAAAATGGAGTCGACACACAATTTCTAGTATTTGGTTTCTATAATGTTTCGATAATCATGCGAAACAAACGTCGCTAAAGTAAAAAATGCACAGTCCCGTCAAGAGGAAGGTTAAGCTTAGAAGCATAAAACTTCTGTATACCGTCACGGTATACACTACCACTTTACACTTTCTGTGACATATAACCTACAAAATTGGTTTGTACTTTGTTGAACGTTTAATAAAACTTACCTATAATTTATTCCTAAGTAATAATCTAAAACATGTACTCAATTGTCGAGACAAAGGAAAAAAGTAGGTTGGTCCTAACGGCTGTGCCGACCAGCTGGATAGTCGGAGACCACCTACTTTGGCCCGATCAAGCCAAGAAACCCGAGCTCGATGAGCTCTTAAAAAACCCATTTTCTGTCCCTAGTGCCTTGTAAAACCTCGAAGAATGTTTAAACTGTTGTTTTCTTCCCATATTAACAAAACAAAAATGTACAATTTATAGGTTACGATCGTTATAATCGAGGTTATAATAATTGTCCGGGTGCGGTAGTGTAAAGGTTTCTGTCAGTTTCGAAAATTATTTTCTGCGCAACTTTCGTAATTAAATGGATATCACTGTTTGGTAAATATTTCAAAGCAGAAGAATACCAATGTGTTTTGAATCACTTAATTCGAAAATGTGTCGCTACAATTTGGGAGCACATGTGTCTAAACACAATTTCATAATATTATATAAAAATGTTTCGAAAAATTTTCTTTTGTGCGTTTCCTAAATGTATCGACACTGTAGTTTGGAAAGTATTTCGAAACTAACAGTTCTTAATCGTTTCTAGTAACTAAATTTGAAAATGTGTCGCAAAAGTTTCGAAACACATGTGTCTCCACACAATCTAAATAATTTTAATCGAAAATGTTTCGAAAACGTTTCTCAGCAAAGAATTTGTGTCCAATTTGTGTCTATAATTGCTACTTGGGTACTTTAATTCATTAATTATCGTCTGATTTTCCTGCAAATAAGAAAATTACTAACAGAATAGAGGTGTATTTCGAAATATGTTATTTGCGATTTTTAATAAAAATATCTGTATACAAATGGATAAAAAGAAGTAAGTATTTTTAGTAGGTAGTAGTAGTAGTAAAAAGATTTATTTAGCACGTGGCTACATAATACATTTTATCAAGTTTATGCACATTTTTTATTTATTTTTTGAATTAAATGACCTTCTGAAACTTTATTTGTCCTGTTGGGTTAATAAGAAAGATTTTAAATTTTTTTTAAAAGATTTTAAACTTTTTTGATTTTTAATTGACTTGTTTAATTTATTAAATTCAATAAGACCCTTATGAAAAACTGATTTATATCCTATATATTTTAAAAAATTATTAAGAAAAAAATTATTGTTATTTCGTGTTAAATAATTATGTAGAACAGTCAATTGCTTTAAATGTGGCGGTAACAAATCGTTTTGAATTTTAAAAATTAATATTAGAACCAAAAATAATACTAAATTTTTTATATTTAACCATTCTAATGTTTTTAACATTGCATTAATTTTTGTATATCTATCCATATTAAGTAAAATTCGCATTGCTTTATTTTGTAAAATTTGTAATCTATTTATTACACCTTCATCCGCCATAAACAAAATTGTAGAACAATAAAGAAAATGTGGTAAAATTAAAGTATTGTAAACAATTTTTTTTGAATAAAATTTTAAATTTAAACTTATTCTTTTAAAATAACTAATTTTTCTCGCAATTCTGGTAATTAAATTTTCGAATTGGTTATTAAATTGTAATTTTGAATCAATCAATATACCCAAATATTTAAAAGAATTGACTATTTCTAGTTTATCACCATCAATTAAAACATTTATATTTGTATAATTATTTAAATTTACACCCATAACCATATATTTTGTTTTAGAAACATTTAATTTTAATTTGTTAACTTTTAACCAGTAAAGGTAAAGTTAACTTTTTCTTAAAACAAAGCGTTTCGACAGCAGATAACGACATTTGACATTAACAGCTGATCTGGTTTCGTCGTTAAAGTTCTCAGATAAGCAGTGGGCCATAGCAAGCTCAAGCGTCTGGTTGCGTCATATTATTTTCTTCCGATGTTCGTGTTTTTTAAGTGTTTTTGTGGCTGTTTTTTGTGTAGTATGTGCTTAAAACATTTTACTTTTAGATTTTATATTTATATAAACTGGTCAACAAAAAGATCGTACCATTCAATTTTTAGACCTATTTTCAAATTGCTGTAACTTTTTTAAAAATTGACATTTTTGAATGTGGTTTCCAAATTTGGAAAGCGCGATTTTTCTACTTTAACCTGTATTTCATTTATTTTTGGTAGAATCAATATTATTATGATACACAGGGCGATTAATAGAGTGTTGCAAAAAACACAAAATTTTAGGGTGTGCCATTTCAGTGGTGATTTTTTTTGGTCGTTACAATATGGGTTTTTACCAAGGTAGGATCAATATTTCTAGACGTTTTTGCCAGTTTTTGGATTGAGGACCTCTGGCTTTAGATAGGCCAACAAACGTCAAATTTTGGTAATCATTGCTTTATTAAAACGCTATAACTGGAAAACGGATTGATGGATTTCAACGAGTTTTTCACATTCAAAAAGCCCATTTCATAGAGATGTTCTATGACCTACGTATTTTACGAAAGGTGAGAATTTTAATAATATACGGGGTAATCAACAAAGTCATAAAAAAAAATTAAATGTTTATTTGCGCGCCATTTGGCCAGCAAAGTGTTTCACTTATAAACAATATTAACAACATTAATGGTAGCAAATAAAATTGATTAAATTTTAACAAAAAAAAATAATAACAAATAAAATTAATAGTGAGTAGGTCCACCGTAAACCCTTAGAACTTCCATTACTCTTCTTGGCATGCTACTCACCAAGTTTGCAAGGAAGTACTGGGGAATAGCGTTCCATTCCTCTCTTATTGCATTTGCCAATTCGTTCAAGCTGTTACAATTTTGCTTTCCGTCATTCAATCTTAGTTTCATCCAACTCCGTACATGTTCTATCACATTCATATCTGGTGATCTGGAAGGCCAATAATTCATCCTTTGGATATTGTTATCCCTTAAGACTTCTTGGACGATTCTGGCTCTATGTGGTCAAGCGTTGTCATTTACTAAGAAAAAATCGTCACTAAAGTTTTGTGCAAAATGAATAACAATATCCCGAATGCACAGTTCTCGATACCTTTCACCTCGCCTTTCACCATTGATCGATTCTCCTATCAAAATAACCAAATCCGTTTTCCCGTTCAGCATCACACCACCCCAAACAAGAACTCCTCCACCTTTAAATGGTACTCTGGCATGGCATCCATATTTTCTTCCAGATATCGTTCATTTTTTGCTTTCCAGATTAAAATTCTTCCATCACTTTTATACAAATTAAACCTACTTTCATCCGTAAACATGCATCTACTCCATTCTGCTATCCCCCAGTTAGCATGATCTGCACCCCACCGCCTCCTTGCAGATCTGTGAGTAGCCAGCAAAGCTGGGCAAGCAGCACGACTGCGCGCCTTCACTCCACGCTCATGGAGCCGTCTCCTTATCATTTGCGTGGATACCATTATGTCAGTTGCTGCTTGGAAGCTTCGGCAATTTTTGGTAGCATCCATCAATCCGTTTTCCAGTAATAGCGTTTTAAAGCAATGATTACCAAAATTTGACGTTTATTCAAACAATATCCAAAGGATGAATTGGCCTGCAAGATCACCAGATATGAATGTGATAGAACATGTATGGAGTTGGATGAAACTAAGATTGAATGACGAATGGAATGCTATTCCCCAGTACTTCCTTGCAAACTTGGTGAGTAGCATGCCAAGAAGAGTACCTAATGGAAGTTTCACGGTGGACCTATTCACTATTAATTTTATTTGTTATTATTTTTTTTTGTTAAAATTTAATCAATTTTATTTGCTACCAATGATGTTGTTAATATTGTTTATAAGTGAAACACTTTGCTGGCCAAATGGCGCGCATATAAACATTTAATTTTTTTTAATGACTTTGTTGATTACCCCGTATATTAATAAAATTCTCACCTTTCGTAAAATACGTAGGTCATAGAACATCTCCATGAAATGGGCTTTTTGAATGTGAAAAACTCGTTGAAATCCATCAATCCGTTTTCCAGTTATATAGCGTTTTAAAGCAATGATTACCAAAATTTGACGTTTATTGCCTAAAGCCAGAGGTCCTCAATCCAAAAACTGGCAAAAACGTCTAGATATATTGATTCTACCTTGGTAAAAACCCATATTGTAACGACCAAAAAAAATCACCACTGAAATGGCACACACTAAAATTTTGTGTTTTTTTGCAGCACTCTATTAATCGCCCTGTGTATCATAATAATATTGATTCTACCAAAAATAAATAAAATACAGGTTAAAGTAGAAAAATCGCGCTTTCCAAATTTGAAAACTACATCCAAAAATATCAATTTTTAAAAATGTTACAGCAATTTGAAAATAGGTCTAAAAATTGAACGGTACGATCTTTTTGTTGACCAGTTTATTTCAGAGACATATTTTTTTGGTGTTTATTATTTAAATTTAATAGTGAGTACATCATTTTGGTTAACTCATCTATTATCAAATTAATAAAGTGCCTAGTTAATCCATTTACTTATCGTTATATACAGGATGTCTCATAACTAAGGGGCAAATACAGCAACAGAGTACTTGAAAATATGTTATTTATGCTTACGAACGCACGGTTAATTTTAAAATAAATATGTTTTGTTAAGAAATGTGTCTCTTTAAATGTTTCTTGCCATCTAGCATTGAAACGCAATTATCCCAAAAACCAATTGAATAATCGAGATTAATGAAGTATAACTTTTTTACGTATAAGAGATCCTTCTTTCATAATTTCAGGTAAAGCGGTTCGAAATGTGAGACACAAAAATATATCTGCGAAAAATTTATCAAGCCTATATTGTGTAGCTGGCGTTTTCTAGGAGGTATCTTAAAAGTCATTATGGGATCCTCCCTCAAAAAGATAACTACACAAAATACTTATTTTGGTAGGTACGGGTCTGTCAATATTTTATTTCATAAATAATAAAATTAGTTTCTACGCTGTGTATTTACAAAATATTAAGACTCTCTTACAAAATTTAACAGTTGGCGAAGGCGAAGGTGAAATAACTTAGTCCGGTTCTGTTTTTGTAGCCAACCGCTTGACGTCAAATATACCAGACTTCAACAGGGTGCCATTAATGACAGGTCATGCAGCGAGTTCTTAGATTAATTTGACTTTACATACAGGGTGATTCATTAAGGGTGACGAGGTACCGTATCTCAGGAACTAATAGTCGTACGAGTTTGAAAAAAAATCCCTTAAATGAAATCGACCAAGAAAAATTGCTGGAAATAATTTTCAATAGGGTGACACTTCCGGCTATACCGGAAGTAGCTGTCAACTTGCTTATTTTATAAGGAACACCCTGTATATTATTACATTTTTGAATTCTACATAAAACTATAATTACTTTTTATAAAACGCATTATTACTCTATGATTAATAGTTTCCGAGATATTAACTCTTGAAAAATGACATTTTTGAACTTTGAGAGCTTCTAGCTTTCGAACTATACGTCTTAGAGCAAAACGGCTTACATGTCCCTATCTTCGATTTTTGTTATCTTTCCAAAAGTATTAACTTCCGGTCAAACCGAAGGTACTATATTTCATGCATTTAAGTTACACCCGGTTTAACCGGAAGTTGACACTTTTGGAAAGATAACAAAAATCGAAGATAGGGACATGTAAGCCGTTTTGCTCTAAGACGTATAGTTTGAAAGCTAGAAGCTCTCAAAGTTCAAAAATGTCATTTTTTAAGAGTCAATATCTCGGAAACTATCTATTAATCATAGAGTAATAATGCATTTAATAAAAAGTAATTACAGTTTTATGTAGAATTCAAAAATGTAATAATATACAGGGTGTTCCTTATAAAATAAGCAAGTTGACACCTACTTCCGGTATAACCGGAAGTGTCACCCTATTGAAAATTATTTCCAGCAATTTCTCTTGGTCGATTTCATTCAAGGGATTAACTCGTACGACTATTAGTTCCTGAGATACGGTACCTCGTCACCCTTAATGAATCACCCTGTACAGGTGGTAGGTGGTAGGTAAAGTTCTCATTAAATGGCTAAAAAGTGATAGGTTCTACAGACAAAGTTAAAACTACCAAACAGAACTAGGTAGGTACCCAAATACCAACATACCATTTTTCTAATATAATAATTGAATTGCTGATTGTTGAAAGGAACTTACTCCAAAAAGGTAAATGATGGGAAATTAAAAAAAACTTTCTTAATACTAGATTAGCAAATTTAGCACAAAATTATTATGGTATATTTATAGTAGATCTAAAGTGGAGTAATTTTAAGAAAAATCTAATTCATTTTTTGTGTTTTTAAATAAAATATATAGAAAAAACGGCGTTGGAGTTAGTTCCTTTTAAAACCAAATGACATATTAGCAAAAATAAATTAAACAAAGGATATTCAAACTACCTTTATTAACACGTAAAACATTATTAGAACACTAATTATTATCATTTGCTTCCATAGTAGTCGGCCATGTGAGCATGTGAGATAGGCTTCATAGAAAAGTTTATGCTCTTTATTTTCTTCTGGTATGTATTTCATTAAGTTTTTGACAGCATCAACTTTGTGCTTATTTATAGGCACTTTTCCCTCAGGATAAGCAATGGACAAAGAATCAAAGATCGTTAATGGATCTGGCCTATATCCTGGTTGTCTTAAATTAAATGTGTGCATATGGGCGCAACGATTGTCTTTTTAGAAACAGTTTTTTCCTTGATAGTTTTGTATTCTTCTCCTTTTAATTTGTTTATCTTCCTAATATTACACTCCCACGTCTCTGGATGTCGACCACGCTTTTTTCCCTGTCCAATAGATTCAACATTTTCGTTGGTGTCCATTTTAAAAACAACTTCTTTTCTTTTAAATTTCACACACCTAACCTAACCTGACCACGCAATGAATACAACAAAACTGACAACTACATCCAGAAGTTATTCGATCGCAACGCCATTTCGCGCCGTGCGTCGACGCTCATATCAATTGAGTCGTGAAAGGAACTAAGTCCGGGATTTAATTCCTTTCACGACTCAAGCCTATCTAGCGATTTTACATGTACAACAAGCGCTTAATGGGAGTTGGTTCCCTTCATCACCAATCGATCAGTAAATCTCAAAAATATCATTTCATGTGCAAAAGTCAAAATGGCCAACTTTTGGAGTTAGTTTCTCAGCAATTCAATTAAAAAGTTACACTACTAATATTTCAATTCAAATATCAATTAACCAATTTACCAACTACAAAAGGCAACAACATAACAATACACAAATACTACTCTGAAAGTCCACGTTGACAAGCAATGTTTCTTTTACATCCCACTACTCAAATTCTCATTGGCCAAATAACCTCACTTCTCATAACTGATTGGTTAAATCGCAGTAAAATTAAGTTCTGATCGCAACACTACTAATCAGCCTTCTCGGCCATGCCCCCCCCCCCATAAATGTAACATACGAGAGCATCCTCTTGAATATACAATCTCCTTTCTCTTCCATTATTCCTTAGTGAGGATCGTGAGAAAGTACTTCCTGTCCAGCCTTCAAATCAAATTGTTTATTTTCCCAGAGACAATTTACAATTGTAGGGGAATAGTCAGGGTACATTTTCAATTTTAAAACTAAAACTTATGTAACTATTTAAAAATGAACAACCACAAACAAAACATTTCAATACGCAATATAAACAAAATATATACAAGCGTTAACACAGACAATTAAGAAACTCATCCAAGCTGTAGAAACATTCAGATATTAAAAATGATTTTAATGACTTTTTAAAACATTGAATACTATTACAATCCTTAATTTTTTCGGGCAAAACATTGTAAACTCTAACACCTAGACATTTAGGAGAATTATAGGCTACTAATCCTCTAGATTGCGGAGCACGAAAACTATTTTTGTGCCTTGTATTAAAACCGTGCACATCCCTGTTTTGTACAAATTCACCTTTAATGCAGAAGACAAACACTGCTAATTCCAATATGTATAGGCTAGGAAGAGGTAGTATATTAAATTTTTTTAAAATCTCTCTACAACTATACCGACCTTAATCGCTCCTCTATCAAGGTCGCTGCGAGGTTTACTATCAGATCCTCTGTTACCGCTAGGCGAGCTATCCTCGTATATCCTCCATCTCCATTTCCTTTTTAACAGTCGGTACTCCTCCCTCTCATAGACCGCCATTGCCTCCTTCTGCATTCAGAGCGGGATCTTAATTAAACAGGTTAAAATTTAGCTACTTAGGTACGCAAATTATTCCCTTATTCCCCTCCCTGTACACTGTCTACAATCCGTCTATATATTTTTTTAAATAGTTTTTTCAACCACAATTAGTATTTTGCACTACGAGACACTCTGTATACCAAGTGCCATTTTCAATCGTTAGATCAAAAGAAGTTCTAAAATAAAAACGAATGTGTTATATTGCTGGGATATGTGATGTTAAATAAATATTAATATACCAAGGTTGACATCAAAGGGATTAGTTTTATATAACTTGATTGATTTTATTATTATATATCGTGGAAATATAAATTGATTATTAAAAATAAAATTGGGATGAGAATCTGTTAAGAATTACCTTATTTACCTAACTTGTTGGGAAAATAAGACTTACTTTGATATTTTATCAGGATCAATTTCATATTTATTTTATTATAAGTTTAAGTGTCTGCGACGTTGGGTGACGGATACCTCACCGACTGTGTTAATCTCGTCGTACATTGAACCTGTGAATGCACGATTTTTTAAATGCTAAATATTTTAATACATTAGCATAAACCACACTTTTAAGTTAGTTGATATACTTATATAATATGACTAAAAATATCAAAAAATATTGATGGTAAAATTAATTATTAGTTTGCCTTTGTATATTTTTATTATTAAATTTCATATTTACTAAAACTCTAAATAACAAATTTTATATACAATGTCTATCAGACATATGGAATAAATTCGATAATAAATAGACGGGACCGTGTCCGAAAAACGCTCGGATACGTGTCGTCGATTGGTATTTCCGGTTGAGCATTTTTTTCAATAAAAACTTTTATAATAACTCGAGTTGAAGTTGATGTCAAAACTGTGATGGCGAAACATAAGAAACAATTTCATCCTTCCCATTGAAATAACAGTTTTTTGAAATCACTAAAATTGCCACAATTTACCTTAAAATCCTGGAAAGTAAACACATCTTTTCAGGACTGAAGTAAAAACAACAATTTTTCCTGGCAACACGATATTTTCTATGTTTGTTTGAAGTAATATCAAAAAAATTACCTTTGTCGAACTTCCATTGTCATTGTCTATTTTGTTACTTAACTTAGTTAGTATCTCTAACCGTTTTTAGGTGTAAACTAAATTATAATTCTAAGGCTACTGTCTTAAATACTATCCATGTGCTTGATGACTCCGCCTACGTGCTTATATTGGAGTGTGAAGTTTGAGCTGGACCAGAAGAGGCTTCCAGATATTGGGGATATCTATACTTGGTTTACTAAATATATCGGTATTTTGATTCATGGAAGCTGTTTTTTTGAATTTTCAATTTTCCCAGTGCTGTTCCGTGTCCCAAACCCAAACCTTGGCTTCTGACCACTCTATATTATGTTGGTTGGTCCATACATGTTCCGCTATACCTGATCTCGAAGTTTCACCTCTTTGAGTATGTTTCAATTGAAAAACGGTTAGTGGCACTATATAAACCGAAACGTTGTGTTAAGTAACAAAATAAAGACAATGGAAGTTCGACAAGGTAATTTTTTTGATATCACTTCATTGTCGTCTACCACCTTCAACAAACATTGAAAATATCGTGTTAACAGTAAAAATTGTTGTTTTTACTTCAGTTCTGAAAATCGACGTGTTTACTTGCAGGGATTTTAAGGTAAATTGTGGCAATTTTAGTGTTTTCAAAAAAACTGCTTTTTTTTAAGTTTCTATGTAATTATTTAAAAAAGAACACCGGCATACTATTCGTCAATGCCTCCCTGAACAGCCCTTCTAAAATCTAAAAAATTAGATACCTACTAATAATTTTTTTAAAATAATTGCAAGATTCCGGAAGTTACCCCTGCATTCAATCCATTTATAGGTCTTTTATACATGATTGACCTTGAGAACTGTGCCCTTAACAACCTTCTTTCATATTGTATCGGGGAAGTTTTATAAAAATTTACCAGTAAAAATATTTTTTTTTGACGTTTATAGTAATCTAATATTTTATAAAAGAGGATATCCTTTTTAATTAAAGCCCAGAATATTGGGTTACACGTGCAACTTATTATGAATACACAGCGCCGCTAAAAAATATAAAAGTTTATTAACCGATATCCCAAGAGATTTTTATTAAAATGGATTATGTTTTCACTTTATGCCCTCTTTCTATATCCAGGGCCGTATTATCTTACAAGACCATAGGGATCGGATCATTCGAGTGATGGAAAATATAATATATAAGGTTATACGTTTTGAACCAAACTGTTGTATATTTAAAGAATAATTTAAAACTAGTTTTGAAAACATATCAATATAATAATTTTTACCTAGTCGAGTAGATCTTCGAGGTTTTAAGTATTTTAATAAACTTAATTCTATGTTATATTAGGTTAGAGTAGCCGACCTTTAACATTTGGCACAGTATTAATAAATTTGGTACGTCGACCATGTTGCAAGTTGCTTACTTCCTCCAAGCTATTAAAAAACGTTTCACTTAGGTCAATAAAAAAACCTTCTTCCTGTGAGACCAGGAAATTCATACAATAAATGTTGAACACCTTCTTCAATATACTAAAAAAAAAGTAGAGAGTGACGTAAAACATAGAAGAGTTTTGTCAAATAGTATATGACTTGGCAAGCCTAATTAACGTGCCATAATTAACGAGCCATAATTAACGAGCCATAATTAAGGAGCCATAATTAACAAGCCATAATTAGCTAGTCATAATTAACGAGCCATAATTAACGAGCTATAACTAACGAGCCCTAATTAATCAGTCATAAGTAACGAGCCATACCTAACGAGCCATAAAATAAACAGAACCGTAATTAACGAGCCATAATTACCTAATCATAACTAACGAACCTTAATTAACAGAGCGATAATTAACGATCCATAATTAGCTAGTCATAGTTAACGAGCCATAACTAACGAGCCATAATTAATCAGTCATAATTAACGAGCCATACCTAACGAACCGTAATTGGCTAGTCATAATTAACGAACCAAACTTAACGAGCCCTGATTAAGAAAGCGATAATTACCGAGCCATAATTAGCTATTTATAATTAGCTAGTCATAATTACCGATCCATAACTAACGAGCCATAACTAACGAGCCATAACTAACGAGCCATAACTAACGAGCCATAATTAATCAGTCATAATTAACGAACCATAATTAACAGAGCCGTAATTAACAAGCCCTAATTAACGAAAATAGAAAATTTCAATTACTGGGTGTGGTTGTTGTCTCATAGATGGCATGACAAATTATAGACTCCTATTTTCTAGAATTTCTTTTTATTTTTTGTCAATAATTTTCTATTACCTATCTACAACTATTAGCAAAATTCAGTGCCCAAACCGTTTTTTTAATAATTATTATAACTATATAGGGTCTGAACTGTTCTGATTTTAATCTCTAACTTTTTCTTCATCTTACAAATTTTAATAAAACCAAGATTATGCCTATCTAATTTAAAAAAAAATTAATTGGTATAATTGATTAATTTTAAAATCATTTTTTTAGAAGTATTATTTTACTTCCCCTTCCATTTAATTGGTTTAGACGACTTATTTTTGGACAAATATGTTTTAATAAATTTACTACATATTATATTTTTCTAAGTACTCAGAACGATATAAATTTCTTTCAATTTTTTCTTCACTTTTCATTTGATATACCAACACATCTTTTTTTATATTCCATAAAAGCTCCATTCAGGTTTTTTGCCTCCTGATGATGAACGTTTTTACGTTCCAAACATGTACAATGTACATACCTTACCAAACAAACATTTAAAGCCTTAGCAAACTCTAATTTGGAGAAAATAACCTATTTAAGTAAAAAATAGCCTATTTTTTACTTCCAAATCGGCTTTTTGGACGAAACGGCCAAAGAGACTAACTGCTTGGTCAAAAGAAAGTAATTCGAACTTATTGTTACGTCCTTCGAGTAAGAAAATATAAGAGGCCCAAGAAATGGTCCAAAATAGTAGATATTTACCTTGTAAATTAACTTGATAGGTCTAAGGAAAGTCAGTAATAAACGCCACAGCAGGTTATTTTTACCTTGGGCCTTAAAGCCCAAAAATGGGAAATGTCTTCGTTTTGTCTCACCCGCAACCTATCCCAGTATTGTTTTCAAGATTGGATTGGCGGTTAAGAGAGGATGGTACATTTAACAAATGTAGAAATAAATATAGAAGTAAAGTTAGTGAAGAAGACACCGAGACAGGCTACGCCGAATCTGGTACCAGCAGGACGGGGCGCCGCCCCACAACACAAGGGCCGTAAGGAACTTTTTAAATCAAGAATTTCCACAACGATGGATCGGAAATGGCGGTTTTATTGCCTGGCCAGCGCGGTCGCCCGACCTTTCGCCATTAGATTTTTATTTGTGGGGCGCATTAAAAAATGTGATATACAAAACCGAAATAAATACCCTTAGAAATGCTATTCGCATCATAACAAGGCGTACTTTATACAGGACAATAAATAAAATATCAAGGAAAATTAACAAGTGTATTCACGTCAACGGCAATCTTTTTGAACATCTAGGAAATTAGACATTGTTGACTACTTACAAAATATTTTTGTCAGTTTTAATTTTTTAAATAAAGTTTTGAGTTGTTACAGAAAGGTGACTTTTATAAAAATCTGTTGTCAAAGTCAAGGCACACTACTGATGCTTCAATGTCAATGCCTACTCTTTAATTTTTAAAAAACTTCAAATAACTCCTACAGCAAATAAGTTACTGACAAGCGCGATACATTATTGGTTTCGGAACGTCAAAACCTACTCAAAAATGCAATAAAAAGTGCAGGTCCGTATTTAAAAAATTAATATTGATGTTGGTATCTAAAAAACAAAACGTCGTATCTAAAAAATAATATTAGTTTCTTGAAGAGCATAAAAAAGTGCAATGAAAAAGTGCTTTTGGTTTTTTGAAATCACTAGTAATAATGCCGCAAATAAATAAAAACCAAAAATGATTTTTTCAGTTTATTTCGGATATCTCCGGAAGTAATCGGAATTTTAACATTTTGTTTTTAGCTTATTATTCAGCACAAAAATGTGCAACTTTGCCTTCATTTAACCAATTATCTATCTCTTATAGTTACCGAGATAGCAATGCTATTACTTCGAATTTGTAACACCCTGTATAGAAAACCTTAGATAAAAGTCACCTTTTTTAGACTATAATAATTATTGTTTGTTGGGTAATTGAATATTTTTGTTATAATCTTATTCTAATAAATTTGTGGAGGAAGACTTTTAGTTTTTCTCTTGTTTCTTTAAATATAATCCATTCCATAACTTTTTACGGCAACTGCCACAAATTAAATTTCACCCAATCGTTTCTTTATTGCAAAACAAAACTTATTTTTACAAAAAAAATAAATCAACTTGCTAAAAATAATCTAAAAAGTGTAGAATAATAATACTATAAAAACTTGCACTCAATGGGTTGAATACTCCCCTGACTATATCGAATTTCTCATCGCGAAGAGGGATATTATTGTGCAAATAAAAAATATCGAGTGTTTATTCATTTCGCAGCTGACGCCTGTATGCTACATCAATCTGAATCTTGGCCCGGTTTCGTATTTTCGATGGAGCCACATCAACAGCTTATTGATAGTCTATAAAGCAATAAATCTGTGCAAATTAGCATTTACTGGCTTTTTGATTGAATTTGAATAAAAAGTATATCTATCATGTCGTAATGATATAGATTGTAGGGCAAATAACAAAAAGAAAATAATATGTGTCGAATTAGATTTTTTCAAGTCCAGTTGTTGATGTTTTATGATAAAATGTTAAACTTAAGCAGCGTTTTTCACAATGAATTCTCATCATCACGTACATACAGGGTGTTAATTAATGTCATGCAGATATTTCAGGGGATGGTAGTATTCGTCAAAATAGGAAAAAAATGCAAATATATGCATGGTCCAAAACGCCTTATTTTCGTTATACAGGGTGGCAAAATTTCCATTTTTTTTCTCGTATTTTGCGTTTTCTCTCTTATATTCTGCGATAATTGTTTCAAATTTGGAACATCAACCCTTTTTTTAAATCTCTACAATAAAGTATTAAAATTGTCGGTCGCAGTATACAGGGTGTTACATTTTCTTGAATCGGCTACAATTTTATCTTTCAGAACTTTTTTTTTTGGCTCCCTGTATGAATTCCGGTATGAAATTTAAACTCTCTGTTCCTTTGTTTACCGTTCTGGTCTCTTGCACTATTTTTGTATCTGTGACCGTTTTCAATTTATTTGCAAAAATATCCATCGATGAAAATTAAGTGTAGGCGAAATAACGCAATAATGAATATAAGAAAAAAATAGGGTGTCTGTCAGTCCATGAGGCGAAGACTTGATTCGTGCATTTTAGCAAGAGGCGGCAATTTTCAACAGTTTTTATAATTTTGTTTTATTTTTATTTGATTAACTAATAAATTGTTTTGATACATAGCTTTTTACTCTGCGTTATTTCGCCGACACTTAATTTCCATCGATGGCTATTTTTGCAAATAAATCGAAAACGGTCACAGATACGAGAATAGTGCAAGAGACCAGAACGCTAAACAAAGGAACAGAGAGTTCAAATTTTTTACCGGAATTCATACAGGGAGCCAAAAAAAAAAGTTCCGTAAGATAAAATTGTAGCCGATTAAAGAAAATGTAACACCCTGTATACTGCGACCGACAAATTTAATACTTTATTGTAGAGATTTAAAAAAAGGGTTGATGTTCCAAATTTGGAACAATTATCGCAGAATATAAGAGAGAAAACGCAAAATACGAGAAAAAAAATTGAAACTTTGCCACCCTGTATAACGAAAACAACGCGTTTTAGACCATGCATATATTTGAATTTTTTTCTTATTTTGACGAGTACTATCACCCCCTGAAATATCTGCATGACATTAATTAACACCCTGTATATAGTACCTATACATACAGGGTGGTTTACTGCATCTGAACTTCTCAACTATTTAATATTTTTCAAACGTGCAGTTTAACAAATTAAAATTATTTTGAATTATACAGGGTCTCCCAAATAGTCGGGGCATATTAAACATACCGTTTTTTAAATGACACACCTTTTATTTTATGATATTTTTGGATTATTTAATCAACTGGACCGCATTATGCATCACTCGACCAACCGCCAAATTCAACTTTATTGGATTATTGCTGCCACCTAACGTATAATGATGTAACTTACCTGCAAAAACTCCTCAAAAGTTAGAAATCAACAGTGTGACCAGTAAAGTCCGCATCATATGGGATTTTTTTATTAATAACTTTATTCGAAATTTGACTTTGGCATCAAGTTCTGCTTCGATCGAGATGAAAATTAAGCAAAAAAAATAGTAGTCACGTGACTCGCATTATCTGTCAAATTTAAATTTTTTCCAAAAAATAATTCAAAAGTGGGGTTATTTCTAAAAATATCGAAAAAAGTTATAAGAAAATTTTTTTTTTAATGCAGTTTCTAGCATACATGCAAAATTTTAGCTGCATAAAATAATTTAAATTTTGTACCCACTACTAAAATTTATTTTCCACTTAATGAACACTTTACTGATGACACTGTGTTCTTTTTTGTCTTAGGTTAGGTTAGGTTAGAGTGGCAGACCTCTGGAATTGACCAAACAGTCACACGTAGTCCTATAGGACCGTTGTGATACCACACATGTTCCGCGGAACCTATTGCATCAGCTTCCTGATGGTTAACACGATCGTAGAAGAATCTTGACAGCTCATTCAAACCAGGCACTGCTATTAATAAACTTAGTAAGTCGACCCAGTTGCAGGCTGCTCACTTCCTCCAGATCATTAAGAAATGGTTCACCCAGTGCATTGAACCTTCTTCTCGTGAGGCCGGGGCATTCACACAAGAAATGCTGAACACTTTCCTCCTCTTCCTCATCTCTGCAACTGCTGCAGAAGTCGTTAGTTGGTATTCGCATACGTTCAGCGTGTCTACCGAACAAGCAATGTCTGGTGATTACGGCAGTGATGTTTCTTAGGTCCTTCCGACTGTGCTGTAATAGCGCTGCGGTTTTCCTGTTATCAAGTAGGGGACACAATTGCCTGGAGATGCTACAAGTTGTAAGTCCTGTCCATCTGCTTTGCGCAAGTTGTTTAGCTGCTCGATCTATCTCTTCTTCGACTGATCCCAGTGGTCTAGCCACAGTATTCTCTGCTAGTTCGACAGATATGCTTGCGCCCTCCCTGGCGAGCGCATCAGCAGTCTCGTTGCCATATATGTTGCTGTGTCCAGGAACCCAACACAAGGTGATTCGATGTTGAGCACCAAGTGTGCAGAGATTGATGCGACAGCGCCTTACTAATTTTGACTTAGTGCTGCTGGAGCAAATTGCCTTTATTGCTGCCTGACTGTTTATATAGATAGCTATAGACGCAGGTCCTCTCAAGCCAGGGTGATCCCGCAGGGTACTGACTGCTTTATCCACTGCAAACATTTCTGCCTGGAAAATGCTGCAGTAGTCAGGGAGTCTGTATGACCTCTGTATTGGCATGCTCTCGGAGAAGATGCCAGCTCCCACCCCGACGTCCATTTTTGAACCGTCTGTGAAGATCGAGTGATCCGCCTCCATTGTTACTTGATTGCCTTCCCACTCTTCCCTACCTGGAATGAGCATAGAAAAGCCCCTTCCAAAGTCTGGCAGCGAAACAGTGTAATCGGTCGGCTCTCGCAAATTTTGTCTTAATATGAGGGTGTATTACTTTTAGACCCAAACTACGCGTTCAAACATACTTATTTTATGAAGTTACCTTATACAGGGTCAAAAACAAATAAACTTTGCATCACATGCGACCAAATTTTAATAGCCCAATTTTGATTATGTAGAAAAAAAAAACATTTAATATGGCGCTACTTTAAAGAAATAAAGCATTGTCAAAACTAAGAAGTGTTATGTAGGTTGCGTTGAGTCTTATTTTGCAAAAGTGGTGCAATTTACAAATTATTATGGGTAAAAAAATCAAAATTATCTTATGCAGCTAAAATTTTGCATGTGGACTGGAAACTGCATTTAAAGAAACCTTGTTCTAATAACTTTTTTCAATACTTTCAGAAATAACCCTACTTTTGAATTATTTTTGGAAAAATTTAAATTTGACAGATAATGCGAATCACGTGACTACTATTTTTTTGCTTAATTTTCATCTCAATCGAAGCAGAACTTGATGCCAAAGTCAAATTTCGAATAAAGCTATTAATAAAAAATAACCCATATGAAGCGGACTTTACTGGTCACACTGGTATACTAAGCCGATGTTTAATTTTCAACAAAACGCTTAACCAAATAAGTGGCTAGAATAATTAAGTATACAAGTAGGCAAATTTGTCTAGTAGGCGGCAGTTTCTGGAGATTGAAGGTGTCAAATTTAAAGTGCCACAGGGATCCGTCGTTGAACCCCTTATTTATAATTTATATAAATGATCTGTGCTATTACATGCTACGAAAGTGCAATTTGACCATATTTGCAGACGACACTACTTTCATTACTTCTGCCTCTAGTCTGGAGAATTTGATTTGTGGCTATTAATAAGGGAAGCAGAAAAATTTTTTGCTGGCAATCTCCTGCAGCTTAATAAAAATAAGACTCAAGATCTGGTTGTCCCGAGTTATCGATTATTAAACAAAAACAATAAATGTAAGTTACTGGGTATTACTAATATAGGCCTGCATGAAATTTGTGATGACGTGATTTTTGTTTGTTAAGCTCAGTTTTTATATAGAAATAACTAATTAAAATACCATTGGGCTCCATCACTCACAGAATTTTTTTTTCTCAAAAAAAAAAAGAAGAAATATTAAAAAAATCTTATAATAGGCGTAATACATTTTAAAATAAATTTAGTGCTTCAAATTTACGAAGGCGTAGAAGGGCCACAATTTATAAAAAAAAAATTTATACCCAAATTCCGAGTTGCATCTCGGAATTCTGAGTTGTAACTAGGAATTCTGAGTTGCATCTCGGAATTCCGAGTTGTCGGTATGTTTGCAGTGTTGCCATTTGGGTCGACAAGTCGCCAAAATGACGACTCTTTGTCTCTATGAGAGTATGGCGGCGAATTTCAATAAAAAGCTTATTTTTGGCGACTTTTTACAGGTAAAAAATTTGAATATAGGTACACGTTGTATACAATACGTAGAAAGAAACAACGTCACAATAATTATCATTATTGCAACGAAGGATTTCTCAAAGAGAATATCTGAACGCGCCACGAATTGTACGTCAAATTTTGGGGATTCCCCGATGACCTACTTGTCGGTCGGTCGATTGTCGAATGTTTATATCAAAGCCAGTGCCATTAGGAGGCGATAACTAGAGGAACAAATTCCTTCTAAAAGGTATATTGGCAACTGGTTTGTTCGTTGTTACCCAGAGCATTTTTTTTAATTTAATTTAAATTTTATTTTTATAAAATAATATTAGTTTAAAAAATTGAGTTAAAAAAAAAATGCTCTGGGTAACAACGAACAAACCGGTTGCCAATATACCTTTTAGACGGAATTTGTTCCTCTAATTATCGCCTTCGAATGGCACCGGCTTTGATATGGATATTCGACAATCGACCGACCGACAAGTAGGCTTTCGGGGATTTCCCAAAATGTGACGTACAATTCGTGGCGCGTTCAGATATTCTCTTTGAGAAATCCTTCGGTGCAATAATGATTATTATTGTGACGTTGTTTCTTTCTACGTATTGTATACAACGTGTACCTATATTCAATTTTTTCACCTGTAAAAAGTCACCAAAAATAAGTTTTTATTGAAGATCGCCGCCACACTCTCATAGAGACAAAAAGTCGTCATTTTGGCGACTTGCCGCCCCAAATGGCAACACTGCAAACATACCGACAACTTGGAATTCCGAGATACAACTCGGAATTCCGAGTTACAACTCAGAATTCCGAGATGCAACTCGGAATTTCGAGATACAACTCGAAATTCCGAGTTACAACTCGGAATTTTGGTGTACATTTTTTTTTATAAATTGTGGCCCTTCTACGCCTTCGTACAAATTCTAGGTATTAACCGAAAAATGATTTTATGTGGTACTTTTCAAGTAATTTACCTTTTATTAAATGTATTAACTGCCATATTTATGGTAATTTGAACAAAATTTCTGGGAATTTTGACCTGCTAAGTCCTATTTAATATGCTTTAACTTTATTAGTACTGGGAAAAAGAAGGGTTTTAAGTTTATGACTCCAAACAAAATTTATATTATAATGTTATTGGGTTCATTCTTGCTCTAAGTTTTGATCACTAAACAAGTAAAATTTATTTTTGTTTAGTTTTGTGCGTGGTATTTGATATACATCGCTTAAAAATATATCTAGCCGGCGGCGCGGCGTTGCAAAAACAAACCAGATGTTTTTGTTATATTTGTGGATATTTCGTCTTGAAAAAGTGTAAGAGACCAATTGGTGTATTTGTGAAAAATGCATATTATGCTTATTTCAAAATCAAATTAGGAGATCAAGATAAAGATTGGGCACCGCACGTTGTTTGCAAGGTATGTGAAGAAGGTTTAAGACATTGGACCAAAGGCAATAGAAAAAGCCTTTCTTTTGGAATACCGGTGGTTGGGAGAGAACCGCAAAATCATCATGATGATTGCTACTTTTGTCTTTGTGATATTAAGGGGCATAATAGAAAAACTTTGAATCGTATTTTGTACCCAAACAATATTAAATCAGCTATCAGACCAGTTCCTCACAGTGATGATGTACCTATACCTATACCCCCCGAAGTACTAAAAGATGATACTGAAAACTCCTCAACTTCCGGCTCCGTACAGGCTATGGATCGTGATTTTGAACCATCAACCTCAGGTCAAAACCAACCTCAACTATTTTCACAAGCCGAACTGAATGATTTGGTAAGAGATTTGGGACTTTCAAAAGACCTATCTGAAGTACTGGGGTCTAGGTTGAAACAAAAAAATTTGCTTGCCCCAGAAACTACCCTCTTGGTATAGAAATCGTGAGGCTGAATTTGTAAAATATTTTGCACAAAACGGACCACTTGTGTACTGCCAAGCAATTTCTGATCCAATTACTTGCCTCGGAGCTCTGAATACACACCTTCTGACTGGATACTCGACTCTTCAAAAAGGAGCCTTAAAGCTGTTCTTTTACATAATGGCAATGTTTTTGCTTCTGTTCCTGTCGGCAATTTAGTTCATTTAAAGGAAAACTATGAAAATTTAAAGGAATTACTTTTAAGAATACAATATAAAGATCACAACTGGGATTTGTGTGGAGATCTAAAAATTTTAGGATGGATGGATTTACTAAATTTCCATGTTTCCTGTGCGAGTGGGATAGCAGGAACCGAGAACAGCATTGGATAAAAAGAGACTGCCCACAAAGAGAGACTTTAGCACCTGGAACCAAAAATGTAATTCGCGAAAGTCTTATTGACCCTAAAAAAGTTTTACTTCCACCACTTCACATAAAACTTGGACTGGAAACCATTTGTTAAGGCATTAAATAAAGAAGAAAATTGTTTTAAATATTTCTGTAACACATTTACGGCTCTGTCAGAGGCAAAATTAAAGGAGGGAATCTTTGTAGGGCCGCAGATTAGGAGCTTGATGAAAGATAGAGAATTTGAAAATATAATGGAAGATAAGGAAAAACAAGCATGGAATGCTTTTAAAGAAGTTGTACATAAATTTCTAGGGAATTATAAAGACACAAACTATGTTGAGATCGTTGAAAATATGCTGGAAAAATTCAGGATTCTTGGTTGCAATATGAGCATAAAAGTTCACTTTTTACATTCCCATTTGGACTATTTCCCGGAAAATCTTGGGGACGTGAGTAAAGAGCAAGGTAAAAGATTTCATGAATATATTAAAGAGATGGAAAAAGGATACCAGGGGCGCTGCAAAATGATGGCCGATTACTGTTGGACATTGAGGAGAGATCTTCCTTTAGCTGAATACGACAGAAAAACAACAAAAATAAGCTTTCCTGAAAAAGAAATCGAATTTTTAAGAAGCGTAAAGAATGAACAACTATTCCAAATAGTTTCAATGTCTCTATCGTGTATGTTTTTGTATTTTTCTCTTTAATATGTTATAAAACTAGCTTATAAATAAAATAAATCGTTCTTGATTTGCTGGTTTGAAAAATAACCTTACGTGATACAAAAAAACTAAACGCAGATGTGAAATAAGTGCTACCCAATTACCAGAAAACAGTTAAAATTTTTAAATCAACTTTCAAAGTGTTAAAAAATGCAGGCCTGTGGATAGTTCTTTTTCCTGAGAAACCCACATAAACTGAGTTAGGACGAAAATTATCAAGTACAATATTCCTTCTTAGAAATTTGCGTAAGTGTGTGACTTTTAACGTTTTGAAAACGCTTTATTTTGATTTTTTTCATTCCCATCTTGCGTATGGGGCAATACTGTGGTGAAACTGTTCAAAAAAAGCTTTGATACTTATGGATAATGCTGGGTATAGGAATCACTGTCAGCCAACGTTCAAAAAATTTATATTGGCTTATAAAGACATCACAAGCACACCGTGCCATGTCACAGTCACAGAGCAAAATTGTTTGTTGGGTATTTGGTTTTAACCAAAACTAAATGTATTCCGAATATCGTGATTCATGTCCGTATACTTTTGAAGATCCCATTTCAACATCAAATATTAAATTGCCCCGTCTTTTATGAGACTAAAAACTAGTCTCCTCGGGGCGCTAACGTATGGAAGGTTATACGTCATATGAAAAGTCGCTCATTTTTCTACATTAATCATTTCAGAATTGCAAATGTTCGCAGTGAGCAGCTGGCGTAGACGTTGGATATTTGCATGGAGTAATGATTTGGATTTATTAATAATATATAATATACAGTGGTGCTCTATTAGGGGGCCCCCTTAGTAATAAAAAATATGTCATTGGGGAATTTTGCAAACAAGATAATCAATTGTTTGAACTAATATTTCTCGAGATTGGCTGGATCTTGAAATAAAATTTTTGATTCACCGAAAAGAAATAATAATTATCTTGATAACGAAATAAAATATTATACAGGGTGTCTCTAAAAGGTTTGTACAAAACGCTAGCATAAGTTCATGAGGCTTAAATACGCCCAAAGTATCTTTGTCCAAAAGTTGTAGTTTGCAAAAGTTAATATTTTTTAAACCTGTCTGTAAATATTTATTCTAAAAATAGCAGGACTTGCACGAAATTTGGTAATTAGGGTTTTTTAGGACAAGGTTTCGATATCTAATCACAAATTCAATGTGTATGTATACATATATATATATGGGGTACTGAGAGTTAACACATATTCGCAATACCTTTCTTTGACAAATTTTACCTTTATATTCTTACACATGTTTAAATACTTTACAAAAAATTTAAAAAAAAACCCTTGACACCTTCTTTTTAGAAGGCCTTTTCCTTCTTCCCCAGTTTATTTAGTTGGTTTACGTCTCCTTTACTGACTTTTTCACATACTCGGTATGTTTTAACCTTTTCAATTTTCTTCTTATTATGTCACTTCTACAATTCAATTTTTTAATTCCATAAAAGCTCCATTAAGGTTTTATACCATTTTCTCTCCTGCTAAAACCATCAGCGTTAAATACATTTTTTGTCTCCTGATGATGAACGTTTCTACGTTTGAAACATGTAGATACCCCTAAAGAATTTATATTCTATTAAAGTTTGTGGAGGAATACTTTTAGTTTTTCTTCCTTTCCTATAAGAGACTAACTGTTTGGTCAAAGAAAGTGACTCGAAAACCTGTTATTACGTCTATAAAATTGGAAAATATAAGAGGTCCAAGAGATGGCCCAAAATAGTAGATATTTACCTTGTAAATCGACTTGATAGTTAGATACTTATATGAATAGTCAGTAATAAACGCCAAAGCAGGTTATTTTTTACCTTAGATTGGCCTTAAAGCCCAAAAATGTTTTAGGCCCATAAATGAACAATACATTGCTTTTGTCTTTAATATATCTTCATCGTCAGGTTACAATGTAAGGTGATGTATACTCAATATTACTCTTACATTTTGTACTTAAAGCCCAAAAGGCTTTTGAAGTATAAAATAGGTTTTAGTATTGACTGAAATAATTTCTTTATGACCAAACCATTAAATATAATAAAATTTAATGCCTTCGCTTAAAATCTAACCTAGAACCTCTCTATTACCAGTCGAACGCGCTACCAATTGCGCTACGAAGATTCCACTGAGGTATAAAATTTCACTTTTAAAAATTAGGACCAGGTTCGGGAATTCAAATTAGTTTTACTGATATACTAAATTATATTAAAATTTTGACGACCAGTTTTGTCAGTAAAAAATTTAACTTTGAACTTGCCGAAAATGTAATAAAATAAATCGGAATCATTTCTCCTCCATTCAAATATTAAACGCCCTTTTCAGCTGCTTAATGTAAACGTACGCATCTCAGAAATGATTAATGTGAAAAAACGACTTAACGTAATATATAACACATACAACCCACTACGTCAATGCCTTGAAAGGAGGAATTGTTACATTTATGCAAAGATGGGAGATTTAAAAGTTGCTGCCGTAATAGCATAATCAGCTTGAACAAAGTAATTGCATTATGAATTATTCGTTTACAAATACAAAGAGAAAAGCTGGAACATCCAGTTATTTCTTTAAGTTATAGTTGTGAAAATGACTTTGATTGGTCAGTTGGCTTTCAGACAATTTCCGATCGGAGCTCATCATCTATGGCCCATCAACAATGTTGCTAATGTGGCCCTGAAAAGTAAGGCGAACCCAATATGAATATCTTAACACCCCATTGGTCGGAACATTATTAGTGGGCTAAAGAGCGATTCCCAGTAAAAAGTTATAGCATTTTTTGTCAATGGATCACGCCTGTTGAATCAAACTTTTCCATTAAATTTTGAAAACTTCGAGGACTGGGTGTTCGCCGCTCGGGATATTTCATCCTGTATAGTTGTTCAGCAAAAAGACACTTTTTATCCGCCTCGCCCAAAATATAAATCTTATCGATTAATTCATTTTTTGAAAAATTCATTTCGAGTACCAAGTTATAAAATGACTGGACAATAAACTTTGCAGTAAAAAGGCTTAATTTTTACATTGATCTGATTCTTTATATCATCCACTGCCATTATTTTCATTTATTTTCCATGGCTACTGTGATCCATTGACAAAAAAATGCTATAACGAGGACATTAAATCTCGAAATATCAAAATATTTCAAAAACTATTAGAGATAGTGATAGAACGTTCTTTACAAAACTTGAAGAGTTTATGACGAGCTATAAGATGACAAAAAAATATATAGGGTGTTCCATTTAATAAAAGTAATATTTTTCAATTAGAAGTTTTCTGACTTTGGTCCTAGAAAGTAAACATCCTGTAAATGAGACGTCAAATATTTCATAGTAAATATGTATTTTTGACTTTATTTAGTAGGTATAAAAATTATGAATCGCTTAGAGTCAAAATTTAAGTAGCATTTTCACAACAGCGGGATGATTGTAAATGCACAATTTTCATTATAAATCGAATTATCTTAAAAACTATAACTTTTCCGTGTATTAAACCATTAATACAAATTTATGAAATAACACGTAGAATTAATAAATGTATTCAAATATAGGGTGTCTTATTTAAAAAAATGTAACTTTATGACACCCTACTTTTTGGGCGAACCCTGTATAATTCAATATATTTTTAAAATGCGCTAGATATCCAACCATACCGTATTACAAAAGCTCATTATCGATAAATCTTATCTTCAAGGCATAAAATTACTCCGCACTATCGTTGACTCACCCGGTACGTCTATCGAACGTACGTAGGTAAGTAAAATTCATTTTAGGAACGAAGGACGCCCAAATTCCGACCAGGTGGTTATCCTATGTACGTCCATTTTACGGTCGAAAAGTACAATCAACATATAATGAACATAAAATATGCATATACTACATACTATGTACTGTATTCGGCGAAAAGTGAGCATATTGAGGTACGTACAGGGTAATTAGCTATATTTTAGTAGTAGTAATAGTTGTAGGAAGGCTCAAAAACCTGGCAGGATCCTTTTTTGCCTGCCCCTAAATCTTTCCCCAACTACCCTAACCATCCCGATCTTGTTATAAAAGTCAGGATGTTTTTCCAGGCGAGGGCAATGACTTGACCGGAAAGTTTTGCTGTCCGAGCAGATATTATATAAAACTTGCTCTTGGTACTCAGTGACCTCATCAGCAGTAATTAACAACTTTGGTTAAGAAAAACTCATATGGCAGCAAGACGATTCTCCACATAATACGAGTTACCGATTTATTAAATATAATAGTTTCCTAGAAGGATTTTACTTGACCTCCAAACAATCCAGATCTTACGGTGTTACATACATATTTTGTATGAAGTAACCTAAAAGATAAAATAAATTCAGAGGAATTACTTACCGCAGATCAAATAACAGACAGAATAACTGCAGAAATATCAAATTCAAATAATCAACGCAATCAACAAATAATATTAGCATCAATTGAGCGACAAAAGAGAACAATCGCCGTTGTATTGAACATAATATCATATATCCATATGGAATAGTGGTTTAATTACAACATAATTATATTATGTTCGGATTTGCATTTTTTCCAATATTTCGTATTTGTTGTTATAATATAACTATAACATATGGGGTATTTTTGAAGAGCTATTTTCGTCCTCTTTTAAATGACGTAAAAATAAATAGGTCCTTCCATTAAAAAAATACAACTTTGGTTTATAACCACTTTCTGAGAGTACAACATTTCTGAGTAAAGAAAAGAAAATATACTTTAGTACCCACAATCTGGTAACAAAATTAAATTTCTATATTTAATATTAAAAAAGTTAAGGGGGCGGTCAAAATATAGTTAACGACTTACAATGGATGAAAACTGTATATTATGTACTAAGTACGTTAGGGTTAAGGCATTGAATAACAATTAGACATAAAAAAAAACTTGTATTTTGTTACAAAGACAGAAGAAAATGTTTCGTTTAGTTTCATCACATCTATCCTCAGACGCTTTTCGCCATATATTATGGCTTATCATCAGTAAACAAAAGCTAGGATCTAGGACCGATAAAATAAATAAAGGAAAGTGTGTACCACTTACAAGCAGTAAAGAACGTAAATAGCTGAGAGGATGGAACACATGGCGACATCTAGGGTCGATCTTAGATACCTTTAAAGCATATAACCTCTAAATATTCATTTTATTAAGTCAAATGTTAAGAGAAACAACGTAAAGTAATCCTAAAATGTACGTTTTTTCGACGATGTATGCTATGCTAGTTTATTGTTTCATTAAAAGTGCAAATAAACGTACATATTATTACGTATTTCCTATAAAATAAAAAAATCTCATTTATTTTTAACATTGTCGTTACAGTCAGGCATTTTTAATAATTTCGATTTACAAATGGCGCCAACGGTCTATAGAGTTAAATCTAATTAATTCAGATTTATTAATAAAGCGCAGTTAATGCATGATATGGCGCTGATTTATCAGGAAGTACATGTACAGTGATATTTGATGAGTTTTTTTTAACATTTTTTTCAGAACATCAACAGTTACTTTTAATAAAATGTTCAGATATGGGAGAAAATGTGTTTAGCGAGCCCGAGTGTTCACATTGCGTGTTATTGAAAATTATAACTGCTATAGCCGTATGGCTATTTTTAATAGCACCGTATGAAACTAATCAGATGAGGTGTAGTCGGTTAATGGTCAATAATAAAATGCCAGCAGTAAGAATATTTTTATAATTACTATGTTTGAATTAGTATAATACATAACAAGTGTTGAAAGTGGTACTTTACAAATGAGGAGTTATTTAGCAGGAGGCGTTAGCCGAGTGCGGAAATTCTCCGAGTGTGAGAAAATCACTTTCACACGAGTAATATACACAATTTTTCCTACGACCATATAAAATAATCAAAAAGAGTTTGTTTGGTTTTTAATAGTTTGTACGTATCACCATTGTGTTGAACAAATGTTTTCAACACTAGAGTTGAAATAGTATATTACATAACAAGTGTTGAAAGTGGTACGTTTGAAACGAGGAGGTATTTAGCACGAGGCGTCAGCCGAGTGCGGAAATTCTCCGAGTGTGAGAAAATCACTTTCACACGAGTAATGTACACAATTTTTCCTACGACCATACAATATAATCAAAAAGAGTTTGATTTGTTTTAATAGTTTGTAGGTGTCACCATTGTTTTAATTACATTTTTTCAACACTAGAGTTAAAAAATTAATTTCAACTCTGGAGTTGAAAAAAATAAAAACAATGCCCACTTACACATTTTAACTTACCTAGATTTAAATAAAAAGAATAACTTTTTCTCTTATTTGCTTACGCACATCATACCTACTATACATATATGTACAGTGAATAAATTTCATTTCTGATCTTTTAGGTGCTTGCGTTCTTTTAATAAAACAATAATATAGGTACCTACGAAAACAACATAACACAAAACTACAACATAACCTCAACATTTGCTCAATTATGGAAAGATAGAGATGGAGTTAAATATCGATAGCTTGTTAATTATAAAAGTTATATCTTATTCGATTTGTTTTAAATATAGTAAAAATAAATTTACTTACATAAAGCACATTTACTTGTCCCATATCCTTAAAAATTGTATGGATATTTTTATCCGAGATAATGGCAAAATTATAAATCGGTATTTCCTAGGGTATTCTATATCTGCTCTATAGCTGCCCCTTTTTTTTTCTATGGTTCAACTCAGTTGACATGTAAACATGACAGTTGGTGGGTTGCCTGACATATTTTCCCTTTTTGATAATATTATTTTTATCATAAATACTCTTAGGTTCCCAAAAATAACGAAAAAAAGGATTTTTTTTATTTGCAGTAATGACCTAGTGTACTTTACCCCACCCAGCACCCCAATTCACTCCAAGGGTCCCGTAAGTTTGTTATTTTTTTAAACATTTTTGCTGTCAAATTCGTCGGCCATCAGCTGTTTTATATTTCAACACACGTATTGAAAGAAAATATTTCAACACGCGTGTGATATAAAGGACTTTCGAGCCAAGTTAGGCGTGCTTTATTTCTCATTTTCATAGGTGGTTGTAGGAAAAAATAATATTCTTTTTTTAAGAGAGTTTATGTTTTTCCATTTTAATAATGGCACTATTACACACAACACAAATTACAAATGTTTTCCAATTGTTTAACTAATTTGAGTTGGGCTACATCGCAGGAAGTGAAAATAACTACTTACACATATTTATTCAGTTTCCTGACACGTGTTTCGGCCCTTGCGGGTCATTTTCAAGAGTGCAAGAAGATACTAAATTCGGCGTTACATTACAAAGGTATATATATATCTTATTATGGTAATTGTAAACATGCCATAAAATTAAAATTAGGATTGGAAGGATTCAATGGAATAAATTCTTTTTTATATAAAAAATAATTAGATCATAAAAACAATAGCCACAAATAATGGTTACCCAGTTACCCAACAGAAATCATAGACCCAATAATAAGGAAAAACAAAGACAAAACAAAAAATTCTCTACAAAGAACATCTCACTTCAATAAATGAAAAATACTGCTTAACCCTTCAACGGCTAGTGTTACCATGTGGTAACAACTACACTCATCTCTAGTTTAATCGAAATCCCCCATCCTTAATACAAAATATGCGTATAGGTTATGTTACTTATCCAACAATTGTTGATAGAATAAGCACCAAAAACGTAATTTGCGTAAATCACTATTTGGTTTTTGTACTAGTGCCTTAAAGTTAAATATTAATTATGTCTGGTCAACCTGTGGACTTTCAATTAGAGTAAGTATTGTCAGATGTACATTTTAAAAGCATGTTTAATTTTTTATGCTACATAGTGGTTCTAAAATATTGTTTTTTACATTAGATATATATGATTTATAGAAATATTTACTGATGTTGCTCTGTCGCGTCTTTTTTTTTGGTGTTTCCCATATGGTAACGCTAGCCGAATAGGTACGCAATTTTTGTTTTTAATTTTAGAAAAGGATTTACTTTAGAAGAAGCTCTAAATATCGTCTATGATGACAACATCTTACCTGACGAAGATTCATGTGAAGACGATGAAGGCGCATTGATTGACAATCTAATAGGAAGCAGCTCTCAGCTCACGTTGAAATAAGAACTCATACAAATAAACAAGACAACAATGATATAGAAGACACTCCAATTCAAACAACTGTTCCCGCCCGAGGATTTAATTTACCAGAGAGACCCGGTAAAAAGAAAATAACTTGGATCGACGGGGACCTAATTTCTACAGAAAGAGAATTTCTAAATCAGAATCTTACTAGCTATTATGCATTTGTGTCCTACTGAAATATTGGAAAAAATTTTAGATGACGATATTTTTTAACTTATTGTCAACGAGTCTAATAAATAATATGCCTTGTTTTTGAATGATTCGGATCCTTAAATAACACTTGATGAAATAAAATGTTGTTTTGCAATCCTTATTGTAACCGGATATGCTGAATTACCAGGGAGATACTTCAATTGGGGAACCGACCTCCTAGATGAAAATACTTCTAGATATAGGATAAGTATCAGGCAAAAGAAATGGTGGTGGTATTTTTTTACTTGGATGTTAGATGTGTCCGTTGTCAATGCTTGGACTATTTACAGGCAATACGAACCTATAACCCAGTTACAATTTAGAAGACAGATTGTCCAAACTTATCTCATCATATATGGAGTGCCCCCGAAAGGATCAGGTAGACCAGCAACATCACGCTCGAGTGTTACCCTAAATAGTGTGTCGGATGATTTACGATACGATGGTCGCAATCATTTACTTGTGCCAACCGAAAACAAAAATAGGAAAAGATGTGCTGGGGAAGGATGTTGTACATCCAGCGTACGTACAAAATGTCGAAAATGTGATGTAGGATTATGCATAGAATGCAATGAAACGTTTTATACCAAATAATAATTTTGTATCCCATATTAGGCTAGAGTTACCATATGGTAACGGCACTTTTTTGCTAAAAAAATAACTTTTTTTTGAAAATATTGTTTTTTTTCCTCAATTCCTAGTTTAACAAGTACTTACTCTACCTTCTCTAACAAAATTTATTCGGAAAAATTTCGCCGTTGAAGGGTTAATCAGATATACAGAACACATGCCAAAAAATCTACAAGAAATTTTAAAACCTTAATATCATTCCTATACAAGTCAATAAAAACAACTTGCACAAACACATATCCAATGCTAAAACAAAAACTGAAAACAAACTTTCACAAAGTGGGGTTTACCAAATACAATGCGATATCTGCGAAGCTATCTACATTGGACAAACAAGTAGAAACTTTGACACCAGGCTTAAAGAACACAAAACATCCAATATAACAAAAACAAAATAAAACAGGGTTAAACGATCACTGCATAAAAGACAATCACTCAATCTCTAACAACATAAAACCCATATACATACACGATAAAAGCAGAAAACTAAACCTATTAGAAACAATAGCTATCCAAAAAGCCATAAAAAACAAATGTAATGTTGTTAATAATCAAACCGAAATACCTTTAGAAGCTTCCGTAATTCTTAATAGAACACTAATTTAAGACAAAATATGCATCTGTACTTTAAAAATAGGAATACCCACAGTTGATCTTTCAATCATTCCAATCCTAAGTTTTATTTTATGACATATTTACAATTACCATAATAAGATATTTGTAATATTACTCAGAGTTTAGTATCTTCTATCTCTATAAATCTCTATAAATTTTAGAAACAACAAGGAATTGAATCGGTTATTTCAGAAACAACCTAAGTCACATTTGGGCCATTTCGAGTTATCCGTTTCGTCAGTCACTTTTGGAGGTCACGCATCGTTTGTTGCAGAAAAAATCTAAGTAAAGCTATTCGTATCGATGTAGCGACGCGGCAAAATTCGCGTTTAGTGTTGAAACAACCTAAGTCAAATGGATTAATGATAACAAATGCAATATTATTATTTTTTTTATTTATTGCCCAATATCTACCACTTCACATCGAAAAATTATAGTATAGTTAAAAAAAGTCATATATGGTTGGAAAACGTTTATCTTGTTTCCTGAAAAACTATAAAATGTGACTTAGGTTATGTCTGAAATAACCGATTCCGTTATTTTTACTTCCTGTGTAGCAGCAGCTTCCTTGATCTTCCTCTTTTTTCAGTGTGTGTGTGAATTTTGTTATCGTTTCCCATTCAACATCTCTCTGAATTTGCACATTTCTTACAAACCATGGTGCGCTACTGCTTTTCTTACATACCTATTTATTTTCTGTGACCTCCAGCCGTTTTATATATGGTTTAGCTGCATAGCCCCATGCTGTTGAGCCGTAGCTCAGCTGTGGTCTAGCTACTGCTTTTATCATTTGCAGCTTATTTTTGAGCCCCATCGTGCTCTTTGAATCATCAATCAGTGGATACAGTCTGCCTATACCCCTCTTCCTAATTAATCCTCCACCAGTTTTAGTTTCTAAGATACAGAAATTTCTATAAAAGATTCAACCCCCGTTTTTACCCTTTTAGGGCTCGATATTCGAGATATTCCTTCTTAATGGATGCTTACAGTATAAGGAGAAGACTTCCTCCAAATTTCATGATACTAGGATTAGGGGTTTAGGCTGGGCGATGATGAATTAGTCAGTCAGTCACTTCAAAATTTTATAAATAGTAGAGAATATAAATACTTACCAAAAATAAATTTCAAAAATTGTTTATTATAAATTCCTGTACTGACTAAGTGATATCCAGATATCATTCCCACCCAAATAACATGCGTTTTTGCGTATCGATCGCTATGCAGCCAAATCACATATGAAGCGGCTAGAAGCCACAGAAAACAGCTACCTAAGGAAAGCTGTATCATCAGAATGGTTTGTAAGGAATGAGCAAATACATAGAGACCTAGAATGGGAATCTATTACGACCTTCGTGAAAAGAAAAGCGGTCAAAGTATTTGAGAAAGCAAGAACTCATCTCAACGAAGAACTAAGAGGACCAGTGGAGTATGATCCCATACAAGATGCCGAAAGAATGAGGGTATATTATAAGCGTCCGAAAAATCAGCTATTATAATAGCTTGGGATAAAGAAATTCTCAAGGATGTCAAGAAGTAAGAAGCAAGAAGAAAGAAGAATGAAAACGGCGAGTGAGTGGTTCGCGTAGTACCGTGTGACTACGTAGTTAGTAAACAAAAAAAATTCCTACCAAACACAATTTACCTACCACACAAGAACTTACTATACACAACACTGCACCAATACACACATCTACACCAACACAAGTAAGTTCTTAGCTAGTAACAAATTACATAAAGTTTACTTCTGCTCAGACCAGCGCTGTTGGTACTCTCCCAGGAATAGCGGGGTCCCCTTTGCGGAAATGCGTAGGCACCAAATATCTCAACTGGGCACAACAACGCAAACACAAACACTAACATAGCAAGCAACAGCAGTGCTACTGCCCAGATCAGCACATTCTCATCTGAGCACAAACATCGCAAACACCAGCACATACACTAACACAGTAAGCTTCTACTACCTAGTTAGATGACAAAGCCAAGGACACCGGTACCCAAAGCGTTGGCGAGTACAACGTAAAGCACGCATTAGGCGTGCAGTGCTGAAATACTAAAACGAGTGGTATGAAGGTTTAGACGCCTATGACGCTGAAACTACAGGAACACGGTGAGTTAAGTCGGTAGGCGGCTCCCCTTCAGAGGGTTGAATCCGACACTCCCCTGCTGGTATCATCGCAGGGGGTTAGTCTTATAAAGATTATCATCGAAAAAAAAACGCTATGAAGATTCAGTTAGTTGAAATGATATTGGCCAATTTAAATTACTGTAGGGCCACCTATAAAAACAAAAACCGAACCTATAGTTAGTAGGTATACCATTTCTACGGCCTATCATGCGTTCCCCTTATTTTTTTAGTTTTATATTCCGGACATACGGTACAACACGTTTAGACATTTAAATATGCAAATTTCACTTAATGGTTTCCTAACGTTCTATTATTGTAATTAAAGCATTACATCCAGTTCAATTACCATCGCGGTTATCTGCAAATGTGTGAGTTGAACCGATCACCTGACAATTCAATCACCTTGACAAAATGCAAATTCTGTTCGGTTATCGGAAGGTGTGTTTGAAATTCATCTTACGCTATAATCAATATGAGTTTCCGTAAAATCAACTACTGGGAGGTTATTCTCCAACCGGTAGGGGTTTCTGCTGGTTAAAGAAAAATAGTAATCACCCGGAAAAAGCTGTCGTAGTAGGTATAGTAATATCAGCTAAGAATGTCATGGCTGCTGTTGTCATAGGGACGGTCCGGAGAAAATAAAAAAAAACTTTCTCTAACTGCTTAGGTACAGTCCTTTAATCAGAATTCACATTTTCTGCACACATATTCGTTGCCGCAATAGCAATGACGCGATTATCACTTATAATCTCCCTAGCAGCAGAATTATTACCGATAATTTTTTTTAAGGTCACGAATGGTTTTGTTGATGGAAAATTATACCGAGTCGAAGACGAGGGAAATTTTCTATCAACAAAAACATGAGTGAAACTGAGAAAAAAATTATCGGGAATTAATTCTGCTGTGTTGCATCTAACGTTTGCAATAATCCGGAAGACCTAAATATTGAAATTTCAAACATCAAAAAAGATTTAAAACAAAATGGTTACCCTGAATCTTTTGTAACTAATACCATCTCAAAACTTAAAAATCGCGAAGTAAAAACTAATACAGAAGCGAGAGAGGAGCAAGCATTTCTTACAATACCTTATGTCAAGGGGATTTCAGAAAAGATTAGAAGGATAACCAGAAACTATAATATCAAAACAGCCTTTAAATCCGGAAATACGCTTAGAAGCTTTCTTACAAAAGTAAAATCCCCCAGTAATGAAAACACAAAAAATTGTATCTATCAAATCCCTTGCGAGTGTGGCAAATCGTACATTGGAGAAACAAAAATACCTCTTCCCGTACGAGTAAAAGATCATCTGCTGAAACATACTCAAAGTCTCAAAGAGGTGAAACCTCGAGATTAGGTATAGCGGAACATGTATGGACCAACCAACATAGTATACAGTGGTCAGAAGCCAAGGTTTTGGACACGGAACAGCACTGGAGAAAACGAAAATTCAAGGAAGCAGCTTTCATGAATCAAAATACACATATATTCAGTAAACCAAGTATAGATATCCCCAATATGTGGAAGCCTCTTCTTGTCCAAAACCACACACTTCAATAAGCACGTTGGCGGAGTTATCAAGCTTCATTGCACCTGGATAGTATTTAAGACAGTAGCCTTAGAATTATAATTTAGTTTACACTTGAAAACGGTTAAAGATACTAACTAACCGAAACGTTGTGTTAAGTAAGAAAATAATGACAATTGAATTCCGACAAGGTAATTTTTTTAAAATAAATGTTTATTGACATGCATAATATAATAATGTCTATTTAGCTTAACGGTCGCTTTTTATCCATAAGGAATTCGATACCAGTCATCGCGGATACGTATTTCGGCATTGCAATTCCCTTGTAATTGTCTAATCGAATAAAACCCTTCTGCAGATGCTTTTAATGCTGCTTCGAATAAAACACTTCAATAGCCTTCTGGCGCTCGAATCAAAACGAACGTTCGTTTTTCCATTACCTAAAAATGCGCTGTGCTCGCCCATGGGAAATAAAAATGAGAGGTCGGAGCCCGAACGCTGGATCCATTCGTCCAAACCTGATTGTTAAACAAATCTCTTATTTCATTAAACGCTTTGATTAAAGCTTTTGCATGTTTACCAGACCATGCATACAATCTGAATAAACTGCAGATCAATGACTCTTACTTTACTCTCGGACTCGCGATGAAACACGTAGTTATTGGTTTTTTTTTGTCAAGAGATGGGTAAATTGGTAATTAGTTCCCGGCTATCGTTTGCTTCTGATTAAGGGTTGTCCTTGTCAAAAAGATATGTGATCAATATTTGGTAACTTAATAAGCCGAGTTATTTTAGATAAAAAAATTACATTGCACAGGAACAGAAAATAATAACTGCTTGTTATGTTTCACAAATTTAATCAGTTTCCTGACACGTGTTTCGGCCCTTGCGGGCCATTGTCAAAGGAATACAAGAAGATACTAAATTCTACGTCACATTACAACGGTATTTATATCATATTATGTTAATTATAAACATGTCATAAAATTAAAATTAGAATTAGAAGATTGAATGGTCAACTCCTAACTTTTAAAGGTACAGATACATATTTAGTCCTAAGTTAGTGTGCTATTAAGAATTAGGGAAGCGCCTGAAGGTATTTCGGTTTGATTATTAACAACATTACATTTGTTTTTTATGGCTTTTTTGATAGCTATTGGTTCTAGTAACTTTAGTTTTCTGCTTTTATTGTGTATGTATATGGGTTTTATTTTGTTAGAGATTGAGTGATTGTGTAATATGCAGTGATCAGCTAAACCTGTTTTATTTTGTTTTGTTTTTAAATAGATGTTTTGTGTTCTTTAAGCTTGATGTCAAAATTTATACCTGTTTGTCCAATGTAGACAGCCTCGCAGTTGTCGCATTCTATTTGGTAGACTCCACGTTGTAAAAGTTTGTTTTTAGATTCTATTTTAGCATTGGATATGTGTTTGTGTAAGTGGTTTTTATTGACTTGTATAGGAATGATATTAAGGTTTTTTAGTTTTTTTGGCAATTTTTTGGCTTGTGTTCCCTGTATATCTTATTGAGCAGCTTAATTGGGGTGGGATGTTCTTTGTAGAGAAGTTTTTGTGTGTTTTGTCTTTGTTTTTTCTTTATTGTTTGGTGTATGATTTTTGTTGGGTTTGTGACTATTGTTTTTATGATATCTAATTATTTTTTGTATTGGATGTCTGACAGAGGAATGTTAACTAGTCGATGTACCATACTATTGAATGCAGCTAGTTTTGTTTGTTGGGCGTGCTTTGAGTCTGCGGGTATGACTAATCTGTGGTAGTTGGTTTTCTAGGACTAAATATGTATCTGTACATTTAAAAGTTAGGAAAACCTACAGTTGATCATTTATTCTTCTAATTCTAATTTTTATTTTATGACATGTTTATAATTACCATAATATGATATAAATACCTTTGTAATGTCACGTAGAATTTAGTATAATCTTGTACTCCTTTGACAATGGCCCGCAAGGGCCGAAACACGTGTCAGAAAACTGATTAAATTTGTGTATTTATTATTTTTTCTTCCTGTGCAATGGAACAACAGTTTCACCAAGCATGTAGCCCAACACAAATTAATTATATAAAAAAATTTACTACAAAAGGTTCTTTCTAAAAGGTAGATACTAGAACGATGTGACAAACTGAATTTTTAAAACATGGTTATATTAACGCACATTGATTATAATATACCTATAAGCTGATATTAACAATTTTCAACGTCAGTTATTATGTTAAATATACTGTTTCCTACGACCACCCATGAAAATGAGAATAAAATCACGGTTAAATTGGCTAAAATGTGCTTTATATCACACTCGTGTTGAAATATTTTTTCAATACGTGTGTTGAAAGAAAAGAAACGTGTGATGAATGTGGCAGAAAAACTATTTAAAATATAATAAACTTACGGGACCCTTGAAGCAAATTGGGGCGCTGGACGGGGTAAAGTACACTAAGGCATTACTGTAAATAAAAAATAACTCTTATTTCGTTAATTCTCCATATTATTTATTATAAAAATATAAAAAAGAGGTCAAGCAACCCGCTCAAACCCACTAAACGTGTCAATTGAGTGGAGCCACAAAAAAATAAAGGGTTTAGCTAGACCAGAAATGGAATATCGATTTATACATTTTTTGTAAGTAAATTAACTTTATCATTAATGTGAGCATTATTCAAAACAAATCGAATATAGGACTTCCATAATTATTAACAAGCTATCGATATTTTACTGCGTCTCTATCTATTTACAATTATTGAGGTTAGGACTTCTTAGGAGATAAGGGTTATTGTTTAGTTTTGTTGTTTTTGTAGTATTTTGTACATACATAGGCACTTACATATTCTTTTATTGAAAGGATGCAAGGAGCTAAAAAATCAGAAACGAAATTTATATACGGTACAAGGTACAATACATAGATAGTAGGATCCGATAAGCAATAGCAAATGGTAGAAAAAGTTATTATTTTTATTTAAAACTAGACATAGACCTAATAAAAAGTCTATTAACTACACTGAGAAAAAAGCCTTCTATTCCTTTTTATATTCTTTATACAACTGTTTAATACCATATATGACAGCAACTGTAAAGCAACGAAAATTGCTAGTCCGTTCTGTAGTGGCAATGGAAATTTAGCCAATAGGAAATAGGAGTTAATGCTACCATAGAATGGTTTATAGCCATTATTGCTCTGAATGCTCATAGTAATTATCAAGTTATATTGGGGGTGTAGTCTGGTTTTATATACTGTATTAGTTCCGACTGGCATTTGTAATGTAACTTGACACTATTCATAATAATACTGCCTTGCTACGGTTAATAAAGCATATTATACTACTTACCACTAAAAATCAGCACTGTAGTTCTTAAAAATTTAAATAGCTTCTAGTGTAATATTGTTCTTGTTGTTTAACATTGCATATTATGATTATCTATTATGCAACCTGGTTTACTGAATAGTTAAATTTGTCCATAGATTATAAACTCCATTACTAATAATAATGGGTTGTGTGAAATAAACTAAGTTATGCTGGTTTAGCCTATGGGTGATTCTATGTTAAGAGGTAATCAATTAATAGGAGATGCGGCAAGACAATTTTTTTTTAAATTTGATCTCATAATAGTATTTCTTTATTTAGGCAGCTACTTTGTGCATATCTGTAAGATGGCCAGAAATTTAATTAATTTTTTCTTAGTTTAGTAGAGACCAGGGGAGATACTATATGCAGGGGAGATACATGGTGCACAGGGTAGGGTACAATATGAACAGTGGAGAGACTTGAGTGTTGGTTTATAAAGAAACACCTTATTTTTTTGAGTAATTAACTTTAATTAAACATTTTTATAAATTATTAACTCAGACTTCTTTAACAATAGGCACCTAATTACTATATTATTGTTATACTTAACTAAACTCTTAACACTAAAATAATTGACAAACAATCGTAAAATTCAGTTCCAGCGTTTGCCTTAAACATATTCTTCTTAGCATAAAATTTGGCATAAGCTTTTTGGCATTTCAAAATAGGAAATATAATACTAAAAACAAAATCAACAATAAAATACAAAAAGATAAGGACCTACTTCTTAAGCTTATGCTTGCTCAAAGACATTAATACTTTTAATTAAAGCATAAAACATCCGCTGCCCTTTCATTCTTATATCTGGAGTTGGTAGTTCTTCTATGATTTGTTCCCACAAAATAAAAGGAATATTATATAGTATCCCTTTCCTAAATGTTGATGGTTGCGGTTCATCATCATCATCATCATGTCTTGTCTTATTGCAAGTTGAGTCGTTAGAGGGCTGTGGCGTTTTTTTGGACTTTTCCATATTTCGGCGAGATATTAGTGATGCCAGTGGTTCAACATCCGAATCAGAATCTGATCCATAATATACGTCCTCAACATGAAGACGAGGTTTTGATACACTGGCCGAATATTCCACAGTACCCATTACAAAATGATTGCAGACATCAAGGTTGCAGAAGCAGCTTAAAGTTTTCATTATTAGGCTATATTTGTTTACTAGTTGTTAACTTATTACTCTCTTAAACATATTTTTCTCTTTTTCAGTTGAAAGAACTGAAAAGTTTTCTTTTAGTTGTTGAGAAAGAACTTCACCAAACAACAGTTTCTTTTTTATGGTTTCTCGAGAATTTGGTGAATCTACTAATTCATTTACCTTGGTGTTTGGGGTTTGCGTCTTAGAATCCTTAGATTGTTTTCTTGCTCTTTGCAATCGTTTTTTATAACGTTCCACTATATTTTTTAGTTTGGAAATTTCAGCTGTTTTCTTTTTTATTAAATCATTTCTTGTCTTTCTTGTACGAATCGACCTTTGTTGTGCTGCTTGCCTTCGCCGGTCAACATTCGGAGGAGGTGCTTGTGCTTCATTATCTGAACTTGGTGGTGTAACAGGAGCATTACTTATGTCTTGAAGTGCTAAACGACGTCTACGTTTTCTTGCTTTTTCTTTCCATATCTTCCTGGCATTTCGTTGTTCTCTAGGCGTCATTTGTTTTACAGTCTTAATAGTCCCTTTTTCTTTTTTCTTTTTGTACTTTTCCTTTTCTTTCTCTTTTTGCTGTTCATACTTTTCGGGGTCATTTTTTATTTGTTGATATCGCCGTCTTTCTGCTAAACGCTTTTTTTCTAGACGTTCTCTGCGCGTGAGTTTTTTTCGACTTGCCATGATCTGTAAAAAAAATAATACCTAGGTCAGTCAAGCACGATAGTATTAGGTTATATAAATATACCAGTTTTCCGAAATTTTAATATGGTAAAGTAAAATCATGATAACAGTGTAACTTGTTAAACTATGTTAAAAGCTGGGAAACACCGCCGTAATTTTTTATACCTAATAAGAAAATACCAATTTGAACAGTTTCATGTGAGATACAAAAACTGTAGCTACTACAGTGAATATATAAACTGCATTTATATTCTCCTCTGATGTATTCATATCTCCCCTGCACGCTTCGTCTCGCCCCTGGCGTCTTAAGAACCAGGGGAGATATGGCAGGGGAGAGATTTTTTCATGAGAAAACCAAGATAACCTTAAAAGTATACATTTTAAAGAAATAGCGAAGAAACATGATAATCTACACACATATTACAGTAAATATACATAATTATAGAATTATTTAGATAAATAATTACAAATTAAAACTTACCAGGGGAGATATTGCATTCACTGTTCACAACCAGCACTGCCGAGTGGCGTGATTAAAATGACCGGTAAGGAGAGTCTTACGATAGGCCGCGCGACGCTTACTGTTAACTTCACGTCAACCGCCAACCATTAACAAGTTTAAGCTTGCAGCGGAAAGCATATGCGTAAATTTTAAGGGATTACAAAATGCCAGGGGAGGAGACGCGAAATATGCGGGACAAAATTTGTCTTGCATTTTTTTTACGAAAAAGACAATGTTTGGTATTTTAACTAATTAGATTTCAATTACTAATTATTCTGTTTATAGAATTAATATTATTGAACTATTTTAATAAATTTAGATGTATTTTAAAATATCAATTTACTTAAAATACAGTGAAGGGACATACCAGGGGAGGGACATTTTTTAAGGTTAAAGTGCGATTTTGACAAAACTAAATAAAATTAAGTAATAAAACTTACTAGCAGTAAAGTAGATACTATATTTTAAGAGATAATTATGTTATTAGTAACAAATTTTGGATATTGCCATCGACAATACCTCTTAACGTAGAAACATCCCTATACAAAAGTATAGGTTAAGGAGCTATTTAGAGGTGTCTTAACGCATAGCTAAATATTGCCCATAAGCTTAAATTTAATCAAAAATGATTTAAAATCTTAAATAAAAAATGATTAAATTACATATTGCACATCGAAGCCAATTTTATTATTATTGATTAAAATATTTAATGTAAATTGATTAAAATATAATCAGTAAAAATTCTAACATTAATCAGTTTTTAATAAGATCGCTTAATCACTGAATCTTTGATTTAATCAGTACAGAGTTCATTTTGACTTTAAATTTAATTATTGTTTTAAGTGTGTATAGTTGTACGAATAGTTAATTCTTGATTACATTTTTTTGGCAACTTGTCAACTTGTCATTTTTATTTTTAACCTCTCATAAAATAAAAATGAGATTATTATTTTGACCTGTAATTTTATTAATTGTAATTATTCATAACGTCGAATGAATATTATGTCGTTATTTAGATCAAGATCAATTTTTGTATCTTATACTTTTTATCCTTAAACTGATCATCATTAATTAAGCTCCTACCGAAAGTTTGTAGCCATTATTATCGAAGAGCAGCGATGATAGTAGACTATGCTAATGAGGTAAATTAAACCGTGAACCAACCGCCGAACTAAACAAAATAGCTTATACATTAAACATGGAGATATACACGTTTCGGTAGGTATTTGCATAAGATCTGGCGAACATCTTACACGATATTCATTAGGAATGGGCACCCAATACTGGAACTAATCCCGTGAAATCGATTCGGCCCTTGGGATCAGTGGAACTAATCCACCAGAAATCAAGTTACAAGTATTATTTAGATCAGGGGTGCACAACATACGGCCCGCGGCGTCCTTTTTAGCGGCCCGCCAAATTTTTGCGAATACTCTTTAAGCTTGTTGAAAACCCATTTTCTGCTGATGCCAGTGAGATGCCTCCTGAACTTCAATTAGAACTCATTGACTTACAGTGCTCAAACATATACAAAGACAAGTACCGCTATAAAAACCTTCTAGAATTCTATAAGTGTCTTGAAAAAAATAAATTTTTAAATTTAATTGATACCGCAGGAAAAATTTTGTCTTTTTGGCAGTACTTACATTTGCGAACAAATCTTCTCAGTTATGAATTTAAATAAAAATGAAAACAGATCTATGCTCACCGACGCACATTTAAACAAAAATGAAAACAGATCAATGCTCACCGATGCACATTTAAACAACATATTAAGAACAGCGACTTCGAAATTTGTTCCTTACTACGATGATTTGGTGTCCAAAAACGGGTAAATGTATCTCATTGGAAACAAAAATATTACTGTATGTCTTTACATAAATTTTTCTCTACCCAAAGGTTCATAAAATATTCTTTATTTTCTATTTGTGTTAACTGTAACAAATATAAGTAATGTTTAAGTTTAAAATTCGTTTTAATTGCTATTTTCAAAGTGCGGCCCTTGCCGATCGCAGCTTCTTTTAAGTGGCCCTTGACAAATCTGAGTTGTGCACCCCTGATTTAGATAATACTTGTAACTTGAATTGATTGAATGAATAAAAGAGTCTTCTGTTTGGTATAAAAAGGGTTTCAAACATTTTGTAATGTTAGAAGTGTTAGTTGTGTTTCTTGTTAGCTACTCTCACAGTAAGGTACTTACAACAAACACAACTAACAGTTCCAACAGCTTACAACTGCTTCAGGTCAGCACTGCAAGTACTCTCCCTGAAATAGTGGGGTCCTCATAGCCGTGAAGCATGGGCACGTGTTATCTCTTCTGAAGTACAAACACGTACACTGCACCAAAAGCCTTACACCTACACAAACACCTTCACAGTAAGCTGTAAATAAACAAACAAACAAGTACTATGACAAACCCGTAACCTAGGTACACCGGTACCTAGGTCTAGGTGAAGTACGAAACAAATCACGCACTAGGCGTGCAGAGCGGAAATACTAAGCGAGTGGTCTGAAGGTTTATACGCCAATGGCGCGGAAACCACAGGAACACGGGGAGTTTAGTCGGTAGGCAGCCCCATCAGGGTTGAATCCGACACTACTCTGCCTCACAGGGTGCCAGTCTTTAGAAGATGCTCCTCGAAAAAAAAAATTTAATGTTACTGTCCAGCGTCGTCTTTTCGAACTGATCTTTGAAATGCCTCTAAATGGTTCGGAACTGGAACACAAAATTTCTGTAATTAACCAACCCTATTAAGTAGTCATAAACAATGGATAGACATCAATAATTACTGCAAATTTACGCTTTGTGTTTATCAAAAGCCCAACTGAAAAAGAGAAACAGAAATATCCAGTTTCTGAGAAGACATTTTAATTTTAAATGAGATCAGGTGGGATCTAATGAAAAGTGTAAATTCATTAGCAAAGCGAAGGAACATTTTGACATCGCTATTTACGATTGTTCCCAATAAACAACTTTGTTTGTATAATATTTAGTGTAACCGTTTTGATATCACCTACCCTAAATGACGTATAATTATATTTTTAGTAACAAAACAATCAAAGTTACTCTTATAAACCCCTTAAAGAGCTTAAATCGGGCGAAAACATTTGTTTAGTAACGCTATATAAATTGACAGCTTTAGTGATATAACATAGTATTACACAGCATTATGATAAAGAAACTGACCATCTTTTTGTATAGAATACCGCACACAATCAAGACTTACTCGGATCCGTCAAATTTGTTTTTTTTTATGTATTTTTTTTAAACGAAGACATTATACAGGATGAATCATAAAAATGCTACGTGTATTAACTTAATTTTTTTAATAAAGCATATTGCATATTATTTGTACATTTTTACATTCCACAATCAACACACTTTATTGCTGTTATGCACCATTGACATGTTACTCGAATTATCAACGTTCTAAACTCAAGTCACAATTTTTAAGGGATTGACAATTACAATTTACTATTTAAGTTTTAAATGTCAAAACATATCAGTTAATGGGAAAGAAAGAAAAAAATTAAAAGTCTTCCTTCACAAAATTTAATAGAATATAGAAATTCTTTAGGGGTCTCAACATATTTCGAACGTAGAAACGTTCATCATCACGAGACAGAAAATTTATAGTGCTGATGGTATTAGCCGAAGAGAAAAGGGTAAAAAACCTTAATGGAGCTTTTATGGCATTAAAAAGCTGATATGTAGAAGTGACATAATATAAAAAAGTTGATAAAGAGAAGGTGTCCAGAATTTTTTAAATTATTTATATAAAACTAGCGTGTACCCGGCATGCGTTGCAACCCGCTGGTATAAATACAAACCCGAACAAACCCGATATATTAGTACCCGGCATGCCACTTTCTGAAATTGCACCCGTGCGAAGCCGGGGCGGGTCGCTAGTTATTCATAAAAACCTTCCCCTTGAATCACTCTATTAAAAAAATACCGCTTCAAAATCCGTTGCGTAGTTTTAAAGATTTAAGCACATAGGGACAGACGGGCGACAGCGACTTTGTTTTATACTATGCTAAGATTAGAATTAGTGGTATGTCTGTAAGACAGTGTGAAGATGAGAATAGTCATTTATAGAAGTCATGATGTTAAAAATTCACAGATCTTGCATCTTACGCAAGTATCATAGGCGTATTGAAAATACCTACCACACACAGTGGCGAGAAGGAAACCATTATGTCACAGCACAGATTACTCCTATCTGTGAGTTTGTGAGTATGTAACGTGCCGCTATCACGCATTATTATGACGGCATGGATGCTCCGATTTAGTTTGAAATAATAATTAAATTATTATACTTAGAAATGAGTAAATTATACTTAGAAATGTGTAAATTTGACTGTTTTGTTAAAATAAAAAATATAGAATAACGTCGTTGATCGTGAAATACCTCCTATGTGGCATTTAAACCGATTTTCAGGTTATACGCGCATTTGGTTGGTTTTTTAATGTTTTATCGACTTGTAAAGCCTTCTATGTGGTTAATATTATATGTCTACAGGAAAAAACGAATTTATAAAACCTTCCATGTGCATATACAAAAAATTCATTCTCAAATATCTCCTATGTGATTACATTGCACATAGGAAATAAGAACAAAAGTTAATGTTTTTTTTATTAAGTAAAGAATCCATAATTTATGGTTTTATCCTAAAATTTAAATCTAAAAAAAAAAATCAGAATTTATCCGTAATGTTTTTTTTATTAGTTAAATAAAGTTTACAATTTTTTATTTTCTGTTACATCGTCCCCAAAATGCTACTATGTGCCTGTTTTTTCTTTGAAAATTATCTTATGTGTCAACTCGAGATGGTTGAAACCTCCTATGTAGTAAAATATCACGTTTATCAATAATTACAGTTTAACGCGATGTTCTATTATGTTAATTTTTGTTTCAAAAGATTTTCCATACTGTTGTTCCCAGGTTTCCTATGGTATGCAAAAATTTAATCCAAAATAACAGAAATTGGATTTTCTTCCTCCTGTAAAATTAAGAATTTTACACATAGTAGGTATTTCACGATCAACGACGATAATCTGTATATTAGTACATATTGAAGAGAGCTCAAAACCACCTTTCCAAAAATAGCGACAAAATTATTTCTTTAGCTATACACAGCCATTTACCTGCTGGTCCTTGTACTCTTTGTTCATGAAATGTCTAAATCTTAAGTCGGCTATGAAATGTTTTGGATTGGTATATCCATTCTCCCACGACTTTCTATGTAATACGCCAAGACCGCCGCGCTATTTCGCTTTGTTTCAGCGACATTCACTGTTTATTTTTTTCCAATTTTATCGAAATTGAAACAATCAAAAATGCGGTTACCATGATATCGACTAATATGGACACCTGAAAATTTTAAAACTTACGAAACCGTTATCTGATATCAATGAAATTTAGACGAATAAAGTCTCTGCACTGTCGTAGATTAAATTTTGAATGATACACGTTCGATATGAACTTTGTTAATGAAACTTGTGCAATTAAACCACTCGGCTGTTTCATTATAGTGTTCATCGAACTAGTATCATTAATAACTATAATGTAAGAATATAGAACAATAATAAAGATAATCTACTTTTCATTATGTCCAAATAAAGGTATATTCAAAGTTCAAACACACAGCATAATATTTAAATAGTAATAATATTTGGTTTAAATAAACATCCTGATAACGCCGACGCCGCTTGTGTGCAGCTGTGGCTTTTGGGAGATCCCGTAACATGAAAGTAGGTACTGGCCTATTGAATACTAACTACTATAATTGTTCTCTCTCCCGGCCATATCTTAATATCAACAAATATAATAATAAATGCCGAAACACAAAACAATATTAACACTTAGCAGATGATATCATCGGTCCTGTGCTGCTCGGATGTTTGTTTAGACTTCACCGCCGTGTTATTTATGTGCATGTCGCATGTCGCGTTCATTTTTCATGAAATAGACCCGTATATAAGCACCCAGTAGTATTTTCAATACTAAAAAGAGTGATTTTTGGGGTACTGGGGGTTAAAGCCCAGTAACCCCTCGAGAGGTTAATTTAAAATTGTTGAAATTGGTAATGTTATCGCACATGTTAGAAAATTGAATTTTGTATATATTCTCATCTTCACACTGTCTTACAGACATACCAATAATTCTAACCTTATATAAATAATTTAAAAAATCCTGGACACCTTCTCTTTAGAAGACCTTTTTCTTCTTCCTCATTTCACTTGGTTGTTTAGACTTCCTTTATCACATGCTCTGCATGTTTTAACTCTCCTCAACATTTTTATATTATGTCACTTCTACATATCAGCTTTTTAATGTCATAAAAGCTCCATTAAGGTTTTTTACCCTTTTCTCTTCGGCTAATACCATCAGCTCTATATAAATTTTCTGTCTCCTGATGATGAACGCTTCTACGTTCGAAACATGTAGAGACCCCTAAAGAATTTCTATATTCTATTAAATTTTGTGGAGGAAGACTTTTGGTTTTTTCTTTCTTTCCTACACTTTCAACTACACTTTAAGCATGGACTACTTCTTCAAATATCAGTTAATGTTAATCGAATTTGGTTTTGCTCTGCTGGTATTATATTCAAAATGCGCCTCGCTAAAATTGAACGCATAGAAATTTTGATTTTGTTGTGTTGTGGAGATAAAAGTATAAGTCATAGGGAAGTTCGTAATAACAGTAAGAAGTAAAGACAGTGTTAAAAGTGATCGTCCTGGTATACCTGAGGAGAAGAAAATTAACAATATTGATATTACTACAGGAAGATTTTCATAGCTAAAGCACACAACTTGGGCGTGACTACGGTACTCACCAAACAACCGTATCTAAATTAAAAAAAGAAATGTTTCATTTCTACAAACCAGTAATTGTACAAGCGTTATTGGACGATAATCCTGATAGGCGAGAGCAATTTTGTTAAATAATGATAGAGCTAACGGATAATCACACACAAATTGTCCAAGGAATTTGTTTTTCAGATGAAGCTACGTTTTCGTTAAAAGGTCAGGTTGAAATAGACAAATTTATAGATACTGGGCACAGGTTCATAGAAACGCACACTCAGTAGTCAGTATAATGAAAAGGTTAATGTCTGGGCGGGCATTGTTGAAAATAGGGTAATCGGACCATTTTTCTTTGGTAAGACCTTCACTAGAAAAATATCTCTAAATTGATTTTAAAATTATCCAGTTCTTGCTTACTCTATTTCCAGATGATAATGATCCAAGTTTACCCTTAAGGTTTCATCAGGATGGTGCTCCTCAGCATTATGTTGCTAATGTAAGAGAATATATAAATATTTTTCCGGGGAGGTGGATAGGTTGTATTTCTTGGAATACCTGCACTTTATAAGGAAATAAATTGAGCTGCTTCTTAAGAATAGTCCTGCATGTTCAATAAGATCTTTCCACTTCTTGGGACAGGTGTCTTATACAATTTGTTGACGCCTTTTACATTACAAGTTCTTCTGTTCTTAGAGATGATCTTCCTGCTCCTTTTTTGTGTTGTATAGAACCTGTTTCCCGAAACACAGCCACGATTCTTTTCGGGCAATGATAAAAATCCCCAGCAATAAAAGCAACGTTAGGAAAATGTTCGTGCACGTCCATGCACAAACCCGGATTGTATTGCTACTCACAATTTACTCTAACCCCCTTTCGAAAATACGCTTCAACCATGAATGTTTTGTGCTGTTCCGTAAAGCCAATTGTGTGAATTGTTCAAGAAATTGGAAAAATTAGCGATGAATCAAATTACTTGTAACGACTTTCAAAGATGACGGAATAACTGATTGATTGTTAATTTAGGTAGTTACTGACACCCAACAGGTATTAAGCTCTACGGCAAAGCATTACGTCCTTAGATGCAAGACCTTTTTTCATGCAAATAATTTTTGCTCGCACGGTACAAATAGTTTTTTTTACATTAAATTTTTGTTACTACGGTAACATATTTTGCCTCCTATAGGGCGCGCTGTCTGTCTTGCTGCAACTAAATAGTTGCTTAAATATGCTTCAGGCATAGTAAATATACATGATCATTACTCAGTAGCTACCGGTAACTTTGCAAAATTATCTCCATCAACCACTTTCACAATTTCTATACTTTGCACCGATAAGCCAAAATGTATTTAATGTCATTCTATTTATGTTTACCGTGTTTCCTAACTTAAACAGAACTTATTATTTAGGGCGAATTTGTGGCCAGACTTCCAACAACAATTAATCTTTCCATACAGCAGCTTATTGCAGATAATGTGCCATATTTTGTCACAAAGATATATTGCTGTCTGTTATTATTATTCCACCGGAAAGCAAATATTTTTGTTAATGAAAAATGGCGCCAGTCGATTGAGTAATACATTTAATTAATCAGATTTATAAAACCCGGCAGTAACGGTATGCTAGCGTCGATTTATTAGGAAGTACGTACATATATACAACGTGCAAGTAACATTTATTTATGATATTTTTTAATTCGGTGTCATTTTTTGTATAAATCATTCGGGCATGACGTGTAAGTAGCGGAAAAACGGAACAGTTTATATGGGGATTTATAAACTATTGTGTATTTTTTACTTGCAGAATATAAAATTAAAATCTAATGAACAAACCACCAAAACTTGTAACATATCGAAAGTTCTTCGGTTATTTTAATGGTGTTTTATAACCCACAGACACTATGTACTTGTTGGCAGCTTTGTACATTGATCTGCACGTCGTGCTAGCAGTGGTAGTAGTATTGTATCTAATATTATACGTATCATTTTATTTTTTAAACTAAATGTAATTTTAAAGTTTTAATAATATTTGAGACTTAATAGAATTTTACAAATTATTATATTCTATCAAAAAAAATTATTCTATAGATCAATGTTTTAGGCACTATCCAAATGAAAATTTTGATTAGTTCTTGTTTTAGAATTATGATGGTCATAATTAAAAGAGCAAAACATTTTTAAGTTTATGTATAAAGATATAACATATTAAATAAAAAATTAAATTTCTGACAATAAACCAATCTAAATTTAAATTTTTTTTTTGTATATTGCCTTATTTTTTGAAATTTGTAATTTATCAAATATTTTCTCACTAGAACAATATCAAATAGAAAAACAATAAAGAAAATGTGGTAATACACTAACCGACTTTAAATTTGATCCATCCAAAATTTTGTTCAAGTTGTATGGTAACTTTTTTTTCTGTAAACCGATTTAAATAATTTTTTTCAATTGTAAATACATGCTTCAGCTTTAACTAGATTTTTCCGTTTTTTAGAAAGCTGTATACTTGATGAAATATACAGGGGAATAAAAAGTATGTTTTTCCTTTTAAGTTTGTAACACCCTGTAGAGTGATTTTTCAATATTTACCCTAATAAAGAAGCAACTTTTCGAAGTTTAATCTATTCCTAATAGTTTGCTTTTTTATTTGACTCGATATATTTCTCGATTCCAGAGATACGAATTTTTTAAGAAAACACTACACATTTTATTTAAACATTTTAATATTAACATTTTTTGCAAAATATTTTTAATTTTAAAAAATAATATACTTAGCGGTAAAGAACTGAAAAAAACATCAATAAATAATAATTGTATATATTATATTATCAATATATAATCGTTTGTAAGTAAGTACTTACAAACGTACTTTATAGAGAAAAAAAATGTTTCTATTATTCTTACAGATTTTGAATTCACGATACTTTCTTAATATGTACATGTTTTATATACATGGCAAATTTTAAATATGTCTTACAGACATCCTCGTAAAAATAATATTTTAACCTCTTCTTTTTAGAAATGATTTTTCTTCTTCCCCGGGTTGATTTGGTCGTTTTGGACCCTTTTAATTAACTTTTCCAAATACTCTGTATGTTTTAATTCCACGTACTCTGTACTCTGTATGTTTTAATCTATTTCTATTTTTTCTTCACATTATGGCATTTTGACACACCAATTTTTAATTACCATAAAAGCTCCATTAAGGTTCTATACCGCTTATCTGTTTCTCTTCTGCTAAAACCATCAGCAATACAATCTTCTCTCTCCGGATGATGAACGTTGCTACGTTCGAAACATGTAGAGACCTCTGAGCAAAAATTCTTTTGTTCTATTAAATTTTGTGGAGGAAGACTTTTAGTTTTACTTCCTTTCCATACTTTCAACTCCACTTTAAGCATGGACAATTTCTTCAAATTAAATATGTCCATGTCTATGTCTATGTCAACTGGAATGCTCATGGCTATCGTCTTTTGGAATCAAGCTACAAGAGTTATTTTTCTTAAATACATGCCAACCCTAATGTTTTATTTTTTATTAATTGTGTATAGCGAACATAAAATTACGGTTTTTATGAAATTTTCATTTTTGTCAAACATTGTTAAAAACATGACTTTTTTGCGTTAAAAAATATCACGAAAAGGCTCTTTTTAAGCGAAATAAATATTTTTTTTAATAAAATGATTGAACATCTCGATGTCTGGTTCTTTAGAATTAGAAAAATATTCGAGCGTAAGTCTGAAATATGAAAAATTCAATTCGCCTTGTATGGTGTTTTCTCAAATAACATAAAAATCTTCGATACGAAAATATATCTCTCGCCTGGGAAAGGAAAATATAGATCCGCTGATAAAATAAGTATTCGACTGGCAACGACATGCATTTTTGCTATCTGCTATATTAGGTAGAAAGCATTAAATTTTTAGATTTATTAAATTTGCGAGTAGTTTTAAAAAAATAACATATTTTGATAAAAAATTACTTATAAGCTTTTTACAGTAGTAACGTGTAAAGCTTATTTGACTGCCTGTTATTGCAGAGGGAACTAAACACTCTGGAAAAGTGGTGCAAAATTAACAACTTGCCCTTAACGTAAGCAAATGCTTCGTTATGACATTTATAAATAAGGTAGACTTTATTCGCTTCAACTATAGCATTGATAACACAGTCATTAAGCAGTGTGACACTTTTAGAGACCTTGGTTTTCGACCCAAAGCTTTCCTTTACTTTTCACATCAGTAATACCAATACCTACAGCAGTGCAATGAAGAGGCTTGGATAGGTACATTATAAGGAATTCGGCTAATTTTACAAATATTCAAACATTGAAAACCCTTTATTATAGTTTAGTGCGATCCAAACTAGAACAATATGGTGGCACCCCATCTTCCACAAATACATTAATCTCCTAGAAATGGTCCAAAGAAAGTTTGTCAAATACCTTTCCTTTAAGGAAGATGGTACTTATTCCCCTAGAGGCGTTCATGCAGTTCTTGTTCAAAGTGTGCAGGTCGCTCATCGATTGCCCTATGCTACTATCCTGTATAAACTTCCACGTTCCCTCACGCACTGTCAGATTCTCTCCCGTCTTCCATCTGCCTAGTCCCTCAACAAACTTTTTAATTAAAACACCAATTTATCAATCAATGTTTATTTTCAATAATACTTGCAATGACATTGATGTATTCGGCCTGTCCTCCACTCAGTTTACAAATGCAACAAAACTCAAACTATTTCAAAAACGTTAAATTACTGAATTTAAATTTAACCATTTTCTATTTCATAATGATTTATTATTATTTTTTAGTCTATTTTTCTTTTTTTTTTTGGCAAATTGTCTTGTAATTGGAACCTGTTTCTGTTAATTTTCAGACAATACAGATTATTATTATTGCTATTATTAATATTCATCTTCGAGATTTTAGCATCGACTAGATAAAAGTCTCTAGTGTAATTTAAACAGGCACCCACTATTTTCTCGACTTAATACCAGTTAGTTGCATCGTATTCTTTTTCCAATTTTCCATTGCAGTTTTCTTTCTCGCCTCGAAATAAAATGGAACGTTAAAAAAGTCAAGTGGAGCTTTCGAATTTAGTTTCAGCACTGTATCCGCACCATTTTGCTCTAAGGCCAAAACGATTTAGTTATTTGAAATATCCCAGATAGTTTTAGTCGGTTAGAAATGGTTTTGGGATTGCAGTTTCCAGAATTTTATATTTTATGCTTTATAGTTTTTACGGCCTTTTTACGAGGTTCAAACTGAAGAATATTCTTGTCTAACAATTACCACGTTTTTATGAAGTATCCAAATCCGTCTGAATCCGCTTTGCGAATTGAAAATCGCATGAAAACGGATATTGAGTTCGATTTGAATCTCAAGGTCGATTAGGGATATTTTTGGAATAGTAAAGGGATATGAACTTCATGAAAATGCAGCAGAATTGAATTGGTAGTGGAACTATTTAGATTGACGCAACCTAACCTAACTGTTGACTTTAATTTACGTAAAAAAACGACCTGTTAAGTTAAAAAGAATTATACAATGGCACATTTGTTTATTGAAATTAAGCAAAATAGCTCAGTAACTAGTATAAAGAAGCAAAAAAATATATGTACGCAGCATTGTAATAAAGAAACAGGTCAGCCTTTTATAATAATATAGAATAATGCCTACTTAATCAACTCGGACGCGTCAAATCAAATATAACAGGGTGTATCATAAAATAGTACATGCCTACACTAAATTTTTTTAATGAAACATATTGTTTATTTTACATTCTACTATTATGGATGTATCCTCTAAATTATGTCTTCTACCTATCTTCAACCGATTACTACATATTAACACATTGATGCCGGTATGTTTCTCGACTTAACATCGTTCTGAACTCAAGTCACAATTTTTAAAGCATTGATAATGACAATTTGCTATTTAAGTTCGTCAGAAAATGTCAAAGAATGTTATTCAAATTTAAATTGATTAGGTTGGGTTGTGGAGATAAAAATAGAAGTCATATACCGTGCGAGCAAAAATTATTTGCATCAAAAAGGGCTTGGATTAAAAAACGTGGGGCTTAGTTTAGATCACAATTATATGGGGACGATATATCTAACCAAATCTAGGTTAAAATTTTGTCAAATTTATATTATGACATGATGTGCCAAACTAATGAGTAATAAAATAAGTAGACAAATACAAATTTATTTTTGTTGGTTACAAAATTAACAAAGTAAGAATATACAGAAAGAAAAAGAAAAATAATTATATAAATTGCTGAAATTGGCCACCGCCATGCTCCAAGCATAAATTCACACGTCTCTTCATATTTTCAAAAGTGTTGACCAGCATCTCTGGAGAAATGTTACCACATTCTTGGATAGTTCTTTCTTATAATTGTTCTAAATTTGCATCTGAAGTTTTAAAAATAGTGTTCTTTAAATGAGGAAAAACGAAGTAATCCATAACCGTTAAACAAGGTGATCTAGGTGGGAATTCAATGTCTGATCGAAAACTGAACAATCTGTTGTCGAAAAATTTGCTACTTGTAGTAGTAAATACGAAAGCTCCAATACCTCGGTCATGTGATGAGAAACACAGACAGATATCGATTACTCCAAAATATACTTCAGGGCAAAGTGGATGGAAAAAGAGGTGTAGGAAGAAGGAGAATCTCGTGGCTAAAGAATCTCAGAACCTGGTTTGCAATAACCAACACACAGTTGTTCAGAGCCGCAGTTAATAAGGTGATAATAGCTAATATGGTTGCTAACATCCGGAACGGATAGGAACTACTAGAAGAAGAAGAAGTAGTTAATAGTTTCGGCGGCTGTATGGGCGGTTGCACCTTCCTGTTGAAAATATCCAAGACGTAGATCGTCGTCAACTAATTGCTCCATAAATGGATTCAAAATATTGTCTCTATACCTGTGCTGTAACTGTGTCATGGAAAAAAATAGGACCAACAATTCTTCTTCGGGAAACAGCTAACCAGACACCAATTTCTTGAGGGTGCAGGATTTTCACTAGCCCACATGCGTGTATTCTTAGAATTCACATAACCGGAGAAGTGGAACCAGGCTTCATCTGAAAAAAATGTCAGGTCTAATAAATCATTTCTTTCCAATAAATTTTGGGTAAACCATTGAGAGTAATTCCTGCGTCTTTCAAAATCTGCGGCTTGTATTTCTTGGAATACTTGCACTTTTTAAGGAAATAAATTTAGCTGCTTCTTAAGAATATAGTCCTGCATCTTCCATAAGATCTTCCCACTTCTTGGAACAGGCGTCTTATACAATTTGTTGGCGTATTTTACATTATTTCACGAACGTTTGCAACAAGTTCTTCTATTCTTACAGGTGGTCTTCCTGCTCCTTTTTTGTGTTGTATAGAACCTGTTTCCCTAAACACAGCCATGGTTCTTTTCAGGCAATGATAAAAATCCCTAGCAATAAAAGCAAGAAACCCGGATTGTATTGCCACTCACAATTTACTCTAACCCCGTTTCGAAAATACGCTTCAACCATGAATGTTTTGTGCTGTTCCGTAATGCCCATTGTGTGAATTGTTCAAGAAATTGGAAAAATTAGCGATGAATGAAATTACTGGTCGACTGTCAAAGATGACGGAATAACTGATTGATTGTTAATTCAGGTAGTTACTGATACCCAACAGGAATTAAGCTCGACGGCTAAGCATTACGTCCTTAGATGCAAGGCCCTCCTTGATGCAAATAATTTTTGCTCTTACGGTAGAAGTGCCGCGATGGGTTCAATGAAAAATAACCAAATTGCCCGCCCATTAGCTAATCGACAGTGTCTTATTAGGGTGGCATATAGATGGAGAACTTTTAGTAGTGTTAAAGGTATTCGTCCTGGTATACCCGAAAAGAAAAAAAAAATTATCATCACTACAGAAAAATTCTCATAGCTCAAGCACATCACTTGGGCGTAACTACGATACTCATCAAACCACTGTATCTAAATTAAAAAAAAAGAAAAGTTTCATCACTACAAACCAGTAACTGTAGGTACCTACAAGAGTTATAGGACGATAATAATTCTAATAGGCGAGAGCAATTTCGTGAAATAATGATTAAGCTAACAAATAATCACGCACGAATTGTCCAAAGAATTTGTTTTTCAGATGAAGCTACGTTTTCGTTAAAAGGTCAGGTTAATAGACAAAACTACAAATACTGGGCTCAGGAGAATCCTCACTGGTTCATTGGAAAACACACCCAGTATAATGAAAATGTTAGTGTGTAGTCGCGCATTGTTAAAAATAGCGTAATCTGACCATTTTTCTTGATAATAGCCTCACTAGAGAAAAATAAACCAATACCTATTTTGTACCGTGCGAGCAAAAATTATTTGCATTAAAGAAGGCCTTACATCTAATCTAATGCTTAGCTGTAGAGCTTAATACCTGTTGGGTGTCAGTAACTACCTAAATTAACAATCAATCTGTTATTCCGTCATCTTTGACCGTCGTTACAAGTAATTTGATTCATCGCTAATTTTTCCAATTTCTTGAACAATTTACACAATGAGCTTTACGGAACAGCACAAAACATTCATGGTTGAAGCGTATTTTGGAAACGGGGTTAGAGTAAATGGTGAGTGGCAATATAATCCGGGTTTGTGCATGGACGATTTTCACGAACATTTTTCTAACGTTGCTTTTATTGCTGGGGATTTTTATCATTGCCTGAAAAGAACCGTGGCTGTGTTTAGGGAAACAGGTTGTATACAACATAAAAAAGGAGCAGGAAGACCATCTGTAAGAACAGAAGAACATATTGCAAACGTTCCTGAAATAATGCAAAATACGCCAACAAATTGTATAAGACGCCTCTCCCAAGAAGTAGGAGGATCTTATGGAACATGCAGGACTATTCGTAAGAAGCAGCTAAATTTATTTCCTTATGAAGTGCAAGTATTCCAAGAAATACAAGCCGCAGATTTTGAAAGACGCAGGGATTATTCTCAATGGGTTCAAAATTTATTGGAAAGAAATGATTTATTAGACCTGACTTTTTTTCGGATGAAGCCTGGATCCACCTCTCCGGTTATGTGAATTTTCAGAATACACGCATATGGAGTAGTGAAAATCCCCATTTTTTTGAAGAGTCCACATTGCGCCCTCAATTTTTGAGTGGTGTCTGGTTAGCTGTTTCCCAAAGAAGAATTATTGGTCCTATTTTTTTCCATGACACAGTTACAGCACAGCGGTATAGAGACAATATTTTGAATCCATTTGTGGAGCAATTACTTGACGACGAACTGCGTTTTGGATATTTTCAGCAATTTATGTAATTATTTTTGGTTTTCTTTCTGTATATTCTTACTTTGTTACATAATTTAATAAACAACAAAAATACAATTGTACATTTGTACAAAAAAGGAGCAGGAAGACCATCTGTAAGAACAGAAGAACATATTGCAAACGTTCCTGAAATAATGCAAAATACGCCAACAAATTATATAAGACGCCTCTCCCAAGAAGTAGGAGGATCTTATGGAACATGCAGGACTATTCGTAAGAAGCAGCTAAATTTATTTCCTTATGAAGTGCAAGTATTCCAAGAAATACAAGCCGCAGATTTTGAAAGACGCAGGGATTATTCTCAATGGGTTCAAAATTTATTGGAAAGAAATGATTTATTAGACCTGACTTTTTTTCGGATGAAGCCTGGATCCACCTCTCCGGTTATGTGAATTTTCAGAATACACGCATGTGGAGTAGTGAAAATCCCCATTTTTTTGTAGAGTCCACATTGCACCCTCAAAAATTGGTGTCTGGTTAGCTGTTTCCCGAAGAAAAATTACTGGTCCTATTTTTTTCCATGGCACAGTTACAGCACAGCGGTATAGAGACAATATTTTAAATCTATTTGTGGAGCAATTACTTGACGACGAACTGCGTTTTGGATATTTTCAGCAATTTATGTAATTATTTTTGGTTTTCTTTCTGTATATTCTTACTTTGTTACATAATTTTATAAACAACAAAAATACATTTGTACAAAAAAGGAGCAAGAAGACCATCTGTAAGAACAGAAGAACTTATTGCAAACGTTCCTGAAATAATGCAAAATACGCCAACAAATTGTATAAGGCGCCTGTCCCAAGAAGTGGGAAGATCTTATGGAACATGCAGGACTATTCTTAAGAAGCAGCTAAAACAACAAAAATAAGTTTGTGTTTGTCTACTTATTTTATTACTCATTAGTTTGGCATATCATGTCATAATACGAATTTCATAAAATTCTAACCTAGATTTGGTTAGATATATCGTCCCCATATCATTGTGATCTAAACCAAGCCCTACGTTTTTTAATCCAAGCCCTCTTTGATGCAAATAATTTTTGCTCGCGCGGTGTATAAGTACCGAATTTTTTTTTATAAAATTAAAAATAAAATGTCAATACTTGTTTTGGGATAGCGGTGCTCCATCTAAATTTTCCAATAGACGGTGACTGACTAAGAAAATTTTGTAATCAAAATAATAAGATAAAATCCACCCATGCGAAAAGCCACTAATATTGTGTCGGCTTAGAATCGGTATATCTGCGAGAAAAGTGGATTGTAAAGACGAGGCGCAGTACAAACGACGACAGGAATAGTTCCAATCAGAGGATTGCCCGCAAATTGTTTTCGAGATATTGGCAAATCGTGCAATTCGCTGCAAGTGTTGGTGTTAGCTAAAAATATTTTAGACGAGGTAAAAGATGGGGAAATAAATAAGGTTAAAGTAAGCGAAAAGAATTTATTACACGTGTGTTGAAAGTATTCAAAGTGGGATTTTATAAATATCAGATTGGAACGTTTTAAAATGAGATTTTTGCTCTATTCTTTGAGCAAAGCGTCTTTTTAAACATAGCGATTATATGTACTATTCATACGTGTTGTTAGCTATTACCACGAAGGAATGAAATAGAAAATTCGAAATTCGTCAAGGAAGGTAAATTTATTAGACCAGGTCCCGTAAGTGTAACGTGAATGGTCGAATATAGGACGCCATTTTTTATTAATAGCTTTATTTAAAATTTGACTTTGGCATCAAGTTCTGCCTCGATCGAGATGGAAATTAAGTAAAAAATAGTAGTCACGTGATTCGCCTTATCTGTCAAATTTTATTTTTTTTCAAAAAATAATTCAAAAGTGGGGTTATTTCTGAAAATATCGAAAAAAGTTATTAGAAAAAGTTTTTTTAAATGCAGTTTTTAGCCCATATGCTAAATAAGATAATTTAGATTTTTTTCCCATATTTTGTAAATTGCACCACTTTTGCAAAATAAGACTCAACGCAACCTACATAAAACTTCTTAGTTTTGATAATACTTTATTTTAGATACATTTTCTTAAAAGTAGCGCCATATTAAATGTGTGTTTTTCTACAAAATCAAAACTGGACTATTAAAATTTGGTCGCATGTGAAGCAAAGTTTATTTGTTTTTGACCCTGTATAAGGTAACTTCATAAAATAAGTATTTTTGAAAACGTAGTTTGTGTCTAACAGTAATACACATTAACGTTATTATGACATAGCTTAATAATAAATTATAATATACGGGTTTTTAATTAAATCGTTGAAAATAGATAAACTTTAGGTTAGGTTCAACTAAAATTCATTTTCCACTTAAAAACACTTTACTGAAGACACTGTGTTCTATTTTGTCTTAATATTAAGGTGTATTACTTTCAAATAAAACCTACGTTTTAAAAAATACTTATTTTATGAAGTTACCTTATACAGGGTCAAAAACAATAAATTTTGCATCACATGCGACCAAATTTTAATAGCCCAATTTTGATTTTGTGGAAAAACACACGTTTAATATGGCACTACTTTAAAGAAAATGTATCTAAAATAAAGCATTGTCAAAACTAAGACGTTTTATGTAGGTTGCGTTGGGTCTTATTTTGAAAAAGTGGTGCAATTTTCAAAATACATAATATGGGTAAAACATCAAAATTATCTTATGCAGCTCAAATTTTGCATGTGGCCTAGAAACTGCATTTAAAAACTTTTTCTAATAACTTTTTCGATATTTTCAGAAATAAGCCCACTTTTGAATTACTTTTTGGAAAAAATTAAAATTTGACAGATAAGGCGAATCACGTGACTACTATTTTTTCTGCTTAATTTTCATCTCGATCGAAGCAGAACTTGATGCCAAAGTCAAATTTCGAATAAAGCTATTAATAAAAAAAAATCCCATATGATGCGGACTTTACTGGTGACACTGTATATCTCAGAAACTACAATTGGTGGAGGTTTAAAAATTGGTATATAAGTTCCCTTAATAAAATAATTGTATACGTGTTTTGTTATTTTTCCAAAATCCACCTAGCGCTTGAAAAAAGGGGTGTAGTCTATTTTGAGGGGAGTACATATAACTTTCTATAATTTTAAGCTTACTCATTTAAAATAAGCAATTATATACTACTTGTCTTGATGTTTTGGGAAATTTTGCCACAGGGGGTATAAAGGTTTATTTAAAGAATAAACCGAAACTTTGGGAATGAGTAGAAAGTAAAAGGTGTTTTAATTGATGTCCTTTTCCCTACTAATACCCTAAAATAATTAAATTATTAAGGAAGCTAAATCATCTAACTTTATTATTTACTTTACACTCACGTTTAGTGCACTAATGTTTAAAGCTTGTATGTGTAAGTAAGTACTATGGCGACCTTCATGTATTAGCTGTGACTCTGCTTTACTAATATTTGTTAGAGCTACGATATTAGCAAAACGAGTCTGTTAGAAATTATTAATAATTATTAAAATTTGTCACTTTGCATAAATTATTTGTTCAGCAAATGTTGCCACTAAAAATTTAATAAAATGTTAGGTACTAAAATTTCAAATGTGTATCATTTGGGAAAACGTCCATTTGCAAACAACGAATTATGTAAATGGCTGCTACCCTTAATCTTTTAAAAGCATTTTTATGTTAGGTACATTAAAAATTTTACTTCACTTTTATAAGCTGTTTTTATATTTAGGACATCGTTTCAGACATAAAATTGTCAAAATTTACGAAGTTAGTTGACAAATGTTAATGTTTACTTTACACACAAAAAAAAGATAAGTAAATTACTTGTCGGGTTTTACGTAAAAATAAAATTTTAAAAAATAATCTATATTGTCATAGGCTGTTAAAACAGTTTTAGAGCATGGAAAAATACCGTAATTATTTAGTTAATAAAAACTAAAGCAATAAAACAATATAAGAGATCGGCAACAATAGCTTTGCCAGGAACTGTCATCACTTAAGTAACTCACAAATTGCGGCACGGCATCACATGCACTAGGCGGTGTTTTTGTTCGGATAGAATGTTCGTGGAGCAAAGCCGCAGTCTATAGTAGTGCTGGGCGATGTTCATGAAACATCGATGTCGACATAGATGTTTACCTTTCGATGTTCAATGTAATGTTATTCGATTAAAACGTCCTCTCCCGCCTTTCGTGTTGCATTGCACTCATTGCACTGGCGACCTTTTTTTTTAGAAGTAAGTTTTTTTTTATTTTTTATTCGAGGATTGAAAAACCGGTAGTCGGTTCTTAAAATAAGTCGGGTTTTCCCAACACTATTAAATAACGATGTTTGGGAAATATCGATGTTTTATAACCGACGTTTTTAAGCCATCGATGGTAGCTTTCGATGTTGACATCGATGGTCAACATCGATGGTCCGTTTCGATGTCCCAGCACTAGTCTATAGACTCCTTAATACAGATTTCTTGGCTCACATTGGCAAAGCATTGCAAAAGAAACGGAATGGGTATGTTTTCCCACCATATCGCATCGCCCTCTCACTATAATGTTTGTATAAAAAAATTAATACGTAGCAAAGTAACATGTCATCTATTTACACTTTTAAGAGCAAATTTGTCGGCTCTTTTCTTGTATACAAAATTAGAATACTTAGCATTACATGCGATAACTTTTATAAAGATTCTTTACCCTTTATTATAAAAGCATTTTTATGTCGCAGACCTTAAAACTTATAACTTTTAACCACATTTATCAGCGTTTTTCATCTTTAGACTAAAGTGTATTGTTCTTAAGCATAAAGTTCTCCAAAGTTTACCGGGTTCTTGTCAGATCTTATCACTTCCTGCTTTATTTATACTTTTCGTCGTTATATAAAGCACTTCTTTAAGGTAAAAATAAAATACGGGCATTTAAAATTTCCTTAGACCAGAAAATAAAATAAATGGAGAAGCATTCCATTATTAAAAGGCCCTCATTTCAACTGCCTTTTGTCGCTGCACAGAAAAAACTGAATTTGTATGTCCTAACGGCATGAAAGTAACACCTTTGGGGGGCATTGGCTACGTTTAACGTGTATCATCTTTATGTGTTGAATGATAGAACAGTTTTGGACTTGCATTATCACTGGTATATATCTCCAGTCATCTTCAGGTGAATACTGTTATATCTCCTGCGTTATAAATAGTTTTTTAATTAGATTTGATAGTTTGTTATACACAAAACACTGGTATATATCTCCAGACATCTTCAGGTGAATACTGTTATATCTCCTGCGTTATAAATAGTTTTTAATTAGATTTGATAGTTTGTTATATACAAAACACTGGTATATATCTCCAGACATCTTCAGGTGAATACTGTTATATCTCCTGCGTTATAAATAGTTTTTTAATTAGATTTGATAGTTTGTTATACACAAAACACTGGTATATATCTCCAGACATCTTCAGGTGAATACTGTTATATCTCCTGCGTTATAAATAGTTTTTTAATTAGATTTGATAGTTTGTTATACACAAAACACTGGTATATATCTCCAGACATCTTCAGGTGAATACTGTTATATCTCCTGCGTTATAAATAGTTTTTTAATTAGATTTGATAGTTTGTTATACACAAAACACTGGTATATATCTCCAGACATCTTCAGATGAATACTGTTATATCTCCTGCGTTATAAATAGTTTTTTAATTAGATTTGATAGTTGGTTATACACAAAACACTGGTATATATCTCCAGACATCTTCAGGTGAGTACTGTTATATCTCCTGCGTTATAAATAGTTTTTTAATTAGATTTGATAGTTTGTTATACACAAAACACTGGTATATATCTCCAGACATCTTCAGGTGAATACTGTTATATCTCCTGCGTTATAAATAGTTTTTTAATTAGATTTGATAGTTGGTTATACACAAAACACTGGTATATATCTTCAGTCATCTTCAGGTGAATACTGTTATATCTCCTGCGTTATAAATAGTTTTTTAATTAGATTTGATAGTTTGTTATACACAAAACACTGGTATATATCTCCAGTCATCTTCAGGTGAATACTGTTATATCTCCTGCGTTATAAATAGTTTTTTAATTAGATTTGATAGTTTGTTATACACAAAACATGGTTCATACTCAGACTGTCCGCGGATAGGGTTTACAATAGCACAAATAGGTGAAAAATTTCATTTTTTGGAAAAAGTCATTCTTGATAAAAAGTTTTGCTTGTAAAAAGAATGCAATTCACGAAGAGAAAATTTTGATTTTTTATACAGGGTTCGCAAAAACTTCAAGAACATGATTTTTCTCCAAGAGTAAACTACTTTTATTTTTAATTTTTGAACAAAATGCCAATTAGAAAACTCATTTAGAAATTTAAATCTGAGATTTAAAATAAATCTTCGATTTTTTAGGTTTTTTAATTTTTAGAGGTATAAAAGAATTTTTTTTTGGATAGCAGCATTAGCGGTCGAAATACATACATTATCAATGGCAGAGGGGTATCAAAACGTTTCAAAAACTGATTTATGGTGTTACCAGAAATTGTATTTTTTATTTCACAAATGAAATGACCCCGGAAATAACACAAAAAAAATCTTAAAATAACAACAAATAATAATTTCATAATTTGCTATTCAAATACCCCCTCCATATTCAACACATTTTTCAAGCTGTAAACGAATGTGGTCAAAACTTCTTCGAATTTCTTAAATGGAAATTGTGTGAACAGCTCGAACAATTCACTGTTTTAGAAGCTGTACGTCGTTCTCAATTGGACGGGAGTACACTAATTGTTTGAGGCGCCCCCAAAGATAGGCATCTGAAATAGTTAAATCGGGACTTCTTGGGGGGTCACAGAACCGGACCATTCCGACCAATCCATCTGTGGCCAAATGTATTATTAAGACATTCCTTCACTTCAATTTCGAAATGCGCAGGGCATCCATCTTGTTGAAAGTACATTTCGTTCCTAAATTGGAGAGGCAATTCTTCTAGGTTGTCAGAAAGAAATGTTTTCAACATTTCAAGGTAACTCCTACGGTTACACGTGTTTTCGAAAAAGTATGGGCCAATAATGTTATAATAAGAAATCGCACACCAGACATTTACTTTTTAGTAATATTGTCTTCTTGCAGGAATTCTAAAACGGGGATTATTTTCGCCCCAGTATCTAAAATGAGCAAAAGACACTTTCCCGTTTGTTGAAAGTTCATCGGAGAACATGATAAATTTATGAAAATTCCTGTTTTCACTTACAATTTTGTTTCCGACCCAAAGACAAAAATCCAAACGTTTGGCTTCGTCTCCTTCTTACGTTTCATTAAAAGTTGGCTTAAATGGGAATATTTTGTGTGCCATTAAAATATACTGAATATGAGTTTTTTTTACTACATCAAGTTCTTAAGCTCGGTTTCTTAATTAAAGGGTAATATTGTCAGCAACAGACTGCAATACGATTAGGGAAGCTGCGTCATTCCGATCATAGTTTTTTTTAATTTGGAACTGAACCAGTTCGCTGAAATGTTCTTAATAATTTATGAGACTTAAACGTTAGGGTATCTTTGATTAAATTCCTCTATCGCAAAGTTGTAAGAACTTTCTCCCGCACCGTAACATTAATCTAAATAAACCTTTTGTTTTAAGGTCAACATTTTTAAAACACATCAAATTCTATTTGACAACTTCAAATTTGCCCCATACCTAATGCAAAGTAATAAAAAGGTAAAAAAAAATCACAATTTTTGGCTCTACCGAACAAAACTATAACGAGCCGCCACTGACGTATACATAGTTTTAGTGGCGTTGGAATAGAAGAAAGGGATAAAGGACACTGCCCTACTAAGCTCGACTGGCGACTCTGGAAAAGGTAATTCCCGATTTAATTTAATAAATTGCCTACTTATATCAGGTAAGCCTATAACGAGTAGCCGCTATTAAGTAAGGGCCATAGGCGTAGTTAGGGGGGTACTTGGGGGTGCTAAGCACCCCCAAAAAAAATTTACAATATATAGGCTAATTTTAGAACTAACCTATTTTTATAATATACTCGTACATACGCACATATATAGTATGTAATGAATTTTTCATATTAATGTTTCAAGCATTCGAATTCTGGTACAAACTCAAGTATATTTAGGTAGTTGCGGATTCTGTTTAAAATTTCTCTCCGTGTACCCTGTAGTTCACGCCCAGCTTATTTGTCAGAGCGGGTCTATGATCATAAAAATCTCGTAAAATACGAGAGCAGCATAATACCTTTTGTATGTCATGTTCTGCAATTCTGCATAAATTTAACCAGTCGTAGTCGTTCAAACTCGCGGAAATTTTTAGCCGGCATTTTGACTATTTTTTTGTTTATTAAGGTTTAATATGGTTTTATTGAATTCAGTTAAAGTTTAAAGTTAAATAAACACGAAAAAACAATGAGTGCGTCGTCGGATATAAAATACACCGTGGAATGTTTGAAAAAATCCTTTAGCAAGTTACCGTTGGAAGAGAAAGTGATTGTCAAGAACATTGAAAGACCTAAACCTGCTTAATTAACATCACATTAAAATATTTACTAAAAATTATTGACCAAATTTTGGCGTGGGCGGGCTTTTTGTGCACCCCCACGTTAACATGTCACGAACCGCCACTGGACTTCAGCACCCCCAGTGTTGACCGTCTAACTACGCCTATGGTAAGGGCCCAACAATTCCCACTCCCCCCCCCCCTCCGATAGTTTTATGTTTTGAGTACTATGAGCATTAAATACCTAACAAGCTTTATTAAACCAAAATTTAAGGACATTTATTATAATGAAATCTAAATATTAATCCTTATAATTTAAGGTTTGGTGAGAACCTACAAGGTAGGGTTGACATCTAAAAAATTTTAAATCTATTATTAGAAGGTGAAGGTACCGGGAAACTTTTTGGTAATATACAGCCGCTCGAGAGTGAATTACCATGTATAAAAATATAAAAAAACATATTTATTGTTACCACAAACAGACCTTACTTTAAATTTTTTTGAGTAAAGAAGATGTTAGCCCTGCGGGGCCCTACAACTTCTAGCGAACGCAATTGCGATATAGCCTTTATTAAAGCTATATATGCCAACTAAAACACATGCACGAATAAAAATCGAACTTTTATAAAGTAAGAAAATATTGTTTCAAGAATAGCGTTTAAAAAAATCGCCTAATTTATTAGTGTACTTTTAGAATTAGGGCACCCAATCAGACACCAACACAAATACTATCACAGTAAGTCGGTAACAGGCGCGGATCTAGGATTTTGCCCAGGGGGGGGGGGGGACAAAAAGATGCATTTAGGAGGGGATTAATTTTTGTGATTTTACCTTCCAGAGAATTCGTTCTAAATAAAAATTTCATAAAATTTTAGTTTGTTGTCCAAAAATAATATGAAATACAAAACACATATATAATATCTAGGTATAAAGAGACTAAAGAAACAAGCAAAAATAATTTAGATTGAGCGCTTAATGGCAATGTGGGAGTTTTTTAAAGAAAGTTAGCCCTTTAATTTTTATTAGAGGTGTTTTTAGGTTCTACTCCCTGTGATTTATTACTTGTTATACGTATTGTTATGCATTATAAAAAAAAATACTAAAATTTTAAGAATAAGAACCAATAAATGTTTCACTACTTCCTATTCGTATCATGTGCTCCTTTTGCAGGCGCGCTTTCGGGGGCCTTCGGGGTTTTGATTTGCGCTTTGAGTTTTATACATCTAGCAACTCTATTACAATTTTATGAAATCATATTTTTTTATTATTCCTTAAAGTAGGACATACCTACTAAAATCTTAGTATTTTATTTTTAGAAATCATGGATATAAGAACATTGTTTGAGAAAAAAACTGACAGTAGTGAAAAATCTCAATACATAGTCGATTTTAAAAATTTTGCTCTAAATTATTGACCAAATTTGTTAAAATTTGGACGTATAGTTAAAAAAAATGTTCGGGCTTTTCGCCTACCCACACTGACAATGGTGCCCCGAAAAGTTTTTGCTTGCTCAGGGGGGGGGGAATTGCCCCCATGGCCCCCCCCTGTATCCGCGCCCGGTCGCTAACAACAAACATAACAAACACTCCTAACAGCTTACTGCTTCAGATCAGCACTGTAAGTACTCTCCCTGAAATAGTGGGGTCCTCATAGATATGAAGCATGGGCACGTGTTATCTCTTCTGAAGCACAAACACGTACACTGCACCAAAAGTCTTACACCTACACAAACACCTTCACAGTAGGCTGCAAATAAATAAACAAGTAATATAACAAAACCGAAACCTAGGTAGGTACACCGGTACCTAGGCATAGGTGAAGTACGAAGCAAAGCACGCACTAGGCGTGCAGAGCGGAAATACTAAGCGAGTGGTCTGAAGATTTACACGAATACAGCGCGGAAACCACGTCGGTATGTCGTAAAGGGGACGATTTGCATGAATGCTATTCGTATTGCTTCACGCCCACCTTTATAAATTTAAATAGTCATTGGAAACCAAAAACCAAAACCAACTCCAACTAAATTAAAAATCATTTTGCCGAGTTCCTATATATATATAAATGGCCCTAAAAGTGTCACCTAAATAAGAACCATTTTATTGAACATAAACTAGTTTTATGTAAAAACAAATGTTAAATATTTCAAAACTTTCTAAAAACTGTTGTAAACCCGAAACAAACTTTTTGCTTAAAGTTTTATAATTCCAATTTAAAGTTGCCGACTTTATAGGTGTGTTTGCGTATTAAAACTTGAGGCATAAAAGGGCAAGTCCATCTCTCCAAACGCTTATCAGCCAGAGAGGGTTGTGTAATAAAATTATCTTTGGTAACAGGCAATTATAAAAGTAGAGTGATGGGCGTATTTTGTTGGAGGGAATTTTGGAAAACTTTGCAATTTGTATACAGGGTAAATCTGTTAGCTGAAATAATTCGGTAAAAGGATCCATCTATTCTTTGAAAAAATTCGAACAGGCGGGAATATTTTTTTTTTGTCCACGACTATTGTATAATATGTTCATTATATATGTGTTTGCTCAATAATAATAATAATACCCAATATTCACTATACTAAAAACCCAATATTATAGGGAGTGACGTATTATACGTCAACAAATTATATAAATCGCCTGTCCCAAGAAGTAGGAAGATCTTATGGAACATGCAGGACTATTCTTAAGAAGCAGCTAAATTTATTTCCTTATAAAGTGAAAGTAGGTATTCCAAGAAATACAAGCCGCAGATTTTAAAAGACGCAGGAATTACTCTTAATGGTTTACCCAAAATTTATTGGAAATAAATGATTTATTAGAGGAGCATGGCGGTGGCCAATTTCAGCAATTCATGTAATTCTTTTTCTTTTTCTTTTTCTTTCTGTATATTCTTAATTTTTTTTTTTTTTAATTTTGTAAAAAACAAAAATAAATTTGTATTTTCTACTTATTTTATTACTCATTAGTTTGGCACATCATGTCATAATATGAATTTGACAACATTTTAACCTAGATTTGATTATAGGTATATATCCTGCCCATATCATTGTGATCTAAACCAAGCTCTACGTTTTTTAACCCAAGCCCTCTTTGATGCAAATAATTTTTGCTCGCACGGTAGCTACAATAGAGTTGTTTTTTTGGCGCGTATTTAATGCAGATTTTTTGCTTCTACTGGATTTCTAGCTACGGCTAATAGTTTTCACACGGTGTGTTTTGAAATTTTCTTCTTTCGCAGCGTATTTTAATTGTTTCTGGGAAATGTTTGTGACACTCTAAAAAGATTTTTATTGTTGGAATGTGTTATCCATAGGTTCTAATTCAGAATGCCACTGCTGAATATGATGAATTCGATTACAGTGAAAAAGCCGGTTACGTAACTCCAATCTGTCGCATACAAAGCAATAATTTCAGCTCAAATATTTTTAATTTTCCAAAGGTCATTTGCCCTGTAATGGCCCATAAGATAACTGCAGTTTTTATGGTGTCTTTAAGGTGATTAATTTTGACCAAATGCTCTTACAGTAATAATCGCGAGCCTTTTTAACGTTTGCTTTTACAAGAAATTAACTTTAATGGCTTTTATCTCGAATGGTCGTCTCGCTGATAAAAAATTATTATGATTTTATGGTTTTAGCGGTTTAATGCGTGGCGTTATTGGTTTGCCGTGGTCGGGTAATTAACCTTTTAATTGGTGGAAGTTTAAGGCTTCGGTTACTTGCCGGATAACGGACTTGGGGTCACTTCAACACACGCCACGGCTACAACACACCACTCGTATGACGATTTTAAGGGTAATAAAAATGTAATTAATAAAATCTTTGCTGCGAATGATTAAAGCAAGTACAATACCGTGCGAGCAAAAATTATTTGCATCAAAGAGGGCTTGGATTAAAAAACATAGGGCTTGGTTTAGATCACAATGGTATGGAGACGATATATCTAACCAAATCTAGGTTAAAATTTTATCAAATTCATGTTATGACATGATATGACAAACTAATGAGTAATAAAATAAGTAGACAATTACAAATTTATTTTTGTCGTTTACAAAATTAACAAAGTCAGAATATACAGAAAGAAAAAGAAAAATTATAAGCATAAATTCACACGTCTCTTCATATTTTCGAAACTGTTGACCAGCATCTCTGGAGAAATGTTACCACATTTTTGGATAATCCTTTCTTGTAATTATTGTTCTTAATTTGAAACTGGTGTTTTAAAAATAGTGTACTTTAAATGAGGAAAAACGAAGTCATCCATAACCGTTAAACAAGGTGATCTAGGTGGAAATTCAATGTCTGATCGAAAACTGATCAATCTGTCGTCGAAAAAATTGCGTAAGTAGTTAATAGTTTCGGCGGCTGTATGGGCGGTTGCACCGTCCTGTTGAAAATATCCAAAACGTAGTTCGTCGTCAAGTAATTGCTCCACAAATGGATTCAAAATATTGTATCTATACCGCTGTGCTGTAACTGTGTCATGGAAAAAAATAGGACCAACAATTCTTCTTTGGGAAACAGCTAACCAGACACCACTCAAAAATTGAGGGCGCAATGTGGACTCTACAAAAAAATGGAGATTTTCACTACTCCACATGCGTGTATTCTGAGAATTCACATAACCGGAGAGGTAAAACCAGGCTTTATCCGAAAAAAATGTGAGGTCTAATAAATCATTTCTTTCCAATAAATTTTGGGTAAACCATTGAGAGTAATTCCTGCGTCTTTCAAAATCTGCGGCTTGTATTTCTTGGAATACTTGCACTTTATAAGGAAATACATTTAGCTGCTTCTTAAGAATAGTCCTGCATGTTCCATAAGATCTTCCCACTTCTTGGGACAGGCGTCTTATACAATTTGTTGGCGGTTTTTTTATTATTTCACGAACGTTTGCATCAAGTTCTTCTGTTCTTACAAATGGTCTTCCTGCTTCTTTTTTGTGTTGTATAGAACCTGTTTCCCTAAATACAGCCACGGTTTTTTTCAGGCAATGATAAAAATCCTTAGCAATAAAAGCAACGTTAGGAAAATGGTCATGAAAATCGACCATGCCACGGAAAAAAGGTTTCTTTCAATCAAAGCAAACCGCCATAATTTAAGGACCTCTTGACTTCGATATGAGTCGAAGAACTGTGGCTTTGTATGTAGTAAATAATTTCTTTGAAAATAATGTCATACATTAAGGAAATAGGTATTTAAAACAATATATTTAGATTTCTATTGGATAAGCTAATCCGGCTTTATACGAAGGTTCCCATGTCCTTGTACTATGAACTGAAACTATTGTGTGAGCAGGAATTAAAGCACTTGGTTACACTCAAGAAGTCTTTCAAGTCCTTAATGTAAAGAACGGTAACTTAGTTTCTATCATTTAAAGTATTTAATTCAACCTTTAGAAAATTTCGAATAAACTTTTTAAATATTTACTTTAAAAACTGTAGATTATCAAATTAAGAGTTTGGAATCCTTCATGAAAGTTTATATAAATCCTTAGCTCTAGGTTTGAATTATTTTAATTGAGGATATTGCTTTTTTAAAACAATGATTCGGAGACTTTCTTTTAAAGGATGCGTAGTTTCTTCGTTACAGGATTTGGAGTCTTTCTTTTAAGAGCAAACCCTAGTAACGCCTTCGCCATTTAGTTTTTTGATCAATATTTCGTTTATTTTTCGTTTTTTCCAAAAATCGGCCAAATACCCCTCTTTGGGTAGCAATTACCAACAGTTTTAAGTTAAGAAAAATTTAAATGATAAATTTGTAAAAAAAAAAAAGAAATTTTGTCAAATTTGCGCATAATATATAAGTCTTTTTCTGCTTTTATTAATTTATAAATTTAACTTTTTTAACGTAAAACTGTAGGTAATTGTACTCCAAAGAGGAGTATTTGGGCAATTTTTGGATAAAACGAAGATGTAACGAAATATTAATGAAAAAACAAAACGGCAAAGGCGTCACTAGTGTTTGCTCTTAAAGGATGAGTGATTCTTTCGTTATTTCATTTTCCATAATTATTGCATACTACACATTAACTACACGAAAAATGATATATCCACTGAAACAGCATTCCTTAAAAGTTAGGGACCAATTTAAATCAAATTACAAAATACATAAAAGTATATAAGCAAATTCTACAGTAATTTAGGCAAGTATATTACCATTTAGGATAGATCAATAAATTTAAAAAATTGTTACTAAAATAATTATCCTATATTTGTCAAAAAAATGTAAAACGGACAAAAAAAAAGTTAGTTATGATATAACAACAAACAACAACGTTGATATTTTAAATTTATTGAATTTACTTTTTTATCGTATTTAATTTACCACTGAACAAAACAGGTTTAATTTACAACAATCTAAGGTTCATCATGGCTTAGTAATGTAATAAGTTTTATTATAGCCCTAGTGTTGAAATACATCCTATTACAAAACCCTTTTTTAAACTGTAATATATGTACTGAACATTAAAAGTAGATAAAAATAATGTATACATACAAAATAACTATTAATAAACATGTTCTTGTGGAACCAAACTTTTTTTCATATTTTGAAGAAAGCAAAATTGAAAGAAATAAATGTCCATCAGTTTTTCATCAAGAGATGCAAAATACTTCGTCCCTCCAACAAACATGAATTATTTTGGCCACATGAATTTTTCTCCGTTGGTCGAACTATATGGGAGAGCATTTTACTATATTTAGCAAATAAAGTAGTGCTGGTATATTATCATCTGTAATTAAAAAAAAAAAAATAATTAAGCCAGTGGAACCAGAACAACTTTCCTTTAGGGAGTGCTTGAAAAATAAACTTTACAGAAGGTTCTCATTTTTTTTCTAGTCACTTGTGGTAGTTATTTACAGCCAAAAGAGAATGCGGCAAAACAATAATTATTGTTTTAAATTCTAATATTATAGGAATAAAAAAGATGGTACAAATTTAACCTGAGATGGAGAGGTGACAATAAAGGCTTCTTTAGTAAGTGCAAAAATACATGTTCATAAAAAAATATATATGAGCTGCTGGCAATTTTTTTTACCAAAAATGTTGCAAAGTATAAAAAGGGTATTGCTTATTGTATAGCTCGCTTCATGGCAGCATAGTTCGCTCTATCCTCCCGTTGTATCCGCTGTTTATCATGATGATGACATTGGAAAATAAAATACTATAAAAAGAAGTACCGAAAATTTTCGAAAACAAAAATAGTTCGAAAACATTTTTTCGAAACAACAAATTACGAGTTTTTTTTCCAATACCAAAAAATAATAAGTCATTGTAATGATAGGTAATTTTTTTTCGGAAATTTTTTTTGATAATTTTTGTTTTTGAAATTTTTTTGTTTTGAAGTAATATTTTAAAAAGGCCATTTTCATTTCTCCAGCAGCCGGGACACCAGCGCAAGGTTTAAAAATACAATCAATGCAATATAATCTATAAATCATACACCACTAATAAATAGAATTATGCTTACCTTGGAACTTTATTGCGTATTCACCCATATCCCAACTTTGTAATACATTTTCCATTTCCATACTTATTTTTATTAATTCACAATTCACACCCACCCCGACACAGTGCCAAATCTACTTTAGGCGCAGTGAAATTAAGCAAATTGCTTTAGGCAAGGTGCCATTGCGGGTAACAGTAGGGGTAAAAGACTGTAACCAAAGACATCGATTCCTTAAATTATGGCATTGCATATTTAAATATAAATACTTGATGCCATACCTTAAGACATATGGTTTGGTTAAAACAATATACTTTGTGATTTTAATATAAGACATTTGGTTTTAGTATTTAAGATGCATCCTAATTGAATTATGTATATATATCTTATTTCAATTAAATTCTTTAAAACCTTCAAATAAAAACAACATGTCCTTAAGCCAAAGGTATCGATTTCGAATTAAAAGTATTAATATTTTGATGGAAATACACTTATTTTTTTGCATTAAGGTTATTAGTATCATTATTTCAAAAGCGTTATTATTTTCTTTAAAGAGAAAATAGTTTAATTTAAGGAAATACTTTAAGGAAATTATTTTTCTTAAATAAGTACTTTTAGGGTCTCAATGTAAGTCAATTGTCTTACTATTAAGACGTAGATTTTTATATTGAGTAATTATTTTTAAAGTCTTAAAATGTCTTATTTCAAGATACTTTTTTTTTCTGTGTGCACAAACCCGGATTGTATTGCCACTGACCATTTACTCTAACCCTGTTTCGAAAATACGCTTCAACCATACATGTTTTGTGCTGTTCCGTAAAGCCCATTGTGTAAATTGTTCAAGAAATTGGAAAAATTAGCTATGAATCAAATTACTTGTAACGACTGTCAAAGATGACGGAATAACTGATTGATTGTTAATTCAGGTAGTTGCTGACACCCAACAGGTATTAAGCTCTACGGCTAAGCATTACGTCCTTAGATGCAAGGCCCTCTTTGATGCAAATAATTTTGGCTCGCACGGTATTTAAATATAATAAGTCATTTCAACTATGGTGTAAGTGTACCAAGTCTTTGAAGAAACATTAGGGTGTAAATTTGAATTATGGAATTAAAATTCAAGTCATCTTAGTAATGATATCCAAAAAAATGTCAGCATTCCTAGGAACCTGATAAAATTATTTTAGGTTGAATATAACTAGCCTACGAATTTAAAGAGGTAGGTACATAACTTACAATAATAAACAATAATTAATAGTTGTTTTAAGGTCAATACGTTTACTGGGTTCAGTTTTTATTTCGTGTAATAATAAGCTGTCAATTAGTGATTAATACCTAGTTTAATCACAGAACCTAACGAAAGGTTTAACTAATTGCTTTTAAATTATTAATATAAAGTCTTTCTGTTGTGTATTTGGCTTAGTCATATAGTCGATATATTTTTTTATTGGGTATACGTTAATTTATATGCTGCCAATGACGTATCGTTTTATTAAATACGTAGGTAAAGGAACAGAATATTATGCACCTTATAAAAATTTGGCATATACGCTTTATGTATGTAACACATAAAAAAAATTGAAACGATGAATATTTTAGGGTCTAATTTAAATTTGACAAAAAGGTACTTCTAAATTATGGAAATATATTAGTACCATGTACATTCATTAATTGGGTTTTATTCATATTATGCTTTTAGCTATGTTATTTTGTGGTGTGTGTGGGGGTGAGGGCTTCATAAAAATGGAGGTATTTTTTTCATACAACTAAAACTTGTTACCGTGCGAGCAAAAATTATTTGCATCAAAGAGGGCCTTGCATCTAAGGACGTAATGCTTAGCCGTGGAGCTTAATACCTGTTGGGTGTCAGTAACTACCTGAATTAACAATTAATCAGTTATTCCGTCATCTTTGACAGTCGTTACAAGTAATTTGATTCATCGCTAATTTTTCCAATTTCTTGAACAATTCACACAACGGGCTTTACAGAACAGCACAAAACATTCATGGTTGAAGCGTATTTTCGAAACGGGGTTAGAGTAAATGGTTAGTGGCAATACAATCCGGGTTTGTGCATGGACGATTTTCACGAACATTTTCCTAGCGTTGCTTTTATTGCTGGGGATTTTAATCATTGCCTGAAAATAACCGTGGCTGTGTTTAGGGAATTAGGTTCTATACAACTCAAAAAAAGAACAGGAAGACCATCTGTAAGAATTAAAGAGCTTGTTGCAAACGTTCCTGAAATAATGCAAAATAAGCCAACAAATTGTATAAGACGCCTGTCCCAAGAAGTGGGAAGATCTTATGGAACATGCAGGACTATTCTTAAGAAGCAGCTAAAACAACAAAAATAAATTTGTATTTGTCTAGGTACTTATTTTATTACTCATTAGTTTGGCATATCATGTGTGAATTTGACAAAATTTTAACCTAGATTTGGTTAGATATATCGTCCCCATATATCGATGCTTGAAAGGCAAAAGGTCTTAAGCGACACATTTCGTGAACTTTATATTTAAACGTCGCTAAAGTTTTTTTGTTTTTCCGCGTTGAATAAGCGAATTTTTAACTTCCTACTATGATATTTTTGTCGCTTGAGTCAACCGAAAAATAATAAATTGCAAGCCACTTTTTCCTACCAAGCACCAAAATAAAGGATAATTTGAAACAACTGTCGTTTAGATTATTTGGGAAAACAATTAAATCTTATTTGAACCAATTTGCTATTCAATTTATTTTAAATATTGGTCGTTATCCTGTTTTGCTACAAAAGAAAGCAAGCAGGTATTGTCGCTTGAGATTTTTTACGAGAATGTTAAAACATTAAAACCTATTAGCCTATCACTAATGAGGTGGTTAAAACGTTTTAAATAATCATTTATATTTAAAGTATGGTTATTAAAACGTTTTCCTAATCATTTGGATTTAAAAGTAAGATGATTAAAACGTTTTCCTAATCATTTGGATTTAAAAGTAAGATGATTAAAACGTTTTCCTAATCATTTGGATTTAAAAGTAAGATGATTAAAACGTTTTCCTAATCATTTGGATTTAAAAGTAAGATGATTAAAACGTTTTCCTAATCATTTGGATTTAAAAGTAAGATGATTAAAACGTTTTCCTAATCACTTGTATTTAAAAGTAAGGTGATTAAAACGTTTTCCTAATTATTTGTATTTAAAAGTAAGGTGGTTAAAACATTTTACTAAATCATTTATATAAATCTAACAATGTTAAAACTTTTACCAAAATGCTAACATTTAATGTATGGTTTGTTAAGACCTTTTACCCAAATGTAATTTAGTCACTAAATTGATTAAGCGGCAGCAATTTTGTTATATAAGGCTATGTTGTTGTGTATTTATAGTCATTAGAACAAGAACGTCTTAGATTTTATTGTAGCAATTTTGAAATTAAAAAAATGCGGCTGAAAATAAAAATATAAATAATCTAAAGTTAAAAAAAACTTTAAATCGTTCTACTGCGAAGTTATTAAACTGTCGCTTATGACCTTTTGCCTTTCAACCATCGATATCATTGTGATCTAAACCAAACCCTACGTTTTTTAATCGCCAAGCCCTCTTTGATGCAGAATAATTTTTTCTCGCACGGTAGTTTTATTAAATTTTTAAGGCACATTTTGGCCCTTAATTTTCTATCTCTCTCTCACATTGTGACGTCAGGTTTGGGCTTGAGTCAAGATTAAGACCTAATTATTTAAATATTGTTTGAATATTGGAACAGTTTAAAGCCCATAAATATGATGAATCTGTTTGGAATATAATTGTTAGGACCAGTGAACATTATTTATCTAAGAATATGTTTTAAATGTCGGGACAATTACGAACTATTTTATGGACAGAATGAGTTATTGGTGTGAATTAATCAAATTCAATATAACTGTTAAGTATTGTTAGGTGCGCTAGGTACGGAACGTGAGGAGAAGAAGCCTGCGCACCTTTTTAAACAACAATAGAAAAAAAAATGTCATTGTCAATGTCATCAATAAAAAATTAATAATTTAACGTAACGGTTTAGTGTTTAAATTTCCCTGACCAGAAAATACGACCATCGACCCAGGGAAGCACGAGCCACAACATTGGTCCTTCGCCCCTAGATACCAGCAAGATTGAGGCAAGAAATAACACGCTCGAACACGGTCAGTCCTTTCCAATCCTTTATCCTATCCTTTAAATCCTTTTACCTATCAAACCACATAGGTTTATTTAAAATTGCCTCGATAATAATTATTGTAAATGGATATCGTATCTTAATTTCTTAAGAATTGTTCACGTTAATTGGGTGTACATACCAAGCTATTCATCGAGTTAACGTAAATCACGATAAAAAAACGTATATCACGATAAAAAAAAAACGTAAATCACGATAAAAGTCAGTCCTCGCAAAAATAGTAAACATACGCATGCTTAAAACTGTTGTTTGCACTGCATGAACTTATTTAAACGCAAACTTTAACATTTTTTGTTTTCAAATTTAATATTGCAATTTTTGAAATTAGCTTCTCAGCTTTAAAAATTACTTCATTTACATTATAATACATATTAATTAAGAAAATAATACAATAAAGTATTAAAATAGGTATTGTAAATATATTTTTTTTTTAATCCTTAAAAATGATCGTATAACGTTTTCTCCGTAAGAAGAATTAAAATTTCCTCGAAATGTCATCTGAAGGTGACACAAATCCCGACTTTGACTTAAAAAGTTTAAAAAATAGCAGAGCTCAAATAAAAGGCGAATTAACACGGTTTCAAACCTATACAAATAAATTTGATATCCAAAATCATCAAATCGAATCATTGGCCATACGTTTTGAAAACATTAAATTAATTTTAGGAAAATTTCAAAATGTACAAAGTCAATTCGAAGAACTATTAATTAGTGATTATCCCGATAATTACAAAGAGGAAGAATTGTTTCATGAACGGGAAACATTTGAAACTCGATATTATGATTCGCTGGCGGTCGCGCAAAAGATAATCGATAATTATCAGCGAGAAAACCGTACTCAGTCCTTTCGGACTTCTACACATCATTATGGCGACGGAACAGCTGGTGGTGTGATGTTGCCAGCTTTATCAGCAAAACTGCCCATACTTACATTACCAGAATTTTCAGGAAATTATAGCGATTGGGAAAGGTTTAAAGATATGTTTAAGGCGATTATACACGAAAATAACTCAATACCCGATGTAACGAAATTTTTTTATTTAGAAGGTGCATTACAGGGTGAGCCGAAAAATATGTTAGCCTCTTTAGCGGCTACCGATAAAAACTATAAAATTGCCTGGGACTTGTTACAAAGTAGATACGAAAATAAAAAAATAATCACTAACTCGCATATAAAAGAAATTATGGAAATTCCAAACATATTTAAAGAATCTCACATCTTACTTCGTGGTCTTTCAAACACGTTTTTTAAAAATTATCGTTCCCTGGAGTCACTGGGTGAAAATGTGAAAGAGTGGAACGCCATTCTAATCTACATTTTAGTTTCAAAATTAGACGGTAATAGCAGGCGAGAATGGGAAGTTTTTTGTAAAAACATCCAGTCTCCAAAAATCGATAATTTCAACGCGTTTTTGGCTGAGCGTTGCCAAATTTTGGAAGCGTTAGACTCGAACCTCTATAAAAAGACAATCGAATCGAAATCGTTTTTAACGACTGATAATGATACTAATAATTATTATCGACCAAAGTGCCCCCACTGTCAAGATCGGCACTTTATTTATTTTTGTGACAAATTCAAAAAACTTTCGGTGACAGATCGTTTAAATCAAGCGAAAAAACTAAATTTATGTACAAATTGTCTTCGGTACGGACATAAAACGAGTGAGTGCAGATCTAAGGGATGTAAAATTTGTAACCAGCACCATGCCACTTTATTACATCAACCTGAAGAACAATTTAATCAAAATACGGAACAGTCAAATTTAAGTCAAGTAACTAAAGATGATGTAAAGGAACCCTCAAATAAAACTCAATTAACAAGTCAAACATTTGTAACAGAAATTGAAAATTATTGTTTACAAAATAAGTGCAATGAGAATCCTGACATTTCCTCACCAATTTTATCAATCACTTGCCAAAACTCGTTAAGTAATTTTATTTTGCTATCTACGGCTATTATAAACGCGTATGATAATGATAAAAAATTGATACCTTGTAGAGTATTATTAGATTGTGCATCACAATCTAATTTTGTGACTTCATCCATGGTCAAAAAATTAAATATAGAAGGTGTAAAAATTGATATTCCGGTCGTTGGTATAAACCAAATAAAAACTAGCATATCAGAACGCGTAGAAATCAGCTTTTCTTCCATACATACCAATTATAAAAATAAATTAAAATTTTTAGTACTGCCGGCAATTTCAGATTTATGTCCGCAAAAACATTTTAACACCTCTAATTTAAATATTCCGGCAGAATTACTATTAGCGGATCCGAATTTTAACACCCCATCTGAAATAGATATGCTTTTAGGTTGCGAAATATTCTTTGAACTAATGTGCTCTGGACAGATAAAATTAGGCAAAAATCTCCCAGTCTTGCAAAAGACGTTATTTGGATGGATTGCAGCTGGTCAAGTGCCCTGTGGTAGAGGCAACGCAGGGAAATCAAACGTTTTATTGTCAAATTGTTTTTTATCTCAAAATGCATTAAAAAAAAGTATCGAAAAATTTTGGTTAGTGGAAGAGATAAAAACAACCTCACAATCACTTATGACAAAGGAAGAGCTTGAATGTGAAAGCTATTTCGTTAAAACTACGACTAGAGATGAAAGCGGTAGATTTGTTGTGAAATTCCCGTTAAAAGAAAATGTTCACGAATTAGGCGAGTCACAGCAAACTGCGCTAAGTAGATTACATTCGATCGAAAGACGTCTAGCTAAAAATCCCGAACTGGAGAAATCTTATAAATGTTTCATGCAAGAGTACATAGATCTCAAGCATATGTCAGAATTACCACGCAATTCTTTGTCAGAAAAAACCCCGATCTATTACATACCACACCATTGTGTAGAAAAACCGGAAAGTACCACAACCAAAGTCAGAGTTGTGTTTGATGCTGCATGTAAGACCTCCACTAATGTTTCTTTAAATAACGTTTTAAAAATCGGCCCTACAATACAAAATGATTTGTTTACTATTCTAGTTAGATTTCGCAAACACAATGTCGTTTTGGTGGGTGATATGACGAAAATGTATAGGCAAATATTGATTGATAAAGAAGAGCGGAATTTGCAACGAATCGTATGGCGCCATTCACCTGATGACGAAGTAAAACATTTTCAACTTAATACGGTAACATACGGTACGGCACCGGCGTCATTTTTATCAACTCGTTGCTTACGTCAGATTGCGATTGATAGTGTCCAAGAATGGCCCGCGGAGAGCGACATAATAAATTCCGATTTTTACGTAGATGATTTATTGACAGGCGCCGAAGATTTTCAATCTCTAATAAGTCTAAAAACAAATATTTGTCAAATTCTGCTTGGTTACGGGTTTGAACTTAGAAAATTTCATTCAAACGAGCCAAAAATTCTCGAAAATCAATCGGGTATGCGGAAAAATATAAATTATCTTATCTCGAATGATTCAAGTGTAAAAACCTTGGGTGTTTCTTGGAATCCTTTTCTCGATAAATTTGAATATGACTATAAAAATATTTCATTAGAAAATAAAAAAACTACAAAAAGAACAATACTTTCTATCATAGCAAATATTTTTGACCCTCTAGGTATTGTAGGTCCCCTATCGATAAGGGCTAAACTTATAATTCAAAACTTATGGCAATTGCAAATCGATTGGGATGACAATATTCCGGAAAAAATTATTTCAGATTGGTTAGCGTTGAAATTTGAACTCTCGCAAGTAGGATTGATTCGCGTACCACGTCATGTGTTAGTTGTAAAACCCGAAGTAATTGAAATGCATGGATTTTCTGACGCTAGCGAGCGGGCTTATGGGTGCTGTATTTATTTGCGATCTATAGATACAACTGGTCATATAGAAAGTCACTTGCTTTGCGCTAAATCCAGAGTAAGCCCGTTAAAATCTTTATCGTTGCCGCGACTTGAACTATTGGGCGCATTATTACTTGCTAGGTTATTGAAAAAGTGTAAAGAGGCGTTAAAATTAAAGATAGATAGAGCCATGCTCTGGACAGACTCGACCATTGTTCTATGTTGGATTTCAAGGGAGCCAAAAACTTGGAAAACGTTTATTGCAAATAGAATATCAGAAATTCAGCAATTAACCCAAAGCAGCCAATGGAATTATATTTCGACCGAGAACAATCCCGCCGATATTATCTCCCGCGGAAGTAGCGTATAAAATTTAATTAACTCAGACCATTGGTTGCACGGACCGGCTTTTTTCTTAAATCCTGAAGACTGGCCTAAAAACTGTAATATTTCAAATATTTCAGGTGTAAAGACAGATGTTCCCGAATTTCGACCTGCTACTTTTATTGTGCATGAACATACTTTGGAAACAACGGATATCTTCCAAAAATTCGATAGTCTAAATCGGCTGATACGTGTCATCGCTTATTGCTTAAGATTTTTTAATAATTTAAAGGCACCTAAAGAAGGCAGGCAAACCGGAACATTAACCATATCAGAAATTAAAACCAGTACTACATTTTTGCTTAAAATAGTACAACGCGAATCCTTTTTTGAAGAAATCCATGATTTAAAAACTAACAATCACGTTTCTAACAAAAGTAAATTGAAAGCTTTATCGCCGTTCCTTGATGATCTAGGAATAATTAGACTAGGCGGCAGATTAAAACTCTCGAATTTTACCTACGATATAAAGCATCCGGTAGTGTTACCAGCGAAACATGCTTTTACGAATTTAGTAATTGACTTTGAACATAAAAGAACTCTTCATTCAGGTATACAGTGTACCTTATCGCATATAAGACAGAAATTTTGGCCTATTAATGGAAAAAATGCAGTAAAATCTTACATTCGGAAATGTTTAAAATGTTTTAGGGCAAGCCCACCCGCCAGTATAATTCCAAAAATGGGTGAGTTACCTAAGGCTCGAATTACGGCGTCACGCCCTTTTTTATCTGTGGCTGTCGATTACGCCGGACCATTTGAGCTCAAGGCTAGTAAAACGCGAACTAATAAGACAATAAAGGGATATGTGTGCATGTTTGTATGCCTTGTAACAAGGGCTGTCCATATTGAAGTCATATCGGACTTAAGTAGTAACGGGTTTTTAAGTTTATTAAAAAGATTTGTATCGAGACGAGGTTTCTGCACCGACATTTACTCCGATAACGCGACTAATTTTGTGGGTTGCAATAATGAATTAATTTCAACTCAGAAGCTAGTCAAAGATAATGAATTTCAAAACTACTTGAGACATTCAGTAATTAAGTGGCATTTTATCCCACCGAGATCGCCTAACTTCAGAGGTTTGCATGAAGCTGCGGTAAAATCGTGCAAACACCACTTAAAGCGTGTGCTAAATGGTAATCTCTTGCACTATGAAGAATTTTATACTTTAATTGTACAAATCGAGGCAATTCTGAATTCGAGACCTATGATTCCCCTCACATCCGATCCAAATGACCTCGAAGTTCTTACACCGGCACATTTCCTCATTGGTATGCAGCTAACGGCCATTCCAGAACAGGACATATCCAATTCCAAGGTCAATTTCGTGAAGCGGTACCAGCATATCCAGTTCATACGTCAACATTTCTGGAAGCGTTGGGCCAAGGAATACCTTCACCAGCTCCAGATGCGAAACAAATGGCAGTTCGACAATGATTCAAAAATGCACATTGGTTCCTTGGTGCTGATTAAAGAAGATAATGTTCCGCCCATGGTTTGGCCATTGGGTCGAGTAATTGCAATACATCCCGGAAAAGACGGTGTCACCAGAGTAGTGAGCATATAAACTAAAAACGGAACATTGAAACGAGCAGTGTCAAAATTAACATTACTTCCGATACATGAAGGGGACTAAAAACATTAAACCTTGTGTATGTGATTTATGTTTCGCAAGTTTGCTTTTATGTTATTGTTTAGTTTTGAAAGAGTCTTTCACCCTTTCAAGGGTGGCAATTATGTTAAGTATTGTTAGGTGCGCTAGGTACGGAACGTGAGGAGAAGAAGCCTGCGCACCTTTTTAAACAACAATAGAAAAAAAAATGTCATTGTCAATGTCATCAATAAAAAATTAATAATTTAACGTAACGGTTTAGTGTTTAAATTTCCCTGACCAGAAAATACGACCATCGACCCAGGGAAGCACGAGCCACAACAATAACTACAACAAAATGTTTTATTCAATAAGAATCACATTATGAAATAAAATAATTTATTTTAAATTAAAACTTACTTAAATAATGAATTTTAATTTAAACGTACATAAATTAAACTATCATCCCAATATTCAATAGGTAATATGTACAGATCAAATTTGGGCAGTGCAGTTTCCAGTATTTTCTTTAGGTTTTTCCAAAATATCTCAGTTAATTCTTTGCCTAAAAGGGTTTAAAACATGTTTCAAGAAAGAATTAGTCAAACACAAATGACGTATAAACAGAATAAGTTTAAGTAAGTATACTCAAATCGTGCCTTGGTAATGAAAAATGGAAAATTTTTACTTATTATTACTTAAAGTCAGAAAAAATACTTTTCCTGTGCTCTATACCAGTGATTCCCAAAGTGGTCCAGGTGGACCCCCAGGAGTCCACGGGAGACTCGACGGGGGTCTACGTTGCCGTGACAAAAAAATGGGGGTTCACAATTCGTAAGCGGGGATCCACGAAAATTTATCTGGTTTCGATAGTGAAGAACTAAATTTTTTTGTTGTTATAGAAGTACGTTACCTACTAATGCTTAATTTTAATTATATTACGACTGTTATCATATTACAATGTAATGTAAACCTTACATATGTAATATGATAACAATAATAATTAATAGTGTGATAATTACATATTTGAATAACACAAGAAAATATACTATTTTTCTTTTTATTTTTACCACTCCGGTAGTTTTCTAAATAAGATACGTGAAAATTGATTGGTTTCTTGTGCTCTGAGAAGATGCCAAAAAAGTATAGTTGGATGTAATTAATCACTTTTTTTATTGGCCAACTTTACTTTTTTGACACCCATTCACAGCACAATCAATTAATTAATTAACCAATCAATTCTCCCTTTTTTTTTTCGAAAACTTAATTCGTGGTTGGAACTCAGCCGCAACACAAATTTCCATAGTAAGATCTAATCTTCACATTTTTGTCGAGTTTTGGGAATATGGTAGAAATGTAGCTGCAGGGGGTCCACCGGAACCAGCAACATTTTTAAAGTGGTCTATGAGAAAAAAAAGTTTGGGAATCTCTGCTCTATACCATGCGACTAATACAAATGAACGTGACGCATATGCGTTTTATAAATTGCGCTATATGTTAGCCACTATAAGCATCACAACTAGTGATGGGATAACTCGAGTGAAAAATAACCGATCACTCGATTTTTTCAATCACTTGAATTATTCGGTTATCATCGACAATTATTCGAGTGACGAAAATTCGAATTATTTTATTTTCAAACGACCCGCATGCCATTTATAAATCACCAATCACTCATTGCGGCTACACAAACTAGTTAGTTTACGGAAGTGGCGCCCCCCCCCTTTTTTTTTTTTAGAAGTCTAAAAAGATATGTGGTTGATTATTGAAGTGATTAAACAAAACCGGTTTTTTACTACTTTGGCGACCTTTTTAGAATTCGAGTGAAAAATCGATTATCATTCGGTTTTTTAAATCACTCGAATTCTCGGTAGTCGATTATTAAAATAACTCGATTTTTCCCATCACTAATCACAACTACTACCTCAGTATTTTTAGGTCACATTACTACGACCAAAGGACAGAAAAGCTAATGATATCTACACGACGTAGTTTAAATAAAATACTAAACTTTACGTCTTAAGTAACTGTTTTACAAAAGGTTGTACCAAAACTGTTAGTTGGGTATAAACCTGAGCCTACGCTGAGAAAAATGATCTAATGCAACATTAACATTGTTTTAAATAAATCATTGGTTTAGTAAATTTTCAAAAATTCCGCCTTTGACTTCCAAACGTTTCCTGCTTCGTTCACGAATGGCGCGCGTGGCGTAATTGATTCGTGCCCTTCTTTAATATTGAGTGCGGCATTTCTAAAGCGTATAATTAATGCATCCCTAGTAACTACTTTTACTTTGTATACCTCATTTTTTAACCAACCCCATAAATTATAGTCCAACGGTGTGAGGTCTGGCGATCTAGGAGACCAGACCAGACCAGCTTTTGGTCCAAATATTGTTTAACCCGACTATCGAAATGGGCGATTTTCCAAAAGAAAAGGGCCAATTAAATTATTGTCGATTACTGAAAACCTGTGTTGTGGCGGCTCGTGGGGTAGAGCCACAGTGCCATGGCACTACCTGCCCTCCTGTCCAGCGTCCTGCCCTTTACAAATTACCAAAACCTATTAAAATTAATATTCTCCTTTTTAAAGCAATTAGCAAAATAATTTAAAAATGGAACACAGTCGGGTGCAAATTTCCATCTATTGAGGAAGCGATTATGCGTAAAACGGTAACGTAGCTTTCGCGCCAAAGCGACGAGGCACACGGGAGGCCCGAAGTTATGACGTAATTGCCATAACAAACCAATAAAAAACATTTGAAAATGACCTTGAATGCGAGCAGGAAAACATCTCCGTGTAGCCAGGCTCTTTGACCCCGTTTGACCGTTTGACGTTAGACGTTTCAAATTCAAACAGTTGTTTGTCCGCGTCGTGTCGTATAAGGTTGTTTGTAAACTAAATAATTATCGTTCGGCCGGAGATTTAATAGAAATATTTATGGAAAAAATACTTGGGTGTGCGGTTGTGATAAATCTAATAGACTATTTTGTTTTGTGTGTTTTATTTGATGGGGGAGCAAACTTGGTCCCAAAAAGGTACAGATGATTTGGTCCATATCTGGGAAAAAATGAAGACACATGAAAAATCGAAGGTACATTTAAACAATATATTTAATTTCAGTATGCTTGGTAAAATTAACATTAAAACTTAATTAAATTCTGCATATCACAATGAAATAATGAAGAAAAACGAACAAATTGATAAAAACAGATACATATTAAACCAAATTATAAACTGCGTTCGGTTTGTGCTTCTTTCGGTCTATATAGTACACTCTACCTACAGTATTTTTAAAAAATTCAAGATATGATTGTAAATTCATAAATTAAATTAGGTGCCTTTTTGCTTATTTTTCCTATTTCAAGAACTATTAACAAAAAAGGGCGTGGCACCCAAAATTTTTTTGCCTGCGGCGCTAAGGGTTTACCTGGCCCTACTTCACTAAAATGGCACGAGCCGCCACTGATGTGCGGTACAAGATGACGATTATTAATTATCCACTCACAAAATTACATACGATTGGCGTATTCTCCAGGTTGAAGATTCTGTACATGCTGTACATGGTACTTGCTCGGGAATCGTATTGATTACTCTTTTTTGGAGAATCCCCAACTAAGTTCCAAATCTTCGTGAGCTGGTCGTTACATCTTCTTCTACTAAAGCTTTAACATTTTTTATTTCTTCTAAATCCTGTCGAATGGCTCGTTCGGATGTTACATTAGCACTTGGAGGCGTTCCGGTTTCGCACAATTTGTTGAAAACTCTGATAAAGGCCTTTCTGTTCGGTGTTCTTTGATATGGAAATCGTTGACGATATTCTTCAGCAGCCGCTGTAGCATTCCCATTACACAAACCATAAATAAAAACCCTATTGGCGTATTCGAGATGTGAATAAATGCATAGCATTTTATAAAATTTAAATGATACAAATCCGAAAGTTAACGGTGAATCAATGTGACACTATTTATACTGACACTAACAGGATAGTCACAGCACAACAATCAAAAGCGGACACTAATACAATACCATTTGTTACAGGAAAGCTAAATTAATGCAATATTTTGTTTTTGCGTTATAATACAAATGAATATTGGATAACAACATTTGAGTTTTTTCTTATTATTTTGATGCATAGATTACACCCTTAGAGTTTGGCCCATTCAAATCGGATTATTTCCCGAAATATTCTAATGGACGGTCACCGTGGGACACCCTGTACAATAAGTGATATTTTATGATTTGATTTAGCAAGTTTGCATAAAGTAGATTAATTTATACCATACCGCTATTTACAGTTACATGCCAATAGTTACGCCAATGACTGTAACCACTGTTGCTCATGTAAGTAATATACAATAAACCACAAATGGCTTTTCTGTGGTGCCTTACTTAAACTGCAGTAATAAATAACAGTGGGTGTCGAATTACACGAAATTCTCAGGTGTGTATCGCAGATATTATTGTACTGCACGCGGCAATACCCTATCCATACCCGTGCAATGTTTTTTTTTATTAATAATTTTAATTTTGCAATAAACCGTATTTTAATAAAAATATGGTGTAATATGGGTGTTTGTTAATAGACTTACGGTGTTTGGTATTTTTACTTTCCTCGCAAATAGCGAGGAAATGTTGAGATAATATCAGATGTCGCCATTTTAGTGTCCCTAGATTTCGAAAATCGTGTTTTCCTTTTTCGTCGCACTGAGGAAAATGATCTAATACAACAGGTTTGCTAAAAGATAGTTCATATTATTAAATTGTATCTTCTTAATGCGACGTATTTTGTTCCCAGTAAAGCGCTTTCTCTACAATTAAGAGGAAGTAACCCCTTTACCACAATGAAAATTGCCGAACGTTTTGCTGGTCAAACGAAAAGAAAAAATAAAAATTGGTATTTAGAAAATAAATCGCGCAAAGTTTTTGAGAAAAAAGTAAGGCCGATATTGAAAAATGGCTCTAAGAAAAATTGTTTGGTACAACATTCTACACCCGGGAAAGTCATTTTGCTTTTGACCAATAAAGAATTGTTTAAGATATTACAAAATTACTAAAAATAAAAAAAATTTCTAAAAAAAATTTTGGGAATATTTTCGATCGTCATTTACTTTTCTGGATGGGGTATTTAAAGTAGAATTTATTTTCTAAATACCAATTTTTATTTTTTCTTTTCGTTTGACCAGCAAAACGTTCGGCAATTTTCATTGTGGTAAAGGGGGTTACTGCTCTTAAGAAAGCAGAACAGCGTCCTCAAAAACAAATTGCATCTAATAGAACCTTTAATCCACAGGACGTTGGTGGGGGTTCGTAGCGATCGGCAATCGCCGCGCGCCGTAGTGTTAGTTTTAACGTATTTGTTGCGCAGGTCACATCGTTGTTCGGAGTCTTCTAGCTGTCCTTTTTGAATTTAAACTTTATTGATCGTACCAATACCTGTTTCCTGTTTCAATTAGTTTATTTTTACTTTGTATGTCAGATAAAGCAATGAATCTTATTTCGCACAACCCATCATTAGTGTTGGACTATATAATCTATAGATGAATTTAACTATCTTAGTAAACCATGTTGCATATCTAATAGATAATCATATGCAATGTTAAACGACAAGAACAATATCAGACTAGAAGCTATTTTCATTTTTTAGAATTACAGTACTGATTTTTAGTGGTAAGTATATGCTTATAACAAGCAAATATTCAGTGGCGCAACCAGTAATTTAGTTCGGGGGGGGGGTTTAACTTCTTGGGCTAAAGGGGCTCTTTTGCGCCGCAGGCGAAAATGTTTTTGGGTGCCACGCCCTTTTTTGGGTAAAATACGTATGATTGACGAGAGCGACAGCCCCCTAAAACTTCTGCAATAATACGCCGCTGGCCCTAACTAAATATTTATGAAAAAAAAATTAGAGATTTCATTTTAATTAGTAAAAATGTATTTAAAATAAGTAACGCATATATTAATCATACTTATACTAAAACAAAACAAAAACCTTATGCAATAAGTTGTAAGTAATTACTAATAATACTAATATTAAAGTAAAATTCTTCGTTTTGTTTTTGCCTTTTCGTCCAGAATTTCTGCCACGGTAATATCAATATCGTGGTTCGCATAAAGAACTGCCAAACCATTTAATATGTCCTCTTCCGTGGTGCTACGCAGATATGTCTTTAAATATTTTAAATTTGAAAAGGACCTTTCAGATGTGGCGGTTGTAAGTTGTAATAGGCAAAGTTAAAAAAACTTGTAAAAGCCTTTTTATTGTAGGAAATATATTGGCATTACATTCGGAATACACTTTGTCCAAATCTTCCTTCAGTTTTTGTTTTTGCATTTTTTATACCACAGCTCAAGTTCAGCTTTTAACATCGTTTTAATGGAAAACTCTTCAAGGAACTCATTCTCGTAGAAGCTGTGAAGTTTCAAAAAACATTTAAATTGACTATCAAAATCTTGATTATCATATTATGGAAAGAGGCATTCAAAATTTTGAAGGGTTTCTCGATGTTTTAAAAACCGATCCTCGAGATTTGCTATGAGGCCATCTAAAAACGGAATAAAAATTGTTATTTTAAAATTCTCAGCAGCGGAATCGGTTTTTATAACCAATCTTTGTGTTTGTCTTGGCGGTAGTCTAGGTACTCTGATTTCAATATCGTATTCCGAAAGTAGATCTTGAGCTTCCTTAAAAATATTTTGAAAATTATCATCTGCCAGGCCTCTTATTTCTTTAACTTGATCTGTTACGTCATTAGCTAACTGTAATGCTTAAAAAAGGTTTAAATCGACTGTTTGTAGAATCTTACGGCATATATTATTTCTGTACGCATTAGTGCGATCACAAATTTGGGACTTATATATATAATGCTGGCCAGTAATCAAGATGCCTCAGTGGAAGTATTTCGGTCGGTCCATTCAGTCAGACATAGTATAATTTCACTATTGATAACATGATTGATGTAAATTATGTGGCTGAATATAAAATATTAGTAAAAGGCGTGACATGAAAAATTGGTTTGCAATTAAACGAATAGGCTAAGTTTCTAAGCTCGGGGGGGGGGGCTGCAGCCCGGCAGCCCCCCCCCCCTGGTTGCGCCACTGCAAATATTATTATGATAAATGTCAAATTTTATTACAACTGCCAGTCGGAACTACGTTACCGTGATATTATCACTACACAACGGTCTAACATTTTTCGTTGTCTTACAGTGGGAACGCGCGTTGCTGTCACATATTACATATATTATTATTAAATAGTTGTATAAAGAATATGTGAATTCTTATAAGGAATAGAGTGCAGGCTCTATGTCTGTTGAATCGACCTTTACAACAACTTAACGAGGAATAACGAAATGTTGTATGTAAATCAGTACGAATATCATATAACTTATCTGCGCAAGGATCATCATCATCAGATTCGTCCAAGTTAATAATATGTGGAAGAGATCTAAAGCATCGATAAATCTTTCCCGTTCCCACTCATCATTATAATTTTATTAGAGCATGTGTGTTACATACTTTTTTCATTTGTCCACTGTTTAATTTTCTACGGCTTCATTCCACAGACCCAAAACTACGTAATTTGTTACGGGATGCTTATTTTTGCATCATATAATATCGCTTCCATTGCGACCAAACCATTTCAGCAGGATTAAAGATATGGAGAAAGTCTTAAAACTCGATGTCCATGTTGCAGTGCTAGTTCGTCCAACCTATTAAAATTAAATAAAAATAATTAAAAAATAAAATAAATAGCGCTTTCCAGATTACTTGTAACGTTTGGGTGGGATATGCTGCTTCAGTATTATCAAGATCTGATCCTTCATTGCAAATGGTAACACCGGAATTTATCTTTGTTCTAACCCTACAATAAGTAATTTGTTTGACCAAGTTGTATTTGGAATTTTTTCAATTAGCCCAGAATGATGGCGTTATCCGTTATAATAAGCGACGGTTCTTCCAAGTTAGGTAACGATTTTTCTTCAAACCATTTCTCAAAGCTTTAACTTTCACTTATCGAATTATAGTAATCACCAGATCAGGCCACACTTAAATATCAAACTTGAATTATTTACAAATTAATTTTCTGATCCAACATCCTAGATCTTCTGAGCCAGTTTAAAGTAATGGGTTACAAATATATTGTGGTTTGAGACAAACATTTTTAACAAACTATTTTGGTTACAATTTAACAAAATATTAAAGTTTTAAAATTATTACTTTAAATGTCAAATGCATATTTTTTCAGTAAAATTTTGAACCACTATGCATGTATGATATTATTTTGTTCTTTAAGAAATTGTTTTTGAAACCATTTTTACAATTACCCAGTAAACCAAAGCTGGCGGTAAAAGTTCGGCCGCCTTCCGGCACTGACGGGAAATCGACGGCTCTTGTTGACGATTACTGGCCGCTTCTGGCTATCGCGTTACCTTCCATGTGTCGAACTACCACGGCTAATAGTCTGCCACCCGATGGTGGTAGTAGCGCAGCACATGAGAAACGGACCTTATCTTTCGAATCAGACGCGGTTAGAAGATATCTCGCCGGTTGTGACAAAATAGTCGACGTGCCGTGTACAACCCGCGCGCGGGTAGCTGACTACTACGTTCCTCGTTTTACTTGTTTGGCCACGGCTAATCGCAAGCCAGCCGCGTATTTTTGAAATTCGCGCCGTTCTGCTTCTGCGAAAGAACTGACACTTGACAGGTGAATGACGGTAGACAGAACATTAAAATTATTTTTCCACGAGCACGAGGCGTTCCTTTATTATTATAAAAGCTACATTTCTCAAGAAGATTCAGTGCCTGTAGGCAGAATATAGGATTCATCATTAGACGAACTTACTGATTTTCAAGATAAAAAAACACACCCCTCAGGCAGATGATTCAGTACCAAAGAACAAAACTATAAGTGAGTTTAAGTTTCATACCTATATAATTTTATTGTAAATTATTTTATACCTCTGTTACGCTCATAATATGTAAAGTTGAAAGTGTTAAAACAAAAAAAAATAGTGCATGCTTGGCTATATTTTTTGTATGCAGTATTTTATAGTATATAAACTTAACCAAACCAAATGGTTTTTAGGTGCTGTACGAAGAAATCCAATAACGTCCAATGCAACAAATTCAGATACTGTTCTGGCCATTAGAAACTGGATAAAAATGCTTCCGATAGGGAAGGCGGGCGGATGAGTCGCAAAAAAAATAATAAAAAGTTATGTGTAAATGAATCAGAATAACGTCTTATATTTGCAGGGTTTGTTAAACAATAAAACTGTTGTTTTCTACTTTACGGGTGAGTTTTAATGGTAAGACTTCCCTCTAACCATGAGCGGTCCCTCGCTGGTATTTAAATGAATTGCCAGCGACCGTCCGCGGTCTCGTCGAGATGCCGCGCGCTAACCAAATCTGTTCAGCCCGCGGCTCAGTGGTAAAAAGTAGCGTCTGTACCGCACAACCAGGTCCGTCATGTAGCTATTAAGCCGCCCGGCGGCCGAGCGGTCATGCCCTACCTCCACGCCGCCGATATTGTAGCTGGCGGCCCGACACCGACGTTTCGGCAATGCGCCTTCTGTCCACCTCCGGAGCTTTCATGTCGTGTTTACTGGGTAACTGGAACAATATATCAGCATTCAGTTTAATAAAGTATTTATTTTAAAATCCTTCCTTCCTCCTTTCTATCTAAATCTAACTAAATGATTTTCTTAACATTAAAAAAATATTTCTAAACAACAAATTTATTTTGAAGAAATAGTCCATACTAAATTGGAGTTGAAAGTATTAAAAGGAAAGAAAAACACAAAGTCTTCCTCCACAAAATTAAATAGAATAAAATTCTTATTTCAAGGGTCTCAACATATTTCGAACGTAGAAACGTTCATCCTCAGGAGACAGAATTTTTTTTATGCTGATGTTGTTAGCAAAAGAGAAAATTGAAAATTATAACCTTAATGGAGCTTTTATGGACTTAAAAATTGAAGTGTAGAAGAAAAGAAATATGATATGAAGAAAATTGATAATGGTTAAACCATACTGTGTATTTTAAAACGTTATTAAAAGGGGTGCAAACCAGCCAAATAAAATGGGGAAGAAGAAAACCTTTCTAAAAAGGAGTCAAAGATTATCTAAAAATTTCTTCAAAAAAATTTTGTCTCCTGAGGATGAACGTTTCTACGTTCGAAACATGTAGAGACCCCTGAAATAAGAATTTTATTCTATTAAATTTTGTGGAGGAAGACTTTGTGTTTTTCTTTCCTTTTAAAACAAATTTATTGTTAACAATGATTTATTGATTACTAATTTCGTAAACCTGTCAGCTATGAATATTTTTTACTAGTTAAAGTGCGATATTTTAATCATAAAGTAATATGAATTTAACGTTAGTTGAGTATATTTATGTGAAATATATATCTCTTAACAATTAACAATCAACTGGTTTATCTAAACTTTATCATTACAACAGTAAAGCAATATATCTTACCCAATAAGAAATAATGCTCTATATAACTTTACTGTTACCTCTATTTTATGATGGTAAATAATTATTTGTTATTATTAAAGTTATATTTCTTTAACAATCCATAACAAACCATTTCTCAGGATTAAAGTAATATTTGTTTGCTGATATTTAAACACGAAATTTCTTAACAATTAATAAAATTTATTTATTGTAAAGAATTCGTTTTCTCAGTGTATAGGTAGTGCCAAAAAGTGGGGTTATTACACCGTAGCAAATCACATAATTTACATCTGACACGACCTCCCGCTTTTTTTTATCGGGAGTGTTATAATATATGATTACATAATATATACCTTATTAATATAAAATCCTATTTTGTTGCTTCGTTGCGTGCTGGTTTTTCCAATCTACGATAAAACGCATGTGCTGACAAAAATTTCCATTATGATGATAACTTTTCGTGTTAAACTAATATTTTATCGGTTTATTGGATCTTTTAGACACGCATAAATAAATTGTTAGTTCTCTTTAGGAGAAACGCTATTAGAGGCATTAAAGAAAATAAAAATGACAACATAAATAAATAATGGATACCTAAAGGACCACTTTCATGTCATTAAAGTCAAATATCATTTACTTACTTTATTCATTTTATAAGTTCCATAATATATTATTATGTTTTATGCCTATTTCTTGGACATGTTATGAAATTAATTGTTTAAATTGATAAAATATTGCGAATAAATTAACTTTACAGAAAAAGAAAAGCACGAAGTCTTTCTCCACAATATTTATAAATCGAAAAACTAGGCGAACCTAGGATCACATCGACATGTTTCGAGTGTAGAAATACTCATCATCAGGAAACAAAGTGAAAAGTAAAATGCTGATGTTTTTAGCAAAAGAGAAAATAATGGTGAGATTGAGCCGTAATGGAGCTTTAATGGTGTACAAGAGGTCTAAAATTAAATAGTCAGAAGGTCGACAATCAAGACTCCAGCATACTGAAGAGTCGAGGGTTAAGTGCAGAAGTACACTGTGCCGTGCAGAAAAATATAGGGTGGTAAAAATGAGGGAGTTTGAAAAACTTATCTGTAAAAAGCATTATTAAATTACTGAAACATCTTGTGTTTTATTAAGCCTAGTAAGAAACATGTGAAATTGTTGGGGTGAGATGTAAAGAAAAGAAAAAAAGAAAAAAGTTGTTTTTTAGGGGTCAAAGCATCTGTAAAAAATAGAAAGGGGAATGGAAATTTAAAAAATGTGGTAGATTAGCTTACCTTTTGGTTAAAAAGTAAAAACTGTTGGGGTACCAGGCTTTTTACGGCCCAGTTACCCCGCCGGAGTCAAAGCAGACACATTTGGTGCAAAAAAGTTTTTAAGAAATTTTAAAAAAATTTAATTTTGTGTTCCCGTTAGAGAGGTTCTACTGTAGCCAACACGTGTAGGATGGGAAATAAACTTGAACTTGACATTGTAAAAGGGGGGAACAAATGACAAGTGTTTTGGCGGTCAAAATGAAGAATCCTTAAGTATGCCAGGAGTTTATAAAAATTTTGAAAAAAGTTATAAAGGAGAAAAGCTCAATTAAGGTTCAAAATTGCTTAAAATACTAAAAATCATTTAATCATTTTTTGATTGTATCTTGTATTTTAAATGATTTTTAGTATTATATTATTACTATAACGGAAAAAAAAAACAATGATCTGTCGTTGCTCCGCTTGGTTTAAGTCAACCGAGTAATAAAAATCAAATCCCAATTCCTACAGAGACTTTATGGGGTGCCTTTTATTCAGCCTATAAGCAGCAGCCAGTGGAAACCTATAAAAACTAAATCTCATTTTCTACAGAGACATCACAGGGTGCCATTAATACAGATTATTAAGCATTCTACTAATTTTTATAGCTCTATGATGGCACCATAATAACCAATCAAAATTCCCACATTATAGGGTGCCATTTATACAGCTTTCCACTATTTTTTTAGCTCTGTAATGGCATCCTATAGAAACCAAATCCCCATTCCTACAGAGACATTATAGGATGCCATTAATACAGCTTATTAAGCATTCTACTATTTTTTATAGCTCTGTGATGGCACCCTATAAAAACCAATCAAAATTTCTACATTATAGGGTGCCATTTATATAGCTTATTAAGCATTCAACTAGTTTTTATAGCTCTATAATGGCACCCAATAGAAAGCAAATCCCCATTCCTACAGAGACATTATAGGGTGCCTTTTATACAGTTTATTTAGCAATTCACTATTTTTTATAGCTCTGTAATGGCACCCTATAAAAACCAAAGAGACATTATAGGGTGCCATTAATACAGCTTATTATTCATTTTACTAGTTTTTATAGCTCTGTAATGGCACCCTATAAAAACCAAAGAGACATTATAGGGTGCCATTAATACAGCTTATTATTCATTCTAAGTTTTTATAGCTCTGTAATGGCACCCTATAAAAACCAAGAGACATTATGGGGTGCCATTTGGGGTGTCATTTGGGGTGTAATTTATTCATTCTACTAGTTTTTATAGCTCTGTGATGGCATCCTATAAAAACCAAATGCCATTTCTACAGAGACATTATAGGGTGCCATTTGTACAGCTTATTAAGCATTCTACTATTTTTTAGAGGCCTGTGCTTGTTATGCGTGGGTTTTCTTTTTTACAGCGCCCTCTCTCCACCTGCTGATTGTTGTAGTCGCCAAGCGACCCAGGACGTTTTGTCATACTGTCACTGTCAGTGTTGTCAGTCTATTATTCATTTTAGAAAAAACGCTCGCGGTTCAAAACGAGCTTCTTTGCCCGTCTATTAATAAAGTATGTTTATCTTTTGACATTGTTTTATTAACGAACTTGTTGTTGCTTAATTTAAACGGGTAGTTTTTCTGCACGCAACATTAGGTATAAAGTATTTTTAATCTCTATTATCCATTATGTTTTAGTAAAGCTTTAAATGAATTTCAACTCTAACTGCAATTATTTATATCTCCATTTCAATCAGTCTGCCATTACATTTTTCTTCTTCTTCGTAGGTTACTATAATTTAACCTGCACGGAAAGTTATAAAAATTAAAGACAATTTAAACGACTCTATTCTTCGATGCTTGTTAATATATTCGCCAGGATATCTGTAGATCTAACTACTGTATTACTACCCAGACAAGATCTCGTTAATCATCATTTTTAAAACGGTCCCGGTTACGAAATTGACCACCAGCATAAATTATTAGGGAGTTTCTGCAATGGCACTTGGTAAAATTGTAAGATTCGATGAAATACACCTTAAGTAGCCCACATTAAAAATCACGCAGAATGTTTCAGTATTATACCAGTAGCGTAGTGCAAGGCCGTAGCCAGGGGGGGGGGGGGGGGGATCAAGGGGGATTGATCCCCCCCGAAATAAAAAAAAGATATTTATTTTAGATTTTTAATAAGTATTAATGAGACTGCAGTTATATGCAGTGCGCCTGTCTCACTTTGTTGTTACACAACATAATAGTTAATCACTACAAACAAAATTCTCTACCTACTGTTATTTTTATTATGTATGACTTTATGCTCGCTTGGTATTCGCACGACGATACTTAAATAGCGGCGCAGCGACATCTATTAGGGAGCGGCGAAACTACGTGCTACGCCAACTACACAAGCAACGCAACTTCGGCGACGTGCTCGAACTGCATTTCGGGAATATTTAATAAGCATAGAATGAGACGGGTTATTCTCGATATCTCGCAGCCGTCGAGCACGGAGAGGCAGTTCTGTCTTGGAAAGTGATAAGTGATCCAATGCGACTGAGGCGATTATACTTAGATATAATTATGACTTAATATAAGAGACATGTTAATTAGTAAAATAAATGGTTTATTGTTTATTTTGTCGACCAACCTTTCAAATTTCGAATTTATTTTAAATTAAAAGAGTGTTTTAAAGTCTGGCATATTGCCGCAGATTAAGCTTTACGGTTATTTTACCCAAAAAAGGGCGTGGCATCCAAAAAATTGTTTTGTTTAGCGCAGTTCCCTTTCGCCCCCCCCCCCCCCCTAGAACAAATCCTAAATCCGCCACTAAAACAAACCCCCCCTCCGAAATTATTTTCTGCTACGGCCTTGGCGTAGTGTAAAAATTTTGAATACTATCGCAAGATGGAGGCAAAGTCACGTATCGCTCTGTCAATTTTGGTCTATTAAATTTTTATAAGTTGGCATGAATTCCAGGACTGGACTTCAAAATTATACATGTGATACCTTTTAAAATATTTGATGCAATAGTCTCATCGGTTCTACGGCTTTAATATTGCCAAATAATAATTTCTTTTGAAAGTTTTGGTTTCAATATTATAATTTAAGGTAGGTATAATAAACATGAGTTTTTATATGGTTTAAAGATAAAGTGTCAAAATAGATTTTAAAACTATATAATTTTATAATTATCCAAACCTTGAAAATACTAAATTAACTGGAACGCAACTTTAAATAGGATTCTGTCATACATATTTACATTTTTTTTGTTTTATTTGCTCTGATTCGTGATTATACCTATAGGTAAAATACAATACCTACAGTTCAACATAAACTAATTGAATTCAGTCAGATATTACGTTTACTTTCAAGGAAATCCCCATATATAACTTACGTAAGGTACGTAGACCCAAATATGGTTTTTATAGAATTTGTTGATTATGATACAGTTACTTTTTTAAACTTCTATCTGGGCTAACATAAAGTTAAAATCTTCAATTTAGCCAGTGATTTAATTTTTCTGGCAATGGAAACCCTACTTTAACAGTTTTTGACTTACGTAAGGTACGTAGACATAAAAGTGGTTTTTATGGAATTTGTTCGTTAAAATGAAATTTATTGATACGGTTACATTCCTAAACTTGTATGTAAGCTAAGAACTTTATTTTATTGCCATACAAACAATAATAATAGAAATATCTAATATGAATTTCACTTAAGTATGTAAGGTACATAGACCCAGAAAATAAAATTATATATTTGTTCGCTATCCTATTTTATATTAATATGGTTACCTTTTACAACTACTATATTATAGGCTACCATATTGTTAAATAGTTTATTTCAACCTTAGTATTGCCAAACAATATCTAATAATAACAATAATAAAAATAATTCATTCGGAATCAAATAGCTGATTTTTAAAGGTTAATAATATGGAAAGCTGTTTTGGCATTTGGCAGAACTAGGCAATACCCGGTTACCCGGTTTTATCAACCTACTAGATTTTGTCCAACTACCTGCCTAAGTCAGAGAAATAATTTCTACTTATTTTTCTTAAAACATCAGAAGAGGATACCTAGATAATGCAAAATGCAAAATAATACATTAGAAACCTAACCTTTACGAACAAACATTTAAAGACGAAATATTTCACAAACTAACTTTTTGACAAAACCGGCGTTCAGATGAAATGAAACTTATTACTTATCGATGAAATCAACTAGGTAACGAGCAAAGCACGCATTAATAATTATGATATCTAATGAAAAAGAATAAAAAAATCTTAACCTTTAAATTTTTGGTCAAATGAATAATAATTGTAGGTTTACCGGCCACACAAAAGCAATTAAAATGCAATTAAAATAAAAATTAACAGCACCATAACCATAAAATATTTTTAAACGTAATTAAATGTAACAAAAAGCACAAAAACGCAACGGTGTTTGGGCTCATTACGGTCCACTACAAATCTGGGGATATCCCAATATCAGCTGATCGATGACAAATTTCTGCTGTCATCTGTTTTAAAACGAGAGAAGTACTATTGGTCATTACCCTTTTCCACGCTGTTACCAAGGTAACTACTAAAAAAATTCCTAATACCGTGCGAGCAAAAATTATTTGCATCAAAGAGGGTTTGGATTAAAAAACGTAGGGCTTGATTTAGATTACAATGATATGGGGACGATATATCTGACCAAATCTGGGTTAAAATTTTGTCAAATTCATATTATGACATGATATGCGAAACTAATGAGTAGTAAAATACGTAGACAAATACAAATTTATTTTTGTTGTTTACAAAATTAACAAAGTAAGAATATACAGAAAGAAAAAGAAAAATAATTACATAAATTTAGCTGCTTCTTAAGAATAGTCATGCATCTTCCATAAGATTTTCCCACTTCTTGGGACAGGCGTCTTATACAATCTGTTGGCTTATTTTACATTATTTCACAAACGTTTGCAACAAGTTCTTCTGTTCTTACAGATGGTCTTTCTGCTCCTTTTTTGTGTTGTATAGAACCTGTTTCCCTAACCACAGCCTCGGTTCTTTTCAGGCAACGATAAAAATCCCCAGCAATAAAAGCAACGTTAGGAAAATGTTCGTGAAAATCGTACATGCACAAACCCGGATTGTATTGCCACTCACCATTTACTCTAACCCCGTTTCGAAAATACGCTTCAACAATGAATGTTTTGTGCTATTCCGTAAAGACCATTGTGTGATTTGTTCAAGAAATTGGAAAAATTAGCGATGAATCAAATTACTTGTAACGTCTGTCAAATATGACGGAATAACTGATAGATTGTTAATTCAGGTAGTTACTTAAACCCAACAGGTATTAAGCTCTACGGCTAAGCAGTACGTCCTTAGATGCAATGCCCTCTATGATGCAAATAATTTTTGCTCGCACGGTACGTTTAAACCACCATAGTTTTTTCTAATCGACTTTACTTGTGATCTATCTCGAATATTACTAAATTGCTTGGCATAAAAAGAAGACCTATAACGGGAAAATTATACGTTCTATGCCCCCAGTTTTGTTTTATTATTATTTTAAACAGTAACCATAATGCATTTTTCTCTAATCATCCTCATCTTCAAAACCGCCTCGTTATTAATCCCTTCTCCAAACAAATAAATGTCCGAAAGAACAAACTACATTGTTACCGTTTTCAGAGAAAAAATGTACAAAATTACGACACAAGAAAAGCATAAATATGCCGATCACGACGTTGTCAGATGGGCAAAGCAGAGAACAAACCTAGCGGTGTTTGCCTGTCGTGACTATTTAAGAGAGTTTTCGAGATGTGTTTCGCCTAATAAGGACGTTTATCGGGACGAAATAGATTTAAATAAATGACTTTTTGACCTTTCTTGACTGTTTTCCTAAAGCAAGAGTTCGTTAAAAGGAGATTGCTCCAGATAGAACAGGCCAAAGAGAATGTTTCTACGTGCGTATCGGTTCTTTTATTTATTTTTAGTTTGTAAGTTTTGGTAATGGGACTTTTTACTATTAACCGAATTCATTATATTCTGTACGGATATAATGAATAAGGACATATTGAAAATATACAGGGTGATCTAGACAAACTTACCTACCGTGCGAGCAAATATTATTTGCATCAAAGGACGTAATGCTTAGCCCTAGAGCTGTTGGGTGTCAGTAACTACCTGAATTAACAATCAATTATTATTTCGCCATCTTTGACAGTGGTTACAAGTAATTTGATTCATCGCTAATTTTTCCAATTTCTTGAACAATTCACACAATGGGCTTTACGGAACAACACAAAACATTCATGGTTGAAGCGTATTTTCGAAACGGGGTTAAAGTAAATGGTGAGTGGCAACATTTTCCTAACTTTGCTTTTATTACTGGGGATTTTTATCGTTGCCTAAAAAGAACCGTGGCTGTGTTTAGGGAAACGGGTTCTACACAACATAAAAAAGGAGCAGGAAGACCATCTGTAAGAACAGTAGAACTTTTTGCAAACGTTCGTAAAATAATGATAAATACCCCAACAAATTGTATAAGACGCCTGTCCCAAGAAGTGGGAAGATCTTATGGAACATGCAAGACTATTCTTAAGAAGCAGCTAAATTTATTTCGTTATAAAGTGTATTTCACGAAATACAAGCCGCAAATTTTGAAAGACGCAGGAATTACTCTCAATGGTTTACCCAAAATTTATTGGAAAGAAATGATTTATTAGACCTGACTTTTTTTTTCGGATAAAGCCTGCTTCCACCTCTCCGGTTATGTGAATTCTCAGGATACACGCATGTGGAGTAGTGAAAATCTCCATTTTTTTTATAGAGTCCACATTGCACCCTCAAAAAATTGGTGTCTGGTTAGCTGTTTCCCGAAGAAGAATTGTTGGCCCTTGTTTTCCAAGACACAGTTACAGCACAGCGGTATAGAGACAATATTTTGAATCAATTTGTGGATCAATTACTTGACGACGAACTATGTTTTGGATATTTTCAACAGGACGGTGCAACCGCCCATACGGCCGCCGAAACTATTAACTACTTACGCAATTTTTTCGACGACAGATTAATCAGTTCTCGATCAGATATTGAATTCCCACCTTGATCACCTTGTTTAACGGTTATGGATTACTTCGTTTTTCCTCATTTAAAGAACACTATTTTTAAAACACCAGTTTCAAATTTAGAACAATTACAAGAATGTGGTAACATTTCTCCAGAGATGCTGGTCAACAGTTTCGAAAATATGAAGAAACGTGTGAATTTATGCTTGGAGCAGGGCGGTGGCCAATTTCAGCAATTTATGTAATTATTTTTCTTTTTCTTTCTGTATATACTTTGTTAATTTTGTAAACAACAAAAATAAATTTGTATTTGTCTACTTATTTTATTACTCATTAGTTTGGCATATCATGTCATAATATGAATTTGACAAAATTTTAACCTAGATTTGGTTACATATATCGTCCCCTTATCATTGTGATCTAAACCAAGCCCTACGTTTTTTAATCCAAGCCCTCTTTGATGCAAATAATTTTTGTTCGCACGATATATGCAATGTTGCTTCGTTTTGCCGCTACAGGGCGCAAAATTTCTCAAATTATTATCGTTTTTTCGCAATAATTTCTAAACGCCCATATCGATTTTCTCTAATTTTGGGACACAGTGGCGTGTTATTCTTACATGAAAGTTTGTCTTTTTGTAACCCCCTGTATAAATGACTTTAATTGTTTCTCTGACACTAGCTGACTTCATTTTGAAACTTTTTGCGTCTTGTAAAATTTTAGCCAGACCTCTACAAAAAATTATACCTTCTCTTGAATGGACGACTTACTCTATAATTACTATAAATTATTTGCTAAATTTACCAATGTTTGGGCTTAGTTCACAAAAATATTTGCATTGGTGAATGCTCCTTGTAAATAATTTTGACCCCAACTGACTAAAATGTCTTGAGACTGGAATTACTCTCTCTATCTGTCAAAATAAAAACATAAAAGTTTTCAATATGTTTGCTACATACTGTAGCTTATTTTTTGAGAATCAAAAGTATTTCTTCAATATAATTAATTTGTGTTGGGCTACATCAGTGATTCCCAAAGTGGTCCAGGTGGACCCCCAGGGGTCCACGGGAGACTCGACGGGGGTCTACGTTGGCGTGACAAAAAAATGGGGGTTCACAATTAGTAAGCGGGGGTCCACGAAAATTTATCTGGTTTTGATAGTGAAAAACTAAATTATTTTGTTTTTATAGAAGTTACGTTACGTTATTAATGATTATTCTTAATTGTATTACGACTGTTATCATATTACAATGTAATGTAAATCTTACAATGTAATATGATAACAATAATATAATTAATAGTGTAATAATTACATATTTGAATAAATACAATACAAGAAATATACTATTTTTCTTTTTATTTTTACCACTCCGGGAGTTTTCTGAATAAAATAAGTGAGAATTAATTATTGGTGTCTTGTGCTGTGAGTAGATGACAAAAAAGTAAAGTTGGATGTAATCAATTTTTTGATTGCCCAACTTTACTTTTTTGACATCCACTCACAGCACAATCAATTAACTAATTAACCAATCAATTCTCATTTTTTTTCGAAAACTGTTAATTCGTGGTTGGAACTCAGCCGCAACGCAAAATTTCCATAGTTAGATCTAATCTTTACATTTTTTGTCGAGTTTTGGGAATATGGTAGAAATGTAGCTGCAGGGAGTCCACCGGAACCAGCAAAATTTTTAAAGTGGTCTATGAGAAAAAAAAGTTTGGGAACCTCTGGGCTACATGCTTGGGGAAACTGTTGTTCCATTGCACAGAAAGAATAAATAATAACTATTGGTTATGTTTCACAAATTTAATCAGTTTCCTGACACGTGTTTCGGCCCTTGCGGGCCATTGTCAAAGGAGTACAAGAAGATACTAAATTCTACGTGACATTACAAAGGTATTTATATCATATTATGGTAATTATAAACATGTCACAAAATTAAAATTAGAATTGGAAGATTGAATGGTCAACTGTGGGTTTTCCTAACTTTTAAAGTGACAGATGTATGTATAAGATGTATGTATATGGGTTTTATGTTCTTAGAGATTGAGTGATTGTGTAATATACAGTGATCAGCTAAACCTGTTTAAAAAATAAAACAAAATAAAACAGGTTTAGCTGATCATTGCATATTACTCAATCACTCAATCTCTAACAACATAAAACCCATATACATACACAATAAAAGCAGAAAACTAAATTTACTAGAACAATAGCTATCAAAAAAGCCATAAAAAACATACGTAACGTTGTTAATAATCAAACCGAAATACCTTCAGATGCTTCCCTAATTCTTAATAGCACACTAGTTTAGGACTAAATATGTATCTGTACTGTAACTTTAACTAACTAAAGTTAGGAAAACCCAGAGTTGACCATTCAATCTTCCAATTCTAATTTTAATTTTATGACATGTTTACCATAATATGATATAAATACCTTTATAATGTCACGTAGAATTTAGTATCTTCTTGTACTCCATTGACAATGACCCGCAATGGCCGAAACACGTGTCAGGAAACTGATTAAATTTGTGCAATGTATTGAAATTTTGTGATGCACGTTAACTTAAACCATGTTCCAAACGGCATATTTTTCTCCTCAAACCAACAAATGTTTTCATTCACAGAATTCCTTTATTTAAATCCTATGATAAACTTGGCAAACTATAGCTATCCCTGATTACCAATTTTGCGAACGTGTTCGAGACGGTACTTAAAACAAGAATAACAAACTTCTTAGTATAAATGATATTTTTATAGTATAGATACCCTACAGACAGTGGGGTCGGTGAGAGTGAAATGTTTGACTTACAGCAGTTGTTTGGTTTACAAATCTGAATCAGGCAGTTTAAAAACAAAAAAGAAATAATTAAAATAGATTACACATGTGTTTCATGGGCAAAAGATCACTTGTAAAGAGTATGTCGTAAAGTAAACGAAATGATTGTACCGGGTGGTCAAATAAGCGAGGACGTCGGCTTTATCTCGGAAACCATTAATCGTACAACTTTCGGAAATATTTTTTTATGAGTAAAGTGGTCAAGAGAAATTGCTGGAAATTACTTTTAAGTTCCTCATTTCGCCGCAAGGGGGCACAATTAAAAATTGTTTTTATAAATTCTAAATTTCTCCGAAAATTCCCATATTAAGGTATAACTCTGATTACATCATTGTAAAGCTTAGACAATTCTGCATCATTTTGGTTCAAGGCTCATTGGCGTATCGACCTTGATAAGAGTGGGAAAAGCTATTGAAAGTGTAAACATTAAAATCGCTGTAACTTCTAAACGACTTATCCGATTTTACTAAATTTAAGCATGTTTGGAAGGGGAAAATAAGCATTCCTCAATTGCTATATCCAACAGTATACGATAGTGTTTAATAAAATTGCTAGAGGGCGCAATTTGTAATAATAACAGTTTTTTCTATTTTATTCCGAAAATTCAAATCATACGGTATAACTATGACATCATATTCGAAAAGAAGATGAAATTTGCAAGAAAAGATGTGAAGACCGCAGTTCGATATCTTTGTTTGTTTCAGAGTTATTGCCAAAATAATAATTTTTAATACAAATTACGCCCTCTAGCAATTTTATTAGAAACTATCGTGTACCATTAGATACGACAATTGAAGGTACTTACCTTTTTCTTCCAAACAAGCTTAAATTTAGTAAAATCGGTTAAGTCGTTTAGAAGTTACAGCGATTTTAATGTTTACACTTTCACTTGATAAGAGTGGGAGAAGCAATTGAAAGTGTAAATGGGTATATCTCTCAATAACGTAATATTATACTCCAGCTAAAATTTTAAATTTTTTTTCCTTTTTAAAAAGTGTTTTTTTAATTTTTATTTTAAATATGTTCGTAGGAGTTTGGGAAAAATAGTGGCCACGAATTGAGATTGATAATTTTAACAAAAAATGAGATTTAAAAAATTAGTGATTCGGAGGTGAGAACACTACTCGGAGATAAGAAGTTTCGAACACAATAATACCTACGTATTAAAAAATACTTTGACATTATAATATTTTTTTTTAAATACAGACTAGTGGCCATTTTAACTAAGATTGGAATGTTTAAAAACTACAATAATATGCAATAAGCCGATATCAAACATTTTTATATTAATATCAATAAGAAACAAATAGGAACAAAAAACCTTAGTTAACCTAGGTACAATGAACAAGAACTAAAGAAAAAACCCTAATTTAAAAATAATGTAGGTATATGTTTTATCAGATGTATTTTATAAGACCAAATGTCCACTCCAGTGTTTCTTTCCTATTTTTTTTTTGATCAAAGCTTTTTTTACTTCGATTTCTCCAATCTTTTCTTTAATGCTCTTTGATCACGAAGATTTAGTTCAGAAATTGTCTTAATTTTTCCTTACTCTTTTCTTTTATAATAAATTTCTCTTTCTAACTTTTTCCTCTCTTCAAATTTAACTAGGTTATTTTTAATTGCTTCTCTTAATTACACATAGCTAACTTTTTCTTTTCATTTCTTTCTAGCCTTACTTTGTCGGATACCTTGTTGGCAGCCTTATTATTTTTTACCTTTGCCATACTTAGGTATTACCTAAAATGTTAATTTTAACCAATAAATAAAAAATTCATCACTTCTGTGAAACATATCTCACATCCGTTACCACCATTTGGTAACGGAGGTGGGGTAACGGAGGTGAGGATCCTATGACTTTTTTCCTAATAAGTATGTTATTTTTAAACCGTTTTTCGTTTAATTTTATTATAAAATGATTAAACCCATTATAAATTAGAATTAATTATTAAAAAATTTTAATTTATTTTTTAAACTCATAAAACATCGATCACACAGGTGAGAAAATTGAACTTACCTCTTAGTAAAACCAACACATGAGCGTACAAAATATTATCTTAACAAATAGATACGTCTTCCTTCGCCGACGTGAACAGACTGGCCTCCTAAACCAATACTTGTAACCGACGCGCAATATCCCCACTACTTTTTTTTTACCTTTACTTAAATTAATATCTTTAACCACGGAGGTGAGGTTAAACGCTGGGGACAACCAAATTATCGTTAATATTAAAAAGATGAAACGTCTTAAAAATACAAAAACTTAACTTTTCGAAAGGTTTTCAGTTTTTATAGACCCTAGAAATATATTTTTTAGGATAAATATTTATTTAGATAAAAAATACTGAGTAAGCATATAACTAGCCATGCCTGGGGACATGACATGGAGGTGAGATATGACACATTTATGGATTTTTTAAAAATATTAGAAATTAAAAAGCTTATTATATCATGCTTGATGCAGGTAGGCATTTGCTATTTCTTTCTATTTCAGCAGTGTTAACACAAATTATAGAAAAGAATATGGAAAAAAACTTCCAGGGACATAAAGATTACGTTCTCAAAAGAATCACCCAAATATTAAAATCGCTGTAACTTCTAAACGACTTATCCGATTTTACTAAATTTAAGCTTGTTAGGAAGTACCTTCAATTGTCGTATCTATTGGTACACGATAGTTTCTAATAAAATTACTAGAGGGCGCAATTTGTATTAAAAATTATTGTTTTGGCAATAACTCTGAAACGAACAAAGATATCGAACTGCGGTCTTCACATCTTTTCTTGCAAATTTCATCTACTTTTCGATTATGATGTCATAGTTATACCGTATGATTTGAATTTTCGGAATAAAATAGAAAAAACTGTTATTATTACAAATTGCGCCCTCTAGCAATTTTATTAAACACTATCGTGTACTTTTGGATACGGCAATTGAAGAATGCTTATTTTCCCCTTCCAAACAAGCTCAAATTTAGTAAAATCGGATAAGTCGTTTAGAAGCGATTTTAATGTTTACACTTTCAATAGCTTCTCCCACTCTTATCAAGGTCGGTACGCCAATGAGCCTTAAACCAAAATGATGCAGAATTGTCTAAGCTTTCCAATGATGTAATCAGAGTTATACCTTAATATGGGAATTTTCGGAGAAATTTAGAATTAAAAAAAAACAATTTTTAATTGTGCCCCCTTGCGGCGAAATGAGGAACTTAAAAGTAATTTCCAGCAATTTCTCTTAACCACTTTACTCATGAAAAAATCTTTCCGAAAGTTGTACGATTATTGGTTTCCGAGATAAAGCCGACGTCCTCGCTTATTTGACCACCCGGTACAAAGACGTTATTTTTTCTAGCACCAAAAATATGCAACGCCATAAGTATAGCACTTAGCAAAATTAATTCAATTACCTTATTTAGGATTACATTTAAAACATCGAGAGAAAAACATTGAGATTTCAACAGGGTGACATAATTGACAAGTAACTTAGCCACGGCGTGTTCTTAGAAAAATTTGACAAAGTATTCCATAAAAATAATCAACTTATTGTGCGACCGTTGTATAAATATACTATCCATAACAGTTCCTAACTGACAAGCCAAATAAAAAATTTACTTCAAACGACAACTGTTACTAAGGAATTGCTACATAACCACCGAAAATGAAATGCACTTCTGTTTATTTATAAATTAGATGCTGAAAACCCATCCGACAAAGTTAAAAGAAATGTGTCATCTGTAATCAATAGAGGCATGACAAGAACTCGTACATATCGATGTTGATCTAAATCGAAACACAAACAGAGGGAACTGAACTTCAAAGAACCTAAATATAAGCCATTAGCATAATAAGTAAATGGCATTACTTGGCTGGAGTGTTTACACAAGAAAAATATACTTTTTTAATTAACAAGCACGAAGACGAATTTGTGTCATCATCTCTGAAAATTTAAAATTAAAAGAATAAATTTACTTTTCCAACGAAAATAAATATTCAGGGAAATATTTGAAAATTGAGGAAACATTTATTATAATATTTAAATTTAGTTAATTGATGTCGGCAAAGAGGTCCGCTTGCAGAAAGATTTTAAACAATGACTAAATAACCAAATCGATCGTGCGGTTGTGAAACAAAAATGAGCCTAATGAATAAAAATGTAGCGATCGCTTTTTCTTATAAAATCGAAGTAATTTCTCGAAAGCCAATGAATAAAAACTAAAGTAATTGCTTTTACGTCCAGCAATCGCTTAAAAGTGCAGGAATTGCTTCTAGTCAATGATTTTCTTAAAAAATAGAAGCACTTGCTATCGTTTGCTTAAAATGTGATGAATAAATTAAGGAATTGCTTTTTCTAGTGTAGTAATTAGTAATTGCTTTCAACTTTTTAAGGTTGGTCGACCCTTGCATCATTTGCTTGGTAGTAGTCAACTTTAGTTCTCCGCGGCATACACGTGCGTTGCTCTTAACTTGTGTCTTCAATTATGGCTGAATATGAACGTCCGTAAAAGAAAAATCTACGGTGTACGTAAAAATTGCAGATATGATGATTTCAGAAAGTTATATCGATTTGACTGCGAAAATGTTGAGTGTTTGGCAAATTATTTTTTGACTGATACTGGTTAAAGGCGAGGGGGTGCAATGTCGCATTTAAATAAGATTAAAATCTTTCTGCGGAAATTGTCGGATCCGGGCTTTCAAAATTCTGTAGTTTAAGAACTTGGTGTTCACCAAACTACTACTAAGACATACACTTCTGTAATGGATGCAGTTTTGGAGAAGGCCAATATTTTTATTAAATTTCCTACAAGCGCTGAAGCTGTTGTGGAAGCTAAACGGTTGTGGTCAAAAGGATTTATTTATGTTCCTTCAATTAATGAGCGAATATCAATTGCTTGTCTTTAATTTCTTCATCACTACTATCACTTTCCTTATTTTCACTGAAATCTGCCATATCACAAATGTAAGTTTCCTATTTTCCACAAAAACGTAACAGATTACTATTATACTAAATAAATAGACCAACGTTGTTGTATTTACGTCAACTCTTTTGCAAATTAGGCACCATACTGAACATGAAATCTATAATCTGAACAAGTAGATAAGCCACGTCTGAACTTGTTGCTAAATTGTTTACAATGGATGAATATAGAAAATTTTTTATTATTTCGTATTTTAATTTTTATTCATAAAATAAATTTAAATATAACACCACCATATTATGAAAATTTCTTGACAAAATTTAATGAAGTTCATATTCATGAAACAAGAGGAAAAAATAACTTTATTTTGGATCATACAAATTTGAAATCGACTCAAAAATCAATATTTTTTAGTGGTGCTATAGAATATAACAAGTTAGGAAATGAAATTAAAAGTTGTAATTTAAAACTATTTGTAAAAAAATTAAAGAATCAAATTTTATGTAAAAAAGTCTAATAAAATAGTCTTTCTAGATTGTAATTACCTATCTATCAAGAGAGAAGAAATTTAAAATTTAAAATGTAATTAAATAGTTCAATGAACTAATAAAAATTTGTTATTAATATTATTATTAAAAGCATTTGCTACAGAGGTGTACGAAAAACAGCAAATTGCTTCAAAATTTGATTCATATCCAGATCTAGCAATTGCTTTTACTTATAGCATTTGCTAGTCAAGCAATTGCTTTTACTAAAAAGTAATTGCTTCAAGTAATTGCGTAATTTATATTCATTAGGCGGGTGACACACTGGAGAAATAAGTTTCGTGAAACTTGTGGCTGAAGCAAGTTACGTCAAACTTTTTTTTTATGTCAATGCACACTCGAGAAACTTGCTTCTATAAAATTATTCTTTAACATGTCCTCAGATGAAGACGTAATTTTGTTGTGGTGGGTAAACCACCGAAAGAAGTTATTAGCGAAGAGAAAAATACGATTTTGGGTACATCCTGCTAACATCGTTAACCTAATATCTTATAGTGCTAGTGTTGTTGGTAAATAACTCTGAACTCCGGCCACATACTGATCAGTTTAAGGAATTCATTGTCTTTCGGCATTTTCACACAGGAAATAAATTATAAAAATCACATGTATACTCTCTCAAGTCCAAGAACCTATGAATTTAAAGGCAACAAATTTCTGCGAAACACAGCACGTTCTGTTTCGAGTAATTTGTAAGCGAAACAATTTTGGGTCGCCTGTTTCACAAACACCAGTGTGTTCCATCTCATTTAATTATATGGGTTGTGTGGTACTGAAACATTTCCTGTTTCTTGCAACGAATTTCACGAAACTTATTTCTCCAGTGTGTCACCCCCCTAGGCTTAATATTCCAAATACTTATGGTATAATCTTAGGTCTTATTCTCTCAAATGTTGACCCTTGACGTTTCCGCAGCATTTTTTCCACTGGTAAAAGAAGATAGCTACCATCCCTGCCCTAACATTGCCCTGTACCTTTGCGCCGACAAAAAGGCAAAGGTTCCTATAAATCTATTACAGATCAAGTTCAGTAAAGAAATTTTTTTCACTTCTGTATCACATGATCTTGAATGTGGACTAGTTGGCCCTGTAAACATAATCTAGTGTGAATGAAGCATGTAGCTTCTTGGTTTTATAAGGTACTGTATGGGGTTATTGATGCATTGCGTTCTTAAGTCTATCATCCACAAAAAACCTTCCCCATATGGTTTACATTAGATATTATTAAAGACACAAAATGTAAGCATAGAGTTTTAAGAAAAATATCAATATTGTCTACAGAACCTACACTAACAAGGCCGAAAATTCTATCTTAATAGATCCTAAAAAGTTCTGGTGCTTTATTAATTCAAAAAACGCAAGTTTTGCAGTAATTACCTGAATTTTTTCCAGATGACACTACTTAGTATTTTTCATATAACTATACAAACACTAACATAGTAAGCAACAGCTTGCTACTGCCCAGATCAGCACCGTTTCATCTGAGCACAAACATCGCAAACACCAACACAAACACTAACACAGTAAGCTTTTACTACCTAGTTAGATGACAAAGCCAGCTTAAGTACACCGGTACCCAAAGCGTTGGCGAGTACGACGCAAAGCACGCATTAGGCGTGCAGTTCTGAAATACTAAAACGAGTGGTCTGAAGGTTTTATAAGCCTATATGGCGCGGAAACCGCAGGAACACAGTGAGTTTAGTCGGTAGGCGGCTCCCCTTCAGGGGGTTGAATCCGACACTCCCTTGCTGGTATCATCACAGGGGGTTAGTCTTTTGAAGATTCTCATCGAAAAAAAAAAAAAATATAACTATATTGTAAATGCTTTGGCTAATTCTTTCAAATTCGCCTACACCACTCCATCTAATGAAGCTTACTCACAAAATGTATCAAATGGGAGCAGTTTTGTTATCCTCGACACCTTCCAGACGAAGTAAGGATGACGAAATTTCTAAACAAATCAAAAACAAGCCAACATGTGGACCTGATAGGGTACCGTGTTATATTGTCAAAGACTGCGACGCACCTCTTCTTAAACAGCTGTCTTTTATTTTCAATTTATCGCTTAAGACTAATACCTTTCCAGATATATGAAAGGATCACCCCGGACCTTACACAAGGAAATGCCATTAAAATGTCAAATTACAGACTTATTTTTATTTTGTCTTCATTTGCCGTGGTCTTCGAATACATTTTGAGTAAAATAAAATCGCTAATTTCATCCACATAACATGGCTTTTTTAATACCCGTAATAAAGCAACAAGTCTCGCCTGTTTTAAGCAATACAATGGACATGCTATGAATGGGGAACCTTAAACAAGTTAATACACTGATTTTACCATTCCATTTTGTTACCTACGTAAACTATCTCAATTAGGTTTTAACCAACAACGTGTTCTAGTCCTCGAGACCTATCTAAAGGATTACGTACAATATAATATTGAGATTCGCAAATATAAATCCTGTAAATTTAAAGCCACTGCTCCTTAAGGTATCTAGCCCTCTTAATATTCTAAATTTTTATCAATGAAATAAATAATAATTTGTCTAGCCAAGTACTGTTATTCGCAGACGACTTAAAACTATTCAGGGTAATAAGTGATTTAATTGATTGTCTGTCATTGCAAAGGAATCTAAGCACTCTGAAGAACTGGAGCAAAATTAACAACTTGCACCTGAACGTAAGTAAATGCTTCATGTTGAAGCATTTACACAGTCATTAAGCAATGCGTCACATTTAGAGACCTTGGTGTGGTTTTCGCCCTATGCCACTATCCTGTATATACTTTCATGGCATGTTCCTTCGTGCACTGTTAGGTCCTCTCCCGTCTTCCCTCTGCCTAACTTTTTAATTACAATAATGCTTGCAATGACATTATTGTATTCAGCCCCCTCTCCACTCAAACAATGCAATAAAACTTAAACTCTTACAAAAACGGTAAATCACTGAATTAAATTAGGTACCTACTACCGTGTGAACAAAAATTATTTGCATCAAAGAGGGCTTGAATTAAAAAACGTACGGTGGTTTAGATCACAATGATATGGGGACGATATATCTAACCAAATCTAGGTTAAAATTTTGTCAAATTCATAATGACATGATATGCCAAACTAATGAGTAATAAAATAAGTAGACAAATACAAATTTATTTCTCTTGTTTACAAAATTAACAAAGTAAGAATATACCGAAAGAAAAAGAAATATAATTATATAAATTGCTGAAATTGGCCACCCATGCTCCAAGCATAAATTCACACGTTCTTCATATTTTCGAAAGTCTTGACCAGCATCTCTGGAGAAATGTTACTATATTCTTCGATAATCCTTTCTTGTAATTGTTCTAAATTTGCAACAGGTTCTTCTATTCTTACAGATGGTCTTCCTGCTCCTTTTTTGTGTTGTATAGAACCTGTTTCCTTAAACACAGCCACGGTTCTTTTCAGGCAATGATAAAAATCCCCAGCAATAAAAGCAACTTAGAAAAATGTTCGTGAAAATCGTCCATGCGCAAACCCGGATTTTATTGCCACTCACCATTTACTCTAACCCCGTTTCGAAAATATGCTTCAACCATGAATGTTTTGTGCTGTTCCGTAAAGCCGATTGTGTGAATTGTATAAGAAATTGGAAAAATTAGCGATGAATCAAATTACTTGTAATACTGTCAAGGATGACGGAATAACTGATTGATTGTTAATTCATGTAGTTACTGACACCCAACAGGTATTAAGCTATACGGCTAAGCATTACGTCCTTAGATGCAAGGCCCTCTTTGATGCCAATAATTTTTGATCGCACGATATAAACCAAATGACAATTTTGCAGAATTAATTTTTTTTTGTGATGTCAAATTGCGAGGACTAGAAACGCGAGACCCTTGCTAGCAATTTGCAACATGTTAGCGAGACGAGACGAGAATTTTTTGGTGCCCTTAGAATAAAAATAAATTGGTCGATAGAAGAGGTATCGCCTTTGCAATATGTTAAAATTTCTTTAGGAGAAAGGCTTTTCCATTGTATTTTAATTATTATAAATAAAAAATATAGCCACTTAGTTTTATCAGGCCGTTAAAATATCGTCCAAGAATTGCTAACAAATTTAAAAGTTATTGGGCCGGTCATAATCTAGCAGTTACGGTGTAGTATATGGTTTAAACATGCGATTCCACAATTAATCAGATACGAAAAACTACGTGCTCAGCTCTGGAAATCATTTGTTATAATTTGTAGGGATGATGTGGGGGGTGATTGTGTAAATGGGTGATATGGGTATACTACGAGGAATCATAAGTAGCACAAAACTGCTTGTAATTGGGTATAAGTTTGTGACAACAGATTTATTTTCTAATTACTCTTAAAACATTTTTCTAACTTGTATAACACCGGAAAAAGCACAAGACTACACTAAGAGAAAACTCTATTAGCCGTAGCTGGAAATCCATGAGTAGTAGCACAAAATCTGCAATATGGTCGTTTTTTAAATATTATTTTTTTTGCTGCTAAACGACAACTCTATTGCTCTAAAAAAATATAGGATACAGTGGTAAAAAATATGTTTTATTTATGAAAAAATATGATTTTGTGATTAATTGAGGTCATGTAGTTAAAAAAGTATTGCGGCCAGCTATAAAAGAATTTTTTTTATAGCTGGTACCTTTTTCTGAGCTCCATTTTTTAGGATTGGCCCTCAGTGACGTATTTGCCATTTAATTTAATTTTTGTTAGATTTCTTCGCTTTTATTTACCCTAAATAAATCTCTGTAACTACAGTGACGTTTTGAGCAAGTTACCTAGATATAGGTACAGTAGACTCCCGATTATCCGAAACCCGATTATGCGAACTCTGCATTATCCGAAACGACCCATAAACCGGATTATCTGAAATGATTCTTGCTATTCCTTCGCATTATCTGAAATTTCTAAGAAATGTTTTGTTGGTTTTGTTGTTGTGGCCAAAAATCGACAGACTTTAAAATTAAAACAAGTACCAATTACCTCTTTTTTGAATTTATGAATATGAATATACAGTGAGGACAAAAAGTATGGAATAAATTCATTATCTAAAAAAAGATTTATTTTATGAACAATCGCTCGGACACGTCAACTTTCTTTTTATTTTCTACATATTTTGAAAATATTTTTCCTTATACAGGGTTGCCCAAAAAAGTAGGACACAAGTCAACTTAATTTTTTTAAATAGAACACCCTATATATTATTACATTTTCGAATTCTACGTAAAATTTTAAACAATTTTTGTGTAGCATGTGATATATCTATGTCGAATAGTTTCAGAATTACACAGGTTGAAAATTAATTTGTATTCTTATTTTCTGTGGTGTTGCGGCAAAAAAAAAACGAAGTTATTAATTACTGCAAAATCTTTTCCAACATGACGGAAATTATGAACGTCCGAAAGTTATCTAAATGGATTTCAATATTTGTTTTTTTTTAATTAAACAGGGTCGCTCAAAAATAGATATTGAGAAACTTTTTTTAATAACAACCATGCTAAATTTCAGAAAAATTAACAGTATTAACACTAATCGTAAGTAATGCATAATATTGGATACTCTGAAGGTAATTTAATGGTATTTAATTAGATGTTCAAAATGTTCACTATTTGCTACTTGGCAATATCTAAGTCTATTTACAAACTCAATTTGATTGTTATGCACTACACTAGGAGGTATTAGTCGAATTTCATTTCGAATGCGAATTTTCAAGTCCTCAAGATCTATAGGTTTTGTTTTGAACACTTTACTCTTCAAATAACCCCATAGAAAAAAGTCCAAAGGTGTCAAATCAGGTGATCTCGCTGGCCACTCAATAAACCCCCTCCTCCCGATCCACCTGTCTGGAAAAACTTCATCATTCATATTTCAATTCTTTCTGTTTCGGTTAATTTCATTTTTATTAGATGAAATTAATTCACGAAATTTTTGACTAGAAAAAATGTTGACAACTTTAATGAAATAATTTGCTGACATTACATTTAACGCTTTGTTTCTTTTCGGATTTCCAAAGCCGACTTTATTAATAGGTATTACAAATTAATTTTCAACCTGTGTAATTCTGAAACTATTCGACATAGGTATATCACATGCTACAAGAAAATTGTTTAGAATTTTACGTAGAATTTGAAAATGTAATAATATATAGGGTGATCTATTTAAAAAAATTAAGTTGACTTGTGTCCTACTTTTTTGGGCAACCCTGTATAAGGAAAAATATTTTCAAAATATGTAGAAAATAAAAATAAAGTTGACGTGTCCGAGCGATTGTTCATAAAATAAATCGTCTTTTAGATAATGAATTTATTCCACACTTTTTGTCCTCACTGTTGTATACTAATGTACATACATCAGTATTAGAATTTATTATGTATGTATATATTCTATAAAAGTACATAGATATATAGTTACTTTGCCTATAGTTAATGATTTTCCTCAATCTCCGCAATATCCGAAATTTCGATTGTCCGAAATCGGTCCGGTCCACATCATTTCGGATAATCGGGAGTCTACTGTACCTAGTTTAAAAGAATAAAAGAAAAAATTAATATGGCCAGTTGATGGTCCTACTTCCTACTTTATATATAATACTTTTTGATCTATTGGTATTTTGCCCCAGATTATAACCAATGATGTTTCTTGTGAGAATATAAAGTAAGGAAATCATGTTAAAAAATAAAATGGCGTAGAAGTACCTAAAGAAACATATCAGTTTAATAAAACACACACAAAAATTAACGGCAATGCTTTTTTTATGAAAATAACCGCGTAAAACCAAATAGGATTAAATTTTATGGAAGTAGTCCATTATCTCAGAGTGGAGTTGTGAAGATATGGGAAAAGAAACTCACAATAATCTCCCCAAATAATATATGAAAAGTCAATTTATTGGGGTGTATATGTTTCGGTACTAGAAAGTACCATCATCAGCACCAAAGGGCACAAGTGCCACTTTCACGAAGGAATGTAAACAAATATTAAAAACATGAAAAGGACAAGAACATATTGTATACTTAGAGGAAAACAAAGTTAAAAAATTTTAAAGTGTTAAAAAATTAAAAAACGAGGAACGAGGAAAGGAGGAAACTCCTTTCAAATTTTAATACCGTTTTTTAATTTTTTAACAATTTTTTAAAATTTTTTAACTTTGTTTTCGTCTTGATGGTACTTTCTAGTACCGAAACATGTCCACCCCAATAAATTGACTTTTCACATATTATTTGTGGAGATGACTGTGAATTTCTTTTCCCATACATATAGGATTAGTTTTTATTTATTATAAAGTGTAATAATAACAACAGAGGATCAAGTTTATGGTTAAGTGAAAAATAAACACAAATAAACCTTGAATATAAGGTCAAACCTATACAAAATTTATATCACGGAATACAAAATTAGGTTTACAGCAGTGGCGGCTCTTACAGTAGGGCCACAGTGCCATGGCCCTACCTATCCTACCTGTACACCAGCTATTTATTCACACTCATAATTATTACTTAGTCTCTCTACGCTTCATTCTTTTTGTAAATGTGAATAATTTAAAATTTAAGATATCTGATAACGTCTAACTCTGCAAAAACTCCCTGAGACTGGGAAAATTCCCCGGAGAGGGCCAGACAACACCTTGCTTACGAGAGAGATAATAAACATATCGCCTTCTCTTACTGGCGCATATGCCTTCGTGGCGGGCCGGATCCTTAGATCAAGCCGCGATTGGTGGACTTACACGTGTTTTAGTTATCGAGAATGAAGAGTCGCAATGATTTGCTTCCACTACCAGATACCAGATGGCGGCTGTTTTTAATACGGTTTTCCCTGTCCAAATATGAAGTTAAAAATTTTTTAACAGCTTTTCGTTTTGACTATTTTTATTCTGTGACTTTTGTAGGTTAGGTTTAGAAGTTTTTTAAAAAATTCGCGATTTTCCTCTCTCTCATTAGAAGAGAAAATACAAGTTAAAGAATTGGGTCGTCCATTGCCAGAGTTACTTATAACAAAAACTCAAAGTGGATAAAAATCGCGTGTTCGGAAATTTAATAACAGCATTTATTCAAAAAACAGTTAGTTGTGCGGGTGCGAGGATACAAATAAAATGTTATATGTTCTGTTTTGTGTGCGTTTTGTTTGGTGGAGAAGAAACTTGGTCGCAAAAAGGAACTGATGATGTTGCTTTTAGGTATATGGGAAAAAATTAAATCTTACGAAAATCCAAGGTACACAACATGAACAATATTTTTAGCTTTTGTATGTTGGGTAAATTAAATATAAAAAGTCAATTAAGTTCTGTCTATCGTCAGACACTTGTTATAAATAATGAAGAGGTTGACAAAAATAGATACGTTTTGAACCAAATAATAAACTGTAGGTAATCGATTTTGCGGGGCATTTTTAGATGCACCATTGAATTAATCGGTAAGTTTTTTTTTGAGTTTTTTTTATATTCTCATTAAATATTTTTATTTTGATATTTTGACCCCACCTGTTTCAACTATCACGAGCCGCCACTGGTTTACAGTAATGCATTTTGCATTTGCACTAAAAGTACACCATACCATCAGACATCAATCACCCACCAACAACAGCAATCAAATCATATGTTTTGAATTACTTCATTCAACTTAAACCATGTGGAGCAACGACAGATCATTGTTTTAATAAAGTTCGCCCCTCTCTGTTCCGCTGTAGTAAGGGATCGATTATCTCGCTGAAAGTAGGGTTTACTTTTAGTTTATATTTCTGATAATTAGATAACCTTGCAGGAATTAAAAATCATGTATTAAAAATATTTTATTCGATACATATTTTAATGGTTAAACGATATTTTGTTACCGGAAAAAAATATCGAATAGGCGCAAAAATATGTAGTCAAAAAAACGAACTCGTGTTTGTATAAACTAAATATTTTCGGGATTAAAGGATTTCTTTTTGTGGTAACCCATATTTATTATATATAACAATTAGGGAGAAACTTTGAATAAAAAGGTGTAAAAAAAATTTCGCAGCATTATTAAATTTTATAAATTTATGTTTAAAATATGGAAATATGCATGATGAGATGGAATGAGATAAGGCCAGTAAATGTTGTATGGGATATTGAGAAACTATTGGAAGAAGTCGTATATGAACAGTTATTGGAATTTATTGAAATCAACAAAATTTTAGTTTCCATTCAAGCTGGTTTTCGAAAAGGGTACTCTATAGAGACAGCCATTCAATGTGTGATTAAGACATGGAAAAGAAACATTGAACAAAAAAAATGTTATAGCTATATTTTGGGATTTTAAGCTGAGATTCGAAACAAAATTGACATAGCTAGACTATTGAACAATTTGTATCAGTATGGTGTATGGTATTCGCGGATACATTTATAAATGGTTTAAAAATTGTTTAAGTGACAGGTTCCAAGGTTCCTCAAGAAATTATACTAGGTCCAATATTATTTACTTTATTCGTATTATTAAAAATCTGTAAATAATATCTAAGTATTTGCTGATGACAGCTTAATTTATAATAATGTTTCAAACATTTTTAATGGTGTAAATGCTCTGAATTTTGAGATAATTATAGTAATAAATTGGCTGAAAGTGAATAAATTAACATTAAATATTCCAAAAGTAAATGTATGTTTATGGGTAAAGTATTATAATGCAATGAGGATTATTTTAAATTGTGACAAATATTTAAAAATGAACAGGAAGAAAAAATAATAACTACTTGTTATGTTTCACAAATTTAATCAGTTTCCTGACACGTGTTTCGGCCCTTGCGGGTCATTGTCAAAGAAGTACAAGAAGATACTAAATTCTACGTGACATTACAAAGGTATTTATATCATGTTATGTTAACTATAAATATGTCATAAAATTAAAATTGGGATTAGAAGATTGAATGGTCAACTGTGGGTTTTCCTAATTTTTAAAGGTACAGATACATATTTAGTCCTAAAGAAGTGTGATATTAAGAATTAGGGAAGCACCTGAAGGTATTTCGGTTTGATTATTAACAACCTTACATTTGTTTTTTATGGCTTTTTGGTTTTTGGACAGCTATTGTTTCCAGTTGATTTAGTTTTCTGCTTTTATTGTGTATGTATATGGGTTTTATGTTGTTAGAGATTGAGCGATTGTCGTTTATGCAGTGATCAGCTAACTCTGTTTTTTTTTTAATAGATGTTTTGTGTTCTTTAAGCCTGGTGTCGAAATTTCTACCTGTTTGTCCAATAATGTAGATAGCCTCGCAGTTGTCGCATTCTATTTGGTAGACCCCACTTTGTAAAAGTTTGTTTTTAGTTTCTATTTTAGCATTGAATATGTGTTTGTGTCAGGAAACTGATTAAGGCCCGACTTTGTTGAGAAAGGAATTTATTTGCGACAAAGACTCATCCGAGCTGGACATATTCGCGATATCACGCCGTGTAGGAAAATATTCCGTAAACACCGATATACACTGAAATCGGAAGTCTTCACCGCGAGCGAGGCGATCGAATTCCGAGAATTTGTTATTTTCATCGATTTATTTCTAAATAAATGAAGATACATTTGACTTGATTTTATTTCGGAAACGAATTTTATTTTATAGAAAATAGGTAGGTACTTCTAAAATCAGACAAAATAATATACCTAATCCTATGGATAGTATGATTTTTATATTTTTTTGTTTTATTTTATTTTATTTTATTAATGAAATCAAAGAAAATTTGTAAGTTTCATAGGTATCTAAAAAATAAAATTTGGGATAGCAAAAAGTTTTGTGAGTAAAGATCTGTTATGATTCTAATTACCTACATATATTAGGTATTATGAATTCCCTGGAAAACTCTACCTATTATAATGATTTAAAAGAAGGTAGGTAATAAAAGTTTTGAAATCTTGGCCCATCCTGAAACTAAAGGTGCCAAGTTAAATTATATTTAGGGGATAACTTCATACATAACAAAATGTTGAAACTGTCATTGACTGTCGTGCGTTATATTTTCTGTCGCGTTCCGTTATATTTAATTCTTTAGAGCATTTTATTTTTGAGGAACCGTTGTGCTGCCTGCCCCTCAAAAGAGAACAAGGTAAGTAATCGTTTTACATTTGGCGACCTTTTTTTAAACAAGAAAGAAGGTACCGTATCGTCACACCTACGAAAATGGAATAAAGCATTCCAGTATCCGTGTCGATTCAATACAAAGTCGCGGTATTTTGTTGCGGTATTTTTCTGGAGTTATTGCAAAAGTAATGCGACAATAGGCGGGAACCGATGGATATTCCCGTCTATATAACTGCATCATAATGAAAGCGTCAGCGAACATTTGACCATGCGGCAAAAAATCTTGTACAGGGTTATTCAACCAAGACTAGACAAGGCGATTTTTTTACTTTTCCTGTACTTTTATAAAAAAAAACTGAAATAGCCATCTTAAGTCATTTTCTCCCGCGAATTCGAATATCTTCAGCAAAAACAATTGAACATCAAACAAAAGTACTAGGGGTCACTTTGATATTTTTTTAAATGGGATGCCGTATTTTTAATGAGCTTATCCGATTTCTCATATAAATTTTGATCTAAAATGTTGGATTTTTAATTCAAAAACGCCTTTTTTCTTCAGTTTTAAATTCGGAAAATGTTCGTCTACTGTACGATTAATACCTGATAGATGGATACCCGTTTCACCTGTTCACCCTTTAACCTGCTTTAAAGCGTCCGTCAGTTAGACAAAATAATCAAGTGTCAAATTTCTATATATTTTTCACGAATTAATTACAAATTTATTTTGTTTGATTAAAGTTATTCACTTTAGTTTATAGTTTTTTCTAATATGTCATACTTTTTTTATACGTAAGCAATAATAGATTTGCAAAAACTACTAAATTTGTAATTAATTCGTGAAAAATATATAGAAATTTGACACTTGATTATTTTGTCTAACTGACGGACACTTTAAAGCAGGTTAAAGGGTGAACAGGTGAAACGGGTATCCATCTATCAGGTATTAATCGTACGGTAGACGAACATTTTCCGAATTTAAAACGGAAGAAAAAAGGCGTTTTTGAATCAAAAATCCAACATTTTAGATCAAAATTTATATGAGAAATCGGATACCTGAGCTCATTAAAAATACGGCATCCCATTTAAAAAAATATCAAAGTGACCCCTAGTACTTTTGTTTGATGTTCAGTTGTTTTTTGCTGAAGATATTCGAATTCGCGGGAGAAAATGACTTAAGATGGCTATTTCAGTTTTTTTTATAAAAGTACAGGAAAAGTCAAAAAATCGCCTTGTCTAGTCTTGGTTGGATAAACCTGTACTTACTATTTAGCTGCTAAATTGTACTTTTCGTCTAGAGAAGTAATAAAAATGTTCCTATGTTAAAAACCTAAACCGCAAAAGATCACATCTGCTACAAAAACGGGGACAGAGCATCAACAGCTATGGAATCCGAAATCATTGTAGAAGGATTTTTACAAAGTAAAAAATTACGTAAAAGTACGTTACGTAAAAGCCATTCTTTATAGCAATTTCACAGGCAACAGTGCTACAAATTGGGGCAAATAGGATTTCTATAAAAAAAAATTAAAGTTTAAAAAAAAATGTCTGGCCTCTCGGTAGGTTTACCATTACGTTGAAAGATTTTCCCAGCACTTTGCTTGTTTTTCCATCATCTCGTAGGTCCGTTAGAACTGTTTGCACCTATTATATTTCTAACACCCTTATTGTATTTTCCTGATGCGTTCGAAACATGTAGAGAATTACCCTGTATTAAACCTTGAAAGTTATGTTTTTTAATATACCAATGGAAAAAGACAAAGTTTATTTATTTTCCTTTAATAATTATTTTGTTTCATATACAGAGATGACCGGTTTTGGCAAGGAAAAATGGAAGAGCAGTTAAAAATTTTTTTTTCAGTTGCCTTCTTCCCGAAATAATAAATCCACAATACTCAAACCAGAGAAAAATTAAAGACAATTTTCATTTATTTCTGCTATCTAATAGACTGTCATTGTTAAATCATATTTTTAATAAAAATTTACTATAATATTTATATGTTCCTTTATTTAGGGTATTCAACCTAATAATACCACTTGACTGCTACATTTCAGAAGGAGGCAGCCAAAAAACCGTAAAACTTCTCCTATTAAAATCTGGCTGTAAAAAATATAGACACTGTCCCCCTCCCTGTGAACGGCCATGCCTACCAACGCAATGTCTTTTTATACTCTACATGACATACTGTCCAATTTATTAGTGGTGGGCAGAGTCGGATATTCTCATGAATCGGATAGTTTAAAATTACGTACTTTTAGGAATCGATTACTTTATTGAGTAGTGATTATCAGCTCGCAAGGGGCCAGAACTTCTAAAAAGATGGTCGTCAATGCCGTATAAACATCTTCCATTTCTTGAAAAAAAAATCCACAGATCTTGCATCTTACGCAAGTATCATAGGCATATTGAAAATACTTACCACATACAGTATATTCACTTTTGAGTTTTTTTCGGTTTTTTTTTTTGAAATATTCTCCCCCGACTTTCTGTGTAATACGCCAAGACCGCCGCGCTATTTCGCTTTGTTTCAGCGACATTCACTGTTTAGTTTTTTCCAATTTTTTCAATTCTTTACCCCCAACTTCCTTTGTAATATTTCAAGATCGCCGCGCTATTGTTCTTAGTTCCAGAGATATGCATTTTTTAATTTTTCCAGCTTTTTTGCAATCTTCGCCCCCGACTTTATTTGTTATACGTCAAGACCGCCGCGCTATTTCGCTTTGTTTCAGAGATATTCACTTTTTAGTTTTTTTCCACTTTTTATTATTTCTTTACCCCCGACTTCCTTTGTAATATTTCAAGACCGCCACGCTAATATTCTTAGTTCCAGAAATATTCACTTTTCAGTTTTTTCTGCTTTTTTGAAATCTTCACCCCTGACTTTCTGTGTAATACGCCAACACCGCCGCGCTATATCGCTTTGTTTCAGAGACATTCACGGTTTAGTTTTTTTCCACTTTTTTAAATTCTTTACCCCCGTGCAACCTTGACCTACCCACACCGCCAAGCCGACGCGGTCTCTAGCGTGACGCTTGCTGATGTCGTTCATTTTTCATGAAATGGACCCGTATATACGCGACCAGTTAGTATTTTCAATACTAAAAATGGCTTCTTAAAGAATCTAAAAGAAGGTCACCTTACATAAAGATCTCCTACTCGAAAAAGGTATTTGTAATAAAAAAATCCATTCCAGAGAATTACTGATTATTAAAGCCCGGACGGCGGTAAAAAACTCCACAAAATTGTCTAAACAGTGGATGTTTGCATCCAGTAGATATTTATATTGAAAACAATGTAAATAATAAAGCAGTCATATTCTTTGATCTAGCCCCCAAAACAATGAAAGGCACAAAGTAGTAGACAAACGAATTTAGAGATTTGCACCAATGGTTTACAATAGAAGAAACATTATTTTTGTCAATATTAAGTACATTTAAAGCAATTTAAAATATTTTTTTTTATTAATTAAATTATTTTATACTTTTCTATTGCATAAATATTTAATTTAAACTTTGTTAGAGCCATTTTCTGTAGTTATGAGTTAACCAAGGTATTAACAAAAGGTAGTAATTAACCGCTGGTGCAATTATCAAACATCTGGCTAGTTCCGAGGTAGGTGAGAAAAATCAGTGTCGTCGCCAAACGGAAAAAAATTCGACATGCTTTAACTAGAGTAAAAGATGCGAGTCGTGTTTAGTTGTAATAATTGATCTTCCATTCGTGTGTTTTCAGTTTAGAAAGTGTGTTAAACTAGTGACAATAGTGATTCATCGCTAATGTTTCCAATTTCTTAAACAATAATTCACACAATGGGCTTTCGGGACAGCACAAAACTTTTATGGTTAAAGCGTATTTCCGAAACGGGGTAGAGTAAATGGTGAGTGGAAATACAATCCGGGTTTGTGCATGGACGATTTTCACGACATTTTCCTAACGTTGCTTTTATTGCTGGGGATTTTTATCATTGCCTGAAAAGAACCGTGGCTGTGTTTAGGGAAACAGGTTCTATACAACACAAAAAAGGAGCAGGAAGACCATATGTGAGAACAGAAGAACTTGTTGCAAACGTTCGTGAAATAATGCAAAATACGCCAACAAATTGTATAAGACGCCTGTCCCAAGAAGTGGAAAGATCTTATGGAACATGCAAGACTATTCTTAAGAAGCAACTAAATTTATTTCCTTATAAAGTGCAAGTATTCCCACAAATACAAGCCGCAGATTTTTAAAGACGCAGGAATTAATCTCAATGGTTTACCCAAAATTTATTGGAATTAAATGATTTATTAGGCATTTTTTTCCGCATATTCTTACTTTGTTAATTGTGTAAACAACAACAATAAATTTGTATTTGTTTACTTATTTTATTACTCATTAGTTTGGCATATCATGTCATTATATGAATTTGACAAAATTTTAACCAAGATGTTCTTATTAAGTACCTACAGATTTATTTCAGTTTTACGCACGCCCTTGATTTCAAAAAATACAAAAAATGTCTAGGGAACGAGCTCGTTCCGAAATCCGGGCCTTACTGATTATCATTATAATCGATTCCGAGCGGTATTCGAATCCCATCGATTTTTTTGGGAATCGAACTTCACTTCACTTCTTGTACTTGAGTACTCCCATTACTAAAATTGATGTTTAGTATAGCTTTTTAGCCGCCTTGTCAATACACAGGAATCTCGCTACACCAAAAATTGCAGCGCTGCGAGTCAATAAAAAGGCCAGATAAATATGACCGACGCCGGATTTGTGCCTCAAATGTACCAATCAGTCGTTAAGCCATGGAACGCGCAGCCGAGTCGGTACATGTGTTGTTAATTGACGCAAAACACACACAAAGCAAATTATTTTATTTTATTAAAAAATTAACCTAGATTTGTCTTTCCAAGGCTGCCGCCTTGACAGAAACCGCGCCGAACCCATAACGTGTGTCTTGTCACTGCTGCAGCAGCGTCGGCCGCCGCTTCGGCAGAAACCGCTACAAAAACGCCGTGTGTGTCATCGCCCTAACAGTTCGTTTTCTTTTTACGCTTCCGTACCAACTAAGAAAGTTCATAAATAGCTTAATTTTATTGCACCTGTGAACCTTTACCAAGGCACATGAAACTTTTAACAATTAATATAGGGTTTCCATACGTCCCGGTTTACCGGGACATATAACCAGTTTCAATGACTTTGTCCCGATGTCTGTTGCGATCAGCTATTTAACTTTATATATTTGTTTTACTATCAAGAGACTTCACTCACTTCGAGGAAGAACGCAACATAAAAAATTAAAAATCCGATAGCCCATTTTTGATTTCAATACACAAACAAATCGGCTGCATTTCGTTTAATTTTTATCCTTTACCAAACATTAAAAACACAATTTTAAAAGTTAAAACATCATTTGTTGAAAAAATGGCGAACGCGCTTTGTAACTTTTGGTCCTGTGTCACGTTATAAACCGTTCCGGTCTAAGCCGAAAGATGTATGCTTACCCAAAATTAACAGGTACGCCTTTAGTGGAGGCGAAACGAATCACATCCTTCCTTTACTACCTCTCTAAAATTAACGCTCCTATATTCTGTTATTGGCAGACAATACAAAAGAAAATTACAATTAGCACGAAATCATCTCCAAATTATTTAACCTATGTAACATTTTCTCAGTGTATCATGATTTTATCTAGTATCACGTCGGCAGGAAATAAATAAAGCTATAGATAGGCAACTTCTAACACATTTTAACAAAATTTACCTGAAACACGTTTCGCGCGCTGCAGGATAACGGGCTTATTACGCGATATTTAAGTCTCAATTTTTGGAATAGTAAACATAAGACATGGAAGCTCTAAGGTATAGAGCGATTTTTTTGAAAAAAAAATTATTCGCGACGGTATTAACCCTGGAAAATGCCTAAAAATACGTACTTTCAGTGAGCATTTTTTCATATATTTTCTTATTTTTTTGCAAAAAGGGCTCTATACCTTAGAAATAGAAACATTCCTTTACTAAAATATGATTCGTCCCGACAGTCATTTCAAATAGGCTTTCCAGAATCCTGCAGTAGCGAAACAGTGTTAATCATCCTATAATTTTGCGCATTGTAGAGCCTTAAATTTGTGAAACATAACAAGTAGTTATTATTTTTTCTTCCTGTGCCATGGAACACCAGTTTCACCAAGCATGTGGCCCAACACAAATAAATTTAAAAATAAATTTTATTTAAAAAAATTTAGATTTAGAAATGTCAGAACTTTAATTTTTTATTTTTTATATCTCTACACATAAAAGTATTTAATTTGTTCTTTTAATTATGACCATCATAATTAAAAAACAAGAGCTAAGCAAATTTGTTATTTGGATAGTGTCTAAAAAAACCTATAAATCTATTTTTTATAAAGGTTAGAATATTATTATAATAATTTGGAAAATGCTATTAAATCTCAAATATCAAAAAAACTTTAAAATTACAATTAATAAAAAGTATTATAGTAATCGCGTCCGTATAATTTATATCAACGAAATTTTTCAGCTAGCGGACTTTAAATTGTGAAAAGACCTGCATTTTGCATTGAAGTACACAGGGATGCCAATAACAATGGTTTTCCTGGGGCCGAGTAGACATTGACAGCTGTTTCGTCCTTGTTAGGAACTCATCAGTATGCCACAACCCGAAGCAACTCTACCGATAACACCGCAGCGCATTTAAAACCTCTTAATAAAATAGCAAGTAGTAAATAAGCCGCAATGCCATCACGTTGGAATCAAAAACAATGCAAAATACAGGTACCTGTACCTGAATCCATTATTTTTGGCATCCCAATGCAAAATGCAGGTCTTTTCACACTTTAAAGTTCGCTAGCTGAGAATAGTTTTCGTTGATTACATTTAATTAAAAAACAAAATAACACGTAATATTTGATAAAATTTGCAAATTTTAACGTTTCTGTCTGTTTTTGTTTAAAGAAGGTTATTTTTCAATATTTAAAATAGTTATTTATGCAACTAGTGCAAAAAGTGTATGTTTATTGCACACGGCATAGAAGTTATTCACCGAGACGTAGTCGAGGTGAATAATATGCCATGCGCAATAAACACACTTTTTGCACATGTTACTTTTACTATTTTTTCTACGATCGTTTTTTTATTTAACAAAAAAGTTTAAAATTGCTCTGTATTTCCTCTCCTTTGTGTGCAAAAGTTGAAATTTAAATTTGACAATGGATCGTAGATACCTTTGACTTCAACATAATAAAATGATGGCGCCCTGTCAACGTGAATTCTATTTTGATAGGGTATCGACGGTGTGCAACACACAATACACATATTATAAACAAACTGTTCGTTTCCTAGGTAATTTACTTTACTGCACTAGGGCCAAAAGTACTGTATTGCAGTATGCAATAAAGACCTACTTTTGTCATTAGAAATTCATACACAAAATGACATTTTTTGAACGATCGTAGAAAAATAAATTTATAAAAATTTCTTTAAAAAAATGTATTAAAAAAATATTTAATTGTAGCTTTTTCCTAAATAAAACATGATACTACTATAGTCGATTCAGCCAGTAAACCTGCATGATGGCGGCGGATAATTCATGTCAGCGCTCTCCAATCACTAATAAATTAAGGCAAAAGTTACTAGGATTTCACACCAGAAATTATTAAAATTCAATTCCAAACATAAGTAAAAGCAACTATTATTAAGTCCCTAAATCATATAACTTTCTTGTTTCTTCGTATCGAGTTAAATGCATGGTAGAGAGAGACACATACCGGTGCTAACCAACACGAACCGTTATATGATCACAGGGCAGGCCAGGCATCGCTTTTGTAAAGCGCAACGGAGAGACCGTTTCCGGGGTTTCCAGGAGTAGCAACACGCAATACGTCTTGAACGGAATATAACGTGTTAGACAGAGATATAATTATACCCATTGCTGCCAATATTATTCTTACTAAAAATTAAATAGCTGGAATATGACTTTTGTCGTATGACATGTCGGCCATCTTGCAGGTTTACTGGCTGAATCGACTATACATAATATAATAAAAAAAATTACGTTCATAGGCGTAGTATTTTTATAATCCACTAAATAATAAATATACAGACAGACTGTATACAGACTGTCCGCGGATAGGGTTTACAATAGCACAAATGGATGAAAAGTTTCATTTTTCGGAAAAAGTCTTCTTGATAAGTTCTGCTTGTGAAAAAAAATGCAATTCACGAAGAAAAAAATTTGATTTTTTATACAGGGTTCGCAAAAACTTCAAAAACATGATTTTTCTCCAACAGTAAACTAGGTAGGTACCTTTATTTTTCATTTTTGACCAAAATGGCAGTTAGAAAACTTATTTAGAATAACATTTGTAATTTAAATCCGAGATTTAAAATAAATCTTCGATTTTTTTAGTTTTTTAGAGGTAAATGGAAATTTTGCTGCTCAATAAAAATATTAATATAAAATTTTATTAAACTCTATTTTCATAATGGGTGTATCTTCTTTTAAAATTTTAAATGCATTCCTACCATCTTTTGTAAAAACAAGGAATTTTTTTAACTTTTTATTATTTTGCTTTACGTATTACGTATTAAATTTGAAGTTGTCAAATATAATTTGATGTGTTTTAAAAATGTTGACCTTAGAACAAAGGGTTTATTTAGTTCAATGTTACGGTGCGGGCTAAAGTTCTTACAACTTTGTGATAGAGAAATTTAATCAAAAATACCCTAACGTTTACATCTCAAAAATGGGACTCCATAAATTAGTAAGAAAATTTCAGCGAACTGGTTTAGTTTCCAATTAAAAAAAAAACTATAATCAGAATGGCGCAGCTTCCCTAATCGTATTGCAGTCTGTTGCTGACAATCCTACCCTTTCATTAGCACAGCTAGAAACCGAGCTCAAGAACTTGATGTAGTAAAAAAAACTCATATTCAGTATATTTTAAAGGCAAACAAAATATTCCCATTTAAGCCAACTTTTAATCAAACGTTGGAAGAAGGAGACCCGAACAAACCCAAACGTTTGGATTTTTGTCTTTGTGTCAAAAACAAAATTGTAAGTGAAAACAGGAATTTTTATAAATTTATCATGTTCTCCGATGAATCGACATTTTCAACAAAACGGGAAAGTGTCTTCTGCGCATATTAGATACTGGAGCGAAAATAATCCCCATTTTAGAATTTCTGCAAGAAGACAATATTACAAAAAAGTAAATGTCTGGTGTGCGATTTCTTATTATGACATTATTGGCCCATACTTTTTCGAAAACACGTTAAACCGTAGGAGTTACCTTAAAATGTTGGAAACATTCCTTTCTGACAACCTAGAAGAATTTCCTCTCCAAGTTAGGAACGAAATGTACTTTCAACAGGATGGATACCTTGCGCATTTCGCAATTGAAGTAAGGAAATGGCTTAATCACAGAATATGACAGCAAAGCAGAAGCGACAATACCTGTCGGTACCTTTGATATCGACTGGTCGTTTTTCAGTGACCTTCACACAACGATAACGGTCGATCCACAGCTTGATACTCCGAGAAAACTTGCTTATTTTCTACACTGAGCGACCTTACTTTTTAGTACAGATGCAAATGCAACAAAACGAAAACAAAATAATATCACAATTAGCTAGGCGCAACGTCAGCTCGCGGACTAAATACAACTTAGACGAGCACATGGTTTTTAGCGATACACAACTTATTTGCCACATGCGCCTACCAAAACAGGACACGCAAAACGCCGAGCTGTCGCTTCTCGTTGGCTTTGAGTTCTCTGGGCTTAATAATACATTTGGCCACAGATGGATTGGTCAAAATGGTCCGGTTCTGTGGCCCCCAAGAAGTCCCGATTTAACTATTTCAGATGCCTATCTTTGAGGGCGCCTCAAACTATTAGTGCACCCCCGTCAGTCCAATTGAAAACGACGTACAGCTTCTAAAACAGCGAATTGTTGAAGCTGTTCAAACAATTTTAATTGAAGAAATTCGAAGAAATTTTACCACATTCGTTTACAGCTGGAAAAATATGTTGAATATGGATGGGGAGTGTTTGAATAGCAAATTATGAAATTATTATTTGTTGTTATTTTAAGATTTTTTTGTGTTATTTCCGGGGTCATTTAATTTGTGAAATTGAAAATACATATTTCAGGTAACACCAAAAATCAGTTTTTAAAACTTTTTGATACCCCTCTGTCATTGATAATGTATGTATTTCGACCGCTAATGCTGCTATCTAAAAAAAAATCTTTTACCGCTAAAAATTAAAAAAAAAAAACCTAAAAAAAATATTTATTTTAAATCTCGGATTTAAATTACAAAAACGTCAAAAATGAAAAATAAAGGTAGTTTTAGCGAACCCTGTATAAAAAATCAAAATTTTCTCTTCGTGAATTGCATTTTTTTTTACAAGCAAAACTTTTTATCAGGAATGACTTTTTCCCGAAAAATGAAATACATTTTTCATCCATTTGTCTACCATTGTAAACCCTATCCGCAGACAGTCTGTATAATATTTTATTTGTAAAATAAAGTGCATTTCAAAAAAATTAATTTGACGTGTTCGAGCGATTTTTGATTAAGGGGGCGTTCGGGCGTTATTCTATATAAAAGGCTGATCCGTTTATTTTTTATACCACTGTATAACAAAATGCATCAGCACCTAAATAAAAAAAAATATCAATTAATTTGAACGATTTGTACGATAAATAAAGAACCAGAAATTATATCAACCAACAAATTAGTACCCATTAGCAAAAATTTAATACAATTATAATTATATGGCAGTTACAGTGTGTAATAACGTGCCAAGACGGACACAGTGCACAGACGTACATATTAATTAAAACGTCGTTAGGTGTGTTCAGATTTTTATCTGATATTCCAACCGTATTCAGCCATGTACAAAACAATATTTTGTGTAATTATTATGTAGATTTAAAAACCGGACAGTTAGTTTTTTCCTGGTTACTTAGTATAGTTTATGTTAGTTGTTGGTATCAAGGTGAGCCGTGTGAAAAAGTTAACACGATTACAAATTTAATCTACTACACTACAAGAAATAACTCAGTTGGGTCCAACAGAATATTCTTAGCCCAAAAACGAATAATTCGCCTAATCTATGGTCTAAGGGTCACTGATAGTTGTAGACCAGTTTTCATTGATAATGGGATCATGACATTCCCCTGTATTTATATTTTTAGACTGTTAATGTATGTAAAAATCAACGAAAAAAAAAATTGTATTAAACTCTTATGTTCATGATTATCCAACCAGAAATGCCAGTAAATTGTCAATAGTCAAATATAACCTTACAAAATTCGAACTGTCACCTGATTATGCAGGTACAATTTTATACAATAAACCAAACAAAATAAGACTACTAAATTAATGTAAATATATTTAAACCAAAAATAAAGCAATTTCTGATTGGTAAAGTTTACTACTCAGTCTCAGAATTTTTAAATGATACCATTTTTCCATGATGCTCTAGAGTAGGTACATGAAACCAAACTAATAATTATACATGACGTGTACATCCATCTTTGATGGCTGCTTCGGCTAGTACGAATTTTGATTTTGATTTTTTTGATTTTGATTATTTCTTGGGAAACGTACCGAGTGTTCCAAGCGGCACGGTCAATAATTGGAATCGAAATACGTTCGGGACTTATTATAAATATATTTTATTATAATTTATCCAAACTCAGTTTGAGGACATTCCAATCGTTCCATACGGCGGTAAACAGTCTCAAAGAGGCCGACCTCACAACCAGGGTTGTCAGATCTTTCTTCTTCAATTCTTTAAGTTTTTTTTATTAAAGATGTTTCCTTTATATCAGTATTCAATTGTTAGTCAGTAACTTTCTTTGAAAGCTAGTTTGCAAATATACTTTAAACCGAGGAGTTTTGAGTGTGACAGAAAAAAATAACAAGCCATTCATTCTTATAATAATACATTATTTAGTCCTTAAGAAACAATATAACTGAAATCACGACAAAAAGCGTGTTCAGTGTTTAAAAACAACTAATTAACAAACCCTTGTTTCTCGTATACTTATACATAATATATTAACAAACCAGAAAATTTGGTAGAACTGGCAACCGTTCACAATTTATGCGCGTTGTCAGGGGTGATAAGCGCCAGCTACTTGCAGCTGGTATAGCAGAAGCGGTCCCTGACCCGTTCAACGATCGATTCTGTCAGACAGAGATAGGCCAGTGACCGCGGCTGGCGTGGAAGAGACGAAGATAAAATATACGTGATTTGTAACTTATGGACGGGCCGGGGAATGGTCCGACTCGGACTCCGAGAATGGAGTTCTGGTAAAAAAATTAAAGCATTTTTTGAGCAGTGTCGTGCCGTGTCAGGTTTATTTTTCTGGTTTTAGTTTTGTGTATAGAATCTTTGAGTTACCTTATATTATTTTAATATAATATTATTATATATACAGTGGGTTTATAAAGTGTAGTATGTACAACCTAATGTTAAACAAACTTATAAGTGTATATACGCATTTTAATTATTTGTTTGGGACGCCTATGGTTAGGAGTTTCATACTGTTTTATGTCAATAAATTGACCTAAGAAACACTATACCCTTATATTATTACTGAGATACTGGCCCTGAGAGTTTCCACCAGATCAGTAGCCTAATTTTAAAGAGGTCATCACATAAATAAAAAGTTAAGTTTATGGGTGAAAAAATAAGTCTGAGCGCACGGCTCGTCGGTCAGATGCCTTCCCCCCCCAGTAGGATTGGGCATGCGCACAAACCTCTTGTTATCGACCCGTTCTTCTTGAGCGACATGCTCAAAATACACTCCAGAATCATCTCGGCGCCATTTTCGTTGTTGTGTTTTAAGTTTCCTCTGTGGATTCCTTGTTGTTTTCTTAGTTAGCTATTGTGGATGGTGAGTGTTTAATATTTACTGATTTCTAGTTTCTGTGGATTTTAGTAAATTTGTTTGTGCTTTTAGTGACTCGGATAGTAAAAACATTTGTGTGATTTTATTATGCCTAAATAGGGGTAAAATACCCAGTATTTCGTATTTTCAGTAAATATGGAGTATAGAGATGTATCTTGATACATAACTTTTTTTTATTATATATAACTTTATTTTCTTATGATCAATTTAAACACATCTAACTGAGCCTAGGCTACACAAACAAAAAAAGATTATCCCGATGCATGTTTTGGTATATTTTATTTGCAGCCCTGCAATCTAATTAGGTACGCCTATTTTTCGGGCAATATATTGCTTCAGAAAGTTTGAAAGACACTTTTATCTATAGGGCCTACTTATATAAAAGAAAAAAGTAAATACCTAGGTATGTTTATATTATTCCAAGAGTGAAAGTATTCCACGGTCGAGTTCTCTGGCAAAAACGTTTTCAATTTCTTGAACAGAAAATTGTGCTTGAACATAATTTACACGTACCCAAGTTTCTGCCAAATTGTAAAAATCAATAGGGCATGTGCACAACCTGACAGATGACAGTCGCCCTGAAGAAAAACATATTAAGGTTAGTTTTATGACGTTGACATCGGTATAGTTTCAGGTTAGTTTGTTTGTCAAATCATGACAAGACGTTATAATAACAAAAAATCAACTCGCATTTTGGTTAGCTTCTCATCTTGATCCGTAAAAGTGCCTTTGCGAAGAGGCTAGTATATGCTGTCACTTCTTTAAAATTAATAAGGCTAGGTATAGTTTTTTTTTATTAGAGCCAGTTTGGCTAAATAGCGTTCTTGAACTTCTTTTTTTTTGGAAGGGTATTATAGTAGTTGCTTTTGTCCATGTTGTAGGTTAAAATACTTTGTACAACCTTATAAGTAATGTAGTAAATGTAGCAACTTAAAACCAAACCGAATATTCTTTACAAAACAAAATTCAAAAATATGATACTGGCTACAATAATAATTATACTTATTATTTGCACAGAAAAACTACCAAAAAAACACTAAAGAACATCCAAACATCCAAAATACCTGTAAACTAACGGTAAAAACAGGTTTTGCTTTTCCTCAGGGCGTCTGTCAAATTTGACTAATGACGTCACGTGCACATGCCCTATACAAGTTATATACCAACTAACTTGAGGTTAGGTACGCGAACATTGAAGATTGGTTATTTTGCTGGTTTTGTTTGTTTTTTATATTCGATTTTATAAGACTAGTTTCATCGACTTGTTCCCTTCCTTTTCGAACTAAAAATACGACGACGAATCATTTTAAAACAAATTTTAGAAACAAAACCTTAAAAACAATTTTCTATCCTCAAAATCTACTAATCAACTAATGAAAATGAAAAGAAAAGAATGAAATTTGTTTTTCATACTTTGTCGTTTGTCTACTTTGTTTTAAAAGTTAATATTTCGTAAACGGTTGAAGACATACTCAGAAAAACGGTTTCTATTTATGATTAGAATTCACATAATATTCTTTATACAACAGTTTAATACTATAGTGACAGCAGCTAGGCCGTTCTGTAGTGATAATATCACGGTAATTTAGCCAATAGGTAATTTAACCATAGAATGGTTTATATAGCCTTTATTGCCGTTAATACTCGCGTGGATTATAGGTTCTACAAGATACAATTCGTTTTTGGACCTGCTATTCTGCTTTCTTACTTGTAGAAAAAGCGCTTTACTGGTGCGTCGCAATGCGAAGATACAATTTATTTCTTAACAAAGTTGCTGTATTAACATTGGCTCATTATTCGACAAGACCGTGGTGCTAATGGACCTGATTACTACCAATAAAAACACCGTTCTAGCAAATCTGTTGTATTGGATCATTTTCCACAGTGTAGGTATAGGGCATGCCGCATGATCCATAAAAAATTTCTAGAATTACTTGTAGAATATTAAAATTCATTAAATAAATTAAATTTATTACACTTTTACAATCACATCTTTTTTAAAAAAAAATACATTAAAAAAAAATTTGACGGGTCCGAAGGATTCTTGTATAAGTGGGTGGTATTCTATATGGAAGGCCGTTCCGTTTATTATCATAACGCTCTACATGCCCATCTTGCAAAAGAAAAATGGAAGGTTTTGTTCGTATGATGAAGAGTCTTAACAGTAATGGAAACGTCTTGTGATACAATAACCTTTTGGTCATCATTCTGATGGACTTATTGAAACCTAAATTTAAAGTAAGCTTTTAACATCCTTTTTGCCTTAAAATTTTAGTATTGAAAATACTACTGGGATCGTTTTTATGCAAACTTTGCATTGGTGTCGCGGTGTCGATCTGTCGCGACCCAACACCGCAATATCTCGAGCGGTCTTGTAACATAATACTCTGATAATACTTGGTATATACAGTGTGTGTATAAAGTCTGGAAACGGCCAGCTTTTTAGTTTGTCTGGAATTCAAACGAATTTTATATTTTTAAATATAACACCCAGTATATTTTTACATTTTTAAATTCCACATAAAATTATAATTATTTTTTATTAAATGCATTATTAGTCTATACTTCATAGTTTCCGAGATATTGACTCTCGAAAAGTGACATTTTTGAACTTTGACAGCTTATAACTTTCTAACAGTACGTCTTAGAGCAAAACGGCTTACATGTCCCTATCTTCAATTTTTATTATCTTCCCAAAAAAATCAACTTGTAACTCGAAAGCAGGAAATATAGTTGATTTTTTTGGGAAGATAATAAAAATTGAAGATAGGGACATGTAAGCCGTTTTGCTCTAAGACGTACTGTTAGAAAGTTATAAGCTGTCAAAGTTCAAAAATGTCACTTTTCGAGAGTCAATATCTCGGAAACTATGAAGTATAGACTAATAATGCATTTAATAAAAAATAATTATAATTTTATGTGAAATTTAAAAATGTAAAAATATACTGGGTGTTATATTTAAAAATATAAAATTTGTTCGAATTCCAGACAAACTAAAAAGCTGGCAACAACGCCAATATCGTCATTCGGTGCGTTAGATCCTCTTACACAACTGTACCAAATTTGGTTTAAATCGGCCAGTAAATTGTGATGTTATTAATTATTAAGCCGTTTCCAGACTTTATACACACACTGTATAAATATGAATAACAGCGTAAAGTCGGCAAGTAAGTAATGTTTAGTTGTAGTTTGTGTTTTGAAGACTGCCATAATAATTTTGTTAAATAAGGTAAGTTCACGTTATTTAAATCGGAATATTATATCGAAAAAAAAAGAGTGGGAGGCAAAAAGTGGGAGCACAATAATTGCATAATATACAGGGTCCGCCCAAATTTGGTTAACAAATGGGATAATTTTTTTATTATTGATTTCTCAGAAAATGTTATTGTACATACAAGTTTTGCATCTTGAGTAAATCATTTTGACGTATTCAAATCTTCTGTGGCATATACAGGGTGAATATAAAATAGAAAAATATGACGTCAGTGACTCAAATTTTTTTAATAATTTAAAAACTGAAACAGCCATATTAACGAACTAATAAATCCAAGATAAAAAGTTAAATAAAGTTTTTTTTTAGTGCTAATAGTTTTCAAGAAAAGTCAAGTTAAAAATAAAATTTTTGCTCTTATTGAATTTTTACACATTTCATATTAACTTTACATATTAACTGTTAATATGGCTGTTTCAGTTTTTAAATTTATAAAATCTTTTGAGTCACTGACGTCATATTTTTCTATTTTATATTCACCCTGTATATGCCACAGAAGATTTGAATACGTCAAAATGATTTACTCAAGATGCAAAACTTTTATGTAGAATAAAATTATCTGAGAAATCAATAATAAAAAATTATCCCATTTGTTAACCAAATTTGGGCGGACTCTGTAGAATTAAAGAACATTTTTTAAATTTTTACAAAATACAAATTAGAATGTGGGCTTTAATTACATCACATAGGACATTAAAATTTTAAAGCTGTGTCAGGTATTTTCAATACATAGGATGCTTGCGTAAGGTGCATCTGTGAATTTTTTAAGTCGTTGACTGTTTTGTAGAAATATTTTTGAATAGAAAACCAACACAAAACCGGGCTCGCCGTTAAGGTGTTTTATGGCAACAATTTAAAAAATCTTAATTCACTTCCGATATAAAAAGATTGTCCTCGAAGTTGTTTTTGAAATCGGGAATTTACTACCGGCGCGCAGCAAATAACTCGTAAGTGGCCTTTATAGATACACAAAAGCAAAATATAGTGCGGCATTAAATCTTTTGAACATCCGCTTCAGTTATGGGATGGGTATTCGTAACTGAGCTATACTCTCCATTTGACTGCAGTGGATGGTCACATTCAATTGCTCACGTTCCATGCACGTTTCCCGTCGTTAATTTTTACTGCCCTTGCAATTACCGAGATGTACCGACAGTACACTGCAAATGACGGCACTTTATGGACATGTATGCGTCCTTTTTGCAACATTAAGTACAGAATTTCTAAATTAAAATTATTTTCCGTGATTTTGCCTTCTACATACTTGTATGTACACGGAGAGAAAATGCTATTTACAAAAACCATCACTGGTATTGAGTACCTAATTCAATAATAATAATAATAATAATAATAATAATAATAATAATAATAATAGTCTTTATTAAGAATATAAATTATAAATTACAATTCTTAAAGGGCGAAGTCTAGCTGATAAATATCAGCTACTCAACATTAACCCTTTTTAAACAAAAAAATAAATTATTATTATTGCGTAATCCGACAATATAATATATAGTAAATATAGTGAGTCACAAATTATATAACAAAAATAATAATAATAAAATGAGCCATAATAGTAATAATATGCACCGTTGGCACACATAATGTGCACCACAATACGTTCTAGTAAAAAACAGCAGTTCTAGATTTAGGTAGATAGGTAATTGAAACTGTCAATGAAAATCAAAATCACAGAAACTAGCCCTCAGCGTTAGAATTAACCTGCTTCGCCAAAAGTAAGTTTCTTATTCTATTACGAAACAACATTAAAGAGGGGTAAGTGAAGTAATTATTAAATATATTAAAATATTTTACCGCGTTGTAGGTAAATCCTCGCTGAAAAATAGTTTTTTTATGTTGGGGCATCGTGAGTGTATTTGATCGAACTGAAACATTGTGAATATCTTTTCGAAAAACTAACTCAGATCTTAAGTACATAGGTGTTGATGTTTTTAATAATTTGTATACAAATGTCAATAATAAAAGTTGAAATATATTGGCCATATTCAACCAATTGAGTTCACATATTTTTAGCGAAATATGGTCATATTTTTTTAAATTAAATATAAATCTGCAGCAATTATTCTGCATTATTTGTAGATGTTGCTTGTCCTCTTGAGTTAAACAAGGATAATATAAGATAATACAATATGAAATCATAGACAATATATAGGCTTCACATAACTTTTTACGCACTGTAAAGTTAAGAATATGTTTATTTGCGTATAGTATTTATAACACCATGTAAGTCCTTTTACGTAAGTTTGATATATGTCTACTAAACCTTAATTTGTCATCAAACAGCACCCCTAAATTTTTGGCAATATCCGTGAAGTGAAGACGCTCCCCATTACATTGTACATTGATATACTGTTTCAAAAAGTCATAACACCCTTCAGGTGCAAAAAGTAAAACCTGTGTCTTTTGACCATTTAATCTAAGGTTGTGTTTACTGCTATATTTAGAATGGTTACATAACGTGAACGACCCAGCCCTTTATAATGACAGCTCTATTAGATATGACACAATTAAAAAGGGGGTTGAAATTTTAATAGGAATATCTGTATTAATTGTGTTAAATAAATGGTAAAAAAATTATAATTTTACACTTTCCACAGATTTTTATTTTGACTCGACATGTTTCGCAATACAGTTGCTTCTTCAAAGGAGTACTTAAAAATGGTATTTTAAAAGTTATAACTTAGGTGTAACAATAAAATTGCAGGTAATTTTCAGGTTGTTTAAATTGTTGGAAAAACCAATAATAATGTTTACAGACTAATTAAAGAGATTCAAAAGAGGTTATCCGTTTAAATCCAATTGATCATTAAGAAGAGTATTGTTATTTTTAAGGATTCAAGCAAATTTAATTTTGTACTTTTGTTTTTAATATATGCAAGATATCGTAGTTATGATTAAATGTATGATTTACTTTTAACAGAGGGTTAGAATAGTTAGAATTTGTTTTGTTTTTTATAAAACTAGCATGATGTTCATTCATCCGTTTTTCAAAGTTTCGGCCTGTTTGTCCAATATAACCTTTAGAGCAATCATTACATTTTAATTTGTAAACACCAAATTTATTTCCTTTGTTCAATTTACTTTTATTACTCACTCTCGGGAAAAAAAATGATTACATTTTGCATAATGGATAATCATAATATGCAATGTTAAACGACAAGAACAATATCACACTAGAAGCTATTTAAATTTTTGAGAACTACAGTACTGATTTTAAGGCAGTGGCGGCTCGTCAGGTGAAGTAGGTGAAGGGGCCCTTCACCAATAAAAATAAAACCAGGAGGAAGTTTTTTTCGACAATATTAAATATTAAATGTACCAATACAGCTACCTTAAAAAATAATTATGTTCGAATTAATAATATTAATTTAATAAAAATGTAGCTATGCATAATAGGACCACGGTTAACTCCGATGGACAATAATTCTATTATAAACACTCGTGCATTTTGGCGCGCCCCAGCCGACCGCGTGCGTCGTCGTCGCATCGAAAGGTCAAAGCAGCAAGTGAAGAGCGGCGAAAACCCAACATACTGAACGTACAGTCAAGTGGCTTTGATTTCCACCGTCGCTATGGTTACGTGACGTCAGGTACGCGACAGCATGTGCGACGTAATTGAAGTGCATCTAAAAATAGATCAGTCATATGCACTATTGTTTTAAGTATTGGTTCGGGTATTTATTTTGAGGCTTCGCGAAACTTACGGCTATAGATATCCTTTTTACGTTATTTATTGTGTGATTAGAAAGTTTTGTTTTTATTTTTCAGTTAATTCAGTAGACCTAAGTACTAATTTTTATTGTACGTTTTAAAAATAAACCCAAATAATGACATAGTTTGTAATTTGTTAGAAACTCCATTCAGTCGTGGGACAGATGAGGATAAGATACGTTTTAGTACACGGGCGACCTACTGGAATCTTAAACATAGATTTAAAAAAAGAATCGAAAAAAAGTGGCAGATCCTATAAGATTATAATTTTAAGTGTTCCTGGTTTTTAGAGTATAATTGGCTATGTATTAGTAGTGCCGCCTTACAAAAATTGTTTTGTAGGTCTAAAAAATTATATTAATTATTATTGTGGTCATTTTTTTTCGTTTATAAGTAATAAAGTAATAAATTATTGACCAAATTTGGGCGTGGTCCAAAAAAAATTTCGCCTGCGGCGCAATCGCCTGCGGCAGGCTTCATACCTCTGAGCACAAACTGCTACTAAGCTCTTCACCATTTTTTACAACCGCGAGCCGCCACTGTTTTAAGGGGTAAAATATGCTTTATTGACCGTATCAAGCAAATATTATTATGATTAATGTCAAGTTTCATTCCAACTAATAGTCAGAACTAATACAGTATATAAAATCAGAGTACACCCTCAATAGAACTTGACAATTACTGTGACTATTCAGAGCAATAATAGCCTACTAACCATTCTATGGTAGCAATAACTCCTATTTCCTATTGGCTAAATTACCGTGATATTATCACTACACAACGGTCTAGCAATTTTTGTTGTCTTACAGTAGGAAAGCACGTTGCTATCACATATAATATTAAACAGTTGTATAAAGAATATGTAAATTCTTCTAAGGAATACAAGGCTTTTTTCTCAGTGTAGTGGAAAAAATAAGCTTTTTTAAATTTCCTTTATTTTTCGAAACTAAAATGTTGACACCAATTAGTTTCTACCCAAGCAGGGCTGAACGCCAGAAGATGAAATTTTAACTAAAAAAATTTTCACCGCGTCGATCCACACAGCAACTCAGCTCATAGGCAACTCATGTGCCGCCACTGCGACGAAGGGTTAGGTAAAAATAAAATGGGGAAAAAGCAACGCCTGTCGAGAACTGAAAATGCAATTCAATAGAGAAATAGCAAAATAAAGTGATCAAAAGTATTTTTCCCATAAACATATCGCTAACATAAGTCTGACAAGGTTTTGCTCGTATGAAATGGTAAAACGGTTCGTAATATTGAACTTTCATGAAATATTTATAAAACTACCGTTTGACTGACAGCTAATACAACCCGACAACCCGTAGTCGGATAATATGTGAATACCAGCCTAGGAACATCAATAACATTTTCACTGTGGCTTGTCAGAATGGATTAATATAAAATGATGCCCAAAAATATTGTTAATTGGAAAAGAAAAACGTCGGTAAAAGTGTGAATAAAGGAAAGGAGAGTTGTGTGTTATCAAAATTTAGGAAATATAGAGAAGTGCTCACTGCCAAGAACCTCTTATACCGTGCGAGTAAAAATTATTTGCATCAAAGAGGGCCTTGCATCTAATTACGTAATGCTTAGCCGTAGAGCTTAATACCTGTTGGGTGTCATTAACTGTACCTGAGTTTACAATCAATCAGTTATTCCGTCATATTTGACGTTACAAGTAATTTGATTCATCGCTAATTTTTCCAATTTCTTGAATAATTCACACAATGGCCTTTACAGAATAGCACAAAACATTCGTGGTTGAAGCGGATTTTCGATACGGGGTTAGAGTAAATGGCGAGTGGCAATACAATCCGGGTTTGTGCATGGACGATTTTCACGAACATTTTTCTAACGTTGCTCTTATTGCTGGAGATTTTTATCATTGCCTGAAAAGAACCGTGGCTGCGTTTAGGGAAACAGGTTCTATACAACACAAAAAAGGAACAGGAAGACCATCTGTAAGAACAGAAAAACTTGTTGCAAACGTTCGTGAAATAATGCAAAATACGCCAACAAATTGTATAAGACGCCTGTCCCAAGAAGTGGGAAAATCTTATGGAACATGCAGGACTATTCTTAAGAAGCAGCTAAATTTATTTCCTTATAAAGTGCAAGTATTCCAAGAAATACAAGCCGCAGATTTTGTTTAGTTTAAAAAAACTTAAATACAAAGTAAAAATAATTTAATTGAATAGGTAGTGGTACGATCAATAAAATTCAAATTGAGACAGGGCCGCTAGAAGACTCCGAACAACGATGTGACCTGCGCAACGTTAACATTAATACTACGCTACGAACCCCCACCAACGTCTTCTGGCTTATAGGTTCTAACGGATACAATTCGTTTTTGGGGACGCTGTTCTGCTTTCTTAATTGAAGAGAAAGCGGTTTACTGAGAACAAAATGCGTCTAATAACTACTATACTACTATAATACTATTTATTTCTTAACAAAATTGCTGTATTAAATTTCAAATTCAAATTCAAATATATTTCAAAAATGCATTAAGTACATAGGTAAGTTCTAACATGAACAACCCTTAATGTAACAAGTCACAGATATTTAAAAATTGCACCTAAGTGACTTAACACCTGTATGTGCAAATATTGATAATGAATTTCTAATTTTGATATATGCAAAAAACACCCTAAAGACTATACTAAAATAATAACATCATCCCTACAATACTACACTATCATATTATACACCCACTTGTATGAAGAATAAAGTTCATACATAAAATATAAATAAGAATATAACTCTCAATCCAATATACTTGATAATTTCAAAATAAGGCCTTAAATATATTTAAATTTTAAAAGATAAAAGTTCTGCAACCCAAAACAAATTTCTTCTGGTTAAGCAACTGCCTAATTCCAAGGGGTAAAAGATTAAACATTTTAGGTGCCAAATAAGTAGAGGATCCTTAATGTTTTGCGTTATTGTTAACTGGGGTTTCCAAATGTCTATTCACATTACTTCTAGTCTCATAATTATGGTTAATATAGAGTTTCTTGTTAGTTTTATGAATGTAGCAGCAAGTTGACAGACAGTAAAGTGAACGAACATCATGAATTTCCTGCGAGTACAGAAGGTTAGTTGAAAAGTCCCTATTAAGTTTAAACGTTACTCTAACAATATATTAATTTTGTACAATGCACAAAGGTCTTAAGGAATTCCGATATAGTCCACCCTACACCACCAAACCATATCTTATCAGTGACTCAACTAGAGCCCTAAAAGTAGTTCATTATTTAACAAGATTGTGCTGCTAATGGAACGGATTACTACCAATATACGCACACTGTTCTAACAAATCTAAAATACCAATTTTTAAAACTCCTTCAGTTTTAGTTTCTGAGATACAGAAATTCCTATAAAAATTTCAACTCCCGTTTTAACCCCCTTAAGAGTTGATTTTCGAAAAAATTCCTTTTTAGTGAATGCATACGTTATAAGAAGAAGACATCCTCAAAATTTCAAATTCAAATTCTCCTTGCCACATGACGTCACGCTCCAGGCAGACGAAAATATGACTGCGATCTAGCATTATATTTTTTTTGTATCATGCTGTACTCTACAGTACATTTCACGTTGAAACATAAAATTGTCACGACGTTTTGGCGTTTAGAATAAGTTAATTCTAGGCCAACGATTCGACGTCAATTCAAAATTTATGGCCGAAATAAATATTATTAAATTTTACGAAATTGTTTTTGTTGCACTTTAAAACATAAAAGAATAATATAATGAAGTATATACTCGATTTGATTGCACATATAAGAAGATATAACAACTTTATTAGACAAAAGGACAAACAACCTCTTAAACTTTAAGAAGGAAAATAAAAAGGCAACAGAGTAAGCAATAAATATTTTACTTACTGAGATGGAAGTTGTTTTATGAGTTTGGATAGAATTTACAAAAAAATAAATAAAAAGCTTTATTTCGGAAATAAAGTCTCTATTTCCATATAAGTCATAAAATGACGCGTACTTATTCATATACTTGAGGTTTTAGGAGAATGCTATATAATTTAAGGAAATGACATTTTTGATTTACCCAGAGGTAGTAAAATTTTTCAGTGTTAATATTTTAAGACCTTATTATTTAAAAGGCGCCAGAGATATAAACGACATAGTTCTAAAGTGGCTTTTCCTTTGTAATTTTCTTTACAAAAGTTTTTATTAATATTTAAACTCTTATATACACACTTATTTGCTAAAGAGTTTTAAATTAAACAAACAGTTTTGGGTTTAAAAGTACGTGTGTGAAAATTAGACAGTTGAGTTTGAACTTTGTAATTTTTTTGGATATTCCTTAAATTTAAGATCGACCTAGTTGAGAGTAAACACTTGAGATGCCTTCGCCACTTCTTCGTTTTATCCAAAAATCAATCGTCATGAAATGGCTCATGATTAACTATAGGTTTACTTTAAAAAAGGATGGATTTATAATATTTATATTAACAAAAGCAAAAAAAAAATATGCACAAATTTTACCAATTTTCGTTTTGCGCTTTTATAAATTTCTCAATTGAATATTTTTTAGATACGACATATACATATACAGGGTCGCTTTTATGTATGGAAACGGTCGATTATTTGCTAAAGTAAGATAGCTAGCGAAAAATGTTAAATACAAACCTTTTAGGGTTTTTCGAAATCTATTACACTGCACATGAACTAAGTATACAGGATCAGTCAAAATGCCATGGAAGAACAAAGTTACTTTATTTTAAATAGAACCCCCTGTATATTATTCAATATTTCAATTATTTACAAAATTTAAAAAAAAAATGTTAAGCACACCACATACCCAATCTTAACCGTTTCCGAGATATCGAGTTTCGAATATCGTTTTTAAATAAATTATTACATTCATAAATTTTCGAGTCCATCAAGTTACCTTAGAAAATATTTAGCTCCATCACAATGTTGTTTTGTCATCTTGACAACAGATATGCCAAAAATACTTACATTTACAATTCGTGAACAAAAATGACACGTTTAAGTGATACCGAGAGAATTGAAATTTTAATGATGATATAGGGTACGGCGATAGAACACGGAGTTTTACCCAAGTGGTGAATATTTTTAATAAATTGCATCCAGATCGGGAACATATAACTAAATTAACTGTTTCCAAAACATTGCAGCGTTTTCATGAAACTGGAGGTGTGAAAGATCGACCAAAAAGTGGAAGACCGGTAAGCGTTACTAATGAAGAAAATTCTCTAAATGTCATGTTAAATGTGGTAGAAAATCCAATAAATTCGAGGCAACAGCGGGCTTTAAATCATAATATGAGTCGATATTCCATTCAAAAAATTACCAAAAGAGAAAAATTCATACCATTTAAAATTCATTTGTTACAAGAATTGAGTGAAGACGATTTTGATCGCAAGAATTCAGTTTTGCGAAATCATTATAGGTAAATTGAATCAAAATGTCAACTTTGTCAACCACATTTTATTTTCTGATGAATCAATGTTTTGTTTAAACGGGTGCGTAAATCGACACAACTGTAGGTATTGGTCAGACCAAAATCCACATTGGATGGAACAAGTTCATACCCAACGACCACAAAAAAACAATGTTTGGTGTGGCATTATTGGTGGAAACGTCATAGGACCCTATTTGATACATGGAAATTTGAACTCTGAACGATATTTATTACTTTTACAAGAGAATATTGTTCCACAGCTCAGACGATTATTCCCGAACCATAATAATCCCAATTTACCGGCTGAACAAATATGGTTTCAACAAGATGGGGCTCCACCACATTTTGGACGGATGGTGAGGGAATATCTAGAGGAAACTTTTCCTGGTAAATGGATTGGGCGCAGAGGTCTAATTGAATGGCCTGCTAGGTCTCCTGATATGACCCCTCTTGACTGTTTCCTGTGGGGCCATATCAAAAATTTGGTGTACAAAAATTGGCCACAAAATATCGAAGATTTGCAACAAAGAATAACGCATGAAATTTCCAGTATTGCCCCCAATATCCTTTTAGATTCGCTACAAAATTTTGTTCGCCGAATTCATTACTGCCAGGAGGTAAACGGTGGACACTTTGAGCACCTTATAAAATAGGATTTCAAATTGTTGTTTACTAAAACTTAGTTTGTCTTTTTTTATTATTGTTATTTGATTTATTTAAAAACGATATTCAAAACTCGATATCTCGGAAACGGTTAAGATTGGGTACTTATGTGGTGTGCTTAACATTTTTTTTTATTATCTTGTAAATAATTGAAATATTGAATAATATATAGGGGGTTCCATTTAAAATAAAGTAACTTTGTTCTTCCATGGCTTTTTGACTGATCCTGTATACTTAGTTTATGTGCAGTGTAATAGATTTCTAAAAACCCTAAAAGTTTAGCAAATAATCGATCGTTTTCATACATAAAAGCGACCTTGATAGACAGTCTACTTGTCAGGTAGTGGTAAAATAAAATTTATTTGCGATTATTTCGTACACCTGTCAATTCGCCTTTTCGTCCAATCAAACCGTCTCGTTTTAACCAATCAGCTAGTATAATAGTGATAAAACTACGTGGGATTTTAGCGATTAATCGTCGCCATTGGCCCGTCTAGTTCTGTCACAATATTTCGAAGTATAAATCAATGTCAATTATTTTTTTATAACTTTTTCGGATAATTTCTGATATTTTAATACAATAACATTAGTACTATATTTATTTACCTACTTGTTTTTATATTATAATGCACCCATGCCTATGTTTATTCCAATAAAGTTGCTATTCTTTATAAATTACACCTTATTTTAAAAATACTTATCAAATGTCATTTATTATAGAACTAATCTAAAATTCTAACTTCTGGTTGCCAGCAGTAAACTAAACGTTTTCGTTGAGTGGTATGTTATGCAATTTTACTAAAAATAACTATTCCAAGTAATGCACCGCAGGCTACCTGTAGAAATATATAAAACATTATTACTCAATAGATTTGGATGGGACATTTGGGGTTCACGAAATAATCGTGCCAAATATCACTCGACCATAACTTTTTTATTGGTTAAATTTTCCATTTTTCACTGAAACTTTTTTGGCAATTTTTCTCGTTGACCTTTGGGCATGTTTATTCAAAGATTAAATCCCTCGAACTTCGCTCTCGTGATCTAATCAGATTAAACATTTCCAAATTCAACTCCTAAAATTTCCAAATAAAAAAGTCTTTGTGACAGCTGAAAAATTTAACCGATAAAAAAACGAGGTCTTGTGATATTACTGTTGACTATTTCACTCATCATAATTTGGACCAATCAAAATGGAGCATTTTTAAATATTTACCTCTTTTTAATCGGAAAAACCACTACCTCCATAATTTTGCCGACCCCACTGACCAATCAGAATTTCAGAAAATAGCAAGCAGCATAGTTTTTAATCGGCAAAATTTTGTTACCTTAGTTACATTCATTGTTAAGACTGGTAATTAATGACTGACAGTAGATTGTCACTATTACTTTTGAAAGGTTGTAATCTCATGTAAATTTTTTTATTTTTACCAAAGTATGTGTGAAACCATTCGTTTCGGTTTTTTTATGGGATTATATATCAAAGCTGCACATTTAATATTGTTAATAATTATAAGTAGTTTTTATGTTTTCATTTTCCTATCTTCTTTTGGAATAAAATTAATTTATAATTCACCCATATACCTAGTTTTAATAATATTCGTGAAATAGTCTTCACGAATACCACTCAAGGAAAAATTTTCCTCTTTTATATTTATGCTTGTTGCTTTTTTGCAATTTCCAAGCAACAAACTTTCATAACAATCGGAAAATTTTGCCGGGAAAATTTTCTCTCTTGTGGTATTATGTACGAGAACATATTTTTCTAACCACCTGAAAAATCCTTATACAATAAGGTTGCATTTGATCTAACACAGTTAGATATTAAAATGCAGATTCAGATTGCAAAGTAGGCTAAGAAATTAAAAGTCAATCATCTTAAATGGATGTCACCACCCGCAGACCGGTTTCGAAGTCTTTTGTTCTCGTCAGTACAGGGTAGGTGTTCATTATTATTATACAGTGAGCTCAAAAAGGTTGGAATAAATTCGTTTAAAATTCAGGTGATTATTTTCTGGAAAAACGCTTGGACACGTCGATTATTATTTTTAATTGCAAATTTTTTGACATAAGAAATGTGTATACAGGTTGTCTCAAGAAGAGCATATACCGTCAACATTGAATTTTTTTAAATATAATACCCTGTATATTATATTATTTTTAAATTCTACGATACATTCTGAACACTTTTTGTATAACATACCATATCTCCAAAATCAACGGTTTTCGATATATTGACATTTTTTCTGGTACGAAAACTACAATTAAAAATGAACTCTTTACATCTATTTAGTCTATAATATTTACATAGACTATATTCAATTTTTTAATAAATGTTGAAATTGACCGCCACCAACTTCCTGGCAATATGCAAGTCGATCTTCAAATTCTTCCAAAACGTTACGGATTACCTGGGGCTGGGGAATATTGTTAGGTCTGTTAAAGGATACTTTAGATTTTAAATGGCCCCCTAGAAAAAAATGTAGCTGGGTCAAATCTGGTGACCTTGCCGGCCATTCTAGTGGACCCCGTCGCGTCGCCTTTGATTTTTTTAAATAGAATACCCTGTATATTATATTATTTATTAATTCTACGATACATTCTGAACATTTTTTGTATAACATATCATATCTCCAAAATCAACGGTTTTCGATATATTGGCATTTTAATATTTTTCTGAAAAAATGCTGAGATCCGTGGATTTTTAGTTTTAACTGCGCATTTCTTTATTATTATTTTAACCTGTTACCTGAATTAATTTATTTTGACACAGACATTTACTTCTTGTCAAAAATGCTTTAAATTGTGTAGATCTATCTAACGTCAAGTACCTTATTCAAGACGGAGCACCAGCCCATTACACACGCCCAGTGCGTGAGTACTTGGATAGTCTTTCCTGGCAAGTGGATTAGTCGACGCGACGGGGTCCACTAGAATGGCCGGCAAGGTCACCAGATTTGACCCAGCTAGATTTTTTTCTAGGGGGCTATTTAAAATCTAAAGTATCCTTTAACAGACCTAACAATATTACCCAGCCCCAGGTAATCCATAACGTTTTGGAAGAATTCAAAGATCGACTTGCATATTGCCAGGAAGTTGGTGGCGGTCAATTTCAACATTTATTAAAAAATTGAATATAGTCTATGTAAATATTATAGACTAAATAGATTTAAAGAGTTCCTTCATTTTTAATTGTAGTTTTCGCACCAGAAAGAATGTCAATATATCGAAAACCGTTGATTTTGGAGATATGGTATGTTATACAAAAAGTGTTCAGAATGTATCGTAGAATTTAAAAATAATATAATATACAGGGTATTATAATTTAAAAAATTCAATGTTGACGGTATATATTCTTCTTGAGACAACCTGTATACACATTTCTTATATCAAAAAATTCGCAATTAAAAATAATAATCGACGTGTCCTAAGCGTTTTTCCAGAAAACAATCACCTGAATGTTAAACGAATTTATTCCAACCTTTTTGAGCTCACTGTATATGATACAAGACCTAAACGGGTATCTGCTCTGATTTTATGGGACTACTAAGAGATGGCGCTAAAAGCTTTATACAACCAACAAAGGTTGATATGATAGTTTTTAGTACGAAAGTTATCTGATCGAAGGTATGAACACTAGTGGTGGGCAAGACGGATCTATTTTGGGATTCGGGTCACCAGATCCAAATCAGCACAAAGATCCGACTCAATGAGCCGGATCCCGGGTCTTGTCCCAAAAATCATAAAGAAAATCTTATCGGTTCTCGGCTCGGTTATTCTGAGTCACGATCCGTATCATTGATCATTATTTTAAACGATCTTACGCGGTAGCGCCATTTAACATTATTTAAAAAATAAGAACCCCCAGTGATTACAGAAATGGACAAACATTTAAATGAACCGCTTATTAAAAGATACGAAGATTCTTTAATATGGTGGTTTCATAGAAAAAACTTATATTCCAGACTCTAGCTCGTGGCGCCGTGCGCCGTAGCAGTGAATTCTACCCCTACGCCGAACGTGAACCTAGCGGTCGACAATCAAATCAAATAGATCCGTCAGATCCGTGATCCGTCTATTTTATTTTGAGAGTCGGATCAGTATGAATCTTTCTTAAGATCCGACTCACCGATCCGGCTCAGATCCGATCCGCCCATCGCTAATGAACACGTACCCTGTAGTGCTGGGAAGTTTAGTTCACTTTGCCGATTTCAATCTTTCGTTCTCGTTCAATAAAGTGAATAGTTCAAAAGACTAGTTCGTTTAGTTCATTTAGTTCACTGATTTATACTGGCATATCGCCGCATGCATCGGTCGGTCAGGTGACAAAACCTATAATCTCGGTCGTCTCGCTCTCGCTTGCGTAGTACACTTTAGTTCGCCTTGTTTCAATCTCTCAGTAATTACTGATTGAATCTTTTAGTTCAGTTGGCAGATTCGATCTTTTGAACTAGTTCGTTCGCGAACTACACAACTCTAGTACCCTGTACTGACGAGAACAAAAGAGTTCGAAACCGGTCTGCAGGTGGTGACATCCTATTGAGATGATTGACTTTTAGGTTCTTAGTAGTACTTTACAATCTGAATATGTATTTTGATATCTAACTGTGTTAGATGAAATGCAAACTTACTGTATATATACAGGGTGTTACAAATTCGACATACCAGCATTGGAATATCGGAAACCGTAGGAGTTAGAGAAACAAATAAATGAACGCAAAGTTGTGCAATTCGGTGCTGATTATAATGCTGCTTTAAAAGTTTTCAAATTCCGAATACTTCCGATTTTATTCGAAAAAAACCGAAATTTTGTAAAATCGTTTTTATTTTTTCCTGACCTCATTTGACTAGCTATTTAAAAATAAATGACACTTTGTAATTGCCACTTTTTTTCCTCTACAAAATGACGTTACTAATCTAAAGATCCGCCGTTTCGTCTTCGAGCGGCCATCACCAACTTTACTTTTTTAAATACGGACCTGGATTTTTTTTAACCGATTTTTAAACCCTCCTACCCTCAAAATGTAATAACGATATTACTTTCTCATAATGATGAATTGTCCTTGCTTGTTTTTTTAAATTTATATTTTTTACACTTTTTGTCAGCCCGGTCCTGGCAACGAATCACAATATTAATTAAAAGTTTATTTTTTTAAAAACTTTCATACATAAGTAATATAATTTATTTTATAAGAATTTTCTAATAATTCTAAATTTACTAATTATAAATCCTAATTTTCTAAATGTTCAAATAGTAAAAATTATTTTTGGGTATAATGTACTACTTAAATACCTAACATGAACTTTAGACAGATCTTTTCATGAAACTTTGTAAAGGTTTTAAATAAAATGAAGTTTTTAATTAATATTGTGATTCGTTGCCAAGACCGGACTGACAAGAAGTGTAAAAAACATGAATTTAAAAAAATAAGCAAGGACAATTTATCATTATGAGAAAGTAATATCGCCAATACATTTTGAGGGTAGGAGGGTGTAAAAATCGGTTTAAAAAATCCAGGTCCGTATTTAAAAAAGTAAAGTTGGTGATGGCCGCTCGAAGACGAAACGGCGGATCTTTAGTTTAGTAACGTCATTTTGTAGAGGAGAAAAAGTGGCAATGACAAAGTGTCACTTATTTTTAAATAGCTAGTCAAATGAGGTCAGGAAAAAATAAAAACCATTTTGCAAAATTTCGGTTTTTTTTCGAATAAAATCGGAAGTATTCGGAATTTGAAAACTTTTAAAGCAGCATTATAATCAGCACCGAATTGCACAACTTTGCCCCCATTTAACCGTTTTTTCTAACTCCTATAGTTTCCGAGATTCCAATGCTGATATGTCGAATTTGTAACACCCGGTGTATATACCGGGTGTAACAGGATCATGGTACACCCCCCGTATCTCCATTAGTTTTAAAGGTAATTGATTAAAATTTGGGATATCCCATATACATAATAAGCGGCACACTTTGACCTATAAATGATTTTTTTTTTACTTCCGGTTTCGCCGGAAGTGACACCAACTTTCGATTTTTAAATAGAACACCTTGTATAATATTACATTTTTGAATTCTGCATAATTTTCTGAATCCAATGATACCACAAAAGTGACATTTTAAGCGTAAAAAATATTTATTATTTAATTTTAAATTTTCCATTTAAGTGTGCCATGACGGTTCCGATTTATTCCAATTGATCCGTCTAATGCTAGAAAAATCGAAGTCCCGTCAAAAATACTAAATTGCGTTTTTTATAAGCAAATAACATTCATCGTAATCGTTTTTGGGGTAAAACTCAATTTTTCCAAATGGAACCATATTGGTACCGTGGTACCATTTCTTAGTACTATTAATAAGGAATTTATTCATACCTGGTAATAACATGTGCGATAAATACAATCAAAATTACAGCTAAAAGAAAATACAATTATTTTGTTCTAATTTAATGCTAAGAAGTTACAAAGGTGGCTTTGAAAACAATGAAATTATTAGTTATTGTATTAATAGTTGTGTTCATTTTTTGTATTCCAAAGCCACCTTAGTAACCTCTTAGCATTAAATTAGAACAAAATAATTATTGTATTTTCTTTTACTTAAATGGAAAATTAAAAATTAAATAATAAATATTTTTTATGCTTGAAAGGTCACTTTTGTGGTATCATTGGATTCAGAAAATTATGCAGAATTGAAAAATGTAATAATATACAGGGTGTTCCATTTAAAAATCGAATGTTGGTGTCACTTTCGGCGAAACCGGAAGTGAAAAAAAAATCATTTGTAGGTCAAAAAGTGCCGCTTATTATGTATATGGGATATCCCAAATTTCCATCAATTACCTTTTAAACTAACGGAGATACGGGGGGTGTACCATAATCCTGTTACACCCGGTATATAGCGAATGGCATCTGGGGATGGATCTGACGAAACAAAAGAAAAAAACACTGTCTACTTCGGATTTTATTTGTTTTCGGTCCAATAACCTATGGGCTTTCAGTGCTGACTAGCACTCCAGTAATTGTGACTTGTGTATTACATGCTTTAGAATTATTCAACATCGACACTAGATGGGGCTTAGCCCTACATCTTTCCGACGGTGTTTGAACTTTGTGTTTTCTTTCTTTGTCGGACCCTATCTTCACTGACGACCCATGATATGGTAAAACGCGTCTAGGGATGGATCTGACGTAATGAAATGAAACCCACTCTGAACTTTAAGGTAATATTTTCTTAAATAACTTTGAATAGGCTGCATGAAAAGTTATTCTTTAAGAGAAAAAGAAAATTTTGTGGCATATCGGACAAGTGTGTAACTATTTTTTATATTGGAATACACAGGGATCCAAGTTTAATGGATACTCTGGGGCGGGTAGACCACGACGGCTGGTTCGTCCTTGTTAGGACTCGACGGGCAGCCATAACCCAAGCAATTCCAAGAACGACGGAAAAATGTACTAAAAGCATTCAGCGGAATTAACTCCACTATAAAAGGTAGTTGCACTGGTAATAATTGATAGGTAGACAACTAAATAAACCACGAAGTGCATCACAATCTAGTATAGGGTTTTCACCGAAAACATCTGCCATTTTGCAGGCCAGAAAACAGATCAACGCTGGCACCCACCACAATGCGCGCAATCCGTTTGAGTTTTGAGCCATAAAAATGTTTAAAAGATGATGATAGTGTCCGCGAAAATAATTAAAAGAAAAAGAAAATACGATATCTGAATAGCGTTCCCTATACTAGATTGTGATGCACTTCGTGGCTTATTTAGTTGTCTACCTTTGGTTATTACCAGTGTAACTACCTTTTATATTGGAGTTAATTCCGCTGGGATGGCGCTACGGTGTGTTGATGGCCGCCTTGATTTTGCAAGGAGGTTTTTAGTACATTTTTCCGTCGTTCTTGGAATTGCTTGGGTTATGGTTAAGGCCGTCGTGGTCTACCCGCCCCAGGGTATCCATTAAACTTGGATCCCTGTGTATTTTAATATAAAAAATAGTTACACACTAACTTGTGCGATATGCCACAATATTTTATTTTTCTTTTAATTATTTTCGCGGACACACATCAACTTCTAGTTATTATTTAACTTTTGCAAATGAGTTTGGCTCTTTGAAGTATCTTAAAAACTTAAATACATTCTCAGTTCAAAATAAACAAGGGAGCCAATATTATTTCATCAACTCTAATTTTGCAAACGATTTCCTATGTTGCGGCAGCCGAAGAAGTTTGTTGAAATTCTTGGTATCTTTAATATTTTCACCCGTTGTACTTTCCATAAACCTTAAAAAGGCGCTTAAAACACACGACCTTCTGCTATTATTATTTTTGATAGACAAATTACAAGGAAAAAGGTTTTGCTTGACCTAGTTCCTTCCCAATTTTCATTAAATTAGGAAAGTTTCCAAATACCATGCTAGAAGGTATCGTCGTCGCATTCTGGAATTTAATGTAATTGGAATTTGGAAAAAGACCGATTGGGTTAAAAATTCAAAGTGTTTAGTTACTTTGCTTACTTCCCCTTTTAGTAGTATATTATTTACCGAGGGTGGGCGATAATAAGGATTATAATGCGAACCGCTTGCGGCGAGTGTCGTATAATTATCCAAGTGCACTATGGTTCGTTATACGCGAGTCAAATACTACATATCTACAAGCATCCATCGTATGTCATTTTCACTATTTTCAAAATTCATTATTACTACCATGCGAGCAAAAATTATTTGCATCAAAGAGGGCCTTGCATCTAAGGACGTAATGCATAGCCGTATATAGAGCTTTTGGTTGGGTGTCAGTAACTACCTGAATTAACAATCAATCAGTTATTCCGTCATCTTTAACAGTCGTTATTTAATTCATCGCTAATTTTTCCAATTTCTTAAAAATTCACACAATTGGTTTTACGGAACAGCACAAAACATTCATGGTTGAAGCGTATTTTCGAAACAGGGTTAGAGTAAATGGTAAGTGGCAATACAATCCGGGTTTGTGCATTGACAATTTTCACGAACATTTTCCTAACGTTGCTTTTATTGCCGGGGATTTTTATCATTACCCGAAAAGAACCGTGGGGATTTAGGGAAACAGGTTCTATACAACACAAAAAAGGAGCAGGAAGACCATCTGTAAGAACAGAAGAACTTGTTGCAAACGTTCGTGGAATAATGCAAAACACGCCAACAATTTGTATAAGACGCCTGTCCCAAGAAGTGGGAAGATCTTATGGAACATGCATTCTTAAGAAGCAGCTAAATTTATTTCCTTATAAAGTGCAAGTATTCCAAGAAATACAAGCCGCAGATTTTGAAAGACGCAGGAATTATTACTCTCAATGATTTACCCAAAATTCATTGAAAAAAATGATTTATTAGACCTGCCATTTTTTTCGGATGAAGCCTGGTTCAACCTTGTTAATTTTGTAAACAACAAAAATAAATTTGTATTTGTCTATTTATTTTATTACTTATTAGTTTGGCATAGCATGAATTTGACAAAATTGTAACCTAGATTTGGTTAGATATATCGTCCCCATATTTTATCATTGTGATCTAAACCAAGCGCTACGTTTCTTAATTCAAGCCCTCTTTGATGCAAATCATTTTTGCTCGCACGGTAATTAAAGACACAAAGCGAAACTTTAATATTTAGATCTAGATACCTCGGCATATTGACATTCCTCATTTCTATAGTAACGGCAATGCGGCGCGACGCGAATGACATCAGATAGTCCGAGAGTGTGCGTGTGATTTTGATTAATTTTATGTTATAATTAAGCTTTTACAACAGCGGTAGGTTAGACAACGGCTGTCTGATATATTTTTAAATTAATTATATAAAGGACAATTCGCTATGGCAATTTAGGCTATTCAAATATAGGTGCGGCTCTCGGATTATTACGAATTCATAATACTCCTTGGTGTTTCCTGGGAAGTTATAATTTATGGTCCTAGGTGTATTGTGCATGGCATAATGCTATTAATATCATACGTATTATGCACCTATTATTAACCGGTTTCGACACTGAGAAAACGATTTCTTTACATTAAATAAAATTTATTAACTGTTAAGAAATTTTATGTTTAAATATCAGCAAACAATTATATTACTTTACTCCTAAGAAATAATTTGTTATTGATTGGTAAATAAATATAACTTTATATAGAGTATTAATTAATTATTAATATGATAAATTATTTAGTAAGATATATTGCCTTACTACAAAACTAAAAGTCACTAGAAATTTAAGACAAAACCAATGCAATCCTTACAAAATAGAAAAAAAAGTGTTTCAATTAGAAATATGTTGCTCATTGCTTTTTAAGCAGTTTTGAACCTTAATTGAGCTTTTCTCCTTTATAACCATCGGCGTAGCTAGGGGGGGGGGGAGGCTGGCCCCCCCTGATGGCCCCGGGCCCCCCCTTGTAATATTCAATATATTTTTTAATCCACCTTACACTGGGGCCCAGGCTCCCCCTGAAAACTAAGGTTAGCTACGCCGATGTTTATAACATTTAATTTTTTAGCATACTTGAAGGTTTTTTCAATTTAACCGCCAAAACACTTGTCATTTGTTCCCCTTTTACAATGTCAAGTTAATTTCCCTTCTGACACGTGCTGCTTGCAGTTGAACTTTTTTAACAAAGAAAATTTTACTTTTCTAAGATGTTCTAGTAAAACAAAAAAAATTAAAAATATTTTAATCTATTAATTTTGTACATAATGTGTATGTTTTGACTCCTGCGCCGAGGTAACTGGGCCGTAACAAGCCTGGTACCCCAACTGCATTTTACTTCAAGATAAATGGTAATCCAATCTACCTCATTTTATTATATTTCATTTAGATACTACATTTCCTTTTTTTATCTTTTACAGATGGTTTGACTTTTACTAAAACCAATTTTTTCCACTACTTTTACATGTCTCCAAAAAGTTTAATGAACCTTAAGATTTTTCACTACTTATACCTAAATGATTTTCACAAAGTCTGTTAAAACTCTTTAATTTTTCTTTTACTCTCTTCATTTTTCTGCCCAAGACACGCAGGGCCTTTGCACTAGTCCTTGACTTTCCCGTATGATGAAGTCTTGTCTGTCTTCTGACTATTTATTTTTAACACCTCGTGTACACCAGTGAAAGCTCCATTACGGCTCAATCTCACTTATTAATTTCTCTATTGCTAACAACATCAGCATTGTACTATTTACTTTATTTTCCTGATGATGAGTGTTTCTGCACATGTCGAATTATTATGAATTATTCTAGGTTCGCCTAGTCATTCTAATAAACTTGTGGAGAAAAACTTTGTGCTTTTTTTTTTTATACATTTAACTCCACTTTTAGTATGGACTACTTCTTCAAAATAAATAATAGTTAACATTAAATTTGTTGTCTCTTGGGGTAAAAAGGCGATATAAATGTTAAGAAAATCATTTAGTTAGATTAAGATAGAAACGAGGAAGGATTTAAAAATAAAACTCTTTAACTTATTAAAAGAAATACTTTATTAAACTAAATGCTGATATTATATTGTTCCAGCTAAATGTAAAAATAGTTTCAAAAGCAATTTGATAAAGAACAGAACAATTATATATTATTAAATATGTTTACCTATGCAAAATGGTTCAAAATTTTACTGAAAAAATATGCATTTGACTTTAAAACTTTAATTTCTTGTTAAATTGTAACGAAAATCGGTTGATAAAAACTAAAAACAGACTATTTTTGCAACATATTACTTTTAATTAGCTCAGAAGATTCAACATGGAGGCTGAAGCTGCTGAAGAAAACAACACAATATTTTCTGCAGTGCTGGTTAAACAGGTTTGATCAAAATTAGCACTGAAATATTAATTAAACAAAACCTAATGAAATGTTTTACTTCAGGGCTGATGCTTGCAAAAGTTTTAAATTATTACTATTCACTTGATTACCTTAATATGCAATTATTATGCATGCGGTATTCTACCGTGCATGCTGGAATAAAGCGGCCTACCTTTCGTTACCCATACGATTATAAAACAAAAAAAAAGGTATTTGATAAATTAATAAAAGCAAAAAACGAATTTCAGTAAACTATTCTCATATTTGGGAAAGAAAGAAAAAACTAAAAGTCTTTCTTCACAAAATTTAACAGAATAAAATTCTTTAAATGTCTCTACATGTTTCGAACGTAGAAACGTCCATCATCAGGAGATAGAAAATATATTTATATAGTGCTGATGGTTTTAGCAGAAGAGAAAATGGGGAAGGACCTTAATGGAGCTATCATAATGGAGCTTTCATGAAATCAAAAAATGATGTACAAAAGAGACATAATGTGGAGAAACTAATAAAAGTTAAAACATACTGAGTATGTGAGAAGTCAGTAAATGGGATCCAAACCAACTCAATAAACTGGGAAAGAAGAAAAAACTTTCTAAAAAGAAAATGTCAAAAATTATTTAATTTTTTTAAAACACACAACACTTTGCTGAATGTAATTTTTATTGATACTAAGATAATTACTACCAATTTTATCCTTTCAATGTCTTTTTGACAAATACCCAAAATGTTTTTTTTAAAATTTAAATATTTTTTGACACTTTCTTTTTAGAAAGTTTTTTCTTCTTCCCCAGTTTATTTGGTTGGTTTGGATCCCATCTACTGACTTCTTACATACTCAGTGTGTTTTAACTTTTATTAGTTTCTCCATATTATGTATCTTCTGCACATCATTTTTTGATTCCATGAAAGCTCCATTAAGGTCCTTCACCATCTAAAACCATCAGCACTATATAAATATATTTTCTGTCTTCTGATGATGAACGTTTCTACGTTCGAAACATGTAGAGACCTTTAAAGCATTTTATTCTATTAAATTTTGTGAAGGAAGACTTTTAGTTTTTTCCTTCTTTCCCATACTTTTAACTTCACTTTAAGCATGGACTACTTCTTCAAATTATTCTCATATTTCTTTTTTTGCTTTTCTTATTTTATAAATTCCATCATTTTAACGTAAGACTGTAGGAAATTATACTCTAAAGAGGGATATTTGGCCTATTTTTGGATAAAACCAGGAAATATTAATAAGAAACCAAATGACGAATGCGTCACTAATGTATGCTGTAAATAAGGTGTTTTGTTTTATTGCTATAAGCACCTTTTATAGATTTTAAAACGGAACAATATAGCAATCTACTTCAAATCACCAGAAATGACATGATAAAAAGATTTATGAACACTGAAACTGCATTTGTTTAACATAATCCGATTGGAATTTTGTAGTTCTTTGTAGCACTTAATAACTTACGCATGTTGGAATGCAGTGCAGTATCAATTAGTTACCAATATGGAATTACCTTTTTATGGCGAAACAGTCATAAAAATGCTTTTACGGCCACCCATATTAGTTAAAATACAAAGTATAAATATTTCGATTACATATTTAACTGATGACCAACCAAAATGTTTTAACGTTTTATTTTTCACTGGCGGGTAACCAAAGCTTCGCTCACATTCGCGTTTAATTCAATTGTTATAATTCGCTATTGAAGCAGTGCAGCGGGTACCATTCATAGGCAGTACCCAATAGAATCTGTAATAGGACCCATATTATTTTTATAATGGTGCTTCCTTACATTATTTCTTTCCCGTTTAATAAAAATGGCACTGATCTCCTAGCTTTATCAAAATAACATTACCATCATTTTGAAGAAATAGTCCATACTTTAAGTGGAGTGTATGTTTAAAGGGAAAGAAATAAGACACTTTAAGTCTTCCTCCACTGGTATATTAAAATAAGTTTTAAGGTTTAATGAAAGGTAAATTCTCTACATGGTTCGAATGCATACATTCATCATCAGGAGAATCTAATAAGGACTCTAAGAAATACAATCGGTGCAAACAGTCCTAACGGAGCTACGAGATGATGGATAAAACAAGCAAAATATTTGGAAAAACTTCTAACGTAATGATTGACTTAACGAGAGGCCATTCGTGAAATATTGGCATCAAATAGTTATAAAGGTGTCATAGCAGTAAGCTAAGTGTCATATTGGTGAGACAACACGATAAGAGTGAGGAGAAAAGAATATTTAATATTGGAATGGCAGATGTTGTAAAAAGTTTATTTAAATTCAAATGAGGAGTAGCTGAAAAGTCACATATTAGTGAACTAGGAACGTAAGTGTGAGGAGAAGAATATTTAAAATTGGAATAGTGGAGTAGTAAAAAGTGTTTTAATAAAATCAGGAGTAACTGAACAGTCACATAATTAGTGAATCAGCAACGTAAATGTGAGGAGTATTTAAAAAAATTGGCATAGAAGATGTTTTACAGTTGAAGTTTTTTATATCTAAAAAGTAAAAAAAAAAATTTCAAGGTTAGAATTTTATCAGAAAAATAAATTTGTGTAAACTTACGTCATGTGGGTATCCTTATTTAGGAGTAAAGGTAATAATAATTCAAAAGCTTTGTTCTGGACATTGCTAATCAAAATTAAAGTGTAAAAATTTTTGCAGAGGTGAAATGGAGCCAAGTCCAATAGTGAAATCCGTCATTTCATGAAAAGCCTAGTCACTTCATGAAGCGTCGGCAGATTGTGTAAAAACATGAAATTACACGATCTGCCGCGTCACTTCATGAAGAGACCTTGACGTTTCGGCGTATTATGTATAACACAATCTGCCTAATTTTAAATATCGTCACTTCATGTAGTACCTAACGATGTCATGTCAGTCGGCAGATTGTGTAATTCTGTCTAAAAGGTATATTGGCAACTGGTTTGTTCGTTGTTCCACAGAGCATTTTTTTTTTTAATTAAATTTTTTCAACTAATATTATTTTATAAAAATAAAAAAAATGCTTTGACAAACCCGAACAAACCAGTTGCCAATATACCTTTTAGACGGAATTACACAATATGCCTTGTTTTTGTGGCATTTCATGAAGTGACGATATTTAAAATTAGGCAGATTGTGTTATACATAATACGCCGAAACGTCAAGGTCTCTTCATGAAGTGACGCGGCAGATCGTGTAATTTCATGTTTTTACACAATCTGCCGACGCTTCATGAAGTGACTAAGCTTTTCATGAAATGACGGATTTCACTATCAGCCTACGACATATACATACAATTAAAAAAAATCGTCAGAGGTTGTACGGTATATTATTCTACATGCTAGTTCAGAAAATGGATTTGTGAATAATGCAAGTTTGATATTGAAGTATGGCCTGAAATCTAGTGATAATCATGCTTCGATGAATTGGGAAAACTCTGAAATATGGTTTGAAGAATAATTATTGTTACCAAACTCGAAGAACTGTCGCTTATTATCATGGATAACGCCATTATTTTAAGCTAATTGAAAAAATCAAAATAAAATTAGTACAAGTTGGTCAAAAAGGTTACTTATTGCATGGTTAGAACAACAACAAATTCTGGTTTCACCATTTGCAATGAAGGATCAGAACTGGATAATAGTGAAGCAGAATATCTCACCCAAACGTTACAAGTAAACTGGAAAGCGTTATTTATTTAATTTTTTAATAGTTTTTATTTTATTTTAATAGGTTGGACGAACAGCATTGCAACATGGACATTGAGTTTAAAGTTAAAATATTTGAAACAAAATTTATAGGCTGATGCACTAGAGATGTACTAGTCAAAAAATATATATGATTCAATTTTAAATTTTATAAATAAGTTTATTATTTTTCAGTAATTTTAAATTAATTAAAATTTTCATACTGATTTTCATAAATAGAATGTTTAATCCCATGATACCTTTTACCCTAATTAAACTACTAATTTCTGACTTTATTAACAGTATAAAAATAATAATTAAAAATTTGAAAAAACGCGCTTGTATTTCACTTGTTTTCATGCATCCGTCTTTATGTAGATCAAGCCTAAGAAAAATCATAACCTTTACCACTGGTAAGTCAAACTGACTGAATTAATTTACGATGTACCGCAAATATGGAGAATATGACGTAACGGTCAGTGGTCATTGAACAGACTTTATATTCTGTTTTATTATAACGTTAATAATGCTCCCAGAACCTTTCAATGGACTGCGTTTATGATCTCCTTAGGGGTTGAATTTACTAAAATATTGAAACAATAAAGTCTAATAAAAACGTTTATAACCCATTTTCATCCATTAAGGGGCAGACGTTAAAAAAAAATAAAGAAGTGTTTTATTACTTGTGTTTAGAATACTTATGCTGAGCTTCAAGAAATTCGGACCAAAATTATTTTTTTCAATAGAAACTTTTATACCGCATTATATAGGTCGATTTCCAAAAAATGTATTTATATTATGGAGTATTTCTATTTTCTAATAGAAATTGTTATACACCATTATCACCCCTTTACGGACCGATTTTCAAAAAAATAAGAAACACGTGTTTTCTTAATTGTACGTTGTTATATTTATGCCGAGTTTCAAGAAATTCGAACAAGAAATATTTTTCCAATATAAACTTTTACCTACGCCTTTTTCGACCCCCTAGAGGCAAAATTTTGGTAAATGCCTAAACTCATGTTAACTTATTCCAAATTTTTTTAAAATTTTCTTTATACAGTGTCACCAGTAAAGTCCGCATCATATGGGATTTTTTTTTTATTAATAGCTTTATTTAAAATTTGACTTTGGCATCAAGTTCTGCTTCCATCGAGATGAAAATTAAGCAAAAAAATAGTAGTCACGTGATTTGCATTATCTGTCAAATTTTAATTTTTTCCAAAAAATAATTCAAAAGTGGGGTTATTTCTGAAAATATCGAAAAAAGTTATTGCAGCTGAAATTTTGTATGTGGGCTAGAAACTGCATTTAAAAAAAAATTTCCGATAACTTTTTTCGATATTTTCAGAAATAACCCCACTTTTGAAAATTTAAATTTGACGAATAATGCGAATCACGTGACTACTATTTTTTTGCTTAATTTTCATTTCGATCGAAGCAGAACTTGATGCCAAAGTCAAATTTTGAATAAAGTTATTAATAAAAAAAAATTCCATATGATGCGGACTTTACTGGTGACACTGTTTCTTTATAGTGGTTGTGTTTGAAACTTACCCCCTCCATTTCAACCCCCTAGGGCCAAATTTCCCGAAATATCAAAACACGTAGGTAAGTATTTGCTTATTTTAACAGGGTAAGCATAGCATAATTTTCAGTAAAATACCTTAAAATTATATACAGTTTTATTATAGGTACCCCCTCAAAATAAGCTACACCTTCTTTTTTTAACCTCTAAGTGAATTTTCAAAAAAAGGTTAAACATGTTTATTCTTGAATGATGAAAGAGTTTTGGACTTCCATTGTCTTTATTTGTTTTAAATCACAACGTTTCAACTGGTAAGTATCTCCAGTCGTCTTCATTAAAATTATAATATACGAATTTTTAGACCTCCACCAGTTTTAGTTACAGAGATACAAAAATTCTTATAAAAATTTTAACCCTTTTTTTACGCTCTTAAGGGTGGATATTCGAAAAATTCCTACTGAGTGGATTTCATTTGCAGGAGTACCTTAATGGTCGAGACGCTTTTCATAAATAAAAACTCGGGCCTTAAAATATTGTAAATTTATTTTACTTAATTTTATTGATTGTTGTTATTTTCGGATTTTTTTTCTCTTCGTTAGCTGCCAGGGCCATTCCCGAAGGGACCTTTGGTGTAACGTGTGCTCCAAACCACGAACCTTAATCATTAGAAGCACCCCTCAAGCGCTATCAACCCTTGGGTTCGCGCTTTCTAAGACCTACCGATTGTGGAGTGTGTTCCTTCCCCCGCACCCCCACGAGATATCCGATATCATCCGACCTGGTTAACGGCGTGAATGGGGTGGGGTGGGTTTGGGGATGATACATTTTTCACTCTTTCCTAATTTTTGCTCGACGCTGGACCCACGTCAAGACTTATACTACTAAAATCCACCGGGATCGAACCAATTTGCCGGCAGTGGGATACGAACCCACAAACTCTCGTCCTATATAGAGTTCTCAGCAACTGCCGCGTTAACTACGGAGCCACTGGTGCCGTTTAATTTTATTGAATTAAAAAAACAAAAAGCAAACACTATCCTACGTCATCTATCCAGATGGTGTTGATGTTACGCACATCCCTTTAAGTACATTATAATTTACGTAACATAACGCTTAAAATGTTTAAGTTATAATTGTGTCAGCACTTAATAAAAATGAAGATAACCCACAAATTAAGTTGAAATATCAATTTTCTTAAATCGATATTATTTTAAAATTGCTTACACTGATACATAAATTAAACCAGCTGCCAGAGAAACGACAAGTGCCCAACTGAAGAAAGGTGTTTTCATATTTTATTGGGTAAAATCGTTACGTTTTGGCCTATAATTTGGGGCTCACCTTTAAAATTAGCATGCCATATTTGGGTGATTTAGATTGTGTGTTGTTATATAATAAAACCAGGTGTTTCACGGAAAAATTGTAACGGATAAGTTACTATTTTTAAACAACAAACAAATTACACAAAGCAAATGGTTTTAAAGAAGAAGAATTTAAAGGTAAGGACATAAATTGCCATTTAAATTGTTTAAATTATTTTTATTGTGTATAATTGGCAATATCAAAGGGGGAGTGGAAGGTTATCTGACAGTTTTTCGCAGGTATTTGGGAAGCCATGGGCAGAATTAAAAAAAACAGAACACAATGTCGCCAACCTATACAAATTTAATTTTTTAAATTTTCGTCTCCATTAAAATTAAATGATCTGTCAAAATTAGGCAGAGTTGGTGTATTTTGTCTTGAGTTCAAGTTATTTTAACTTTTACCTTAACATTTGTATGTATTAGAATATTTTTGAGACTCTAAGTTTCTACCGTGCGAGCAAAAATTATTTGCATGAAAGAGGGCTTGGATTAAAAAACGTAGGGCTTGGTTTATATCACAATGATATGGGGACGATATATCTAACCAATTATAGGTTAAAATTTTGTCAAATTCATATTATGACATGATATGCCAAACTAATGAGTAATAAAATAAGTAGACAAATACAAATTTAATTTTGTTGTTTACAAAATTTACAAAGTAAGAATATACAGAAAGAAAAAGAAAAATAATTACATACGAGTAAATTGCTGAAATTTACCGCCATGCTCCAAGCATAGATTCACACGTCTCTTCATATTTTCGAAAATGTTGACCAGCATCTCTGGAGAATTCTTGGATAATCCTTTCTTGTTATTGTTCTAAATTTGCAACTGGTGTTTTAAAAATAGTGTGCTTCTGTTCTTACAGATGGTCTTCCTGCTCCTTTTTTGTGTTGTATAGAACCTGTTTCCTTAAACACAGCTACGGTTCTTTTCAGGCAATGATAAAAATCCCCAGCAATAACAGCAACACTAGAAAATCGTCCATGCACAAACCAGGATTAAATTGCACTTACCATTTACTCAACCCCGTTTCGAAAATACGCTTCAACCATGAATGTTTTGTGCTGTTCCGTGTGAATTGTTCAACAAATTGGAAAAATTAGCGATGAATCAAATTACTTGTAACGACTGTCAAAGATGACGGAATAACTGATTGATTGTAGTTACTGACACCCAACAGGTATTAAGCTCTACGGCTAAGACGTCCTTAGATGCAAGGCCCTCTTTGATGCAAATAATGTTTGCTCGCACGGTATGACAAAAAAAAACAATCATACGTATTTATATATAAGTTTTCAATTTTAAGTGGTATGCAATTTTCTTACCTATGACAATCTTTTGTAGTAGGCAATATTGGTACTGGCTAGTTAGCGACCAGATTTTGACAGGAACTTTCGGCTCCGAGATGAAAGGGTCATGTTTTTATTACAGACATTTTCAGCCAAAACAGTAATATTATAACATTTAAATTTTTTAACCATTTTAACGATAATTTTTTATAATCTTTTGTGTTTAGGATCATTTATGAAATGAAAATACTATGTATGGTTTGTATAATATTTCTGTTTTTTTATTTCAAAATTAAATTTTATCATTATTATACATACCTAATCCGGTAAGTATATGGCATACTCTCGGGAGCGTACAGGGAAGGTCAAAATAACTCTACTTTATTGTATAAAAAAAACCTAAGGTACCCCTTAACGGAGGTACAGGGCCCCAAAGTGGTACCCAGCGACTTACCTTTTTGGCTATAACTTTTGAACCGACACGTATAATTTAATAAAATTTTAGTATTTTGTGTAGGCCATAGACTCATAAAACCGTACTACATTAGATGTAGATGTTTTACATCGTCAGGGAAGTCAGGAACGGACTTACCACCACACTCGTTGGGCCAAAATTTTGACAGTTGCCATTTTACAGAGCTAGAAATTGATTTTTAAATACTTTAGTTATTTTTATTTAAAAAAGCTACTCTACATTTATCTCGATGGAATTAGCGGTTTTCGAGAAAAATAAGTTGTTTTTATATCGTTGACAATGTGTCAATGAGAACAGTTTTCAAAATTGTCTGATTGAGTGAGTACAGAAGACTTAAGTAATGGAGAATTATTCCTATAGCGAATATGCTGACATGCATCTAATTTATGGAGAAGCATTCGGTAATTGTGTGGAGGCAAGAAGAATTATTGTGATACATTTCCAAATCGGCGTTTACCGTACCGAATAACTTTTGAAAGGGTCGATCGTAGCTTAAGAGAAACAGGTAAAAAAAGTCAAGTAAAATTTTTAAAAATGTTAAAAGTAACTAATCTTCTACCAATTCATTTTAGGAAGCTTTTTGCCGCTTAAAGGTGTAGAAAGGCCTCCAAGGATAGTAAGGAACCCTCAATTAGAGGAGGAAATTCTAGATGAGATTGCTGAAAATCCCTCTAATAGTGTAAGAGAGCTGTCGGTCCAAGTCCATGAGTCAAAGTTGGTTATTCATGAGACCCTTTGACAACAACTGCTACACCCTTAACCCTTATCACGTTCAAAAGGTGCATGCCATATCTCCTGCCGATTATCTTGCAACACTCAATTAAGCAAATTGGTTCTTGGGACAATTTAGACAGAATCCAAATGTTACTAGCACCAGCAAAGGTTCATGGTCCTACCGTTGCTTCTCTTGCTCTGAACCTTTCCTTGCAGAATGCATTTCAGTAATTTATATTTGGTTTTGTTTCTCATGATGTGACCTAAATATTCCAATTTTCTTTGTTTTACCGTGTACATTATTTCTTTTTCTTTATTAAGTTTTTGGAGTATTCTTGTATTTGATACTTTGTCCATCTATAATATTTTGAGGATTCTATACTATATGTCCACATCTCAAATGCTTCTAATCTCTTTGTTGTTGCCTCAGTCAAGGTCCAAGACTTCACTCCGTATAACAAAATGGAGAATATGTAGCAGTCTGAGTGTTACTCTTAATATCAAATCATGTGTTCTGAACAATTTGGACATTTGGATGGAAGCTGTTCGTGTTTTTTCAATTCTTGATTTTATTTCTTGGGAATGGTCCCACTGTTCTTTTAGTACTGTGCCAAGATATGTGTATGTTGATACTCGTTCTACTACTTTCTCATTGAAGATAAATTGTACTCCTCCAATTTTTTATTTTCTATAATTATTATGACTTTTGTTTTACTGGTGTTAATCTTTAGGCCATACTTCTTACTAATTTCAACTACACTGTTTATCAAAAGCTGTAGTCCCTGTGCAGTGTCGGCAAAATTGACGGTGTCATTGGCATATCTAAAATTGTTCATTCGTTCGCCATTCAATAGAACTCCTGCTTCCGTGTATTCTAGGGCTTCTTGGAAGATTGCCTTTGAGTATATGTTGAATATGGGAGCTGACAATATACATCCCTGCCGTACTCCCTCTGTTTTCTCCTGGTTAATTCTAACAAATGCTGACTGATTCCTGTATACGGTTTTGATTATGCGTAGGTCTTTGCTGTCCATTCTGTTGTCTTGCAAAACTTCCATCATTTTGTTGTGTTGAACGTTATCCAATGTCTTTTGAAAGTCAATGAAACAGGCATACACATATTATATTACCAACCTTTAAAAAAAAACGGTTTCATAATAAACTTGTTTCGATACTGAAAACGATATCGTAATAGATTTCATGTAAAACAAATTTAGAAAAAATATTTTAAAAACACTATTATAAAAGCAAGATATTTTGAACAACTTTTTAAAGTTGTCTTCTATACAAATAAATTAAACTGTAATGATTTTGCTTAAGATAGGTAAAACTACAATAATTGTCATAGACCGGGCCACTATACATCCATCCAGCAATTAGAGAATTATTTCAAATTTTCAAACCGTTTTCATAAATTTCTCCAATAAATAATATGAATATCTAAAAAATATAAAAAGCAAAGAAAAAAAACTTTTTACTTATTCGCAAAATCTTTCCGCCGACTTGCTAAAGTTATTTCCATTTTTAGGAAGATTGATGACGATTTTCGAATAAATTTTGAGGAGTTTACTGCACATTAATCTTATACAAGGAAACAGTGGCGCCCGGTTATCTTAAGGAAAATGTGAACACTACGTCGTAGTGGCCGAGCGACTTTGGTCACCTAGTGCACGCGCTGCCTTAGTGTATATAAACCATTGCAAAACAGATAGGTATTTCATAGTACGCTTACCTGAAAATAGAAAACTCATTAAATATTAAACATTGCGAAGGGCGCATCGCTAACATCAAACTAAAGTAAAAATTTTTTAAGAACACGCCGCATCGTGGCTAAGCCAGCTGTCATTTATGACACCCTGTTGAAGTCTGTGAAGTCTGGTCTATTTTACGTTAAGATGTTGGTGACAGAGACAGGACTGAGCTAGTTCTTTTACCATCGCATTCACCATATTTTTAACTTGCACGGGGGCCTTAATGCTTTATTAGCATAATGGCACACAACAACGTTAATTTTATTTTCAAATTGAAAGATCGACCCCAACGTGCGATAATTTAAAAGTTATGGCGTTATTGATTGGTAAAACATAGAAATACATTTGATATGCACTAAACTTACCAATGGAAAACGCTACGAACCACCCTGATAAAATACAAATTTCGCCGCCAAAATTGTAGCTACGATCCAATCAAGCGGCAAGCGATGCGCCTGCGTATATTTTGCGTTTAATGCTGCGTTGCCATTAAAATTTACGTTCGCAACGTAGAGCAAAGTCGCCAAAAAGGTTTGTGTTTTTAAATACAAACAGCTGGTGAGCTCTTAGTAAGCACAAGTTTGGTAATCTTGTGTGCCGTACTTAAAACGGATAAACTGATAGTATAATGGAAGCCCCAAAGTAAAATGTTGAAAAAACACTGTATCCAAAAAAATAGCCACAGGAGAACCTAAAAAACAGCAAAATCAGAAAAGAACATAATGCGACGCAAGCTGACGCGTGAGCTTGATACTGCCCACTACTGGACTGGGAACTTTAAGAAAGATACCAGTATCAGCTGTTAATGTCACGTGTGGTTGTCAACTGCCGAAACGCTTTGTTTTTAGAAAAAGTTGACTTTAGATAATACCGTGCGAGCAAAAATTATTTGCATCAAAGAGGGCTTGGATTAAAAAACGCAAGACTTGGTTTAGATCACAATGATATGGGGACGATATATCTAACCAAATCTAGGTTAAAATTTTGTCAAATTCATATCACGACATGATATGCCAAACTAATAAGTACCTATCTAATAAAATAAGTAGACAAACACAAAGTTATTTTTGTTGTTTACAGAATTAACAAACTAAGAATATACAGAAAGAAAAAGAAAAATAATTACATATATTGCTGAAATTGGCCACCGCCATGCTCCAAGCATAAATTCACACGTCTCTTTATATTTTCGAAAGTGTTGACCAGCATCTCTGGAGAAATGTTACCACATTCTTGGATAATCCTTTCTTGTAAATTGTTCTAAATTTGCAACTGATGGTGTTTTAAAAATAGTGTTCTTTAAATGAGGAAAAACGAAGGAATCCATAACCGTTAAACAAGGTGATCTAGGTGGGAATTCAATGTCTGATCGAGTAATTGCTCCACAAATGGATTCAAAATATTGTCTCTATACCGCTGTGCTGTAACTGTGTCATGGAGAAAAATAGGACCAACAATTCTTCTTCGGGAAACAGCTAACCAGACACCAATTTTTTGAAGGTGCAATGTGGACTCTACAAAAAAATGGGGATTTTCACTATTCCACATGCACAATTCACATAACCGGAGAGGTGGAACCAGGCTTCATCCGAAAAAAATTTCAGGTCTGATAAATCATTTATTTCCAATAAATTTTGGGTAAACCATTGAGAGTAATTCCTTTATAAGGAAATAAATTTAGCTGCTTCTTAAGAATAGTCCTGCATGTTCCATAAGATCTTCCCACTTCTTGGGACAGGCGTCTTATACAATTTGTTGGCGTATTTTGCATTATTTCACAAACGTTTGCAACAAGTTCTTCTGTTCTTACAGATGGTCTTCCTGCTCCTTTTTTTGTGTAGTATAGGACCTGTTTCCCTAAACACAGCCACGGTTCTTTTCAGGCAGTGATAAAAATCCCCAGCAATAAAAGCAACATTAGGAAAATGTTCGTAAAAATCGTCCATGCACAAACCCGGATTGTATTGCCACTCACCATTTACTCTAACCCCGTATCGAAAACACGCTTCAACCATGAATGTTTTGTGCTGTTTCGTAAAGCCCATTGTGTGAATTGTTCAAGAAATTGGAAAAATTAGCGATGAATCAAATTACTTGTAACGACTGTCAAAGATGACGAAATAACTGATTGATTGTTAATTCAGGTAGTTACTGACACCCAACAGGTATTAAGCTCTACGGCTAAGCGTTACGTCCTTAAATGCAAGGCCCTCTTTAATGCAAATAATTTTTGCTCGAACGGTACTACATGCAAACTTGTTTGCTTATTTGCTGCTATGGAGGGGAAAGTGGAACGTGATTAGCTCTTGGACAGAAGTTGGCAATGTTGAGTCTTGATCGATTTCTTTTTAAATCGCGTCAATTCCATTTTCTATTAATTTCTTTATATTGAAAGCTCAGACTTGCCAGTCCTGTATGCCCTTTGACTTTTTCACATCTTTACACGACCATTACTGAATGCAATAATTCCAAAATCATTTTTTATAATAGAATGTAAAAATTCTCGCTCTTGAGTTGGCATATTTATTCTGAAACACTTGCTTCTTATGCGTTTTGCGTGTATTTTCATTCCATAACAAGATACGGAATGAATATTCTGTAATTGACATAAACGACATAGGTTGCCATGAATTTCGAAACTGTCAGTGTCAGATAAAATGGGAATGGCCGCGTTGTAATAATTATTTTCAGACAAATTTTAGTGCAAGTCAAAAAATAAGTGAAAAATCGGATGAATCAGATATGGAACTGGATGGTCGTGGAGAAAATATAGTCTGCTACTCGGTTAGAATGACAATTCGATACTCGTGGTTCCTCACGCTCGGATCGAATTTTCATTCCAACCTCGTTACAGAATCTACTATTCTGTTTCCAAAAATTCTTATAAATTAAGGAACCTAAGAAACTCTTTTTTAACCGAATTTCTTACCTCGGGTAACTTTAGTTTTTTAATTTTACATTAAAAAATGTGCTCTTCCACGCCGCCAATGGTAGGTAAACCGATCAACTAAAATAAAAGTATATTTTCCATATGTTTATTAAACAATTGCCAATGTTTATTAAAGATCTGAAAGCTGAAACAACATTTTTATAAAGACATCTTTATGGGTTTGATAACAGGCAGATGTCGGGTGGAATTCGTAAGGCCACGCGCCTTGTCGGCTGTATATCAGTCGTTTTTACGATAATGTCGATATAATGGAATCGATATACACTCCCGGGCGAAAACATTGCATATTTATTTCTTCTGCATATTAACGGTTTTATTAACAGTTCCAGATTGCAGATAAGATAACGCGATGTTGTCTGATGTTATTTTTTAAATACACAATGACGGTCAACCATATTAAATATCTAATTTTATTCTTTTTGATTTGCGTCCTTGAGTAAAACATTTATGAGGTAAGGTTGTCGATTCAGGACAAGGAAACAAATTAAGCTTACTAACGTTTCGACAAAAACGATTTTGCTATCATCAGGGCTAAAAATAATTAGTTGTTAACAAAATAAAATTCAAAAACAAAATTGTGGAGACATCAAAACGAATACAGTTCATTATAAGTTTTTTAGAAGGTTCTGTTATTTCCATGTGGAAATTTATCAATTATACAAACATCAATCTCCTTAAAAATAAACACAGCCATAAAACCACAACAATGTATAAACATTACTTACGCTTACGCCATACTGCAACTACACCGAGACACAATTTTTTTCCTTAAATATTATTAAAATGAAAAACATTAAAACCAAACTTTATTAACTCCTTTTTGTTGGTTTTGATCTTAGGGTTTCAAGAAAATGTTTTTAACAATTAGGGTACCAAAGACCCAATAATTCATTGTAAATTAAAGCGAATTCAAATGACGAAAAATAAATTTTAGATATTCCTTTCTAATAAAAATTGTTTAATTAACACAACAGTATTATTTTTCCACAGTAGCTTGCCAATCAACAAGAGGTATCAACGCTGGGTAACGCTAGTTATCTGGCTCTAAAAACCAAAAATATCCATTTTCTAATAAACGTCAAAGTACGTTAATACTTAAAACAGGGCCGCCGCTAAGGTGTTGGCCGCCCGTGTGCCACTCAATATTTGCCGTATAATAAATGCATAATATTGTAGAGAAACACTGATAAATTTAGAGGTTTCTAATGTGATGTCGTAAATAAACACATTTTAGACCCGCGTGCGAAGCCGGGGCGGGTCGCTAGTAATGTATAAAAGATGCTACTTTTTTACATATGTGAAATGGTAAATTTAAAGCAATATATAACACCAAAGGCTAGGAAGTCTCCAAATTAAATTACAAATGTCCATAAATAAAATATAAAACTAAATGAAATAAAAAGTAATAATTAAAAACGAACTTTTCGGGCATTCGTTTTGAAAAACTTTTTGACAATTTCTTTAATATGATTGATCCAATGTGAAACATATTTCATGTTCGCTAGATAACATAGCTAAAGCAAAAAGTCTATCTATCTTGCGTTATCCAGGATCGTATTCGTCTATTATATAGTTTCTAATCATTTTAGGTTTTGAGATTGACCGCTCGGAATATACGTACGGTTTGAAACTGTTGATAGAAGATTATTTTCGTAAATGTATTCAAGAATATCACTAGGACTTTTTCTATGGTAAAATATGGTTCAATAGCTTTAATTTTTTCATAAAAATCGGGTGCACTAATATCACTCTCTAAGCTGTTTATGTCTGTAAGGGCTTGATGCATTTTCTCATAATTGATTTTAAGTTCATCATCGTTTTTAATTTTGGTTATACTTACCGTACTATTATTACATTAAAAATTACTGTTTGTTGTTGTATTTTTAAGTGGAACCTTCTTTAATTGCCGTTATATCTGCATCTAAATCTTAAAGTAAAAATTTGCTTTAAATTCAGGAGATAATATAGGTTCATCAGTTTCTTCATGGCAATATAGGTCAATCAATTTTTTTCTAATTCGGTGGGTAGGTAAGCTAGAAAATGCTTCTTTTATGCTAGCTTTTGTAGCTATCCTTGGTTATAAATAGTTATTGTTAGGAATAATAGAGTTTACAGAATCATTATTATTTAATTTAAATTATTTTTTGTTCATTAAATAGTATTACCGGTGGGGTCTGCTTTGGCCGCCCAAATTTTTGACCGCCCATGTGCGGTGCACCCTTTGCACACTTGACTTAAAATACTGATTTCTTTAACTTGCTTGCTAAACGTAATAGCACTCACTGTTTATAGCGGACATTCTATCGTTTGAGAGGTCTATGAACACTTACTTGTAAAATTAAAATTCTTGTAAATTGTGGACTCTACACCAGTGTGGAATATTTCGAATAATATACCTACTCTTCTGACTATAAAGTTACATTTTTGATTGGCTGCAAAACCTGAATTATTCGCTGCGATAGGATTGGTAGATTTCCAATAGCCTTATCTGGCAAGCGCATCATTGCCATCTATATTGTAATGACCAAGCAAGAACCCACTACAGAGTAACTGAATGCCGAGCACCAAGCATGCAGATATTATTGCGACAGCGCAGTGCCTCACCAGTTTTGATTTAATGCTATGGGAACAAATTGCCTATATCGCTGTTTGATTGTCGACATTGATGTAGCTTTTCTTAGGCCAAGAAGTTACAGCAGGATATCGACTGCTTCATCTATGCCATAATTTCTTCTTGAAAAATAGTACTGCAGTAATCCGGAAGTGTGAAGATCGAATGATTGCTCTTCGTTACAATACAGGGTGTTTCCTTAAGGGTGGCCACCGGGCATATCTCGGAAACTACTAAGCGTAGAAGTTTGGGAAAATTATGATTTAAGCGGTCATGAGAAAGTTCTGGAAATTATTTTCAAGTTCCTCATTTCGCCGCTAGGGGGCACAATTGAAAATAATTTTTTTAAATTCTAAATTTCTACGAAAATTCCCATATTAAGGTATACCTCTGATTACTCTATTAGAAAGTTTTGAAGAAGTAGTCCATACTCAAAGTGGAGTTAAATGATACAGAAAAAGAAAAGCACGAAGTCTTTCTCCACAATCTTTATTAATCGAAAAACTAGGCGAACCTAGTATCACATCGACATGTTTCGAGTGTAGAAACACTCATCATCAGGAAACAAAGTGAAAATTAAAATGCTGATGTTTTTAGCAAGAGAAAATAATGGTGAGATTGAGCCGTAATGGAGCTTTTAATGGTGTACAAGAGATGTAAAATTGAAAAATCAGGTCGACTCTTCAGTATGCTGGAGTCTTGATTTTTGACCTTCTGATTTTTCAATTTTACATCTCTTGTACACCATTAAAAGCTCCATTACGGCTCAATCTCACCATTATTTTCTCTTGCTAAAAACATCAGCATTTTAATTTTCACTTTGTTTCCTGATGATGAGTGTTTCTACACTCGAAACATGTCGATGTGATACTAGGTTCGCCTAGTTTTTCGATTAATAAAGATTGTGGAGAAAGACTTCGTGCTTTTCTTTTTCTGTATCTATTAGAAAGGTTAGACAATTCTGCATCATTTTGGTTTAAGGCTCATTGGCGTACCGACATTCATAAGAGTGGGGGAAGCTATTAAAAGTGTAATCATTAAAATCGCTGTAACTTCTAAACGACTTATCCGATTTTACTAAATTTAAGCTTGTTAGGAAGAGAAAGGTAAGTATCTTTAATTGCCGTGTACAACGGTACACGATAGTTTCTAATAAAATTGCAATAATAACAGTTTTTTTTGATTTTATCCCGAAAATTCAAATCATACGGTATAACTATAACATCATAATCGAAAAGCAGATTAAATTTGCAAGAAAAAATGTGAAGACTGCAGTTCGATATCTTTGTTCGTTTCAGAGATTGCCAAAACAATAATTTTTAACAGTTTATTTGAGAAGACGATTTTAATGTTTACACTTTCAGTAGTTTCACCCACTCTTATCCAGGTCGGTACGCCAATGAGCCTTAAACCAAAATGATGCAGAATTGTCTAATTTTTCTAATACCTAATGTAATTAGAGTAATACCTTAATATGGAAATTTTCGGAGAAATTTAGAATTAAAAAAAATATTTCAATTGTGCCCTCTTGCGGCGAAATGAGGAACTTAAAAATAATTTCCAGAATTTTCTCATGACCGCTTTAATCACAATTTTTTTTCCCCAAGTTTGTATGCTTATCTAGTAGTTTCCAAGATATGTCCGGTGGCCACCCTTAATGAAACACCCTGTATACAATTTCCAAATTTTGAAACAAATTTAATTAGCCTTATAAAAGCGTAAGAACATATGAAAAAAATGGGTTTTCTTGATTTTTTCAAAAAATTGATTTCTGATCGGTAGAAAATGAAAAAATAATAAACCTTTATAACTTTAATATTATTATTATTAACCCAATATGCAATATTTTTGCTTCGAAGTATAAAGCTTTTTTATTTATTTAATTTATAAGTACTTCATGGATGTCAATATATATAATTTTATGGGGTGGTAACAGAGAAACAGTAAAAGCAGCTTTACAATATTTGTTTCTCGAAATAATCTATACGGAAATGTTCCCTTTTAATACGATAGTTGACAGTTTAATTATGTATATACCGTTTAAATTAAGAATTCAGTTATCATATACGTTTTCTTATTTTGGAACGATTTGTTAAATAAGCAAATTTAGCTCTGCATATTCTTCCATACACATCCTAAAAGTCGTCGTAAGGCTCACGAAATGAATGTGTGTTGATCAAGTGTCTCTACTTTTTTAAGCAAGCAGTAATTATATAACTTATCTCAATAAAACACTTTTTAACAAAATTATTATGGCATTCTTTAAAACACAAACTAAAACTAAACATTATTTACTTGCCGACTTTACGCTGTTATTCATATTTATCGTCCCTGTTTTCACGAAGTGGCGTATATCGCATTTTTTTTTAAACTCGCTTTATTGCATTAAATGTACCTATTATACGTAATCTACTAGGACACAAAGTGGCGTATATGTCCGACCACTGGTTCAAAAAGTACACCAAAAAGTATATTGGGCGTACAAGCAAAACCTGCAAATGCGAATACCACAAGCAGGCATATATGATACACGCCTATTCGTGGCATTACATTTCCACCTCGTTAAACAGGCGTTTATGATATACGCCTGTGTTACTCCGTCAATGTTTCTTTATTTCTTGTCGAGAAGTGAAAATCTTGAACTAATAACTCACTACTTCTTTGAAACAAATCATGGACAAAGTGAGGGAGATTCGGCCCACAGTGCTATTTCGGCTTGTATAAAAAAAACGGGAGATATTTTTCTTCCTAACCAGCTGGTACCTGTTTTCAAGTTGGCTAGAAAATGGCATCCTTATATAGTAAAAGAAATGCAATATGACTTTTGGGATTTTAAGATACTATCCCAAGATCTCAGAGTGTTATCAATAAAAAAGAACAATCAAGGCGAAGATTTTAAGTGGTCCGAAGTTCGAGTGGTTAAAGTTGAAAAACGAAACCTAGATACAATTTTTTTTAAAACGGGTCATCTTCAGGATTCATTTAGACATATTTCTCTCTCCAGAAAAGTTAATACAGGCAATATCGAACTTAAAAGTTTAAATAAAAGCGAACTGAAAATTCCTGAGAAGAAATACGAATCATTACGGTCTCTCTGCGAAGGAAAAAATCCGGTAATTAGACAAGAGGCCTACAAAGACTATTATTTAAATTTAATCCATTAATGTATGTACCTAATGTTTGTGTTTTTAATGTTAATGTAAATGACTGTAGTTTTTGATAAATAAAGATGGTTATTTTAAACGTAACAATTATTTTAATTTGTTTTGCGGAGACGTATATCGCTGCTCCGAGTTAGGAAAAAAACTACAAAGAGGCGTATATACTTTTTTTTTTCGTTTTGTGACTATACTAATACACCATTTTTTAAAAACATTAGTTAGTATTGTAGTGTTGGCCCATATAAATATCATATTAACAAAACAGACGGAAATGTTAAATATTGTTTTAGTTGGACATAGAGACAATTATAAAAAATGTTTAAACAGCTCTCCTGCAGAATTAAAAAAATCGATATACGCCACTTCGTGAAAACAGGGACGTTATATTTACCAAGTATTATTTTTAGAGTATTATGTTACAAGACCGCTCGAGATATTGCGGTGTTGGGTCGCGACAGATCGACACCGCGACACCCATGCAAAGTTTGCATAAAAACGATCCCAGTAGTATTTTCAATACTAAAAAAATTATACAAGGTGCACTCAAGAAGTAGGGTGTCATAAAGTTACATTTTTTAAATGGAACACCCTATATTTGAATACATTTAATAATTCTACGTGTTATTTCATACATTTTTATTAATGGTTTAATTTACGAAAAAGTTATAGTTTTTAAGATAATTCGACTTTCGTTGGTGAAGTACTAATACCTCGTAACCCACAAAAAATCAAATTCGCGTTTGGTGGCGTTGGGTAGCGTAAACCAAATTCTACAAGGTCGCCGATATATTTTATACCACAAAAAATTACTTCGCTGAATATTTGGGATTTCTAATACCTTGTATAGTAAAAATCTTGAATACTCTCGCAAGATGGGGGCAAAGTCACGTGACACTCTGTCAATTTTGGTCTATTAAATTTTTATAAGTTGGCATGAATTACAGGACCGGACTTGAAAATTATACATGTGATACCTTCTAAAACAATTTATGCAATAGCCTCATCGGTTCAACCGCTTTAATATTGCCAAATAATAAGTAATAGGTAATAATTTCTTTTGAAAGTTATGTTTTATAAATATTATAATTTAAGGTAGGTATAATAGGTAATAAGCATGAACTTCTATATGGTTCAAAGATAAAGTGTCAAAATAGATTTAAAAAGTTTATAATATTATAAATATCCAAACCTTAAAAATACTAAACTAACTAAAACACAACTTAAAATAGGATTCTGTCACTCATATTTAGAATGGATTTTTTTTGTTTTATTTGTTCAGATTATACCTATAGGTAAAATACCTACAGTTCAACATAAACTAATTGAATTCAAGTTATTACATTCACTGTCAAAAAAATCCCCATATATGACTTACGTAAGGTACGTAGACCCAAATATGGTTTTTATAGAATTTGTTGGCTATGGTACGGTTACATTTCTAAACTTGTATGTAGGCTAACATAAAGTTAAAAGCTTCAATATAGTCTAGGGATTTAATTTTTCTGTCAATGGAAACCCTAATTTAACAGTTTTTGACTTAACGTAAGGTACGAAGACCCAAATACGGTTTTTATAGAATTTGTTGGTTATAATACAGTTACATTCCTAAACTTGTATGTAGGCTAACATAAAGTTAAAAGTTTTAGTTTAGCCAGGGATTACATTTTTCTGTCAGTGGAAACCCTACTTTAACAGTTTTTGACTTACGTAAGGTACGTAGACCCAAAAGTGGTTTTTATGGAATTTGTTACTTAAAATGCAATTTATTGATACAGTTACAATTCTAAACTTGTATGTAGGCTAACTTTATGTTAAAAACTTTATCTTATTGTCATACAAACAATAATAATAGTAATATCAAATAATAATTTCACTTATGTAAGGTACGTAGACACAGAAAATAGAATTATATATTTGTTCGCTATCCTATTACATACTAATATGGCTAGCTATTTTAACTACTATAGTAATATAATGTTACTTACTATTACCTTACTATTGCCAAATAATAATAATATTTACTAATAACAATAATAAAAATAATTCCTTCAAAATCAAATAGCTGCTTTTTAAAGGTTAATAATATGGAAAGCTGTTTTGGCATATGGTAGAACTAGCCGATACCCGGTTTTATCAACCTACCCGGTTTTGTCCAACTCTCTCCTACCTACCTAAGTCAGGGAAATACTTAATTTCTACTTATTTTTCTTGAAACAGAAAAGGATACCTAGATAATGTAAAATGCGAAAATTATACATTAGAAACCTAACCTTAACGAACAAATATTTTAAGAACAAAAATTTTACAAACTAACTTTTCGACAAAAACGGCGTTCAGATGAAATAAAACTTATTACTTATCGATGAAATCAACTTAACGAGCAAGGAACACATTAATAATTATGATCCCTAATGAAAAAGAATTAAACATTTTTAACCTGTATCTAAATCTTTGGTCAAATGAATAATAATTGTAGGTACTTACACAAAAGTAATTAAATTAAAATTTTTAAAATGTAATTAAATGTAACGAAAACGCAATTCATAACTCGGTGTTTGGGCTCATTACGGTCCGCTACAAATCTAGGGATATTATTATGTCCCAATATCAGCTGATCGATGACAAATAACCGCTGTCATCTGTTTTAAAACGAGACTATTCGTGATATTTAGTATATTGTAAATGCCCATATTTTTTCGTGCAATATCTCTTAGCCCACTATCAGCAATATTTATAATATATCGTATCCCACAAATTACCCTTATTATATTTATAACAATGCCGCGTATGCCACTTCAGTTGCGTTAAAAAAGTGCGTATCCCACTCGAAAAACCAAATTATTATTCCAATACCTCGTATACCACACCGAAAATAAAAAAAACACAAAAATCAGTACAAAACCGTAATTTTGTGTAAACATTTACTTTTAGAATCGTTTTCCTAAAGAATAAGATTCTCTTAGTATGACACTTTAATAAGAAAATGTTTTTTGCTTCTCCAGAACAATTTCATTTTTGGGCTTACGAGGTTAATACCTCGTACTTTACAGACGTTATAATGAAAATTTTGCATTTGCAAGCATCTCGTTGTTGTGAAAATGCTACTTAAATTTTGACTTTTATAACTTTTATACTTACTAAATAAAGTCAAAAATACATATTCACTATGAAATATTTGACGTCTCATTTACAATGTGTTTACTTTCTAGGACCAAAGTCAGAAAACTTCTAATTGAAAAATATCACTTTTATTAAATGGAACACCCTATATATTTTTCTGTTATCTTATATATAGCTCGTCATAAATTCTTTAACTTTCGTAAAGAACGTCCTATCCCTATCTCAAATAGTTTTTGAAATATTTTGATATTTCGAGATTCAATGTTCTCGTTATAGCATTTTTTGGTAATGGATCACGCCTGTTGAAACAAATATTTCCAATAAATTTTGAAAACTCGAGGACTGAGTGTTCGCCGCTCGGGATATTGCATTCTGTATAGTTGTTCAGCAAAAAGACACTTTTTATCCGCCTCGCCCAAAACATAAATCATATCGATTAGGTAATTAATTTTTTGAATAATTCATTTTGAGTACCAACTTATAAAATGACTGGACAATAAACTTTGCAGTAAAAAGGCATAATTTTTACATTGATCTGATTCTTAATGTGTCATCCACTGCCATTATTTTCAATTATTTTCCATGGCTATTGTGATCCATTGACAAAAAATGCTATAACGAGGACATTAATTCTCGAAATATCAAAATATTTCAAAAACTATTAGAGATAGGGATAGGACGTTCTTTACGAAAGTTGAAGAGTTTATGACGAGCTATAAGATGACAGAAAAATTTATAGGGTGTTCCATTTAATAAAAGTGATATTTTTCAATTAGAAGTTTTCTGACTTTGGTCCTAGAAAGTAAACACCCTGTAAATTAGACGTCAAATATTTTATAGTAAATATGTATTTTTGACTTTACTTAGTAAGTATAGAAATTATGAATCGCTTAGTGTGAAAATTTAAGGAGCATTTTTACAACAACGAGATGCTTGCAAATCGTCGTAATTATAACTAAACAACGTATCTCAACTTTTTTCATTTTTGAGATACTTGGTATAGTTAGTCTTTTAGTGCTTCCGGGTTAAATACTAAGGCACGTAACTCAATATAAATTCAAATTTCCCGCTTAAAATGTTTCTTTCTTAACCACCTAACTTATCGCTATGATTTATAACATGTTAAAACTCGTATCTACAGCGCTGCTAATACTCGTATTATATTTATATCTACTAGAACGATTAGTTGTTAAACCTCGTATTATTTTAAAAAGCAGTTTTGATGCTCTGTGGCTGTGTTTCTCGTATAAATGTTTATTTAAGGAGTATTTTTTAAAGGTAAGTTACTTATTTTAGATTATAAACACTCTACATATTTGTTTTTCACATTTTTATACATAGTTTTATCACATGCCTAAAAAGGTTACATTACATTGAGATACGAGGTACAGCTATACTTGGGTATCAAGGAGAGTCTATTTATTTTAAGATGAGTTACGAGGTAAAGTTTTTTTCTTTCCTGAGAAATGGTTATATCGGAGATACGCGGTTTAGCAATAATCGCGACGAAATGCAAAATTTTCATTATAAGTCGAATTATCTAAAAAACTATAACTTTTTCGTATATTAAACAATTAATAAAAATGTATGAAATAACACGTAGAATTATTAAATGACTTCAAATATAGGGTGTCCCATTTACAAAAATGTAACTTTATGACACCCTACTTTTTGGGCGCACCCTGTATAATTCAATATAATTTTAAAATGTGCCAGATATCCAACCATACTTTCATACAAAAGCTCATTATCGACAAATCTTATCTTCAAGGCCTAAAATTACTCCGCGCAATCGTTGACTCACCCGGTACAAAGGACAATCGTTCAGTTAAAATATATCTTTATTCTCAAAAGCAAATTATTTTAATGCAGGCGAATTTGATTTTGTAAAAGTTCCAAAAAGCTTTCTTTTCCCAAATTTTATTCAAAAAAAAGGTCCGTCCAATGACCGGATGTTAAAATATACCAGCTATCCAAACATTTTTACCTTTTGAAGAGTCCTTGTTTGGACAAATTTGTGTTCATTTTCTGTACTCCAATATCTACAATTTTGAACAATTTAGTAATCCTTTAATGTGAGGTTGCATTCGTCGATAAAACAATCATTGCCTAAGAATTCTCTATTGTTATTCCTATTATTATCCCCTACAATTTTAATGTAAATTAATAAGGGAGCCAATATTTGAGGGAAGCAAAATTTACATAGAATTTCCCATGGCCAGTCTGGGGGAGCACCATCCGGTATACGCAGCAAACCAATTTAATTATAACAATAAACAGAAACTAATAGCGATACTTAAGAATTATTAACACCTCATTTGACATTAGAATCGTTTTTACCATCTTTGTTTTCCATATTAGGCGAACCTATGTAGGTGTTATCAGGAGTTTAATAATGAGCATCTTACAAAACCTTCAGAGAACCAAAATTACACAAAACTTATTAAATATCTACGCATTACACTTGAATCGAGAAAATTAAAATTCTTTAATTGCAACATATCTTCTCAAACTACCTGGGTGTTCAGACGTTTGGCTCGTTTCATCGACTTCAGACGTTTGGCTCGTTTCATCGACCAGAGTCTACATCATGAAAGTCACAATTTTATTTGCTTGTAGCCAAGGTGCGGTAAAAATATCGCGATGCAGTGACGTGCAAACAATGTAGGCGAACTGGCAGTATAGTATTTGCAGAATTATACCGTTGACTCTTACTGACAAAAATAAACTACCTGATTAAACCCTATTGTATACGCCTTAACCTCTTCAAAGGGGATTAAATAGGATCAGGGTCGGCTTGAAAATGTACCTACACCACATGATTTATTTTTGTAATTTAAAATAATTAGATAGGTATTTTTAGTTTTAGGTAGGTATAACCTATAATAAATGTAAAATAATGATAACAATTATTAATGATAATTGAAAATAATATAATTTAAAAGTATAACTATTAGGATAACAAGTACAATAAAAATTAATTAAACTCTAAAAAACTATTGATAGTTTATTCAAAATTTAACTCTGTATCACTATCTTCATCTAAGCCTAAACTTATAATTAAGGGTTGAACATGTCATTGTGTAATCATACAATTGTAAGAATTTTCCACCTTAAGTACATGCTGTACACAGTTTGTGCCTCATACATTTGGTAAATCTTTCTTCTTAATAAATCCATGTCATTTTCGTCAATGCTTCTAAATGTGCCAGAATCACTCCGATTTTTTCTAGGATTAACAAGTTTAAGTACTATGTCTCTTACCGAAGTTATAGCGCAATATCAAATTTTTTTCTACGTTCCACTTTTATCAAAATTTTCACGTACCTAATTACCTAAATGCCATGCTCAAGACCCTAAACTATTTGACATCTATGTTGTCTTGACAATGTGTCTGTGTATTGTGGCAGTAATTAAAAGTATATTTTCAAGTCTGAGTGATTAAAGTGTTACAAAATGCCAAATACTTATTCATATTTAGAATATGCAAATATGGTGTTTATTTATGGTTTCTGTAATGGAAGTGCTACAGCTGCTGTTGAAGAATATCGTCAATGGTATCCACATATATCACAGACGTCCTACTAGAAACGTGTTTATCAGTGTTTTTAACAATGTGTGCGAGAATGGTAAGCTTCCCAGTGCCAACATTACATCTGAACAAGCTACTCGACAAGGTTTAGGAGAAGTAGAAAATATTCTGGAGTTAGTAGAAGAAAATGCAACGACCAGCTCATGAAGAATTGGTACTCAATTGGGCATTCCACAAAAAAAGTATTAAACTCCACGTGCAAGGCTTACATCCATACCTTGTACAGAGAGTACAGCACCTAAAACCGGAAGATTAGGCTAAACGTATTGAATTTTGTCGGTGGAGAATTAATGATCGTGTTGTATCGCGTATACTTTTTACACATGAAGCAACATTCACCTGTGATGGTATTAATAATGCTCGTAACTCTCATGTATGGTCAATCGAAAATCCCCACGCAACAGTTAAAATAAATTTTCAACATAAGTTTTAGATTTAGGTTAACGTGTGGTGTGGTATGCTCGATAGCTATTTAATTGGCCCTTTCATTTTGGAGTATCGCCTCACAGGCGACAACTACCTAAATTTTTTACAACATGAGTTACAAGGTCTACTAGGGGATGTTCCTATAAATAACAGAAGGCAAATGTATTACCAGCACGATGGAGCTCCTGCACATTTTGCTCGTCCGGTCAAGCAACATTTAGACGAAACATTTCCAGGGCGTTGAATTGGTCGCGGTGGTCCTATTAATTGGCCTCCAAGATCTCCAGCCCTCACAGCACTAGATTATTGTTTATGGGGCTGGTTTAAAAATGAAGTGTACAAAGTAAAAGTAAACACTCGGGATGCACTAATTCGACGTAATAGAAACAATGCAGCCAATTTTAAAGAAGAAATACATGAAGCAATTAGAAGTAGACGAAGTTACGAAGCAGAAATTTTTAGAAGTCAATGACGGTATTTTTGAACATTTATTAAAAGAACGCTATGATTAGGAAACCGTTAATATACCTATGAACTTTTCTTTATTTGGTATTACGCTATAATTTAAAAACAAATGATTATCGAATAAGAACATTTTTTTCAAATTGTTTTTGCGTGTATATTAAGCTCCTGAAATTTGGTCCGTTCCTCCCAACTCACCCTGTATAGCGTAAATACCTCAGAAGTGACTATAAACTATGTGACTTTTCGGGTATAAATTCTAAAAACAAATTGTTTTTCTTCAATTTTGTTGGATCCATTCCCAGACGCCTTTCGCCATATCATTGCTCAACAGTAGGGCTTGGATTGTAAGAAATAAAGGATAGTGTGCACTAGTATAAAGATAAATATAATAAAATATGTCTTAATGGTGTGCAGCATCGATGCTAGATGTCGCCGTGAGCTGCACGATGCGGGAGATGTACATAATATATACAGTGAGGACAAAAAGTATGGAATAAATTCATTATCTAAAAGACGATTTATTTTATAAACAATCGCTCGGACACGTCAACTCTTTTTTTATTTTCTACATATTTTGAAAATATTTTTCCTTATACAGGGTTGCCCAAAAAAGTAGGACACAAGTCAACTTAATTTTTTTAAATAGAACCCCCTATATATTATTACATATTCAAATTCTACGTAAAATTCTAAACAATTTTTGTGTAGCATGTGATATATCTATGTCGAATAGTTTCAGAATTACACAGGTTGAAAATTAATTTGTATTTTTATTTTCTGTGGTGTAGCGGCAAAAAAAAACGAAGTTATTAATTACTGCAAAATCTTTTCCAACATGACGGAAATTATGAACGTCTGAAAGTTATCTAAATGGATTTCAATATTTGTTTTTTTTAAATTAAACAGGGTCGCTCAAAAAATAGATATTGAGAAACTTTTTTTAATAACAACAATGCTAAATTTCAGAAAAATTAACAGTATTAACACTAATAGTAAGTAATGCATAATATTGGATACTCTGAAGGTAATTTAATGGTATTTAATTAGATGTTCAAAATGTTCACTATTTGCTACTTGGCAATATCCAAGTCTATTTACAAACTCAATTTGATTGTTATGCACTACACTAGGAGGTATTAGTCGAATTTCATTTCGAATGCGAATTTTCAAGTCCTCAAGATCTATAGGTTTTGTTTTGAACACTTTACTCTTCAAATAACCCCATAGAAAAAAGTCCAAAGGTGTCAAATCAAGTGATCTCCCTGGCCACTCAATAAACCCCCTCCTCCCGATCCACCTGTCTGGAAAAACTTCATCATTAATATTTCAATTCTTTCTGTTTCGGTTAATTTAATTTTTATTAGATGAAATTAATTCACGAAATTTTTGACTAGAAAAAATTTTGATATTTCTTCTTTGATAGTAAACTTTAATAAAATAATTTGCTGACATTACATTTAACGCTTTGTTTCTTTTCGGATTTCCAAAGCCGACTTTATTAATAGGTATTACAAATTAATTTTCAACTTGTGTAATTCTGAAACTATTCGACATAGGTATATCACATGCTACACGAAAATTGTTTAGAATTTTACGTAGAATTCGAAAATGTAATAATATGTGTGATCTATTTAAAAAAATTAAGTTGACTTGTGCCCTACTTTTTTGGGCAACCCTGTATAAGGAAAAATATTTTCAAAATATGTAGAAAATAAAAAGAAAGTTGACGTATCCGAGCGCTTGTTCATAAAATAAATCGTCTTTTAGATAATGAATTTATTCCATACTTTTTGTCCTCACTGTATACGGGTAAGATGAAGCTTTAACTTGACTTATTATTACTCCTCAGTGGAGTAGTAGAGGAGTTGGCAACGTGGCGTGGATGACAACAACATTTCTGACTGACAAACTTTAGATATACGTGTTTCATCTAAATAAACGTCAAACCAATGTTCATAGATTTTTGAGTTTATATCTATAATAATTGTACTCAACAATACTTAAGTACTTTTAATATTTACTCTAAGAAGTTTTGATATGATCTCGAGAAATTTAATGGTAAAGTGTTGGTAGTTAGCACCGACATCTTGCGTTATATATGATCTTGATATGAGAGGGATATAGTTCATTATGATGCGATTGCTTCATAAAATATACCTACGTAAACTGGAACACAAACTAATAACGAAAAAGCCAAGCTTTGGTGGTCTGATATCCCGTAGTTTAAAGATTGTAGGAATATGTCTACTTCACTGAATCGATTTTCAATTAAATATTTTTATATAAATAATGCAGTCGCTATTAAACCTATACGGTGGCAGTGGTGGCTGGTGATGGTTGAAACAGATAAAATTTATAAAAAAAAACGTACCGTACTTAAGTGTAGTAAATTGCAACACAAAAAATAAAGTTTATTTTTCGATATTCCGAAGAAAAACGCAGATAATGAGGCTAATGAATAAAATGTAGCGATTGCTTTTTCTTATAAAATCGAAGTAATTTCTTGAAAGCCAATGAATAAAAACTAAAGTAATTGCTTTTGCGTCCAGCGATTGCTTAAAAGTGCAGGAATTGCTTTTAGTCAATGCTTTTTCTTAAAAAATAGAAGCGATGGCTATCGTTTGCTTAAACTGTGATGAATAAATTAAGGAATTGCTTTTTCTAGTGTAGCAATTGCTTTCAACTTTTTAAGGTAGGTCGACCCCTGCATCATTTGCTTGGTAGCAGTCAACTTTAGTTCTCCGCGGCATACAACATACAATATATGAACGTCCGTAAAAGAAAAACTACAGTGTACGTAAAGATTGCAGATATGATGATTTCAGAAAGTTATATCGATTTGACTGCGAAAATGTTGAGTGGTTGGCAAATTATTTTTTGACTGATACTGGTAAAAGGCGAGGGTGTGTGGAAGATAAATGGTTGCGGTCAGAGAGATTTATTTATGTTCCTTCAATTTGTGAACGAATTATCAATTGCTTGTCTTTAATTTCTTCATCACTATTATCACTTTACTCATTTTTACTGAAATCGGCCATATCACCACAGTGGCATACTTACGGGGGGGGGGGGATATAGGGGATATATCCCCCCCCCCCCATAGACTTTGCCAAGAATGAGAAGTTTACTATAAGTTTATAAATATATATGCAAAATGCACCAATTGTTAATGTAGCGGCCACCTATAATTCATTTATAATGGGTTGCCCGCAAAAGACAAAAAATTGGTATATACTACACGAAATTAATTTTTTTCGTATGAAAAAAATCACGATGTTGTTACATAAGTTACATCGACCTTAAAAGTGATATCAATTCCATTATAGATCCAGATTCAGAAACGCCTGTTACCAGCCATTATCGAACTACCATCTATTTACCGTTTATAGATTTCTTCATAAACCAACTAGAAGAAAGATTTACAAATCATAAAGACATTTTTTACGGATTTATGTGTTTATTATCACCATCATTAGAAAGGGCGGCAGGCAAAGCAATTGATTCAGATATTAGTCAGTGTGATAAACTACTCGATTTATATTTACCTGAATTTACCAAAAATTATTATAAAATCCGAAATTAAAATGTGGCACGAACTTTTTAATAAATACCTCGAAATAAAAAACAAACGTCAGGCACTCGCTTGTTTGGAAGTTTGTAGTCAACTTGCCTACCCTAACGTTCACAAACTTCTAAAAAAATTTTGTACATTGCCTGTATCCACTGCGACACCAGAGAGGACTTTTTCAACCTTAAAACGTGTAAAAACTTATTTAAGAAATACTACCGCTCAAGTGAGACTTAATGGACTTGCCATGATGGCAGTGCATATAGAGAAGAAACTATCTCGACTAATGAAATAATTGATGACCTTGCTCTCAAGCCAAGGCATATGGATTTTATTTTGCAATACTTATATATATATATATATATATATATATATATATGTCGATAGGCGGTTATGAGGACATTTTTAAAAGCTACGGGTTTTTTGTATACAACATTTATATAACATATAGAAACATATGTATACAAATTTTTTTCAAAAAAAATCAAAAATAGGCAATATTTTTATGTACTGGTGTATATAAGGACTTTTCGTTTTATTATTTTCTTCCACCTGAACTCAAGTCCAATGAGTCATGTCCTAACCCCTAATAAGGATACAACTGAAAGGGGTTCCTTCATGTTGTGTACCTGGGCCCAGAGAACAGAAACCCAATATTTTTGATTATATTGTCCCTGGTCTGCGTACTTTTACCTTAAGGGACAGCTTATGGATGGTATCCTAGAGGATATTCATTGGATGTCCTAAAAGGCCCATTTAGCGGATGTCTTAATTTGTGACATTTGTATCATGCACTAGATCAAAAATAAACCAAATTTAGACATACTTTGGACTTGTTGTCGACATTTTTCGAACTTCCATTGGATGTACCTAAGGGGGTAACTTATGGGCGTCATCCTAAAGGGCATTCATTGAATGTCCTAAACGGCCGATCCGATGGATGTCCTAATTTGTATCATCAATTGGACATTCACTGGGTACAAACTGAACCAAATTTGGATATCTTCTGGACGTGTGTCGACAATTTTTGTACTTCCATTGGATGTACATACGGGGGCCACTTATGTGAACTTGATAAGAGTGGGTGAAGCTATTGAAAATGTAAACATTAAAATCGCTGTAACTTCTAAACGACTTATTCGATTTTACTAAATTTAAGCTTGTTTGAAAGAACCTTTAATTGTCGTATCTAACGGTACACAATAGTTTCTAATAAAATAGCTAGAGGGCGCAATTTGTATTAAAAATTATTATTTTGGCAATAACTCTGAAACGAGCAAAGATATCGAACTGCGGTCTTCACATCTTTTCTTGCAAATTTTATCAACTTTTCGATTATGATGTCATAGTTATACCGTATGATTTGAATTTTCGGGATGAAATCGAAAAAACTGTTATTATTCCAAATTGCGCCCTCTAACAATTTTATTAAACACTATCATATACTGTTGAATACGGCGATAGAAGATACTTACCTTTCCCTTCCAAACAAGTTTAAATTTAGTAAAGTCATTTAGAAGTTACAGCAATTTAAATGTTTACACATTCAATAGCTTCCCCCACTCTTATCAAGGTCGGTACGCCAATAAGCGTTAAACCAAAATGATGCAGAATCGTCTAAGCTTTTCGATGATGTAATCAGAGTTATACCTTAATATGGGAATTTTCGGAGAAATTTAGAATTAAAAAAAAAATTTCAATTGTGCCCCCTTGCGGCGAAATGAGGAACTTAAACGTAATTTCCAGAATTTTCTCATGACCGCTTTAATCATAATTTGTTTTCAAGTTTCTATGCCTTGTAGTTTCCGAGATATGGCCGGTAGCTACCCTTAATGAAACACCCTGTATACATATACGTACAGGCAGTTTCGAAGACAAATTTTTAGAAATACCGGTTGTTGCGAGGACAATTGGTGCTTATGAAGTCTCCATATAAGTTTCTCCGAAACATTATGATTAACCCCTAACCTAAGAACCAGGAAGAAAAAATCTATACCAACCATAAACGTTAAAATTTACTAACCACATAGGTTTACCTAAAACGAGGTAGCAGTTTTCTTTCTCTTCCTCTCTCTCTTCCTCTTTCTTAAGGAATGTAAATAAGGGTAGACTCTTAGGCCAGCAGTAAGCTGTCTTAGGAAAATGCAAAGGGAAAGGAGGAATCTCGTAGGGCTATTTTAACGGTTTTTAAATTAAAAATATGGTTCGTAGCTTAACCACATGATTTCTAGGATAATCGCCTGGTTTGTAGGTTAATAATCATGGTTCTAAAGCTATTATAGTTCGTATAAAGAATATCAATTATACTTTCCAGGATTACCATGATGATCATGGTTCGTAGGTTAACCAACATGGTTTTTTAGGTTACTTATCTTATCATGGTTTTTAGGTAAATCAACAAACCCTAATTTTTACCAATTGACGTTTATACTATGAAAAACATTATTACATTAAAAGGCACAATATATGGAAAATTTATTAAAAATCAGAGGCTACGGGGTACTTTAAAAACTTATTTTTTTTCAAAAACTGCAATTTTTACCATTTGACGTTTATACCTTATGAAAAACAATATTATATTAGAAAACACAACAGATCGAAAATTTATTAAAAATCAGAGACTACGGGGTACTTTTAATAATTTATTTGTATTGAAAACCGTAATATTTACTAATCGACGTTTATACCTTATGAAAAACACTATTGTATTAAAAACACCACATATTGAGAAGTTAACGAGAAACAGAGACTACGGGGTACTTTCCAAAAGTTATTTTTATCAAGAACTGTCATTTTTACCAATCGACGTTTAATGATAAACGCTTTTGTATTAAAAAGACAACAGATCGAGAATTTATTAAAAGTCAAAGACTACGGGGTACTTTAAAAAGCTACATTTATTGAAAACAGTAATTTTATTATTAACATTTTTTTTGGGGGATGTTGAAGATAAACGGTTTATTTCTAAAGAAAAGCTGTACATTATTGGTGTTGGGTTTCTTCTTTTCACAAATTTTATAATCTTAGGGGCAATAATAGGGCTATTTCATAAAGCATAAACGAATTGGTATAACAATCAAATCACATGATTTTTCATTGGTAAAAATCATTTTAACCATTTTTTAATATAAATAATGACTTTTCTAATATCATCGACAAAATAATAACATAAACACTTATTAAGGAAATTTTAACGTTCGCCCAGTATATTGTTTTAAAATGCCCCCAAGGATCAAAATGTAATTTTTTCGGTACCTCTTTATGAGGCAACATAACGAGAAAAAGCTAATTTTCTATCTGATCATACTAGCTGACATCTCTCGAATTTGAAAATAATTTCCAGCGATTTCTCTCAGCAGTATATACTAACAATTTTTTTTTCCTAAAGCTGTAATACGACCGAGGGCCGTTCTTATTTGGCCACCCGGCATACTTTTTTAACCTCCTGATATTAATCCTTGTCCTTATACTATAAAGTTGTATTTCATCTAACACTGTTAGATAAGTATTTGTTTTTTTCTTTTGCACTCATTTTTTTTTTTAATAAAATTACCCTAAACTAATTTATCTACCGGGTGTCCAAAATAGGAATGATTAGCCCACACTAGGTAAAATTTAATGCGATATGAAAAACATTTTTTTTAATGATAATGAACTATTTTAGGATAGTCCTTTAATTTCCTATTTTATGGTATTTTTGCCAAGTTCAATAATCGTTACTCATAATTATGTCTTGTTAGTTATTATGCTTCTTGTCATACCAGTCAACAAACCCAGAGTTTCACTTTAACCGTATGCGTATACCGGGTGTTTCTCAAAAGACGTTCACCCCTATAACTTTTCTGTATTTATAGATATTACAATTAAGTTTAGATATTATGCATAAGAGATTGAGTCTGCATTTGTTGGCATAATTTTCAATTTGTTAGCACTTCCGATTTGACCGGAAGTGTCCTTGACTTTGGTATTTTAAATGGGACATCTTGTATATTTTTAGATACTTATTGGGATTCAGCATAACATTCTGAGTGAAATGACATCTCGCTTGTCATTTTTCAACGTGTTATATCATTTTTATGTTTATTTTTTTTTCAATCTAGAAAGCTACAAATTAATTAAATCTGTTAGTTTACAGTCATTTAGTATATGAAAATTAAAATTATGTCATAATAATTGACTTTCTAAGTTTCACAAGCGTTAAAAAAATGAAATTTTGTTGACGTTTGCTCCATTTTTCGAAGAATTTGGTACCATACACTCCTATGCTATTTTAAAATTGACACGAAGAAATTTGCCTTAAGTCCCAATCGCAAATTTAAAAGCGTTATGCATTATTGCCGCCCTTTATTTTCTAAAAAAATATAAAGACGGCTTTGAAAAACAATGGAATGATTTTGAAAACCAATATGGTTTTAAAGTGAAATTGTAATGTCATTCGTTTATTAAACTTTAACATTGTAAATCAGATAAAACGGTTAGTTTTACTAGAAATGAACAAATTGATTTGCTCCTAATTATTGGAGTGACCAGAAAATTTTTTCTGAAGCCGCAAGATTGTATGTATTGTATGTTTTATAAACTAATGGCATTACAACTTAAAATTAAAGCCATAAATATTGCTTTTCAAAACCATTCCATTGTTTTTCAAAGCCACCTTTATATATATAGAGAGGGCGGCATATAAAAGATGTCCCACTTAAAATATCAAAGTCAAGGTCACTTCCGGTCAAACCGGAAGTGCTAACAAATTGAAAATTATGCCAATAAATGCAGACTCATCTCGTATGCATAATCTCATAATTTCATTAATATAAATATAAAAAAGTTATGGGGGTGAATGTATTTTAAGAAACACCCGGTATGTACAGGCAGTTTTGAAGACACATTATTAGAAATGCTGGTGGTTGCGAGGCCATTTGGTAAGCTGATGACTTATTTCCATGTAAAAAATTACGGTTAATCTTCGAAACATAATGATTAACCTAAGAACCATAATGCATCACCTACAAAACATATTGGTTAACCGAAGAACCTTGTGGTTAAACGAATCATGTATTTAACCTACGAACCGGGAATTCTTTTCAGTATAGAAATTCTCTCTTTCTCTGTGTTTTTTTTTTCTAATTCTTACTAGATCGTAGTTACTATGATCTGTTGTAAAGTTTTGGACCATAATCTTTAAAAATAAAATTTACGCTACGGCTAGGTGTATCTTTTTTTTCACTTTTACACAGAGATAAAAAAAATCCTGTATAAACCGTTGGTTAACTAACATACACAGGTATACACGATGTAACAAATTCGACGCGGAGTATTATTATTAACTTATCTGTTGGTATCGTATAATAAACTATAGAGTCCAATTTACAGCAAAGTTGGTAATTTTGATGTAATTTATTCATGGTTCTTGTATATTAATTATCATGACTAGATGACTAGATTTAACACAAATTCTCATCTGGAAAGACCTTATAAGCACCAAGTGTCCTCGTAACTGCCGGTAATTCTAAAACTGGGTCTTTAAAACTGCCTGTACCTGTATGTATATAAGGTAAATTATGAATTAGTTTGCGTTATAGACTGGAAAAGGTGCCTTAAGTAACGTGCCCTCATTCTGAATATTACCATTACAAATAATAACTAAAATGTTTTTAAAATTAAAAAAAATACATTCCTTTTTATCTTTAAGAAAAGTTTATCAATGCAAAACTGCCACTATTTAAAAAAAAAACTTGTCTTCGGTATTATTTTGCTAAGCATTTCATAGCTTTTGCCATCATATTAAATTAAAACTTTTATAATTATAGTCTAAATTTAATAATACAATAAAATCTTGAGCTGTCATATTTTCTGCTGGCCTAAGAATCTAACTGCCATTTCCATTCCTTAAGAAAGAGAGAGAGAGACAGAGAGAGAGAGAGAGAGAGAGAGAGAGAGAGAGAGAGAGAGAGAGAGAGAGAGAGAGAGAGAGAGAGAGAGAGAAGGGGGGGGGGGAAGAAAACTCCTTAGATGGGATATTACCTTATTTCAGCTTAACCACTTGGTTACTAGGATAACCGCATGGTTAGTAGGTTATCCATCATGTTTTCTATTTTAACGTTTATGGTTCGTAGATTATGCTTTATGTTTCTTAAGTTAATCACAATGTATCGAAGGATAACCAGAAATTCTTACATGAACAGACTTCATAAGCACCAAGTGTCCTAGCAACCACCGGTATTTCTAAAAATTTGGCTTTAAAACTGCCTGTACGTACCATTGCGATAAAAAAAAAAGTAGTACAACAAAATATAATTTAATCGGCTGGTCTATTATAAAATATTTTCTTTCAAACTGATAACTCAGTGTCACCAGAATTGTTGCGTTAGTGTCATGTCAGTGTCACCTTTATTACAATACTGTCACCAGAATTTTTCATGGTAACGCCTAAAAAGTAAGGTGGCATAATTATATTGTTCTCATAGTGACGACGATATCCACTTCTCGATATTCTTATAGACCAAGAGTTCTATCTGGGAGTACTAATTCTTGTACTACTTTTTTTTTTATCGCAATGGTACATGTATACCGCGGAAAATATGAATGAAATGTGCAGTATAGATCAATAATGGCGTTTTGATTAAAAAAACAAAACGGTTAGGGTGTAAACTCTGATGTGTTTAGAAATCAGATGTACTGTCGTTTCAAATAATACCTACTAAAGATTATAATAATTCGTAAAATCCAAAAAAAAATTCCATTCTTTCCCATCTTTAAAGAAATTTTTAAATGCAATATGGCGTATTTATTCTGTACCGCATACTAATTTGTTGCCGTTGTATAAATATATGTACAGGCAGTTTTAAAAACACATTTTAAAAAATAACGGTAGTTACGACACTTGTTGCTTATATATATATAGGTTTTCAAGTAACATTTTATGGTTAACTTATGGACAATCATGATTAACCTGTGAACCATAAAAGATAACCTACGAACCTTATGAACGTCCGTATGGCTTTACCAAAATAAACATCCATGGGATCTCCGTTACAGAACCATGGATATTATTGGATATTTTGGATTACCAGTGGACATCCAAAACCATATTATGTCCAATGACTTTATCAAAATGAACATTCATAGGACCTCAGTTAAAATGAACATAAACGAACCATGTGTTTAACCTACGAACCAGCAAAACTCTTTACAAAATAATACCGGAGATAAATATTTTATAAAATGGTGGCAATTGTGTTTTTATGAATTTGCTTTTAAGCGGAATTATTAATATAATTTTTTTGGTATTATTCATAACAAAGGTACAACGTATGAATGTTCATTTTGGTAAAGCCATTGTACATAATATGGTTTTGGATGTCCATTGGTAATCCAAAATATCCATGGTTCTGTAACGGAGGATGTTCATTGTGTTAAAGCCATTGATTGGACATACGGTTTTGGATGTTTACTGGTCATCCAAAGTATCCGTGGTGCTGTAACGGAGATCCCATCATGGATGTTTATTTTGATAGAGCCATACGGACGTCCATAAGGTTCGTAGGTTATCTTTTATAGTTCACAGGTTAATGATGATTGTTCATAAGTTAAACATAAATTGTTACTTGAAACCCCATTTAAGCAACAAGTGTCGTAACTACCGTTATTTTTCAAAATGTGTTTTTATAACTGCCTGTACATATTATATGCATATGCATAAATAAATTAGTATGCGGTACAGAATAAATACGCCATATTGCATTTAAAAATTTCTTTAAAGATGAGAAGGAATGGAATTTTTTTTTGGATTTTACGAATTATTATTATCTTTAGTAGGTATTATTTGAAACGACAGTACGTCTGATTTCTAAACCCATCAGAGTTTACACCTTAACCGTTTTGATTTTTTTAATCAAAACGCCATTATTGATCTATAGTGCACACTTATTCATATTTTCCGCGGTATACATGTACGTACAGGCAGTTTTAAAGCCAAATTTTTAGAAATACCGGTGGTTGCTAGGACACTTGGTGCTTATGAAGTCTGTTCAGTAAGAATTTCTGGTTATCCTCCGATACATTGTGATTAACTTAAGAAACATAAAGCATAATCTACGAACCATAAACGTTAAAATAGAAACCATGATGGTTAACCTACTAACCATGTGGTTATCCTAGTAACCAAGTGGTTAAGCTGAAATAAGGTAATATCCCATCTAAGGAGTTTTATTTTTCCCTCTCTCTCTCTTTCTCTCTCTCTCTATGTCTCTCTCTCTCTCTCTTTCTTAAGAAATGGGAATGGCAGGTAGATTCTTATTCCAGCAGAAAATATGACAGTTTTTTTTAAATAGTGGCAGTTTTGCATTGATAAACTTTTCTTAAAGATGAAAAGGAATGTATTTTTCTAAATTTTAAAAACATCTTAATTATTATTTGTAATGGTATTATTCAGAATGACGGCATGTTACTTAAGGAACCTTTTCCCGTCTATATAACGCAAACTAGTTCATAATTTACTTTATATAAGTACAGGCAGTTTTAAAGACCCAGTTTTAGAATTACCGGCAGTTACGAGGACACTTGGTGCTTATAAGGTCTTTCCAGATGAGAATTTGTGTTAAATCTAGTAATCTAGTCATGATAATTAATATACAAGAACCATGAATAAATAACATCCAAATTACCAACTTTGCTGTAAATTGGACTCTATAGTTTATTATACGATACCAACAGATAAGTTATTAATAATATGCCGCGTCGAATTTGTTACATCGTGTATACCTGTTTATGTTAACCGACGGTTTATACAGGATTTTTATATGTCTGTGTAAAAGTGAAAAAAAAGATACACCTAGCCGTAGCGTAAATTTTATTTTTAAAGATTATGTTCCAAAACTTTACAACAGATCATAGTAACTACGATCTATTAAGAATTAGAAAAAAAAACAACACAGAGAGAGAGAATTACTATACTGAAAAGAATTCCCGGTTCGTGGGTTAAATACATGATTCGTTTAACCACAAGGTTCTTCGGTTAACCAATATGTTTTGTAGGTAATGCATTATGATTCTTAGGTTAATTATTATGTTTCGAAGATTAGCCGTAAATTCTTACATGGAAATAAGTCATCAGCTTACCAAATGTCCTCGCAACCACCGGCATTTCTAATAATGTGTCTTCAAAACTGCCTGTACATACCGGGTGTTACTTAAAAGACATTCACCCCTATAACTTTTTTATATTTATAGATATTAAAATGAAATTATGGATACGAGATGAGTCTGCAATTATTGGCATAATTTTCAATTTGTAAGCACTTCCGGTTTGACCGGAAGTGACCTTGACTTTGATATTTTAAATAGGACATCTTGTATATTTTTACTTATTTGGGTTCAGCAGAACATTATGAGTGAAATGACACCTCACTTGTCATTTTTCGACGTGTTATAACATTTTTATGTTTATCGTTTATTTTCAATCTAGAGTGCTACAAAATAATTAAATCTGCTCATTTATAGTCAAGTGCCTAGTATATGAAAATTAAAATTATGTCATAGTAATTGACTTTCTAAGTTTCACAAGCGTTCAAAAAATTAAATTTTGTTTTCTTGACGTTTACTCCATTTTTCCAAATGGAACGATCGTGGCTCAGTAGGATATTTAAAACGAGCCATTTTTTTTCCAACAATTTTATACCATACACTCCTATGCTATTTTAAAATTGACACTAAAAAAATTGCCTTAAATCCCAATCGCAAATTTAAAAGCGTTATGCATTATTGCCGCCCTTTTCTAAAGAAATATAAAGGCGGCTTTGAAAAACAATGGAACGGGTTTGAAAAGCAATCTGGCTTTAATTTAAAGTTGTAATGTCATTAGGTTATAAAACATACAATACATACAATCTTGCGGCCTCAGAAGAATTTTTCTGCTCACTCCAAAAATTAGGAGCGTATCAATTTGTTCATTATTTCTAGTAAAACTAACCATTTTATCTGATTTACAATATAAGTTTAATAAAGAATGACATTATAATTTCACGTTAAAACTATATTGGTTTTCAAAATCATTCCATTGTTTTTCAAATCCGCCTTTATATTTCATTAGAAAATACAGGGCGGCAATAATGCATAACGCTTTTAAATTTGCGATTGGTACTCAAGGCAAATTTTTTCGTGTCAAATTTAAAATAGCATAGGAGTGTATAATATCAAATTGTTCGTAAAAAAAATGCGCGTTTTAAATATCCTAGTGAACTATCATCGTTCCATTTGGAAAAATGGAGTAAACGTCAAGAAAACAAAATTTAATTTTTTTAACGCTGGTGAAACTTAGAAAGTCAATTATTGTAATTTTTTATAATACTCGTATTATTAAATTTAATTTTAATAATATACTACTTGGCTGTAAACTAACAGATTTAATTAATTTGTAGCACTCTGGACTGAAAAAAAAACATAAAAATGTTATAACACGTCGAAAAAAGTGAGGTGTCATTTCACTCAGAATGTTATGCTAAATCCCAATAGGTAAAAATATACAAGATATCCCATTTAACCAAAGTCAAGGTCATTTCCGGTCAAACCGGAAGTGCTAACAAATTGAAAATTATGCCAACAAATGCAGACTCATCTCTTATGCATAATATCTAAATTTCATTTTAATATATAAATACAGAAAAATTATAAGGGTGAACGTCTTTTGAGAAACACCCGGTATACGTATACGGTTAAAGTGAAATTCTGGGTTTGTTGACTGGTATGACAAAAAGCATTAATAACTAACAGGACCTAATTATGAGTAACGATTATACTGAACCTGGCAAAAATGCCATAAAATAGGAAATTAAAAAATATATACGCGGTTTTAAATAAGGACTATCCTAAAATAATTAATTATCATAAAATTGTTTTTTTATATATCATTGCATTAAATTTTACCTAGTGTGTGCTGTATTACAGGACTGCTTTTAGCTGTTAAACAGAAGATCCTGTGTTAAAACCAGCTGCTTGTAAAAAAAATTAAGTAATTGCAGTCCTATTAGTTGAAATAAAAACTGCCAAAAACCGCCTCGAAAGATCGACTAAAGCATAAGAACAAAAATTTTAAGAAAAATTATTAACCTTTTATAGCTAAAATATTTAAACCTTTTAAATTTTCATAACTCAATTATTATCTTAATTTTATCATAATCTTTCCAATTTTGGACACCCGGTAGATATACTAGGTTAGGGTCATTTAATTTTTTAAGAAAAAAACTAAATAAGTGCAAAAGAAAAAAACAAATATCTAACAATGTTAGATGAAATACAATTTTATAGTATAATGATTAATCAGGTGGTTAGAAAAGTATACCGGGTGGCCAAATAAATACGTTGTACCTTTGTTATGTATAACACCAAAAAAATTATATTAATAATTCGTAAGAGATTCAAAAAGATTACATTCGTTGTCAACTTGAAAGGAAATTCATAAATACACAATTGCCACCCTATTATAAAATATTTGTCTCCGGTATTATTTTGTAAAGAATTTTGCTGGTTCGTAGGTTAAACACATGGTTCGTTTAACCACAAGGTTCTTCGGTTTACCAATATGTTTTGTAGGTTATGCTTTATGGTTTTTGGGTTAGTCATTATGTTTCGGAGATTAACCAGAAATTCTGACATGGAAAGGACATAAGCATCAAGCGTCCTCGCAACCCCCGGCATTTCTAATTATTTATTTTTAAAACTGCCTGTACACACACTACCAATTCCTGGTAGAATTAAAATCAAAAACTTTTTAAAAATTGATTAATTAACATGGCCAAGATTCGGGTCATCAATGTTGGTCGGATATTCTTAAAAAAGAAAACAATTGAGAAAATAGTAGGAGTAACAACGTTTTGTTCGGACTAAAAATCTTGGCTTTAAAACCACAAGACTTGATAATTAACTTTTGTTGCAACGCTACGTTGTTACGATATAATCTGATATAGTCCTCATAAATATATTAAATATCTTGTGTCCTTATAATATACTATTAACATATAAAGCTTATAAGGACAGTTCCCACAACTACCAATTGACATGTATTTTTACAAGGACAGACCTCATAAGCACCATGTGTCCTCGTTAGCACTGATACTCCTAAAAATTTGTCCTCAAAACTGCCCATTGACATATATATATATATTCTTTATTTTTTTTAAATCACCAAAATCAATAAATATGATTTTTAAAAAACAATATTCAACAACAAGGTTCAGGTCTGGGTACGCCACTGTATCACCAATATGTTTCCTATTTTCCACAAAAACGTAACAGATAACCTACTATTGTACTAAATAAATTGACCAACGTTGTTGTATTTACGTCAACTCTTTTGCAAATTAGGCACCAAACTGAACATGAAATCTATAATCTAAACAAGTGGATAAGCCACGTCTGAACTTGTGTTGAATAAGCGTTTGCTACAGAGGTGTAAGAAAAACAGCGATTGCTTCAAAATTTTATTCATATCCAGATCTAGCAATTGCTTTTACTTATAGCATTTGCTGGTCAAGCAATTGCTTTTACTAAAAAGTATTTGCTTCAAGTAATTGCTTAACTTTTATTCATTAGGCTAATTGTCATCTGACGTGTTAGCAAAACATGCCATTTTCCTGTTAATATAGTGGAAATTTACAAGTTCAACTTTGTTTTACTGTATCCCATAATACTATAATTATGGATTTCCACCTAGTGTCGGCTGAATCAATTAACAATATGAATAGTTAATAAATAACCTAATAAACTTATTTCAAACTTACTAAAGCAAAAAGAAAAGTTAAACAAAACATTGAGAGTATCTATTGTTTTCTAAAAAATGGTCAAATTATTTTTTTTTTATTAATATCATCTTTTCTTATTTTAGCATTCTGAATAATCAAAACTCTTATATAAATATATAGTTTTACGAAAATAATAGTATTCAGAACCGTAAATAAAAATAATTAATGATTTAAGACCAAATATTTTGTCACATTGACAATTAAAATAAAATATTTCCTACTGAAAAAGACGCATTACAAAAATTAAATCCCTAATGTCCCCATAAAAATCTCAAAATATATTCCTCGGTCGAACAGCTATAAATAAATCAAAAGCCGATCCGACCAGGGGGTGTATTTACTGAAGCAAGGCATAACAAAAAATGCAATTTGTCAAAGTCCGCTGAAAAAGTGATAAAAAATATATTAAAATAAATCTTATTTAAATAAGTCGTGTTTTCGTAGTGATGATGTATTGGGGTTAGGTTCAACGCAGTAGTCTGTTACTGTTCTGGATATTCTGGATTTATGAAGCATAAAATCCGATCGTTTTTAGTTGGCAGTTGCCAATGACGGTTTGCATGATGATGCTCGTAGTTTTGTATTTTTACCATTTTAAAACGGTTTTTTTTTTAAATAATAAGGAAGTACCAAACCTTGTCACCTCACTTACATAGTACCAATCGTTATTTTCTTGCTAACCTTAAAATTAAAAGTAATTTTTCAAGATGGAATCTCCTTGGTATATACTTAATTGTAATTTCCTTGATGGCAATTGTGACTTCCGTAAAATACACGTCACTTATGTGAGTAATTATTTAGTTCGTGTCAAACGCGCAGATTTTTTTAAAAATTTTGTCAATTGTTATTAATTGTTCATTTATACCGTGCGAGCAAAAATTATTTGCATCAAAGAGGGCTTGGATTAAAAAACGTAGGGCTTGGTTTAGATCACAATAATATGGGGACGATATATCTAACCAAATCTAAGTTAAAATTTTGTCAAATTTATATTATGACATGATATGCCAAACTAATGAGTAGTAAAATAAGTAGACAAACACAATAGTGTATTAACGTACACGTTTTATAAAGCATCATTTTATAGCACGCGCCCATGTTAAAAAACGAGCCGCTTGCGGCGAGTTTTATAACGGGACAAGTGCTTAAAAGTGCTTTATATAACACGTACGTTATAATATTTTTTCTAATTTGTAGTTTTTTCAATAAAAACACATATTTAAAAAAAAAGAAATCCTTCAAATTTTGTAAATTTTTATGTCTAAATTTTATGTTGGTAATACTATTTTTTATTTTTATCATAGTAGCCTCTGGGCAACAAAAATTATTTTGTGAACTGTCATTTTTTGATTTATTGACCCATTTTCACCACGAGATTCTAAAGTTATTTTAGCGATATGAGATTTGAAATTGGACGGAATACGTTGTGTGATCCTTGTACATTCGGTACATATACAGAGCGTTCGGAAATTCGGGCAATTTTGCTACTTTTTTTCGAATTTCAAAAGACGTGATTTTACGTCACGGCATTGCAATTTAGTATAGGGAAGATGGAAAATTCAAATGAAGTTGTAGTTACAATCGACATTGGAAAGTTAGTAGATTGAGTTTTGGATAGGATTTGGCAGAAAATGATAGCTTGAAGGATCTACAAAAGCAAAATAGTTCTCCGTCAATAAAGTTATTATTTAATATGTGTTTTTTAATGAACTAAAACAATACATACAGATTTGTAGATCTAGGCAACCAAACATACATACGTGGGTTCGTGTAGTATTTTGCATATTTGGACTAAAAAATATTAGTTATCTAGAATGCTATGCTAAAAGGTGAAAAAAAACAAGCCATGTAGGGCCAACCTTTAAATAATAAAATTCGGAGTTCGAAATAGATCTGTTTGGAGACAAAATTAGAAAAAATTATTTTTGTTGTTTACAAAATTAACAAAGTAAGAATATACAGAAAGAAAAAGAAAAATAATTACAAAAAATAAATCACTTCTTTCCAATAAATTTTGGGTAAACCATTGAGAGTAATTCCTGCGTCTTTCAAAATCTGCGGCTTGTATTTCTTTTCATATTATGACATGATATTATGCCAAATTAATGAGTAATAAAATAAGTAGATAAATACAAATTTATTTTTGTTGTTTACAAAATTATAATACTTTCACTTTATATGGAAATAAATTTAGCTGCTTCTTAAGAATAGTTCTGCACGTTCCATAAGATCTTCCCACTTCTTGCGACAGGCGTCTTATACAATTTGTTGGCGTATTTTGCATTATTTCACGCAACAAGTTCTTCTGTTCTTACAGATAGTCTTCCTGCTCCTTTTTTGTGTTGTATAGAACCTGTTTCCCTAAACACAGCCACGGTTCTTTTCAGGCAATGATAAAAATCCCCAGCAATAAAAGCAACGTTAGGTAAATGTTCGTGAAAATCGTCCATGCACAAACCCGGATTGTATTTCCACTCACCATTTACTCTAACCCCGTTTAGAAAATACGCTTCAACCATGAATGTTTTGTGCTGTTCCGTAAAACCAATTGTGTGACTTGTTCAAGAAATTGAAAAAATTAGCGATGAATCAAATTACTTGTTACGACTGTCAAAGATGACGGAATAACTGATTGATTGTTAATTCAGGTAGTTACTGACACCCTACAGGTATTAAGCTCTACGGCTAAGAATTACGTCCTTAGATGCAAGGCCCTCTTTGATGCAAATAATTTTTGCTCGCACGGTAGCAGGGTGCCTGAAAACGGGCAAACATGATACGGCGAAAAAAGAGAAGAAGAAGAAGACTGGCGAATGGCGCTTACCGCAGCCGACACCATATAGAAATGAAGAAAGATACGGCGAGTGATTACAGACAGACAGAATTTCAATAGTGGGTAAAGTTTTTGAGTTTCTCATTGCCCATCAGGCTTACTATTTTAATTCAATAAAATGTCCAATTTGGATTTCGCAAGCACTGCTTCACTGTCTACTAAATTTGCCTTGCGCAGATTAAAAAATTCAGTTAATCCATCTACCCTTTTAACGGTTTATTTCGCACTTTTTTATTCTCATTTGAGTTATGGTATCGTATTAAGGGGTAATTCTTCATCGGCCATTAAAGCTTTTAGGCAACAAAAGAAATATGTTGTGTGATGCTGGTTATTTTGCTGCTCGAAATTCATAAATACAAGAATAGTTTTTCCTTAAATTATAATTTTCATAACTACTCAACTAGAGGTTCTGACCTAATCACACCTAAAAATTTCGCTACAAGAAGGCCAAGGATAATTCTATTAATATCTCATTGTATAATGCACTGCCTGAAGATGTAAAGCTGCTTAGTTAATAAGAATTCAAATCTTCAGGCATATAATCTCTTAGTATAGTGTGACATTTTTGTTTTAAGTGAAGTGTGGCAAATCACAAACAATATCTACAATTTGAATGGTTTTAACATGTTTTATAACAAAGGCGACTTTAATCAAAATGATGGTATGATTATTTTTATTAAGAAAACTTAAGATGTTACAAATTTTACTAATAATAAGCTTTTTAAATCGGGTGTAACTTTAAATAAAACTAATCTTACATTAAATAATGTAAGATATGGTATTACTTGTATATATAGGCCACCATCTACAGTTATTCCCTCTTTTCTTGAAGATTTAGATGAACATATTATATCCACCAATATTCAAAATCACATTGAAGTTCTAAGTGACATAAATATCAATTTGGAATTAAAAACTGACGTTCATACAAATAATTCTTTGAAGTTATGAGGTAAAATCGGCTACAAATATTAAAAAATTCAGCAAAAACTGTCGCAATTTTATTTATAAAAATCGGATAAAGTACTTCTTTTTCTTGATATAAGTAAATAATAGTAGGTAATAACTATTGCTAGATAATGTAATTTTACAATTTTAGATATATTATTCTCTATTTGTATATTCCTTTTATATTACTACCATGATAAGAATTTATAGATAGAGTTAAGTAATAATATTTGTGTACTTCCTAATTAGAAATAGCGCACAGACAGTTATTTACTTACCTAGGTGTGCAGTTAAAAATAGCCTTGAACTATAGAAATAGTTTAAAGTAATGCACAAATATATTTTTAAAAATTGTAAAAAATTTAAGTAATATGTTATTATTCTTATTATTATTATTATTATTATTATTATTATTATTATTATTATTATTATTATTATTTTTATTATTATTATTATTATTATTATTATTATTATTATTATTATTATCTTTCTTTTTCTCACATAATTGTGGTTTTATTTTGGACTGACGGGGTATGCCAAGTCAGTGCATATTTATAATATTATTACTATTCTGAATTGAGGAATGATCTGACAATATGGCATGTTTTTAGAATGACTGCTTTCTGAAAGTTTCGATGTATATTTGTGTTGATTCCTAGTTGTTTCAGGTGTGATTTGAATGTTCCTGGTGTAAGGCCTGTCACTGACATAATAAGAGGGATAATAGTGACTTTTTCTTGCTTCCAAAGCCTTTTTATTTCCATTGCCAGGTCTGTGTATTTGAAGATTTTCTCATTGTATTTTGTTTGGATGTTTGTATTACTAGGAATAGCTATGTATGTGGTTTTTTCTTTTTTTAACTGAAGAGTGATATCTGGTCTATTTGCGGATATTGTTTTGTCTGTTTGAATATTTATATCCCAGTACAGTTTGAAATCTTTGTTTTCGAGTATGGATGTTGGTGTGTATTTGTAGTATGGTTCTGAGTTTTCTACGAGCTACACGCTATGGCCAGTGCCTGGTGAACTACTTTTGCTGCTGTGTTGTGTCTTGCTGTGTATTCTTGGCCAGCAAGAATTTTACATCCACTTGTAATATGGTCAATTGTTCCCTTCTGGAGGTGGCATTTTCTGCATATGTCGTCTGTTATAGCCGGGTCTTTGATTATATGTTTTCGATAATTCCTTGTTGCTATAACTTTATCTTGAATAGCGAGTAAGAACCCTTCTGTTCTGAGCTGACCATCTTTTAACCATGTATATGATGATCCTTTGTCCATGTAGTCTTGTTTCATGTGGTATCTATGCTGTCCATGGAGAATTTTCTCTGACCAGGTATTAATATTTCTTCTTGTTGTAATTGTGTATCATTGTATGTGTCTGCTGGATGGTTTGTTTGGGATAGGTTGAGGGGCGTATTTTTTATCTGCATTGCTTATCGCTGTGTGGAGACTGGTATGTTTAGTATGGAAGAATTTTCTGAGTTTTTGGATTTGCCTTGTGTGCAGTGATGTTGCGTCTATAATTCCTCTTCCTCCTACATTTCTTTTGATTGTTAGCATTTCTTTGCATGAATTGGCTTTCTGTGTTTAGTAAGTTTAGAACGTATGAGGATGTTAATATTTTCTAGGTCTGTTTGGGACCACTTGATAATACCGAATGAATATGTGAGAGTAGGTATGTCGTACGTATTTATGGCCTTAGTAAGGTTCTTGGAATATAGCTTGGTTTTTATCAGTTTGGTTAGTCTATTTTTGAATTCACTTATAAGCTCTGTTTTGATATGGGTATGGTTCAGTTTGGTGCCTTGATGGAATCCTAGGTATTTTTATGTTTCGTCTCTAAGCATGTTGTCTAGTGTTTTATTATTGACTGCTTGAACATCATGATGTTCTTTCCAAAGGCCTTTGTTTATGTGGAGTACTCTGCATTTACTCATGCCAAACTCCATACAGACGTCTGAGCTTAATGTTTCCGTGATTTTGAGAAGGCCCTTCAACTGGGTTTCCGTGGCTGCGTAGAGTTTAATGTCGTCCATATAATATAATAAGTGGTTTATTTGTTGTTGGTTTTCTTTATTGTGCCTGAGATGAAGGCCATGCTTTGTATTATTAAGTATGTTTGAGAGTGGGTTAAGACAGAGACAGAACCACAAAGTGTTTTAGTCCCCCTGGAAAATACCACGCCTGATATGGAGTTCGTCTGTTTGGATATACTCGGTTTCTGTGTTTAATCGGATATTCGTTCTCCAGGTTTTCATGGTTTGTATAAGGAATTCTCTGATATTCTTGTTGATTTTGTAGATTTCCAGGACCTTTATTAACCAGCTATGAGGTACGGAGTCAACGGCCTTTTTATAATCTATATACCCGATGTGGAGGTTTCTATGTTCTTTTCCAGTTTGTCCCATGATGACATTATCTATAACCAGTTGTTCCTTACAGCCCTCGCTGTTTTTTCTGCATCCTTTTTGTTCCTCTGTGCTCTGTGAGTATGTTGTTGATCGTTAGGTGTCTATTTTATTGCAGATTGTAGCTGTGATGATCTTATATAAGGTTGGTAGGCAGGTGATAGGTCGATAGTTTGAGGGGTTTTTGGTGACCGAGTTTTTGGGTTTTATGTAGGTTATTCCTTGAGTCAGGAAGCTGGGAAGCGCCTGAGGTTGCTGCATAATTTTGTTAATTTGGCGTGTAAGTGCTTCGTGTATAGTAGTAAACTGTTTATACCAGAAGTTTTAAATGTTATCTATGCTAGGGCACTTCCAGTTTTGTGTGTATTTGATTGTGTCTGTGATTTCTTCTGTTTTAAGTATGATATCTTCTTGTCCTGTTATGTGCTTGATGAAGAAGATAGACATTCTTCAGCTTTAATCCAGGTGTTGTTATTGTGTTGTTTTGATTCCGACAGGATGCTTTTCCAATAATTGGTTAGTTCTTGTTTGTCTGGTGGTTCTGTTATTTTTATTTCCTGGTTGGACACGGTTCTTTGGTATAATTGCTTTTTATTTCTAAGGAAGAGGTTGTTGGTATCTTTTCTTTCGTTTGACTCTTTGTATCTTCGGAGTCTTGAAGCGTATACTGCTAGTTTTTGCTTAAGTGTATCAAGGATTTCTGACATTGTACATACACACATACAAACTATGTCGTAGCAAACCTATTGTATTAGATCATTTTCCTCAGTGTAGTCGAGGTATTTGACGATCAGTAAATAGAGAAAAACTTATTATAAAACAAAGGCATTCTTCTACACCTGCTATTTCTTTTGTTACTTTAATTATAAAATAGTAATATTACTTCGTCATACTCTAGGGATAGCTCGTATTTTCCAAGACCTTTTAATAACATTTTCATCTGCAAGTTTTCCTACAAAATCCTTGTTCGATAGTTACTTTATTTCTTTTGTAAGTTGACCCAAATTGATTAAAAGCATAATATACTTTTCAGCCATAGAATAATTAAAAATAAAAATTTAATCTAGTTGCTAAGTACACGGAACCAGGAACAAAGGATACTTTACAGTTTCTTTGATAACGGTTTTATGCAAGGTTTTTCCGAAAAGTAAAAAGAAAACTTATTTCGTGTTAAAAGTACATATTTTTGTGGAATGGAAAAATTTATTTCCTCTAGAAACCGGAGATGGGGTCATTATGATAAATAATAAGGATATTATAATTTTAATAGGGGTTATGGAACTATTGTTACTTTATGTGTTTGTATTAGGTACAAGGAAGGAGATAGTGGAGGGGGGTGGGCAGGAAATATTTCATCCTAAACGTGAGACAAATGACGATTTTTTTTCGTGAATTATAGCTGCACTGAGAAAAAAGCCTTTTATTCAACTGTTTAATACTATATGTGACAGCAACGCGCTTTCCTACTGTAAGACGAACAAACCCGAACGAAAATTTCTAGACCGCTGTGTAGTGATAATATCACGATGACATTGCCAATAGGACATAGGAGTTATTGCTACCATATAATGCTTTATAGCCACTATTGCTCACAGTAATTATCAAGTTCTATTGGGGTTGTAATCTGGTTTTTTATACTGTATTAGTTCCGACTGGCAGTTGTAATGAAACTTGACATTAATCATAATATTTGCTTGCTACGGTTATACTTACCACTAAGAATCAGTACTGTAGTTGTCACAAATTTAAATAGCTTCTAGTGTCATATTGTTCTTGTCTTTAACATTGCATATGATTACCTCTTATGCATCATGGTTTGCTGAGATGATAAAATTTGTCCAAAGATTGTAATGTCCAATACTAATGATTGATTGTTCATATATATATACATACATTTTGAGAAAAAAGTACTCTATAGGGTAAAGTTTCCTTTTTTTGATAACCTATCAGCAACATAGGTAGTCTTATGTTACAACAAAATAGACACTTTTTGTATCTTATGTTTTTCTCTTTGAAGCGTTCATCAAAATTAACACCATAATCAGATATTTTTGGAGTGCTATGCATTTTAGTTTCTTCAAATTCTACAGGCAGCGCCTCCGCCTTTAAGAAACTAGTTTATGCTACGCTATACAAAAGTATACGATAAGAAATCATTTAGAGGGAGGCCTTAAAACAACTCTGAATATTGTCCTTAACCGTCTTAAATTATTGTACATCGAAGTCAATTTCCTTCGACTATATACTGGGTGTACCGCTAAGGTCAGCCAGCGGCTGTATCTCGGAAATATTGATCCTACATGTTCGGGAAATTTTTTTTATAGGTAAACCGAAATGAGACTGAAGATTGTTTTTTTGTTTTAAAGGAGATTGTTGTATCTTCTACATTTTTATTAAGTACTTGGCTATCCGAGTAGAAATGGGACCTTTGCAAGATATATAGATATATTTTTTTGTGTAAGTTATTTAGCGGAGGATTAAATGCAGTTTGTTGATCTTTTCCTAATTGTATTTTATTTTTAATTCTATCAACAATTCCATGTGAATAGCCGTCGTTGCTTACTATTTGTTTAATGGTATTCAATTCTTCGTTACGGTCATTCTGTGACATATTATAGGAACGTTAAGAGATCTGTTGATATAGCAGTTTAGGGCAGCCAGTTTGTGATTAAGGGGGTGGTTTGACTTAAAAGGAATCATGTGATCAGTTTGATACACAAACTGTATATTTTAAAATGTAATTTGCTCTATAATTTGTGAATATTTAGGTCCAAGAAGTTGATACAATTATTTTCTTCCATTTCAACTGTAAATTGAATGTATCTATGTAATGTGTTGAGAAAATTTAGGATTTGATAAACATTGAATTGATTACCGGGCGGGAAATATAATATAGTGACGTTGGAAATAACAAATACCAATATTTCCAGGATAAATTCCAACTTCTTTACTCCCGCAGGCTTCGACCTTGCTTGTAATTAAAAAAATCCAAATTATAGGTCAAAGTATTATTAGTTAAGCACCAGCATCATAATACGTAGACATAAAAAAAACAACCTCGACTCATTGCACAAGCAAAATCAGTTTCCTCATAGCACCCCATTGTTTAATGGCCATAATCAAATACAGTAGTTGAGACAAGGACTTGGACATAAATCAATGGTTGCGCTTAGCTTTCGATTGATTCAATCACCGAGCGGGGTGTGAAAGGCCATTTCCAGCCACAGGCGTGCGCCCGGTTATTTATTGAAGGGAGGAAAATAAATGGCGCGTTCAAGAGGTTGGAGAAATGATAAATAAAAACCTTTATTTTTTGTATTATTTATTTTTACCATTTTTTTTTAATTTTTGGTAAAAAGTAGATGAATATGAATATACCAATCTAATAGAAATCGGAAAACAGGAGATAATAGACTTGAAACTAAACCATTTATGCCTAATTTCTTATGATAAAATATCAACGGTTAATTTTCAATAAATTATGTTTCGCTTAGAAAGGTGTTTATTTAAATATTTTTGCCATCATAACCTTTAAACGCAAATATCTCAAAAACCAACGGAAATATCGAGGATAATGAACTTTTTGTATAATAGACGCTTTTTTCATAATTTGAAAAGGTTTAGAAGATAATATAGTGTCCGCGAAAATAATTAAAAGCGAAAAATTGTGGCATATCGGACAAGTGTGTATCTTTTTTTTTATATTGGAAAACACATGGATCCGAGCACAATGGACACCCTGAAGCGGGTAGACCACGACGGCCGTTTCGTCCTTGTTAGGACACTACGGGCAACCATAACCCAAGCAATCCCAACAGCAGCGCTAAGATGTATTAAAAGCCGTTTACAAAAGTGAAGCTGCCGTCGTGGTCTATACCCGCCCCAGGGTATCCATTGTGCTTGGCTCCCTGTGTATTCCTATTTAAAAAAAATCAGTTACACACTTGTCCGATATGCCACAATTATAATTCGCTTTAAATTATTTTCGCGGACACTATATTATCTTCTAAACATTTTTATGGCCTTTTTTAACGGATTGCGCGCATTCTAGTGGGTGCCGCTGCGTCATCTATTTCTAATCTGCAAAACTGCAGACTGTTTCGGTGAAAACGCAAATAGCGTTCCTTATACTGGATTGTGATGCACTTCGTGGTTTATTTAGTTGTATACCTTTCGATTATTACCAGTGTGACGGTCTTTTGTATTTGAGTTAATTCCGCTGGGATGGCTATTGATGGCCGCTTTACTTTTATAAAAGGATTTTAATACATCTTACCGCTGTTGTTGGGATTACTAGGGTTATGGCTACCCGTAGAGTCCTAACAAGCACGAAACAGAAGCCGTGGTCTACCCGCCCCAGGGTATCCACTGTGCTTGGATCTCTGTGTATTCGAATATAAAAAACAGTAACACACTTGTCCGATATGCTACAATTTTTCGCTTTTAATTATTTTCCCAGCCAATAAATAAAAACTAAAGTAATTGTTTTTGCGTCCAGCGATTGCTTAAAAGTGCAGGAATTGCTTCTAGTCAATGATTTTTCTTAAAAAATAGAAGCAATTGCTATCGTTTGCTTAAAATGTGATGAATAAATTAAGGAATTGCTTTTTCTAGTGTAGCAATTGCTTTCAACTTTTTAAGGTATAGGCCCTACATTATTTGCTTGGTAGCAGTCAACTTTAATTCTCCGCGGCATACATGTGCGTTGCTCTTAATTTGTGTTTTCAATTATGGCTGAATATATGAACGTCCGTAAAAGAAAAATCTTAAGTGTACGTAAAAATTGCAGATATGATGATTTCAGAAAGTTATTAAAGTTATATCGATTTGACTGCGAAAATGTTGAGTGGTTCGCAAATAATTTTTTGACTAATACTGGTAAAAGGCGAGGGGGTGCACTGTCGCCTTTAACCCTTTATAGGATACTGGTTCATATTTCAACCAGCGTCAAAATAATTATTTCCTGTTCGCACACCGGTTTGATATTCGGCCAGTTTGTTTATATTTAACTGCGCAAACGAATAATGGTAAAATATTCGACCATATACTTACGTAGTCTGAATTACTGACAAAGTGGTCGAAATTTCAACCAGCGTCCGATTAGGATGGTGATCAAAAAGTCACATGTTTACGTACTGTCTGGGAAAAAATTGTTGTTTTTGTGTTAATATTAATAATAATTTTGTGAAAATTTGTTGGTAAGTACATTAAAATACGTAGCTTTCGATACACTAATTATAATATGGATAAAACTTATCGGCAAGATAATATTTTGCTTTAAAACTCAAAATTTTTAAATTTATAACTTAATTTTACGTTTTGCATTCTTATGATATTATTTTAAGTATGTAACATACATGTAACACATAATATACAACGTAATGCCATTGCGGCACAAAGGACTAATTATTACAAGGGTTTGTAACCAATTCACTGCGCGTTCTGGACTACAATCGCCTGTTATAACAACCAATTAAAACTTGTCGAAATGGATACTGGTTAAAATATCGACCTCCTCAAAAAAATGGGTTACGTGTTTTATTTTTTTCTAAGATTTTGTAGATAAGGTCCTTAATGTTAAATAAAGCTATTTCAAACAACAGGTTTTGCAATTTTGATGTTTGATTGTCTGCCCTATAAAGGGTTAAATAAGAAAAAAGTCTTTCTGCGGAAATTGTCGGATCCGGGCTTTCAAAATTCTGTAGGTGAAGAACTCTGTGTTCACCAAACTACTGTCTGTAAGACATACACTTCTGTAATGGATGCAGTTTTGGAAAAGGCCAATATTTTTATTAAATTTCCTGCAAGTGCTGAAGCCGTTGTGAAAGCTAAACGGTTGTGGTCAGAGAGATTTATCTATTTTCCTTTAATTTGTGAACGAATATCAATTGCTTGTCTTTAATTTCTTCAGCACTACTATCACTTTCCTCATTTTCACTGAAATCTGCCTTATCACATATATAAGTTTCCTATTTTCCACAAAAACGTAACAAATTACTATTGTACTCAATAAATAGACCAACGTTGTTGTATTTACGTCAACTCTTTTACAAATTAGGCACCAAACTGAACATGAAATCTATAATCTGAACAAGTGGATAAGCCACGTCCGAACTTGTATTGAATAAGCATTTGCTACAGAGATGTAAGAAAAATAGCGATTGCTTCAAAATTTTATTCATATCCAGATTTAGTAATTGCTTTTATTTCTAGCATTTGCGAGTCAAGCAGTTGCTTTTACTTAAAAGTAATTGCTTCAAGTAATTGCTTAATTTATATTCATTAGGCTCTGTGTTTGTACCTTTAGGATACAATGACTAGGAAAGACCATTGTATGATTCTATTATGCCCAAATAGGAGTAGAATACCGGGTATTTCGTATTTTCAGTAAGTGTAAGTATGAAGTAGTGATAGTTCTTGATATGTAATTTTATTTTCTTATGATCAATTTAAACACATCTAACTAGAACTAGGCCACACAAACAAGATGTTAAAGCCCGGACCTGTCTATTTTCAGTGGCGGCTTCTCCTATGAGGCAGGTGAGGCAGTGCCTCACCAATAATTTTGCAAATAAATAAATTACAAATTTATATTACTTTACTATTTGCATAAATATATATCCATTAGAATTAATGCCGTCAATCTTAACGCGCTTCGCTAGAAATCCATCATCCATCTCATTTCTGCATGCGGTCGTAAATGGTAGAAGCCGGTCTCGCGCTTCCCTTTCTTTTACGATCCCTTGCGTGTTTTGTTCTTATATCATCCATTTCATTTCTGCATGCGCTCGTATATGGTTAGAGGCCCGGCCTCCCGCTTCCTTGTCTAGCGTATTAGTGAAAATATCTAATGTGATGTATGATACCCGTAATAGTCCAGTCGAATCTAGCTTTAAATAGCGCATAAAAACATTCTTCTGAGGCCAGCCTCAACTCTTTTTAATTTAATGCGAACGTGAGGGGACTAATCTAATCTATAAAGATGAACGCCACGACACGGTATTTGGAGAAATGCTATTGTTAGATTAACAGGTTGTTGAAAGTTTAGAGAGAGTGCATAGTGCATTGTATTTTATTATAGTTTTCGGTAAATACTTTTGTGGTTATCCGTACTGATTTTTGTTTTGCTTTTTTTCCAACACTGGGCAGTGATTTTTCTAAAATATTAATATTACATTACTTTTATTACTTATTAGTTTATTTGTTTTGTGCTTACTAGCGAAAAATGGATTCAGCGGGACCTAGCACAGCGTCACAACTTCCCCAGGTAAATGTAAACATTCGCAATCCTACTTGTAATCTTGTTAATTTTTTAGTAAATGAGCAGAATTTTTCAAGTAATTCCTATGAAGATAAATTGTACATAGTAAAAGAAGTAAAGCGACCTGTTCCAGATTTGAGTAAACGTCTTGTTACTATCGGTGGGGTGGGGAAATCAAATCGGAGCTTTCAAAACACTTGGTACGAAAATACGACTGGCTTACTGGTAGTGTAACGTTAAACAAATTATTTTGCTGGCCGTGTATTCTGTTTGCAACAAATAATAGCGACGAAGTTTGGTCTAAATGTGGTTATAGCGATTTAAAAAACTTGTCTAAACTTTAAAATCTAACCTTGCTAAAAAAAAAATTTTCAACTGTGCCCCACCACTTTCAAATACCACGAGCCGCCCCTGTCTATTTTCCCATTCGTTAAACGATAATTTTGCAGTGCTCATGCCTATTCCTGTGTGCTTTTGTTTATATGCGCGAGGACCTAAACTTGCCACTATCGTGATTATTGTTTGTTTATCTAAAAGTAAGGCGGATGACACACTCTGCCCTCCTTAAAGAAAACGTCCTAACTAACAATTTGACAAAATTGAGATAATTAACATTTCATAAATTCAATTATGCCGTTCACGTTTTGAGCAAAATGTTGATTATTACTTTGTCATGAGATTAGTTTATGAATTAGTTATGAAGTGCAAGAAGAGAGAAAAGTGAACGTTTACTAGATTTGGATATATTAGGAAAAAATTACACTTAGGACGTTTTAACTATGTAACGCCTGATAAATAACGAAACAAATATTTTAATTTGTATAATAATATACATATAATTGTATAATATAATGTAATAATATTTTATTTTGCATGACAGATCAAATTTATTTTAGGTTAGGTTATTATGCCCAATTGCCTAGTTTCTTTACAGCGTTAAAAAGTAACTAAACAAGGATCCTAAGTTAAACCGTCCTAACTGTTGACATAAGGACGTTTTATTCTTGTAAATCATAGATAGGACGTTTTGTGTTTGGATAGTCATTATTTCTGAACATAGGACAATAAATTTAAGTAATTCTGGCTAGGATAAAGTAAAGCTAGGACGTTCTTACTTGGGGAAATAGATAAATATGATATAGACCTACAAATCTATGCAGAAAAGCCAAAAATGAAAAAAATGTAGTTAGGACGTTTTATCTAAGGAGGGCAGCACTGGAGAAATAAGTTTCGTGAAATTCGTTGCAAGAAACAGGAAACTTGTTTCAGTACCACACAACCCATATATTTTATTTAAATGAGATGGAACACACTGGTGTTTGTGAAACAGGCGACCCGAAATTGTTTCGCATACAAATTTCACGAAACAGAACGTGGTGTGTTTCGCAGAAATTTGTTGCCTTTAAATTCATAGGTTCTTGGACTTGAGAGTATATACCGGGTGTCCACGGAAGGTGGTTCGCCCCAATAACTTTTTTGTTTTTCAAGATAATGGAGTAAAATTTGGGGGATTGGTATACGACATAAAACTGCATTTTTTGACAGCTGACTCAACATTATGGAACTTCCGGTTTAACCGGAAGTGACATAAACTTTCGATTTTTAAATGGGACACCTGGTCTATTTTTACTTTTTTTGACTCCACATGACATTCTAAAAACAACGATGTGTCACTTGTCACTTTTTGTCACCAAGAAAATATTTTTTTTCCAAATTTATTGTTTTATCTAGAGGGCTATGAATACCTTAAAATCACTTATTTCAGTTCTTTAATCTTGGGAAAATACAATTTTACTATTTTTGGTCCAATGCTATGAGCTATGTAAAATTTAATCTTGGCAACATGGTGGCTCGTTGGGTTAAGAAAAAAGAGGATTTTATTATGATTATTTTGATACCATACATTATTAGGTTTTAGAAAAGCTGCCATTAAAAAAACTTTAAAATGTTAACTTAGAACTTTCCTAAAATGAAGCATCTTTTGAGAATAAATTTAGATTTAAATGCATCAACACACGCAAAACTGATAAAACAAAATTATGCCTTGAAGAAAATTGAAATGCCAACAGCTTCTGCCAAAGTAAATTAGTTTGTTGTTTAAAAACCATGGAAAATAATAGTTTTTAAGGAGTGAAAAGGTTGATAGTATGTTATTATTGTCAGGCTCATTTCACATTTTCGGAACCAGTTTTGGGTACCTAATAGTGCCGGGTTGGATGACGCCGATTAAAATATGCGTAAAGTCGTGCAGCATCGGTTAAATTATTTCTACATTCTTCAAACACTAATAACATATCAACTTTTTCACTCCTTGTAAAATTATTATTTTCCATGCTTTTTAAACAACAAACTAATTTACTTTGGCAGAAGCTGTTGGCATTTCAATTTTCTTCAAGGCATAATTTTGTTTTAGCAGTTTTGCTGGTCACAGACTACTTGATGCATTTAAATCTAAATTTATTCCCAAAAGATGCTTCATTTTAGGAAAGTTCTAGGTTACGTCTTCTCTTCATCCGAGGACATGTTAGACAATACTGTCATAGAAGCAAGTTTCTCGAGTGTGCATTGATATAAAAAAAAAGTTTGACGTAACTTGCTTCAGCCACAAGTTTCATGAAACTTATTTCTCCAGTGTGTCACCCGCCTAAATGTCTATGATTGCCGCTAAGAACTAAATAGGAATTTATTTAAAAAAATATGCTTCTCAAAAAAATTTATTAACCCTAAACCTCCAAGCAAAACAAAGAAAATAAATAATTTTAATCAAAAACCTTGATACATACCTTCTTTTTAATTCAGTACGTGATAAAATTAAACCCATTAAAATGAATCCACACGCATTTGTGTGGCTTGACCTTAACGCACGTCGCTGTCCCCGGGGACGCGTTTGAATACAAAGAGGGGCACACAAGCGTAAATTATGGACACATAAACTTAGTCAGGGGGAATGACTTCCGAATATCAACTGAGGCCGGGTCCCCTTAATTATGGAAATTATTAGGCTTTTGTTGGAAAGTCCATAAAACCAGCGAAGTGAAATAGTTTTTATTGACTGGACATTTTATCCTGAAAATGTGCAGAGTACTTTCCATCAGCAGAGCACAAAGATAACCCTGTTTTCTGATTTTTGGATGTGGTAAAAAGATTGAAATTGTTGGTGTTTTAATTGTTAAGCAATATAATTTATTTGATTATTTTATTACAAAATTTCGTCTTTCTCTCTTTCAAAACTTTATTATTTGATTTCAAATTGCAGAAAAATGATGCTAAAGAATGGTTTTTTATAATTTTTTTATCAAATAAAACTCCTGTAAACCTTATATTTATAACATTGCATATTATGATTGATTATCTATTACGCAACATGGATTACTGAGATAGTTAATTTCGTTCATAGATTATAACATAACGTCCAATACTAATGATGGGTTGTGCAAAATAAAAATCTTCTATTGCTGTATCTGACTTGAGTTTAAAAAAACTTACATTCCAAGTAAAAATAAATTAATAGAAACAGGTATTGGTACGATCAATAAAGTTCAAATTCAGACAGGACAGCTAAAAGACTCCGAACAACATTGCGAGCTTAGCAACAAATACGTTGAAACTAATACTAAAGTCGATTCACCCAGTAAACCTGCAAGATGGCCGACATGTCATATGACAAAAGTCATATTCCAGCTATATAAAATAAATTTTTGCATTTTCAATGACTTTTGTCATATGACATGTCGGCCATCTTGCAGGTTTACTGGCTGAATCGACTTTAACTACTACCGGCGGCGGGCGGAAAATGCCGATAGCTACGAACCCCCACCATGACACAGTTACAGCACAGCGGTATAGAGACAATATTTTGAATCCATTTCTGGAGCAATAATTACTTGACGACGAACTACGTTTTGGATATTTTCAACAGGACGGTGCAACCGCCCATACAGCTGCCGAAACTCTTAACTACTTACCTACGCAATTTTTTCGACGACAAATTAATCAGTTTTCTATCAGACATTGAATTCTTCCCACCCAGATCACCTTGTTTAACGGTTATGGATTACTTCGTTTTTCCTCATTTAAAGAACACTATTTTTAAAAGACCAGTTTCAAATTTAGAACAATTACAAGAAAGGATTATCCAAGAATGTGGTAACATTTCTCCAGAGATGCTGGTCAACACTTTCGAAAATATAAAGAGACGTGTGAATTTATGCTTGGCCAATTTCAGCAATTTATGTAATTATTTTTCTTTTTCTTTCTGTATATTCTTACTTTGTTAATTTAGTAAACAACAAAAATAAATTTGTATTTTTGTCTACTTATTCTATTACTTATTAGTTTGGCATATCATGTCATAATATGAATTTGGCAAAATTGTAACCTAGATTTGGTTAGATATATCGTCCCCAAATCATTGTGATCTAAACCAAGCCCCACAGGAGTTCATTATTCAACAAGACCGTGCTGCTAATGGAACTGATTACTACCAATAAAAACACTATTCTAGGAAATCAGGAATCGATATAACACTGAAGCGGGTTCGATACACTAAGGGCTGGTACTTTCAGTCCTGATTAACTCAATTGATACGTGGTTACTTTAATATGACGTTTGGAATACGTCAACACTTCTTTATTTCCCTGTCACCCTGACCTATTCCAAACGTCATATTAAAGTAACCACGTATCAATTGAGTTAATCAGGACTGAAAGTACCAGCCCTAGCAATATATTTATTATAAAAAATTATAAAATATTAATTAGATCATTTTCCTCAGTGTGGGAGTAAATAACATAGTTTTTTAGATTTTTCAAAACATGTTCTATGCATGCGTAATTGACTGCGTAATTTTTTTGTGCGGTTTATACATTTTTCGACGAATCTTTCCGAAACAATTCCACCGTATTCCCGCTTTAAATATTCTCATTAGTTAATTCTGTTTAACATGGTTTCCTTTAACGTATATACGGCATATTTGGTTACAATGCAGGCTCTTTGTTTGTATCAGACCCACATATAACCGAAACCGATGCTCTATGTGTTCATATAAATCCACCCCTAGTAGAGCTAAACAATCAGTTCATGTTTGGATTGAATGTTGGCTGTGGCTGCGAAGCCACAAAAGGGATACCTAATCATTTCTGCTGCTTAATACAGATAGCCACTTTGATAGTAAAGAAAAGCTATGTGTTAATATACCGGGTGTTTTAGGAGGAACCCCTATAACTTTTTTATTGTTTAAATTACAGAAACTGTGGTTTGTAAATATGTGATATTGTTTTGCATTTTATGACATGACAAATGCCATTTTGTCACTTCCGGTTAAACCGGAAATTACCTCAACTTGAGATTTTTAAATGGAACACCCTGTATATTTTCGTTATATCGATACAACACACTATTCCAAATTTAACAGCACCCCATACGCCAGTTAAAATCATTTATGTTTTATTGTGTTTTAAATTGTTTAAAAACTTTTTCTATTTCACGTTCATAATAGGCTCAGTACGATACGCATTTGCGCTATTTCGATACGCGTTTTTTCTTTATTTGATGTTGGCAACATTTAAATGTTTTATTTCATTGACTTGCGCGGCCTTTGTAATTTACGAGAAAACCCATTCTTCGCAGAGGAAAAATAGCTTGATAACTTACTTTTTATTCTGTGTGGATAACAGTCATGTATGTTGGTTGCATAAATCTATTAATCAATCTTTTGTAGATGCTTCAAGCTATCATTTTCTGCCAAATCATATCCAAAATTCAATCTACTAACCTTCCAATGTCGATTTTAACTTCAACTTTATTTGAATTTTCCATCTTCCCTATACTAAATTGCAATGCCGTGACGTAAAATCACGTCTTTTGAAATTCGAAAAAAAGTAGCAAAATCTCCCGAATTTCCGAACGCTCTGTATATGTACCGAATGTACAAGGATCCCACTACGTATTTCGTCCAATTTTAAATCTCATATCGCTAAAATAACTTTAGAATCTCGTGGTGAAAATGGGTCAATACATCAAAAAATGACAGTTTGCAAAATAATTTTTGTTGTCCAGAGGCTACTATGATAAAAAATAGTATTACCAACATAAAATTTAGACATAAAATTTAAAGAATTTATTTTCTTTTTAAAATGTATTTTTCTTGATTATAAAAGGTGAAATAGAAAAAAATGTATGAAGCACATGTTTCATAAGGCGTTTTAGCGCACGTGTCAATAAAAAACTCGCCACTTTGTGGCTCGTTTTTTAAAATAGACGCATGCGCTAAAACCGCTTCTTATGAAACGTGTACTTTAATATACTATTTTAATAAAGCGTTTTTCCAGAAAACTAAATTTTTTCCAATGGAAACTTATTAGTTCACGCGGGCAACAATATAGAGCACTTTAACAAATAAAATATTTTTTTTGTATTACTATTTTATTATTATTAACATTTTATTACGTCTAACGTTATAACGTCTAGCGCTTTTGGCCCATTAAGAGGCCATCATCACTGGGCTTAGGTTCTAAAAGAAAAACACAAACAAGAGTAAAAACACAGTAGGAACAAACTACGTGAGAATACTTACTCGTCAAATTATGTCCAGGAGACAAGAAACATATTAATAAGATATTTGAAAATTTATAAACACATTTTCTCTAGTAGTGGTTTCAAATTTTACAAACAATACCTGACTGACGTTTGCCCCATGGACACAAAGTGGTGAGGGATATCTCAGATAAAAAAGTAGTTACTGTACACAAAATGACGAATAATAGGAAACAGAACAGTGGTATAAAAACTTTAAATATGTCTTAATAAATAAAATTGAATAACAAGGTAGGTAAATCCGTCAATTGTTTAAAAGAAAATAATTTAAACAGGATTTTTAAATTATTATATCTGTATTTGCAAAACCGTCCTATTGTTAATAAAATGGGAGGAGTCAAAAGTCTACAAGCGTAGGTTAAGGTGGGAGTATCAACATGCTTGCCAACCTATAACCTATTTCGCGTAGATTTATTTATGTTTTCTAGCTTTTATATATAATTTAAAGAAAATCAGTATCGACTTGATAGTCTATAGGTAATAACTGACATATTTAATAAATATCAAGAAATTTCATAACTTATTTTAGGAGAATTGTATAGCGAAAAATATCGGGTAAGATTTTTTTTAACATTATTATGTCATTGTCACTCATTGTTCTTTTACTATACAATTCTCCCAAAATTAGCAATGAAATAAATTGATATTTGTGTAATATATTATCAGATATTACCTAAGTAATGTGCCGACGATAATGATTTTATTTAAATGTTAGTTTAAAAAATAATAAACTTGAAAAAACAAAGCGAAATAGGTTATAGGTTGGCAATAAATTGAACGACGTTGACAATTCAACCTTAAGGTAACTAAAAGAAAAAGAACATATAGTGGCATATCGGACATATATATGTTCTTTTTCTTTTAATTATTTTCGCGGACACTATATCATCTCTTAAGGTAAATAATAAATTCTTATCGCTGAAAGAGTCGAAAAATTTAGATTTCGGTTATTAGTTTTATTGAGTCTTAAATTCAGACATGAATCTGGATAGTTGATTGAATGGCTATGGATTTCAAGGTCCTCCAAATAGTCCAATTCTCTGAAGTTTTTATGATCAAATTGATGTAAAATTTGGCTGTTAGAAGTTGGTGAGAAACTATGATTACTAAATTTGAGGTGCTGTCCAAATACAGACGTACCTGATCGGTTGTCATGTTCTTTTATTCTTATTCTGAGTTTTCTTACGGTTTTTTCAATGCATAGAGCTGGGCAACTACCACGTCATGATAATTTGTAAACTCCGCTTTTGTCAAGATGTGAAACGCTTTCTTTATTTCTAACCAAATGAGACTAAAGATTGTTTTTTTGTTTTAAAGGAGATTGCGGAGGGTTAAATGCAGTTTGTTAATCTTTTCTTAATTGTATTTTATTTTTAGTCCTATCAACAGTTTCATGTGAATAGCCGTTGTTAATTGCTATTTGTTTAATGATATTCAATTCTTCGTTGCGGTCATTCTGTGACATAGAAACGTTAAGTGATCTGTTGATAAAAGTCATCAATGATTTCGTTGTAATCAATAGAGAGATTTTGGAACTCTTATTTTAGCCTGTCGTTATCGTTATCCTTATTCTGAGCATGCGCAGTACTAAAACGAGGCAGCGATTCCTTTATTAACGATAACGAGCTTCGTTAATTACGGAGATATAAGGAAGGCTATCGTTATGGTTATTCTTATTTTGCTTAATTTGCCATGTTGCCAATACTTACCTATATAATTTAATAAAAATATATTTCGGACAAGATCATTTTTCGGAAAACACTTAAAAAAATTGAAATAACTTTATAACTGTAGTTTAGATAAAACCGAACAGAAAAGGTTTTTTTTATACATAATTCAAAATTTTAGTTTATGTAACCTAGAATGATTCAAAATATATAGAATCGACATGTTTCGAGTATAGAAACACTCATCATCAGGAAAAATAAGTAAATAATAAAAAGCTGATGTTATTAGCAATAGAGAAAATAAGTACGTAGTGGTACTAGGCCTTAATGGAGCCTTCGATGGTATACATGAGGAGTGAAAAAACTTATTATAGCAGAAGACAGGAAATATCACAGCACACTGAAAGGTCAAAGAACAGTGTCAAGATACTCTGGGTGGGAAATGAAGAGAAAAATAAGAAATTTTTTAAAAAAACTTTGTAAAAATCATTCTAAATGTATGTGATAAAATATTTTTACTTGTGATTCAGTAAGGTTGGAGACATGTGCATGGAAGTGGGCAAAAAAAGGGGGGAAATAATTTTTTTTTGGTTTTTGTATAAAAGACATGTAGGTGCTTAATTCATTTAGCTTGAAAGCACCTACACGTCTTTTATACAAAAACCAAAAAAAATTTATTTCCCCCCTTTTTTTGACCACTTCCATGCACATGTCTCCAACCTTACTGAATCAAAAGTAAAAATATTTTATCACATACATTTAGAATGACTTTTAGAAAGTTTTTTTAAAAAATTTCTTATTTTTCTCTTCATTTCCCACCCAAAGTATCTTGACACTGTTCTTTGACCTTTTAGTGTGCTGTGATATTTCCTGTCTTCTGCTATATTACGTTTTTTCACTCGATTCTCATGTATACCATCGAAGGCTCCATTACGGCTTAGTACCACTACTTATTTTCTCTATTGCTAATTAATAAAATCAGCTTTTTATTATTTACTTGTTTTTCCTGATGATGAGTGTTTCTACACACGAAACATGTCGATTCTATATATTTTGAATCATTCTAGGTTCGCCTGGTTTTTTTTTTAATAAAAATTGTGGAGAAAGACTTTATGCTTTTCTTTGTAATTATATTTTTTTGTAAACGACTTGGCAACATAACTCAGGAATCCAAAATAACCTTACATTTTTGTACCTTTTCGTCATTGTTAATTGACTCATGTCAAACAATTAAAGAATTAAAAAAAGGTTATGTTTGCATCTGTCAAATTATTTATTTTTAAGACGTTCAAAATATATTCTTGTAATTGTCACAGTAATCGTTATCGTTAATAAAATTAACCATAACACTGTGTTTTACTGTTGTTATTTTAAGCGTTCCAAAATCTCTCTAATATCACATGAAAGGTGATGTAAAATTGCTAAATAATTAAGTGTCTTTTTCCATAGTTGATCTTAAATATGATATGCTTTAGTACTGAACATGAACGTAATATTCGCTCCTAGAAATGGCCGCCCTAAGCCACACTGAGAAAAAAAAGCCTTCTGTTCCTTATAAGAATTCACATACATATTCGCATACTTTATACAACGTTTATTACTATATGTGACAGGAACGCGCTTTTCTACTGTAAGACAACGAAAATCGCTAGACCTTTGTGTAGTGATAATAGGACGGTAATTTGGCCAATAGGGAATAGGAGTTAATGCTACCATAGAATGGTTTATAGCTATTATTGCTCTGAATACTCACAGTAATTATAAAGTTCGATTGGTGGTATAATCTGGCTTTATATAATTCCGACTGGCAGTTGTAATGAAACTTGACGTTAATCATAATAATATTTGCTTGCTACAATTAATTATATATTAACCACTAAAAATCGATACTGTAGTTTTCAAAAATTTAAATAGCTTCTAGTGTGATATATTGTTCTTGTCGTTTAACATTGCATTGTGAATCAGTATTATGCAACATGGTTTACCAAGATGGTAAAATTCGTCAATAGATTATAAAGTCCAATATTAATGATGGGTTGTGCGAAATAAGAATATTCTATTCCTTTATCTGACATGCAAAGTTAAAAGAAACCTAAATACAAAGTAAAAATAAATTAATTAAAACAGGTATTGGTACGATCAATAAAATTTAAATTCAGACAGGACAGCTAGAAGACTCCGAACAACCGAAAAACTAGTTTTTGAAATATTTATGTTGGCGATCATAGTATAATATATGTAGTATAGTATTCAAATGTACAAAAGTTGCCGTATTATTTCTAAATAAACAAATATATTTTAAAATAAATGTGGTAGGTTTAGAGGTTTTCGAGTAAAAGTGATAGTAGAAAGTACATGTCATTTTTTAACTAATGTGGGACCGATAGTAATGTATCATTTATCAAAATACAAAAATATATTTTCCCGGAACAAAACTTTTAAATCGAAATCGTGCTGTGAAAAGATACAATAAAAAAGCTTAATATTTTATTTATTATATTCCGGTTTAACAACATCATATATCAAGGAAAAACTGGAAGTAATGTGAGGTGCACATGCAAGGCTTAAAAGCGAGGTGCAATATTCTTATGGCCTTATTTTATTTTCAACCGAGCGACACTATAATCGGAAAAGTTATCGTTAACTCGGCCAGGGCGAGGGAAATTGTTTACAAAAATAATAAAAAAAACTGTCGCACTTTGTTTTACATTTCACATTTCCGTGTGGTAATTTTCTATGTTGAATAATGGGTATTCAGAAAGAAATTTTATTAATTTTTAACATATACAGAGTGTCCAGAAAAAGGTCAATCCGTTAACCATATACACTCCTTGCGCAAAAATAATATGACTTTTATAATGCGATTTTTTATTTTTGACAATAATAAATTAAAAATTGATTTTTTTGAATACTTCGAGTATTTACTAAGATATAACTTTTAAATTTGATACATTTCTTCACCATAAAGAGTTACTTCTTTTGAGAGAAACCCATTGTCAAATATTAAAAATAAGGGGTGTTAGGTAACCGCTGACCCCCCTAGTTTTTAGTACGTGCGCCAGTGACTTCCGAATTTTATTTTTTCAGGTAATTATTTGTTTTAATTATTTTTTCTACTACCGTGCGTAAAACACTAACTTTACACACTATGGAAGGTGTCTAAAATTTAACTTTTTTTAACTAGTGCGTAAAGTAAATTACTTTACGCACTAGTTAAAAAAAGTAAAAAATATGAATGATTACATTGATATGGATACCTGCATTTTTACTTAAAATTGGTCTGGTTGGCCATGGACAAATGGCGATTTCTGTTTGACGTATCTGAATGTTGACAATTTGTGATTTATGCCAGGTGTTTTAATGATTTTAGGAATTAGTGAAGATTTTAATACGGTAAGTTTTGAGTTGTGATATCAAATGTGTTATATTGTTATGATTTCGTTTAATTTTATTTCAGATTTTTAAATCTCAACATTATGGACAGGAAGCTACTTTGAATTTGCTTCCCAACAAGTCTCGGTTAATTTACGAGCAAAAATATACATTGTTTTTGTGTTGGTGCAAGAAAAATAAAGTGACAAGGTACTCAGAAAATGTTTTGCTAGCTTATTTTTCAGATGAATTAAAAAGCTATAAATCATCGACAATGTGGTCAATATTTTCCATGCTAAAGGCTACCTTGAAAATTAAAAATTCAGTAGATATTTCAACCTACCACAAGTTAATTGCCTTTCTTAAACAGAGAAGCAAAGGCTACAAAGCAAAGAAATCAGGAATATTTGAGAAAAGTCATTTCATCAAGTTTATTTTGGAGGCTCCGGATTCGAAGTTTTTAATGATAAAGGTAACTTTACATCAATTTAATTCTATTGGCAAGGTAAAATATCATATCAAAAATTATAGAAGTTTTACCTTAGTTCTTAATACTTTTAGATTCTCTATAAAATGTTTGTATTTAATAGTTATTATATATTTTATATCGACACGATTTATTATTTTAGGTTGCATTTATTATTGGCATTTCTGGGGCTTGTCGCAGAGAAGAACTGATGAAAATGACAATAAATGATGTTGAGAACAAGGAAACAGTCCTTATTATAAGAATTCCTGATTCAAAAAATGGTATGGAAAGAATTTTTACAGTTCTAAACCCAAATAATTCCATAAATTATTTATCGTACATTATAAAATATATGACATTAAGACCTCCTAATATTGAATCATCCAGATTATTTTTAAAATATGCCCAAAATAAATGTTCGAAACAACCTGTGGGCATAAACACATTTGGTAAGGTGCCTTCTGTAATAGCTGAATATCTGAAATTGCCAAATTCAACATGTTATACTGGTCATTCTTTTCGAAGGTCATCTGCCACTATGTTGGCAAATTCTGGAGGAGACCTTATAACAGTGAAGAAGCATGGGGGATGGAAATCATCTGCCGTCGCAGAGGGTTACATTGACAGTACACTGAGCAAAAAAATTGACATATCGAATAAAATATTAACAAATGATGCTTCCTCTTCTAATTCCACTAGTACGTTTGACAATATTCCTGAAATCGAAATAAGTAATATTACATCAAATTTGTCTTCTGAAGTTTCAACCAATATAAATAAGCTAACTGATACACCATTTACATCTAGTTCTAATGTGGCTTGTAACAGCAGACGTGTGGATTGTGAAGATTCACAAGTAAATTCTAGACTTAAGAGCCAAGGATTAACTTTTAATAATTCCAATAGCTGTACATTTAATATTCATATAGTCCACAATTAAATTGAATATAAATCCGTATTTGTAAGTACATATATGAAATTTTATTATTGTTATTGTTCCTATAACTTTTGTTCTTAATATTTTTTAGATAACTCTCTTCCTTTAAGAAATAATCGACCATTTCAATACATAACAGCGACCCTGTATAACGTCCGGTAGTAGAAAAAATTGTGTATGCATTTCGTGCGTAAAGTGCCTTTTTTTTACTCATGTGATTTGCGCACTCGCCTGCGGCTCGTGCGAAAAACTTCTCATTCATAAAAAAAATGCTACTTTACGCCCTTGTTGCATAAATAACTATTGTGACTCAAAAAAATGATGCATTTCGGAGATAATTTGAAAAGTATATGTCCTTAACTGATGTCAGTGCGACTCTCATAATTTTCAAATGCTAAATGAAGTCAGCCGTTGTGTCATTACCATGGATACAAAATATAATTCAGTGAAATTTACAATAGGTGACAACACCGCAAGCGATGAACTAGCCAAAAAAAAAGTAAGGACAGTGGCGTACAAATAAAGACTTTTAGTACTAAACCAGTTAAATGAAATTATTTTATTGCCCTACGAAGAACTTACTATTGCACTGAGAAAAATTTCTTTCTGGTGGCAATTAAGCGATTTTTAACATTTCTAGTATTGGTTTTTTAATTGGATAAATAAGATTATAGTTCACTACACTAAATTACTCTTGACATAATTTTGTAAAATATTTTTGATTAATTTGGCCAACTAAAAAATCGAATTGGAATATATATGGTTAAATTAACAAAAGCTTAATGCAATCAATTACAGTTTACTAATATTATTTACTTCCAATTTTCTTAATAAATATTTTATTCAAGGAATCCAGATAGTTGTTAGCATAGTATGCTATAAGAAATCTAGAGATTATAATTTAATACTGCAAATAAAACAGATATTCCAAAATAAATTTATTTTGCCAGAGTTCCGCGAACTAAATTTTACTGTAGGCAAGTTAGTTGGTAATTCCCAGAATTACAGCTAGAGTCCCAACGTGAAGACGACCGCCACGCGAAGCATTTAATTCGAAGCGCGCGGGTTGGTGTCGGCTGTCGGTATTTTCTTTTGTTTGTCTTCAAGTGGTCCAATTATAATAATATAGTTATGGATGAAATGGAGGAAATATTAAAAACCTGGGGGTTACCCATGTTAGTACCTATGTTTGTCGGTAAGTCATCAATTATTATACCTATTTTATTATCTAATATTTTAGTTGTTATCTACTAGGTAGGAAGGTATATGGTTCTAGAATTGCCGCGCCGCGCCGGGAAGATGGCGTACATTATTATAATATGTATGTGTTGCGAATTGCGCAATTTGACTAAATTTTCCAATGCGCACGCTGTATAACCGTACCAATTTTTCTACAAATATCATTTATTAATGCATTTATAAATATTCAATGGAATTTAAACCAAATTTTTTTCAATAAGTACCTAAGTAGTTTGAGAAATCCTGTCTTAAATAATTGTATATAAAATATGGCTGCCAAAATAAATATGTATGATAATAATTGTTTTAAACTTGACGTTTATTTAAACTTTAATTTTTTAACCAATTAATCAGAAAATGGTAAAAATAAAATAAATATGCACATATTAATTAAAGTAAGTACAGGGTGTTTCACGGTAAATGGAACGTTAGAAGATTATAGAAAACGGGTCAATCTCTCGGAAACTATTAAGTAAATATACTATAATAATATGCATTTTTATTAAAAAATAAATATAATTTTCCGTATAGAATATACAGGGTGGCTCATTAATAAGGGACGCCGGCTATAGGTATCTTAGGATCCGTTAATCGGACGACCCTGAGAAAAAAATTATTGGTAAATCAGCAAAGTTCACCGCTAGAGGGCGTAAATCCAACCTCGGAGCAGAAAATATTGTTTTAATCAAAATTGTTTCAAGTGAACCTATATTGAAATTTTTCTTTTGTAACCTACTGAAAATATCACAACTTTTTTGTATTTACATTTTTTCTCTACCTTGTCAAATAAAGGGTGCGGAAGGGGTAAACGTTGGTTTGACAAAAAAGTCAATAACTTTTTTTTGGAATAACCGATTTCAAATAACTTTTTTTAATTTTAAAGCACTTTTATGGATGCTCTACTTGAATAATAACATTTTGAGTTCAGTTATGTTTCGTGTCAGTAGGTGGCGCTTTAAGACAAGGTCGTAGATTTTTATGATTTTCTCGAAAATTTGAAATGGTATTTTTATTTTTTTCTAGGAAGAAGAGCATCAAAATATTACAATTACTGGTGAAAACCGCTGTCCGAAATGTTTATTCCTTATACAATATCCGGCAAAAAGTTGGACCCATATGGGAAACTTTTTTTATTATTAATTTTACGAAAAACAGTTACTTATTCTTCATAAAAAGTTCCGCTTGGTCTAAAACCTAAAATGCAACTATCAAATATTAAATTTTTCCAGGCGTATACGAGGTTTATCAAAAATAAAGGTTATTTCTAAAGCATATTGTTTTATTTCTTACAATCTGATATAATTGCGCCAATAAAATGATATTATTTTTGGAATAACGCATTACTTTTGAACAAAATAGATTTCGTTATTGCAAACTATAGTATAGTTGTCACAAGAATATTAAAATCTGTTCAAAATAAAATATAATTACCACAAAGGATTATTATTCATTACATGAATTAAATCGTCATTGTGACAACAATATTTTAATTTTGCTAAATATGCACTATCCAAAAATCAAATAAACTATAATTTACGCAATTTAATTCCTATTAAACATTTTTGGTATAGTGGTGGATCAATTAAACCTTTATTGAAATTTCAATTAAATTATGTAATTCTTTGAATTCGGTGATTTAGTTGCTCGTTACCAACTCGATTATTTAGTTGGATGAAATATATCTGGGTATTGGGAATTAATCCTTTTTTTCAGTGCTAATCGTCTTCTCATAACAGTAATTTCATCAGGAATTTTGACTGGTCATTCATTTTTACTATTTTTTCGAAGCACACTGCCCGATTTGCCTCTAGTGGTAAGACAACATATTATGTGGTTTAAACTAGACGGTGATTCCCCGCATTTTGCTACACTGAGAAAAAGGATTAATTCCCAATACCCAGATATATTTCATCCAACTAAATAATCGAGTTGGTAACGAGCAACTAAATCACCGAATTCAAAGAATTACATAATTTAATTGGAATTTCAATAAAGGTTTAATTGATCCACCACTATACCAAAAATGTTTAATAGGAATTAGATTGCGTAAATTATAATTTATTTGATTTTTGGATAGTGCATATTTAGCAAAATTAAAATTTTGTTGTCACAATGACGATTTAATTCATGTAATGAATAATAATCCTTTGTGGTAATTATATTTTATTTTGAACAGATTTTAATATTCTTGTGACAACTATACTATAGTTTGCAAAAACGAAATCAATTTTGCTCAAAAGTAATGCGTTATTCCAAAAATAATATAATTTTATTGGCGCAATTATATCAGATTGTAAGAAATAGAACAATATGTTTTAGAAATAATGTATTATTGTGCTAAAATAAGTTAATTAAATTGTAACAATTATTTATAGATTCATTTTAAACCCTCAAGATATTTTTTAAAACTAATTTATAATTGTAACAATATGTTGATTTTATTTAGTCAACTATTGCATGCATTTGAGAATAATATTATTTTATTGGCGCAATTATATCAGATTGTAAGAAATAAAACAATATGTTTTAGAAATAATGTATTATTGTGCTAAAATAAGTTAAATTAATTTTAACAATTATTTATAGATCCATTTAAAACACTCAAGGTATTTTTTTAAATTAATTTATAACAATAGACACGTAAAATTAATAATAAAAAAGTTTTGTTACAATATATACCTAAAATTAATAATAAAAAAGTTTCCAATATGGGTCCAACTTTTTGCCGGACACTGTATAAGGAATAAACATTTCGGACGGCGGTTTTCACCAGTAACTGTAATATTTTGATGCTCTTCTTCCTAGAGAAAAATAAAAATACCATTTCAAATTTTTGAGAAAATCATAAAAATCTGCGACCTTGTTATAAAGCGCCACCTATACTGACACGAAAAATAACTGAACTCAAAATGTTATTATTCTAGTAGAGCGCCCATAAAAGTTCTATAAAATTAAAAAAAGTTATTTGAGATCGGTTATTCCAAAAAAAAGTTATTGACTTTTTTTCAAACCAACGTTTACCCGTTCCCCACCCTTTATTTGACAAGGTAGGGAAAAAACGTAAATACAAAAAAGTTGTGATATTTTCAGTAGGTTACAAAAGAAAAATTTCAATATAGGTTTACTTAAAACAATTTTGGTTAAAACAATATTTTCTGCTCCGAGGTTGGATTTACGCCCTCTAGCGGTGGACTTTGCTGATTTACCAATAATTTCGGGTCGGGATTGTCCGATTAACGGATCCTGAGATACCTATACCCGGCGTCCCTTATTAATGAGCCACCCTGTATATTCTATACGGAAAATTATATTTATTTTTTAATAAAAATGCATATTATTATAGTATATTTACTTAATAGTTTCCGAGATATTGACCCGTTTTCTATAATCTTCTAACGTTCCATTTACCGTGAAACACCCTGTATAATGCACTTACTTAAATTACTATGTGCATATTTGTTTTATTTTTACCATTTTCTGATTAATTGGTTAAAAAATTAAATTTTAAATAATCGTCAAGTTTAAAACAATTATTATCATATTTATTTTGGCAGCCATATTTTATATACAATTATTTAAGACAGGATTTCTCAATCTACTTAGGTACTTATTGAAAATAATTTGTTTAAATTCCATTGAATATTTATAAATACATTAATAAATGTTATTTGTAGAAAAATTGGTACGGTTATACAGCGTGCGCATTGGAAAATTTAGTCAAATTGTTGGATTTTTGTAGCGCAATTCGCAACACATACATATTTTTATAATAATGTACTCCATCTTCTCGGCGCGGCGCGGCACTTCTAGAACCATATACCTCTAGTAAATCGCTGGATTGGTCGGGGTCAAGAAGCTCCTCTTAAATGGCCACCCAGTTCCCCAGACCTTACTCCCATGGAATATTCAGTCTGGGTGTGCATTAACGATTTTGTGTATACCTCCGAATTTGGGCGAGAATCATCATCATCGGTGTTTGCGATGCATCGAAAACATTTTTTTATTGGAATTAATATCACAAAACAAATCACAAATATAATTATTCTAAGCTCACACCTTGACTAAAATTAAAGGTATAATCAAGATCGAGAAGTATCGACAAAATAATTATTTTATTAATAAAATTAAGGCCTATTACATCGATTAAAATACATTGATTCATAGACAAACATCAAATGGCGTCGATGCATCGCTCAAAAACGATGTATCGTATTGAAGATGTCGATGTTTTCGATTAAACACCCCTATTTCCGTGTAGTGTTTCTTTGACAGCGGTCTGAAATGTTCTTTGATTTTTCGGTTTTGTGTAATAATTGCTGTGGTTTGTGATATTTTTCGGAGATTAATTAAAATGAGTCGCAAGTATCAAGTATGCGATAAATCGGAAAGTAATAATTCTGCAGTTACTTTTCAAAGGTAAGTAAATAGAACGTTGGGTTCGCCTGTTTCCTACCAACAATGTTGTCAACACATTGTAATAGAGTTTATGAATGACATGTACCATTTATGGGTGACATATCATTGATTTTACCGTCCTGCCACTTCAGATGTCGTTGCCCAAGAACGGTGTGTAGCACTATAAATGATTTTATTTAATTACTTAATTTAGGACAAAACGGACAAAATCGATAGGAAAAGTATTAATCCAATAATTATATCACTTATATAGTGTTCATTAAGATGATAGAAGGCAACTACAGCTCATTTGACGAATGAAAATCGAATGTTTATATAGTAAAAGAATATTACTTCAAGAACAGTTTTTGAAATAGTCCCTTAATTGTATAAGTGGACTTGAACTACTTGACTTTAAGGCTTTTTTTCGTATTATTTAAATACAGTACAATAAGTTAAGTAGTTTTAGCAAAATAATTTATTATATATAATTAACAACCAATCAGTTATTCCGTCATCTTTGACAGCCGTTACAAGAAATTTGATTCATCGCTAATTTTTCCAATTTCTTGAACAATTCACACAATGGGCTTTACGGAAGAGCACAAAACATTCATGTTTGAAGCGTATTTTTGAAACGGGGTTAGTGACAATACAATCCGGGTTTGTGCAGGGACGATTTTCACGAACATATTCCTAACGTTGCTTTTATTGCTGGGGATTTTTATCATTGCCTGAAAAGAACCGTGGCTGTGTTTAGGGAAACAGGTTCTATACAACACAAAAAATGAGCATGAAGACCATCTGTAAGAACAGAAGAACTTGTTGCAAACGTTCGTGAAATAATGCAAAATACGCCAACAAATTGTATAAGACGCCTGTCCCAAGAAGTGGGAAGATCTTATGGAACGTGCAGGACTATTCTTAAGAAGCAGCTAAATTTATTTCCATATGAAGTGAAAGTATTATAATTTTGTAAACAACAAAAATAAATTTGTATTTATCTACTTATTTTATTACTCATTAATTTGGCATAATATCATGTCATAATATGAATTTGACAAAATTTTAACCTAGATTTGGTTAGATATATCGTCCCCATATCATTGTGATCTAAACCAAGCCCTACGTTTAATCCACGCCCTCTTTGGTGCAAATAATTTTTGCATGCACGGTAGAAACCCAATACAGTACAATAAGTTAACTTGGACTGAAAACGTGCACTGTTTCAATTAGGTAGTTTCAAGAATTGACCCCCAGGTTAATCCCCAGGCCGAATTAAAAAATATTTGGAAAAAATTAAGTGCGAATTTTAAATGTAAGATACAACTTCGCCGTCATATCCAGCAGGACCGTGTTTTAATAATAACATTCCAAACACAATGGTTATACGTGTATTTTCCACACGCCAACAAATTCTTTCATACAAAGTTTATTTCGGTAACCTCTTTATGACAATAAAAACAACACTAAGCCAAAACATTGCCCCCAAAAATAATCCCTTGTTTTCCTTTTACAGGTCCTGAAAGAGTCTTTATTTCGCCTGACAATGCACAGTGGTCGAGTAGAAGGAAAGCGTTCTAATGTGGTTTTAAATACTTTAAAAAAATTGAGTCATGACATTTGTAAATATATGAAAAATTAGAAAAGAATAAAATCCCTGAAATTATTTTTCTTTAACAGCAACAAGAAGCAGCATAAGGTATAACAAGCTTTGTGGGGAACATTTCCATGAAACTAACATTTTCAGGTAAACACTCACTAAGCAAAAAATGTAAAACTACTTGTTGTCTCTCATTTTAACTTTGCAGATGTTGTCTATGGCCCCAACCTTACAAAATCTGACAGCCGTCGTCTACAGCTAAACTAGAACTCTTGTGTAAGGCTATTTTGTGGTCTTAGACGAGGAGACCATGTCACTCAACCTTAACTTAAAATTAAATGACTGAATATGCAGAATAGATGTCATCTACACCAATGCGTTTACTGTTTTAACAAAAACTTCCTCTTTTCTAATTGAGAAATTTTCGTTTCTTATACTAACCAAAGTAATATTTAAAAAAAGTCAAAACATGACATACCTATCTAAAGTAGGTTTGCCAAGTTTACGCAGAAATTATTCACTGCAACTTCAAAATTAATTTGGAAAATTGTTTCTTAAAGAATATATGAGTGAATTTAGCTGGCGTCCTGGATTAAGAAGGGTAGGTAGAGATTTTGGCAAATCAATTTTGCTAATAAATTCTTTTGAAGTTATTTAGAATTTTTTTTTATATATACATATTAGGCGTAATTAAAAAAAATTTGAGGTGAATTTTTTCTTTAAAAGTCATATAAGTAATAACTTATGTGACGTTTCTCAATGACATTAAGTGTCATTTATATGACTAGGAGTATAAGTACTTATACTCCTAGGCGTTTAAATACATTATAGTACTATAATTAATTTTTTTTTAAAGCACGCAAATTGTTGTATTTTTCAATGTTCACATTATCACATCTTCAAATTTAACACGGACCTTATCATTGAATAATGAGCCCATAAACTAGAACTCTTAATTTTCAGTGCCATTTCGGTAAAATATGCCAATAAAACCTTCTTAGAGTATTGCATTACTATTTTTCCAGTGCACCATCTTGCCAAAGATAGCTTCATAATATACTGCACCAGATTTCGTCGGCAGCAAGTTTTAAATATCTATTCTAGGTGCCTCTACTACCTCGGGAAAATCATCAGGTACTTCTAAACTCATTTTCTGTAGATTTATTCGGTCTCAACTGACGCGACACCGAATTTGAAATATTTGTTTTGATAGATGCCAAACAAGTACGTATCCATGATAACGATACCAAAAAGGGAATATACAGTTAAATAAGTTAAAAATGCCATCTTGTTATCTTCATTAAAAAATTCGTTTTCTTTTATCGTTTTATGTCGAATAATATGATGCACGTTTAAGAAAAAGATAGTATAATGTTTGGAGAATAAGATACTTTGTGCTTCACACAAAAATTTACAATGCAGTGGAAAAAAATATCTTTTATCTATATAAAAAAAAAAGATTTTGTGATTAATTCAGGTCGTGTAGTTAGAAAAAAATAACTTTTATCATTGGTTGTCCATCTAGCTACTACCAACTTAAATATTTCTGAGCTCCTTCGCCAAAATAGTGAGGTTCAGTGCTGGATTTACCATTAGGCTGAGTAGGCTGGAGCCTAGGGCGGCAGGTTTTAGGGGGCGGCAAATTAGGCTCAAAAATTTTTTTTTGTCTTACAGAAATAAATGGTACAATCTTTATTTATGGTCGACGGGTAGTATCTTTTTAAATAAACTTTATTGTTGTCCGTGTCTGTTAATGGGGATAAAAAAAGGACTTTTCTGGCTTTGCAGAAAGAAATTTCATTTTCAATAAAATAAGTAGGTAATCATAAATTTTTAAAATATTTACTAAAAATTATTGACCAAATTTGGGCGTGGTCTTAAAAATTTTTCGCACTGGTGAGGTTCCTCCACCATGTATGTTTTTTTTTTTTTAGGATTAATCCTCAGTGACGTATTCGCAATTATATTTGATCTGATTTCTTTACCGAAATTAAATAGGACGTTCTGAGCCAGTTATCTACATATCGATGGTGTCAATACAATACCACTTATCTCCTTGGAAGCTAATTCACAGGAATCTAATTTCACAAGTCATCACATCGCCATGTTATGTTGGAGATAAGAGGTATTGCATTTTACTTTTGACGAATAGCGGGCTTAATCATAAGATTATTGCCATTGTGGTGCCATCTATCGAGTCATTATATATTTATTAACCAAAGGCAACAGAAACCTTGATTTTTAAAAATTGTGGAGATACGAGGTATTGTATTGACACCATCGATATACAGTTTTAAAGAATCAAAGGTAATTATAATAAATTCATCATTTAAATAATGTTTTATATAATTACAATACTGTTTATTCTATAGGTAATTTGGCCCAGACTATCACCAGTGGTGTTTATTCTGGGAAAATAAAGTAAGGAAATCTTATTAAAAAAAAAATGGCGAACAAAATTTTACGCAAACAAAGCAGTTGGAACATGGTTTAATAAAAAATAAAAAATTACAATGTTTTTTATATGAAAACGTTTTTATATTTTTTCGACTACATAAAACCCAATAAGATTAGTTTTTATTTATTATAAAGTATGTTAATAATAACAGTGGATCAAATTTATCATATAGAGAAAAATTAACACAAATGAACCTTGAATATCATGACACACCTTCAAAACACTTGTATCGTGGTACAGAAAATAAGGTATGCAGTCATGCACTTGCACTAAAAGTACACCATCAGCATCAATCACCCACCACGAACGACAATTAAATGAATCGTATTAAATTTGCTTCCAATTTCATTGGTCAAACTCCGCGTGATGAAATCCGAAGACCGTGATCCCGTTGAACTGAAACCACCCTGAGAAGTAACAGAACACTGTTATAACCATCGAATTGAGAATACAAAGGAAGTAGGATTTTGCATAAACCGCCTTACAACGCAACCGACGGAAGTCGGCCATTTTGAACCCCCATCTAATGTCTAAATATGACTCCATGTTTGTTTTGGTGGTTGACCGTGGTTGACACTAGTTGACATGTCGAGATGTGATTTCTGCTTTCTTTGCTGTTTTTGGGTTAATTTCCATTTTAATTAGTTAAGAACCATATTTAACGAATTCTAGTAAACTTATAATTACTTTAGTGCGACAGTGGAGTATACTTTTAGCGCTGGACAGCGATTAAAACGGATTAATTGTTTGGTATGCTGGGTTAATGAAAAAGCTATAAATATGGTTAATTGTGCTGCTTGTGGGTGCTCCCAAACGCTAGGAAGTAAAAAACTGGGCATTACATTTCATCGGTAAGTTTATGTTTAGATATATACACTTTTTTAATCTGTAGAGAAAAAAAAATGTAAATATTTAATTTAATATCAAAATACACATAACCTCCGAACCTCGCATGTCATTCGTCATTCATGGGCGTTCGTCTTATAAAACCAGAAAAATATTATTTATTTATTAATCGACTGGGTTACCCCATTTCTACAGAAAAGCAAATTAAAAATACTTATTGGTTTTTAGTTTTCCACATAATTATCCAAGAAAAAAGGCATGGTTGAAAATTGTAAACCGAAGTGATTGGGATCCTATATGAAATAGAGTTCTTTGCTCCAAGCATTTCTCTGAAGATTGGGTTGACAGAACTTCAAGATTGAAAGTTAGATTGGTCCCAACTGCAGTAGTGCCTACTTTTGAAGTAGCCAGGTTAAAAAATGTAAGTTTTGAAACTATTGTATCAGGTAATTACATAATATTGGAAAATATGTAGGTAGGTAGAATTAAGAATATGAATACAAATAATTCTGCATTATTTATGCTTCTGAGGAAGCTGCTTTGTCACTTTTTCATAAATTATGTACGTATCGATAAAAGTTTTTAGATGTTTTATTGGTTTAATCTATTTTTAAAATTTTAAAGCCATGGATAAAGAATGTAATAAAATATGGATGGTAGAATAGGTACGATAAACAAAGAAATTCATATTTCAAGATTGAAGACAATGATGTTTCTAGAATGATAGAAACGTTTTCCCAATATTCACCTGAGAACGACTGGAGATACCATTGATTAAAAAAAATAAATTCAAATCAAGTCCCAAACCTTCTATCATTCAAAGAAATTCATATCAAAATATAAAAAAAAAATTACAAAGAGAGGTTGTATCACGTTATAGGTACTTTTGTGTCATTTGGTAAAGGTGCCAAACAGATAATCAAAAAACTTATATTTTTTGGCAGGTACGTTCCTATGCAATATCTTATAAGGCACCATGTCAAAACCTGCCTGAAGATAATTATCCTACTGTGAATCTAAATGGAACACCTTCTGGTTACAACATATATTGGAAATGGCTCTTCCAGGACATGGCTCTTCCAGGACATTTTACTATCCAACAACACACCGAAGATTTTAGTATCTTCCTTTAATCTTATATGACAATCATTAATGGTTACGGTTTCCGGATTCTCCAAAGTGTATCTGTTAGTCTTAAACAAGGTGATAACGGTCTTTGATTTATTTAATATCAGTTTGTCTTTAGAAAACCAATAATTATTTACTTCAATCATAATTGTTAAATATGTTGCTCGAGAAGCTCATGGTCTTTATATGCTAGGATTTATTATAAGAACTTGTAAATACTTTAAAAATGTTAACGCCATAATAACTTTATATTAATCCCTGGTAGTTACAAAACTTTAGTATGCATGAACTATTTGGGATCCTCAGTATGCCAATAAGATTGCTCTTTTAAAATATATTCAGCGTACATTTTTAAAATGTTTGTACTACAAGTCATTTTCAGTTTATCCGCCAAGAGGTACAGATCAAGGGCTTTTGTGTAATTTGTTTAATAGATAATAAAGAGTTCTTAGGACTGCTTCTGTTTAGAATAGGCTTAGTCAATACTAGATCCGCACATGTATTTTATATTCCTACACCGAGGACAAATCTATACAAAAACTCACCACTTATAAGACTGTGCTCTATTTTAATAAATATTGTGGAGACATTGACATAATATATAATTTAAACTATGGAATATTAAAATTAAGGAATGAACTGCTTAGGCAAATGCTAATTGAATATTTATTATAGCTTAGGATAGCTTTTAGAAATAGGGTTTATGTATCTATAATTAACTTGTTAAGTTGTTGATACTAGAAATAAATAAAATGTTTGTATTATCTGCATAGTTTGTCATTTGACAATTTTCTTGTATACTAGAAATCTCATTAATATTATTTAGGTACATATAATAAACAGGACTATATTATATTATATTTTATTATTTTCTTGTGATTTGGTTCATGAAGTAAGGTTTTTTAAAATTTTATTTTTTAACTTAGACGTTTTGGCAATAATTTTGCCTTCATCAGTATTTATTATCTGAAACAATTTGTTTCCTGCAATTTTTTTTTTAATGTATAATAAAAGGTGTTTTTTAGTTATTTAACCAGATATTTACATTAAGGACCCTTTCACCTCCGTTACCTTATTTAAATAAATAATTAAAAGAAATAGTTGTATTGTTTTATTACACCAACCTTAACGTATCTTATAGGTATATATGAATCTAAATCTTTTTTCTATTTTCTTCGTCAAATAAAATTTCATTAATCATTTATATATTTATATTATTACCATTTTAATGATACGCCACAGGTGGACCGGAAACGCGCATGCGTCAAATGTTGCCGCCATCGGCCCCCATCCCGGACAACTGTCAATCTACAATACCCTACTTCCTTTGTATTCTTTATTCGTAGGTTATAACTCAGTTGGTCTCTCTCTGTCACGCTTAGCAAATTAGAGCAATCTATAGTAAGGGATAGACTATATGAACGTTATCGAAACGAGTTCACCGTATTTTAAATAGGAACTACCTAGTTCCTAAAACCTACATTTTAGTTAAAAAAGTTGGTTCTGAAACGCCCCAGACTCGGGGCTATTTTTCGCGTAAAAATGTCCATAAAATTTCTTAAGGGTAAAATAAAATAACTAATATTTTTGGGATTAATAATATGTGTAGAGGAACCCTCGTTTTAAAAGAGCTTAAAAGCGTGTAAAAATTTGTCCCTCTTATCTACAAGGTGGTTCTTAGCAGGTCAGATTCTTTGTCCAGCGGGGGGGGGGGGGGGGGCGAGTTTATAAAACCGGTCAAAACGACGCTCAGAAGGGAGACTCGATATTTTCCATATAAGTTAAGCTGCCAGTTTTTTCTTTGGTGTCGGTAATCTATTCTTTATTACAAATTATTGGATTTTTTCTACGTGTCCTAGATATCTTCCAGCGCCGATCGGTTCACCAATCTAAAGTCGACACCCTGTGCGCTACAAATCTTTTAGAACGGAATTAAATCCAAACGCTGAATTGGGGTATTATCAACAATCTGTTAGGTACAACTGCAAATTGGTCAGACAAAATCGGCGCCGAGCAACGTTTACTGTTCTTTAATCCGGGCATAGCTCGTGGTGCGCTTTTGTGTCGCCAGTGGTGCTGCAGTAGAAAAACCCGACGATTGCAGTTAATAAGCAAAGACAGCAACAATCTTAAAAAATACTGCACCATATAAAAATCTAAATATTCTTTTACTTCAATTTCATTCTTACAAATATTTCACTCAAAAGTTCTAATGACAAACTTTTACCGTTGTACCAAACTTTAAAAGAACCTAAATATAAACACAACGTGGACAGGGTCGTACCACAATGTTTGACGATTACAGCTATAGAGTGACGGATTTCTGCAGGTGGTTCAGTTTATTTTATTTTTTGTGGTTTTAGATAACCTGGTAGGAATGAAAAAATATTTTTTTTTTTATATTTTATTGCATACATATTTTTATGGTTAAAGGGCATTCTGTTACCGGAAATAAGTATCGAATAGGGGCAAATATATTATGTTGTCAAAAAACGGCCACATTTGTGTCTAGACGAAATATTTTAGGAATAAAAGAATAATTTTCTGTGGTAACCCATAGAATAGATTCAAAAAAAAAACTTGTGTTGAATAGTTTTTTTCAGTGTATAGCCTTGTGGTGCATAGTTTCTGCCTATAACTGTAGGAAGGTACATACATAAGCAATATTAAAATATCTGCTGAACTTAACCAGCTGTGTTTATTCCTGTTCAAATCGACCAGGCAATAGTTGGCAAGCCAGTTCCAATTAGCGTGCTAATAAATATAAGAGTTTGATTGGCAAACAAAGCTTCCATTTGAAAGACCTTTACTAATATAGCGATAGTAGTTGTACAGCATATAGAGTCAATCGAGGCAAGTTTGCACTTTTTGGTATTGTCGAGTTCTCCATAGAGAAAGGAGTTATTAGAATTTTTTTAAATGAGGCGACGATGCACACTTAAAAAAAAATGATGAAATTTTAAGTCAGTAATGATTAAATCCAGATTCACACCAGATTGATTAAAAAAACAAACTCTGCAAACTGATTACCTTAAAGAGTCAGTGATTAACGTATTTTTTTTAAACTGATTATTATAAGAATGATTACTGAAACTCATTTTTGACTAAATTTAAGCAGCTTATGGACATTATTCAGAGATATTTTAAGAAGCCCCAAGGAGTTTGTGTAAAAGGTAAGTTTTGATGAACGCTAGAGAGATAACAACAATATAAGAAACAAAAACGTTTTTATTTGTTGTGAGATAAGAGGATAGTGCTGATGGGTTGTAAAAAAGGATACTTTACCTTATAGAGTATTTTTTTGTCACAATCCTTTTATTAAAAACAAAAATGGGTAAGGGCAGTAGCTGTACTGCAAAACTCCCCTTTAGTGTTTTTACAACTCATATACAGTGTGACCAGTAAAGTCCGCATCATATGGGATTTTTTTTTATTAATAACTTTATTCGAAATTTGACTTTGGCATTAAGTTCTGCTTCGATCGAGATGAAAATTAAGCAAAAAAATAGTAGTCACGTGATTAGCATTATCTGTCAAATTTTAATTTTTTTAAAAGTATCGAAAAAAGTTTTTCTAAATACAGTTTCTAGCCCACATGCAAAATTTTAGCTGCATAAGATAATTTTAATTTTTTACTCTTATTTTGTAAATTGCGCCACTTTTGCAAAATAAGACTCAACGCAACCTACATAAAACTTCTTAGTTTTGACAATGCTTTATTTCAGATACATTTTCTTTAAAGTAGCGCCATAATAAATGTGTGGTTTTCTACAAAATCAAAATTGGGCTATTAAAATTTGATATAAGTAATTTTGAAAACGTAGTTTGTGTCTGAAAGTAATACACCTTTATATTAAGACAAAAAAGAACACATTGTCATCAGTAAAGTGTTTATTAAGTGGAAAATAAATTTTTGTGGTGGAAAAATACAAAGACTCTGGAGATGTTTCTGGCTCTTAGTACTCTTAAGGCCGATCCGCACCTATCTATTTTCACTCTTCATTTTTTAATCATGGTTGCAACAGCAGACTTTATGATTTTTAACGCATATGCATCAAAGTCCTGATATGTCCACATTAATAGTTTTTTTAATTTGAAATTTTGGTGTTTGTAATTTTTGGTTTTAATATTGGTACAATCGGACAGAATACAAAATCAGTTGATTTTAATACAGTTCTATAAGTGCAAAGACTGACTCTTTGTTCCAGATAAGTCGTCCCCAACCCCAACAAAAACCAACGCGGTTAAAACCACACATGGTTAAAATAGAAAACTGACAGATATTTTGTTTATTTTTTTGTCAAATGAGTAAAGTTATATTTGTAGATCAATTCCACCAATAGAAATTTCTAGGGCAATTTGACCAAATGACTTCTTCTATTTTAAGGGTACAGTTCTTAAGGTCAATCATGTATAAAAAACCTATAAATGGCTTGAATGCAGGGGTGACTTCCCGAACCTTGCATTTATTAAAAAAAATAATTAGTATCTAATTTTGGAAGGGCTGTTCAGGGAGGCATTGACGAATAGTATGCCAGTGTTTTTTTTTAATAAATGCACAGAAACTTTAAAAAAGCAGTTTTTTTAAACCACTAAAATTGCCACAATTTACCTTAAAATCCTTGAAAGTAAAAACGTCGATTTTTAGAACCGAAGTATACAATTTTAGTAAAAAAAGTAATATCGTAGCCATACGATAACTACTGAATTAAATACCTCCTGCATTTCTGTAGTAAAAAATAAATTATTCCCTCTCTGGTTATTTACATAAAATTATATAAAATGTAAATGTAACTTGGAGTTTGCCAATACGGTTTATAAACGGTAATATAATACAAATATGAAAATCGATATAAATATATAAGTTTTGCAAGCATTGAGCACTTTTACCCATGCACGCTTACTTACCTCAAATTACTCTGCCATACACAACATGTTTGTTGTGTTACCCATTTATTGAGTACGCTATTAGGTATACTTGCCTTACAAATGAAGTCCTTATCTGGCGTTTAAGGACTCTTTACAGAGCCCTATTTGTACATACATATTTAGCGTTGCTAATATGCTTTTAAAATATAAGTTTATTTTGCATGCGGGTCAAGTATCAGCTCGGGCGGAACAGAAAATAAATCTGCTCTGATGGAAAAGCCAGGGGCGTCGAGAACCAACCTTGGACCCCGGAAAAAAGGCTCCTAAAATTAATAAATGTAGATTTTATTTACTTTTCTTTCTAGTTGCACACCTTGAATCAATGAAGAAGAGATACGTTTAAAGAAAAGGGATTTGGAAGAGGATGGAATTAAGTTCTAAAAAACCCCTCTTCCCAATTTCCCGCAATAGTACGAAACAGTCATAAATGCACCCTTCAAAATACCGTGCGAGCAAAAATTATTTGCATCAAAAAGGGATTGGAATAAAAAACGTAGGGCTTGGTTTAGATCATAATGATATGGGGACGATATATCTAACCAAATCTAGGTTAAAATTTAGTCAAATTCATATTATGACATGATATGCCAAACTAATGAGTAATAAAATAATTAGACAAATACAAATTTATTTTTGTTGTTTACAAAATTAACAAAGTAAGAATATACAAAAAGAAAAATAATTACATAAATTGCTGAAATTGGCCACCACCATGATCCAAGCCTAAATTTACACGTCTCTTCCCTTTTTTATTTATTTTCGTATTTTGCATTACTTCACGAACGTTTGCAACAAGTTATTCTGTTCTTACAGATGGTCTTCTTGCCCCTTTTTTGTGTTGTATAGAACCTGTTTCCCTAAACACAGCCACGGTTCTTTTCAGGCAATGATAAAAATCCCCAGCAATAAAAGCAACGTTAGGAAAATGTTCGTGAAAATCATCCATGCACAAACCCGGATTGTATTACCACTCACCATTTATTCTAACCCCGTTTTAAAAATACGCTTCAACCATGAATGTTTTGTGATGTTCCGTAAAGCCCATTGTGTGAATTGTTTAAGAAATTGGAAAAATTAGCGATGAATCAAATTACTTGTAACCCAACAGGTATTAAGCTAAGCATTACGTCCTAAGATGCAAGGCCCTCTTTGATGCAAATAATTTTCGCTCGCACGGTAGAAACAGTGATATAACTCGACATGCCATATCTCAAAATTCAGTACTGCAACTCTATTAAATAGGTACCTAGGCGTATTTTTTGACAAATTCAATTAATGGGATGTTCATGTTGATTATGTTAGCAAGAGAATTAGAAAAATTGTACACAAGTTTTTACAACTTACACATATTTTACCAATTACCATTATAATTAACAAAAATTACTCAGCTGGATCAATTTTAAATTATAGTATTATGTGCTGGGGTTCCCCATGCGACTCTTTTGTCACCTTTAAAAGTAGCTTTAAAATAGGTTATTACAACACTATTGGTTAAGACAAAAATCTATCCTATGCCGAATTACTACTCTCTGAGTCAGGCTTCCTTAGCTTATGACAATTATATTGTATAAGAGTTAGAATACGCTTAGTAATTATCAAGTTCTACTGGGAATTAAATGTCGTTTTATATACGGTATTAGTTCCGACTGGCAGTTGTAATGGAACTTGACATTGATCATAATAATATTTGCTTGCAACGGTTTATAAAGCAAATACTTACCACTAAAAATCAGTACTGTAGTTTTCAAAAATTTAAATAGCTTCTTAATTGTTCTTGTCGTTTAACATTGCATATTATGACTATCTATTATTCAACATGGTTTATTGAGATCGTAAAATTCGTCCATACATTACAAAGTCCGATACTTATGACTACATAAAAATATTCTGTTGCTGTTGTGTAAAGTAAAAATAAATTAATTGAAACAGGTATTGGTATTATTTATCCAATCTCAGTTTGAGGACATTCCAATCATTCCATACGGCGGTAAACAGTCTCAAAGAGACCGACCGCACAACCTGGGTTGTCAGATCTTCAATTCTTTAAGTTTTTTTTTATTAAAGATATTTCATTTATATCAGTATTCAATTGTTAGTCAGTAACTTTCTTTGAAAGCTAGTTTGCAAATATACTTTAAACCGAGGAGTTTTGAGTGTGACAGAAAAAAATAACAAGCCATTCATTGTTATAATAATACATTCTTTAGTCCTTAAGAAACAATATAACCGAAATCAAGACAAAAAGTGTTTTCAGTGTTTAAAAACAACTAATTAACAAACCCTTGTTTCTCGTATATACTTACATTGTGCTTACAAATCCGAAAATTTTGATGAATTGGCAACAGCATGTAATTTGTTGCGATTGCAAGCGCCAGGATATAAGCTGAAACCGGTACCCGGCCCGTCTGACGATCGATTCTGCCAGACAGAGATAGGCCAGTGACCGCCGAAGGCGTGGAAGAGACGGAGATAAAATATACGTGGTTATGCCTTGATGAACGGGCCGGAGTTTGGTTGACGAGAATGAAGTTCTGGTAAAAAAATTAAAACATTTTCTGAGCCGTGTCGTGCCGTGTCAGGTTTATTTTTCTGATTTTAGTTTTTATATAGAATTTTTGAGTTACCTTATATTTATTATTTTAATATAATATTATTATATATACAGTGGGTTTATAAAGTGTAGTATGTACAAACACCTAATGTAAAACAAACTTATAAGTGTGTATACGCATATTAATTATTTGTGTGGAACGCCTATGGTTAGGAAATTCCCACAGTTTAATGTCATTAAATTGACCTAAGAAACACTATACGATCAATAGAACTCAAATTCAGACAGGACAGCTAGAAGACTCGGAACAATGTAACCTGCGCAACAAATACTATGGCGCGCGGCGATTGCCGATCTCTACGAACCCCCACCAACGTCTTGGTGGATTATGGGTTCTAACGTATAAAATTCGTTTTTGGGGACACTGTTCTGCTTTCTTAATTGTAGTTCTGCTTTCTTAATTGTAGAGAAAGCATTATTTAACAAGACTGTGCTGCAAATGGAACTAATACAAAATAAGCTATCAATACAAACTGTATCTTAGCAAACCTGTTGTATAAGATCATTTTCCTCAGTGTATTATTTTATTGTAATAGTAGGTAATTTGTTTACTGCTAAAAGTAAATAAATAAATATATCGTAAGATATCCAATCGACCGTAATTTTTTAAATTGTGCGAGTATCCAACCATACTATAAGACAAAAGCTTGTAATGGACAAATCTTATTATCAAGGCATAAAGTTACTCCACGCAATCACCCGCTACCTGTTGGATATCTAATATTAATTTATTACGCCTTTATAGAGCTTATTTCGCTTGTTATAGCCAGGATTCTGCGATATCAGAAAAAAAAAAATATTTTGGAGGGCATATAATTATATTTCTATTTATTTAATTTAACATTGTTAACATTTCTATCTTTAGGTTAAGAGAAAATTATGCGTGGCTCAGCAGAAAACTTTGAAAGCAGTAAATCTGGAATTAAAAATAAAATTTCATTTACGCAATTAAATACAGATACATAAATATAAATATAAATTGTTAATTTTAATTGAAGATAAAATCAGATTAATACAATGTAACTAATTGATTTAATTATGATACAATTCTGTACATTTAATTAGTAAATAAATAATAAGGAGGTGTGGAAAGAAAATTTTCTATTTCCTTTTACATAAGTAATAAGAAAAAATATGTAATAACTTTATTACCATATTAAATAGGGCAGACACACTTTGCTTAGGTACTTAAGGAATAAGGATTGTTCGGCTTTTACATTGGATGTAGGTATGTTGTATGTTTACGCTGCACGCAAGTACTAAGCACTGTGTTGAGTGGAAGTAAATGTGGCTTGTGAGGAATTCGGTCTAATTTAAGCCATTCGATTTAATCAGGTCTAATCAAAGATTAAGAAGAAGATTCGATTGTATAAAAAAGAATGAAGTGGTTCTTTATTGGAACTCCAAGGAGCCACATATTTAATAGTATATTACATAACAAGTGTTAAAAATGATACCATTCAAATAAAGGGGCATTTAGCACGAGGCGTCAGCCGAGTGCGGAAATTCTCCGAGTGTTTTTCACACGAGTAATGTACACAATTTTTCCAACGACCATACAAAATAATAAAAAAAAATTTGATTTGTTTTTAATAGTTTGTAGGTATCACCATTTTTTTCACACACAGAGTTGAAAAATTTATTTCAACTCTAGAGTTGGAAAAATTAAAAACAATGCCCACTTACACATTTTAACTTACCTAGATTTAAATAAATCTATGTACAGTATTTTACAGGGTGTCCAGTTTTCGACACTTTTGACGGGTATCTCAGTTATTAGTACAGATAGAATGATGCGGTTTTCGCAAACCTGTATCACTTTTTTGTGAAACAAACGATGCCCTTAACGGATTTATCATGGCCATCTTGGTTTTTGAGATACAGGGCGAAATTGAAAACGGTGCATTTTCAGACACCCCTTGTATTTTAGTTATCTTGTACCTTATCGAAAATATAAGAACGGAGTGTTATACAGTTTTTTACGTAGAATCCAGTGGCGTAGTTAGTATTTTTCCAGGTGTCCCCATTTTTGTAAAAAATATACCAAAGTTATGTTTTTTTAAATGGAACGTCCTGTATATTTTTTCATATTTGTATTCTGCTTACTGAGAGCTTTTCAAAAATATATAATAGTTAGCACTTTGTTTTAACAGGAAGGTCAAAATTCATATTTTTTAAAAAATTGGGAGCAGGCCTTGGATTTTGTTTCACTAGAACAATTAAATTGTGGATTAAAATGCATCCTTTTTATTTATAAATATTGTTGAAAATGGGTGCCATTTCTAAGAAAATATAAATACCATCCATACAAATTTAAAATTGTGCAAAATTTACATCCTGGAGATGCAGATCGGCGATTAATCTTTTGTCGTTGGTATACAGAACAAATCCGGGCCAATGCCAATTTTGGAAGATTAGTAATCTGGTCCGATGAGAACCATATTTCTAGTACTGGAATTTTTAACCGGCATTGGTCTGAAGAAAATCAATATGTTATTTACGAAAGGGAGCAGCAAGGGCGCTTTGGATTTGGTGTTTCTTGCTTCATATTAGGTAATCAAATAACTTACCGTATTTATGAGGGAGGCCTTACGGCAAATATATATCTGGAAATCTTAGAAGTGGGTTATATACCCGAGTTATTAGAAATCGTTCCCCTTGCCCAGCTAAATGCTATACATTTCCAGCAAGGCGGTGCACCGAGTCATAACTCTCACGTAGTAAGGCATTTTCTAGAAAATTATTTTCAACAAAAATGGATAGGCACAAATGGAGCTGTAAGATGGCCACCGCGATCGCCCGATCTATCGGTGTTGGACTTCTTTCTTTGGGGTTTTTTGCAGAGCAAGATATACAATACCAGGCACAGAACTGTAGAGGAACTTCGACAGGCTACCCATTTAGCATTTCAATTTCTACAAAACCACAGGCCTATAATAATTTTAAACGCCTTGAGACTTATTACCAAAATGTGTCAGCGTTGTATTAGGGAGAATGGCAACCATTTTCAACAATATTTATAAATAAAAAGTATGCATTTTAATCCACAATTTAATTGTTCTGGTGAAACATAATCCAAGGCCTGCTCCAAATTTTTTTAAAAATATGAATTTTAACCTTCCTGTTAAAACAAAGTGACAACTATTATATATTTTTGGAAAGCTCTCAGTAAGCAGAATGAAAATATGAAAAAATATACAGGGCGTTCCATTTAAAAAAACATAACTTTGGTATATTTCTCAAAAATGGGAACACCTGGAAAAATACTAACTACGCCACTGGATTATACGTAAAAACCGTATAACACCCCGTTCTTATATTTTCAATAAGGTATAAGATAACTAAAATACAAGGGGTGTCTGAAAATGCACCGTTTTCAATTTCGCCCTGTATCTCAAAAACCAAGATGGCCATGATAAATCCGTTAAGGGCATCGTTTGTTTCACAAAAAAGTGACAAAGGTTAGCGAAAACCGCATCATTCTATCTGTACTAATAACTGAGATACCCGTCAAAAGTGTCGAAAACTGGACACCATGTACAGTGAATACATTTCGTTTCTGATTTTTTAGCTGCTTGCATTCTCTCAATAAAACAATAATATACCTAAATATACATACAAAAACAACAAAACATAAAACTAAAACATAACCTCAACATTATAGAAAGATAGAGATGGAGTAAAATATGGATAGCTTGTTAATTAATTATAAAAGTTCTATTTGTTTTGAATATTGCTAAAATAAATTTACTTACATAGTTAAAGCACATTCACTTGTCCCATATCATTAAACATTGTATGGATATTTTTATCCAAGATAATTGTAAAATTATAAATCGGTATTTCCTATAGGGTATTCTATTTTTGCTCTATAACTGCCTCTTTTTTTCTGTGGTTCAACTCAGTTGACTTGTTTGGTGGGTTGCTTGACATATTTTTCCTTTTTGATATAATATTATTATTTTTATCATAAATACTCCCCCAAAAGTAACAAAAAAAAAAGGGCAGTAATGACCTAGTGTACTTTACCCCACCCAGCACCCCAATTCGCTCCACGGGTCCCGTAAGTTTGTTATTTTTTAAATAGTTTTGCTGTCAAATTCCTCGGCCATCAGCTGTTTTATATTTCAATACACGTATTGAAAGAAAATATTTCAACACGCGTGTGATATAAAGGACTTTCTAGCCAAGTCAGGCGTGCTTTTTTTCTCATTTTCATAGGTGGTCATTGGTGGTACTTCGCTAATCGTAACCAGAAAATGTGAAAACTAAATAATAGTTCATATAGAGTTTAAAGAAGATTAAGAAACAGGTTGTGCAGTCATAGCGACTGAAAAACTATGAAAAGTTAATTTCACACTTTAGTCCAAGAGTTATTGCAAGGTGATGAAGATCGTTTTAAGATGTACCGGTGGTCAAATAAGCGAGGACGTCGGCTTTATCTCGGAAACCATTAATCGTACAACTTTCGGAAATTTTTTTTTATAAGTAAAGTAGTCAAGAGAAATTGCTGGAAATTACTTTTAAGTTCGTCATTTCGCCGCAAGGGGGCACAATTAAAAATTGTTTTTTTAAATTCTAAATTTATCCGAAAATTCCCATATTAAGGTATAACTCTAATTACATCATTGGAAAGCTTAGACAATTCTGCATCATTTTGGTTTAAGGCTCATTGGCGTACCGACCTTGATAAGAGGGGGAGAAGCTATTGAATGTGTAAACATTAAAATCGCTGTAACTTCTAAACGACTTATCCGATTTTACTACATTTAAGCTTGTTTGGAAGGGAAAGGTAAGTATCTTCAATCGCCGTATCCAACAGTACACGATAGTGTTTAATAAAATTGGTAGAGGGCGCAATTTGTAATAATAACAGTTTTTACGATTTTATCCCGAAAATTCAAATCATACGGTATAACTATGACACCATAATCGAAAAGTAGATGAAATTTGCAAGAAAATATGTGAAGACCGCAGTTCGATATCTTTGTTCGTTTCAGAGTTATTGCCAAAATAATAATTTTTAATACAAATTGCGCCCTCTAGCAATTTTATTAGAAACTATCTTGTACCATTGGATACGACAATTGAAGGCACTTATCTTTTTCTTTCAAACAAGCTTAAATTTAGTAAAATCGGTTTAGTCGTTTAGAAGTTACAGCGATTTTAATGTTTACACTTTCACTCAATAAGAGTGGGAGAAGCTATTGAAAGTGTAAACATTAAAATCGCTGTAACTTCTAAACGACTTATCCGATTTTACTAAATTTAATTTTGTTTGGAAGTACCTTCAATTGTCGTGTCTAATGGTACATGATAGTTTCTAATAAAATTGCTAGAGGGCGCAATTTGTATTAAAAATTATTGTTTTGGCAATAACTCTGAAACGAACAAAGATATCGAACTGCGGTCTTCACATTTTTTCTTGCAAATTTCATCTACTTTTCGATTATGATGTCATAGTTATACCGTATGATTTGAATTTTCGGGATAAAATCGAAAAAACTGTTATTACAAATTGCGCCCTCTAGCAATTTTATTAAACACTATCGTGTACTGTTCGATACGGCAATTGAAAATGCTTATTTTCCCCTTCCAAACAAGTTTAAATTTAGTAAAATCGGATAAGTCGTTTAGAAGTTACAGCGATTTTATTGTTTACACTTTCAATAGCTTCTCCCACTCTTATCAAGGTCGGTACGCCAATGAGCCTTAAACCAAAATGATGCAGAATTGTCTAAGCTTTCCAATAATGTAATTAGAGTTATACCTTAATATGTGAATTTTCGGAGAAATTTAGAATTTAAAAAAACAATTTTTAATTGTGCCCCCTTGCGGCGAAATGAGGAACTTAAAAGTAATTTCCAGCAATTTCCCTTGACCACTTTCGATAATGAGCTTTTGTATGAAGGTATGGTTGGATATCTGGCACATTTTAAAAATATTTTGAATTATACAGGGTGCGCCCAAAAAGTAGGATGTCATAAAGTTACATTTTTTTAAATTGGACACCCTATATTTGAATACATTTATTAATTCTACGACGTGTTATTTCATACATTTCTATTAATGGTTTAATATACGAAAAAGTTATGCATTGCATTTGCAAGTGTTGTGAAAATGCTACTTAAATTTTGACACTAAGCGAATCATAATTTTTATACTTACTAAATAAAGTCAAAAATACATATTCACTATGAAATATTTGACGTCCCATTTACAGAGTGTTTACTTTCTAGGACCAAAATCAGAAAACTTTTGATTGAAAAATATCCCTTTTTTTTAAATGGAAGACCCTATATATTTTTCTGTCATCTTATAGCTCGTCATAAACTCTTCAACTTTCGTAAAGAACGTCCTATCCATATCTCTAATAGTTTTTGAAATATTTTGATATTTCGAAATTTAATGTCCTCGTTATAGCATTTTTGTCAATGGATTACAATAGACGTGGAAAATAAATGAAAATAATGGCAGTGAATGACACATTAAGAATCAGACCAATGTAAAAATTAAGCCTTTTTACTGCAAACTTTATTGTCCAGTCATTTTATAAGTTGGTACCTACTCAAAATGAATTTTAAAAAAAATGAATTAATCGATATGAGTTATGTTTTGGGCGAGGCGCATAAAAAGTGTCTTTTTGCCGAACAACTATACAGGATGAAATATCCCGAGCGGCGAACACCCAGTTCTCGAAGTTTTCAAAATTTAATGGAAATGTTTGATTCAAGAGGCGTGATCCATTGACAAAAAATGCTATAACGAGGACATTAAATCTCTAAATATCAAAATATTTCAAAAACTATTAGAGATAGGGATAGGACGTTCTTCACGAAAGTTAAAGAGCTTATGACGAGCTATAAGATACAGAAAAATATATAGGGTGTTCCATTTAAAAAAAGTGATATTTTTCAATTAGAAGTTTTCTGACTTTGGTCCTAGAAAGTAAACACTCTTTAAATGAGACGTCAAATATTTCATAGTGAATATGTATTTTTGAGTATAAAAATTATGAATCGCTTAGTGTCAAAATTTAAGTAGCATTTTCACAACAACGAGATGCTTGCAAATGCAAAATTTTCATTATAAGTCGAATTATCTTAAAAACTATAACTTGTTCGTATATTAAACCATTAATAAAAATGTATGAAATAACACGTAGAATTAATAAATGTATTCAAATAGAGAGTGTCCCATTTAAAAAAATTTAACTTTATGACACCCTACTTTTTGGGCGCACCCTGTATAATTCAAACTATTTTTAAAATGTGCCAGATATTTAACCATATCTTCATACAAAAGCTCATTATCGACAAATCTTATCTTCAAGGCATATATTTACTCCGCGCAATCGTTGACTCACCCGGTACAAATGGAAAAACGGGTCTCATCAAATTTACTGCTCATGTGACGTGATAGTAATGTGTTTTCGCCTTTACAGTTTTAGTCTCGCAAGTTACTTATTCTACAGCTACGGATGCCTTTAATTATCTTTGATTTTTCACTAAACATGCATGAAAGTTTTATTTAGTTATTGAGCTATTAGGAAGTATGACTGACGTCAAGTAACTAAAACTTTCCTACAATCAAAGTTTTAAATAAGTTCAGGCAACTTTTCTATACCCGTGTTTCCCCTGTATTTTGTATACAACGCAAATTGCTTTATTTAACGATATAAAATTCATAGTCCGAACTGCATACCTGTTCATTACCCACGAGAAAGTTGGAAAATAGTTGGATCTATTTTATTATTTATTTTAATAATTTTGTGGGTTGATACACTCACAGGATACTATTTATCTTTAACATTTAAATATACGTCTCAATAGGGCTATCATTTGCGGTAAATCGCTATGTAAAGTAAAAAATATGAAAAACTTCCGTTGAAATTGATTTTATTTTAATCAAAAATTTATTAACCCTGAATATACTTTTCATTGTCAATAATTATTATTATCGATTCCATGAACGTCTAGGATATTTAGGAGTAGCAAAAGACAGAAATCCGGCCACCCTATGTTTTGATAGAAGCGCGTTTGTCAAAGTGACGTAATTTTGTTTACTTAATAGTATATTAAAGTACACGTTTCATATAATAAAAAGCGGTTTTAGCGCACGCGTCTATTTTAAAAAACGAGCCACAAAGTGGCGAGTTTTTTATTGACACGTGCGCTAAAACGCCTTATGAAACATGCGCTTTATACATTTTTTTCTATTTCACCTTTTATAATCAAGAAAAATACATTTTAAAAAGAAAATAAATCCTTCAAATTTTGTAAATTTTATGTCTAAATTTTATGTTGGTAATACTATTTTTTATCATAGTAGCCTCTGAACAAAAAAAAATATTTTGCAAACTATCATTTTTTGATTTATTGACCCATTTTCACCACGAGATTCTAAAGTTATTTTAGCGATATGAGATTTGAAATTGGACGGAATACGTTTTGTGATCCTTGTACATTCGGTACATATACAGAGCGTTCGGAAATTCGGGACATTTTGCTCCTTTTTTTCGAATTTCAAAAGACGTGATTTTACGTCACGGCATTGCAATTTAGTATAGGGAAGATGGAAAATTCAAATAAAGTTGAAGTTAAAATCGACATTGGAAGGTTAGTAGATTGAATTTTGGATAGGATTTGGCAGAAAATGATAGCTTAAAGCATCTACAAAAGATTGATTTATAGATTTATGCAACCAACATACATGACTATTATCCACACTGAATAAAAAAGTAAGTTATTAAGCTATTTTTTCTCTGCGAAAAATGGGTTTTCTCGTAACTCACGCAAAGGCCGCGCAAGTCAATGAAATAAAACATTTAAATGTTACCAACATCAAATAAAGAAAAAACGCGTATCGAAATAGCTTCAATACGATACGCAAATGCGTATGCGTAAATTTGAATTGAAAGGAATTGAATTATTTTGGAGTAATTCAATTACTTTTTGTCTAATTGAATTATTCGGGAGTAATTAAATTACGTTTTATGTAATTCAATTACCTTTATTCCAATTGAATTATTTGGGAGTAATTAAATTACTTTAATGTAATTGAATTATTTGGGAGTAATTCAATTACCTCAGATTTCTTAAAACCAATTACCAATTACAATTACCTTATCACAATAATTGGAAAATCAATTTCAATTACTATTTTCAAAAAGTAATTCAATTACTAAAAAGTAATTGAACACGATTTTTCAATTATTTTAATTCAATTACCGACAGCTCTGCCGTCGACCAATCCACTTGCCAGGAAAGACTGTACTCAAGTACTCACGCACCGGGCGTGTGTAATGCGCTGGTCTTGCTGGTACCATAAGTTATTGTTGGGAATGTCTGGCTCATCTGGATTTGGATAGAGTAAATACAGCAAGATCTACACAATTAAAAGAATTTTTGGACAAGAAGTAAATGTCTGTGTCAAAATAAATTAATTCAGGTAACAGGTTACAATAATAATAAAGAAATGCGCAATTAAAACAAAAAATCCACGGATCTCAGCATTTTTTCAGAAAAATATTAAAATGTTATTATATCGAAAACCGTTAATTTTGGAGATATGTTATGTTATACAAAAAGTGTTCAGAATGTATCCTAGAATTTAAAAATAATATAATATACAGGGTGTTCTATTTAAGAAAATCAATGTTGACGGTATATGTTCTTCTTGAGACAACCTGTATACACATTTCTTATGTCAAAAAATTAGCAATTAAAAATAATAATCCAGATATCCAAGCGTTTTTCCAGAAAATAATCACCTGAATTTTAAACGAATTTATTCCAACCTTTTTGAGCCCACTGTATATAATATATTTCACAAGCTAAACAAAAAGTAAATAATAATAACGACAACTCAAACTTATAAAATATCAGGAACAATTAAAAAAATTAAAAGTATCGTTACAGTACCCGGTTCCCTTATGAGCAGAGGAGGGTTGGAGGGTTGTATCCCTACGAAGTTGCGAAGGGCCGCTGCCACATACCTTATAAGTAGTTAGTTTTTTATGCGAATCTGGAGCTATATTATTTATTGTGAAGATATATAACAGCAACAGGTTATAGTAGACCTGGTCATTTATGCTTAATTTATGATAAAATATCCATGGTTAAAGAGATACAGGGTGATCCAAGTAAAAATTAATTTTTGAAAATTCGCGATGATTTAAAATAGTTAAGCGGATATGAATCTGGTTATGTTTTTGCGGGCAGGAAAGGTACACATAATCGTTTCACATGTGATTACATTATGGAATATTCCAAGTGATTGCGGCAAACAAATATCCCTAATTCTCCTTCTAATGCACGGTCGTCGTGTATATTCATAAATTATATATTCAAAAAATTTAAACAATAAGTGATTAATTATGTCAATACTTGAAAAAAAAATAAGGATTGCGGTACGACAAGCCTTGAAAAGACAACATAATAATATTCTGTAAAAGTAAACTATCTCCATGTTATGAGTAAATATCAAGGATGTGGTGTGGTTGTAAATTTAAAGAGTTCATCTTTGCATGTAAACGAACCAATTTGTTGGTCGCCGATATTATTAAATTTCTTAAAATTGGGAGCTATAATTTACTCGAGCTTAAAGATATTAAAAGACCTATCCCTAAACTGTGTTCCTCATGTAAAAGACAATCAGATTCAACTTTTTTTTTCGAAATATACAATTAAAAGCCAACTTTAGGCACTGAAACAAGGTAATTGTTTCAATAAAATTACCTTGTCGGACTTCCATTGTCTTTATTTTGTAACTTAACACAAAGTTTCGGTTAGTTTGTATGTATATCTATCAATTTTTAAGTAAACTAAATTATAATTCTAAAACTCTCTTAAATACTATCCATGTGCAATAAAGTTTAATGACTCCGCCTACGTGCTTATTGGAGTGTAAAGTTTAAGCTGTTGGTTTTGGACAAGAAGAGGCTTCCATATATTGGGGATATCTATACTTGGTTTACAACGGAAATACACTTAGAAGGTTTCTTACAACAGTAAAATCCCCCGTAATGAAAACATAAAAACTTGTATCTATCAAATCCCTTACGAGTGTGGCGAATCGTACATTGGAGAAACAAAAAGACCTCTTCCCATACGAGTTAAAGAACTTCTGAAACATACTCAAAAAGAGATCGAGATCAGGTATGGCGGAACATGTATGGACCAACCAACATAATATGCAGTGAACAGAAGCCAAGGTTTTGGACACTGAACAGCACTGGAGAAAACAAAAATTCAAGGAAGCAGCTTTTACGAATCAAAATACCCAGTAAACCAAGTATAGATATCCCCAATATCTGGAAGCCTCTTGTCCAAAACCAACAGCTCAAACTTCACACTCCAATAAGCACGTGAAACTTAATGAATCACTTAATGATATTTTTTGCCATACAATTATCCTAAAATAACTTACGAAATTCATTGCTATTTACTTAATATCTCAATTATTAACTATTGAATATGCAGTCGATATTAATTTTATTTAAATTTGGCGTAAAAGCTAACAAATAAATAAATCTATGCGAAATATATTATAAGTTGGCAAGTATGTTGATACTCCCACATTAACAAATGTAAGATACCGGTAAACAATTAAAAATTCTACTTCAATAATTGAATTATAAACTTGTCCGTATGGGGCCCCCTTTGTCTCCCTACAACAATGACCAAGGCGGTCACTTTGAAGTGGGTAATAAACATTTTTTAATTTTTAGTAATTAATTTTGATGAAATACCACAACATGTTTCCAAGATTCGTGTTTTTATTTGCAGATATAAGTAAATTATAAGACCGCTATAAAATGTATCTCATATGTAAATGTGTTTTGATAATATGCCGAATTTTAATTATTTTTGTTATTGTTAATGTTGAAAACAACATAATATCATTTTTATTAAGTACTTCCTTTTTTCCGAGAATCGTCTTAATAGTTAAAGATGTTGTAAATATTGTTTTTAAATATTTCCCGCATTTATTACAATATTTGCAGCGGGTTCCACGAAGAAATATTGTTCTTGCTTAGTTAAACCGAGTAATAAAAAACAAAAGTTAATCAGAGGCAGACAACGCCAACCTCGTGCTTGCTTGAAATCGCCTTCAAGAACTGGTATCTTAATAGTGGCGTAACTAATCTCGGTAAGTGGGGAGGAGGGGGGCAAAAACTTAAATACAAAGTAAAAATAAATTAATTGAAACAGGTATTGGTACGATCAATACAATTCAAATTCACACAGGACAGCTAGAAGACTCCGAACAACGGTGTGACCTGCGCAACAAATACGTTTAAACTAATAATCAGGCACGCGGCGATTGCCAATCGTTACGAAACCCCCACCAACGTCTTGTGGATTATAGGTTCTAACGAATACAATTCGTTTTTCCGGACGCTGTTCTGCTTTCTTAATTGCAGAGAAGGCGCTTTACTGGGAACCAAATGCGTCGCATTGAGAAGATTCAATTTATTTCTTAACAAAATTGCTGTACCAAAAGTAGTTCATTATTTAGCAAGATTGTGGTACTAATGGAACTAATTACTACCAATAAAAACACTATTCCAGCAAATCTGGAATTGATATAACACTAAAGCGGGTTTGATACACTAGCAATTTATTTAATATGGGTTAATACAAAATAACCTATCGATGCAAACTATGTCTTAGCAAACCTAATGTATTAGATTGCTTTCTTCGGTGTAATTTTAAGATAATAAGTATGTGGAAGGAAGCATTGAAACAATATAATGCAGAACTTTGGAGAAAATGCGTAGAACACAACGAAAAATTAATCGAAAAGATCACTTAGGTAATACTGAAGTTGAATTATTGATTATAAATGTTGATGAAATTTCAGATTCTGAATCCAATGGTGACTTTCGTACCTCTTTTTACTGAAAAGCATATTTAATATAGGCTATTTAAGTTTAAAAAAAAATACATAAAATTTATGTACACTCCCCGACAATAAATTCCGGACAAGAAAAATTAAAGTCATTTTGATAGTCCTGTAACTTTTTTATTTGTTTTCTGATTTTATTGAAATTTTGAGCAAAGTGTAGCACTATGTTTTGACAAGTTAGCCTAAATTTTAGATTAAAAAAAATACTGATGGCTGGACCAATATATAGGGAAAAACAAAACTTACTTTTTTACCTCTATTTTCTTAACGCCCTGTGGAAAAATTGAGCGGTGAAATGTAGCTTTGTTACGTTTTGTTTTAAAGTGTGACCCTTTTTTGACAGAATGTTTTTTGGTTCACCCTAATATCTGCTTTTTGAGAAAAGATACAGATGTTTAAAAAAAGTGGTGCAATTTTTTAAATTTTATTTACATTTATAACGTTACTTATCTAGTCGCCTCGCTTTTGGTTGCGTAGTAACGTTATAAGTATTGTCAGTAGTTCCGTTTGTGGATAATTTTAACTCGGTCTCGTTAGACCATTGAAATGAATAACATTATTCATTTCAATGCGTTAGACTGTGTGACGTCAGGGATAAATGTTCGCCGCAATAATTTCGAATTGTGTACCCCTACTATACATGCTCGTGCGATAATATAAACATTTTCAATGTTAAAATAAATTTAGTTTCTTAAAATGAAGAAAATAAACGGTTTTATGTTCCTCCTGAAAAGTTATTCGAATTTGACTTAGGAGATATTGTTCGGTCGCCCGCGATATTATAATTTACTTTCACGGCGTAGTACAAAGTCGTCAAAATGTCATGTTTTTTTTTTAATACAAACAGCTGGATTAGTTCTCAGTGAGCGCACGGGTTGGCAACCTATTGTACAGTATTTAAAATGCATAGACTAATTATATTAAATTTATAACAGCAAATGATGGTAAATAAATAGAATGTAATAGAATAGAATAAAAAAATCTATATTTCAAATTACGTTAATCAATACAAAAATGTACAAACAAACATAAATGAAATGGCGTCAACAAAAAAAAATCTAAGTTTAAATACCGAAATGCAATTCCTTTCCTCTCTTTTTACATCTCCAAAAAATCACTATTGCTGTATGGCTTCAAATTTATAAGCAATTCCTTCAATCTTACTCTAAACAATTTCTCCGATGGTGCATCTTTAATATCATTATTTAGTTTATTATAAAATTTAACACCCATGTAGTAGGGGCTTTTTTCAGATAAAGTCAGTCGGTGAATGGGGTAATTTATATCATTAGTTCGTGTGTTATAATAATGTTAATAATGCGCACCGGCGTAGCTAGGGGGGGGGCATCGGGGCATTTGCCCCCCCCAAGAGCCATGAAAAAAAGTAATTATCAACAATATTTCAAAAACAATATTTAAATTTAATTTTTTTGCCCTTTTAAATTTAACGTAGGTAGGCTTACTTTGAGAAACAACGCGTCTGGTTTGGTCATCACATCCCCGTTGTCTTGTTTTATGTGACATTCGCGGATCTGGTGTCTGGTGGTGTAAATTTCCTTTTCTCTCTTTTATTTACGTAAATAAGACAAAGTAAGATATAAACATCGTAGGAAAACCTAGGTAATTACGTTTGGTTGTGGTTTGTTTGTAGGACTTCTAGATTATTTCAGTTGCGGATTGTACTTAGGCGATTACGTACAATTATAGATAATAGAAAAATTTAGCAAAATTTGGGCGTGGTCCAAAAAATTTTTCGCCTGCGCTTTACGCCTCTATGCAACTATATGCCCCCCCCCCCAAGACAATATCCTAGCTACGCCACTGATAATGCGTACCAAATGTGTTTCTGTTTTTATAAAAAAAAAATAGTTGTATCAAAAATATACAACGCATAAACTGTAAGTATTCTTTTTGTCTTTTTGTAAAATGTCTGTTATTAGAAATAGGAGAGGTAATTAACCTAAACTGGTTTATTCTACGCACCGTTCAATTTAAATAATAAACACCAAGAAAATTTAGTCTCTGAAACGTGACGCGTGAACTTGCTACGGCCCACTACTGAACTGGGTACTATTATGAAGAAACCAGCACCAGGTGTCAATGTCACTTGTGGATGTCAACTGTCGAAACGCTTTGTTTTTTAAAAAAAAATTACGCTAGTAGACACGGACTATAGGTAGATCATACGCAGCTCTTATAGTAGGGGAGCCCAACAGGCGATTTTGGGATTTACTCAAGCGCGGCAGATTAACATATGGGGGATACCTTGCACCCTGTTAAGTACCTCTGCCATGTCTAAACCCTCTATATAGTGCCGCGCGTATACGGCAGCTGATCAGAATAGTAAAAAAAAATCGATAGCTGGATTTACTCGAGCGCGTCAGATTACGGTGTGGTGGGTTAATTACAATGACATGCTAAAGAGTCTGCATTTCAATAATCTGACGATTTGAGCGTGACGTAAGGGAGTTAGAGGGTCACAAACTTGCAAAAAAAAAACATCACATGGACATTCTCGAGCGCGGTCAATTTTTTTTTATTTTGAAGGAAATAATTCAAGGATAACGGGAAAAATATAATCTCCCGATTACCACAAGCCGAAGTAACAAAAATCGTCAATAAAGTTTATTAGCGCGTGCAGCTGCAGTGAAGCACTCCGCGCCTCAATGTCTCTTTCTTTATCATTCACTCTCTCGCACCGTCCCACACTACTTTCCGTCAGCCATCACGCCATCACAGGCTGATCACAGCATTCGTGGGATTATATGTACAGGGTTTTTATTTTACGTTTTAGTTTGTCCCACTTTTAAAAGCCTGTACCTTTTTTGTTTTTTGAGTTAGCGCGTTCACTTAAAAAGTAGGATGTAGAACTTTTGGTCAAGTATTTATGGATTTTGTCAAAAATGACAGTAGGTGTCACATGTCACATTTAATACCGAACATTTAATTTTTTTAAATGAGACACTCTTTATATAGAAGCGCATTAGATGGTTTCTTTTCTTCCGATTTTAAAAATATAACACACCTATGCATTCTTCTCTCAATTCCATCAAAATATAACACACCTATGCATTCTTCTCTCAATTCCATCAAAAATATGTAAAAATAATATTATTAAAAAGCATCAAAATAATTATGAAACCGTTTTGTTGCTATGGATTTTGTCTTTATTTATATCGCAGTCTGTCACTTTTATTGTTATTACTAGTTCCGAATTTCGGGATTTTTTAAATTTTTCGGAAAATTTTTAAGATTTAAGAAAAAAAAATCTTGAAATTTTTTTTTTAAGCGGTCAGATTAACAAAATCCCTCAAAATAATCGTCAGATTATGAATCAGCACGACCAGGACACCAAGCTGAACCGTCTGTATGAAAATCTGACGCGCTCGAGTATGTCAAAATATCGTTTTTTTTTTTTGCATTTTCGAAAAGTCGCCACAAGCTTGCGTCACATCCGAATCGTCAGTCTATTGAATGGGAGCTTCCTTAGAGACCCCTTAACATCCCCTCTGAATATCTGGCACGCTCGAGTACATTTTTTTTTCCCATTTTTAACCCTTCCGTACCGCCGCCCCCACCATCAAATCCGGCAGATTAATGTACCTCCGTCATGAGAGTCACGTGGGGTATATACACTATTAATATCTGACGCGCTCGAGTATATCCATGTGATTGTTTTTTTTTTACATTTTTGAAAGCCTGTAGTAACTCCCCCCACCGGTGAAAGGGTACACATGATATGACATTTTTTCCTTTCTACCATCCAATCTTCAAGATCTAATAGGTCCCCACGACGCTCGAGTAAATCCCCATTTAGCATCGTGGGCTCCCCTACTATTATGCAGTATAACATAACGTGTTTATGGTCAGATCACCCTGTTGATTTTTAATATCGTTAACCATACCATCTCAGAGGCTTCGGAAATAATATTAATCTTTTAGCGCAGAAATCGAAGTCGTAAATTTTAGAAAATACAACCGATATTACGGCAAGGAACGTTTTCATTTGTTTGAAGATAACTCTACTTGTGTAGATATAAACTTGATCAGTGACGTTCTTTTTATATTTGCGATGAAGGGTATTATTGGGCCTTGTATATATATTTTATTTTCACTTTCCTTCAACCAAACCACTTTTAAACTGTCTTATAAGTAATTTTATGAGTTGAGAAGTTTTACTTCCTTACCGATGGGGAAAAAACCAAAGTGAATTTTTAAGAATACGAAAACTTAATTCTTAGAAGTATTAGGTGTATAATATTCTACTTTAAAAGTACCGTAAAGTGGGGTTACTTTGCACAAAATTTTTGGTTTTTTTAAAATATCTGTGGTTCTGTTTGGAATTATAGAGCTGCCTCTAACTATATGAAAATTTGATCCTTTGGCTACATAGTTTCGTAATTAGAAGGCACAAGATTAATAGGAACTACATTTTTTTTTAATTCAAAAAGTTGGCAAAGTTAACTCGGCTTGGGGGTTACTTTGCCAAGTGGCTTGTTTGCACGTTTTTGAAGCGTACAGGCCAAGCTTAACTACCGAGGGGTAACTTTGCCCATTTATTTATTTAAAAACATATTTATTTAAAAACATTTTATTAAAAATATTAAAATAAGTACATATTTTAACATTAGAAACGTATATTGCTAAGGAAGCGGAGGAACATTTACCTATGTGCAAATTAACAAACAACTTTTTCTTAAAATAATAATTAACTCTTAGGTTACAAAAATGGTAAAAACATATTTCTTAATTCCAAGTAGGTAGGTAGGTAGGTAGGTAGGTAGGTAGGTAGGTAGGTAGGTAGGTAGGTAGGTAGGTAGGTAGGTAGGTAGGTAGGTAGGTAGGTAGGTAGGTAGGTAGGTAGGTAGGTAGGTAGGTAGGTAGGTAGGTAGGTAGGTAGGTAGGTAGGTAGGTAGGTAGGTAGGTAGGTAGGTAGGTAGGTAGGTAGGTAGGTAGGTAGGTAGGTAGGTAGGTAGGTAGGTAGGTAGGTAGGTAGGTAGGTAGGTAGGTAGGTAGGTAGGTAGGTAGGTAGGTAGGTAGGTAGGTAGGTAGGTAGGTAGGTAGGTAGGTAGGTAGGTAGGTAGGTAGGTAGGTAGGTAGGTAGGTAGGTAGGTAGGTAGGTAGGTAGGTAGGTAGGTAGGTAGGTAGGTAGGTAGGTAGGTAGGTAGGTAGGTAGGTAGGTAGGTAGGTAGGTAGGTAGGTAGGTAGGTAGGTAGGTAGGTAGGTAGGTAGGTAGGTAGGTAGGTAGGTAGGTAGGTAGGTAGGTAGGTAGGTAGGTAGGTAGGTAGGTAGGTAGGTAGGTAGGTAGGTAGGTAGGTAGGTAGGTAGGTAGGTAGGTAGGTAGGTAGGTAGGTAGGTAGGTAGGTAGGTAGGTAGGTAGGTAGGTAGGTAGGTAGGTAGGTAGGTAGGTAGGTAGGTAGGTAGGTAGGTAGGTAGGTAGGTAGGTAGGTAGGTAGGTAGGTAGGTAGGTAGGTAGGTAGGTAGGTAGGTAGGTAGGTAGGTAGGTAGGTAGGTAGGTAGGTAGGTAGGTAGGTAGGTAGGTAGGTAGGTAGGTAGGTAGGTAGGTAGGTAGGTAGGTAGGTAGGTAGGTAGGTAGGTAGGTAGGTAGGTAGGTAGGTAGGTAGGTAGGTAGGTAGGTAGGTAGGTAGGTAGGTAGGTAGGTAGGTAGGTAGGTAGGTAGGTAGGTAGGTAGGTAGGTAGGTAGGTAGGTAGGTAGGTAGGTAGGTAGGTAGGTAGGTAGGTAGGTAGGTAGGTAGGTAGGTAGGTAGGTAGGTAGGTAGGTAGGTAGGTAGGTAGGTAGGTAGGTAGGTAGGTAGGTAGGTAGGTAGGTAGGTAGGTAGGTAGGTAGGTAGGTAGGTAGGTAGGTAGGTAGGTAGGTAGGTAGGTAGGTAGGTAGGTAGGTAGGTAGGTAGGTAGGTAGGTAGGTAGGTAGGTAGGTAGGTAGGTAGGTAGGTAGGTAGGTAGGTAGGTAGGTAGGTAGGTAGGTAGGTAGGTAGGTAGGTAGGTAGGTAGGTAGGTAGGTAGGTAGGTAGGTAGGTAGGTAGGTAGGTAGGTAGGTAGGTAGGTAGGTAGGTAGGTAGGTAGGTAGGTAGGTAGGTAGGTAGGTAGGTAGGTAGGTAGGTAGGTAGGTAGGTAGGTAGGTAGGTAGGTAGGTAGGTAGGTAGGTAGGTAGGTAGGTAGGTAGGTAGGTAGGTAGGTAGGTAGGTAGGTAGGTAGGTAGGTAGGTAGGTAGGTAGGTAGGTAGGTAGGTAGGTAGGTAGGTAGGTAGGTAGGTAGGTAGGTAGGTAGGTAGGTAGGTAGGTAGGTAGGTAGGTAGGTAGGTAGGTAGGTAGGTAGGTAGGTAGGTAGGTAGGTAGGTAGGTAGGTAGGTAGGTAGGTAGGTAGGTAGGTAGGTAGGTAGGTAGGTAGGTAGGTAGGTAGGTAGGTAGGTAGGTAGGTAGGTAGGTAGGTAGGTAGGTAGGTAGGTAGGTAGGTAGGTAGGTAGGTAGGTAGGTAGGTAGGTAGGTAGGTAGGTAGGTAGGTAGGTAGGTAGGTAGGTAGGTAGGTAGGTAGGTAGGTAGGTAGGTAGGTAGGTAGGTAGGTAGGTAGGTAGGTAGGTAGGTAGGTAGGTAGGTAGGTAGGTAGGTAGGTAGGTAGGTAGGTAGGTAGGTAGGTAGGTAGGTAGGTAGGTAGGTAGGTAGGTAGGTAGGTAGGTAGGTAGGTAGGTAGGTAGGTAGGTAGGTAGGTAGGTAGGTAGGTAGGTAGGTAGGTAGGTAGGTAGGTAGGTAGGTAGGTAGGTAGGTAGGTAGGTAGGTAGGTAGGTAGGTAGGTAGGTAGGTAGGTAGGTAGGTAGGTAGGTAGGTAGGTAGGTAGGTAGGTAGGTAGGTAGGTAGGTAGGTAGGTAGGTAGGTAGGTAGGTAGGTAGGTAGGTAGGTAGGTAGGTAGGTAGGTAGGTAGGTAGGTAGGTAGGTAGGTAGGTAGGTAGGTAGGTAGGTAGGTAGGTAGGTAGGTAGGTAGGTAGGTAGGTAGGTAGGTAGGTAGGTAGGTAGGTAGGTAGGTAGGTAGGTAGGTAGGTAGGTAGGTAGGTAGGTAGGTAGGTAGGTAGGTAGGTAGGTAGGTAGGTAGGTAGGTAGGTAGGTAGGTAGGTAGGTAGGTAGGTAGGTAGGTAGGTAGGTAGGTAGGTAGGTAGGTAGGTAGGTAGGTAGGTAGGTAGGTAGGTAGGTAGGTAGGTAGGTAGGTAGGTAGGTAGGTAGGTAGGTAGGTAGGTAGGTAGGTAGGTAGGTAGGTAGGTAGGTAGGTAGGTAGGTAGGTAGGTAGGTAGGTAGGTAGGTAGGTAGGTAGGTAGGTAGGTAGGTAGGTAGGTAGGTAGGTAGGTAGGAAATTGAGTTCCTAAAGCTTAAACATGATAAAGAAATAGCAGACCGAGAAAGTTCCTACTGTAATGACTGCGCCGAATTAAAACAGAAAACCACAAGGAGGAAAACACTTTTAAGGATCAGGGACTTCGAAAGCTACCAACAGGTGACAGAAGAGGACTGGAAAAATGATATCATTCCGAGAATAAACACCGTACAGGGCAACTTCTGGGAATCTGAAATTGACCACGATATTATACTCCCGTGTAGTACCAACGTGGATTCACTAAATAAAGCTGTTCAAAAAGGTATAGACAAGTATGGAGGCCAGGAAGGTCTAAAAATACAAAGGAAGGAAAAAGGGGAGGTGGCGATAATGACTCATTCATTGGGCTTCCCAGACGTATTAGGAAACTTCGCCTCCAAGACCAGATGGCTCTACTATCCTATTGTATTTGGGGAGGATAGGCTACAGAAGCTGGAAGACAAAACTCTGTTTAAATGCATAGAAGAAATAAAATTGCATATGATCAAACACGACAGAACAAAAATTGCGATACCAGATCTGGAGGGTGTAGAAGGACTAATCTTTAACAGGATGATGGAATTCCACTTTGCAGATACAAACATTGAAATTTTTATTTACACCGGCATCATAAAGCAACCCAAAAACAGTCTATATGTTCCTACAATAGTAACCCAACATAAATCACAGGACAACCGAAGAACTACTGTAAGCCCACGACTGCCTAGACGAGATGCTCTGCTGATAAAAGCAAAAAATCGTACTTATGCGGACCTGCTTAAAACGCTCAAGGGAAATATAAACCCGGGAGAATTAGGTGTAGAAGTGGGGGCGGTTAGAAAGACAAGAGGAGGGGATTTACTTATAACCGTAAACAATGGAATGGATAAAATTAAGGTACTCAAGAAAGAGATAACAGATAAGATCCCAGAGGTTACCACATCGCAACCCACAAACAAGAAAGTAGTACACATAAAAGACTTGGACGCAGTGACCACGGAAGAAGAAATTCGGAACGCTATAATAAAGCAAATCTCTATACAACCTGAGGTGATGGAAATAAGAGCTCTGAGACCAACCTACGATGAAAAACAAAATGTGACTGTCATACTTCCTGATAGGGAGGCAGATAAACTGCTTCAGTCAGGACGACTTAAAGTAGGATGGACAAGCTGCAGAATAGTAGAAAGAAGAAGAGAACTAAGATGCTTCAAGTGTTGGGAATACGGGCATACAAAGGTGTCTTGTGCTGGACCGGATAGAGAAAAGCTATGTCTTAAATGTGGGAAGGAAGGACACAAAGCCACAAATTGTAAAAACGATCCCTTCTGCATCCTGTGCAAAGAAGAAGGCCACCAGACCGCTAGCACAAAATGTCCACAAAAGAAAAATAACAGCAAAGCTATTCCTGATTTAAATGATCAAAGTCCTACAAATTAACATAAACCGAAGTAGATCGGCCCACGATATGGCCTTAGTTACAGCAAAAGAAATGGGTGCAAAAATTCTTGCAATCAGTGAACCAAATAAAAGTGCTATACGGAGCAGACAGGATTGGATCTACGACTCAGAAATAGATGCTGCTATAACAATTCTGGATTCAAATATCATTGTAGAAAGAGTAGGAAGTGGTCATGGATTTTCATACATCACAACAACAGCGTTTACAATTTTTGGATGCTACTCTTCACCAAACCGGGACGTCGAAGATCTGGAACGCACACTAGAAGAAATTGGAGAGCTTATGAAACTAAATAAAAGAATAATAATATTAGGTGATTTTAATGCAAAATCTCCACAATGGGGCCTGAACATAACCGACAACAGGGGAAGAGCTATGCTAGAATGGATAGCCCAACATGATCTGGTCATTTTTAACAACGGTGATAAACCGACCTTTGAAATCCAGGGATATGGGTCTGTGCTAGATCTTACGTTGGCAACACAGGATATTGCTACAAGCATTTTGAAGTGGGAAGTGAACGACAATGAGAGCCTTAGTGACCATAAATACATCAACTTTGAAATCCACGAGAAGAGAGACGTCCTAAATCAAAGCAGGAATCCAGAACAGGGATGGAACATAAAAAAAATCAATACCGAAAAACTGATAATAGCAACTAATAGAATTGTGGTAAACAATCCCAACAAAACAGCTCAAGAATTCTCCAGAACACTTCATAAGATTTGTGACGATAGTATGCCGAGAAGAAAACACAGCCATAGAACCCCTCCCGTATATTGGTGGAGTGATGAGATGGCTGTCCTTCGTAAAGATTGCATCAGGAAGAGACGTATCTACACTAGGCTTAAACAAAGAATTTCTCTACGGGAAAACATACGTTTATGGGACGAGTACTGCAAGGCAAAGAAAAAATTAAGAGACTCTATTAAAGTGGCAAAAAGAGCTTCATGGAAGACACTATGTAACGACGTTGACAGAGACATATGGGGAGATGGGTACAAGATTGCCATGAAAAGGCTAAGTGGATATCCTCCTAAAAACCAGATGACCATGAAAACCATAGAAAATATAGTCGACCATCTATTTCCTACTCACGAACCCGTTTCTTTCAATCGTTCTGTAAATTCCGTATTCCCCGATTTCACTCTGGATGAGATAAAGACCGCTTGCCAGAAATTAAAAAATAAAAAAGCTCCTGGACCAGGAAGTGTACCACCTGAAATCATAAAGCATGTCACACTATATAAACCAGACTATGTTCTAGCCATATATAATGAGTTGGCGCAAAGAAGATATTTCCCAGTTGAATGGAAGAGATCAAAACTTCTCCTTCTTAGAAAAGGGGATAAGCCGCTGGATAACCCAAGTTCATATAGACCGATTTGTCTTCTGGATGTAGAGGGTAAACTATTTGAACACCTGATACTATCTAGATTAAAAAGTGAACTCGAGCGCACTGGAGGCCTGGCAGAAAATCAGTATGGATTCAGAGAAGGAAGACAAACAGTGGACGCCATTAAGCAGGTTATTGTTAAAGCAACGGAAGCCGCAGGATTCTCCAGCCAGCATAGGAGATTTTGTGCAGTGATAACCCTTGACGTTAAAAATGCATTTAACAGCGCATCATGGCAAATTATTCTAGAGATACTTAGAAAAAGAGGAATTAATGAGGGTCTAATAAATATAATAGCATCATATCTTTCAGAAAGGGAAATAATCTTAGAAACAGAGGGTAAGACAAAAAACAGGGAAGTCAACAGCGGCGTTCCTCAGGGTTCGGTCTTAGGACCGACACTGTGGAATATTTTATACAACGACCTACTACTATTGTGCCTGCCGGATGGTGTCACACTCATCGGCTTTGCAGATGATATCGCTATGGTGATTATAGCTAGAAGCGAGGAAATATTGATGAACCTTGCCAACATTGCATTGCAAAGGATTTCAAATTGGTTAAACAAGCGTATGCTGCACCTGGCCCCTCAAAAAACCGAAGCAGTTATACTAACAAACAAGAGAAAGATGCATCAACTAAGATTTAAAGTAATGGAAACGGTAGTTACACCCAGTCCATCTATAAAATATCTTGGTATACATCTTGACACCAAACTAACCTTCAACGAACATCTCAATAATACAATTATTAAGGCAGAGAAGACAATGAAAGCTTTAAGTGCACTCATGCCAAATATTCAAGGTCCTAGGGCTTCGAAAAGAAAGTTACTGGCGAGCGTAGTACAATCGCAAATACTCTACGGTGCACCCATCTGGCACACGGCGATGGAAAAAACTAAACCAAAGCAGAGGTTACTGAGTCTTCAAAGACAATATCTTATTAGAATCGGAAGCGCCTACAGAAGCATTTCAACTGAAGCAGTCCAAGTCATAGTAGGGATACCACCGATACACCTGCTGGTAAAAGAAAATACTGCAAAATACAATGGGGTTTCAAAAGTCGAAGCGAGAAGAATTCAAATGGAAACATGGCAGCAAAACTGGGAGAATACCACAAAAGGAAGATGGACTTACCTTCTTATCCCGAACATAGAAGACTGGGTAAACAGAAAGCACGGTGAGGTTGACTACTACCTGACTCAGGCACTATCTGGACACGGTTGCTTCAGAAAATATCTTTTTGATAGGAAAAGAGCGGAAAATCCATACTGCCCATACTGCTGTATGACCGACGATGTAGCCCACACTCTATTTGAATGCAAACAATGGGAAGATAATAGAAGAACCTTTGAATTAGCCACAGGAATGCAATTTAACCCTATTAACATGATGAGAGAGCTACTGACATCAGCAGAAACATGGGAGCATGCTTATAGGACTGTTCGAGACATAATAGAGAGCAAAGAGATCCAAGACCGAACGCTAAACTAGCAAAACATTAGAAAGTCCCCGCATACGCTGCCGAAGTAATGCGTGAGCGGTTTCCAGCAGCGTATGTCAGAAACAGAGAGGGAAAGGTTTTAGTCCAATGAGACAGACACTACCCGTGAGGAGATCAGTAAACGGGTGTCTAGATAGAGATTTCCTAATCCTCTCTCCAAAAAAAAAAAAAAAAAAAAAAAAAAAAAGGTAGGTAGGTAGGTAGGTAGGTAGGTAGGTAGGTAGGTAGGTAGGTAGGTAGGTAGGTAGGTAGGTAGGTAGGTAGGTAGGTAGGTAGGTAGGTAGGTAGGTAGGTAGGTAGGTAGGTAGGTAGGTAGGTAGGTAGGTAGGTAGGTAGGTAGGTAGGTAGGTAGGTAGGTAGGTAGGTAGGTAGGTAGGTAGGTAGGTAGGTAGGTAGGTAGGTAGGTAGGTAGGTAGGTAGGTAGGTAGGTAGGTAGGTAGGTAGGTAGGTAGGTAGGTAGGTAGGTAGGTAGGTAGGTAGGTAGGTAGGTAGGTAGGTAGGTAGGTAGGTAGGTAGGTAGGTAGGTAGGTAGGTAGGTAGGTAGGTAGGTAGGTAGGTAGGTAGGTAGGTAGGTAGGTAGGTAGGTAGGTAGGTAGGTAGGTAGGTAGGTAGGTAGGTAGGTAGGTAGGTAGGTAGGTAGGTAGGTAGGTAGGTAGGTAGGTAGGTAGGTAGGTAGGTAGGTAGGTAGGTAGGTAGGTAGGTAGGTAGGTAGGTAGGTAGGTAGGTAGGTAGGTAGGTAGGTAGGTAGGTAGGTAGGTAGGTAGGTAGGTAGGTAGGTAGGTAGGTAGGTAGGTAGGTAGGTAGGTAGGTAGGTAGGTAGGTAGGTAGGTAGGTAGGTAGGTAGGTAGGTAGGTAGGTAGGTAGGTAGGTAGGTAGGTAGGTAGGTAGGTAGGTAGGTAGGTAGGTAGGTAGGTAGGTAGGTAGGTAGGTAGGTAGGTAGGTAGGTAGGTAGGTAGGTAGGTAGGTAGGTAGGTAGGTAGGTAGGTAGGTAGGTAGGTAGGTAGGTAGGTAGGTAGGTAGGTAGGTAGGTAGGTAGGTAGGTAGGTAGGTAGGTAGGTAGGTAGGTAGGTAGGTAGGTAGGTAGGTAGGTAGGTAGGTAGGTAGGTAGGTAGGTAGGTAGGTAGGTAGGTAGGTAGGTAGGTAGGTAGGTAGGTAGGTAGGTAGGTAGGTAGGTAGGTAGGTAGGTAGGTAGGTAGGTAGGTAGGTAGGTAGGTAGGTAGGTAGGTAGGTAGGTAGGTAGGTAGGTAGGTAGGTAGGTAGGTAGGTAGGTAGGTAGGTAGGTAGGTAGGTAGGTAGGTAGGTAGGTAGGTAGGTAGGTAGGTAGGTAGGTAGGTAGGTAGGTAGGTAGGTAGGTAGGTAGGTAGGTAGGTAGGTAGGTAGGTAGGTAGGTAGGTAGGTAGGTAGGTAGGTAGGTAGGTAGGTAGGTAGGTAGGTAGGTAGGTAGGTAGGTAGGTAGGTAGGTAGGTAGGTAGGTAGGTAGGTAGGTAGGTAGGTAGGTAGGTAGGTAGGTAGGTAGGTAGGTAGGTAGGTAGGTAGGTAGGTAGGTAGGTAGGTAGGTAGGTAGGTAGGTAGGTAGGTAGGTAGGTAGGTAGGTAGGTAGGTAGGTAGGTAGGTAGGTAGGTAGGTAGGTAGGTAGGTAGGTAGGTAGGTAGGTAGGTAGGTAGGTAGGTAGGTAGGTAGGTAGGTAGGTAGGTAGGTAGGTAGGTAGGTAGGTAGGTAGGTAGGTAGGTAGGTAGGTAGGTAGGTAGGTAGGTAGGTAGGTAGGTAGGTAGGTAGGTAGGTAGGTAGGTAGGTAGGTAGGTAGGTAGGTAGGTAGGTAGGTAGGTAGGTAGGTAGGTAGGTAGGTAGGTAGGTAGGTAGGTAGGTAGGTAGGTAGGTAGGTAGGTAGGTAGGTAGGTAGGTAGGTAGGTAGGTAGGTAGGTAGGTAGGTAGGTAGGTAGGTAGGTAGGTAGGTAGGTAGGTAGGTAGGTAGGTAGGTAGGTAGGTAGGTAGGTAGGTAGGTAGGTAGGTAGGTAGGTAGGTAGGTAGGTAGGTAGGTAGGTAGGTAGGTAGGTAGGTAGGTAGGTAGGTAGGTAGGTAGGTAGGTAGGTAGGTAGGTAGGTAGGTAGGTAGGTAGGTAGGTAGGTAGGTAGGTAGGTAGGTAGGTAGGTAGGTAGGTAGGTAGGTAGGTAGGTAGGTAGGTAGGTAGGTAGGTAGGTAGGTAGGTAGGTAGGTAGGTAGGTAGGTAGGTAGGTAGGTAGGTAGGTAGGTAGGTAGGTAGGTAGGTAGGTAGGTAGGTAGGTAGGTAGGTAGGTAGGTAGGTAGGTAGGTAGGTAGGTAGGTAGGTAGGTAGGTAGGTAGGTAGGTAGGTAGGTAGGTAGGTAGGTAGGTAGGTAGGTAGGTAGGTAGGTAGGTAGGTAGGTAGGTAGGTAGGTAGGTAGGTAGGTAGGTAGGTAGGTAGGTAGGTAGGTAGGTAGGTAGGTAGGTAGGTAGGTAGGTAGGTAGGTAGGTAGGTAGGTAGGTAGGTAGGTAGGTAGGTAGGTAGGTAGGTAGGTAGGTAGGTAGGTAGGTAGGTAGGTAGGTAGGTAGGTAGGTAGGTAGGTAGGTAGGTAGGTAGGTAGGTAGGTAGGTAGGTAGGTAGGTAGGTAGGTAGGTAGGTAGGTAGGTAGGTAGGTAGGTAGGTAGGTAGGTAGGTAGGTAGGTAGGTAGGTAGGTAGGTAGGTAGGTAGGTAGGTAGGTAGGTAGGTAGGTAGGTAGGTAGGTAGGTAGGTAGGTAGGTAGGTAGGTAGGTAGGTAGGTAGGTAGGTAGGTAGGTAGGTAGGTAGGTAGGTAGGTAGGTAGGTAGGTAGGTAGGTAGGTAGGTAGGTAGGTAGGTAGGTAGGTAGGTAGGTAGGTAGGTAGGTAGGTAGGTAGGTAGGTAGGTAGGTAGGTAGGTAGGTAGGTAGGTAGGTAGGTAGGTAGGTAGGTAGGTAGGTAGGTAGGTAGGTAGGTAGGTAGGTAGGTAGCTACCAATCACAAATGAAACTTAACAAATGCTTTAAAATAAACATTTACATTTTTACGAAACAAAAAACTAAACCATGTTATATATTTGGTAAAATCAAAATTTTGGGATGTAAATATTTGTCTTGCTGTCGATGTAAGTTTTGGCGATTCTAAAATAGTGGGAATATTGAAGGCATTTGATGCTTCGGTATATCCCATTTCGTTATGTCTATTATCTGTAAAACAGCTCTGTGTAACTGCTCTTCGAAATAATCTTTATAACGCCGTGCACCAATTTGTCTCTTATATTTGAACCATTTTCTGAAAAAAAAACTGTTAAATATGTGGGGTAACTTTGCCAACCGCAAAAACTATATCAAATTAAGCATCTAGAGAAATGTTAATATCGTAATTAGAACCCATATATGCACCGGTATAGGTGATGTTAAAACCAGAATTCAACTTTCATTAGTTTTTATTAGACAACCCTTAGCATAGTAACATGATGTCACGATGTTAAACTAAAATTTTACTTACATGTTTATCACTTATGTCACACCGCGTCGCCAAACTCCAGAATCGTACTGCCAAATACCCGTTGGTCGCCTAGTATTTTACCGCTAACTGCATTAGAATAGCGTTGCCAGATTTGAGATAATTAATTTTTTATTTTTTTTAGGCAAAGTTGCCCCGGCTGGCAAAGTAACCCCACTTTACGGTAATGAATGTATAATTTATATAAAATAAAAAGTAACATCATTATTTCAAGATACCCTGAGGCAGGACCATTATTATTATCATTGGGTTTGGGTAGGTATAGCCACAACCACCTTAAAAAGAAGCCATGAAGTGACATCGGGCAACGCCGCATCAGCTGGGAGTTGCGGATCCACAACCACAAGCTATTATTATGAGGCGCGGCAACAGACGAGTTTTTTATTCTTTCAAAGGGTAAAATTCATTTCAAGTCATTGTAAGCCACTTCATTACCTTTTAAAAAAAACCTTTACCTCCATATTAATGTCCACTAAAACCTGATTAACAATATTTATACAGTCATTGGCCAAAACTAAACTATAAAAATATATTTTTGAGGCACTTACAATTTTTACTTCCCAAAATTCAGAAGTATTAATTTTTGTGAATAATTACTGAGATCGTCAAAACTTTTTATAAAATCTGATTGCTCGAAAGCTTGATTAAGTGGAGAGGTACGCTCTTGTTGTTCCTCGTTTCTCTCCGCTGGACTTTTTCTAGGAATGAGAACAGTTTTTTACAAGTAAGCAGGCAAATTGGGATAAAAGCACGGAATACCTGTTAAATTTAGTCTCACTTTAGACTCTACAGAATACTGTGTGGGCGACCAATTAGCTCTTGGAATACACATGTTGCCATAGTGAGTGACCTGTGGAAAAACCCCATTTTGATTGATCAAAAAGTACTGGTGTGGAACTTTCTATAGAAACTACGCCGCTGCTTGTACATCGAAGAAGATAAATTACGACGATGCACCGACGGCACTAAATCATGGAAAAATAACGTTTAATGTTTTATGGGGGTTTTATTGCGGAAGATCGTGTTTAATCTAAACTACTCAAAATTTAAGTGTGATAAATTGTTTTTAAAAATTATTTATTGGCAAAAAGTGTTAAAGGTTGTATGGTTTAATCAATTTGGCGGAAACACTCCTGTGAACATTATTTGTGCAACTATACGAGTGTCTACTTAAGAGCAAACACTACTATTCCATTTTCCTTTATTAATATTTCGTTTAATTGTTATTTTCTCCAAAATGCGGCGGAATACCTTCTTTGGGTACCAATTACCAATAATTTTAAATTAATTGATAAATTAATAAAAGGAAAAAACGAAATTTTGTCAAATTGGCGCAGTAATCAGTAATCAGTAATGCCATTTATTGTTTTTAGCTAAGTTTACAAAACTTCTTACTACTATTCTTATATACGTTCATACATTAACTTTGATATTTTAATTATAAATAATAAAGACCATAAACTTAGGGTATAATAAAATAGGAAAAGAGGAAGAGCCAAAGAAAAGTTAATTTTGAAAAATCTAGAAAATTGAATAATTAAGAGCAACTATGTTGGATTTGGCCATTAAGGCAGTCTATGGTGTGATTGTTCTTATTAATTTCTAAGATTTCAAGAAGGTCTAATTTATTGCATTATTACAATTATGAAGAAACTTTGTACTCAAATCAGAGTTAAAAGTGTGATTATTAATATAGGTGTCTCTAGCAAAGTTAGATTTGATTTTTGTAGGACGGAGGTTTTGATTTCTGTATTTCATTATTTCTTAACAATGTGCATTCACTCTCTTTCACAGAAAACTTGCGTCCAGTCAAATCGACGTAGGTATAGTGTTTCTTAGGTCAATTTAATGACGTTAAACAGTAGGAATTTCCTAACCATAGGCGTCCCAAACAAATAATTAAAATGCGTATACACACTTATAAGTTTGTTTTACATTAGGTGTTTGTACATACTACACTTTATATACCCACTGTTTATATAATAATATTATATTAAAAGAATAAATATAAGGTAACTCAAAAATTCTATACACAAAACTAAAATCAGAAAAATAAACCTAACACGACACGACACTGCTCAGAAAATGCTTTAATTTTTTTACCAGAACTCCATTCTCGGACCATCGAGTATGTAAGTATATACGAGAAACAAGGGTTTGTTAATTAGTTGTTTTTAAACACTGAAAACACTTTTTGTCTTGATTTCAGTTATATTGTTTCTTAAGGACTAAAGAATGTATTATTATAACAATGAATGGCTTGTTATTTTTTTCTGTCACACTCAAAACTCCTCGGTTTAAAGGATATTTGCAAACTAGCTTTCAAAGAAAGTTACTGACTAACAATTGAATACTGATATAAAGGAAACATTTTTAATAAAAAAACTTAAAGAATTGAAAAAGAAAGATCTGACAACCCAGGTTGTGAGGTCGGTCACTTTAAGACTGTTTACCGCCGTATGGAATGATTGGAATGTCCTCAAACTGAGTTTGGATAAATAATAACTGAGCAACTATCGGTAGAGCAACATATACTATAGACTAGGACTGGGCGATATTGAAATTCCAATATCAAATATCGATAAATTGATAATGTCGATAAATTTCGATAAATCGATAATGTCGATAAATATCGATAAATCGATAATGTCGATAAATATCGATAACTATCGATATTTTATTTTTTAAATATCGTTATTCGATATATCGATAATATATATTATCGATAAAACATAAAAATATTATTATAAATATATCAATATTTTCTTATGTGCCCTGTAAAACTCCGTACCTACCTACATTTCAAGGGGAGAGAGACTCCAATTATGAAAACATAAAGAAAAAAGGTTCAATTAATTAATGTTGGTCCTTTAATGTGTTATAAGGAAGCTATGGTCGTCCGAGGGTTTTTGATTTAACATTCCAATTATAGTTTATGAAATGATTTTAATAAATCCATTTTTTCCTAAACTATTAGCCCAATAATTTTTTACACAAACCTTTTTTGTATAAAAGAAAACTTAGGATCATACAAAATTAGGCTATAAAATAGTGGCCTATATTCTTTACCATTTTTAAATGACCATATGTTATAATTACACTTGTATTGTTAGATTACAAGAATTATTTAGCAATAGAATGCTACAATTTAAAAAAATTTTAAATTATCATTCTTAAAGTATTTCAAATCTTTCCTCAGTTTTTATTGTTTTTTAAATAAATAATTCTTTAATAATTTTTTAAAGAGCTCTGGGATTTAATTGAAATATCCAAATTGTAGCCCTCACTTACTCCTTTGAAGAAAACCAATTTATATGTAAAATGTTTTGATACCCTACCTAGACAAAAATCTGATCTGACATTAAACACTAAACAAATCAGGTAAAGGCGTAAATAAATCGAATTTTTGCCCAGCCCTACTATAGACATCAGGAAATTTTTAAGCAATTTGATTGTACGATTTGGTTGCTAGGTAGTCGCCCAGTGAATTGGAATTCAGTGGTGTAACAACGTAGCCACGGGCCCGTGTGCGAAAACTGTGCCGGGCCCCCATTATGATACGGAGTATTATTATTGATAACCATATTAATTTATGAATTTTGAGTAGGTACACAAAAAAGCAATAATTCTTGTTATGCTAAGTAGTTATATTCCTGAACATAGAAAAATATCTGCAAGTATGTACATATCAAAAACAAAGAATTATAATTTATATATACAGTGTCACCAGTAAAGTCCGCATCATATGGGATTTTTTTTTATTAATAGCTTTATTCAAAATTTGACTTTAGCATCAAGTTCTGCTTCAATCAAGATGAAATTAAGCAAAAAATAGTAGCATTAGCTGTCAAATTTTAATTTTTTACAAAAAATAATTCAAAAGTAGGGTTATTTCTGAAAATATCGAAAAAAGTTATTGAAAAAGTTTTTTTTAAATACAGTTCCTAGCCCACATACAAAATTTTAGCTGCATAAAATAATTTTGATTTTTTACCTATATTTTGCAAATTGCACCACTTTTGCAAAATAAGACTCAACGCAACCTACATAAAACTTCTCAGTTTTGACAAAGCTTTATTTCAGATATATTTTCTTTAAAGTAGAGCCATAGTAACTGTGTGTTTTTCTACAAAATCAAAATTGGGCTATTAAAATTTGGTCGCATGTGATGCAAAGTTTATTTGTTTTTAACCCTGTATAAGATAACTTCATAAAATAAGTATTTTTGAAAACGTAGTTTGTGTTTGAAAGTAGTACTAGGGCCTAGGGCCTAGGCCGAGAATAATATATTCCCGTATCGTTATATGTCTCATTGCGTAGCAACGGTTAACAATACTGGAATAATGAACTTTTTTTAAAACCGACCAGAAAATTTACACTTTCTGGACAATTTTTTGTCTAGAAAATAACGTTTTTCCGATTGCAAGACCGAAAAAGTGACATTAGAGACCGGAAAAATCTTTTCCGGACTCTAATGTCACTTTTCCGGTCTCTAATGTCACTGTCACCCTGTTTTTTGTTTTTCCAATCGCTCTTTGATAATACAAGATACCTTGATTTCGTTATTATGACAACAACATTTCGATGTATTGTCGAGTGACAGTTCATTGATTTTTAATTTTGTTCTTTATGTCAAACTTGTTTCGCGTAGATTATAAATTATATCGAAGTGTCGGTCTTAAAAAAAATATTGTACTTCACGCAACCGAAAATTAGTGTTTTCCAGGTCTCTCCAAGCTTCCAGGACTCGCCTATGGCTCGCCCTGGAAATGCTTATCTCGACCTGAAAAACACTACTTTCCGGTCTTGTAACGTAAATTACTATTGTGCATGGCGTCAAATCACGCCAGAAAGATGTCGGTTTGTGGAAATTTTGTTTCTTGCTTTTGCATGCGCAAAGTTTGAAATCAGGTTAGAAATGTCTATTTTTTGAACTTCCTCATTTTCGATAGAAATAATTGCTAAAGCTGATAATTTTTTATCGGTCATGCAATTTCTCAAATAAGTTTTAATTAACTTTAACTTGGAAAAAGACCGTTCAGCTGATGCAACCGAAATAGGGATGGTCTAAAAAAATAATGCAGGCAGTTACAATTTCACTAAAACTGGAAGACGAATTAGAATTACTATCTATAAAAGTATTGAGTAGAGTAGTTTTGCGGATATTGCATTTTTTTCTATGAGAATATTTTGTTTTGCATTTTTATGTTTTTGTAGCTCCGCTCCCGGGCCCCTTTTTCACCCGAGCCCGTGTGCTTTGCACACATTGAACACCGGTAGTTACGCCACTGAATTGGAACCTGTCGTTTTTCTTTCTTTATTAAAACATGTAAACTGATTTGATTTGAGAAAAACACTAAAAATTTATAATATATCATCACTGCCAGGTAAGTATTAAAAACTCAATTTCAATTTGAAACACTCAAGCTAAAACGACTTTCTCAAAAAAAGTCATACAAAAATAATAGGTATCTATTAATTACCCCAGCTCAACGTAAAAATCGTTAAATTTAATAATCCGTACTTGTCGGGTATTTTGAGTTAATTACTCATAATAATTTATTTATAGGCCATTTAAAGTTAAAATACGTTTCATGTTGCATGAAATGCAGTTAACTCGAAGCAAAAATGTCTTTCAATTATTAGTTTTTAAGTCTGGAGTCTACGTGTTCTTTTCCTAGAACTGATTGTACGTTGGTGGCGTTTAAAGGTTATTTTATTTTTATACCATGCCAGTTACAAAGGAAGACTTACAAAATTCAGTTTAACTATAATAATAACAATAGTAATAAAAATAAAAAGTTTATTCAAATAGTTTGTAAACATTTTTAAAAAGAATATAAAATTTCTTGAATAAATTACAATTCAAATATTGCGAAAGGTAAAAACTTATTGTAAAATATAATACTATTCTTCAATAGGAAATAATTATTGTATGATAATATAATAGACAGTCCACTTGTGAGGTAGTGGTAACAGAAATGTTGCACCAATACACACACCTACACTAACCATGTAAGTAAGCCACACCAGTAAGTTTTTAGCAGCTTAGCAAAATTACAATAGAAACAAAAAACGTTTAACAAGAATAAATAAAATCTAATATTTGATCATATATCCCTGTTTTTCTATTACTTGAGCCACTCTATTCGGAATTAACTGAATTATATTTGATACAATATTTGGATCAAGCTCTTCCCACCACGCATGCATTTTTTCCCATAAATCTAAATGGCCTAAAATTTCGATTATATATATTTTTTTACGATTATACCCAAATATTTTCAACTGGATTGATATCGGGACTTTATAAGCGACCCAAGGCAGCACTTCCACATTATGGGTTTGAAACAAGTGGGTTACAGCATTAGCAGTACGTGTGGACTGGACAATTATCTTGTTGAAATATAAAAGTATTCTTGGGATATATTTATTTGCTCAGCAGATGGTAACAATATGTTTTCTAAAATGTTAATGTAATTCCCGGCATTAAATCTTCCCTCTATTCGCCAGCAAACACCAGGTCCATGAACACTTACATTTACACAGCGGCGCACCCAGGATTTTATGTTAGGGGGGGCCCGCTAACCAGTGCCAGAAGCAAATTTTTTAATAAACTTTTAAGTTACGCATTTTTCTAGGACTTTGGAGCTTTTTTAACAGGTACTCTTGGAAGATCGCAATAGCCTTGTTCAATCGAGGTAAATATCTAAAAAAATTGACTTTAAAATATCCACTTTAATAATTATTCCGGACAAAACGTACCACTCTTTTTACCAAATAAAATATAGGTAATAGTAATGACGACATATCTATAACACAAATATATTTATTTAAAAATATAAATTAGTACAAAGCACAACAATAAACAATATTTTATAAATAATAGAAATCAAAACTTTTTTATAACACCTTTGCATTTGTTAAATATGTAAATCTAATTTTCTTCGACCCTTAGAAAATTTATTTAAAATTTCTTCACAAGAAACAGGAACATTCTTATGAATAAATAAATTTGCCAAACCATTAAGTCTTACTTTCCCGGTGGAATTTCTTAAAAGTACGATTTTAAGTACTTTAATGTGGAAATGACCTTTGAGAGGTACTGGTGGTGAAGGGTAACAAAAATTTGCAAAAGTTTTTTATATTGGGAAATATCATACATACATATACATACATATTGAATATATAGCTTAAGGTGGGAGTATCAACATGCTTGCCAACCTATAACCTATTTCGCGTAGATTTATTTATGTTTTCTAGCTTTTATACAAAATTTAAAGAAAATCAGTATCGACTTGATATTCTATATTCTAGGTAATAATTGACATATTTAACAAATCTCAAGGAGTTTCATAACTTACTTTAGGAGAATTGTATAGCGAAAAATATCGGGTAAGATTTTTTTTAACATTATTATGTCATTGTCACTCATTGTTCTTTCACTATACAATTCTCCCAAAATTAGCAATGAAATAAATTGATATTTTTGTAATATATCAGATACTACCTAAATAATGTACCGACCAGTGGCGTAGCGTGCAGGGGGCCAGGGGGGGCGACCGCCCCCCCCCCGCCCTTTGAACCTTTCCCAAACGGCGCCCCCTTCCCACTCTCCCAGTAGTTCCCAGGTCAATTTCACTTCACATGATAATTGATAATATTGTTTACCTATCGCAGCAAGAGAAAATTTACTATGTTAATGAATATAAATGATAATTATATAACAAAATCCTTTTTTATTTAATCCTTAATTATTTTTTAGTTCTTTGTTTCTGTTTATATTATAAGATGACCATTATCAGAAGAATATTATTGGCAAATATGGTATTTTGTGAAGCTCTCTTTCTCTTTGTTTTTAAAGTATTTTTAATGGGGTTTAATTAGCGTTATTATTTGTTTATAACTTTTAGAGTAAAGAAGGAGATAAAATAAACCTGTTACTCTGTTACCTATTTTGAGATTCTATTTTATTTTCACTATTTGATTTACTTTATAATAAAAATATTTTGGCACGACCAATAATTTGTATTTTTTCAGTTATTTTGCTTTAAAAATTAAAAATTGCTTGAAATCTTTAATTTACTCGAGACTAAATTTTATCTTTTTAAAAGCGTGTTATTGTCGCCAATGAGAATATATGCTCATATTATTATGTAATAAGTATGCATAAAATATTTTATAGAGTTTTAACAAAATTTCCCTTGCCGTGTTCATATTCTGTTTTTATGTGGCCATTTTGGACATGATGAAACAAAAACTTTATTTCTCAGGCCAAAATTTACTAAATAAACGAAATTATACATTAGCAGTGAGGCGCCCTTTGAACAAGGGCATAGATAAGGGGGTAATTACGCCCCCCCCCCCCCAGGGACCCATAATGAGCCATGAAAACGAAGCACTTTTTTTTACTTGATCAATTTTTTTGTGATTTTCTTGAGGATCTTGTGTATTTTATATTTTAAGGGCGTGGCACCCAAAAAAATTTCGCCTGCGGCGCTACTTTTTTTTCCTTTTACCCCTCCCCATAAAAAAATATCTACGACCTTACCTTTAAAGCTTTCGCCCCCTCCGCCCCTTCAACCACGCTACGCCACTGGTACCGACGATATTGATTTTCTTTAAATGTTAGTTATTAAAATAATAAACTCAAAAAATCAACGCGAAATAGGTTATAGGTTGGCAATAGATTGAATGACGTTGAGAATTCAACCTTAAACATAACGGAGGGTATTTCTTTGCTATCTGTAAACTTGTCGTTCCATAATTTAAATTCGCATATTAGAATGTTTTCATTATAAAAATTTTAAAAAGATTATATGCAAATTTTCTACTTGTTTATTGGGACAGGGCAATAAACAGTTAAATAGCAAAATAATTTCCCTGTGATTAATGAATCGATCGTCTAGGTTGGTAATAAGTGAATCTAAGGTATACTGTACAAAAGTAATAAAAATTATATCGTTCTTTGTATCGCGCCTGGAAATTAAAGTTTTTTTTTAGCGGGTAAGTGGGTATAGTTAAAGTCAATTTCATTGGGGGTTTTTGGGGGGGCCAAGGCCCCCTTGCCCCCCCCCCCTGGGTGCGCCATTGCATTTACAGAGAATCGCCCATGTCTAGAAGTGATAGGGATAGTATATCGCTCTTCAAACCTGGTATTGTTTGGACGGTACACACGAATTTGTCCGTTATAAGTCGACTGGAACGTCTTTTCATCAGTAAAAATGACACTGTTAAAAAATTGAGGATATACAATTTAAAGCAAAAATAATCCTTGATTGTCGGCTGTTCTTCGGTAAGAAACATTTTTTTCGCTGCGGGGCGACATATTAGTTCAGATTCATTGACTCTCCTGCTGGCGGTAGGTTGGGAGGCAGGAAATGCTGTATTAATGCATCCCTTGCAATTGCAATGGATTATTTCTTAAATACCCCAAAAAAGCAGCATCCTGTTCAGGGTTGGAACGTTTGGGATGACCTGAACCAATTTTTCTCTTTAGGGATTCTTCTTGTTCCCAGCGTTGCTTAATTTTCAATATAGTTTTTTATTTCTATTATAAAACTGTGCTACAGCACGGATTGACTATCCTTCTTCGATTTTTGATACAATTTGAGCCTTTTCAACTTCAGACAACTAACGAGGCATTTGTCTGTTCTTCTGTAAAAGTTTATCAAACGTTACCACCATGCAGTTTCAAAATTAATTACACCGACGCCAATGCTTTGCATTTTTGTTAATCTATGACGTGTGTGACAATCATTTAGACAAGCCGGTTTTACACAAATATGACAAAACTTACCTCTCATTCTAATTCTTGTACGCTTTTTTTATGAATACAACTGTACAAAGCACGACCCAAAACCCCTTTTTATATTTTTGGCAAGTTGTATAATTGGTGCCAAATGCGAAAAAGATTTTTTTCTATTTCACGTTCCTAATGTATTCCGTCCAATTTCAAATCTCATATCGCTAAAATAACTTTAGAATCTCGTGGTGAAAATGGGTCAATAAATCAAAAAATGACAGTTCGCAAAATAATTTTTGTTGTCCAGAGGCTACTATGATAAAAAAAAAATAGTATTACCTTCATAAAATTTAGACATAAAAATTTACAAAATTTGAAGGATTTATTTTCTTTTTAAAATGTAGTTTCCTTGATTATAAAAGGTGAAATAAAAAAAAATGTATAAAGCACATGTTTCATAAGGCCTTTTAGCGCACGTGTCAATAAAAAAACTCGCCACTTTGTGGCTCGTTTTTAAAATAGACGCGTGCGCTAAAACCGCTTCTTATGAAACGTGTATTTTAATATACTATTATAATCTTCCGTATTCCTGTCCTTAATTCTGACGTACTTTACACAGCTGAATTGCATGTGAACGTATCTCCTTCTAAATTTAATGTCAATGTCACGCACACGGACACGCACCTGGACTTGTGCAACTTGCATAGGTAGCTCCTTTTTTGGAATAAGTAAGTGTAGCGGCTCGTTTTGCCATTTAAAAAATAAATGTCACCGCATAACTCGTAAATTACACCTTCCTTATTTTTACTGCCAATAAGTGTCAGCGTTCTGAACTTCTGACCATAAATTATTATGGTCAGGGGCACAGCTCCGGTGAGGGGGGGAGGGGGCTTCCCGCCCTGGAAGCCATCCTTGCAGAAGAAATTATACATTGAATAGGAACTAATTAAAAGCAATATAATAATGGGAGTAAGAAAGAGAAAACTAAAAGTCTTCCTTCACAAAATTTAATAGAATAAAATTCTTTAAGGGTCCCTACATGTTTCGAACGTAGAAACGTTCATCATCAGGAGACCAAAAATATATTAAGTGCTGATGGTTTTAGCAGAAGAGAAAATGGCGAAGAACCTTAATGGAGCTTTTATGGAATTAAAAAATGAAGAGACATAATATGGCTAAGCTACAGAATTATCAGCGTACTAAGTTCACTTCACATATATCTGGAGAAGGAGGCAGCTAAATGGGCTACCTATAGATAGACTATATCAAGCAGCTACTTATAAGCCGCAGTCATGTATCATGGAGGATGGTAACATGTTGGAAGGCACGTTAGCCTGCGGCATGTTAAATATGCCCTCAGACATAATAACAAGAAAATCAAACAACGAACCGCCTTATAAAATCATCCACCCAAGAAGGGAGGAATGGGTCAATAACTGTGCTGACCTGCTAAAGGCGGAATTTGGAATATTTACAGAGGACTCCAAACTAAAGAAGGTATTGGAGCCAAATATATGGCAAAAACCCAAATATAGAATTAACTATCAGCCTGGGAACTATGACAACTATATTTCAAGCAGAGGCTCATGCAATTGAAATGTGTGCAAGACTGCTGATAGATCGACGATATGCACATAGGTCAATCAATAGATTTTCTGACCGTCAAGCTGCATTAATTAACGGCTCTTAAATAGAGATGATGTGTGGAGCTGTCACGAAACACTATCCGAACTAAGTCTGAACAACAAAATAACCTTAATATGGATACCGGGACACATGGGTCTGGTGGGTAATGAGGCTGCCGACAAGCACTAAAATTCACAGGACCCGAGCCGGTAATAAGTATATCTCATGCTACGGCCAGGAAAACAATACTAGCTGAAGCAAAAAGCAAATGGGAAAGACACTGGTTAACAACAATTAACTGAAAAACTACTAGTGCTCAACAGGTCATGCCTTAAAGCACTAGTATGATTGTACACCGGCCACTGCAGACTGCTACACCATATATGTATAAAATTGGAAGAGCCCCAACTGATGAATGCCGGCTTTGCATGGAAGATGCCGAAAAAGCAGAACACTAAATGTGCGCTTGCCCCGCAGCAGGAAGAATCAGATTCGCCCTATTCGGCGACGTAACTCTGCTGCCGGATGAATTAAAAAATGTCTCCCAATACCATCATTAACTTCAATAAAAAAATTGACCTATTGGGGGAAATATAAACAAGGTGTGAGCCACAATAGATCGCATGGTCGCAGTGGAGGGTTAGCTATAACCCACTTACTTTTAACCTAACCTAACCTAAGTTTGTAGGAAAGTTTAAAAAAATTTGTTTGATAATAATAGTCGAAACCAAATGAATGGAAGGGAAAGAAAAAGATGGTTTAGACTTTTTTTACTGTACGAATTTAAAAAAATATTTTCCTACAATTTTTCTTTACGATACTAGTTGTTGTGATTTAAAACAAATAAATACAATGAAAGTCCAAAACATTCAATCATTCAAGAAACATCATTATCTCCGACCTTTAAACACTATTAACTAAAACACTAGTCATTTTTCCTCCTCCGTCATTACATTTATCTAATGTGTACCTAAGTAAGTATGTAAATAATTAAAAACATAACCAGAGATTTATTTAAACTCAGTTGCAAGCGTCTAAAATTGTTTGTAGGCGTATAGTTGTATATAATTATATTTTCACCATAAAACCTTATCGAGATAACCCTTTTTATGAAAATAACTTTATCAAATTTCATAGTTTTCCTTGTAAGATAACTAACCATTAAAGTTACGTGAACGGCCCTGAAGAAATATAGGAACCCATGTTCTCAGAATGAACATGCACCTTATTAGATTTCTGATATGATTGTGTAGTTTTATCAAGATATTTCATTGCCTTTTAAATACGAAGTAAAAAACGACGTTGTTAAACGTCCGTTGACGGTTTTATAAGCACGAGTTGAAATATTCGGCAAAACTACACATGTTTTATTTCCGAACAACAGAATAAGAAAAATAAGGAAGCCGCACATGGCCGCATACTTGCAGTTTTTTTGTTTTAATAGGTTGCAATTCATTAATTTAAGTTGGCAGGATTATTTCAATCAAAATCGATAAAGCAAAGATATATACGCGCGTCTCATACATTATCGTACTATCGTACTCTTGCGCCAAAACGACATCTCACTCTCACTGTTTATAGAAGACATTCTATACAGGGTGTTTCATTAAGGGTGGCCACCGGCCATATCTCGGAAACTACTAAACATAGAAACTTGGAAAAAAAAATTATGATTAAAGCGGTCATGAGAAAATTCTGGAAATTACAGTTAAGTTCCTCATTTCGCTGCAAGGGGCACTAAATTTAAGCTTGTTTGGAAGGGAAAGGTGTGTATCTTCAATCGCCGTATCCAACAGTACACGGTAGTGTTTAATAAAATTGCTAGAGGGCGCAATTTGTATCTAATAATAACAGTTTTCTCGATTTTATCACAAAAATTTAAATCACACGGTATAACTATGACATCATAATCGAAAAGTAGATGAAATTTGCAAGAAAAGATGTGAAGACCGCAGTACGATATCTTTGTTCGTTTCAGAGTTATTGCCAAAACAATAATTTTTAATACAAATTGCGCCCTCTAGCAATTTTATTAGAAACTATCGTGTACCATTAGATAAGACAATTGAAGGTTCTTCCCAACAAGCTTAAATTTAGTAAAATCGGATAAGTCGTTTAGAAGAGAGAAGATTTTAATGTTTACCCTTTCAATAGCTTCTTCCACTCGTATCAAGTGAAAGTGTAAACATTAAAATCGCTGTAACTTCTAAATGACTTATCCGATTTTACTAAATTTAAGCTTGTTTGGAAGGGAAAGGTAAGTATCTTCAATCGCCGTATCCAACAATACACGGTAATGTTTAATAAAATTGCTAGAGGGCGCAATTTGTAAAAAGAACAGTTTTTTCGATTTTATCCCGAAAATTCAAATCATACCGTATAACTATGACATCATTATCGAAAAGTAGATGAAATTTGCAAGAAAAGATGTGAAGACCGCAGTTCGATATCTTTGTTCGTTTCAGAGTTATTGCCAAAACAATAATTTTTAATACAAATTGCGCCCTCTAGCAATTTTATTAGAAACTATCTTGTACCATTGGATACGACAATTGAAAATCGGTTAAGTCGTTTAGAAGTTACAGCGATTTTAATGTTTACACTTTCACTTGATACGAGTGGAAGAAGCTATTGAAAGGGTAAACATTAAAATCTTCTCTCTTCTAAACGACTTATCCGATTTTACTAAATTTAAGCTTGTTGGGAAGAACCTTCAATTGTCTTATCTAATGGTACACGATAGTTTCTAATAAAATTGCTAGAGGGCGCAATTTGTATTAAAAATTATTGTTTTGGCAATAACTCTGAAACGAACAAAGATATCGTACTGCGGTCTTCACATCTTTTCTTGCAAATTTCATCTACTTTTCGATTATGATGTCATAGTTATACCGTGTGATTTAAATTTTTGTGATAAAATCGAGAAAACTGTTATTATTAGATACAAATTGCGCCCTCTAGCAATTTTATTAAACACTACCGTGTACTGTTGGATACGGCGATTGAAGATACACACCTTTCCCTTCCAAACAAGCTTAAATTTAGTAAAATCGGAGAGGTCGTTTAGAAGTTACAGCGATTTTAATGTTTATACATTCAATAGCTTCCCCCACTCTCATCAAGGTCGGTACGCCAATGAGCCTTAAACCAAAATGATGCAGAATTGTCTAAGCTTTTCGATGATGTAATCAGAGTTATACCTTAATGTGGGAATTTTCGGATCAATTTAGAATTTAAAAAAAAATTTTAATTGTGCCCCTTGCGGCAAAATGAGGAACTTAAAAGTAATTTCCAGAATTTTCTCATGACCGCTTTAATAATAATTTTTTCTTCCATGTTTCTATGCCTAGTAGTTTCGGAGATATGGCCGGTGGCCACCCTTAATGAAACACCCTGTACAGCCTATTCCTATAAGATTAGCAATCCTTCTCAACTATCTGACGCCCAATTAGCATATACATGGTGTCCGGTAAGTATACTCTCGGGAGCGTATACGGGAGGTCAAAATAACTCAACTTAGTCATATAAAAAAAACTCAAAGTGCCCCTCAAGTCTCAACGGAGATACAGGGCCCCAAAGAGGTACCCAGCGACTGACCTTTTCGGCTCTAACTTTTAAGCCGACACGTATAATTTATTGAAATTTTAGGATTTTGTGTAGGCCATAGAGACTCATAAAACCGTACTACATTAGATGTTTTACATCGTCAGGGAAGTCAGGAACGGACTTGCCACCACATTGGTTCGCCCAAATTTTGACAGGTGTCATTTTACAGAGCTAAAAACAGATTTTTTTAAAATACTGTAGTTATTTTTATTTAAAAAAAAGGTACTCTACATTTGTCTCGATGGAATAAGCGGTTTTCGAGAAAAATAAGGTTTTTGTATATCACGTTAACAAAATAATAAATCGTACTACTACAATATAACACCAGTCGGTTTTATATCGTTTAATATCATAAACTATTTGAGCACAATAACTAATCAAATAACTTTAGGATTAATCTACGCACTAAAATAATTTAAAATAAATTATTTCATCTCATTAATGCTCACATGCATCTAACTTATGGATAAGCCCTCGGTAATTGTGTAGAGGCAAAAAAAAATTATTTTGATACTATTCTAAATCGGCGTTGACCGCATGGAAAAACTTTTGAAAGGGTCGATCGTAGCTTAAGAGGAACAGGTAAAAGTTAAATTATGAAAAGCACTTAAACTAAAATCACTGAACTTTCTGACCTTTCGGAAATCACTTAAACGCAAGAATGTTAAAAATGTAAAAGCTTCGCTTCCTATTTACTTAAGCAGATTTTCGAAATGGAAGCCCTGTATAGTGTTTCTTAGGTCAATTTAATGACATTAAACTGTGGGAATTTCCTAACCATAGGCGTTCCACACAAATAATTAATATGCGTATACACACTTATAAGTTTGTTTTACATTAGGTGTTTGTACATACTACACTTTATAAACCCACTGTATATATAATAATATTATATTAAAATAATAAATATAAGGTAACTCAAAAATTCTATATACAAAACTAAAATCAGAAAAATAAACCTGACACGGCACGACACTGCTCAGAAAATGCTTTAATTTTTTTACCAGAACTTCATTCTCGTCAACCAGACTCCATCAAGGCATAACCACGTATATTTTATCTCTGTCTCTTCCACGCCATCGGCGGTCACTGGCCTATCTCTGTCTGGCAGAATCGATCGTCAGATGGGCCGGGTACCGGTTCAGCTTATATCCTGGCGCTTGCAATCGCAACAAATTACATGCTGTTGCCAATTCTTCAAAATTTTCGGATTTGTAAGCACAATGTAAGTATATACGAGAAACAAGGGTTTGTTAATTAGTTGTTTTTGAGCACTGAAAACACTTTTTGTCTTGATTCCAGTTATATTGTTTCTTAAGGACTAAAGCATGTATTATTATAACAATGAATGGCTTGTTATTTTTTTCTGTCACACTCAAAACTCATCGGTTTAAAGTATATTTGCAAACTAGGTTTCAAAGAAAGTTACTGACTAACAATTGGATACTGATATAAATGAAATATCTTTATTAAAAAAACTTAAAGAATTGAAGAAGAAAGATCTGACAACCTTGGTTGTGCGGTCGGTCTCTTTGAGACTGTTTACCGCCGTATTGAATGATTGGAATGTCCTCAAACTGAGATTGGATAAATAATACCTCTATACATTTTCTTATCCGACGGTCCCGACGGATGTCTTCTTGTTGTACTCTAAACAACATTCCAGGGTTATCTCGAATTTCGTTACAATGTATACTTACAAGCCTTTTTAAAGTTCCCCACAAAAAAAAACCAAATGGAGTCATGTCGGGCTACCTTGGTGGCCATAAATTAGGCCCACCTCGACCTATCCATAACCAAATATATTTGATAAATGCTGACGACCTAAAATGCTAAAACGGGTCGTTGCCCCGTCGAATCTCAATTATTGAGACAGGCATTATGCGCCGCCATAGCACCCGTAAATTCTTAATAGTTACAAATTGAGTCAATTTAAGCTTAATAAAACCCAAAAGAGATGAGTCATTGAAGTCTTCGGAGTCAGCGTATTATTCTGTAGTAAAACTGCTGTATATATTTTCACATGGTTTGATTGTGGAACTCTCGACCTGGTGGACCTATGCATGTGACGTCTTGTCGGCTTATTATGATAAAGAGAATAAGGAGGTATCCATCGGTGATTGCCGATCGCAACGAACCCTCACCAACGTCTTGTGGATTATAGGTTCTAACGGATACAATTCGTTTCAAAGGAGGCTGTTCTGCTTTGTTAATTGTAAAGATAGCGCTTTACTGGAAACAAAATACATGGCATTGAGAAGATACAATTTATTTTTTAACAAAATTGCTGTATTAAAAGTAGATCATTATTCAACAAGACTGTGTTGCTAATGGAACTGATTACTACCAATAAAAACACTATTCTAGCAAATCTGGAATTGATATAACACTTAAGCGGGTTTGATACACTATCTGGGTTAATACAAAATGAGCTATCAATACAAACTATGTCTTAGCAAACCTGTTGTGTTAGATCATTTTCCTTAGTGTACCAACTTGTACGAACTGTACAAACGTGTACAAACTTGTACACACTTCTACCGTGCGAGCAAAAATTATTTGCATCAAAGAGGGCTTGGATTAACAAACGTAGAGCTTGGTTTAGATCACAATGATATGGGGACGATATACAGTGTCACCAATAAAGTCCGCATCATATGGGATTCTTTTTTATTAATAGCTTCATTCAAAATTTGAGTTTGGCATCAAGTTCGGCTTCGATCGAGATAAAAATTAAGCAAAAAAATAGTAGTCACGTGATTGGCATTATCTGTCAAATTTTTTTTTTTTCAAAAAATAATTCAAAAGTGGGGGTTTTTTTGAAAATATCGAAAAAAGTTATTAGAAAAAGTTTTTTTAAATGCAGTTTCTAGCCCACATGAAAAGTTTCAGCTGCATAAGATAATTTTGATTTTTTACCTATATTTTGTAAATTACTCCACTTTTGCAAAATAAGACTCAACGCAACCTACATAGAACTTCTTAGTTTTGACAATGCTTTATTTCAGATACATTTTCTTTAAAGTAGCGCCATATTAAATATGTGTTTTTCTACAAAATCATAATTGGGCTATTAAAATTTGGTCGCGTGTGATGCAAAGTTTATTGGTTTTTGACCCTGTATAAGGTAACTTCATGAAATAAGTATTTTTACAAACCTAATTTGTGTCTGAAAGTAAAAAAATAAAAAATAAATTAAAGGGGTTTTAAATTAAATCGTTGAAAATAGATAAACTTTACGTTAAGTTAAACTAACATTTATTTTCCACCTAATGAACACTTTACTGATGACACTGTGTTCTTTTTTGTCTCGATATTAAGGTGTATTACTTTCAGACACAAACTACGTTTTAAAAAATATTTATTTTATGAAGTTACCTTATACAGGGTCAAAAACAAATGAACTTTGCATCACATGCGACCAAATTTTAATAGCCCAATTTTGATTTTCTAGAAAAACACACATTTAATCTAGCACTACTTTAAAGAAAATGTATCTGAAATAAAGCATTGTCAAAACTAAGAACTTTTATGTAGGTTGCGTTAAGTCTTATTTTGCAAAAGTGGCGCAATTTACAAAATATAGGTAAAAAATCAAAATTATCTTATGCAGCTGAAATTTTGCATGTGGGCTAGAAACTGCATTTTAAAAAACTTTTTATAATAACTTTTTTCGATATTTTCAGAAATAACCCCACTTTTGAATTATTTTTTGAAAAAATTAAAATTTAACAGATAATGCGAATCACGTGACTACTATTTTTTTGCTTAATTTTCATTTCGATCGAAGCAGAACTTGATGGCAAAGTCAAATTTCGAATAAAGCTTTTAATAAAAAAAAATCCCATATGATGCGGACTTTTCTGGTGACACTGTATCTAACCAAATCTAGGTTAAAATTTTGCCAAATTCATATTATGACTTGATATGCCAAACTAATGAGTAATAAAATAAGTAGACAAATACAAATTTATTTTTGTTGTTTACAAAATTAACAAAGTAAGAATATACAGAAAGAAAAAGAAAAATAATTACATAAATTGCTGAAATTGCCATGCTCCAAGCATAAATTCACACGTCTCTTCATATTTTGGAAAGTGTTGACCAGCATCTCTAGAGAAATGTTACCACATTCTTAGATAATCCTTTCTTGTAATTGTTCTAAATTTGCAACTGGTGTTTTAAAAATAGTGTTCTTTAAATGAGGAAAAACGAAGTAATCCATAACCGTTAAACAAGGTGATCTAGGTGGGAATTCAATGTCTGATCAAAAACTGATCAATCTGTCGTCAAAAAAAATTGCGTAAGTAGTTAATAGTTTCGGCGGCTGTATGGGTGGATGCACCGCTGTTAAAAATATCCAAAACGTAGTTCGTCGTTAAGTAATTGCTCCACAAATGGATTCAAAATATTGTCTCTATACCGCTGTGCTGTAACTGTGTCATAGAAAAAAATAGGACCAACAATTCTTCTTCGTGAAACGGGGATTTTCACTACTCCACATGCGTGTAATCTGAGAATTCACATAACCGGAGAGGTGGAACCAGGCTTCATCCGAAAAAAAGTCGGGTCTAATAAATCATTTCTTTCCAATAAATTTTGGGTAAACCATTGAGAGTAATTCCTGCGTCTTTCAAAATCTGCGGCTTGTATTTCTTGGAATACTTGCACTTTATAAGGAAATAAATGTAGCTGCTTCTTAAGAATAGTCCTGCATGTTCCATAAAATCTTCCCACTTCTTGGAACAGGCATCTTATACAATTTGTTGGTGTATTTTGCATTATTTCACGAACGTTTGCAACTTCTGTTCTTACAGATGGTGTTCCTGCTCCTTTTTTGTGTTGTATAGAACCTGTTTCCCTAAACACAGCCACGGTTCTTTTCAGGCAATGATAAAAATCCCCAGCAATAAAAGCAACGTTAGGAAAGTGTTCGTGAAAATCGTCCATGCACAAACCCGGATTGTATTACCACTCACCATTTACTCTAACCCCATTTCGAAAATACGCTTCAACCATGAATGTTTTGTGCTGTTCCGTAAAGCCCATTGTGTGAATTGTTCAAGAAATTGGAAAAATTAGCGGTGAATCAAATAACTTATAACGACTGTCAAAGATGACGGAATAACTGATTAATTGTTAATTCAGGTAGTTACTGACACCCAACAGGTATTAAGCTCTACGGCTAAGCATTACGCCCTTAGATGCAAGGCCCTCTTTGATGCAAATAATTTTTGCTCGCACGGTACAAAACTTGCACAAAAGCTAACCGACCACTTTGATTGTGAGTAAATTTTGTTTGTCAATGTCACTATTGTTACAGCCAAAGTTGCCTGGTTAGTTAATTATTGGTAATTGACATTAAATTAGGGGCACTGGGGCAGCTTCCTCTCCTCCTGGGCCGTCAAAATATTAGTCCCTTTAGGCTTTAAAAATACTTTTGTTATCCGGGTTATTATTTTTTTTAATTTGAAATCTAATATGAACATAAATGTATTGCGCTACTCATTCAACATGATTTCGACTGTCAAAGAAACATTTATTTAATATAACGTATGTCCTTAATTGTAATAAAGTTTAATTAAAACCGAAACAAGGAAACAAGGTCATAAGTTCATTTAACAACAAGCCGGATATTTCATGTCAAAGGTATAAGTTGGGCAGGTTATAATTAAAATTGTTCTTTAAAAAAAATTATGTTCTTACAACCAAAAACAAGGACGAACAACAACGACCGGCTTACACAATCGTAACACAAAATCTGGTATATTAATGCATGTTCATTCCAAGAACATGGATGTTTTATCAGGGCCACACGAGTAAATTTATTATAAAGATATCCAACATGAAAAACTCGGTGATATGATGAAGTAGACGGAATAAGGGCGAAAGAATTATGCCATTATCCTAATAATACAATGTGACCACTATTTTGAGATTATGATAAGAATAGACCTGGCACACCCTACCATTTATTTATTTCCTATACAGTTCGCTAAAAAGGTTTTAATTAAGTAGAAATATGATGGGGATATTATTATGTCCCAATATCAGCTGATCGATGACAAATTTCTGCTGTCATTTGTTTTAAAACGAGAGTATTCGTGCCGTTTTCTATACGTCCGATGGACGTATTTTGCGCCAAAGTCTCCGCTCGTCTATGTATATGATTTTCGAAATAAAATGCTTTTCTGTTGAAAAACGCTGCACTTTTTTTCTGGAAAATGTCCCTCGGTTAAATTTTCTACATTTTTTTTGTTGTAGAGAATGTCATTTTGATGAAAAGTATCCATGGCCACAACAAACTCTACCGACCACTTTATACGTTGCTAAATATGAATTTTTACTATATCATATTTTCGTGCTTTATGATATTAATTCGTTTTGTTTTTCTGGATTTTTGTTTACCGTGTCCTGGATAGGATAGAATAATATAAAAATAATCTAATTTTTTTATTATACAGTGTGATCAGCCAAATGGAATAAATTCGATAATAAAATACATGGGGGGCGTGTCCGAAAAAACGTTCGGACATGTCGATTGGTATTTCTAGGTGCACATTCTTTTAAATAAAAAGTTTTTATACAGGGTGTGTCATGTAACAGTGGCCAATTACAACTTTTTTATTTTACATACAACACCCTGTATATTATTCAATTTTTTGATTTTTCAGAAAATTTTACCTATTTTTATTTTTTACCTACATATTTACCTATCTTCAACTGTTTCGGAAGTATTAGGTGTTTTCAGATTTATTGCATTTCAGCTTTTCTTTTTACTGATATGAAATAAAAAAAGGTATAAATAGTTTTGTTTACTTCTGTTTAAAACTCCTGACCTTAGCCAGCTGTTTTCTGTCTGCATGGTAGAAGTTGTCTATAGCCAGTGTTATAGTCGTTTGAATTTCGTTAACTGCATATCAGAAAAATGGTTTATTTAACAAAAATGCACAAAATAACAATTCTACAGATGATTGGTTATGGAGATAAAACACAGACACAAATGGAAGTTGCTCGCTTATTTCATTAGCAATTTCCAAATTTGCCGCCTATTACTCAAGGGAAAATTAGTAAAATAGAAAAGCAGTTTTGCCAGCTTGGACATGTAAAGCAGATAAAAACAGGAGCTGCCAATGCAATAACTGATGATACCAAATTAGATGCTTGAGTTTGAGGAAAACCCACATCTAGTCGAAAAGCAGCCCAAATGTTCGAAGTCAGCCACTCAACGATTATTCGAACATTACAAGAAAATAAAATGTAGGTATCCCTATAAAATGATACCTACTCACGAGCTCATGGAAGACGATTTTGATAGGAGAACGTATTTTTGTAAACAAATGACGGCAATGTTAGATATGTGATCCAATTAGAACATGTTTTATTTTCTGTTGAGTGCACCTTTACACTTCACGGTCATGCTAATCGGCAGAATTGCCTCTATTGGTCTAGGGAAAATCCTCACTGGATTAGAGAAAAACATACGCAATATCTTGAAAAGGTTCATCTTTGGGCAGGAATAGTTATAGAATAGAGTAGAATAGAGAAGATCATATCATTGCTCCCTTTTTAAATATAATGGCAATTTAAATGGCGATAATTATTTAGCACTGCTCCAAAATAATGTCTTGCCAACTTTGACAAATTTATATCCTGATCCAGCAAATCCACAACTTCCAGCGTATTCGCTCTGCTATACATATTTGATATATTTTCAGCAAGATGGAGCACCGCCCCATTACCAAATCAATGTCCGGCAGTCCGGCTGTACCTCAACCGAGTATTTCCAAATCGGTGGATAAGAAATCGATGGAATGGCCAGCACGATCCCCTGATCTGGCGCCATTAGACTTCCTCTTATAGGGTTATGTCAAAAATATTGTATACGAGACTATACCCCTCGACTTAGCTGACTTAAGAAGACGAATAACGCTTGCGATTAGATCGGTCACGCCTGAGAAGTTCAATAACATTAGAAGAAATTTCTATTTAAGATTAGGATGTTGCCAAGACGTTCGCGGTGAGTATTTTCAACATCTCCTACATTAATGTGTTTTGTTTGTTAATGTTAAACTTTTTAAACATATGTCTGAAAGACATTAGGTATGAACATAAAATTGAAGGTAGGTATCATAATAAGATTACATTCTAAAAAGCGTTTTTGTGGGGTACTAAGGATTAAAGCTCAGTAACCCTTCGAGCGGTTAATTTAAAACCAATAAAACCAATTAAAAAGTTGCACATTGTTAAAGTAAAAGTCAAAAGGCTATTCACGTCCACGTGCTGGGGCAAAAGTTTTTATTACAGAGAAATGTTTTAATTTGGTCAGATCCATCCTAAGACGCCTTTCGCCTTATAATATGACATCATTAAATAAAGGCTAAGATTCAACTATCCAACGAAATAAATCAACGAAAGTGTGTACCATTTAAAAGCAGTAAAGAGCGTACTATAGACTATAGCTGACAGGATGCAACGCATGGTGACATCTGGCATCGATTTTAGACACCTTTAAACCATATCTCTAAACATAAACTGTAAAGATATTATAAAATAAAATTGTTAATGATCCAATAGACTTTTATGTAGGTGGTTTTATGGGTTTAAGGATCTTAGGGAGCAAATGAAACCCAAATTTTAATTTGCCGACGTTTTGGAAAATATATTTCCTTCCTCAGAGCTCTGGAACAATAGGATTCTTTCTTAGGTTTTAACAATAACCGATAAAAACATTACATAATTGATTTGTTTGGAAAAATGACAAATCGTATTTTCGGTAACATAACATAACAGAAAGTACATGTACTTTACATTAAAATTTGGGTTTCATTTGCTCCCTAAGATCCTTAGACCCATAAAACCACCTACATATAAACTGTAAAGTTTGTTCAATGACCGCTGACCGTTACGTCGCAACTAGTGCTTATCTTGCTAACATTCGTGAACTAGATGCGATAGTAAATTTGCGTCAATAATGAATGTCGTATAATTTTACCAGTCAAAAAAATTTTATTGTCATTTTTGAGAGCGACATTTTTCATCAACATTCTGCTTTTATTAATTTATAAACCCAACATTTTTTTGAACGTAAAACTGTACTCAAAAGAGTGCCGATTTTTGAATGAAACGAAGAAGTAAAGAATTACTGATCAAAAAACGCCGAGGCAAAGGCGTCACAAGTGTTTGTTCCAGTGGCGGTTTCTCCACAGGAGCACAGGAGCATGTGCACCCCCAAACTCCATAAAGAATTACCCCATAAAGAAAAAATAATGTTCATTTAAATTTATCTTCTTTTATGATACCGTAATATAAGTTAGAACCCTCCTATTTAAAAGTACCGTTAAATAATCGAAAGGTGGTGTAATAGCTCTCGCCAAGACGGTTGTCAAGAGCGACGATGTAGCGCGTAGGAATTCTAAAGTCGCACGTGCGTTAAAGTAGGCGGGGTTTCTGCTGTCTCTCTATGCATCTTGTAATAGCAGGTGTAGTGGGGGAAAGCGCAATTCTAATAGAAATAGGAAAACTCGCACAATTTAAATGTGCGCCGTTGAGTTAATTGCGTGTTATTTGCTGTATGAATTTATTATTTGGAGTTTTCCTTAATATTTTTGTTATTATTTTGGGGTAGTAAAGACTTATATTAATAAAAATTAACAGTTTTAATGCCAAAACGACTATGAATGTGGAATACTTGAGAAACAATTTTAGCTCATTAAGTATTGAGAAAACAAATTGAAATTATAATTGAGGGAAGACCTAAACCCGAAATTAACTTGACACAGGCTACAAAGTGTAGATCTGGGGACTTCATTGTTATTGATAAGTTTGCTGCAAATAAAAACACAAGATTGGACTTTACTTTTAAACAATGTACCTACCCACTAATAAAAAATAAATTGGCTTTTTTTATTTTTTTATCTTATTTTATTTTCAATAAAACAATTAGGTAGGTAATCATAAATTTTTAAAATATTTACTAAAAATTATTGACCAAATTTGGGTGTGGTCTTAAAAAAAATTTCGCCTGCGGCGCATTTTGCCTGCAACGGGCTTTCAGTGCACCCCCAAGTTAACAAGTCAAGAACCACCACTGGTTTGCTCCCTAAATTATGGCGGACCATTTATACGGCTTATTAGGCATGCTCCTTATTTTTTAGATCTGTGGTAGAATCAGATGCATGAGCGTGATACCAATAAAACAAGGTTCGTTAACCGTCCCCACACCCCAGCCCCAGTCAATATTATTTCCAAAATTAACCGAATACCCCGAACACATCACCTGATTTTTTGACTGATTTTCTAGTTTAAAAACGTGACCTTGGCTTTCAAGTTAGCCGATCGGGCGGTGTCGCTTCCGTTCTGTTGGCGACTAGCCAATAAAGAGTTTTCGCACACTATTGTCGTTATTGCTTAAACGAAATTATCTTCAACCTCATGTAGACTACATTTTAAATAATGCTTATTAATCACAAGTTTAAACAACAATTTTTCAACTGAAACACCTAGTTGTTCCAAAAGCATGCCAGTGATGTAGTTTTTACGTTATGGAAAATGCAGTATTCGGTTGCCAAAACTCGCTAATTCCGCGGGACGTGCATAAAATGAAATAAATTAATGTGTTCTTGTTCCGAGAATACAGGTATTTCTGTCGGCCACACACGTTAATCACTCGATGAAAGGGTTATTCGCATCGCATATTTGAAATTAAAATTATTTTTGATGGGAAACGATGCAAAAAATAACGTATTTCTTTATTTTTCGTTGTTTTGGGAATATTACAAGAACTCAGTGGCGTACCTAGACGGAGGGAGTCTAAGGGGCAGATATAAAATGATTACTCTAAAGTCTAAAGGAGCCCACAAACCGCGGCTTTGCTGACTACTCCACGAGCGACTCAACGAACATTCTAAAAAAGCAACGCACGGTCATAGACCCTTAGATAAATACCCTGGTATTGCTTAGATCCGTACAGTTTATCTCGTGCGCAAACAAAAGTTAAGTTTTGTGGGTGAAAAAGTGCGTTTATACACTGAGAGAAAACTTTATTAGCCGTAGCTAGAAATCCATTATTAGTAGTAAAAAATCTGTAATAGATAGGCGCCGAAAAAACAGCTCTGTTGTAGCTATAGGTTCATTTTTTTGAAATTACTTTTTAACCGCAATATGGTCGTTTTTTAAATATTATTTTTTTGCTTCTAATAGGCTTTTAAAAAAATATATGATGCAGTGGTAAAAAATATCTTTTATTCCTAAAAAAATTATGATTTTGTTAATAATTGAGGTCATGTAGTTAAAAAAGTATTGCTTTTTAATCCTAAAAAATGTTTGTCAGCTATAAAAAAAATATTTTTATCATTGGTAATCTACCTAGCTACAACTAAATTACCGTTTTCTGAGCTTCTTTTTTTAAAGAACCAAATAAAACAACTTTTTTGGACGCCCTATATCTCAAGAACTAAGCAGTTGCGGACCCTTATTCGTATGAATTTTTATCTTAGAATTAGCCAAAGATTCAATACAATACAAAATGTCTTTATTTAATACCAAAGAAACTTATAAAAAAAAACTTAATGAAACGTCCAAATTTATGCTCTTCCTCGCAACCATCAGGTATAAAAAAATTATTAATTCAATAATTGCTAAGTTGCTAACCTAAGATATACCGTGCGAGCAAAAGTTATTTGCATCAAAGAGGGCTTGGATTAAAAAACGTAGGGCTTGGTTTAGATCACAATGATATGGGGACGATATATCTAACCAAATCTAGGTTAAAATTTTGTCAAATTCATATTATGACATGATATGCCAAGCTAATGACTAATAAAATAAGTAGACAAATACAAATTTATTGTTGTTGTTTACAAAATTAACAACGTAAAAATATACAGAAAGAAAAAGAAAAATAATTACATAAATTGCTGAAATTGGCCACCGTCAGGCTCCAAGCATAAATTTGCACGTCTCTTTATATTTTCGAAAGTGTTGACCAGCATCTCCGGAGAAATGTTACCACATTTTTGGATAATCCTTTCTTGTAATTGTTCTAAATTTGCAACTGGTGATCGTCCATCCACAAACCCGGATTGTATTGCCACTCACAATTTACTCTAACCCCGTTTCGAAAATACGCTTCAACCATGAATGTTTTGTGCTGTTCCGTAAAGCCCATTGTGTGAATTGTTTAAGAAATTGGAAAAATTAGCGATGAATCAAATTACTTGTAACGACTGTCAAAGATTATGGAATAACTGATTGATTGTTAATTCAGGTAGTTACTGACACCCAACAAGCATTAAGCTCTACGGCTAAGCATTACGTCTTTAGATGCAAGGCCCTCTTTGATGGAAATAATTTTTGCTCCCACGGTACTAAGTAATGAAGTAAACAATTAGAAAATAAGAAATAAATGAATCACTATAGCAAGTATCACAATGACATAGTTACAAAATCACACACGCTCTCCCAGCACAAACTTTCCCACCTTACCTTTAAAATGCTGTAAAGGGATGATGATCTTGTTAGACGATTTTGTATTAGGCTGGGCCGAAAAAGTGAGAAATGCAAATGGTATATTTTCCAATATCTGACTATGCATCTAAAAGTAATTTGTGGAAAATTTTATTAAAATCCGTAAATGTTTCGCGCGCCCCTGTGACCTTGAAAATTTGTAAAAAGGCCGATTTTTCAATATTTAATATTTTTTAAATCCAAAATTACAATTTTTATGTGACTTCTTGTGGATGTGGGAATGTGTATAAAAATAATTTTTTCAATAAAATATTTTTCTATTGGATGGAAATTACAAATTTGTCCTCAAAATCTTCATTTACACGTAATTTAACCTTTTCAGAGACAAATTTGTAATTTCCATCCAACAGAAAAATATTTTATTGAAAAAATTATTTTTATACACATTCCCACATCCACAAGAAGTCACAAAAAAATTATAATTTTTGATTAAAAAAATATTAAATATTGAGAAATCGGCCTTTTTACTAATTTTCAAGGTCACAGGGGCGCGGCGAAACATTTACGGATTTTAATAAAATTTTCCACAAATTACTTTTAGATGTATAGTCAGATATTGGCAAATATACCATTTGCAATTTCCAATTTTTCACTTTTTCGGCCCAGCCTATTATGTATTATGTATGTCAATTAGGTAAGAAGGAGTTTTAGTCTTATTAATTTTATAAACCAAACAGGCCCTATGCAGGGCTGACAAGAGGGGGGCTGGGGGGCAAATTTCCCGGGCCCACGTCTCTTTTAAGGGCCCGTGCTCGGGCTGCGAAGTTAAAAAAATACGATACATTATAAAAAAAAATATAAAATCTCTGTTGACAAAAAATTACTTTGTAAACATTACATAGGTATGTAAATTATTGTTAGGCGAGTTGACGAATAATTTATGTTCTAAGTATCAAATATCGATACATTTTGTCCTCGCCCGTCCGGCCCAATATTTGTATTAGGGTGGCATTCTCAACGTCATTCCATCTATTGCCAACCTATAACCTATTTCGCGTTGCTTTTTTTAGTTTATTATTAGATTAACTAACATTAAATATTCAATTAACAAAAATATGTATTCATTTTATTGATAATTTTGGGAAATTGTATAGTGAAAGAACAATGACAGAATAATGTTAAAAAAAATCTTACCCGATATTTTTCGCTATACCTACAATTCTCCTAAAATATTTAATAAAATTCCTTGATATTTATTTAATATGTCAATTATTACCTATCAAATATGAAGACGATAATGATTTTATTTAAATTTTCTGTAAAAGCTAGAAAAATTTATTAAATATACGCGAAATAGGTTATAGGTTGGCAAGCATGTTGATACTCCCACCTTAACATCGACTTATTATTCGAAGAATTTATAAAACTTTCATCTTTTTTGGAGAACCTACCCGAAAATTTTGTACATTTTAGAATTGACCAACAATGGGTTTCTTATTTAGAAATTATATTTTTGTTATTATTTTGGGGTAGTAAAGACTTATTTTAATAAAAATTAACAGTTTTAATGCCAAAACGACTACGAATGTGGAATATTTGATAAACAATTTTAGCTCATTAATTATTGAGCAAAAAATTAAAATTAAAATTGAGGGAAGACCTAAACTCGAAATTAACTTGACACAGACCACAAAGTGTAAATCTAGGGACTTTATTGTTATTGATAAGTTTGCTGCAAATAAAACAGAAGAATGAACTTTACTTTTAAACAGTGTACCAACCCACTAATGAAAAATAAATTGGCCTTTTTTATCTTATTTCATTTTCAATAAAATAAGTAGGTAATCATAAATTTTTAGAATATTTATTAAAAATTATTGACCACATTTGGGCGTGGTCTTAAAAAGTTTTCGCCTGCAGCGAGCTTTTGGTGCACTCCCAAATTAATAAGTCACAAGCCGCCACTGGCTATAGGACCCTACCTCCCGCTTTTAAATATTTTAAATCTGGCAGCCCTAGGAGTGGGCCCGGAATGCCACACAGCCCCCGGGCCTGACCTGGCTCTCGACGGCCCTGACCCTATGTACTTTAAACCGTTCCGGGTTTAGCCAGTGGAAATCCCTAAAACAGTCCGAAATATGATCAGTTCACGATGATTACGTAAATTGTAAGACAATCGAACACAGGAATTTTGTAAGGAATGTCACTTTGTAAAGTTTGTACAACAGGTACTTAATAAACACCCTGTATATTATATGTACTGAGTACTGAATTTATTTTAAGTTACAAACCCACATTGTTAAAAGGCAAAGGTAGTATTCCCGTTCGTTCCGATATTAGCAATATTTTTTGCATTACTATTAGCCTATAAAAATTGCAATTTTTAATCTGGTCTATCCGTTATTGATACATTTACATAAAAATAAAATGTAAAGGTCTCAGGGGTCACAAATGATAAATTATTAATTTCTAGAAATTGATATCATTAGACGAATTGCCGCAGTCGGTACCATCAAAGCCAAGGTCGCGATGAACCATAACACAACTACAAATTAGTCAAAACCAACTGTTTTTTTAATTCTCGGTATTGTTTTAATTAAATTAAAAGTAGGGAAGGTGACTGATGAAGTGGTGATGGCGGGTCTAACTACTTTTTTTTGTACATTGGCGTAACACATTGATGTTTTACAGTAAAGTTATTACAATTTAACGTATATATTATAGCCAATAATTTGCTGGTTTTACCAGTTACCCAGATAGCAAACCTCGTCCAAAGATCGTACATTTAATATCCATTTTAACTACAGGGGCGTATTTTGAACGTTCTTATGTAGGTACGTTCTTTGAATTTACTTCTTTTTTGTATATTTTACGTTTATTTTATGTTCTTTCTTCTGGGAAGTATATCGTACTTTGAAGGTATTAAATAGAACCTATTTTGGAAGTAAAACACAACAAACTTTCTCGACTATCTTCACTGAGACAAATCATTCAATAAAAAAAAATCCCTTTTAAACATAAGCCAGTTCGTTTTTTCGACAACACATTCTTGATATTTTTTTCCGGTAACAAAATATCGTTTAACAATTAAAATATGTATCAAATAAAATATTTTTCATAGATGATTTTTTAATTTCTACAAGGTTATCCCTAAAATATACTTTTAGAAACTATACGTAATGTGCTTTTTTAGATATACAGTGATGGGCTAAAAGATGGAACGAATTCATTTAAAAATCAGGTATTCATTTTTTGAAAAACCGCTCGGACACGTCGATTATAATTCTTTCTTCCGGATTTTTTGCCTCAAAAAGAAATTATACTGGGTGTGTCAAAAAGTAGATGTAGCAAATTTTTTTTGTTTTTTAATTAGAACCCCCCTATTTTAACTTATTACCCTAATTCTACGTCAAATTCTGCGCATAATTCATGTAGCATACTCTATCCTTATCTCTAACGGTTTTGGGGAAAAATTACATCATAAAAAAAAATTGTTTAAAAAAAGGTTAAAAAATTAGTTTATTAAGTGTTGAAAATGCAAACCATTAAGTTCTTGACAATATGCTAATCTACTTAAAAACCCTTCTAAAACATTATTTACAGTATAACATGTAGTACTACTTAAAGGTAAACAGGTTAGGTAGAAGAGGACCCATAGAACGGCCTGCAAGATCTCCCGATCTTACACCCATGGATTTCTTTCTTTGGGGTTATTTGAAATCAAAAGTGTATAAGGATAAACCACAAAATTTGGAAGACTTAAAATTTAAAATTAGATATGAAATTAGGCAAATTAATGAAAAATACTGTAAATAATGTTTTAGAAGGGTTTTTAAGTAGATTAGCATATTGTCAAGAACTTAATGGTTTGCATTTTCAACACTTAATAAACTAATTTTTTAACCTTTTTTTAAAGAATTTTTTTTTATGATGTAATTTTTCCCTAAAACCGTTAGAGATAAGGATAGAGTATGCTACATGAATTATACGCAGAATTTGACGTAGAATTAGGGTAATAAGTAAAAATAGGGGGGTTCTATTTAAAAAACAAAAAAATTTTGCTACATTTACTTTTTGACACACCCGGTATAATTTCTTTTTGAGGCAAAAAATCCGGAAGAAAGAATTATAATCGACGTGTCCGAGCCTTTTTTCAAAAAATTAATACCTGATTTTTAAATGAATTTTTTCCATATTTTAGCCCATCACTGTATGTAGTAATCGTTTAGGTATATTTCAGCGAGCTCTACATAGTCTATCCCTTACTATAACGGAACAGAGAGGGACGAACTAAATTAAAACAATGATCTGTCATTGCTCCGCGTGGTTTAAGTTAAACCAAGTAATTCAAAACATATCATTTGATTGATGCCGTTGTTGGTGGGTGAATGATGTCTGATGGTATGGTGTACTTTTGGTGCAAGTGCAAAGCGCATGACTGCAAACCTAATTTTGTGTTCTGTGTGATAAGTGTTGTGTAGATGTGTCTTTATTCAAGGTTTATTGGTGTTTATTTTCCGCTTAACCATAAAATTGATTCTCTCTTATTATTAACATATTTTATAACAAATAAAAAGTAATCTTATTTGGTTTTACGTGGTTGTAAAAATAAAATAAATATTTTCATCTAAAAAACATTGTCGTTAATTTTTTGTGTTTTATTAAGCCTTATCCCAACTGATATGTCATTGTTTCTTTGGGGGGTAAGAACTTCTATACATCATTTTCTTTGTTATTACAATTTCCTTACTTTATTTTCTCAAAACCCAACTGGTGATAGTTAGAGTCAAAATACCTAATATAATAGAGAGTATTATATTATATAAAATAAGGCCATCATCAACTGGCCATATTAGTTTTTCCTTTTATTCTGTAAAATTACACTGTCACTACAGAGATTTAATCTGAGTAAAGAAAAGTAAAGAAATCCAATAAAAAATTAAATAAAATGGCGAATACGTCAGTGAGGGCCAATCCTAAAAAAGGAGCTCAGAAAAAGGTAATTTAGTAATAGCTAGGTAGACTAGCAATGATAGCAAAATTAATTTTTTTTATAACTGGCAGACAATTTTTAGGTTTAAAAAGCAATACTTTTTTAACTAGGTACATGACCTCAATTAATCACCAAATCATATTTTTTTATAAATAAAAGATATTTTTTCTACTGACGTTTTATAATAACCTCCTCTCCATTGTCATTATGGTTTTATAATAACCTCCTTTTAAGCGCAGCGTGCTTAAAAAACTTTTAAGCACACTGAGAGAAAACTCTATTAGCCGTAGCTAGAAATCCATTCGCAGTAGCAAAAAATCTGCATTAAATAGGCGCCGAAAAAACAACTCTGTTGTCGCTACAAGGTTCTTTTTTTTGAAATGACTTTTTAACCTCAACTTGGTCGTTTTTTAAATATTATTCTTTTGCTGTTAAAAGACAACTCTATTGCCATAAAAAATATATAATGCAGTGGTAAACAAAAATGATTTTGTGATTAATTGAGGTCGTGTAGTTAGAAAAGTATCGGTTTTTACTCCTAAAAATAATTAGCCAGCTATAAAATAATTTTATTTTTATTGTAGCTAGTCCACCTAGCTACTACTAAATTCCTTTTTTTAGCTCCTTTGCCAAAATGGCTGTGGTTGGTGGATTAGTTAATAATTCTATATAGGGTGGTGTACTTTTAGTGCAACGTTATACAATAAGTGTTGTGGCGCCGTGGCGGTGTGTCTCCAAATTCAGGTAGGTACAATTATTTTACCAATAATTATATTTATTACTTATATTTTTTAATTCATTCCGATCATGGCCGCCATTAAGTTTCCGTTCTGCGCTTATTTGGGCAGTATTTTTGATAAAAATTGTATGTTAAACTTTGTTTAATAACGGGGGGATCTTACTGATCTGAAAGTAACAAACTGCTAGGAACATGACCTTTTTTAGCCATTTTTTTTTATTAATAGGTATCAGAAAACCTAACAAATGCGATTTTGCATTGCAAAATTTAGAACGGGGAAGAAATATCTCAAAAACTCAGATTGTTTTCCGATTCTATCCCCTAAATTTGTATTGTATTTCTAAAAAAATTAATTTCTCGCCTAACAAAATTTAAAGACTCACCTAAGTCAACGATTTTTTGTAGGTACCTAAGTAGAGTAATGTGATAAACATGAGTTACTTATTAAGTAATAAATATAATTATTGGTAAAATAATTGTACCTACCTTAATTTGGGGACACACCCCCACAACACCTATTATACACCGTTGCACTAAAGGTACACTTCCCTATATGAAATTATTAAAATATAAAAAATTTATCAAATCAATGGCCATCAAACATCCACTATAAACTTTAATCCACCAACCACTAAACAAACTAACAACACTGCAAATGGCAATAAAATGAACCAAAACGATTTCACCATGTTTTAAAAAAGCAACTGTTTAATTCCTAAAAGGTATATTTTAGATAGGTATAAAAGATTGGTTAGTTTTTGTTTTTATTTTTATGGTAATAAGATAACCTTATAGGAATTAAAAAAATACTTTTTAAAAACACTTTATTGGATACATATTGTTATGGTTATATGATATGCTGTTACCATAAAAAAGCATTGAGCACACGTAACAATATTGTTGTCAAAAAAACGTCCTTGATTGCGACTAAACGAAATATTTTAGGGATAAATGGATTTTTTCTTGTGGTAATACACATATATTCAAAAAAATACATGTATTGAGTGATTTTCCTCAGTGCACGTTACCAGGAGCAACGTGCTTAAAAGTAACGCAGGTAATTATTTACAATTAAAACGTAACCACAGACTAGGTATAATTTAATATTTTTTGGCAAGTGTCAATGAAACATAGGTAATAAAATGTTAGTAAAATTAAGTTTTTTATTATAAAACCTCAGTAGAAAAAATATTGTATACAACTCGTTACGAAACAATGTTTTTTAGTCACTTTGACGTGTTGTCCAACTCGGCTTTGCCTCGTTGGACAATTTCACGTCGCGTGCCTAAAAGACACTCATTTCGCAACTTATTGTATAAATAGCTATTTTACCACTACATCATACTGTTTTTCGGGCAATAGAGTTGTCTTTTAGTAGCAAAAATATAATATTTGAAAAACGCCACATTGAGGTTAAAAAGTAATTTCAAAAAAATTAACCTAGTAGCTATAACATAGTTGTTTTTGCAACGCCTATTTAATGCAGATTTTTTGCTATTACTGATGGATTGCTAGCTATGGCTAATAGAGTTTTCTCTCGGTGCAAACTGCAATCACAAATAATACTGATTAAAAAAACCAATCATTTTAATCGCGATTAATCCTTCAGCTTTTGAAATAGAAATTATATATTTAAATTAGCTTATGTCTATAAAAAAAAATAATATCACAGACCTTTAATTACGCTGTATAATGATTTATAATATGTTTTTTATTAAATAAAACTTCTGCAAACCTTATTTTTATAAAATTTATAAATTTAAATTCTTTATGTCAGAGATTAAATCAAAATAGAAATTGTGTAAATAGTAGGCCGTGCAGCGTCAAGTATAGATACTAGGTTACCATGGATACGGGAATGACAGCGAACTGAAACCATACGCACCACACCACTTACCATAAAAATAACACATAACGTCGGCTTAGTAAGAAAACCGCGTAACTCCAATTTTTCGGTAAAATAAGATCTTGGCGCCACCTTGTAACAAACTATTATACCCATCAATGAAAAAATTGCAGATATCTGTAAGTATACGTTCCCACTCAAATGCTTATATTGAAAACCATTTAACTCCAACTATCGTCATCCTAAAATTGCAAAGCGCGTAACTCCAGTTTGGTTTATACATTTCTGTTGTGTGTAGCTCGCGTTGTGATATTTCTACATGTAAGCTCTATAAAATAATATTTTTAAAAGAAATAAATATTTTAATAGAAGCCACACTTATTTCTTAATACTGTTTTAACTTTACATATGAATAAAATAGAATCTAATGATAATTAATTTGATGTAAATTGAAACTTGTGGACATATGCGGTTTTTAAAATTATATTTATTTCTTTACCAGGGGAGATACGTGGTCTTCCTTAAGGAAAATAGCGTATCTCCTAACTTTTATTTAAATTTTTTTTAGAAAAATGCGTAAGTCCATTTTAATTACCCATATTTGATTAAAATTACTTCCCTAAACAAATTTTATCGTCAAATGTCTTAAAATTAACGTCATAAAAGTTTGTAGGTTTAAAAGAAAACACAACCCAAGTTATGAGTTTTTGTTGTTTCCTGTTAAACTTTCTGAAGTGGAGTTACGCGATTTTCTTACTAAGCCGACGAAATGCAATTTAAAAACAGTCCCAAATGTTTTGCACAGAGATTGCAATATGTTTTAGCTGCAAATAAATACCAGTGTATAAATTTTAACATTTTATATTCCTAAATCTATAGGGAAGGAGTAATAGAAAGGCTTGGTGAAAATCATGTGGAATATTACCGTAAAAAAAGTACTATAATTATCATGTTTTCAAAATTATTAGGCAAATATAAAAATCAGTAAATAATCTTAATATATACTCGAGCTTTAAATTTTACCACATAAACTTCACGTAGGTATATTTTTCTTAAACTTTTACTTCTAATCAAATGTTGTTTACTCTTAATAATTTGCGATAAAAGCCCTCGACCGTTGGTCTCGGGTATTTATCGTCAAACTATCGAGTCTCGAACATTTAAGAAGTAAAAATTTTCGAAAAACCACCTACGTGAAATTTACCCGGTAAAACTTAATGCTCTTGTGATTTAACCCATGATATTATCGTGCGAGCAAAAATTATTTGCATCAAAGAGGGCTTGGATTACAAAACGTGGGGCTTGGTTTAGATTACAATGATATGGGGATGATAATTATATCTAACCAAATCTAGGTCAATCTGTGGTCGAAAAAATTGCGTAAGTAGTTGATAGTTTCGGCGGCTGTATGGGCGGTTGCACCGTCCTGTTGAAAATATTCAAAACGTAGTTCGTCGTCAAGTAATTGCTCCACAAATGGATTCATCTATACTCTATACCGCTGTGCTGTAACTGTGTCAAAGAAAAAAATAGGACCAACAATTCTTCTTCGGGAAACAGCTAACCAGACACCAATTTTTTGAGGGTGCAATGTGGACTCTACAAAAAAATGGGGATTTTCACTACTCCACCTGCGTGTATTCTGAGAATTCACATAACCGGAGAGATGGAACCAGGCTTCATCCGAAAAAAAGTCAGGTCTAATAAATCATTTCTTTCCAATAGATTTTGGGTAAACCGCTGAGAGTAATTCCTGCGTCTTTCAAAATCTGCGGCTTGTATTTCTTGGAATACTTGCACTTTATAAGAAAATAAATTTAGCTGCTTCTTAAGAATAGTCCTGCTTATTCCAAAAGATCTTCTCACTTCTTAGGACAGGCGTCTTATACAATTTGTTGGCGTATTTTGCATTATTTCATGAACGTTTGCAACAAGTTCTTCTGTTCTTACAGATGGTCTTCTTGCTCCTTTTGTGTGTTGTATAAAACCAGTTTCCCTAAACACAGCCACGGTTCTTTTCAGGCAATGATAAAAATACCCAGCAATAAAAGCAATGTTAGGAAAATGTTAGTGATGAAAATCGTCCATGCACAAACCCGGATTGTATTGTCTCTCACCATTTACTCTAAAGCTTCGGTTTCCTACAAAGCGGCACCGCAAAAGGGCGGCCGTAATTTGGCGGCCGATTTTGCCAACAGTAGTACGGTCGCTTTGGACGGTAAATATTATATTGGAAAGTAACATTACATAGGTACGATTCGATAAAATACTAGCGCACCGTCAAAAATCGTGCTTGCGCTATCTCCCAACGTACAGAGCGGCCGCTTTAGAAAATACGGTGCCGTATTTTTTGCGCTGAACGCTTTGAAGGAACATACTTTAATTTGCAAGTACATATATACGTGTTTTCGCGGCGAGGCTAGCCATCAAATTACGGCCGCTTTTTTGCGGTGCCGCTTTGTAGGAAACCGAAGCTTTACCCCGTTTCAAAAATATGCTTCAACCATGAATATTTTGCGCTGTTCCGTAAAGCCCATTGTTAATTCAGGTAGTTACTGACTGACACCCAACAGGTATTAAGCTCTACGGCTAAGCATTACGTCCTTTGATGCAAATAATTTTTGCTCGCACGGTAGAATAAGAATGAGTGTAAAATTGACTGTTAAAAAAAATTTATTTAAATAACTTCTCATTAGTTTGTTCCAATTCCAATCTACGACTATGCATAACATAATGTAACCTATAATAATTATTCTCATTTAATTTAGTCATGGGAAATTTGATGAACACATTTGATAAAATTAAATTATGGCACATAGTTTGTTGTCTAAGAATTACGAGGAGGTGATGTTCCAAATTTATCACCAAAGCCAAAGCCAAAAATAAACTCGAACATTTTTATTAAATAGGAAATTTACCGAGTGGCCGAAAAATTTTCAAAAATCTTTTTATTTTATTTTATTTGCAGAACGGAAAGTCTAATCGCGAAAACAATTTGAGATATTCGATTTCATTGACTCCCATCGACGTTTTAGGTTTCCTAGATAAAAAAAACATAATTTCCGTCGCTTTTTCTGCCTGCTGACTTCAAAAATACAAAAATAAGTAGAAATTTGTCTTAATTTAGAATTTTTTTAAAAATTTCTTGGTTTGTTTTTGTAGGCAGTGCGCGCGCACGAGCCTACTTATTGACTAGCCCGTCTCTGCTTAAGGTTGAATTCTCAACGTCATTCAATCTATTGCCAACCTATAACCTATTTCGCGTTGATTTTTTGAGTTTATTATTTTAATAACTAACATCTAAAGAAAATCAATATCGTCGGTACATTATTTAGGTAGTATCTGATATATTACAAAAATATCAATTTATTTCATTGCTAATTTTGGGAGAATTGTATAGTGAAAGAACAATGAGTGACAATGTTAAAAAAAATCTTACCCGATATTTTTCGCTATACAATTCTCCGAAAATAAGTTATGAAATTCCTTGATATTTATTAAATATGTCAATTATTACCTATAGAATATCAAGTCGATACTGATTTTCCGTAAATTTTGTATAAAAGCTAGAAAACATAAATAAATCTACGCGAAAAAGATTATAGGTTGGCAAGCATGTTGATACTCCCACCTTAATACATCATAAAAGTTCTAATATTATTATCAAGGTGAAATATTACTGGAATGATTATTTACTTCTTGCGAAAAGTTAATAAATAAAACCGGTAATTTATCACCTGAGTTTTTACCTTTAATTTAAGTGTCAATCAGCGTGAAATATTTTCCGTAATAATTTACTTTAATGGCAACGAATGAGAATTTCGATATCCTTGCTTTATCGATGAAGTGTTAATAAATATTTAACGTAGATTAAGGCACTGGTAAATAGCACACTTATGAAGGTATTTTAGTTAAATAATTGAAATAGCATTAAATATAAAAGGATTTTAATTATTCTGACATCAGTGCAGTGGCGGTTCCAGAACTTCACTAAGGGGGGGGGGGGGCACATGACCTAAATGGTTTTTAGAAGTGAATACAATAATACAAAAAAATGTTACTCCACAACAAGTGCATATATTTATTAGGCAAGAGAACTTGCAAATAAAAATCTGAATAACATATACAAAACGTAATCTATGTACAGGCTGTCTCACGGTGATCGTCCATTAGAATGTTTCGGAAATTAATGCAATTTAAATCCTGCAAATTTTAATAATACACTGTTAGAAATCCTGGACGTGAGAATCAAAAAAATTTATAATCAATGAAAATAAATCAAATTTAACTTAAAATGTATTGTTATTTTAACTCTTTTGTGTTTAGTAAAAATCAGATTTTAAGAACTAACTTTTCTGGAAGTCGTTTTAACATAACAGGTAACTAAAATTAACAAGCAATACTTTTACGGTTCAAATGAATCAAATACTAGTAACTTTGATAAAGTTTATAATCATTATCAATATCTTTTTTAGTTAAAATTTTTAAATAAGTTAATACTAACATAAAAAATGTGTCAAATTAACTAATTAAGTTGTAATTTTTACTGCACAATAAAATCAGATTAATGTCAAAATAGTAATAATATTTTATGAGTTACTGATTGACTGAAGCGGTATTAGTTAAATTGACAAAAAAACGGGAGTGGACTTTCTGGGACATAAAAAAAAAGTTAAATTTGATTATTTTCTTTTAACAGTGTAGGGTTTCGCTCTCTTCAAGCGACTTCAGGTTGTACCAAAACTTTTCTCAAACTTGCTTATTTTAAATGAAGCACCCTGTAAAATATTTTTTGCTGTTCCTTTTTTCATTTCCAATAATTTCTATTTAAAGTTTTTAACCGTTCAAAAAATTATCCGGTCGCTCAAAATACACTTAAGATCGTTTCATTCATGCATATAACAATATTCTCACTTTACCTATTTTAGTTGTAAAAATCAGTAAAAGATTCCCATAATACCTTTTAGGCAATTTACCTCAACTAAATTAATATTGTTTTGTCTCTCCTGAAAATTTTTATAAAGTAGACTTATCTGTTTATTCTTGGGGGCCAGAGAATTAGATATGTCTGTTTTATATATACTGATAAGGTATTTTACAAAGTGGGGTCTACCAAATAGAATGCGACAACTGCGAGGCTATCTACATTGGACAAACAGTAAAAATTTAGACACTAGGCTTAAAGAACACAAAACATCTATTTAAAAAAAAAAAAATAAAACAGGTTTAACTGATCACTGCATATTACACAATCACTCAATCTCTAACAACATAAAACCCATAATATACATAGACAATAAAAACAGAAAACTAAATTTACTAGAAACAATAGCTATCAAAAAAAGTCATAAAAACAAATGTAATGTTGTTAATAATCAAACCGAAATACCTTCAGGCGCTTCCCTAATTCTTAATGGCACACTCATTTATTTTAGGACTAAATATGTATCTGTACCTTTAAAAGTTAGGAAAACCCACAGTTGACCATTCAATCTTCTAATACTAATTTTAATTTTATGACATATTTATAAGTACCATAATATGATATAAATACCTTTGTCATGTCAGGTAGAATTTAGTATCTTCCTGTACTCCTCTGACAATGGCCCGCAAGGGCCGACACACATGTCAGAAAACTGATTAAATGTGTGAAACATAACAAGTAGTTATTATTTTTCCTTCCTGTGCAATGATTCTAAACGTTTGTGCTAGCTTATTACTTAAAACATGTAAAGCTACCACATTTTAAGGATAAATGTACTTAATGAATATACCCTGTAATGATTTGGTGTTTCGCTTTTTAAACGTCTTTTTAACGTACGTGTGTTTACTGAAAAGTCGAGGTATTTTTTATGAAGCAGATATAGCAGACGACGCGACGACATTATTGCATAATCTCGACAATATTCTTCTAAGTGGTTTTCTTATACCGCCTGAACATTTTTCCACGTCAATTTAATATAATAAACTCACATAAAAAGCATGGAATTAAATGCTTCTCTTTACGACATCTTAAGCGGTTGGTCCCGAGTACAGTAAAACGTCATCTATTCAGAGAAAAATACGACCAATTAAAAGAAACGAGGGCAAACTCTTAACAAATAATACTGACGCCCTAAAATTTTTTTACGACTTTGACCGATGGATCGTAATATATTCTCACAAAGGAACAAATTTCTGGCCAGATTACTCATTCTTTTTATGACGTTTTAAAGCGGATATTGTTGTTAAAGCTGATAATGCTGATAAATGGTGACCGTCCACGTCAGTGAAATAAAAATCATTGCATTCATATCAAACTATAATACTACCTTACCGTCAAGATAGGTTCCATATTATCCATTCCATTGATGGATGAGATCGAGTTGGGTGCGGAGGTTGATTGGAAGTATAGCGTTCTATTCTCGTCTCTTGGCTTGATGTGCTCACATTCAACTTTTTACCAATTTGTCGGTAAATTTTTAAATTTTAATTCAGATTATTTATTAGCTTACAAGAGACGTGGATGATATATGTATTGATTGGAGTGGAACTAATGATAAATTAGCAGAATTTCTGGGTTTTGTCAAAAATTTACATCTTAAAGTAAGTTTTCTGCTTGAAGTAGAAACAGAAGTCAAATTACCTTTGAGGTATATCAACTAATAATATAATCCAGTTCATTTCAAACTCACCTTATATACATACATTTTAGGCGTGCAACTTATTCTTTTATATGTTATTTAAACTGTCTTCGTTAAAAGATTCCTTCAATAAGGAAGTGGTAATAAGAAAACAAATAGCTGTAAGCAATAGATTTCCTATGAAATTAATCAATAAACTTTATTACAAACTTCTGAACACATAATATACCTATACCATTGCACAGGAAGAAAAAATTATAACTACTTGTTATGTTTCACAAATTTAATCAGTTTCCTGACACGTGTTTCGGCCCTTTCGGGTAATTTTTAAAGGACATACATTGGACAAACAGGTAGAAATTTTGACATTAGGCTTAAAGAACACAAAACATCTATTTAAAAACAAAAACAAAATAAAACAGGGTTAGCTGATCACTGAATAAGTTTGTGAAACATAACAAGTAGTTATTAATTTTTTCTTCCTGTGCAATGGAATAACAGTTTCACCAAGCATGTAGCCCAACACAAATTAATTACATATATACCATCTTACACTCTAATACACAGGCTGAAAGTAAATAGAGATCCTTGACTTTTTAGTCGTCATTTCTCAATAATTAAGTAAATTTTTTAAACCTTACAGCGTATCAATAGAGTTTCAAACCACCACCACTTTTAAACCAAATAGAGTCAAAACAAAGGACATACGTCAACCCCCTTTCTAAGTCCGGCGGTGTTTATTCTTTACATTGAGTGACTGCTTGGCTGTGTACGTCGGATAATCAGGACGAAAAATATCAATCAGAGTTCGGGAACATCTTAACTTTGTGCAGAAATACCAAAACACTGATATAACTAAATCAGCTTTTGCAAACCATTTATTGGAATGATAGCATCAATTCTCAGTACCTGAAAATATAAATATTATTTACTAATGCCACAACAGCAAAATGTTAGATTTATTAGCTTGCAATAATTACTAAAGCAAAAAATATCCTTACCTGTGTTAACGACATCTTCAATTTTAAGCCCTATATCATTTTTGATAATATAAACAATAATTTGTAAATATACCCATAGAATAACCACATATTTTCCCAATTTTTTTTCTACAAACAGTACGACAATCTTGATATCTCTTCTTGTTAATATAATTTTTATCCTTCATCCTATTGAAAATTTTTTAGATACTTGTTTTTAACTGTAATGGTTGGTTAATGTTTATTTTCGTTTTATTTTTAATTTTTGTTTGAATGTTAGGTAAGAAAAATATTCTTAAGGTTTCTTTTAGAAACCAGTATTATACACTTTTGGGTGTGATGATATGATATTATGATATGCTCATTATCACCACTGCTGCTGAAGGATGCAGAAAAATGATTTTCCTGTAATCTCCTGCAGCGTAATAAACTTAGGATTTAAAATCTGGTTGTCTCGAGTAATCGGTTATTAAACAAAAACGATAAAAAATGTAAGTTACTGGGTATCAGTCTAGATAGTTCTTTATTCTGGGAAGCCCACATAACTGAGTTGTCAAGTACGATATTTCTTCTTAGAAACTTGCTTAAGTGTGTGACTTTTGACGTTTTCAAATCGCTTTAAGGCTCATTTACACATGGCAAGTTTACTGGCGGAAAGTACTTGCCGTAGACTCAGAGTCTAGTTCCAGCACCGGAGATGGAAGGACCTCTGAAGAAGCTCGCCACTCGTGCTAGCGAAACATTAGGAAGCAATTCCAACCGACGACGGCCTTTAGACCTGAGTCTACTTCCGGCACCGGAAGGACCTCTGAAGAAGCTCGCCACTCGTGCTAGCGAAACATTAGGAAGCAATTCCAACCGACGACGGCTTTTAGACCTGAGTCTACTTCCAGCACCGGAGATGGAAGGACCTCTGAAGAAGCATGCCACTCGTGCTAGCGAAACGTTAGGAAGCAATTCCAACCGACGACGGCCTTTAGACCTGAGTCTACTTCCAGCACCGGAGATGAAAGGACCTCTGAAGAAGCATGCCACTCGTGCTAGCGAAACGTTAGGAAGCAATTCCAACCGACGACGGCCTTTAGACCCGAATGATCACTACACTAGCTCAAATAAAACTTTGACTAACTATTAACCTTATTTAATAAACAAAAACGATTTGAGGGGACGCCGATTTTGTGCTTCTTGATTTTTCGACAATTTAAACATTCTGTCTGTCACTCGATAACTCTACAGGGTGAGTCGGGAGGAACGGACCAAACTTTAGGAGCGTAATATACACGCAAAAACAATTTGAAATAACACATATGTTCTTATTCGATAATCATTTGTTTTTAAGTTATAGCGTAATACCAAATAAAGAAAAGTTTATATATTAACGGTTTTCGTATCATAGCGTTCTTTTAATAAATGTTCATGTCTTTCTTCTTTAAAATAGGCTGCAGTATTTCTAATACTTCGAACTAGTGCATCCCGAGTGTCCACTTTTACTTTGTACACTTCATTTTTAAACCAGCCCCATAAACAATAATCTAGTGCTGTAAGGTCTGGAGATCTTGGAGGCCAATTAATAGGACCACCGCGACCAATCCAACGCCCTGGAAATGTTTCGTCCAAATGTTGGTTGACCTGACGAGCAAAATGTGCTGGTGCTCCACCGTGCTGGTAATTCATTTCCCTTCTGATATTTACAGGAACATCCTCTAGTAGTCCTTGTAACTCTTGTTGTAAAAAAATTAGGTAGTTGTCTCCTGTGAGGCGATTAAATAGCTGTCGAGCATACCACACCACACGTTAACCTAAAACCTATGTTGAAAATTACTTTCAACTGTTGCGTGGGGATTTTCGATTGACCATACATGAGAGTTACGAGTATTATTATTACCGTCACGGGTGAATGTTGCTTCATCTGTAAAAAGTATACGCGATACAACACGATTATTTATCCACCGACAAAATTCAATACGTTTAACATAATCTTCAGGTTTTAGGTGCTGTACTCTCTGTACATGGTATATATAAGCCTTGCACGTGGAGTGTATTTAATATTCTTTTTTGTGGAATGCCCAATTTAATACCAATTCTTCGTGAGCTGGTCGTTGCATTTTCTTCTACTAAATCCAGAATATTTTCTACTTCTCCTAAACCTTGTCAAGTAGCTCGTGCAGAAGTAAAGTTGGCACTGGCAAGCTTACCATTCTCGTACAAATTGTTAGAAACTCTGATAAATACGTTTCTAGTCGGATGTCTGTGATGTGGATACCGTTGACGCTATTCTTCAACAGCAGCTTTAGCACTTCCATTACAGAAACCATAAATAAACACCATATTTGCATATTCTAAATTTGAATAAGTATTTGGCATTTTGCAACACTTTAATCACTCAAACTTGAAAAAAAACGTTTAATTTAATTTCTTGGCTTCAATCAAATAAACTTACGTTAAATTTTAAAAAATCTTCTTTTATGTTTATAACTAAAAATAAAATAAATTCCATCATTAACCCATTAACATTTAATAATGAAAATATTCAATATTCAAAAACGACAAAATTTTTAGGATTAGTTTTAGACCAAAATTTAAATTGGAAATGCCATATCCAGTATATTATCAACTCGATATCTCCTTTGGTATCTGTTTTGTACAGAGCTAGATATTTTATTCCTTTGAAATACTTAAAAAATATATATTTTTCATTAATATATTCAAAATTACAATACTTAGCTTCTGCATGGGGATCTGCTTGTTTATCAAACTTAAAACCATTACAAAAATTACAAAATAAAGTTATTAAATGTATACACAAATTACCACATTTAGAACCAACTGTTGATCTATATAGACCGAAAGGGTATTTACGTTCAAAACATTTATAAATTAAAAATTTGTATTCTAATTCACTCTATTATTTTAAAAGAAAAAAAATCAAACATAACACTTCAGGAGAATAAGACATTACATGATCATAACACCAGACATTGCATAAATTATCAAACTATACCAGTAAAAAGTAATTTCGGAAAAAAATCGCTTTTATATGACGGAATAATAAAATATAACAATCTTCCACAAAATATCAGAAAAATTAAAAAATTGGCAACTTTTAAAAAACAATTAAAGAAATATTTACTAAATTAAATTATTTATACTATTTTTTTTTACATTGATTTTATTAATGAATTAAATTGGATTAACTTCAATTTTTTTTTTATTGTTATTTTTTTTCCTGGTTATTATTTTCTATATTATGTTGTCACTTTCCATGTAATGAACTGTAAAAGTTAGTTTGGAATAAAGACATTTTAAAGTAAAAAAAAATTACTGCCACAATACACGGACACATTGTCAAGACAACATAGATGTCAAATAGTTTAGAGTCTTGAGCATCGCATACTCTAATTACGTGAAAATTTTGATAAAAGTGGAACGTAGAAAAAAATTTGATATTTCGCTATAACTTGAAAACAAATAAATATCGGATAAGAACATATTATGGGGTTTTTTACATTGTTTTCGCGTGTATAATACACTTCTGAAATTTGGTCCGTTCCTCCCGACTCACCCTGTATAATTCAATTTTTTCAATTCATTCAATTGCAATTCAGCCCGAAAAAAATTACCTAACCATACTCCTTCAACACCCAACTCGACTTTTGCTCGTTCATATCGTCTGGTTTGAACACCTGTGAATGCATAAGGTATGTTGGCGCGATTAGCTTTTGACGTTGCCTTTTTATACATTTCAGTGATATATCACAAGTACAGAAACTAATACGAGTTTTTTAAGAACGCCATACATCATGAATTATTCGGAGAGACGTGTGAAACCGGAATTATATATGATTTTTGGCTGTCACAAACGGTTTAACTGATGGCAGGGAATTTTCTAAGGGACGTGATATACAGTTTTTTAAATAATTCTTGACGCAAGATTTTAAATATTGAATGAAGGAGTTGCACTTAGCAAAGACTAATTTTCTCAAACATAAAATATATTAATGCAAAAAAGTTTTGTCTGTTTCCTTCCGCCAAACTCATCCCCAGACGCGTTTCGCCGTTTACGGCTCATCAGTGAGGCTCAGTTTGGCAGAAGGAAACAGGGCTCGAAGACAAATCACTTGTCAGGATGGATTATCGACGGGAATTATAGAACCCGGTGCGACATCTTGCGTGAGAAAGAGAAAGTATTGCAATCGGGTTTTCTTGAGACTTTATCAATGGGCTTCTTCACTATAACCGCATTTATCATTAAACAGCGGAGATGAGGACTAATTGGGAAATATTATTTATTAATATTAGACATTAAATTTTACACACATTATAATACTTACTACAAAGTGGATACATACTATGACGGTCGCCCCTTTTCCCAGGGGGAGCTACTAATATTGTACACTGAGAAAAAACCTTTCTATTCCTTATAAGAATATTATACATACATACCCTTTATACAACTGTTTAATAGGTACTATATTATGTGACAGCAACGCGCTTTTCTACTTCTAAGTCAACGATAATTATTGCTAGACCGGTGTGTAGTGATAATATCACGGTAATTTAGCCAATAGGAAATAGTAGTTATCGTTACCATAGAATTGTTTATAGCCATTATTGCTCTGAATACTCACTTATAATCTCCCTAGCAGCAGAAATTTTCTATCAACAAAAACATGAGTGAGACCGAGAAAAAAATTATCGGGAATTAATTCTGCTGATGCGTGGGAGATTCGGTAAGAAAATTTCATAAATTGGGGTTTCTTTTAATATGATGAGATAAAAATTATAAGTTAGCAACAAAATGTATTTTGATTTTATTCTGAGTGACGTTTGCCATAAAAAAATAAAGCACTCACTTATTAATTTTATTAGGTTTATAGACTATCGCGATAGTCTCCCGTCGCTATAAGCCACGCAAACAAAAAGGAGCCTTCTAATTGGTTGAAAATAAATTTATGAAATTTTCACTTATAATCTCCCTAGCAGCAGGATTATTACTGATAATTTTTTTCAAGGTCACGAATGGTTTTGTTGATAGAAAATTATTCCGAGTCGAAGACGAGGAAAATTTTCTATCAACAAAGGCATGAGTGAAACCGAGAAAAAAATTATCGGGAATTAATTCTGCTGCGTGGGAGATTCGGTAAGAAAATTTCATAAATTGGCGTTTCTTTTAAGGCCAGAGAACAGGCCCCGCCCCTATTGAAAATGGGTATAAAATAGCATGCAAAACAGGGGTACTTGCTGTTCAACATTTCTCTTAAACTATGGGTTTTACATACCTAAAATTTTGGTGAGGTGTCACAGAAGGTTGGTGGATTATCATGAAGTAAATCGCTTTTCGAAAAAAGGTATAAATAATAAAGAAATTACACTTGAAAAATCATGTTTTTGCTTTTCATGACCTCGACAAGAAAATCACTTATATACAGAAGTCCACATAAAAAACACAAATTTAATATACTTATTAATATTCACTACAACTTTCTGTTCCCCTAAAAACCTATTTTTTTGTTAAATGTTCGCACAATTTCGATAAATATAAAAAAAACTTGCTCAGAACCTGGTTTACTTTTAGGCAGTCAGCTGTTAGTAACTTTTAGGGATATTTGGTTTTCACCAATATAAAATCTACAGAAACCTACCATTTAATCGGTTTGAGGGGTCTCCGCTAGGTGTCGGCACCGCGAATGTCCCATTCTATTATTTCATTCATAAAAATCCGTTATGTCGGCTTTACACCATAATAACGCAATTACCTATATTGACCCAAGTCGATGTAACTGGAACATAGAATTGAACTTACGATAATTTAAAAGTTATGGCGTTTTTGTCGCTTTTAATCGGTAAAACGATGGTAGAACATGCATTTACCAGTAAGCTTGTTATCTCGGTTTTAGTTATGTGCAAATAAGCTAATTTATTTTTTTTTAAATAAAAAAATTAAAAGTATAGAGTAAAAGTGTACTTTAATATTTTATTTTACGATAATAATTACACTAGATATATTTTTTGTTATGTTATCTTCATACTTCTTTAATTATTATTCTCTCATCCATTTTGTTTTGCCTCTGTCAGTCGTATGAGTTTTTAAACCATCGGCATGTAGATATGTGTTTCTGTAACTGATCCTAGAAAAATATAGGCATGTTTTAAATATAGGTAAAAAATACGTATAGCCAATCACACATTGCTGCCCTTTAATATTTTAATAGTTTGTTGAGAATAAGTAAAACAAAATGTATAAAACATTGATTCATGTGTCAACCAAGTCATTAATTCTTGACAAAATATGTATAAACTTACAAGAAATACCTATGCTGTACAGGACGTGGGACAGAATTATAAAGTACTTTAAGACTTTTTTTTTCACTGGATACCTCCTCGAGAGCAAAGTAAATCATCACCATTTTCAGATAATTGGTGTAAATTTTACAGGCACAAACACTGTCATTATCAATTTTTCTGTATTTCTATTCTTTGAAAAATTCCTCAAATAGGTAATACCTATTTAAGCCAAAAAAACTATTCAAAATCCCGTTAGTTGATTTTATATGTAGTAAAAATCAAATAGCAGGACTCTGAATAACCTTTTCGAATCACGTTAAAATAAAATACTCTATATTATTGTTTGTCTAGCCTCGAAGAAAATTAAAAATAAAACTCGGACATGCAAATGACATTTTCATTAAAATATTAAAAGGAAATCACAATTAAGTACCATTTGAGTCTGTCTTAGAATTCCTCGTAATCTGCTGATCGAGTGCCTCGTTTACTGGTTTTTCATTCATTCTCTACTTGAAGCTTTCTCAGCAATGTGTGTATTTTCAATAAAAATATCTACTTCCATTGTCAGCCTGGAAAAGTGGAAAGGCCTGGGTAAAATAGCTAACCTAAAGGTGACAACAAAATCTTGTCTTTAAAATTCATTCTTTCACATCACATAACGAACAGCTGATCTAAAACAAAAATACCACAATGCAAAAACACTTCAGATTGGGTTAAAATAAAATTATTTCCACTTGAGTTTAGCAGAGAATCGACAAGGTTTAAAAGATCAAAAATATAGATCGTATAATATACATAGTAAGCAAGAATCAGCAAGATTTAAATTAGTATCGTAGGGTTTAGTAATTAAAATATGTGTGGGTATTTATACATTTACCAAAACTTAGGAAAAAATAATCAAACAAGTGTTGGCACATTTTGGTTAATAATGAGTTATAAGTATGGGATGACTTGTATAATCATAAAAATAATTAATCAAATTTAACAAACTTACCTTTAGCAGAACAAAATGTAAAAAGGCTCGTGTTCATAAACAATATTAGTAGAAAAGATAAATAAACTCTTTGATAAAGTCTGTCAGCCATTATCACAGGCCCTTCGTAGCCTATATTTGTCTCCGTCTGCATTAAATTACCTTCGCTACATATAAAGAGAGACATATATAGCTCGAACGAAGATAGCTCTCCTTGCTTAGTAAAGACATTCAGTTTTTACAAATAACGACGTAGGAGTTATATTAAGTCATACATGATGGGGACGGTAAACGTAGGGCGCCTACTAGGGGCAGAAGTCTGGCTCTGACGTCACAACATGTGCTTCCATTCCGCCAATCTTATTTTCACCTTGTCACTGTTTACAAAAAAAACACATCCAATAAAACTTTTTACCAAATAGCGTAAAAGGAATTCTAGAAGAAGTAAAATTTAAATTTTACCCTACAAAGTGCAATGTTGCCAGAATGTTCTGCAGTGGCAGTTTATACTTTCAGGGTTTATTTCTGCGATTATTTTTTAAAATATGGTTAATAAGTACCTACCTAATTTCGCAAGTATGGATGCAAAAATCCTTATTTTAAACAATATTCAGGACTTATTATTTTATCATTTAGTCAGTTACCTACATAAATTGTATATTTACAAAAAATACAAGTACGCGCTTTAGGTAAGTGAATGGGGAATCAAATCAAAAAAATAGTATTTAATTAGTTACACAATAAATAATTGCAGGCAATTTCAGAGATTTTAAAACAGTGGTATTATTGTTTGTTTGAAGGTTGTAGACAATGATGTATCTTGAGTAATAGATGTGTTTTGGACTTCCATTGCCTTTAGTTTTTCATATCACAACCACAACGTTTCAACTGGAGATACTTACCAGTTGAAAGTTGAAACGTTTTTGATATGAAAAACTAAAGGCAATGGAAGTCCAAAACACATCTATATTACTCAAGTGGTATTTTATTATTATTATTATTACGCAAATATGAGAATATTTATTTAAAACGGCAACATTGCACTGCTTTTGGAGACAGAAAAATAGCAAAATACCTATAAAATAAAAGTCCATCAAAAATTATTTTAAATTGGCATTCTATTTTAGGACTACAATTCTCCGAAGTCTTGAACTGACTGCGATTCCAATAGACCAGTAAATTACAGTATATTAAAAAGTGACCATCGGCGAGTAAAGAATAATTTGTCAACTAGCTGTTGCATTGTGTTCATAAAAAGCGCTATGTTGCCATTATAAATTACGTTCGCTGCTCGGTACAGCGCCATGTTTATACAAACAGCTGATTAAATTCATAATAAGCGCAAGGTTTGGCAACATCCTAGCTTTGTAAGGAAAATCACACAACACTGATATTATTGGAGAAGTGGCCTTAAATGAGATCATAGAATTTTACTATCTTTTACAACTCCATTCAAAATTTTAGGCAAGTAAAAATATATTGCAAATCGGAACGGTGGCGCCGTCTTATTAGGTTTTATGAAAGTATTTTGTGATGACGTCTGTGATCACATGATGTGTGGTGAAAAGCACGTGGATAATGTTCCCTTAATATGATGAGATGATGAGACCTACGACCTATTCTCAATAAAAATTATAAGTTAGCAACAAAATGTATTTTGATTTTATTCTGAGTGACTTTTGCCATAAAAAAATAAAGCACTTCATTTTTGACAGAAAAATTATCACTTATTAATTTTATTAGGTTAATAGGCTATAGACTATCGCGATAGTCTCCCGTCGCTATAAGCAACGCAAACAAAAAGGAGCCTTCTAATTTATTGAAAATAAATTTATGAAATTTTCACAGTAATTATCAAGTTCTATTGGGGGTGTAATCTGATTTTATATACTGTATTGGTTCCTACTGGCAGTTGTAATGAAAACATTAATCATACTAATATATGCTTGCGACGGTTAATAAAACTAAATATTAGTACTGTACTTCTTAAAAATTTAAATAGCTTCTAGTGTGATATATTTAACATTGCATAGGATTATCTATTATACAACATGGTTTACCGAGATGGTAAAATTCATCCATAGATTATAAAGTCCAATACTAATGATGGGTTTGTGTCATAGACAATTTACCTTTAGATACGTACAGCTTATCTCCTGCGCAAACAAAAGTTACGTTTTATGGGTGAAAAAATACGCCCGAGCGCATGACTCGCCAGTCAGCTGCCTTCCCTCTGGACACCTTCGTGCATGCGCACAAACCTCGTGTTATCGGCCTGTCCCACTTTACCGACATGCTCAAAATACCCTCCAGAACCGGCTCGGCCGCCATTTTTGTTGTTGTGTTTTAAGGTTTCTCTGTGGATTCCTTGTATTTTTATTAGCTATCGTGGATTGTGGGTGTTTAATATTTACAAATTTCTAGTTCTTGTGTAGTTTACTGAATTGTGTTTGTGCTTTTAGTGACTCGGATTGGAATATAAACAATAACTAGTAGCAGCCGTTGTTTTATTATGCCCAAATAGGGGTAAAATGGTATTTCGTATTTTCGGTAAGTATGGAGTGTATCTTGATATATAAGTTTATTTTATTATTTAATTTAATTAACATATCAAACTAGGCCTAGGCTACACAAACAAGGTATGAAAATAAAGAGAAACCCACACCATTGAGCTTTTAATAAAGCCAGTATTCCACGGGTCAAGTTCTCGGGCAAACAATTTTTCGAATTCTTGAACAAGAAATTTTGCTTGATAATGTACAGGGTTATCCAACCAAGACTAGACAAGGCGATTTTTTGACTTTTCCTGTACTTTTATAAAAAAACTGAAATAGCAATCTTAAGTCATTTTCTCCCGCGAATTCGAGTATCTTCAGCAAAAAACAATTGAACATCAAACAAAAGTACTAGGGGTCACTTTGATATTTTTTTAAATGGAACACCCTGTATATTTTTACATTTTTAAATTCCACATAAAATTATGATTATTTTTTATTAAATGCACTATTAGTCTATACTTCATAGTTTCCGAGATATTGACTCTCGAAAAGTGACATTTTTGAACTTTGACAGCTTATAACTTTCTAACAGTACGTCTTAGAGCAAAACGGCTTACATGTCCCTATCTTCAATTTTTATTATCTTCCCAAAAAATCAACTTCCGGTTAAACCGGAACAACTATATTTCCTTCTTTCGAGTTACATCCGGTTTAACCGGAAGTTGATTTTTTTGGGAAGATAATAAAAATTGAAGATAGGGACATGTAAGCCGTTTTGCTCTAAGACGTACTGTTAGAAAGTTATAAGCTGTCAAAGTTCAAAAATGTCACTTTTCGAGAGTCAATATCTCGGAAACTATGAAGTATAGACTAATAGTGCATTTAATAAAAAATAATTATAATTTTATGTGGAATTTAAAAATGTAAAAATATACAGGGTGTTCCATTTAAAAAAATATCAAAGTGACCCCTAGTGCTTTTGTTTGATGTTCAATTGTTTTTTGCTGAAGATATTCGAATTCGCGGGAGAAAATGACTTAAGATGGCTATTTCAGTTTTTTTTTATAAAAGTACAGGAAAAGTCAAAAAATCGCCTTGTCTAGTCTTGGTTGGATAACCCTGTACATACCTATTACACGTACTCAAGTTTTTGCCAAATTGTAAAAATCAATACAAGTTATATACCTAATACTAACTAATATTTGACTAGAGGTTAGGTACGCGATAACACCGTAGATTGGTTATTTTGCTGGTTTTGTTTGTTGTTATATTCGATTTTAAAAGGCTAGTTTAATTTACTTGTTCTTGTTCTCTTCCTTTTCAAACTAAAAACACGACGACGAACCATTTTTAAACAAATTTTAAAAACAAAAACTTAAAAACAATTTTCTATCCTTAAAATCTGATAGGTTTGCTACTACTAAAAATGCCAAAAATAACTACCTTTTTTCCCAACTTGATCAAAAATTGAAAAGAAATTCCAATTCCAATAGTGTTTAAATTTTAAAGCCCGGACCTGTCTATTTTCCCATTCGTAAAACGATAATGTGGCAGTGCGCATGTCTAATAGTGTCTAGCTTTGTTTACATGCGCGAGGCCATAAATCTGCCACTTTCGTGATTATTGTTTGCTTATCTAAAGGTAAATTGTCTATGGTTTGTGTCTATTGTTTTATCTGCCATGCAAAGTTTAAAAAAACTTAAATACAAAGAAAAAAAATTAATTGAAACAGGTCAACGATCAATAAAATTCAAATTCAGACAAGACAGCTAGTAGACTCCGAACAACTATGTGACCTGCGCAACAAATACGTTAAAACTAATAATACGGCGCGCGGCGATTGCCGATCGCTACGAACCCACACGTGGATTATAGGTTCTAACAGATACAATTCGTTTTTAGGGACGCTATTCTGCTTTCTCAATTAAAGCGCTTTACGCGCCGCATTGAGAATATAGAATTTATTTCTTAACAAAATTGCTGTATTAAAAGTAGCTCATTATTCAACAAGACTGTGCTGCTAATGAAACTGATTACTACCAATACACACTGTTCTAGCCAATCTGTTTTTTTTTTAATAGATAGAGTGATTCAAGGGGAAGGTTTTTATGTATAACTAGCGACCCGCCCCGGCTTCGCACGGGTACAATTTCAGAAAGTGACATGCCGGGTACTAATATATCGGGTTTGTTCGGGTTTGTATTTATACCAGCGGGTTGCAACGCATGCCGGGTACACGCTAGTTCTATATAAAAGGCTCACCCGTTTCTTCTCTCTACCCTGTATGGGTATATATTTTATTATTTATCAAAGAATGAAAGGTACAAATACCGATTTTAAAGAAAAACTCGAGTATCAATTTTATTATAAGTAATAATATTATTATAAATATATATCAAAAAAACTTATACGATGTAAGAACTAGATTAGAATTATTGAAATTTATCCGGTTTTCAGATATTGCATTTTTCTTTTTACGGCCATAGTTGTCTCCATCCCACCATTATGTAAATTATACCCTCCGAATTATTTACCTAAATGCGATATCAATGCCCTGGTCAATAAACTTCCTGCACATATTTATTATCTTGTCTCTGTCGGCATATTAACAAAACCCTAATTTAAAAAGAATTATCCTACCAGATTTCTGCAACGATTTAAATCCATCGTGCGATCGCCTACGCCATCGGGTTTGAAAGGAAAAGAACCAAGATGGGTTCGGTAGACGGCTATCACATATTTTTTTGAAACCATAACGATAACGTAAATTAATGTACTTACTCCAAAGATGGGGCTGGTTTCAATAAACAAATTACTTTGAAAATTACATAAATTTATTTTTAACCAATTAGAAGGCTCCTTTTTGTTTACGTTGCTTATAGCAACGGGAGATTATCGCGATAATTTTGTTAGTTCCTATTAACTTAAGAATTTTTAATATAATTTTTCTGTCAAAAATAAACTACTTTATATCTATCACTTAAAATAAAATCAAAATACATTTTGTTGCAAACTTATCATTTTTATTGATACTAACCAATTTGCTTTACATATCGAACACCGGGGCACAGAATATATAGCTTGTGACCAGGGCTGAAACATACACATCAAAAATTTAACTAAACTCATTGGAAATATGTTTTTTTAAGTTTCCATTGAAACTATGTAGACATGTAATTTCAGATGTTATGGTTGAAAACGAATTAATGTTTTTAATGTTCCTGAAATTTAAGTAATAAACTTTAGTTACTAACAAGTAAAATCGACTTCTATTGTAAAAATTCAATGCGTTATATTAAACTAAACTCATCGGAAACATGTTTTTCAAGTTTCATTTGAAACTATGTAGACATGTAATTTCAGATGTTATGGTTGAAAACGAATTAATGTTTTTAATGTTCCTGAAATTTTAGTAATAAACCTTAGTTACTAACAAGTAAAATCGACTTCTATTGTAAAAATTCAATGCGTTATATTAAACTAAACTCATCGGAAACATGTTTTTTAAGTTTCATTTGAAACTATGTAGACATGTAATTTCAGATGTTATGGTTGAAAACGAATTAATGTTTTTAATGTTCCTGAAATTTTAGTAATAAACCTTAGTTACTAACAAGTAAAATCGACTTCTATTGTAAAAATTCAATGCGTTATATTAAACTAAACTCATCGGAAATATGTTTTTTAAGTTTCATTTGAAACTATGTAGACATGTAATTTCAGATGTTATGGTTGAAAACGAATTAATGTTTTTAATGTTCCTGAAATTTTAGTAATAAACCTTAGTTACTAACAAGTAAAATCTACTTCTATTGTAAAAATACATTGTGTCATATTAACTAAACTCATTGGAAATATGTTTTTTAAAGTTTTATTTAAATTTAAAACTATAAAGACATTGGATTTCAGATAACAAATTTTTTATTTAATGTTTCTCACATTTTAGTAATAAAAATGAGTTACTAACGGCTAAAATGAACTTCATTTCTAAAACTCTAATTAGTTACAATTAACTAAAGCCGCCGGAAATATATTTTTGTAGCATTTTAGCAAAAAAATTACAATAAGAAAAAGCTCCAATTTATGAAATTTTCTTACCGAATCTACCACTGAGCAGAATTAATTCCCGATAATTCTGCTGCTAGGGAGATTATAAGTGAAAATTTGATACCTGTCATTTTTAGGCAATCAGACACTTGCGTTTGGACATGTTGCTATGACAACAACAAAAAAAATTCTGAAATCCCCCTACCTGTAAGATTAATAAGTGGAAATCTTCCTGGCTTGACAGCTGTAATAGAAACAGTGACGTTTTTGCTATTGTAAGGCAATATTTATCATTCATTTCGTACGCGTTATTATTATAATTTTTTTTAATACTTGTTCCTTGTTTCTAGTAGTATAAAATTCTGCAACGTATAAAGAATAATATTTATTTTAGATTATTATTTAAACCTTGTTTAAGTAAGGTACATCAGGGAAAGTAGAAATAATGTAATTTCATCTGCTTATGATTTACTAAAATATATATTGTTTTTTACAACACAGTGTTGCACTATGTTCCTTACATCGGTATATCACCAATTTAATTCTATCTTCAAATAGCTTTCACATAAAATTTTCTTTTCGAATCTTCCGCGAGCTTTCAAAGAAATTCGCACCTCGAAAAAATGTCCGGAAATAATTCATGCTCTAGGGCGATTATAAACGAGAATCTCATTCTACTTAAAATTATTTTAAAAACGTCGTAATTTTTTTCTCTACAAATTCGCGTCATCAGTTTCTTTCATATCATTTGTCATAACTAACTTATCACATCAAAAAAATTACCTTGTCGGACTTCCATTGTCTTTATTTTGTTCCTTAACACAACGTTTCGGTTTTCAAGTGTAAACTAAATTATAATTCTAAGGCTAGTTTACACTTGAAAACGGTTAGAGATACTAACTAACGGAAACGTTCTGTTAAGTAACAAAATGAAGACAATGGAAGTCCGACAAAGAATTTTTTTTGATATTACTTTATTGTTTACCACCTTCAAACATTACATGTCTGTGTTTGTAAATGCCACGATTCCTTTTTTAAAATTTATCGTTTCTAAAAATCCGGGGTTTAGGGTTTAGGCTTCTTTTCTCCACATCATGCTTTCTTTTCTGGCGACAACGCGGTGGCGGCACGCGAAAAATAGTATATTACATAACAAGTGTTGAAAGTGGTACTCCACAAACGAGTGCGGAAATTCTCCTAGTTTGAGAGACTCACTTTTTTCACACGAGTAATGTATACAATTTTTCCTTCGACCATACAAAATAATCAAAAAGAGTTTGATTTGTTTTTAATAGTTTGTAGGTATCACCATTGTGTTAAACAAATTTTTTCAACAGTAGAGTTAGAGAGAGATATTAAAACAAAATAAAAACAATGCCCACTTACACATTTTAACTTATCTAGATTTAAATAAAAATAATAACTTTTTCTCCTATTTGCTTGTACCTAACTACGCACATCATACCTACTATCTATGTACAGTGAATAAATTTAGTTTCTGATTTTTAGCTGCTTGCATTCTTTCAATAAAACAATAATATCCCTAAATATACATACAAAATCAACAAAACACAAAAATAAAACATAACCTTAAAATTATAGAAAGATAGAGATGGAGTTAAATATCAATAGCTTGTTAATTATAAAAGTTCTATCTATATTCGATTTGTTTTGAATATTGCGAAAATAAATTTACTTACAAAAAGCACATTCACTTGTCCCATATCCTTAAAAATTATATGGATATTTTTATCCGAGATAATTGTAAAATTATAAATCGGTATTTCCTAGGGTATTCTATTTCTGCTCTATAGCTGCCCCTTTTTTTCTGTGGTTCAACTCAGTTGACGTGTTTGGTGGGTTGCCTCATTTTCCCTTTTTGATACATTATCATTTTTATCATAAATACTCTTAGGTTCCCAAAAATAACGCGAAAAAAAGGGGTTTTCTATTTGCAGTAATGCCCTAGTGTACTTTACCTCACCCAGCACCCCAATTCGCTCCACGCGTCCCGTAAGTTTTTTATTTTTTGTAATAGTTTTGCTGTCAAATTCGTCGGACATTAGTTGTTTTATATTTCAACACACGTATTGAAAGAAAATATTTCAACAGGCGTGTGATATAAAGGACTTTTTCGATTTCACGTTCATAATAAGCTCAGTACGATACGCATTTGCGTATCGTAATGAAGCTATTTCGATAAGCGTTTTTTCTTTATTTGATGTTGGTAACATTTAAATGTTTTATTTCATTGACTTGCGCGGCCTTTGTGATTTACGAGAAAACCCATTTTTCGCAGAGGAAAAATAGCTTGAGAACCTACTTTTTTTATTCTGTGTGGATAACAGTCATGTATGTTGGTTGCATAAATCTATAAATCAATCTTTTTTAGATGCTTCAAGCTATCATTTTCTGCCAAATCCTATCCAAAATTCAATCTACTAAACTAACCTTCCAATGTCGATTTTAACTTCATCTTTATTTAAATTTTCCATCTTCCCTATACTAAATTGCAATGCCGTGACGTAAATTCACGTCTTTTGAAATTCGAAAAAAAGTAGTAAAATCGCCCGAATTTCCGAACTGTATATGTACCGAATATACAAGGATCAAACAATGTATTCCGCCCAATTTCAAATCTCATATCGCTAAAATAACTTCAGAATCTCGTGGTGAAAATGGGTCAATAAATCAAAAAATGACAGTTTACAAAATAATTTTTGTTGTCCAGAGGCTACTATGATAAAAAATAGTATTACCAACATAAAATTTAGACATAAAAATTTACAAAATTTGAAGGATTTATTTTCTTTCTAAAATGTATTTTTCTTGATTATAAAACGTGAAATAGAAAAAAATGTATAAAGCACATGTTTCATAAGGCGGTTTAGCGCACGTGTCAATAAAAAAACTCGCCACTTTGTGGCTCGTTTTTTAAAATAGACGCGTGCGCTAAAACCGCTTCTTATGAAACGTGTACTTTAATATACTATTCTAGCCAAGTTAGGCGTGCTTCATTTCTCATTTTCATAGGTGGTCGTAGGAAAACTGATATTACAGCGAGAAGTTCTTGAACCGAGCTTTGCATAATTTAATATTAAATAATTTAAAATTAGAAATGCGACGAATAGAAAAAAATAAGAATTCCCATAATAGGCCATTTTCTAATTCTGTGAAACTTATTTTACCCGAAAGCCCTAAACATGTAAAAGCAAAACCATCGGAATGTTTTATGCGCTAAAGCTTTTAAATAGCTGCAATGGCCTTTGAAAAGTTCAAAACACCTGAATATTTATTTCTGTTGCACATAAAATTTGATGTTTGTAAAGGTTTACATACTGCGAGAGAAATTTAATATTGGTGTAGGTCAGGATATGTCAAAAGAATTGAAAATAGGAATGAGCCATTTTATTGGCCTCGATATAAACTTGTCGCCTTAAGGAGCCCACAACAAAAACGAGGCATTATAATTTCATGTACTATTTGACAAGAGTTTTATTTCTGGGTTGAAAAGCTCTAGAAACCTAAAATCTAATAGAAACTGAGTGGCGCCCTTATAATAGGGTGGAGTGAAGTGATAATCGGAATAGCTGTAAAAACATGCTTCACTACCTAACTAAGCGCTATGCGAAAGATGGTTTCTCTAAAATTATGTTTTGAGGTGCCCCAAGAATTTTTAAAATTAAAAAAAAATCGATGATCATGAAAAAAAAATATTAGTTTTTCAAAACGGAATAGCTGCAAGAACCTGCTTCACTACTTAACTAGGTGCTATATATGCGAAAGATAATCTTTCCAACATTATATTTTGAGGTGCCCTAAGCCTTTTTAAATTAGAAAATTTTCGCGAAAATTGAACACTAATTATTTTATGCAACTAATACTTATTTTAAATTATCATTTCTGTTTTAGTTTGTATACTTTTTTTTGACAAAGAGTTTGTTTTCTTTTTAACTTGATTATTTTATTAAGTGAATTATATATATTATAATTAAATATATAATATAATTTAAATAAAAATCATGTTTTTTTTAAATATAAGACCTTTTGGGGCACCTCGAAATATAATGTTAGAAAGATTATCTTTCGCATAGCACTTAGTTAAGTAGTGAAGCAGGTTTTTGCAGCTATTCCGTTTTGAAAAATTAATATTTTTTTTTCATGATCATCGATTTTTTTTAATTTTAAAAATCCTTGGGTCACCTCAAAACATAATTTTAGAGAAACCATCTTTCGCATAGCTCTTAGTTAAGTAGTAGAGCATGTTTTTGCAGCTATTCCGATTTGAAAAACGAATTTTTTTTTCGACACGTATAACTTCACTCCACCCTACCTTATAAGCATAAGCTTCACTTGCCTGCGACCATCCACTCAACCCATGAAAAGCTGCCGTAAGTACGTGAGTACTTTTTTAAGGCACATTTCATTTTCCCATAAAAAGTACGCCACAGCATGTTTTACAGTAGCGCAGTAGCCGACAGACTGACTGCAGGACTGTTAAGAAATTTCATGTCATCAGTAAACAAATATTACTTTATTCCTAAGAAATAATATGTTATGGATTGGTAAACAAATATAACTTTAATAATAACGAATAATTGTTTACCATCCTAAAATAAAGGTAACAGTTATATAGAACATTAATAAGAGTTATTATTTGGTAAGATATATTGCTTTACTTTTATAATAATAAAGTTTAGATAAGCCAGTTGTTTGTTAATTGTTAAGACACGTATGTTTCATATAAATATACTTAACTAACGTTAAATTTATATCAATTTATGATAAAAATATCGCGCTTTAATTATAAACAAATATATATATAGCCAACATGCTAACGAAATTAGAAATAAATAAATCATTGTTAACAATAAATTTGTTGTCTGTTGGGGTAAAAAGACGATATAAAAGTAAAGAAATACTTTTTAATGTTAAGAAAATCATTTAGTTAGATTTTGATACAAAGGAAAAAGGGTTTAAAAATAAAACTATTCGAGTTATTCAAAAGAATACTTCAATAAACTTAATGCTGATACCTATATTGCTCCAGGTAATTGTAAAAATAGTTTTGATAAAGACCAGAACAATTCCATATTAATAAATGTTTACCTATGCCTAGTGGTTCAGAATTTTAATGAAAAAATATGCATTTGACATTTAAAGGAATAATATAAAAAAAATTATATTTTGTTCTATTTGTACCTGCTAATACTGTCTTCTACCTTTATTAGAAACTCTATAATTTACGAAAGCTGTAAATTGTTCAACCATCTTCGTGAGCAAATAAGAGAGATTCCTACCCTTAATAGATTTAAAAGAACTATAAATGAACTACAGGTGGGAAGAGCTTTTTACAAGGTAGTCGAGTATTACAACGACGCCTTTTAACTGAGTATTTTCTGCACTTGCACTGAGAAAAAGCCTTCTATTATACTATAAGAATTTAGATGCTCTTTATACAACTGTTTCTTACTATGTGACAGCAACGCGCTTTCCTACTGTAAGACAACGAAAATGGCTAGACCGCTGTGTAGTGATTATATCACGGTAATTTAGCCAATAGGAAATAGGAGTTATCGCCACCATAGAATGGTTTATTGCCATTATTGCTCTAAATATTTACAGTAATTATCAAGTTCTATTGGGGGTGTAATCTGGTTTTATATGTACTGTATTAGTTAGAACTGGCAGTTGTAATGAAACTTGTAATAATAATATTTGGGAAAGAAAGAAAAACTCAAAGCCTTCCTCCACAAAGTTAAATAGAATAAAAATATTCAACACAAGTCTCTACATGTTTCGAACGTAGAAACGTTCATCATCAGGGGACAGAAATTATATTTGGTGCTGATGGTTTTGGCAAAAGAAAAAATGGTGTCGAACCTTAATGGAGCTTTTATTTAATTAAAACTTGATGTTTAAAGTAGACATGATATAAAGAAAATTGAAGAAAGTTTCTAGTTTCAATTGATTACTAGGTACGTCCTTCGGAAAACCCAATAGCCGACGTGCTCAAATTTAACAGAAAAAAGAAAATAAATTGCTAGCTTTCCCAGTAAAAATACAGTTTTACGTTTATTTCCTACTATTTTTACGTGAAAGAGAGCAGTGTTAGACCAGGGTCGAGAATTTTTGAAACCAAAAAAAATAATAGTAGGATAAAATCCATTCGAAAAGGAAGAGAATAGAACAAAAATGAAAGAAAAATAAAATTACGGGCGATCCGAGGTCGGGAAGTGGGGGGCGGTGAGTTTTTAAGGTTAGAAAACGATTTATCTCGATTTCCGGCAAAACTACAAGTCCAATGAAAGAAAGTTAAATAGCAAAGTTGTAGGTAATAAAAAGTTCTACAAGTTTTGTATTTTATACTTTTTTCACATAACCTCAAAATTTATATGAAAAATTCAAATAACCAAGTTTTTGGTTTTTTATTTTTATCTTTTACAAAAAAAAAAATTTTTTCACGAACTTTGGTGAAAACATACTTTTTTATGTCCCAAACACACTGTAATTTTTTTGATTTAAAATATTTATTTTCTTACCTTATTTTGACTTAATATCGAAAAAGCACCCTAATTTTCAATCGAAAATTCTTATGTCAAAATATCTGCTTTTTTAAAAAAATCGGTGGGGTTTTTGTCCCTTGACATCTCTACTTTCTGATGGTGTAAAAAAATATACATTATTATGGTAAATTTTCTCAAAAAAATGCAAAGAAACGAACGTCTTATTAAATATTAACTTTATTAACTTATTTGGTTGTTAATTATAGTAGTATATTTCGACTTGCAGTTTTTTGTTTATCAATGTAACATGGAATCTTACGTTTTTCGAGTAATTAAAGTATAAATTTTAATAAATAGCTCAAAATTGTACATAATGATTTAAAAAAAAAATTCGGATTCGAGTTTTTTTCGTTTCTTTGCATTTTTTGAGAACATTTACCATAGTAATGTATATTTTTTTATACCATTAAAAAGTAGAGGTTTCAACGAACAAAAAGCCCACCGACTTTTTTAAAAAAGCAGATATTTTGACGTGAGAATTTTCGATTGAAAATCAGGGTGCTTTTTTGATATTAAGTCAAAATAAGGTAAAAAAATAAATATTTTAAATCAAAAAAATTACAGTGTGTTTGGAACATAAAGAGGTAAGTTTTTACCAAATTTCGTGAAAAAAAATTGGTTATTTAAATTTTTCACATAAATTTTGAGGTTATGTGAAAAAAGTGTAAATACAAAAGTTGTAGATCTTTTTATTACCTACAAATTTGCCGTTTAACGTTTTTCCAGAGGACTTGTACCGGAAATCGAGATAAATCGTTTTCTACCTTTAAAAACTCACCCCTTTCCACTTCCCTTCCCGACCTCGGATCGCCCGTAATTTTATTTTTCTTTCATTTTTGTTCTATTCTCTTCCTTTTCGAATGGATTTTATCCTACTATTATTTTTTTCACTTTTTACCATTTTCAAAGGCTTCAGCCCTGGTCTATGTGTGGTATTACATTATTTAAAATTATTCTGGCGAACTAAGTAATTGTTTAATTTGGCGAGTTTGTGCATATTAATTCAATAATGAACAGAAATAAATTTTTAAAATTTCGTTTTATTTATTTAAGCCCTCCATTGCGGGTATGTTGGATTAAGTTTTTTCTAATCTCAGGTAGACTTGAGATTAAAACAAACAGGAACTTGAACTAAAGTGTATTTTTAAAATTTTATTTATAAACTTAGGTTGCGCTTTTCCATAGTCTTTTTGCTGGTAAAATAAGCGAACAATGAAATATCAAATATTTTGACAAAATAATACAAAATTTTATCTAAAAAATTGCCTTGTCGGACTTCCATTGTCTTTATTTTGTTACGTAACACACGTTTGCAACAATCCGGAAGACCTTAATATTGAAATTTCAAACATCAAAAAAGATTTAAAAAAGAACGGTTACCCTGAAACCTGAAACAAGGGCGTCCGAAGGGGGGAGGGGCAAGGGGGTGCGCTTGCCCCCCCCCTGGCCCAAGTAGATTTGAGCTATTTTATTTAACTGGGATATACATATTTATTAAGATACAATTCAATTGACAAAATTGGTAAAACGAACTCTTGTTGCATAAAATGAAATGTGGAATTCAAAAATCTTCACTAAATAGCGAAGGAAAAATATTAGAATAGAATAAATAAAGCTTTATTTTAATTTACACAGCTAGTCATAATAGCCATATACAAATAGATATTATACTATTGGTCAGGCAATTGCTATAGCAATTTGTTTACCTCCAACTACATGTACAATCGGCGTTGTTGTCTAGTGGTCAGTGCAGCAGCCTCACAGATCGAGGTCCCGGGTTCGATCCCCGGCAACGTTGACGTTAAATTTGGAATTTGGAGGTGCGCCGTCTTTCGGAAGAGACGTTAAACTGTGGGTCCCGTGTCATGGATGTTGGCACGTTAAAGAACCCTACCCTCGACAAAGAGGGATTCGGCAAAATTACCAGATAGTGTGTGACAAATTCCCTGGCGTCGGTGATTGGCCTCGTTGCGGAAATAGGCCGACGTAAAATAAGGAAAAAAAAAAATACATGTGCAGTCAGTTCAGTACTCTCAGAAGAGTAAAAACCTGGATTCGCTCGACTATGACTGAGCACCGACTGGACGGTGTATGTATGATGAGTGTTCATCGCAAATTTGTAAAAGAAAAAAAAATACATTTAATTGAAAAAATTATTGATGAATTTGCAAAAGATTCAAGAAAATTAACATTTCTTTTCTCCAATAAATCTGAAAACCTTAAGTTTTTTGTTGTATTTTCTTTTTGTTATTTAATATAAGTATTAGGTGTTTTGCTCTATTCTTTTATTGAAGGTTTGTTGAAGTGCTAGAAAACAAAAATTATTTCAATTATGATTTGCCCCCCCTTGGAAAAGTTCCTTCGGACGCCCTTGGTAACTAATACCATCTCAAAACTTAAAAATCGCGAAGTAAAAACTAATACAGAAACGAAAGAGCAGCAAGCATTTCTTACAAAACCTTATGCCAAGAGGCTTTCTGAAAAGATTAGAAGGATAACCAAAAACTATAATATCAAAACAGCCTTTAAATCCGGAAATACGCTTAGAAGCTTTCTTACAAAAGTAAAACCCCCCGACATGAAAACATACAAAATTGTATCTATCAAATCCCTTGCAAGTGTGACGAGTTAAAGAACATCTGAAGCATACTTAAAGAGGTGAAACTTCGAGATCAGGTATAGCGGAACATGTTTGGACCAACCAACATAATATACAATGGTTAGAAGCCAATGTTTTGGAACAGCACTGATGGAGAAAACGAAAATTCAAAGAAGCAACTTTCGTGAATCAAAATACCCATATATTTAATAAACCAAGTATAGATATCCCCAATATCTGGAATGCTCTTCTTGTCCAAAACCAACAGCTCAAACTTCACACTCCAATATGCACGTAGGCGGCGGAGTCATCAAGCTTCATTGCACATGGATAGTATTTAAAACAGTAGCCTTAGAATTATAATTTAGTTTACATTTTTTGAAAACGGTTGGAGATACTAACTAACCGAAACGCTGTGTTAAGTAACGAAATAAAGATAATGGAAGTCCGCCAAGGAAATTTTTTTGATATTACTTTATTGTCTACCATCAAACAAATACAAAAGTTTGTTTCTTTAATAATTTTTTTTTTCATTAAAACCTTCCTGAGATCCTGATTAACCAAGTTTAACCTTACGGTTTAAATAGGATGGTGATCCCCCGTCTCATGTTGCTCATCTAAGGGTGTACTTAAATACAATTTCTTCGGGGCGGACGATAGGTCACCACGATCGCCTGATCTAAACCCAATGAACTTTTTTTTGTGGGGCTATCGCGAAAATTTAATTTACAAATCTAAACCCAACTCGATAGATACGCTTAAGGAGTCTTGCTCCACAACTTGTACAATATGTACAACAGGAATTTTTATATCGAATGATCTACCGTGCGAGCAAAAATTATTTGTAATCAATTAGCTATTCCGTCCTCTTTGACAGTCGTTAGAAGTAATTTGATTCATCGCTAATTTTTCCAATTTGAATATTTCACACAATGGGCTTTACGGAACAGCACAAAACATTCATGGTTAAAGCGTATTTTCAAAACGGGGTTAGGGTAAATGGTGAGTGGCAATACAATGCGGGTTTGTGCATGGACGATTTTCACGAACATTTTCCTAACGTTGCTTTTATTGCTGGGGATTTTTATCATTGCCTGAAGAGAATCGTGGTTGTGTTTAGGGAAACAGGTCCTATACAATACAAAAAAGGAGCAAGAAGACCATCTGTAAGAACAGAAGAACCTGTTGCAAACGTTCGTGAAATAATGCAAAATACGCCAACAAATTGTATAAGACGCCTGTCCCAAGAAGTGGGAAGATCTTATGGAACATGCAGGACTATTCTTAAGAAGCAGCTAAATTTATTTTCTTATAAAGTGCAAGTATTCCAAGAAATACAAGCCGCAGATTTTGAAAGACGTAGGAATTACTCTCAATGGTTTACCCAAAATTTATTGGAAATAAATAAGTTATTATACCTGACATTTTTTTCGGATGAAGCCTGGTTCCATCTCTCCGGTTATGTGAATTCTCAGAATACACGCATGTGGAGTATTTTGTAGAGCCCACATTGCCCCCTTAAAAAATTGGTGTCTGGTTAGCTGTTTCCCGAAGAAGAATTGTTGGTTCTATTTTTTTTTAATGACACAGTTACAGCAAAGCGGTACAGAGAGAATGCTTTGAATCCATTTGTGGAGCAATTACTTGACGACCAACTACGTGGTCTTTTCAACAGCCCATACAGCCGCCGAAACTATTAACTACTTACGCAATTTTTTCGACGGCAGATTGATCAGTCTTCGATCAGACATTGAATTCCCACCTAGATCACCTTGTTTAACGGTTATGGATTTCTTCGTTTTTCCTCATTTAAAGAACACTATTTTTAAAACACCAGTTGCAAATTTAGAACAATTACAAGAAAGGACTATCCAAGAATGTGGTAACATTTCTCCAGAGATGCTGGTCAACACTTTCGAAAATATGAAGAGACGTGTGAATTTATGCTTGGAGCATGGCGGTGGCCAATTTCAGCAATTTATGTAATATTTTTCTTTTTCTTTCTGTATATTCTTACTTTGTTAATTTTGTAAACAACAAAAATAAATTTGTATTTGTCCACTTATTTTATTACTTATTAGTTTGGCATATCATGTTATAATATGAATTTGACAAAATTTTAACCTAGATTTGGTTAGATATATCGTCCCCATATTATCAAATATTATTGTGATCTAAACCAAGCCCTACGTTTTTTAATCCAAGCCCTCTTTGATGCAAATAATTTTTCCTCGCATGGTATATGTTTCTTTAAAAAAATTAAAGGTGATACACGTAGCATTTTTATGTATAATATTTTGCATTTTGAAGAAATGAATTTGACGAGTCCGAATGATTCTTGATGTTGTGTATTCTATATAAAAGGCTGATCCGATTTTTCATTATAGACTTGTACAAATAATAGTTTTACAAAATTTTGTATCTATTCAAATGAAAACAATTGCGAAGTTCCGGCACCTCTGTTTAGGTTTAAACCGTTTATCACTGGAGTACTAACGACTATTTATAATTTTAAATAAAAACGAGAAGGAGTTAATAGTTTGCAAAACAAATCGCGACGTCCATATTGCACATCCCTATTCCAAAAGGAAATGATTCATTTGAACTTCGCAATGTATACTTAGAGGTGCAACGACCAGCTTAACCTTGATGTTTTGTTAAATGGTTTAATTATAGGCAATTAGAAGAAAATGTCCCCCAGTTCCCCAGCTTGTATAATTAAATCTTTCGCGAGGTCCGATGATCCCTATATTTTTTTTAATGATGTAAAAATGTATGTTTAAAAGGTAAACATGTTTTTAAGGTTTTAATTTCTATGATGTACCTACCTATTGCAATTATATTAATTCTTTTGTATTTTAAAATTTTATATTTTAAATGGTATTATAGTTATTGATTTGATTTCATAATTGATTTTTCAATCATATAGTACCGGGTGAGTCAACGATTGCGCGGAGTAATGTTAGGCCTTGAAGATAAGATTTGTCGATAATGAGCTTTTGTATGAAAGTATGGTTGGATATCTGGCACATTTTAAAAATATTTTGAATTATACAGGGTACGCCCAAAAAGTAGGGTGTCATAAAGTTAAATTTTTTTAAATGGAACACCCTATATTTGAATAAATTTATTAATTCTATATGTTATTTCATAAATTTTTAATACTGGTTTAATATACGAAAAAGTTATAGTTTTTAAGATAATTCGACTTATAATAAAAATTTTGCATTTGCAAGCATCTCGTTGTTGTGAAAATGCTACTTAAATTTTGACACTAAGCGATTCATCTCGATCGGCAAATCTTATCTTCAAGGCATAAATTTACTCCGCGCAATCGTTTACTCACCCGGTACAATAAATCTTCGTTGTCCCCAGTGGCGTCCTGTGATGAGAGCCACAGTGCCATGGCCACCAACAACTTATATTCTTATTTTTAAAGCATTTAGCAAAATATATTTAAAAGTGGAACGCAGTCGGTTTGACTTCACAAAAGCGATTATGCGTAAATCGGTAACGTAGTTCTCGTGACCTTAGCTCAGTATGACCTGTGTTCAAGCCGTTTTCGTCCAATTACAGTGACCCAAAATAGGCAGGTACTTAACTTTTTATGGGCCAAGGCATCCACCAATGGAAATCTTTTAGTCAGTTGCTGTATGCGGCCACGCGGTGGCGTGATTCCGTTGTTGGTTCGTACGTCGCGAATGCGTGTTGTTTTACTTTGTTCGTGTTCGTAAACAAATTAACTTTCTTTCTAAATTTTCATATTTTAAAATTTTTTTAATGGAATTACAATGTGTTTGGAACAAAAATTGGAAATTAAGAATTTAGAGCGGCCGTTACCCGATTTGAAACTGGGAAAACAACCAATTTTAATACTACATTTAACAGTATGGTAGAGTCTGCACTTGGCTGCTACCCTAGACACTATCGGTCCAGGTCCAGTAAGTTTGGAAGATAATGTTTTCCTTACAATTCGTGATTATCCGCAGACTGTAGAAAACACTCGCGTCAACTTGGTGGAAAATACTAGTAACTGAATCAGTTTATTAAGACATGTTCAATCGACCAGGCCCGTCCTCGGGTCTAGTAACGTTTAACCACAACCACATTGAAAAGAAGCCATGAAGTGACATCGGGCAACGCCGCATCAGCTGGGAGTTGCGGATCCACAAGCTATTATTATGACGCGCGGCAACGGGCTAGTTTTTTATTCTTTCGAATATTTTTTGTGTTTTTTTGGCTCTGTTGCCACTACCTATATTGATATTGAAAAATGTACAAAAAAAGTAATAAATAGTTTTGGATAACAAGAACAACTTGCCTAATTATTAAATAATAGTAATATTGCGTTGAGAAGCTGTTTTTGTTTCACTACGAGTAGATTTAGTCAATCGCCGTAATATTCTATTATACAAATTATTAGCTTCTGTGTTTAAATTACAGGATTGACTATCATCTTCTGAAGTCTCAAAATATAGTAAGCTTAAGGCTTTGTTTAAGAAATCTACGCTTGTCTTAAGAAAGTCACCTACTATCTGGGTAACATCGTTACTTTTACAATGTATGAATTGGTACCGAGACAATAACTTTTCGCTGAGACCACCTGCTTATTTTCATTTCAAAGGGTAAAATCCATTTCAAATCATTGTAAGCAAATGCATTACCTTTTAAAAAAACATTTACCTTCATATCAGTATCCACTAAAACCTGATTAACAATATTTATCCAGTCATTGGTCAAATCAAAACTATAAAAATATAGTACACTCTCTTCACCCGCTTTTAAAACACTTTAATACTTAGAGTTATACCCAGGAATAGAGTAGGGGCTTGGCATGTTGATAAATAAACAAACTAAAAGAAAAAATAGTACTTACCTAAGTACCTAGGTATCTACAGGTATCCTACCTACTTATGAACTATCTCTGCTAGTGATATTTTAAAACTAATTCACATATACCTTCAATTAAAATAAACACTTCAATATTTAATAAATTAACTGTAGTTACAAAACAATAAAGTTTATCCCAAAGGGCTAACTAGAATACAAAAAACACAACTTTTAAATTAAAACAAATAAAATTCTGCCGCCATTTATAAGACCCGTAAACAAACCGCCAGGCTGTTGGATTTTTCACTTTATTAATGCTATTAGAGCAAACCCGCACCAAAAATTTTCATCAGTATTTTGTAGAGGTTCTTAGCAATCATGTCACTTGAATTTTCTATTAGATATTAATCGAAAACCTGATAAAATACAAATTAATACGACAGTGTTGCCGATGCTTCTGTTTCACGGCTTCTTTCAAGGTAGTTGTGGTTTAACGATATAGGGTGGCCCACGGGGAGGAGTGCATTTAAAATGGGTCTGGTAACGTCAATAATTTTGGTCTGGTAACCTCTATGGAGTATAGCATAGCTGGTCTGTTTATGCCGTTTAATAAATCCACTGATATAAATTTCACTTTTTTACGGTTCTTAGATTCAGCGTGGTTAAATTTTTCTAATGACCGACGTATCTAATATCCCTATTGATTGGCTTTTTATTACTTAATTATTCAAGTTATAATTAAGTAAACTTATATATCTACTGCTTAATATTTATTGTAGAAAATACGATTGTAACATAATAATATATGTTTTAGTGTAGTTTTACTGCCATAACTTCATTGCCGTAATTATCCTTTGTTGCCACAAATAAAAATCACTAATGGATAACTATTTAATTATTTAGTACAATATTAAATTTTCACATTTACAATAAAAAATTTCGTGAATTTGTATTGTAATAGTCTAATGAAACTTTGATTCATCAGCTATCTAAAAACGAGGATGTTTTAAAATTACATAATATTTAACACTATAGGGCTAAATTGGGGCTACGCAGTTGCTACATCGTTTTTGTTCAATAACTTATTAGGTTTTGTTTTGTCCAAAAATAGGTCTAGACTACCAATGATAAAAGTAATTTTTGTTATAACTTGCAAACAATTTTTAGTATCATGCAAAAAACGTTTTTTTTTAAATTGTTTCGTTTTCTGCTTATATTAATTTATAAATCCAAAAATGGGATTTGGCCGATTTTTGGATAAAATGAAAATCTAACGAAATATTGATCAAAGAACGAAATGGCGAATGCGCCACCCGTGTTTGCTCTTAAGCTAATCGATGTTGATGTACAGCCCCGATGGTAAACAATGTTCGATAATAACGTTTAACGTTAATTTTTGCATTGCGATAGACGTCTACATGATCGGTGCACCCGAGTGCATTGGCCATTAGAGTTAAAAGGTCAAGGATTTAAATTTACAATAAAGACTAAATTAAGTCTAACCGCTGCTCCTTAGCGGGTTCTGTGGTTTTTCAATAAATTATCGAAAATATTGCTTTCCTTGGTGCTTGTCGGAGACATAAGGTCATGGTCATCAATCAATCAAGGTGATATTAAATTTTCATATTCCGGAAAGCAGATATCTACTTTACACCACATTTATAATTCAGAAAATAATTTTTTTTTACTATAATTTTTTAATTTATTTTTCTTTGCTTTTCTGCATTTTTTAAGAAATAAGCACATTTTTTTAAATCCAATGTGTTTTTTTACTTTATTTTACTATAATAAATTATTAGGAAATATTGCATACCAGTATGCATATTTGGTAAAAAAATGCAAATAACTGCATATTTTAAAGGCAAACAAGGCATATATATTATATGCGCATATTTTGGCTGAATTTAAGTGCTTATAATTCGCCCTTTAAGCATGACTGTCAATCTGGTTGCTCGATAATTGCCGAGTAAATTGGCCCCTTTACTCTAACAGTTAGAGTAGGTTAAAGTCTAACCGCTAACCTATTTTATTAGCCACAGATCTCCACTGATCTAAAGACTGTATAAAGTGTTGCAAATAATATATTTTAAAGAAATAAGTCTTATTACTAAATCAATTATTATGTACTTTAATGATTGCTTTATAAGCTTTCACCCCCTATTGTGTTTTATAAAGTTTCGTCACCAAATGTAATAAAGATTTATATCGTTTGGTTAAATTTATGTTGCGACAAAATGGTAAAGTAATTAGGTACTCTTTAGGGTAGAGCTGGGAAAGAGATAACACGGAGCAAGGGAAGGAAAAACTAATTTTGCATAGATTAATGAAAGAACTTACAGCTTAATGTACTCAATACTGTACTTACTGTACTTTGTGACCGAATGAGAAATATCCAGCTAGGTTGTCTCAAAATAATTTTGTTGTATATTACGTGGCTGGATTTAAACTAAAAATGAACCATTTAAAAAAGTATGGCAAAAAGCTTCGGCTTCCCGAATTAGGTTTATGCCGCCGCCGGCGCCGGGGCTAATTATTATTGATGATACCGCCATTAAACAAAACTAAGTAAAGTGGATTAAGGATTATCATATTAAAATTAGATTAAGGATTATCCAAGAATGTGATAACATTTCTCCAGAGATGCTGGTCAACACTTTCGAAAATATGAAGAGACGTGTAAATTTATGGGGGCATGGCGGTGGCCAATTTCAGCAATTTATGTAATTGTTTTTCTTTTTCTTTCTGTATATTCTTAGTTTGTTAATTTTGTCAACAACAAAAATAAATTTGTATTTGTCTATTTATTTTATTACTCATTTACATTCCTCATGTCATAATATAAATTTGACAAAATGTTAACCTAGATTTGTTTAGATATATCGTCCCCATATCATTGTGATGTAAACCAAGCCCTACGTTTTTTAATCCAAGCCCTCTTTGATGCAAATACCTTTTGCTCGCACGCGGTACGTCCCGACTGATGTTATGATAATCCCTTGTTACTTCTGTCACCACTTTACCCTACTATTAATTCTTCGCCTTGACTTTTTAACAAAATTATAATATTCGTTTCTTGTTTCCACACATAATGTACAGCCAGTGACATTTTGATGGCAGTTTTATTCCGCTATTAAAAGTTTTACCCGTTAAGGTTAGAGGCAATTTTATTATTTGCGGCGTAACCAATTTTGAATGGAGTCAATTAAATAAAATGATTAATATTACAAATTTTTAATTAGATATTTTGAAATGAATTATTAGTTGGCGAAAAACCATAATAATAAGGAAGTTGGTATGTAAACTTAAATTTTAAAACAGTTTTCCTAAGTTTAAAGTTTTTTTAAAAACTGAAGTAACTTTTTCTTCCTAATTGTTATTTGTGTGTGGATCAAAGACTTCTTATCTATAAACCAGATTGTTTACATTAAATAATCCAGAATTCACAATTTGTGTAGTTAGCTGTATATAATAATATGGTCCACATGCATAAAAATGATTCAGGTCCGTTTCGGGCATTCCCATTTCGTGCAAAATTGCAGAATAGTATCGTTTCGGGCAACGCAGATGTTATGAAATAAATATTAGGAGGTTTTTTTCCGTTTCGGGCAACATGGACAAAATAAAGTTTGATTTTATTTGCGCCCTTTCATCTGAACCAAGAGATGTGCTATTCTACTTTATTTACTAATGAAATTTAGAATGGAACATCAGTGTGAAAGGGCGCTTTCACTTTTTAGGTACAATTTTTCTTAGTTTTTGATCTGGGATTTTTTCATTAGCAAGAAAGAAAAGGCAAAAATAAATTTAGCAATATGTTTCATTTATTAAAGGGGTAATACATTTTACAAATTCGTAACAAAAAAAATATTAAATGCAGCACATATTTTCTAATTGATTTGTAAACTTAAAAAAATTGTGTATAATAAATCTAATCTAATTTAACAGCATAGCTTAGTTTTTCTAATGTTTCCCTAATTGTACATTTATTTTATAATAAATGATATATAATTTGTTTTATTCTATAATCTAAATTAGTGTACTTTTTGGCCCGTTTGTATATGATTCTAAAATTTTTTCTACAGAATATCATAATAGTTAATTTCCTCCTTTAAAGCATTTATAATCACAAAGATATTAGGGTTTGGTTTGCCAATTTTTTTGTTAAAGTGGTTGTGCTATCCCTCTACTGTGTTTGTAGTGCGGTGACGCTCGCCGTGGCATATCCATATGGGATCTGCTTCCATCCACTGAAGTTCGTCTTGTGGAGCAGTTGACATGATTTCCAACCAAGCATCGGAATGAAAGTGCTCCTCCGGTAAATGCACCGGAGCAGCGCACATTCTTATGTGTTGCCTTATTTCCGTGGTTTTTCTGTAGACTGGAACTAAACCAAGTTCTTGTACTTTTCTCCATACGGCTTGGTTGAAATGAAAATTGCAGCCAATTTTTTCTGCTTCCGTAAATTTACTCTGTAAAGCATTAATTGCTCCATTTTCAAAATCGATATGAATCTTTTATGACTGCTCAAACAGTAGTAATGCAGTATAAACATGCGTTTCTGTATTTCAGTTTTGGCCACATCAGGAATGCAAGTGTGATTTTTTTCGTTAAGTATTGTGGTCTTAGGCTTAAAATTTAGAATAAAAAATAAAATATAATTGTTAACAATATTAAACCACTTTTGACCAGTGAAAATATCGTAATTAAGGTTATTAGAAATTATGCCCGAAATGGGAACTAATTATTGTTAGATATGTTGCTTTGCACCAAATGGGAAGGTTTCAGGTATAGTTTTGAAATATTGCCCGAAATGGGAATGCCCGAAATAGGAAAACACCAAAGAATAGTCTTAGCCAAAGATACTAAGTATCCTATGATACTATAGGTAAAGTCAAATTTCTCTAAAAACACGACGCATCGTGGCCAAGTCACCTGTCATTTAGGTCACCCTTTTGAATACGTGGTTGTACAAATGACGGCCTTATTTTTATTTAGTATTATATAATGTCTTACATATATATACTTGAAAAGTTTTATAAAAAATTTTAATAATCTTCGACACCTTCTTCTTAGAAAGGTTTTTTCTTCTTCCCCAGTTTATTTGGTTGGTTTAGACCCCCATTAATAGCTTATTCACATACCTACTCAGTATGTTTTAACTTTTCTCAATTTTCTTCATATTATGTCTCTTCTACACATCAATTTTTTTAATTCCATTAAAACTCCATTAAGATTCTACACCATTTCCTCTTTTGCTAAAACCATCAGCACTATATAAATCTTCTCTGTCTCCTGATGATGAATGCTTCTACGTTCGAAACATGTAGAGACCCCTAGACAATTTTATTCTATTAAAATTTGTGGAGGAAGACTTTTAGTTTTTTTCTTTCTTTCCCATACTTTCAACTCTACTTTAAGCATGGACTATTTCTTCAGATTATATTTAGGCTAAAAATTATTTCAATAAAATTACCTTAGTAGCTACAACAGAGTTGTTTTTTTCGGTGCCTATTTGATGCAGGTTTTTATGCAACTATAAACTAATGTATTTCTGGTAATAACGTTTTCTCTCAGTGTGGTGTATATTTTACTGCGAAAAAAGAATCAAGATTTAAAGTTGCAATTTTTCGGTTTCCTTTCAAGGTAACAGTAATTGCGCATGCGGTTCGGCAATAATAATATCCGTATAGTGGCATGAGAAATGTAAAGTAATGCCGTTGTACGACCTTACAAATAGCATTTTACATTACTGACATTTTCGTTTTTAAACTTAATTGGGTGTGATGTTCTTGCTTTTATTGCCTTATTTTGTTGCTTTCTGGCTGCTTGTGTTCGCGGTTTAATATATGTCGTTTAGATTTTACGACATGTACAGGGTGATTCACATATATAGCGTAGGTAAAAACTTGTGAAGAAACTAGGTACTAAATATTTAAGGTTTAAAGACAGCATGTTGATATTTTTTTAATTTTCTCAACTTTAATGAAAGAATGCCTATTCATTTTTACTTTCTGGTCAAACGAAAGTAGCTGGCAACTTTTTCTTTTTTTCTCTTCGTTCAAATTTTAAGCAGCATTTTTTATAGAATATAAATTTACATAGTTATATTGGCGTTTAAAATATTACCCTTAGACATACTGTAAACTGTAATTAAAGAAACTTTTTTAAACAGTGCTTGTTACATTAAATCTCGGTAGTGAGGTGTTGAGCCAGTTACCTTAGTATAGGTAGGTACCTAGTTTTAAAGAATAACAGGAACAACTATTATGGCAAATTGATGGCATTATTTTATATATAATGCTTTTTAATCTTTTGGTATTTTGCCCCAGACTAACACCAGTGATGTTTATTTTGAGAAACTAAAGTAAGGAAATCATAATAAAAATTGAAATTGCGGAGAAGTTCTCAACTAGCGAAACATATCAGTTGGGATAAGGCTTAATAAAACACAAAAATTAACGACAATATTTTTTTATATGAAAACATTTATTTTTACAACCAGGTAAAGATTCCTTTTTATTAATTATAGTAGTGTGTTAATAACAACAGAGGATCAAGTTTATCGTTAAGGGGAAAATAAACACAATTCAACCTTGAATGTAAGGACACATCTACTCAACACTTATATCACGGAACACAAAATTAGGTTTGTAGTCATGCACCTCGCACTTGCACTAAAAGTACACCATACCATCAGACAACAATCACCCATCAACAACGACAATCAAACGATATGTTTTGAATTACTCCGTTTAACTTAAACCACGCGGAGCAACGACAGATCAGTTTTTTAGGATAGTGTTCGTCCCTCTCTGTTCCGTTGTAGTAAGGCAAGGGATATAATATAATGGCGCTCGCTGAAAGTTGCCTAGCCTAAACGATTTCTCCCTATTTTAAAAAAGGATCTATTTAGTTCCTAAAAAGTATATTTTAGTTATAAAAAGATATTTTTAGATTATTTTTTGTGATAATTAGATAACCTTGTAGGAATAAAAAAATCATCTATTAAAAATATTCTATTCGATACATATTTTAACGGTTTAACGTTATTTTCTACCGGAAAAAAATATCGAATAGGTCCAAAATTATGTTGTCAAAAAAGTGACCTCGTGTATGACTAAACGAAATATTTTATAGATAAAAGGATTTCTTTTTGTGATAACCCATTTATTATATACAGGGTGATTCATTAAGGGTGGCCACCGGCCATATCTCGGAAACTACTAGACATAGAAACTCGGAGAAAAAAAATTATGATTAAAGCCGTCATGAGAAAATTCTGGAAATTACTTTTAGGTTCCTCATTTCGCCGCAAGGGGGCACAATGAAAAATTTTCTTTTTAAATTCTAAATTTCTCCGAAATTTCCCATATTAAGGTATAACTCTGATTACATCATCGAAAAGCTTAGACAATTCTGCATAATTTTGGTTTAAGGCTCATTGGCGTACCGACCTTGATAAGAGTGGGGGAAGCTATTAAATGTGCAAACATTAAAATGGCTGTAACTTGTAAACGACATCCGATTTTACTAACTTTCAGCTTGTTTGGAAGGGAAAGGTAAGTATCTTCAATCGCCATATCCAACAGTACATGATAGTGTTTAATAAAATTTCTAGATGGCGCAATTTGTAATAATAATAGTTTTTTCGATTTTATCCCGGAAATTCAAATCATACGGTATAACTATGACATCATAATCGAAAAGTGAATGATATTTGCAAGAAAAGATGTGAAGACCGCAAGTCGATATCTTTATTCGTTTCAGAGCTATTGCCAAAACAATAATTTTTAATACAAATTGCGCCCTCTAGCAATTTTATTAGAAACTATCTTGTACCATTGGATACGACAATTAAAGGTACTTACCTTTCTCTTCCAAACAAGCTTAAATTTAGTAAAATCGGTTAAGTCGTTTAGAAGTTACAGCGATTTTAATGTTTACAGTTTCACTTAATAAGAGTGGGAGAAGCTATTGAAAGTGTAAACATTAAAATCGCTGTAACTTCTAAACGACTTATCCGATTTTACTAAATTTAAGCTTGTTTGGAAGAACTTTCAATTGGCGTATCTAGTGGTACAAGATAGTTTCTAATAAAATTGCTAGAGGGCGCAATTTGCATTAAAAATTATTGTTTTGGCAATAACTCTGAAACGAACAAAGATATCGAACTGCGGTCTTTACATCTTTTCTTGCAAATTTCATCTACTTTTCGATTATGATGTCATAGTTATACCGTATGGTTTGAATTTCCGGGATGAAATCGAAAAAACCGTTATTATTACAAATTGCGCCCTCTAGCAATTTTATTAAACACTATCGTGTACTGTTGGATATGGCGATTGAAGATACTTACCTTTAACTTCCAAACAAGCTTAAATTGAGTAAAATCGGATAAGTTATTTACAAGTTACAGCGATTTTAATGTTTACACATTCAATAGCTTCCCCCACTATTATCAAGGTCGGTACGCCAATGAGCCTTAAACCATAATGATGCAGAATTGTCTAAGCTTTTCGATGATGTAATCAGAGTGATACCTTAATATGGAAAATTTCGGAGAAATTTAGAATTTAAAAAAAAAAAATTTAATTGTGCCCCCTTGCGGCGAAATGAGGAACTTAAAAGTAATTTGCAGAATTTTCTCATGACCGCTTTAATCATAATTTTTTTTTCTCCAAGTTTCTATGCCTAGTAGTTTCCGAGATATGGCCGGTGGCCACCCTTGATGAATCACCCTGTATAAAATAAATAACTTGTATATTGAATGATTTTCCTCAGTGTACTTTACTCAATACTTTACTCAGTACTGCACTTAATACTATACTCAATACTGTACTCAAATTGTTTTATACACCACTGATTATTATTATTATTATAATAATTATTATTATTAGGGTTAAAGCAGTAGGTGGAAGTCCGATGAAACTGCTTTTTGCTCAATATGTCTATGCGTGAGTGTTTTCTTTATATAATTTAGGGCTTAAAGCAAATTAAGTCCATAAATTCATTTTGTCCTTATACACGGTACGCTATCACATCACGCAAATGGCGCGTTATCACAATACATTGACGACTGACAGATCACAACACATTATCACTGTATATTACAGATTACATAGGTACAGGCAGGCAATCATACACGTTTTAAAATTTAAAGATAGTGGACCAAGTGAGCATTTATGTTTTTTAGGTCATAGTCAACTATGTTTTTAAAACTGTTGACTGAGGGAGCGCTGACAGTATAACCTCGTAAGCTATTCCGAGGGTAAACGATCCCATTGAGAAAATTATTTCTTGGAAGCCTGGCACATCTCTCTTTTGATAGTTTAAAGTCATGACCTCTTAGCAATATATTGTTGTTCCTGAGAAGTATATCCATATCCACAGTGTACAAATTATGAACTATCTTATATGTTTCTATGAGGTCACCTCTGAGGCGTCTTTCTCTAAGTGTTGGCCGATTAAATGCAATTAGTCTCTCTTCACATGACATATTATTTCTCGTGGTTGGCAACATATTGGTAGCTCGGCGCTGCACCCTTTCCAAAAGCTCAATGTCTTTGACAAAATAGGGAGTCCACACACTGTGGGCGTATTCCAAAATAGGTTTTACATACGACTTATACATTCTGCTGATCATCTCTAGTGATTTATTCTCAAAAGCCTTGCCGATTACTATATTAGCAATATGGGGTTTTAAAAGATCTTATTAAGATCTATTTTATCCTTCATCCAGATGCATCTGCCGCTGCCGCTAAACACTTTTCAGTTACCTATATATTTAATACAGATAATTAAAAAAAAACACAATTTTTATGTTTGTCTTAAACCCACAACTCGTCAACTACATTTAGTTTAGTACAACTTTTAAAAACAAATAAAATATATTGAAAACCATCTTAAATGTATTCCTCTCAAATACTATGTGTCATGTGTATCGTCGAGAATCGCCCTGTATAATTCTTGCAGTGCGGAATCTGAAACTTGGTGCCACTGCAATAAAAAAAAACTAGTGCCGCCTTTCTGTTGCAGGCTGACTGATGCGATGTAGTTTGTAAAGCCCGACTTTATCAAAAACATTTTTATTTGTTGAAATGGCATAGTAGGTATGTTTTATTGCGACTACTTTTGTTTCATTAAGTAAAGTTATTTCTGTTTTCACCAAAGTAACGTAGCAATTAAAAGATTTTCGAAATAAATTGCTTTTCTGTTAAAGAACCCTGCACTTTTTTTCTGGAAAATGTCCCTCGGTTAAATTTTCTAAATTTTTCGTATGTTGTAGAGAATGTCATTTTGATGAAAAGTATCCATGGCCACAACAAATTCTACCGACCAGTTTATAAGTTGCAAAATATGAATTTTTACTAGGTATATCATATTTTCCTACGGCCACCTATGAAAATGAGAAATAAAGCACGCCTAACTTGGCTAGAAGGTCCTTTATATCACACGCGTGTTGAAATATTTTCTTTCAATACATGTGTTGAAATATAAAACAGCTGATGGCCGAATGATTTAAAAGCAACACTTTTTTAAAAAATAACAAACTTTTGGGAACCTGTGGAGCGAATTGGGGTGCTGGGTGGGGTAAAGTCCACTAGGGCATTACTGCAATAATTATAAAAGATCTTTTTTTTTTTGTTATTTTTGGGAATCTAAGAGTATTATTTGTATTTATGATGATGATTAAAATAATAATAGGATATCAAATCACAAAGGGAAAATATGTCAGGCAACCCACCAAACATGTCAACATTGTCAACTGAGTTGAACCACAGAAAAAAAGGGGCAGATATAGAGCAGAAATACCGATTTATAATTTTACAATTATCTCGGATAAAAATATTCATACAATGTTTAAAGTGAATGTGCTTTAAGTAAGTAAATTTATTTTAGCAATATTCAAAACAAATCGAATATAGATAGAACTTTTATAATTAACAAGCTATCGATATTTAACTCCATCTCTATCTTTCTATAATGTTGAGGTTATGTTTTAGTTTTGTGTTTTGTTGTTTTTGTATGGGTATATAATTGTTTTATTGAAAGAATGCAAGCAGCTAAAAAATCAGAGAAACGAAATTTATTCACTATACATAGATAGTAGGTATGATGTGCGTAAGCAAATAAGAGAAAGAGTTATTATTTTTATTTAAATCTAGGTAAGTTAAAATGTGTAAGTGGGCATTGTATTTATTTTATTCAACTCTAGAGTTGAAATAAATGTTTCAACTCTAGTGTAGAAAAAATTTGTTAAAACAAATCAAACTATTTTTGATTATTTTGTATGGTCGTAGGAACATTGTATAGGTATAGGGTCTTCCAACGAGGACTGAACAGGGGCTCATTTTTGAGCTTCCTTGTATTTAAAGAAAAATCCAAAATAGCCAATCGATGTACTTTTTCCTGCAGAATTCAAAAATGAAACCAAAAATTTATTTGAACCAGAAACAAAAGAGTTACGTTATGGATAAGGTGTTTTTTAAATGGAACATAGCTTTTTTTATACGATTTTTGGAACTAGTGATTTTTTTTTGTCCGTTCTGATTAAAATATTTAATATTGTGACAGCTATTTTTATTAAATTTCAATGTTTTATCCAGTATAATTTAACATTAACCTGTTTGAAACATACACTAGGTAATAAAGGTATAATCACCTCTGAATCCTTCAAAGTCATTTCGTCAATATTATAGTAAGATTGTCAAATTTTTTGACTTTGAAGGATTCAAAGGTGATTATACCTTTATTACCTAGTGTATGTTTCAAACAGGTTAAAGTTAAATTATACTGGATAAAACATTAAAAAACATTTAAAAATAGCTGTCACAATATTAAATATTTTAATCAGAATGGACAAAAAAAATCACTCGTTCCAAAAATCGTATTAAAAAAGCTATGTTCCATTTAAAAAACACCTTATCCATAGCGTAACTCTTTTGTTTCTGGTTCAAATAAATTTTTGGTTTCATTTTTGAATTCTGCAGGAAAAAGTACATCGATTGGCTATTTTGGATTTTTCTTTACATACAAGGAAGCTCAAAAATGAACCCCTGTTCAGTCCTCGTTGGAAGACCCTGTACATTACTAGTGTGAAAGTGATTTTCTCACACTCGGAGAATTTCCGCACTCGGCTGACGCCTCGTGCTAAATACCTCCTCGTTTGAGAGATACCACTTTTAACACTTGTTATGTAATATACTATTTCGTGCTTTATGATATTAATTAGTTTTGTTTTTCTGGACTTGTGTTTACCGTGTATTGGATAGGATAGAATAATACAAAAATATTCTAATTTTTTTATTATACAGTGGGTATCAGCCAAATGGAATAAATTCGATAATAAATACATGGGGGCGTGTCCGAAAAAACGCTGGGATAAATCGATTGGTATTTCTAGTTGCGCACTTTTTTCAATAAAAACTTTTTATACAGGGTGTGTCATGTAACAGTGGCTAATACCAACTTTCTTATTTTAAATGCAACACCCTGCATATTATCCAATATTTGGATTATTCAGAAAATTTTAGGCATATATTTTATTTACAATATCCTTTACCTATCTTCAACTGTTTGGGAAATATTAAGTGTTTTCAGATTTATTGCAAAAATTAAAAACACACTTAAAAACTAATAAGTAATAATGTCATTGTATATTTCTTGATAATGTAAATAAAAAAAAAATATTAATGTAGATGTTAAAAATGCTCGCCGCGAACGTCTTGGCAACATCCAAATCTTAAATAGAAATATCTTCTAATGTTACGGAATATCTCAGGCGTTACTGTGACTTAAGTCAGCTAAGTCGAGGGGTTTAGTTTTGTATACAATATTTTTGACATAACCTCATAAGAAGAAGTCTAATGGCGCTAGATCAGGGGATCGTGCTGGGTGCTGGCCATTCCATCGATCCACGCTTTCCCAACCCCCCGATTTGGAAATACTCGGTTGAGGTAATGCCGGACATTGATTTGGTAATGAGGCGGTTCTAAACCTTGCTGAACCCATATCATATTCGCTGGACGATAATGCATACTTATTTACTTCGATGTAAAGTAAATGAAACACTTTTAGAGGATGTGCTTATTATACTCTACAAAAGGTTTCACTAAAATATTATAAATACAAGCTGAAGGATTTCCTTTATATTTTGCAAGTATTAGGACATAATTTTTTTATAAATACGGTCCATTATGTTAATAAACCATTCAGACCCTCGTGAATGCAATGGTAAAATAACTTAGCTCAGACCTGTCTCTGTTGTCAACATCTTAAGAGCAGTAACCCCTTTTTACCACAATGAAAATTGCCGAACGTTTTGCTGGTCAAACGAAAAGAAAAAATAAAAATTGGTATTTAGAAAATAAATTCTACTTTAAATACCCCATCCAGAAAAGTAAACGACGATCGAAAATATTCCCAAAATTTTTTTTAGAAATTTTTTTTATTTTTAGTAATTTTGTAATATCTTAAACAATTCTTTATTGGTCAAAAGCAAAATGACTTTCCCGGGTGTAGAATATTGTACCAAACAATTTTTTTTAAAGCCATTTTTCAATATCGGGCTTACTTTTTTCTCAAAAACGTTGGGCGCGTAAAGTGAATTTAAGCGTGTAAAGTGGATTTACGCGCCCAACGTTTTTGAGAAAAAAGTAAGGCCGATATTGAAAAATGGCTTTAAGAAAAATTGTTTGGTACAATATTCTACACCCGGGAAAGTCATTTTGCTTTTGACCAATAAAGAATCTTTTAAGATATTACAAAATTACTAAAAATAAAAAAAATTTTGGGAATATTTTCGATCGTCATTTACTTTTCTGGATGGGTATTTAAAGTAGAATTTATTTTCTAAATACCAATTTTTATTTTTTCTTTTCGTTTGACCAGCAAAACGTTCGGCAATTTTCATTGTGGTAAAAGGGGATACTTCCTCTTAATGTAAAATAGAAAACGTACTACGTATAGACTGGGGGCTACTTAGGCTTTAAAGCTATGTGTATAAGTTTTTAAGAAAAATCAGTTATAAGGGACTGTTTTAACAAACAACAAACCTAATACTCAACAGAAAGTTCCATTTTTATTTTTATTCTTCTTCAGAAAAATATTTCAATTTTTGCTTCCAAAAAACGAGTAAAAAAAGGAGAATAATAATTGTTTGTATTTCCCAAGAAAAACGTAAAAGGTCTCGTCGTCGCGTAGTCATTCTATTCCTAAAAATTCATCATCCGAATAGCTGCCAGCGGCTATTATTTAAAATCAAGATATGTCAAGAAGCGGCCATCTTTCAGAAAGCTAGACCAGCCAGACGGTCTGATACAAGGCGGCAAGGGCGTACCACCCGGGGGTTTGGAGGTTTAAAGCGACCCGACCCCAGAAACCACGTGATTTTTACTCATAAAGAAACACACAACACATTTTATTAAAATATACATAAGGGCACGGGGAGCGCACTCTACCCATAATACCACGGAGGGCATACAAACAATTTACCTAATTTTATAAAACTTTGTTTAAAAATGACAAATTTATGTCATCATTCATATTCATGATCTGCAATATGACTAACATATCTATTATTTTACAAAAACGGTATTTTCTTCCATTAATTCGGGTTATTGCACTGAGAGAAAACTCTATTTGCCGTAACTAGAAATCCATTAGTAGTAGCAAAAAATCTGCGTTAAAAAGGCACCGAAAAGACAACTCTGTTGTAGCTATTAGGTTCATTTCTTTGAAATTACTTTTTAACCTCAATATGGTCGTTTTTTAAATAGTATTTTTTGCTACTAAAAGACAGCTATATTGTCCTAAAAGATATATGACGCAGTGGTAAAAAATATCATTTATTTATTAAAAAAATATGATTTTGTGATTAATTGAGGTCATGTAGCTAAAAAAGGATTGCTTTTCAGTCCTAAAAATTGTCTGCAGCTATAAAAAAAAGTTATTTTTATCATTGGTAGTCTACCTAGCTACTACTAAATTACTTTTTTATAAACTCCTTTTTTAGGATTGGCCCTCAGTGACGTATTTGCCATTTTATTAGATTTCTTTACTTTTTCTTTAGCCAAATTAAATCTCTGTAGTGACGTGACGTTTTGAGCCAGTTACCCGGGTATAGGTACTCAGTTTTAAAGAATATAGAAAAAATTAATATGGCCAGTTGATGGACTTATTTTATATATACAGTAGACTCCCGATTATCCGAAACCCGATTATGCGAACTCCGCATTATCCGAAACGACCCATGAACCGGATTATCCGAAATGATTCTTGCTTTTCCTCCGCATTATCCGAAGTTTCTAAGAAGTGTTTTGTTGGTTTTGTTGTTGCGGCCAAAAATCGACAGACTTTAAAATTAAAACAAGTACCAATTACCTCTTTCTTGAATTTATAAATATGAATACATACTAATTTATATACATAAGTTTTAGAATTTATTATGTATGTATGTACATCTATAAAAGTACATAGATATAGTTACTTTTCTTATAGTTAATGATTTTTCTCAATCTCCGCATTATCCGAAATCGGTCCGGTCCACATCATTTCGGATAATCGGGAGTCTACTGTAATACTTTTTATATTCCGTTTAGTCATTTCTCAAAAATTCCCTGTGTTCTAAACCCCTGCAGGACAACACTCATGGTACGCCACTGGCATGAGATACGAGGGAGAAATTATCATTTAAATGTTACGAAAACATGAACTCAACAGGCTTTGAAAACGGAGGCGTAGTTATTTCGGTAAAATGGACTTGTATGATGGGATAGGGCAAACTGCATAAGTAGATTTTTTCAATAGATCCATCTCGCTAAGCAATAAGGATAACAGTGGTTTTTAATAGATATGATGAATCGATCAAAACTTTTAGAAAACGCAGAAGAGGTGATTTCACAAGTTTTTGGAAATAGAAAAGTGGTGAAGTGGAATTTTTTGATATTGTCAGAAAATAAACGATCCCTATTGAATTTGTGAGCGTTTACCTATTGGGACATTCAGTTAATCAATTAAAAATAGAAGAAACTATAATTCTCGCTGGTGGTTTTGAAAATTCAGAGTTATGTTTTCACATAACCTCCCTAGCAGCAGAATTATTACCGATAATTTTTTTTAAGGTCACGAATGGTTTTGTTGATAGAAAATTATCCCGAGTCGAAGACGAGGGAAATATTCTATCAACAAAAACATGAGTGAAACCGAGAAAAAAAATATCGGAAATTAATTCTGCTGCGTGGGAGATTCGATAAGAAAATTTCATAAATTGGAGTTTCTTTTAATGTTCCTGAAATTTTAGTAATAAACCTTAGTTACTAACAAGTAAAATCAACTTCTATTGTAAAAATACAGTGCGTCATATTAAACTAAACTCATCGGAAATATGCTTTTGAAACCTTTATTTGAATTTAAAACTATAAAGACATTGGATTTCAGGTAACAAATTTGTTATTTTTTAATGTTTCTCACATTTTAGTAATAAAAATGAGTTACTAACTGCTCAATTTCTTTAGCAATCGAACTTACTGATTCATTACCAAAACGAATCATTTTTACACAATATTATTGTAACAATAAATATCACGGGTACGACTAAACAACTGATTGTTACTTGCTGGTTTGTCTCACCTCTCACTTCGAAATGACTTGACTTTGGATTAAAATTAAGTCGTAGTAGTATACCTACCTAAGAAAAATTATCACTTATTAATTTCATTAGGTTAATAGGCTATAGACTATCGGGTTCGTTCGGGTTTGTCTCCCGTTGCTATAAGCAACGTAAACAAAAAGGAGCCTTCTAATTGGTTGAAAATAAATTTTCCTGTTAATAAGGATGGTGTAACCGAATTGAAATATTTGAAATCAAATTATGATGAGGCTGATAGGCGATTCATACTTTATGCTCTATATGAAGATCAGATACTTCATCAGAAATAGTTTTGTTGAAGTCTGTCGATACAGATGTTCTCATATTACTTATTTACTACTATTCTGAATTTAATAAAGCAAATTCTTTGGAAGAGACATACATTTTTATGGAATTAGGACAAGGAAATAAAAAATTATATATTCATATTAATATTTCGGTATCTGAAATAGAAACTGGGAAATAGAATTTGTAAATGTTTACCATTGTTGCATGTATTAATGGGATGCGATACCACAAATGCAATGTTATAGATCGGCAAAAAACAGCATACGATATATTTTTTTTTAATCTCAGAACCTTTAAACTGGACCACCAAATTTGCACTGGTTCAATTTAAAAATAAGAACGAGGCCATTCAAACACTTAATGAATTGAGTTATCAATTGACCACAATTTCCAATAAATCCGCTTCAGAACTTCCACCAACAACGCATTTCGCCAAAATTTTTGGTGCATATATAAACTGCGTATATATATCCACTAATATCATCAAATACCTATTATGCCTTCTCTTGACCCCGTCCAACGGTGGTTGGACTAGGAATAATCGAATTCTAGTTTTGATGACCGCTGATCCCATACCAACGGATATAAGGCAACTGATGAACATCTTCTACAAAGATAAATTATGTCAAATGTGAATGCTTAAAAGAGGGCTTAAAATGCTGCAGCGATCGTTATTCCAAAAATTGTCAGAACAGTGGTCCTGATTTATATTTATGCGAGGATGACGAAGAGGAAAACATTTAAAGTTAAGTTTATACAAAACGCTTTGATTATTTACTTATTTTATTTCTAGATGTAACTAACGCTAATGCAGATCATTTCCAGACTGGCAGTCGCTAGCCGCTCTCAGCATCAGCGCGCATTCCAAGGCTCTTGGATAAAAATTCATATTCCAGTAACCGTTAAAGTTAGCGACCTAATTTTTTTTAAACGTTGTACATTTTGAAATTTCTAAATTGCCATTAGAAGCGTTAACATTTCAGGTATTAGTCTGCAAAAAATCAAAATGTTAAATTGTATAATTGAATTAATACCACGGTTTAGGAAGAAAATAATATAGTGTCCGCTGAAATAATTAAAAGCAAATAATAGTGGCATATCGGACCAGTGTGTAACGTTTATATTGGAATACACAGGGATCCAAGTACACTGGATACCCTGGGACGGGTAGACCACGACGGCCGTTTCGTCCTTGTTATATAGGACTCTACGGACAGCCATAACTCAAACCAATCCCAACAACAACGGTAAGATGTATTAAAAGCATTTTACAAAAGTAAAGCGTTACACCGTAGCGCCATCCCAGCGGAATGATCTCCAAAGCAAAATGCGAAGTGCGTTACAATCCAGTATTGGGAACGCTATTTGCGTTTTTACCGAGACAGTCTGCAGTTTTGCAGATTAGAAACAGATCACGCCGCATCACCCACTAAAATGCGCGCAATCCGTAAAGAAAAGACATAAGGGTCATTTTCATAGTTTGATCCTATTAAAAAAAAGTTGTACATTTCCATTTCCCATGCCCCAGAGTATCCTCTACAAGATGGTATGGGTTTCATTTGGTTATACCTTCGAATCACTCAAAGCCATAATTTCATTGCAATTTTACTCCTCTATAAAGAGGAAGACAACCAGATCTGTTAATTCTAGTTCCAATGATGATGAACCATTGTCAAAGTATTCTAAATTGGTAAAGAGCTAGGGAAATAGAAATAGACAAAGCTGCTCCAAAATTTTAAATAAAAACAAAATATAAAGAAGAACCTATTTTAGCAGAGGAAAAAAATAGGGAAACTCCTTTGAAATTTCTGAAACGCTTAGGGTCCGACGATCGAACTGGCCAAATTCTGGACGAGACAATTAGTATTATAAAGATAATGCATCAGGTACAAAATGTGTAATTAGCAAAAAGTGTACCTTCATAATAAAGACTGTCACACTTGGTATTTTTAGAATAAACATTGCTAATTCATTGCAAAGAACGTATGGCAAACCTTAAGTAAAGAAAAAATGTTTCTAATTCATAAAAAGCATAAATGATATGATGGATGAGATCGCTGCACTGGCCTGAATTCGTCCTAACTGAGTTTAAGTGGAAAAAGTAAATTTATTTGCATTATATGTGAAGTTGGATTACATCCAAAGATTTGTTTTAGAAGTTATCACAAATATTAAATACCCAGAATAACAAAATAATACAATAAATCGTGACAACAACCATGTTGTTCCAAAGTGTATTTAGATAGTGCCGCTAAAGAAGCGACAGCTGAAACAAGATAGTTGTGCGCATGCCCATCTGTTCTCGACTTGGACAGATGTGACCGGTGAGCCTTGCACGCAAACTTAACTTTTATTTGCGCATGAAACAAGCAGTGCCTACGGGCCTAAAAGTTATGTGTCGATGGTTATAACCGACTAGATAATTATGTCTTTTAGCCAATTATATTTTTTGACTAATACTTTTTTATGATCGAAATTTTCAATTGTGGTTTAAATTATTATAATAATTAAAATATAATAATTAGAATGAGAGGAAACCTTAACCATATTTGCGTAAAGCCGGCTTATCGCACGTTAAAGGTTATTAAAAATGCAAAGCTTTGGCGTTGGGCGTTAGTTCAATAGAATAACAAAAATAATTTTTTTTATTTTTTAATATATCTTTACAGTTTTATAAAAATTACAATAGAAACAAAAAACGTTTAACAAGAATAAATAAAATCTAATATTTGCTCATATATCCCTATTTTTCTATTACTTGAGCCAGTCTATTCGGAATTGACTGAATTATATTTGATACAATATTTGGATCAAACTCTTCCCAGTACGCATGTATTATTTCCCATAAATCTTTTTAGTTTTGTGGCCTAAAATTTTAATTATATATTTTTTTACGATTATACCCCAAATATCGGGTTGATAAGCGACCCAAGGCAGCACGTCCACATTATGGGTTTAAACCAGTGGGTTACAGCATTGGCAGTGTGGACTGGACAATTAATTATCTTGTTGAAATGTGAAAGTATTATTGGGATATATTTGCTCAGCATATGGTAACAATATGTTTTCTAAAATGTTAATGTCATTGTTATTTCCAGCATTAAATCTTTCCTCTATTCGCCAGCAAACACCAGGTCCATGAACACTTATCCAGCCCCATACACTTATAGAGAAAGGTCCATGTCTAGAAGTAAGGGGGTTAGTATATCGCTCTTCAAACCTGGTATTGTTTGGACGGTACATACGAATTTGTCCGTTATAAGTCGACTGTGTAAAAATTACATAGACCCGGTTTGCTTGCCGGTGTTGCCATATTGTGCCCGACCCGCTATTGCTATCAAAATCGCAAAATTTATGATTTATTCTTTGACTATAGCCCGTACTGAACAAGTTTATTTCATTCCCATGACCCGCAAACAAATCGAAGCATATAAACCCGCTGTTTAATTGCGTCAAGTTAACGGGACGCGGGCTATATATAAAGAACGTGGATGTCCAGTATACTGGACCATGGCACTCAACGTGTTAAAACAAAACTAATCCTTGATTGTCCCTGTTCTTCGGTAAGAAACATTTTTTTCGCAGCTGGGCGACATTTTAGTTCAGATTCCTTGACTCTCCTGCTGGCGGTAGGTTGGAAGGTAGGAAATGCTATATCAAAAACAGCATCCCTTGCAGTTGCAAATGGATTATTTCTTAAATATCCTAAAAAAGCAGTAGCCTGTTCAGGGTTGGAACGTTTGGGACGACCTGAACCAATTTTCCTCTTTAGGGATTCTTCTTGTTCCCAGCGTTGCTTAATTTTCAATATAGGTTTTTTAATTTCTATTATACAACTGCGCCACAGCAAAAATTGACCATCCTTCTTCGATTCTTGATACAATTATTTTAGCCTTTTCAACTTTAGACCTCTGACGAGGTATTTTTATGTCCTTCTGTCAAAGTTTAACAAACGTTTTCACCATGCAGTTTCAAAATAAATTACACCGAAGCATTGAATATCAAACTATAAGAAGGCCATATGAGCCGATTTCCTAAATCTGCTACGTCAAATTCATAGATGGCACAATGAGTTCACCAACAAGAAAGCGACTAACCTTTTCACTGCTGAATTAAAACATTGTTGCCGCCTGTCTGTTTGACTTGCTGCATGAGTTTTTTAAATTTATTTTTATAGCTTATCGTAAAACTTGATTTCACATAAGTACGTACACTTATCCACGTCTAGACCTAAAAATGTACCTATTTTTAATTGCTTTGTAGCATATAATATTTTCAGCCTTTTGACGTCCCAACGTTAATTACATGAAAACATATTGACCGCCATGTATTCTATTTCTAACAAAACTAAATGACGACTCTCACTATTCAATACCTACCTATGCTACAACGTATATGTTGGGTAAAATATGAATGATGTGCGGTTTGTATAACTTGGTTTTTATTTGCAATTATTACTACTTTTCAAAATGGTTAAAATAAGTAGGTTTTACTTTCTTACTTAAGAAACATTTAGTTTGTTTGTATTAGTGTATTACGTATTTTGCTATTTTTCGACGAAATAAAACCTATTTTAGTTATACTTGCTGTCGCTTTTTATCTACTTTTATTTGTTTACCATTTAACACCCAATGCAACGGTAAAATCATTGTGAAAATCGGTCCAATTACCCCGGAGTAATCAGCGTACATATTATTATCAAAAACATACATTCGGCTGGAATTGAGAACCTCCTATTTTATTGTCTGTTAAAAATGCTTGAATTCTTAAAAATTCCAATAAAATACGATATGCGGCAACACCACGACATCACATCAGTGAATTTGAGACATCTGTTGCCGAGGCGCTGCATTATAACGACAGACAGGCGACATATTTAAGGTTAGAGTTACCATCAACTCCACAATGGCGGCTAAACCAGCTCCAATACGTCAAAAAATGGGTTGTCAACTTTTCTCAGACATCCGTCATTCTTATATAGTTTGATATTCAATGACCGAAGCCAATGCTTTGCATTTTTGATAATTTATGACGTGTGATAACCTCCAATAAACAATCGTTTAGACAAGCCGGATTTACGCAAATATATATGACAGAACTTACCTCTCAGTAATTCTTGTACGCTTTTTTTATGAATACAACCGTAACACACATCCGAAAAGTCGTCGTTTTGCAAAACGTCGTAGTAGTATGCGTGTGACGTTAACGATTAAACTTTTTGAATAAGAAGATTTCAAGTATCGAAATTTAGAATTTAGTAATGCACCAGTACCTGATGCACGTGCAGTTTGTTCTATTCTTCCAACTGCATAGACCTGTCACGACTTAAAATTTAAAAAGGGTTTTTTCCTCAGTAAATAACATCAAGTTTAAACGTGAGGGCATCTCACTGAACAGCTCTCGAGACCTTATTCATCTGCTCTTATAAAGAATATAATCTTTCACCGTGCTCTATGAATGTAGGCGGTCTGGTTGAGTTTTTATTATAATTTACGTGGACGCAAAAAATGTTCGTGGGACCAAAACTTTAAAAAAATAATAAGCAAATGTTTATACGACATGTATGTAATGACATATTGAGCGGATATTAGGTAGTTAAAGGACATTTAAACCAGAGTCGGCATGAGGACTAATTGGAAAATATTATTTATTATTATTAGAAACTGAAATTTTACAAAAATGTATAGTACTTATAGTGGATTTCACCTTAGTTTTTAATGGCCGCTGCTGACACATGTCATTTATAACATTTCTTTTAACAGAACTTAAGGATTGGCCAGGGCCGGACTTAAAAATTATGTATGTTCACACATAATGGGTCAATTTATTTGTAGTTGTAATTATGGATGGAAACGAGAATTACCTAAGCAATTTTTAAGATATTTAAAAAAAAAAAAAACACTGAAAGGGAATGGAAATAGGATAGAATATCAGAAAAACAATTTAATTTAATTTTTATTCATAATACAATAAAGTGCTGTTATTTTGGTAAAAACACACTCTTAACTTAGTACAATAAAAAATATACAAGGGGCAGTCGTGAATCTAGTATCATCAATAATTAACTACGTTTTTTATTAAAGAATTATTTTGTTTTTTAATTTGATTTTAGACCATGCAGTGTTAAGTTGAAAAAATCTATATATTATATTTAATAGCTTATTGTTTACTTTTTTATTTTCTTATTCACGGGTAGATATTTTTTTCTTTAGACTAGGTTCTAAAGAGTTTAAAGTTTACAATAGGTCTAACTTTTCGTTGGTTTATAATAAAACAACAAAAGTTTGTAATGTTATCGAATCAGGTATTTTTTTTTAATGAATAAAGAAAAAATAATGTAAGTAGATACTACAAAAAAAGATTTTTGTCCATGCGTTTGCAGAACAGATACCTCAAGCACTCTTTAATACAACTGTATGTAAAACTTATTTTAGCATAATGGTTCACTGTGGTTTTCAAATTTAATTTTGTTGCAAGTTCCCTATTATTTTTGGTCTTCATCTGACAAGCTGTCGCTGTCGATGTCGTCGTCACCGTCCGAGACATTAATAATTATTTACTTACTTTTGCATAAAAAGAAACACGTTAGGCGGCCATCACACCAGCAATACGCGACGACGACGATACCGCTACGCGACGTAGCTTTGCAGTCGCGGCACATAAATTCAAATGGAGACCTGCTCACCAAGGCAACGGCGACGCGATCACGACGCTACCTGAAAGATACCGGTCGCCCGCGACCGAGTTGCTCAGTTTCCTTGCGACCGCGAAGATACAATTATCATGAGTGAGGAACAAAATAACATTACATTTGTTGAAATATTCGAAAACTATTCCTGTTTATATAATTATAATTTATCTGATTATTCCAGAAGAGATTTAACAGAAAAGGCGTGGAGTGAAATTGCGGCAGATACAAAAAGCACAGGTAAATAAAGAAATATATATATAATCTGCGCCTTCGTTTTTTTCTTAAATAATACAATGCCACTACGAGTGCATCGTCTTCACTTGACGAATACAACTTGTCATCTTGTACACTGAAGTTGGTTATTTTTGCAAACTAGTAAAATTGCGTAGCGGTAGCGTAGCTTTGGTGTAAAGTCTTCGTAGCAACTGGTCGCGGACAAGTCGCTAGCATTTGAATATTGTCGCGGTATCGTCGTCGTCGCGTATTGCTGGTGTGATGGCCGCCTTACAGATACACACAGTCTGGCAGTTTAAAACCAAAAAGTCTAATACGCACAAAATATAAGCAAAATGCTGTCTGAAAAATACCAAAAACAATAACACGGACGATCAAGAATTAACAGCAGAATGCACGCGGTGCGCGGTGTGTCCCAATGCGGCTCAGTGATATTTAAAGAACGCGACGAGACAATCGAATTAATGAAGTATGAAAAGAGATATGCGAGAGCAAATGCGTAAGACAAAGATGCACATACGAACGGCATATACGAGCGATGCTGTGCTTTTGACGAGTTTGAGCTCATTGAAGGGCAACGTATTGAACTGTGTAGTGTGCATCTTCGTCATATACATGTAACTATACGGTCAGTTATATATCCATCTCTTATTAATCTAGCCAATGCCCGTGCCTGAAAGCCGTTAATAGAATTAGGGATTTTAAAATTAACGTGTTGGCTAATATGTTTGACAAGAGAGACGTCAAAGCATTAAAAACTAAGGTGAAATCCACTATACCTCAAAGTTGATATATACCGTGCGAGCAAAAATTATTTGCATCAAAGAGGGCTTGGATTAAAAAACGTGGATCACAATGTTATGGGGACGATATATCTAACCAAATCTAGATTAAAATTTAGTAAAATTTATATTATGACATGATATGCCAAACTCATGTAATAAAATAAGTAGACAAATACAAATTTATTTTTGTTGTTTACAAAATTAACAAAGTAAGAATATACAGAAAGAAAAAGAAAAATTATTACATAAATTGCTGGAATTGGCCACCGCGATGCTCCAAGCATAAATCCACACGTCTCTTCATATTTTCGAAAGTGTTGACCAGCATCTCTGGAAAAATGTTACCACATTCTTGGATAATCCTTTCTTGTAATTGTTCTAAATTTGCAACTGGTGTTTTAAAAATAGTGTTCTTTAAATGAGGAAAAACGAAGTAGTCCATAACCGTTAAACAAGGTGATCTAGGTGGGAATAAAATGTCTGATCGAAAACTGATCAATCTGTCGTCAAAAAAATTGCGTAGGTAAGTAGTTAATAGTTTCGGCGGCTGTATGGGCGGTTGCACCGTCCTGGTAAAAATATCCAAAACGTAGTTGGTCGTCAAGTAATTGCTCCAGAAATGGATTCAAAATATTGTCTCTATACCGCTGTGCTGTAACTGTGTCATGGAAAAAAATAGGACCAATAATTCTTCTTCGGGAAACAGCTAACCAGACACCAGTTTTTTGAGGGTACAATGTGGACTCTACAAAAAATGGGGGTTTTCACTAGTCTACATACATGCGTGTATTCTGAAAATTCACATAACCGGAGAGGTGGTACCAGGCTTCATCCGAAAAAAATGTCAGGTCTAATAAATCATTTATTTCCAAGAAATTTTGGGTAAACCATTGAGAGTAATTCCTGCGTCTTTCAAAATCTGCGGCTTGTATTTCTTGGAATACTTGCACTTTATAAGGAAATAAATTTAGCTGCTTCTTAAGAATAGTCCTGCATGTTCCATAAGATCTTCCCACTTCTTGAAACAGGAAAATTGGAAATAAATCTATTATTTATTTAGACTGAGGAAAATGATCTAATATAATAGGTTTGCTAAGACATACTTTGTATTGATAGCTTATTTTTTATTAACCCATATTAAATAAATTGCTAGTGTATTAAACCCGCTCAATTCCAGATTGGCTAGAATAGTGATTTTATTGGTAGTAATCAGTTCCATTAGCAGCACAGTCTTGTTGAATAATGAACTACTTTTAATAAAGCAATTTTGTTAAGAAACACATTGTATCTTCTTTATTAAACGCATTGTGTTCCCAGTGAAGCGCTTTCTCTACAATTAAGAAAGCGGAACAGGGTCCCTAAAAGCAACTCGTATCCGTTAGAACCTATAATCCACAAGACGTTGGTGGAGGTTCGTAGCGATCGGCAATCGCCGCGCGCCGCAGTATTTGTTTCAACATATTTGTTGCGCAGGTCTCATCGTTGCTCGGAGTATTCTAGCTGTCCTGCCTGAATTTGAATATTATTGATGGTACCAATAACCGTTTCAATTAATTTATTTTTACTTTGTATTTATGTTTCTTTAAACTTTGCATGTCAGATAAAGCAATAGAAGATTCTTATTTCGGACAACCCATCATTAGTATTAAACTTTATAATCTATGGATGAATTTTTTCCATTTCAGTAAACCATGTTGCATAATAGATAACCATATGCAATGTTAAACGACAAGAACAATATCACATTAGAAGCATTTACATTTTTGAGAACTACAGTACTGCTTTTTAGTGGTAAGTATAATATGCTTTATTAACTGTAGCAAGCAAATATTATTATGATTAATGTCAAGTTATACGGAACTAATACAGCATATAAAACTAGATTACACCCCCAATAGAACTTGATAATTACTGTGAGTATTCAGGGCAATAATAGCTATAAACCATTCTATAGTAGCATTAATTCCTATTTCCTATATTGGCTAAATTACCGTAATATTATCACTACACAACGGTCTAGCAATTTTCGTTGTCTTACATTAGGAAAGCGCGTTGCTGTCACATATAGTATTAAATAGTTGTATAAAGAGTATGTCATTGTGAATTCTTATAAGGAATAGAAGGCTTTTTTCTCAGTGTTATTTCGTTTAATGCGTTTCGTCATTAATTTACTTATTATACTCAATTATATAGGTCAAATATTTGATAACAATATACATGAGTTTTCTTTAGGAGTCCATCACTGCATAAAAAAAATGTATATGACGGGTCCGAGCGATTCTTGATTCAGTTGGCGGCATCTTAACATAGTATAAAACAAAGTCGCTGTGGCTATCTGTCCGTCCGTCCCCTTATATGCTTAAATCTTTAAAACGACGCAACGGATTTTGAAGCGGTTTTTTTTAATAGATAGAGTGATTCAAGGGGAAGGTTTTTATGTATAACTAGCGACCCGCCCCGGCTTCGCACGGGTGCAATTTCAGAAACTGGCATGATGGGTACTAATATATCGGGTTTGTTCGGGTTTGTGTTTATACCAGCAGGTTGCAACGCATGCCGGATACACGCTAGTTTTATATAAAAGGCTGATCCGTTCTTTATCATAACGCTTTATATGATAATATTTCTTACAAGAAGGTTTCTTAACTTAAATAAGACAAATGCGAATAACATGAGTTATAATCACCTCTTGGCAATTTCTTTAATAAGAACATTTATAACCTGTAAAAATCTCTTCCTATGTCCATAAATTCCACTCAGCTTTGTAAAATGTACTCAAGTCGTTTTATCAAGTCAAAGAAAAAATCCTTGGCAGTAAATTTTCTTCATCTTAAAGCTGCCACACAGCCTCAGCTGGGCCAATAAGTCTGGAAAGATGCGAAATATACTTAAAAATTAAAAATATCACTTCAGGAGGCAGTTAAATTCATAATTGGCCAGAAGCCCACAGCAATAAAACAATTTTTACACGTAAAAATATAATTAACCACCCGAAAACCGACTCAAGCGTCTGCCAAAATTACTTTCGGCCATCAGATTCGCGTTTGCGGTAGCCAAGAAAAAAACCATTTAAAAGAAATAAAAACATTTAAACTGGTTTCTTTTGGGTACTTATAAATACCCCATTAATTTAGTACCTCTTTAACGGTGCCGTTAATGTCTTTAAAAGGTAATTGCCAAATTTTAAAAGGACCTCTTTTAACGTTCAAAAGAAATATTTCTGGGTATTTCATTTTTTATACGGAATTATAAAGGTGTTTGCTACGTGATATTAATAATGGGTGCTTATAATAGTACATTATTCAACAAGCTTGTAACGATGTCTGTTATTCACACGGAAGATGTTTATAACACGAGCCATAAGCGATCGCTTTTTCTTATAAAATCGAAGTAATTTCTTGAGAGCCAATGAATAAAAACTAAAGTAATTGGTTTTGTGTCCAGCGATCGCTTAAAAGTGCAGGAATCGCTTCTAGTCAATGCTTTTTCTTAAAAAATAGAAGCGATCGCTATTGTTTGCTTACAATATGATGAATAAATTAAGGAATTGCTTTTTCTAGTGCAGATATGATGATTTCAGAAAGTTATATCGGTTTGACTGCGAAAATGTTGAGTGGTTTGGTGGTTGGTGGTGGTTTTTGACTGATACTGGTAAAAGGCGCCTTTAAATAAAATTAGAGTCTTTTTGCGGAAATTGTCGGATCCGGGTTTTCAAAATTCTGTAGGTGAATAACTCGATGTTCATCAAACTACTGTCTGTAAGACATACACTTCTGTAATGGATGCAGTTTTGGAGAAGGCCAATATTTTTATTAAATTTCCTACAAGTGCTAAAGCTGTTGTGGAACCTAAACAGTTGTGGTCAGAGAGATTTATTTATGTTCCTTCAATTTGTGAACGAATATCAATTGCTTGTCTTTAATTTCTTCAGCACTACTGTAACGAAGTTACCTAAGTTTTACCGAATTGACAACAGGTTTAGCACCGAATTATTAGAAAATAATTATCTCCGTAGTTTTTCAATTAATTTTTCTGTTTCTTTCATGCAACCGACTTATTGTATATTTTTCTAACCGCTGGTAACAAAAGTTTTTAGACTTAATCAGGAAAAGTAATTAATCTCCGCTATAACAGAAACCGTCTTAATTAACAAACCAATTTACGGCATTCCGATACAGGTAATTCAACGCTGGTTCCTGTACCGATTCGTAAAGATGACGATCGCGCGCCGTTCTTAAAATCCCCAAACCTTGACCATTTTCCGTGGTGGGAGATAAAGAAGTTGAAATCCGAGATCGAAACAAAAATACGAGCCCTTCTCGATTCAGCTTTGCCGCCGACCAAAAGTGATTTTGAAAGTGCATAGTTTACCGTTTCATTTTTTTTATTATTCTTTTCCGCCGCCGAATACCGATATCATTTGTGGTAAGCAACACTGATTTTTTTTATATTTGAAAATTATTTCCTGCTAAATTTTTCCGCCGCCTTACAATCATTTTCATTTATCCGTATTTAGAACTAGATTTATTCGATAGTTTGCCGAGCTTGCTTTTGCTTAATACCGCCACGCTTTAATCATTTTTCATTTGCCTATATGCATGATTATAGTTGCTCGATAATTATCACCGCATTCACCAGTAGTTAGAACCGCCGCTGTAATACCATTTTCATACCGCCCGCTTATAAGTTTTCCGTTCTTAAAATTATTACCGGACTTCGTCTTATGTAACACCGTCGCATGAAACCCACTTTAATACCGTTTGTTTGAAATTTGTTCCACCGAAAAGCTTAACTGTAAATTACCGCCAATTTTCCGAGAAATTTTGATTTTTTTATTATTTATAGGGAAGTATTTGTAACGTGATATTGTAACCTGTACATTTGTTTTAATTTCTGTTGTTACAAAAATAAAATTATTTTACATTTCCCGACATAGGTGTGTTTTATTTCCCATAGGAACTTAGAGGCGTGAATGACTGTTATCTGTATGCGCTAATAGAACTCTGTCTCCAACTGTTTAAAGGTTACCCAGGGCTCCGGGGGTTCTGATTTTCCCTAAAAATTAAAATCAGTGGCGCTCGAGTAAAACTCCGTTCATTTTTGTATATTCTCTTTAATTCCGCCCACAGAACGCTTTAGAAGTTATTCAATTCAAACCCGACCGAATTTACCGCCGAATTACCGACCGCCGAATACCCGAAATTGAATAACTTCCGCGTCTGAGGGATAACTTGATAATTGAGATTAAAATAGAGATTCTTTACAACAAGTATTTTCTAATCCGTACAAAAATATAATTTTTATTTTTTTTTATTAGCCAGTTTCAAAAAGCAATTTTTATCCGCCGTTACAAAAAGTAACCGCACCAAAAAGTGCCTTACAGAATTGGCGCCCGAGCAGCATTACAGAATTGACGCCCGAGCAGATTTTAGCAGCATAGGTCATTTGCGTTCTCGCCGATAGTTTTTTTGGGAGATAAAGAAACCGCATTCCAGTCTTATCTCGTTAACACCTGATAAGAAAAACAATCCGCCGGACAGTATAGCGTTTTAAAGTTGAATATTTTAATAATATTATTCCGTGCGAATTTATTAAACGCAAATACTAATGGTTTTGTAAATTAATTATACGGGGATAGGATATTTTTTTTTTCTTAACCGAATACACAGGGTGTTATTTATTCTATACCTACCGGTACTTAGGAAGTTTTTTCCCTTAGTATACCGTGTGCTACTGGAAAATTTTCACAGGAAAACTTGGTTTTCTCATACCCAGTATACAGGGTCTTATAAAAGTATTGGTATATATCTACCGGAGAGGAAAATTTTGGGGATTTTTTTTTAAATTTTACTTGTAGGGAAAAATAAATTCCGCAATTATTTTATTTTTACGCTGCCTATACAGGGTGCTATTTTTATGTGGAAAAATAATTTTTTTTGTCGGAAAAGAAATTAAATAAAATATGCCGTCTTCAAGTGATAGTGAAACGGAACGAGTGATACCGAAAACAATACCACTATCGCCCGCGTATATACCCCCTGCACCCCCACTACCATTTGACATACCGGCCGATTACTTCACTAGCCTTAGAACGGGTTGGATTTATTTGTTGCGGAAGGGAAACTTAGAACTCCAACTGCAAAGATTTAATTTGGACGCAACCGGTACAGTAGACGACATGCGCAAAAGACTAGTACGTTTCGTACGCGAGGGTAGAGCGTCACCGCAACCCGTACAACTTCCGTTTGCGTTCCCGCCTGGCGTATCTAACCCAACCGTCCAGATTCAGCAACCCCCAACCCCTATACCGGTACCAACCCTGTCATTGGCAACCACCACTACAACCACGGTTACGACAACCATGCATCTAACTCCGCAACGCACACTTTCTTTTGCAATGCCGAGTTATACGCCCACTCTGACAACCGGGATAGCCACAGCTGTTACCGCACCCACAACCTGCCTACCCCATATTTATCGACCTACAGCTCCGCCACCCCTAATTCAGACCACACCACCCGTGTGCATAGCTCCAAATTTTCAACAAGCAATGACACAGCCTATACTTCATGCTATACCGCCAGCGATATCAAATGCCCCGCCCCAAGTGGTGATACCACCCCCAGTTTTCAACCCTCAATGGGTCAATAATCCCTGTACCCCGCCCATACTCCATCGAACAGCTCCAGCATCTATTTTTCAACCATCACCGTTTTCCAGCAACCAGAATGTAATACAAATACGGAAATGGAATGTTTATTTTGACGGAAATTCCGACCCTGCAACGTTTCTGGAAAGGGTAGAGGAAATCTGCACCTCTCAAAGCATAAACCCAGATACCATACTCCCCCAAATACCGGAAATCCTGAAGGGCGATGCCGCATTATGGTTCCGAAATAATAAACATAACTGGAAAAACTGGACAGATTTCCAAACCGCTTTTCGAATTTTTTATTTTCCGGTTAATTACGAGGTTGATCTAGAAGCCGAAATTAGTCGCCGTGTGCAAAAACACAACGAACCAGTAGGCAAATATATTACCGCACTACAAACTCTGATCCGCCGTCACGGAAATATACCACCATATCAGGAACTGAACTGGTTATACCGGAATCTGCTACCGGAATACCGTCAATACATACGCCGTAACGATTTCTATGATACCGGGTCGTTCTCAAAGGCCGTACGGGAATATGAAATTTTAAACCGGGAAATTCAGGAATCAAAACGTGTACAATCATATTCTACAAGTTACCAATCGCGACCGCCAGTAAACCCCCAGTACCACCAGTCAAATTCGCATTCTAGATCGCATAGGGAGGTACCGCCAGCTTATCCGCAAGCTCAACAGTCACAACCTACCTATACACCGCCGCCACCCCCCGAAACACCGTCTACATCCGCAGCTGATACTAATAGAACCGCCCCGGTACACACAACACCTCACTCACCCCGTACCGGACCGGCTAACCAAAATAACACCGGTAACCAAGAGTCAATCTGTTGGAGATGTGGACTTACCGGACATATGCGACAAAATTGTCAAAACCGGCCTAAATTATTCTGCTCCAGATGCGGCCGGGAAGGAATAATGTCTCGGGACTGCAAATGTACAAGACCGGGAAACTGGAGAGACCCTGCGCAACAGCAAGGCATGCGCAGGTAAAGGCCGAAATCCCGCCGGACCGAATCATGTTTTTTAAACCGTGACTGTATTAAGGATCTCAAAACCGCGCACGCTATCTAACCAGACCCCTGAAACCGAGGGTAAATCGTACAACCGAACCCGGAACTATCAAATTATATTTACTTTTCAGAAGATGTCAAGCCCAACACTAAGTTTAAGCACCTCAACGGTCCAGGACGATAGAGACCGCCAGCCTACCGACGCTACTATGCCCGACCTGCGGCCATAAGGACGCTTTCGTCCGGAGACTCCCAGAGTAAAATAAAAAATTGATTACTATCGTTCAATTTTTTTTTAGCAAGTGAGGGGGGAATGTAACGAAGTTACCTAAGTTTTACCGAATTGACAACAGGTTTAGCACCGAATTATTAGAAAATAATTATCTCCGTAGTTTTTCAATTAATTTTTCTGTTTCTTTCATGCAACCGACTTATTGTATATTTTTCTAACCGCTGGTAACAAAAGTTTTTAGACTTAATCAGGAAAAGTAATTAATCTCCGCTATAACAGAAACCGTCTTAATTAACAAACCAATTTACGGCATTCCGATACAGGTAATTCAACGCTGGTTCCTGTACCGATTCGTAAAGATGACGATCGCGCGCCGTTCTTAAAATCCCCAAACCTTGACCATTTTCCGTGGTGGGAGATAAAGAAGTTGAAATCCGAGATCGAAACAAAAATACGAGCCCTTCTCGATTCAGCTTTGCCGCCGACCAAAAGTGATTTTGAAAGTGCATAGTTTACCGTTTCATTTTTTTTATTATTCTTTTCCGCCGCCGAATACCGATATCATTTGTGGTAAGCAACACTGATTTTTTTTATATTTGAAAATTATTTCCTGCTAAATTTTTCCGCCGCCTTACAATCATTTTCATTTATCCGTATTTAGAACTAGATTTATTCGATAGTTTGCCGAGCTTGCTTTTGCTTAATACCGCCACGCTTTAATCATTTTTCATTTGCCTATATGCATGATTATAGTTGCTCGATAATTATCACCGCATTCACCAGTAGTTAGAACCGCCGCTGTAATACCATTTTCATACCGCCCGCTTATAAGTTTTCCGTTCTTAAAATTATTACCGGACTTCGTCTTATGTAACACCGTCGCATGAAACCCACTTTAATACCGTTTGTTTGAAATTTGTTCCACCGAAAAGCTTAACTGTAAATTACCGCCAATTTTCCGAGAAATTTTGATTTTTTTATTATTTATAGGGAAGTATTTGTAACGTGATATTGTAACCTGTACATTTGTTTTAATTTCTGTTGTTACAAAAATAAAATTATTTTACATTTCCCGACATAGGTGTGTTTTATTTCCCATAGGAACTTAGAGGCGTGAATGACTGTTATCTGTATGCGCTAATAGAACTCTGTCTCCAACTGTTTAAAGGTTACCCAGGGCTCCGGGGGTTCTGATTTTCCCTAAAAATTAAAATCAGTGGCGCTCGAGTAAAACTCCGTTCATTTTTGTATATTCTCTTTAATTCCGCCCACAGAACGCTTTAGAAGTTATTCAATTCAAACCCGACCGAATTTACCGCCGAATTACCGACCGCCGAATACCCGAAATTGAATAACTTCCGCGTCTGAGGGATAACTTGATAATTGAGATTAAAATAGAGATTCTTTACAAAAAGTATTTTCTAATCCGTACAAAAATATAATTTTTATTTTTTTTTATTAGCCAGTTTCAAAAAGCAATTTTTATCCGCCGTTACAAAAAGTAACCGCACCAAAAAGTGCCTTACAGAATTGGCGCCCGAGCAGCATTACACTACTATCACTTTTCTCATTTTCACTAAAATCTGCCATATCACAAATATAAGTTTAATATTTTCCACAAAAACGTAACAGAATACTATTATTGTACTAAATAAATAGACCAACGTTGTTGTATTTACGTAAAATCTTTTGCAAATTAGGCACCAAACTGAACATGAAATCTATAATCTGAACAAGTGGATAAGCCACTTCTGAACTTGTGTTGAATATGCATTCGCTACAGAAGTGTAAGAAAAACAGCAATTGCTTCAAAATTTTATTCATATCCAGATCTAGCGATTGCTTTTACTTATAGCATATGCTAGTCAAGCAATCGCTTTTACTAAAAAGTAATTGCCTCATTATATGCGAGTAGAATACTATACTTTGTCAAGGGCTACCAAATAATTTTAAGTTTGAATAATAATTAGTAGAACAACTAACCTTTTGACGTTCCAAGTTATAATAATTATAAACTGAAGCGCCATTAGGCGCTAGCTACTACGTCATAAATCACATAACCTCACTTTCGATGGGGGGACAAACAAACAATTTTTAAATTTATTTACGCACTCATTTAATTGATGTAATCAGCAAAATCATAATAAATTATAGTAGTTTCTTGTTTTAGACGTGCTTCCCTAAAAATAACAAATAATGCTCAAAGTGATTTGAAAGTGATACAACCCAAGTAGCATTTTTAGTCACATTACGGTAAATGTGTCTAAACTATTGTTTCTGTTTCCGACACAAATTGGAAATTGTTGGCAACATGTATGGAAATATTTTCGAAACGTATACATTTTAAATGGCGCATTAGCACGTGTTTCCAAGTGGTTGGTACGGGCTGTGACTTTCGCTGTTTCGACGCAAAATCGAAACTTTTATCGAAAATGTTTCGAAAATTTTTCAGAAATGTTTGGAACATGTTTCCATAAATGTGTCGAGTGAGAGTTCATTTTACAAAGAGGGCGCTGAGTGTTGGAATTGTAAATTGTCAAAATGGAAACATTATTGGAACAAATAATTAGATATGTAATATCTATCTCTCTGCAGGTTGTAAAATAAAAGAAAGTAAACCATATGATGACAGCATAATTTCGCCATAATGAATTTGTCACCAGAGTATTTTCTATAAGTGATAAATTTTTTTCGTATGGTTTATTGCAGAGGAGATCCAAAAATCGTTGACGAAATAAATTTTATTGTGCAATTTAGTAATTTAGCTTTATATTCTTAAGACGCTCCCGGTATATTGACATTTACACACAAAATAAATACTTTGTCAAAAAATAAAATCTTAAATATTTTTAAAATTTTACTTAATTCTTCTTTCAATTGATTAAGCTAGCAAAATGGAACTAATGTAACCATTTTTTTACATTTCAAATGACGCAGGAAGTTAATTAAAGTCCATTTTAATAATATAAAAATGAATTTGTCAAAATGGCCGCCTGAAAGCGAGAATTATTCTGGTCTAAAATGGAGTCGACACACAATTTCTAGTATTTGGCTTCTATAATGTTTCGATAATCATGTAGCTATAATTCATAGAAAATGTGTCGAAACATGAAGAATGTTTCCATATTGTACCGAAACCATGCGAAACAAACGTCGCTACAGTAAAAAATGCACAGTCCCGTCAAGAGGAAGGTTAAGCTTAGAAGCATAACACTTCTGTATATAGTCACGGTATACACTACCACTTTACACTTTCTGTGACATATAACCTACAAAATTGGTTTGTACTTTGTTGAACGTTTAATAAAACTTACTTATAACTTATTCCTAAGTAATAATCTAAAACATGTACTCAATTGTCGAGACAAAGGAAAAATGTACAATTTATAGGTTATAATCGTTATAATCGAGGTTATAATAATTGTCCGGGTGCGGTAGTGTAAAGGTTTCTGGCAGTTTCGAAAATTATTTTCTACGCAAGTTTCGTAATTAAATGGATATCACTGTTTGGTAAATATTTCAAAGCAGAAGAATACCAATTTGTTTTGAATCAATTAATTCGAAAATGTGTTGCTACAATTTGGGAGCACATGTGTCTAAATACAACTTCATAATATTATATAAAAATGTTTCGAAAAATTTTCTTTTGTGCGTTTCCTAAATGTATCGACACTGTAGTTTGGAAAGTATTTCGAAACTAACAGTTCTTAATCGTTTCTAGTAAATAAATTAAAAAATGTGTCGCAAAAGTCTCCACACAATCTAAATAATTTTAATCGAAAATGTTTCGAAACGTTTCTCAGCAAAGAATTTGTGTCCAATTTGTGTCTATAATTGCTACTTGGGAAGGATCGTGTAATAGGTATTAAGCTTCAACGTTAAAGTGTGGATTCCTAGAACTTGCAAGTTGGTGTTTTGTACTATTTTTTGTAATTTTTTTGATATTATTAGTGTTAAAAATACCTACTTTCTCTAGTTCTTCAAAGACTGTAAAGTTTCGACTAAAAGCTAAGTTACTGTTATTCTTTTCCTCCGTTTTTACCGATTAGGGTTTGTTCTTTAATTGTTCTTTAATTTTTGCTGTAACCTATTCTAAAGTTCACCCAGCATTAGTCGCTAGGTATAAAACCGCATCGTTAGTCGCGCGTGAGAGATTCTCTCATGTAAAAAATTTTAGTGTATAAAATGCTTTTTTTTGCATACTAGGTTTTATGGCTCTGGTTGAAACCAAATGGCCAGCATCTCTCTTTGTTTCCCTTTTTTTTTTTTTTTTTTTTTTTTGGATTACTTTTACTGAGATAATGGTTTTTACAATTTCTTTACTTAACCTATTTTTAGTAATTCTTGGTAATAAAACTAAAATAAAGTTATAATCTTTCGTATTTTTTTTGTTATATTTTTTTTTTTTTTTTTTTTTTTTTTTTCGTTTTTTGTTACATTTTAAGGTTATTACGTGATATAAACTTAAATAGCGTTTTATATACGTTTACATTTCCTGTAGAAATTAAGGTGTCTAGATTAAAAGGATATTCAACCAAATTTTTAAGTTCATTATATAATTCATTGGTGAACACAATGTTATGTCTATGGCACCCTAGTATACTATGTTCCAGATCACCGATTTCCCCACATTCACAATTTTCATTATTCTGTAGGCTTATTTTTTTTTATATTTAGGATAAAGGGCATGATAGCTTCTTATTCGCGAAATTGATCTTATGAAGTTTCTATTAAACTCGGTTTGAAACCAAGGTTTTTTATGTATTTTTGGAAATATATTTTTGTAGTTGTAGCCTAAGTTTGATAAATTATATTGTTCCTGCCAATTATTTAAAATTTGCTTTTTAGCTAGGCTAAAGAGGTCAGTATATGGAATATAAAAATTATTTACACACGCTGGAGCTCTTGTTGCCTCCTTGGCCAACTTATCTGCAATTTCATTTCCATTAATTCCTATGTGAGATTTAATCCAATCATTATTGTTGTAATATAGAATGGTTTACAGCTATTATTGCTCTGAATAGTCACAGTAATTATCAAGTTCTATTGGTGAGGTAATCTGGTTTTATATACTGTATTAGTTCCGACTGAGAGTTGTAATGAAACTTGACATTTATGATAATAATATTTGCTTGCTACAGTAAATAAAGCATATTCTCACCACTAAAAAGCAGTACTGTAGTTCTCAAAAACTTAAATGGCTTATAGTGTAATATTGTTCTTGTCGTTCAACATTGCATATGATTACTATTATACAACGTGGTTAACTGAGATGGTAAAATTCATCCATGGATTATAAGATTGAAGACTAAAGATGGGTTGTGCAAAATAAGAATTTTCTATTGCTTAATCTGACATAATATAAAGTTTAAAAAAACCTAAATACAAGACTGTGCTGCTAATGGAACTGATTACTACCAATAAAAACACTATCCTATACAAACTATGTTTTAGCACTCCAGATCATTTTCCTTAGTGTAGACTATACCTTAATTTTTTTTTGCAATACAAAATCCCCATATAGTTTATATTTGGCATATTATTTCAAATCAATTCATTATGTTATTAATACTATTTGCAATTTAGTTCAAAGTAAAGCTTACAAAGAAAATACTCTAATTAAATATACTGTTTTGTTCTGTGCAACTAAATAACTTTGATTACAAAAATTCCAATCCTCAGCTTTATTACTTTTCAAAGTTTAAAATTTAGATAAGTTGATTTAGATCTCTGCCGACGTTAAGTCGTTTACTATACAAAGAAATAAACTTGATTTAACTTGAACAGGGCGGGCAAAACATAACGACTCTAAGAGGGAGGGCAAATCATAACGAGGGTCGTATAAAATACATTTTTAAATTAAGAATTTTACGATGATAGCTTAAAATGGTGCACTTACTTCTTTGAGGAATCGATGTTGCCTAAAGTGGTTTTATATCATTATTTACGAAATGACCCATAAAGTCTGTTTTAAAGTGATGGGTTTGACAATAAATCTTGATTTAGGGATATTTTATTGCTATTATAATATCATCGTTAGTATTGAATATTGAAAGTAGTTATAGTACTTGAAAGGGAACCTAGGCAAAGACCTTATAAAATCTGGACCCAATAATTTATTCATAAAACACCTAGAAAGTCAATACAGAAAGATAAAATCTAATTTTTCTAGACATGTTGTTTTAAATAATCATGTTTTCACTTCTGATTCTCATACCAAATTTTTACATTTTTGGGAAACAAGCTAGATCTTTTGGAAATCATTGAAATCAATAAGACTTTAAACAATAACAAAGTTGATTGCTTAAATGACCAAATACAACACAGTTCTTCAAATTTTTTGAATGCTCTAGACTTCAAAAATTAAAACTAATTTTTTACCTTTCCCCTCTCTCTTTCTATTGTTCTTTGATTTTTCTTTATAATCATATTTTTCAGAAATAACTTTCATTTTTCCACTTACTTACCTAACACCACTAATGCTGTCACCACTGTTTCCATATATACACTATACACTACAACTACAAAGGTACCCTTCGTCATCGACAGAGTATAATTTAAATTCACAGATTATATAACATATTGCAGAATCTTTCCAAACCTGTTTTAGTTATGTATCTATCTAACTCTTTATCTTACTTACATTTTCCTTTTCACCATACTTTACATTTAATTAAAATATACATAAAAGCTTTGGCATTGTAACAGACATTTACCATTGCCACAGAGTATGAAACTACGCAATCTGTATTTTCTGTGCTATGGCTTTTACTACTTTGCCAATACTGTTCACCACAGAGAATATTTTGGACGCGTGCTTTCATCTATCTAAATAAACTTTCCCCAACTTTAATTAATTAAATGTCATATATTAACGATTAATATTTATAATTATTCTAGATTGTTAGATTGTATTATTACTATACTAACACAATCTTAATTGAGCTTTTCTCCTCTTACTTAGTGTTGATTTGAACTTACGGCCATATTATTTGTCTTGTCAACTCTCACTCCATTTTCTTTCTCTTCCGTCATTGCACGTGAAAAAGTGGAATAATTTTCTTGATTTTCTTTTTTAAAATGATTAATTATGCTAATTATCCATTTAACTCTAAATTAATATTCGGCGGGGTTACTGAATTTTAGTATACAGTGCCCCAAACTCTTTTTCCTGGGTTCACTCAGTGTAAGTACTCTCTCCTTTTTATAAAAAAAAATCATATTTCAATCTCATTTTATTTTACAGTCATTACCTGATACAACAATGCCTACAACGCCTATTGAACATAATACAATAAGGCTTTTCACATTTTATATAATAATAATAATAATAATAATAATCGACTTTATTAAAGATAGTAAGGGATACAATACATATTGTAGTATAGTAAGGCGAAGTTTAGCAGAGACCATGGGAATCTGCTATTCTTACACTTAACCTTTTCCTAGTAATAATCAAAATAATCAAAAACATCAATATAAATCTATGGCAATATAAATTTCTAATAACAGTGTGTTAACCATAATATAAAAGCGGGCACACACACATATAGATATATATAACATATCATATAATAATACGCATTAACATAATTTAAAGTGAACACAACAAATATATATATTAGGCCCAAATTACGAGGCTAGCAGTTAAGACTGAGTTAGTAATAATTCACGTTTTAATTTCTTCTTGAACGATTCAATACTTAAATTGTTTGGAACAAATGTAAGTTTGTTGTAGAGATTTACTGAACAATACGAAAAGCATCTTTGAAACATAGCAGTCCGATGTCGAGGAATGTGAAACAAAGAGCGGGATCTAACGTTAACAGAGTGGCAATCCCGTCGTCTAGAAAGTCTACTACTAAGATAAGGTGGATTGTTTGATTTTACTATTTGATGCACAAACGTTAAGAACAGCATTTTTCTCCGATTCTCCATATTAAGCCAATCAAGTTGTGCTATGTACGGCGAAACATGATCAAATTTGCGAAGACCAAAAATATATCTACAGCAAGCATTCTGAACTTTTTGTATACGATATTTGTTAAAAGCGTTTAAATAGTTGCCGTACACAACAGAACCATAATTGAACAGAGACAACACCAAAGTATCACACAACAATTTTCTAAGCTTTACATCAAAACAATGTCTATTTACATATAGAAGCTTCAGGGAAAGATATGCACGCGGAAGTAGACCATTTATATGCTGAGTAAACTGCATATGGTCTACTAGACATCCTTTTAATTAAATATGTTCGACAACTTCTTTTTAGAAGCAAGTAATTTACTAAACCCACTTTCCTCCCTCTTTTTGTCTTTCTAGACTCCTTTACAAGTATTTTCCACATACCACGTATGTTTGTGTCTTTCTTTCAATTTAACACTTTCAAAATGCTATTTTATCAGTACAACTTTTAATACCATAAAAGCTCCATTAAGGTTTGACACCTACCACTACTGTTTTCTCTTTTGCTATAACCATCAGCAACATACATTATGTCTCCTGATGATGAACGTTTCTACGTTCGAAACATGAAGAGACCCTTTTTAACTAAGAATTTTTATTCTATTAAATTTTGTGGAGGAAGACTTCGTGTTTTTCTTTCCTTTTCATACTTTCAACTCCACTTTGAGTATGGACTATTTCTTCAAATTCAATACATTATTGTTAGTAATGTCATTGAAAATTAGTAATGGATGGATGCACTGAGGATAATTATCTCATACAACAGGTTTGCTAAAAGATAGTGTGTATTGAAAGCTTATTTGTTATTAACCCATATTAAATAAATTGCTAGTGAAGCAACCCAGCTTTATATCAATTCCAGATTTGCTAGAACAGTGGTTTTATTGGTAGTACTTAGTTCCATTAGCAGCACAGTATTGTTGAATAATACAGCAATATTATCTTCTCAATGCGGTTTCTCTATAATTAAGAAAGCAAAACAGCGTCCCCAAAAACGAATTGTATCAGCTAGAACCTTTGCTAAAATAAATCACGTTGGTTGAATTTTTACCACAGACTAAATCTTTATTTCGGAAGGAATAAAGCCATAAACAGAAATTGCTAACATAAACAATATCGAGCTTTGATAAGCAACAGTGTTATGACAAATACAGTTTATTATTATTGGGCTATCTTTCGCCATCATTGTCTTTGAACGACTGCAACTCTTCGTCCATAGCATTTTTTCTCGTCAGGTCTTGTAAATGCACTTTTCACTGTTATGGGATCACTTTCTAGATCAGAACTTTCTTAGCACAAATAGCACAATCTTTAAACTTTCTGGATTTCGATATCCTTTCTGACCTTCTAAAGATACTATAGAGACTTCTGCACTGTCCAATGAAGAATCACTGTCATTTGTGTCAGCAATTTCCCAACTTTCTCCAGTTTAATCCACAAGATGTTGGTGGGGGTTCGTAGCGATCGGCAATTGCCGCGCGCCATAGTATTAGTTTTAACGTATTTGTTGCGCAGGTCACATCGTCGTTCGGAGTCTTCTAGCTGTCCTGTCTGAATTTGATTTTATTGATCGTACCAATACCTGCTTTAATTAATTGATTTATACAGGGTGTTTTGTAATTGAATGTCAATAATTAAGGGGGCGATTTTTGTGTTCATTTTAAAAAGAAAACTTCATATGAACGTATGTCCTAAACGTCTTTATTTTTGATATACAGGATGGTAAAGTTTTCAAAAATAAATAGTTTTTTAATAATATCTGTAATACCACTTTGGATATTTTAATGAAATTTGGCAGACATGCACTATGTATCAAGATGCATTATTTACCGTACAACAATTTTTTTTATTTCCACCAGTGGCGTTCGTACGGAATTTTACCTGCCTATTTTGGCAGACATTAATGTAACGCTACTGATTTCTCGTAAAAATAAATTTATTCCTAAAATCCCCAATCATTTCTAAACAAATTTGATCTCTTGAATTTTTTCAATCCGATGCACGGTTTTCGCTTAAAAAAAATAAAAACCTTTTCTCTGCATGATCATAACAATATCGTTAATATGACAATATCACCATGCACAGAAATAGATTTTATTTCTTAGATCAAGTTTGCTTAGAAATGAATAAGGATCTCAAAAATTATTATTGTATTAGACTGTGTCTTTAAGAGTTATTAATTCTGTTGTCAGGGCGGTTGTCATTATTTTGTTTGACAGTTTATCAATATTTAAATTCGGTTTTTCGTGTCTTATTAATTTGGTGTTGAAAATATCCGAGTATTGTTATTTTGAAAGATAATGGTCGGGTTTACTAATGAGGAGTTGGCAGATATGCATTACATGTATGGTTTGGCTGATGGCAGTTCGCCGGATGCTAGGCGATTGTATCAAGAGCGGTCCCCTAATAGAATCATACCAGATAGGCGAACATTTGCAAATGTACATAGAAGGTTGACTGAAACAGGTACTTTGATGGCAAATAATCAATTAAAAGGATCCCATCGGACTGTAAGAACTCCAGAAATTGAAAAAGCCATTTTAAATTCTATTGATGAAAATCCTGAAATAAGTACTAGAAAAATTGGACATAATCTGAATATCTCGCACGTCCTGGTTTGGAAAATTTTGCACGATTTTTTATTGTACCCGTATCATATTCAGCGGTTCCAAGCGTTACTTTCCCGAGACTTTCCCTTGCGTGTTCATGTTTATCAGGGGTTTTTGGAGAAAATTGCGCATAATCCCTTGTTTGACCATGAAATAATGTTTACAGATGAAGCTAACTTTTCCAGAAACGCAATCAGAAATTTTCACAATATATTTGGGCCGACGAAAACCCCCACGCAGTTGTAGAATGTAACCAGCAAGTACAGTTTTCGGTAAATGTCTGTGGTGACCATAATTATCGCCGGTTTCTAGAGGAGGATTTGCCCATATTGCTAGATAAAGTACCAATTTTAATAAGAAACAGAATATGGTTCATGCATGATGGTGCGCCCGCTCACTTTAGTGTTGTAGCAAAAGAATATTTAAATCAAACATTTAATAACCGATGAGTTGGTCGTGACGGACCTTAACCATGGCCGCCTAGGTCCCCAGATTTAAATAGTTTGGACTTTTTCTTATGGGGGCATCTTAAAAGTCTGGTTTACCGCACCCCAGTACTACACTTTAGAAGAGCTAAAAGATCGTATAAGAGCTTCCTTCGATTTAATAAGAAATACTGAAGGTATACTTCAAAGAGTGCGCGACAATATGAGGAAAAGAGCTGAAGCGTATATCCTTCAAGGTGGAGGGCATTTTCAACAACTTATCTAGTTTCAATGTATGTTCTTTTTTTTCACAAAGGTTGTTGTTGATTTATTAACAGACGATACTTATTCATTTCTAAGCAAACTTGATCTAAGAAATAAAATCTATTTCTGTGCATGGTGATATTGTCATATTAACGATATTGTTATGATCAATAATCATGCAGAAAAAAGGTTTTTATTTTTTTTAAGCAAAAACCGTGCATCGGATTGAAAAAATTCAAGAGATTAAATTTGTTTAAAAATGATTGGGGATTTTAGGAATAAATTTATTTTTACGAGAAATCAGTAGCGTTACATTAATGTCTGCCAAAATAGGCAGGTGAAATTCCGTACGAACGCCACTGGTGGAAATTTAAAAAAATGTTGTACGGTAAATAATGCATCTTGATACATAGTACATGTCTGCCAAATTTCATTAAAATATCTAAAGTGGTATTACAGATATTATTAAAAAACTATTTATTTTTGAAAACGTTACCACCCTGTATATCAAAAATAAAGACGTTTAGGACATACGTTCATATGAAGTTTTCTTTTTAAAATGAACACAAAAATCGCCCCCTTAATTATTGACATTCAATTACAAGACACCCTGTATAGTATTTAAGTTTTCTTAAGCTTTGCATGTCAGATAAAGCAATAAAAGATTCTTAAGGCGGGGCTTCACCAAACTGGCCTAGCCCGGCGGCACTGGCGGCTCTGCCGCCGGCATAATGTTCGGCGGCTTGCAGTGACCATCAGTGGCTTTGCCGCGAAATTAAATTTGACCACACCAAAATGAGCAAAGTGACATTCGGCTTTTTAATTATTTTTGGTCAGTTAGTTTAGTATTTGTTCGTGGAGAGGTATGGACCGTTATGGACGACGAACATTTTCTTTTAAGGTATCTGGCCCTACAGATTATTCGAAAGAGGAAACTGAAAAAACGCAGAATGCTACTACTACCTTGAGTATCCTCTTCTGAGTACTCATCTAGTCCTTGGTTATCCATCATACTATTGTGAAATTCACAAAACAGGCACACAACGTAAACTCGGTAACTGCAAAATGCACGCTGTGCCCGTGTTTTAACCATAAATGAAACAATAGCCGTAGGCCGCGAAAATTCCATTTGATCTTTACCGACATTTTGCCGCTAGAGTAAAAAAGCCGGCGCCTATGCCGGCGGCCCTGATAAAACGTTTTTGTTTATTTTATTTTACGCAAAAGCCGGCGGCATAGGCCGCCGGCACGTGTTGCCGGGCTAGGCCAGTTTGGTGAAGCCCCGCCTTTTTATATCGCACAAACAATCATTAGTATCGGACTTTATAGTCTATGAATGAATTTTAGCATCTCAGTAAACAATGTTGCATAATAGATAATCATATGCAATGGAAAACAACAAGAACCATATCACACTCGAAGCTATTTAAATTTTTGAGAACTACAGTACTGTTTTTTAGTGGTCAGTATATGCTTTATTAACCGTAGCAAGCAAATAATATTATGATTATTGTCAAGTTTCATTACAACTGCCAGCCGGAACTAATACAGTATATAAAACCAGATTATACCCCTAATAGAACTTGATAATTACTGTGAACTGTGAGTATTCGGAGCAATAATGGCTATAAATCATTTTATAGTAGCAATAAATCCTATTTTCTAAATTACTGTGATATTATCACTATACAGCGGTCTAGCAACTTTCGTTGTCTTACAGTAGGAAAGCGCGTTGCTATCACATATAGTATTAAACAGTTGTATTAGAGTATGTGAATTCTTATAAGGAATACAAAGCTTTTTTCTCAGTGTGGAACTCCTTAGGTTCTCCCTGCCCTACCTACGACACTGTTAAATGATTAACGTTTGTCATCAAACTCGACGGCCTGAAGGCGAACCACGAACAATCGCTTTTATATCGATCGACAAGGAGAAGTCGATCGCCTTCTTGTCAAAGCGATCGAGATTTCGTACCACGGTTAATCTACTTATCGAAATCGTCTTCTGTTCGGGCGTTTCCGTTTTGTCGATAAAGACTTATTATCCATTTTAAAAATATTTCGTATAATTCCCCGTTTATGATTAAAAGCCAGTAATTAACAATAAAAAGAAGAAGAATATAGGTTATATTTTTAAATTGTTTTGGTATTTGTGTTTGTTTACTGTTTATTGTAGTCTCTAAATTTTAAGTTTTTAATAATTTTTCTTGTATATTATCTAATAAAATGTTTTTATTTCCGCCACCTTCATTTTTGTTTTATATTTTCAGTTTTGCACAGCAAGCTTTCATTTATCATGGTTTTTTCCCCTAGGCCCAACGCATTTTATTTTGTGGCTGCATCCTTCCACAACTCCAGAGATTTTTGTTTAGCATTTTGGCACACAAATTTGCCTGTAATCATTTCAGGATGCACCTCTAAGATATCTAGGAGTAAATCCCAATGCCTGGAATTTACTCTCATTCTTTTTACTGCAGACTCCATTGTCTAAAAACAGAAAACCATGTAGGTACATACTTACTGTGTTTTTCGCTTTCTCCGAAAAACCTATAAATTTGTATGAACTAAACGGATATTTAATTTTAGAAAGCTTTATAACTTAAAACTATGTATTCTAATACACTCTATTATTATTAAAGAAAAACAATCGAATATAATATTTCCTTCGACCAACATTATTTACATCACGAGACAAAAACAATGATATTCATACACCTATGGTAGAGTACTTTTAGCCAATGATCAGTATTATATAAAGGAATAACAATTTGCAACAGTTTACCGAAAAAAATTTAAGAAATATCGAAATTATGGATTTTTAAACAAAAACTAAAAATACCAAAAATTTTTAAAACTAAACTAACTTTAACGTATTATTATTTCGTAAATGGTTATTATATATATATATTTTTTTAAAATAATTTCGATGGAGTTATTAACAGTTAGGTACTAAACATGATTATTTGTGATTTTATATTATTGGTAATATATTTGGTGTTATATTCTCTGTAATAAACTTTTTAAGTTGGTTGAGAATAAAGATATATAATAATATTAGTATTATAATTATAAAGATATATTATTATTAAACCACCCAAATGCGAAAAACCATTTAAAACTCAAAACAAAGTAAACAAACACGATTTCTGAGGTTAGGTTGTTCGTCGACAAGCTTTAGCGGCGTCCACTTGTCAGTCGACTTCTTTCGAAGCGATAAAATCGTTAAGTTGGATAAAGCGATCGTCTGTGGTAGCTATTTATGTAGATTGACCTTGAGCCAAGGCGAGACGGGGAAAGACGTAAGGGGAAATTGTCGATTACGATTGTCTGTGGTTCCACTTCTGGTTAGCTTAATTAAGCTAACCGGGCACTCTGATTGTGAGAAAATTATTCCTGCCAATGTCATTTATTTCACAGTCAAAGTTGCTGGTTAATTAAGTCTTGTTTAAAAACTGATTCTATACGACATTACGTGTTATTATGAACATTTTCGAAAACTGGCTATTAAGTAAAGGTATAATTTAATGGTATAGATATTTACGGAAGGGGGCAATAACCCCCCCGCCCCCTGGCCAGGATTTTAAAAACTTAATTTTTCTAAGGTCTTTAAAGGAAAATCAATCCAATTCTTTTGAATCCTAAATATTTTGATCATTTATTATTTCCCCCTCCTGACTAACACTCTGGATTCGCGACTGAATTATAGATACACTAAATATGTTCGCTTCGGTCATTCTCCAAATATTCATATGCCTCTATGTACTTTTAACAATTATCTTTAAATAAATAACTGTTATACGTCTTAACTTCCCACCCTTTGAACAATGCCAATGGTGAGAATCAAACCCTCAGGACACCCTGTATACAGTTACATCCCTAAATAATAATAATAATAATAATAATAATGTCTTACATAACCTGCTTTGTGAAACTCTATCTCTTTATTTTAAGGTCGTCATCACTAAGTGAAGAACAAATAAATTCTTTTATGTGTTGTTTTGAAACCAAATGACTAAAATCAACTTTTAAAAGTTTTTATGGCTTTGGGTCGACCTTGTCTTCTCTAAAAACATCTGTTATCGAAAATTCAAACCCCCCGTGTGTCTGTCTAATAGATTTCGACCACTTGCCTATCTCGGAACGGTTAAAAATTTGAAGAAAAAGACCTGCATTTCTTGGAGAGGTAGTTTATTTTAAGCTTAAGCAATAAATCACCTGTAACGTCAATAAAGGGCATCAATAGGACTTGAAAGTTACGTTATACGAGAGGCAATTTTTTTTATTGACTAAGATAGACTATGACACCTGTCACCTGTGGTAAAGGGGCAGAGTCGTTGTACATATTTAGGTACGTATGGCCAGCGGCGGCCTGCCACCTGTACACCAAAATATTATTTCATACCGTGCGATCAAAAATTATGTGCATCAAAAAGGGCTTGGATGATTAAAAAACGCGGGACTTGGTTTAGATCACAATTATATGGGGACGATATGTCTAACCAAATCTAGGTTAAAATTTTGTCAAATTCATATTATGACATGATATGCCAAAATAATGAGTAATAAAATAAGTAAACAAATCCAAATTTATTTTTGTTGTTTACAAAATTAACACAGTATGAATATACAGAAAGAAAAAGAAATATAATTACATAAATTGCTGAAATTGGCCACCGACATGCTCCAAGCATAAATTCACACGTCTCTTCATATTTTCGAAAGTATTGACCAGCATCTCTGGAGAAATGTTACCATTCTTGGATAGTCCTTTCTTGTAATTGTTCTAAATTTGCAACTGGTGTTTTAAAAATAGTGTTCTTTAAATGAGGAAAAACGAAGTTATCCATAACCGTTAAACAAGGTGATCTAGGTGGGAATTCTATGTCTGATCGAAAACTGATCAATCTGTCGTCGAAAAAATTGCGTAGGTAATTAATAGTTTCGGTGGCTGTATGGGCGGTTGCACCGTCCTGTTGAAAATATCCAAAACGTAGTTCGTCGTCAAGTAATTGCTCCTCAAATGGATTCAAATTGTATCAAAATAGGACCAACAATTCTTCTTCGGGAAACAGCTAACCAGAAATCACTTTTTTGAGGGTGCAATGTGGACTCTACAAAAAAATGGGGATTTTCACTACTCCACATGCGTGTATTCTGAGAATTCCGGAAAGGTGGAACCGAGCTTCATCCGAAAAAAATGTCAGCTCTCAGAAATCATTTTTTTCCAATAAATTTAGGGTAAACCATTGAGAGTAATTCCTGCGTCTTTCAGAATCTGCGGCTTGTATTTCTTGGAATACTTGCACTTTATAAGGAAATAAATTTAGCTGCTTCTTAAGAATAGTCCTGCATGTTCCATAAGATCTTCCCACTTCTTGGGACAGGCGTCTTATACAATTTGTTGGCGTATTTTGCATTATTTCACGAACGTTTGCAACAAGTTCGTCTGTTCTTACAGATGGTCTTCCTGCTCCTTTTTTGTGTTGTATAGAACATGTTTTCCTAAACACAGCCACGGTTCTTTTCAGGCAATGATAAAAATCCCCAGCAATAAAAGCAATGTTAGGAAAATGTTCGTGAAAATCGTCCATGCACAAACCCGGATTGTATTGCCACTCACCATTTACTCTAACCCAGTTTCGAAAATACGCTTCAACCATGAATGTTTTGTGCTGTTCCGTAAAGTCCATTGTGTGAATTATTCAAGAAATTGGAAAAATTAGCGATGAATCAAATTACTTGTAACGACTGTCAAAGATGACGGAATAACTGATTGTTTGTTAATTCAGGTAGTTACTGACACCCAACAGGTATTAAGCTCTACGGCTAAGCATTAGGTACGTCCTAAGATGCAAGGCCCTCTTTGATGCAAATAATTTTTGCTCGCAAGGTATTATGATGACTTCACAATAATTTGGTTTTTCAAAGGTACATTGATCTTGTTACCCCCAAACAGATTATCTGTGTGCGCCACTGATTATTGGGAATATTTAGAGGTTGACTATACTGTTAAGAAATACATAAATCTGCATTTAAGTGTGTAATTTCCCGTTTTTTTTGACCAACATGCTGTCACAAAACTATTCCAAAATAACTGTAATTCCTAAAATTGTTATCTACTTTAAATCAGTATGTCTACATTGAAGCATACCTATTTCTTTGTATTTTACACCATTTTAAAATAGAACGTTATTGCTTAAAAACGGGTAAGTAAATTTATGAGTGGTCGCTTAAGATTCTTATAAAAAACTTTAGTTTGTATTTTATTCAGTGGCAAATAAGTGCAATTTTGCCATATTATGTAATTACAGATTTTCTGTAATGGAAAATGGGGGGGGGGGGGTTAATCAATGCTTTTTATTAGTCCGGCTTAATTCGTAAAGCGCCGCAGGTGAAACATTTTAATAACTTGTTATAATTGCTAAAATTTTAATATTGTTGATTTTTTTTTACGTATTTTTGAGTTACTAGAAATGAGGGTTTTTAACACGCTTTTATTAGCTTTACTAGTATGTATGTTTGTTTGTAACCGACTTCTTTGAACCCGATTTGACCCACTTTAAGAGGAAGTAACCCCTTTTACCACAAGGAAAATTGCCGAACGTTTTGCTGGTCAAGCGAAAAGACAAAATAAAAATTGGTATTTAGAAAATAAATTCTACTTTAAATACCCCATCCAGAAAAGTAAATGACGATCGAAAACATTCCCAAAATTTTTTTTAGAATTTTTTTTTATTTTTTGTAATTTTCTAATATCTTAAACAATTCTTTATTGGTCAAAAGCAAAATGACTTTCCCGGGTGTAGAATGTTGTACCAAACAATATTTCTTAAAGCCATTTTTCAATATCGACCTTACTTTTTTCTCAAAAACGTTGGGCGCGTAAATCCACTTTACACGCTTAAATTCACTTTACGCGCCCAACGTTTTTAAGAAAAAAGTAAGGCCCATATTGAAAAATGGCTTTAAGAAAAATTGTTTGGTATAACATTCTACACCCGGGAAAGTCATTTTGCTTTTGACCAATAAAGAATTGTTTAAGATATTACAAAATTACTAAAAATTAAAAAAAATTCCAAAAAAAATTTTGGGAATATTTTCGATCGTCATTTACTTTTCTGGATGGGGTATTTAAAGTAGAATTTATTTTCTAAATACCAATTTTTATTTTTTCTTTTCGGCAAAACGTTCGGCAATTTTCATTGTGGTAAAGGGGGTTACTGCTCTTAAACGGTCAGATCAAATTTAAATTTTGTAGACTTATCAAGAACCGGTGGCGCTGACAATACAATAATTTGATAAGTTTATCTCATTATTCTGATCAGGATCCCGTATGCGCATGCGTACTATCTGCCTACTTTCCGGCTCGAGCACTCGGCTTAATAGTGTTTGTACATTCTTTCGCTATCAGTTGAAAAAAGCGTGGGGTGCTCGATATACGAAAAATATAGCACAAAGCGCACCACGCTTTTTTTATAATAATACTAATGTTTATCGTTCATTATTATTTTCTGCCTACATTAAGAATTTCAAGAATTATTTTAAACTATATTTATTTTCCGCTTTTTAGTTTGATTAATTATTAAAGCGTGTTTTTTAGTTTTTTTAAACTATATTTATTTTTCATTTTTTAGTTTGAGTTATTGTTAAGAAAATAAATTAGAGATGGTCATAGAGAGGTCCGGAGTAGAGATGGAATACTGTCACTAATTTAACAATGACTTTTTGATTGGATCCACAAAACCGAACAAACCAGCTCGGCCAACGGACCAACTGACCAACTAAAAGAATATACCAACACTATAAAGCCGAGTAGCCGAGTACTCTAGCCGGAAAGTAGGTAGATATTACGCATGCGGATACGGTGAGCTCTATCTCTCTCACTCACATACAGAGGATCTGTAAGGAATTAATTTAATTCCGGCGATCGTGATCAGGATAATGAGATAAACTTATCAAATTATCGTATTGTCAGCGGTTCTTGATAACTCTACAAAATTTAAATTAAATCTGACCGTTTAAAGTGGGTCAAAGTCGGGTTCAAAGAAGTCGGTTACAAACAAACATACATACAAACATACAGATGAAGCTAATAAAAGCGTTTTAAAATGAGTAAGGAAGTGTAAAATCAAGTGGATAAACAATAAAAAAAATATCTGCATGGTAGGCTAGAATAATAATTGCAAAATTACACACAACAGCGAAGTTTTCTAAAGTTGAAACTAATAGAATTTTGAAGAAGTAGTTCATACTCAAATGTATAGAAAAAAAGAAAAGCACAAAGTCTTTCTCCACAATTTTTTTTATTAGAATAACTAAGCGAACCTAGAATAATTCCTAATAATTAAATTCGACATGTTTCGAAAGTAGAAACACTCATCATCAGGAAAACAAAGTGAATGGTACAATGCTGATGTTATTAGCAATAGAGAAAATAATACTGGGATTGAGCCGTAATGGAGCTTTCAAAGGTGTACAAGAGGTGTAAAAAATTGAATAGTCAAAAACCGACCATCAAGACTTCAGCATAGTGGAAAGTCAGGGGTTAGTGCAAAGGCCCTGTCTTGGGCAGAAAAGTGAAGAGTGTAAAAGAAAAATTAGGGAGTTTTAACAGACTTTGTGAAAAACATTTGTTAAGTAGTGAAAAATCTTAAGTTTTATTCAGCTTTGTTAGAGACATGTAAAAGTATTGAGATAAGAGGGAAAGAAAAAGAAAAAAAAATTGTGGAGAAAGACTTTTTGCTTTTCTTTTTTTCTAATAGAATTTTATTAAATATTAAAATGAGAACCAAAAAATTAATTTAATTTCCTGAGAAAAAAACATGGACGAGAGTTTAATTCAATCAGCACCTGGCTCAGTTTCGGAAGCATTAAAGTCGGTCAGAATATAACTGTCCTTCTCTTCTATACGTCAATAATATGCGACAGAACTCGGTCCATCGGCCAGCTGGTGAATCATCAAGCCGGCGACAGCGCCAATTTGACCCTGGTGACCAGCTGCGCGGCTTGAGATAGACATGATGTTCTGATGCAGGATGGTTAATGTACACCGGGGTGCTGAATATTGTCTGAATTTCAGCTGAGCTGATTTCGCCAGCACAAATGATCCCCTCTCTTTAACCGAGGGATCGACTCGGTATGCGTTGGTCACGTCGACAACACTAATTGATATGTTTAGGGAATTCAATCCTGCACCCAAACTTTAATCCCGCAAACCTGCGGGATTGAGCCCATCGATCCCGCAGATCCGCGGGATTTGTGGGATAGCAAACAATGAACTGCGTTTGTTCGACGCTTCAAATGTAAGTTATGCACTATAGCATTATCAAAATCTCTGCTCGTTCCACACACAAGGTCTTCACACCCACTTACAAACAAAGCATAATATTAATTTGAAAGTCCAGAGCAGCAGCGGTAGTGTTGATATAGATAAAATAGCACAGGAAATGAAAGCTAGTACCAGCACCTCGAGTAGTTCGTTTAGTTCTATTGCTAAGCGATCAGATGTTAGTGGTTCTTCTGTGCTACCTAAGAAAATGAAAATTACATATTTTTTTTCATCTGAGAAAAAAGTTTTGATGGAGGAAAGAGTGTCTCGAATGGTAGCTAATAATGGTATATCCTGTGGAAAGTTTAGCACATCGCTTGATATGCGCCAACCATAATCAGAGGGCCACAAATGTATGACGAGCATCACTTGACCAGTTACTAAAACATGAGATAACACTTTTTGAATGCGGCGGGAATGAAGGAATGTAGGTACTTGCTAGCTGCATATAACAGTGTAAAATCTATTCCGCCGACAAGTGTCGAAGCTGAACGTGCGTTTTCAGCCGCAGGATACATGTGCAATAAAATAAGATCAAATATAAAATATGAAACAATAAACATGTTATCTTTTCTCCTAAGATACTTCCAAAATCAATGTAACATGTAACCGTTAAACTAGTCGTACTATTGTATTGTACCTATATGCTACTCTACTCTGTTATTAATTGCATAAAACAATTTTTAATTAACATACAGCACCCACATCGAGTCCCGCAAATCCCGCGAATCCCGCACGTGTAATCCTGCAATGTCAATTCCGCCAAATCACCACGGGATTCAGCATTTGCGGGATTAGATTCGTGTGCATCTTAACACATTGGTTATTCTTTCATACCAGCATAAGTGCCACTGTAGGTTTGAATTGGCCAATACGGTGTAACATAACAGCATATCAGCATATGAGAACTTTTTAATAAAACTGCAATATTAATAAAAATATTTTTAGATGCAACTTAAAACATTTTCACAAAATGCGTTCTATAAATTCGATTCGATTCGCGTGCATCTTAACACATTGGTTATTCTCTCATACCAACATAAGTGCCACTGTAGGTTTAAATTGGCCAATACGGTATAACATAACAGCATATCAGCATATGAGAACTTTTTAATAAAACTGCAATATTAATAAAAATATTTTTAGATGCAGCTTAAAACATTTTCACAAAATGCGTTCTATAAATCGCATTGTCTGACATGAACAGGTGTCTTTTAATCTATTTTCTGGACACATTCTTCTAGGAATATTTAGTGCACGTCCGCCGGTAATCTTTCAACAAGGCTATCAATCTTCGCGGGAAGTGCTGAAACAGAATTTCTATAATTTTTGGAAGCCTGCTTGTCACGCGATTTGATGAACTTGGCATATGATTTTTCCAGTGAAATATCGTAAATTTAACTATGACCGGTTGGTTTATAAATTGTTTAAAATATTGATAAACAGTTAGAATTATATACTTACTTAGAGATAGCGCTTTTGGTTGTTTGTTATTTGCATATTACATTTGCTCAAAATACGTTTAAATCTATGGGATTTATACAGTAAGCTATAACCAGTAGCAAGAGCAAGATAGAAATCTAATTTTCTTTATCATAGGACGACAAGACATCAAATGCAAAGGTCAACCAGGTTACTTACACCAATTATTACTCTACACTGAGAAAAAGGCCTTCTATTCCCTATAAGAATTCACATACTCTTTATACAACTGTTTAGTACTATAATATATGACAGCAACGCGCTTTCCTACTGTAAGACAACGAAAATTGCTAGATGTCGTATAGTGATAATATCACGGTAATTTCGCCAATAGGAAATAGGAGTTATTGCTACCATAGAATGGTTTATAGACATTATTGCTCTGAATACTAACAGTAATTGAATTATTTGGGAGTAATTCAATTACCTACTTTTTAAAATAATTGAATTACTTTTAAGTAATTCAGATTTCTTAAAACCAATTACCAATTACAATTACATTATCACAGTAATTGGAAAATCAATTACAATTACTATTTTCAAAAAGTAATTCAATTACAGTAATTCAATTACTAGAAAGTAATTGAACACGATTTTTAAATTGTTTTAATTTAATTACCGACAGCTCTGCTTGGCACTTGGGTGTAGGTCTCAAAATGCACATTAACACAGTATTTTTAAATTACAATTTTATTTGGTGATAATACTGATTGTAGTCATATATATATAACATTAGGGGTGACAACATCAGCAGTGCCCGGCCATTTTGTATATTAAAACGGACTTAAAAGTTTATATTAGGCTCAAGTCCGCATATTCAAAAAGTTTTATTTCAGCACCTCGTGTAAAGATTAATAGCTCTGTTGAAAGATTACCGCATGACGTGTATTAAATATTCATGAAGCAAAATAGGTACAGAAAGCACATTTATTTTAATACCAGTGTAAAGCTCAACAATAAAATTTTAAAATTCATGCTGGAAATACGCGTTACCAATTTGTTTCGTGCTCAATAGTCGAAAAAAAGTGATTTTTTTTTTACTTTCCTCGCCGTTAGGGTCCCTAGATCATGCAAAATCATGGTTTCCATTTTCTTCGTTCTGTCCGTTGGCTTGAAAGCTGAAAAATATCACTTAAACAACGAATACCTACACCAGGAAGAAGACAAACAAGCATGTTAATTATTGGTCGAAGCAAAAAATTGTCAAAAACAGCGCGGCCGTCGTGTCTGGTGAGAACCTTAAACCGTGACGCGGGACTTTTGAATGCCCATAGTTTTAGTATTTTTTAAAGTAATATTTAAGCCAAAAAAACTATTCAAAATCCCGTTAGTTGAATGGTGTATTTTCTGGGAGAAGGAGTAGATATGATTTTTCTTTATGCATGGTGCTCAGAAACAAAAGGTGAACCCTTGTTACCTAACCATAAAATGAGACTGTTTTTGAGAACCTCAGGTAAGTGTGATGAGGCTATTGGTGAAATAAAAAAAAATCTTTTACATGAAGTGGTACAGCTATAGTAGCAGTATCTACCTACCTAGATTGTCTGTGATGATCTGTACAAACGATTGTCTCCATTATTAAGTCAATGGATAAAGAAAAACAAACTGGAACTTGCAGCTGAAAAAAAAACAGAGGCAATAATTATATAAGGTAAACGAAATAGGGATGATATTAGTTTCAATCTTCATAATACAGAAATCAGACTGCCAAAAAAAGTGAGATATGGCGTGTATTTGGACGATAAGGGCACATTCGGAAAACATGTGGAAGAAATGGCAAGAGAGGCAGAAAACAGGATGGCAATGTTAACAAGACTAATGCCAAACGTCGATTTCCTTTCTAGCAGTAAAAGGGCACTACTAAATTCAGTCGTGCAAAATATTATTTTGTAAGGAGCGTGTTGAAATTAAAGATGTATGCTGATAAGCTTACGTGGTGCAGCGGAAGATGCTCCTCAGAATGACATCGGCGTATAGAATGGAGTCAGCAGAGGCCTTAAACGTGATAACGGGAATCCTACTAATTTACCTGCTAATATTGGAACGAAAACAAGTCCATGAATCTATGATCGATAATCGATAAATGGCTAACATTGAACATTGGGGCTGTTTTTCGACTATGTGGGTTTTCCAAATACTCAGGCATATTATTTAATTTGGTATCATCACTTCAGTGGCGTAACAACGTAGCCACGGGCCCGTGTGCGAAAGCTTTGCCGGGCCCTCATTATGATACGGAGTATTATTATTGATAACCATATTAATTTATGAATTTTGAGTAGGTACACAAAAAAGCAATTATTGTTATGTGCACATACTATTTTTTCTGCAATCGAAAAGAAAATAGAATTAATACAAAAATAAAATGATTGTGCCTAATAAAAAATTAATCAAAAGTCATTATTTCAGTATTGTTAACCGTTGCTAAGCAATAAGCCATAATGTATCGATACGAGAATATTATATTCTCGGCCTAGGCTGGGAATAATATATTCCCGTATCGTTATATGTCTCACTGCGTAGCAACGGTTAACAATACTGGAATAATGAACTTTGTGGCGTCAAATCACGCCTTTTTTTTTTTGCTCTTGCATGCGCAAAGTTTGAAATCAAATTAGAAATGTCTATTTTTTGAGCTTCCTCATTTTCTATAGAAACAATTGCTAAAACCGATAACTTTTCATCGGTCATGCAATTTTCTCAAATAAGTTTTAATTAACTTTAACATGGAAAAAGACCGTTTAGCTGATGCAACCGAAATAGGGATAGTCAAAAAAAAATTCAGGCAGTTACAATTTCACTAAAACTGGAAGATGAATAATAATTTTATACCAATATAAAATGTAATAAATCAAAAATAGAAGTTAAATTATCTAAAACATTCTCTAAATGAAAGCACTTGCGATGAAATTGTGTCAGTAATTGTAAAAGATATTAAAGATGCATGGCTTGACTCATATCGTAAATATCCTTTTCAGAAAGAGAAGGATCTCGTGAAACGTTGGGGAACAAAAAGCGAAAATAAAAACAAATTGTGTAAAGGCCAGAACGATTTTTTAATTGTATCTATAGTTTTAAAAAACACATTTTTTATTCTAAACCAAACATCACTTGTTCGAACTTGATAATGGTTATTAACATCATCAAAAATTATTTTTGGTATTGATATCTTTTTGTTTTCGAATTCAGGAGTAGTATTGAGTAGCCAAAATAACAGAGTCCGTTTTAATTACATCAAAATTATTTCTCATTTGATTTATGATATTAGTGGCGGTGGTAAACATTTTAGACGCAGCTTCAATTTTCTAACGTTATTTTGATACAAACACCGCCCTTTAAACTAAATGCCGATATTGCGAATTGTGGTTTAATAAAGACAATAATAAAAAAAATTAAGGCCGTTTTATGTAATTATTTATGTTACTATCTACAAAAGTATTGAGTAGAGTAGCATTGCGGATACGTTACCGAAGTATTGCATTTTTTTTTCTATGAGAACATTTTGTTTTGCATTTTTATGTTTTTGTGGCTCCGCTCCCGGGCCCCTTTCTAGCCCGGGCCCGTGTGCTTCGCACACATTGAACACCGGTAGTTACGCCACTGCATCACTTATTGCATTGGCAGCTACTTTCTTTATCTGCTTTACATGTCCAAGCTGGCGAAATTGCTATTCTATTTTACTAATTTTCCTTTGAGTTATAGGCGGCAAATGTTCATGAAATAAGCGAGCAGCTTCCATTTGCGTCCGTGTCCATAACCAATTATCTGTAGAATTGTTATTTGGTGCATTTCTGTTAAACAAAAGTAAACAAAACCACTTATATCTTTTTTTAATTTCATATCACTAAAAAGAAACGCTGAAATGCAATAAAGCTGAAAACACTTAATATTTCCGAAACAGTTGAAGATAGGTATAAGATATTGTACATGAAATACCGTGCCGAGCAAAAATTATTTGCATCAAAGAGGGCTTGGATTAAAAAAACGTAGGGCTTGGTTTAGATTGCAATGATTTGGGGACTATATATCTAACCAAATCTAGGTTAAAATTTTGTCAAATTTATATTATGACATGATATAATAATAATAATAATAATAATAATAATAATAATAATACTAATAATAATAATAATAATAATAATAATAATAATAATAATAATAATAATAATAAAAGACTTTATAATAAACACATATGCCAAACTAATGAGTAATAAAATAAGTAGACAAATACAAATTTATTTTTGTTGTTTACAAAATTAACAAAGCAAGAATATACAGAAAGAAAAAGAAAAATAATTACATAAATTGCTTAAATTGGCCACCGCCATGCTCCAAGCATAAATTCACACGTCTCTTCATATTTTCGAAAGTGTTGACCAGCATCTCTGGAGAAATGTAAGTAATTATATAATAATAGCCGTTACACAAGGTGATCTAGGTGGGAATTCAATGTCTGATCGAAAACTGATCAATCTATCGTCGAAAAAATATCATAAGTAGTTAATAGTTTCTTAGTTTTGGCGGTTGTATGGGCGGTTGCACCGCCCTGTTGAAAATATCCAAAACGTAGATCGTCGTCAAGTAATTGCTCCACAAATGGATTCAAAATATTGTCTCTATACCGCTGTGCTGTAACTGTGCCATGGAAAAAAATAGGACCAACAGTTCTTCTTCGGGAAACAGCTAACCAGACACCAATTTTTTGAGGGTGCAATGTGGACGCTACAAAAAAATGGGGATTTTCACTACTCCACATGCGTGTATTCTGAGAATTTACATAACCGGAGAGGTGGAAACAGGCTTTATTCGAAAAAAATGTCAGGTCTAATAAATAATTTATTTTCAATAAATTTTGAGTAAACCATTGAGAGTAATTCCTGTGTCTTTCAAAATCTGCGGCTTGTAATTCTTGGAATACTTGCACTTTATAAGGAAATAAATTTAGCTGCTTCTTAAGAATAGTCCTGCATGTTTCATAAGATCTTCCCACTTCTTGGGACAGGCGTCTTATACAATTGTTGGCGTACTTTGCATTTTTTCACGAACGTTTGCAACAAGTTCTTCTGTTTTTGCAGATGGTCTTCCTGCTCCTTTTTTGTGTTGTATAGAACCTTTTTTGTGAAAATCGTCCTCCATGCACTAACCCGGATTGTGTTGCCACTCACCATTTACTCTAACCCCGTTTCGAAATTACCCTTCAACCATGTATGTTTTGTGCTGTTCCGTAAAGTCCATTGTGTGAATTGTTCAAGAAATTGGAAAAATTAGCGATGAATCAAATTACTTGTAACGACTGTCAAAGATGACGGAATAACTGATTGATTGTTAATTCAGGTAGTTACTGACACCCAACAGGTATTAAGCTCTACGGCTAAGCATAACGTCCTTAGATGCAAGGCCCTGTTTGATGCAAATAATTTTTGCTCGCTGGGGATTGTAAACGAAATAAGTCTAAAATTTTCTGAAGAATTCAAAAATTGAATAATATACAGGGTGTTGTATTGAAAATAAGAAAGTTGGTATTGGCAACTGTTACATGACAGACCCTGTATAAAAAGTTTTTATAGAAAAAAATGCGCAACTAGAAATACCATTCGATATATCCGAGCGTTTTTTGGGACACGCCCTTATTTATTTATTATCGAATTTATTCCATTTGGCTGATACACACTGTATATCATTTCCCTGCGAGACCTATGGCAACGTACTGCCCGTAATGCACCTTTTTACGGCCAATTTAGTGCAAAACGAATACCATTTTCCCACTAATTGAATCGCTTCACATTACTTATAAGCTTTAAGCAATTTATCGTATCGCAAGTACATGAATTTATATATTCTATTACTCGAGTTGTTCAGGTAAGTAATTAGTAAACTATTTAATTGAGGGCTTCCTTTAATTTAGTTTGTAACGTATATACCGACGATAATTATTTTCACATGCCGCAAAGGAACGTTGAACAGGAACATTTATCCAACTATTATTTTTTAGATTAATAATGGCGATTAAGCGCAATAAAAAAGCTAAAGGTGTAACATTGTAACAGTTTTAGGTGTACGATAAGAAGAAACCGTAAATTAAAGGAAGAATTGTTGATTGCAAAAGTAAGTGATTGTTGCTCACTAAGTTTGGTCAATCTAGCAGTGGCGGCAGTGGCGGCTGGCCAAAAATATCGAATCAAAAAAATAATCTAGAAAAAGAAACTAAATAATTAAACGCAGTATAACGGCACGAATTCTCTCGTTTTAAAGCAGATGACAGCAGAAATTTATCATCGATCAGCTGATATTGGGACATAATAATATCCCCAGATTGGTAGTGGACCGTAATGAGCCCAAACACCTATAGTTATGAATTGCGTTTTTATGCGTTTGGTTACATTTAATTACGTTTTCAAAATATTTATTGGTTATGGTGCCTTTTATTTTTACTTTCATTGAATTTTAATTACTTTTGTGTGGCCGGTAAGTAGGTATAGTGTTTCTTAGGTCAATTTAATGACATTAAACTGTGGGAATTTCCTAACCATAGGCGTTCCACACAAATAATTAATATGCGTATACACACTTATAAGTTTGTTTTACATTAGGTGTTTGTACATACTACACTTTATAAACCCACTGTATATATAATAATATTATATTAAAATAATAAATATAAGGTAACTCAAAAATTCTATATACAAAACTAAAATCAGAAAAAGAAACCTGACACTGCTCAGAAAATGCTTTAATTTTTTTACTAGAACTTCATTCTCGTCAACCAGACTCCGGCCCGTTCATCAAGGCATAACCACGTATATTTTATCTCCGTCTCTTCCACGCTATCGGCGGTCACTGCCCTATCTCTGTCTGGCAGAATCGATCGTCAGACGGGCCGGGTACCGGTTCAGCTTATATCCTGGCGCTTGCAATCGTAACAAATTATATGCTGTTGCCAATTCTTCAAAATTTTCGGATTTGTAAGCACAGGGTAAGTATATACAAAAAACAAGAGTTTGTTAAATAGTTGTTTTTAAACACTGAAAACACTTTTTGTCTTAATTTCAGTTATATTGTTTCTTAAGGACTAAAGAATGTATTATTATAACAATGAATGGCTTGTTATTTTTTTCTGTCACACTCAAAACTCCTCGGTTTAAAGTATATTTGCTAGCTTTCAAAGAAAGTTACTGACTAACAATTGAATACTGATATAAATGAAATATCTTTAATAAAAAAACTTAAAGAATTGAAGAAGAAAGATCTGACAACCCTGGTTGTGCGGTCGGTCTCTTTGAGACTGTTTACCGCCGTATGGAATGATTGGAAAGTCCTCAAACTGAGATTGGATAAATAATACCTATAATTATTATTCATTTGACCAAAAATTTAGAGGTTAAAATTTTTTAATTCTTTTTGATTAGGGATCATAATTATTATTGTTTGCCTTGCTTGTTAGTTGATTTCATCGATAAGTACTAAGTTTCATTTCATCTGAACGCCGTTTTTGTCTAAAAGTTACTTTGTTTTTGTTCGTAAAGGTTATGTTTCTAATGTATAATTCTAGCATTATAGGGGGTGAAAAAAGGGGTATAAAATTTATATTGGGAGAAATATTTTTGGTCCGAATCACTGAATAAATGAAATCAGCATAAATACTCTAATATGCAATTAAGAAAACTCATATTTCTTATTTTTTTTACATATGTCCCCTAAAGGGGTGAAATGGGGGTATAAAAGTCTATTTAAAAAATTATTTATTGGATTGTCGGAAGGAAAAGGAAATTATGTAGGAAAGCAGCACAGAAATATTTTTTTAAAAGTAATATGAATTACTACCTATGAAAAGTTCTATTGGGTAATAATATGTATGGTAGGTACCGGCTGCTTTATTTTAGATAGCGAATCACCAACAATCGAATTACTCAAGCGAACCCGTGGGTACCCGCAGTAGCGGATCCAGGATTTTGCTGAGGGGGGGGGGGCGACTAAGTTTTAGAAATGAAGCGCCGTAGGCGAAAATTTTTCGCGACCACGCCCAAAATCAAAAATTCACTCTGAAAAGAAATGTTAAAAATAAGTTAAACCAAAAACTGTAATATCTACCTACCTACAAAGAGACGAGCAGGATGGTGTCGGGAGAAAAATTTTCTTGACCACGCCCAAAATTTCTCAAAAATTCACTATAAAAAACTGTTAAAAATAAGTTAAACTAAAAACTCTTTTTTTATAAAGTTGTTCCTTAGACATAAACTATCTGAAAGATTATTTGGGAAATTTTCTGAAAAACTTAAAAAAAGATTTTTATTCATTAAGTCAAAAAATTGTACCTAATTCATGCCAATCTGAAAATCTTAGTTCAATCTGGCCTTTTGTAGTATCTAAAATATCATTGAAAAGCTGCTTATAATGAAGTTTCTGCGAAGGTCTGCGTGTTTGGTTTATTTTAATTTTAATGTTGTAAATGCCGCCCCCTAATATTTGCCGCCCTGGGCAACAGTCCTTACAGCCCCCCCCCCCCCCTAAATCCGCCGCTGCTACCAGTTAAGCCATATGCATTTATCATAAAATAACAGTGTTGATCTTTTCTTTTATTTTTAAAACATGACAATAAATTTATTTATATCATTGGCTGGCTTGTTTTATAAAATATTCTATTATTTCTATTATTAATTATGTGAAGTTGAAATTAAGGTTTTTCTTATATTTATTTCACAGGAATTCGCGAATGACGTATTTGACTTTAGGTGTGGTTAAGAAGGCTCAGGGGGGGGGGGGGGGGCGAAACCCCCGTCGCCCCTCCCCTAAATCCGCCGCTGGGTACCCGTTAATAAATGTATTAACGTATGTTACCCTGGTGCTCGTCAGACAGTAAAAAAACCCCTATCAATTTTGTTTTGGTAACTTTAAATATATTTTCCCAGAATAAAATTAATAACAATATATGATGTGTAAAGACACGAACGGAAACATTTCTTTATTAAATTTAAATTTAAAATTACTTCTTTATTTTATGGTATTATTTTTAATTTTTTTTTTAGAAGAAAAAGTGGTCTGAGACGTTACACATTTGAAGGCCCAAGTAAAATTGACCTTTTTTGAAGAACGTGTACGAGGTACAATCGAAAGGGACAAGACAGAAAATTTGTGTTACCTAAGTTAGTAGGTGTACGGTATACGGAGAAACTTCGAACTTTAGGTAAGTAGGTACGTGGAAAAGTCGGCAAGGTAAAAATAAACAGTTGTTGTAATAAATGTTTTAAAACTCGCTTGTTCGGCACGAATGGGGACGATGACACTAGGCACATCTGAGGCGGAAGCAATGACAAACCAAATCTGGAAGAAGATTATTTATTTTATTTTTACTTTGTATATAAGTTTTTTAAACTTTGCATGTCAGGTAAAGCAATAGAAGATTCTTATTTAGCACAACCCATCATTAGTATTGGACTTTATAATCTATGGACAAATTTTACCATCTCAGTTAACCATGTTGATTAATAGATAATTATTTGCAATGTTAAACGACAAGAACAATATCACACTAGAAGATATTTAAATTTTTGAAAACTACAGTACTGATTTTCAGTGGTAAGTGTATGCTTTATTAACCGTAGCAAGCAAATATTATTATGATTAATGTCAAATTTCATTACAACTGCCAGTCGGAACTAATACAGTATATAAATCCATATTACACCCCCAATAGAACTTGATAATTACTGTGAGTAAGTATTTAAAGCAATAATGGCTATAAACCATTCTATATATGGTAGCGTTAACTCCTATTGACTAAATTATCGTGATATTATCACTACACAACGGTCTAGCAATTTGCGTTGTCTTACAGTAGGAATGCGCGTTGCTGTCACATACAGTATTAAACAGTTCTGTTGTATAAAGAGTATGTGAATTCATATAAGGAATAGAATGCTTTTTGAAGTGAAAACTTCTTTAGGCGCGTTTAGCACTTTTTGTGGGCACTGAATTAAACTGAGCCGTCACGCTTAACGCTCGGCTGTGTTACGCTCGAATTCGACTCCTATATTCAATCCGAACTGACCCGAATGAACGTTATATGAAAGAGCATGCCGCATCAGTCGCATTCAGTATCGACGTGGAAACAGTGTGCGTTGTTTGTGTGTTTAAGATCACAAGATAGACACTTGTTGCGTCTCAGGAATGTTCTGGCATTTTTTCAAGGGTTGTTCAATTTTAGGAAATATATTTATTCGATATTATTAATTTCACCTTGTTGAAGTTTTCACTTCTGTCATGTGGTCTTAAGCAAACACAATTTTTTGTATTTCGAAGTGCAGGTATCCCATGAATATCCTTGGGATAGCTGATCTGATAAGTGACTTTTGTGACGCAGTTTTCAACATTTAATTTTGATCAATAGAAACGCGAAAATGGGTTCTGCTTTTATGGGGGCGTACATTCAATATATTGTGGAAAAGACTTTTCATATTTAAGACAGTATAGTAGTAGTTATTGAGGGGAGGTTCCCAAACCTGGCAAATAGACCAACGGCGATCTTTTTTGCCTACCCCAGAGTCATCCCCCCACAACTCTTATCGCCTGGGCTCTCTAAGTGGCTCACTAGTGGATTTATAAACACATGTACATAAATTCGACACATTAAACATGCACTTTTTTCGAAAGATTTTTTTAAATTGCTTTTAGTACTTTATTCTTATTAAGTAAATACACATTTTTTGTAGGAATATTCGTTGCTCTCCCCCCACCGTCTTTTGTATTGCCGCAACCTCAATCGACGCGAATCAAACTACGTACCTAACTAAAAACTATGGTACAGAAAAAGAAAAGCACGAAGTCTTTCTCCACAATCTTTATTAATCGAAACTAGGCGAACCTAGTGTCACATCGACATGTTTCGAGTGTAGAAACACTCATCATCAGGAAACAAAGTGAAAAATTAAAATGCTGATGTTTTTAGCAAGAGAAAATAATGGTGAGATTGAGCCGTAATGGAGCTTTTAGTGGTGTACAAGAGATGTAAAATTGAAAAATCAGAAGGTCCAAAAATCAAGACTCCAGCATACTGAAGAGTCGAGGGTTAAGTGTAGAAGCACACTGTCGTGCAGAAAAAGATAGGGTAGTAAAAGTTAGGGAGTTTTGAAAAACATATCTGTTAAAAGTATTAATAAATTACTGAAACATCCTGAGTTTTATTGAGCCCAGTCAGAAACATTTGAAAATGTTGGGGTGAGATGTAAAGAAAAGAAGAGAAAAGAAAAAATTGTTTTTTGGTCAAAGCATCTGTAAAAAATAGAAAGGGGAATGTAGTAAATGAAATTTAAGAAGTGTAGTAGATTAGCTTACCTTTTATTATAAAAGTAAAAACAGTTGGGGTACCAGGCTTTTTACGGCCCAGTTACCCCGCCAGAGTCAAAGCAGACACATTGTGTGGAAAAAGTTTTTAAGAAATTTTTTAGAAAAAATTATTGTGTTCCCGTTATAGAGGTGCTACTGTAGCCAACACGTGTAGGATGGGAAATGAATCTAAACTTGACATTGTAAAAGAGGGGAACAAATGACAAGCGTTTTGGCGGTCAAAATGAAGAATCCTCAAGTATGCCAGGAGCTTATAAGAATTTTGTAAAAGTTATAAAGGAGAAAAGCTCAATTAAGGTTCAAAATTGCTTAAAATACTAAAAATCACTTAAAATACAAGATACAATCAATACAATCCCTATAAAATAGAAAGAAAATTACATTTAGAAATATGTTGCTGAGGTTTGAAAATAGGCATCATAAGTATTTGTGTGACGACCTCTGTTGGTAGGTTTATAATATTAGAAAAGTGTAACTCAGTATTTCGACAAAGTAAAAAGTGACTATCACAGTGCCATCTATGAGCAAGAGGTGATTAATATAAGACCTTTTGGTTTGTCGGTAAAGTAAATTAGAAAACGTAGAGATGTTAAAATTGGTGCTGAAAATCAATTAGTCGCGGATAAAAGCAGACCAATTTACGATCACCCAAATTGTGTTAGCGAGTGGCCCTTACCGTAGCCAACGCCATAAAGAAGTGAAGAAGAGTTAGTCACAGATGGCCCTGAAAATAGGTTATGTTATAATTATTGAAAATCAATTGAAATCGAAAAGATAAAGCAGAAAAAGGGGGGCAAAAGGATTGAGAGCAGGGTCAGTTTAGTCATGAAAAGTTGAGGGAATTAAAAAAGTTTGTGGAACTATGTTGAATTTGGTCATTTAGACAGATAATATTTAAATTATTTAAAGTTTTATTGATTTCCAGAATCTCCAAGAGATCGAGTTTGTTACCCTTATTGCAAAAGTGTAGATATTTCGTGTGAGAGTCTGGTATAAAGTTGTGTTTATTTGAATGAATGTGTCTAGAAAAGTTGGATTTAATTTTAGAGGGAGAGAGGTCATGATTCTGAGCTCTTTCTAATTCCCTGCAGTGCTCACGTATTCTTGTGGAGAACTTACGACCTGTTTGGCCGACATAAATCGCTGAACAGCCTTCTGTTGAACACGAAATGCTGTACACGCCTGACCTATCAGAAATGGGGACATGGTCTTTCGAACTTCCTAGGAACCTTTTTAAAGAGTGTTGTGTTTTGAATGCAATGTCAATATCAAATGATTTAAAGATTTTTTTAAGTTTATACGAGATGGGGCCCCAGAACGGTAATGAATAATATCTTTTTGAGGTTGTGTCTTTAGACAAAAGATTTTTGTTTAGAAATTTATTTAAGTGCTTATAATATATTTTATTGATCACGTTCAGAGGAAAGCCGTTATTAGTACCTATTTGTCTGATGAGACTCAGTTCTGTTTTAAATTCGTTATCTCCAAGGGGGATAGCAAAAAGTCTGGAGAAGAATGAGTGGAACGAGGCAAACTTTTGATTGTGTGGATGATTAGAGTGGTATGGGATGATCGAATCTGTACTAGTAGGTTTGTGATAGATAGAAAATGAAATTTTATTGTTCTTTTTGGTTAATTTCAGATCTAAGAAAGCAATAGAGTTGTCTACTTCCACTTCAGACGTGAATTTTATGGCAGGATGAATAGAATTCAGAAAAGTGATGAAAGACTGAAGGTCTTGTTCAGTACCGGTAAATATTGCAAAAATGTCATCTACGTATCTTCTTATGAAGAGTATATGTTTAAAAAGAGGATGAGTTTTTATTTTGGATTCAATGAAAGACATAAAAATTTCTGCGAGCAGGGGGGATAAAGCTGAACCCATAGCAAGCCCGGAAATTTGTTTATAAAATTGGTTGTTAAATTGAAAAAAGTTTTGTTTGAGAACTAAGTCTACTAGGATACAAATATTATTGACATGTTCGTGTTCCAAATCTGTGTTATCCGTAAGAAGAGTTTTAATTAGGTTGAGACATTCAATAGGGGGTATACTAGGAAATAAGTTTGTAACATCGAAAGATACTAGTAAAGAAGAATCCGGAATATGTATGTTTGTAAGGTCCCTAGCAAGATCTGAAGAATTTTTAACTGAGAAAGAGCTTTTAAATTTAGTTAGGTTAAGTAAAGTCTGATTAAGCCAAATACTGAGTTTGTAACAAGGTGAGCTACAGTAAGACACAACAGGGCGAACAGGTATATTCTGCTTGTGAATCTTGGGGAGACCATAAAGCAGAGGTGTTGAAGGGTTTATAGGTGTGAGCTTGTATTTATTAGTTTTAAAAAGAATAAGAGTGTCATTGGTTTGTTTTAAAGTGGTTTTGAACAATTGAAAAAATTTATCTAATGGATTATTGGGAATTAAAGAAAAATCATCGGAAGAGAGGAAATTATTAACCTTTTCAATATATTGTGGTCTCTCCAAAATTACCAAGCAGTTGCCCTTGTCAGCTTTTGATATAACTAAATTGTTGTCAATAATTTTGGATTTTAAAGATTTAAGGGTTTTATACTCATTGTCATTCTTCAACTGGGGTATACCATTATAAAATTGATTAAGGGATGTAGTACAGAGAGATCTCAATGTGTCCTTCTTAACGGATTCATGAGAAGTTGAAATGATGTTTTCACAATCAACAGCAATGACTTCTAAGTCTCTAGTCTCAGGCTGAAAATGAAAATTGTACTTAAGACCCAAATCGAGTAAACTCACTTCGTGCTCTTCGAACTGAGTACTGCTTAGGTTAAGCGTTCTCTCATTGAACCTAAAACCATCGACATTTGAAATGTTTAAAGTTTCTTCGTTTAATTCGGATTTAAAAATAGAGTTGTCAAAGCTGATATTATTGGAAGAGGAGTCATTAATTTTATTAGCAAAAGTGGAATTAAAAAAGTTGTTTCTGTTATTAGAATTGGATTTATGATTAATAGAAAAGTTAAAAGTACGTCCCTGATGGGTGATTAAGTTATCCAGTTTATTTTTTAAACGTTGAAATTTAATATTTTTTTGATCATGAACATAATTTTGTAAAGAAAGGCACAAAGAGTCCCACTGGACTGGGTGTAGAATGTGATTTAGTTCGTAAAAGAGAAATTTAAGTTTTAAATTAATTAAATTGAGTTTAAAGTAAAGTTTTTTGATTTCTTCCCTTAGCCAAACCTTGGTTGCTGACTGGATGGCCTTCCTTGCAGACGAAGAGTTGACATGAGTGCGGAGGGAGATGTATCTGGGCTGCAGGCTTCTTCTAACACATTCACCATTGAACCATATATCTAGCTCCACCAATTTTCTCTTCAGTAGGTTATCCTTGTACTCTCGGACTAGAAAGGCCTGACCGGCTCCTTTAATTTTGAAGAAGTAGTCCATACTGCAGCCCAGATACATCTCCCTCCGCACTCATGTCAACTCTTCGTCTGCAAGGAAGGCCATCCAGTCAGCAACCAAGGTTTGGCTAAGGGAAGAAATCAAAAAACTTTACTTTAAACTCAATTTAATTAATTTAAAACTTAAATTTCTCTTTTACGAACTAAATCACATTCTACACCCAGTCCAGTGGGACTCTTTGTGCCTTTCTTTACAAAATTATGTTCATGATCAAAAAAATATTAAATTTCAACGTTTAAAAAATAAACTGGATAACTTAATCACCCATCAGGGACGTACTTTTAACTTTTCTATTAATCATAAATCCAATTCTAATAACAGAAACAACTTTTTTAATTCCACTTTTGCTAATAAAATTAATGACTCCTCTTCCAATAATATCAGCTTTGACAACTCTATTTTTAAATCCGAATTAAACGAAGAAACTTTAAACATTTCAAATGTCGATGGTTTTAGGTTCAATGAGAGAACGCTTAACCTAAGCAGTACTCAGTTCGAAGAGCACGAAGTGAGTTTACTCGATTTGGGTCTTAAGTACAATTTTCATTTTCAGCCTGAGACTAGAGACTTAGAAGTCATTGCTGTTGATTGTGAAAACATCATTTCAACTTCTCATGAATCCGTTAAGAAGGACACATTGAGATCTCTCTGTACTACATCCCTTAATCAATTTTATAATGGTATACCCCAGTTGAAGAATGACAATGAGTATAAAACCCTTAAATCTTTAAAATCCAAAATTATTGACAACAATTTAGTTATATCAAAAGCTGACAAGGGCAACTGCTTGGTAATTTTGGAGAGACCACAATATATTGAAAAGGTTAATAATTTCCTCTCTTCCGATGATTTTTCTTTAATTCCCAATAATCCATTAGATAAATTTTTTCAATTGTTCAAAACCACTTTAAAACAAACCAATGACACTCTTATTCTTTTTAAAACTAATAAATACAAGCTCACACCTATAAACCCTTCAACACCTCTGCTTTATGGTCTCCCCAAGATTCACAAGCAGAATATACCTGTTCGCCCTGTTGTGTCTTACTGTAGCTCACCTTGTTACAAACTCAGTATTTGGCTTAATCAGACTTTACTTAACCTAACTAAATTTAAAAGCTCTTTCTCAGTTAAAAATTCTTCAGATCTTGCTAGGGACCTTACAAACATACATATTCCGGATTCTTCTTTACTAGTATCTTTCGATGTTACAAACTTATTTCCTAGTATACCCCCTATTGAATGTCTCAACCTAATTAAAACTCTTCTTACGGATAACACAGATTTGGAACACGAACATGTCAATAATATTTGTATCCTAGTAGACTTAGTTCTCAAACAAAACTTTTTTCAATTTAACAACCAATTTTATAAACAAATTTCCGGGCTTGCTATGGGTTCAGCTTTATCCCCCCTGCTCGCAGAAATTTTTATGTCTTTCATTGAATCCAAAATAAAAACTCATCCTCTTTTTAAACATATACTCTTCATAAGAAGATACGTAGATGACATTTTTGCAATATTTACCGGTACTGAACAAGACCTTCAGTCTTTCATCACTTTTCTGAATTCTATTCATCCTGCCATAAAATTCACGTCTGAAGTGGAAGTAGACAACTCTATTGCTTTCTTAGATCTGAAATTAACCAAAAAGAACAATAAAATTTCATTTTCTATCTATCACAAACCTACTAGTACAGATTCGATCATCCCATACCACTCTAATCATCCACACAATCAAAAGTTTGCCTCGTTCCACTCATTCTTCTCCAGACTTTTTGCTATCCCCCTTGGAGATAACGAATTTAAAACAGAACTGAGTCTCATCAGACAAATAGGTACTAATAACGGCTTTCCTCTGAACGTGATCAATAAAATATATTATAAGCACTTAAATAAATTTCTAAACAAAAATCTTTTGTCTAAAGACACAACCTCAAAAAGATATTATTCATTACCGTTCTGGGGCCCCATCTCGTATAAACTTAAAAAAATCTTTAAATCATTTGATATTGACATTGCATTCAAAACACAACACTCTTTAAAAAGGTTCCTAGGAAGTTCGAAAGACCATGTCCCCATTTCTGATAGGTCAGGCGTGTACAGCATTTCGTGTTCAACAGAAGGCTGTTCAGCGATTTATGTCGGCCAAACAGGTCGTAAGTTCTCCACAAGAATACGTGAGCACTGCAGGGAATTAGAAAGAGCTCAGAATCATGACCTCTCTCCCTCTAAAATTAAATCCAACTTTTCTAGACACATTCATTCAAATAAACACAACTTTATACCAGACTCTCACACGAAATATCTACACTTTTGCAATAAGGGTAACAAACTCGATCTCTTGGAGATTCTGGAAATCAATAAAACTTTAAATAATTTAAATATTATCTGTCTAAATGACCAAATTCAACATAGTTCCACAAACTTTTTTAATTCCCTCAACTTTTCATGACTAAACTGACCCTGCTCTCAATCCTTTTGCCCCCCTTTTTCTGCTTTATCTTTTCGATTTCAATTGATTTTCAATAATTATAACATAACCTATTTTCAGGGCCATCTGTGACTAACTCTTCTTCACTTCTTTATGGCGTTGGCTACGGTAAGGGCCACTCGCTAACACAATTTGGGTGATCGTAAATTGGTCTGCTTTTATCCGCGACTAATTGATTTTCAGCACCAATTTTAACATCTCTACGTTTTCTAATTTACTTTACCGACAAACCAAAAGGTCTTATATTAATCACCTCTTGCTCATAGATGGCACTGTGATAGTCACTTTTTACTTTGTCGAAATACTGAGTTACACTTTTCTAATATTATAAACCTACCAACAGAGGTCGTCACACAAATACTTATGATGCCTATTTTCAAACCTCAGCAACATATTTCTAAATGTAATTTTCTTTCTATTTTATAGGGATTGTATTGATTGTATCTTGTATTTTAAGTGATTTTTAGTATTTTAAGCAATTTTGAACCTTAATTGAGCTTTTCTCCTTTATAACTTTTACAAAATTCTTATAAGCTCCTGGCATACTTGAGGATTCTTCATTTTGACCGCCAAAACGCTTGTCATTTGTTCCCCTCTTTTACAATGTCAAGTTTAGATTCATTTCCCATCCTACACGTGTTGGCTACAGTAGCACCTCTATAACGGGAACACAATAATTTTTTCTAAAAAATTTCTTAAAAACTTTTTCCACACAATGTGTCTGCTTTGACTCTGGCGGGGTAACTGGGCCGTAAAAAGCCTGGTACCCCAACTGTTTTTACTTTTATAATAAAAGGTAAGCTAATCTACTACACTTCTTAAATTTCATTTACTACATTCCCCTTTCTATTTTTTACAGATGCTTTGACCAAAAAACAATTTTTTCTTTTCTCTTCTTTTCTTTACATCTCACCCCAACATTTTCAAATGTTTCTGACTGGGCTCAATAAAACTCAGGATGTTTCAGTAATTTATTAATACTTTTAACAGATATGTTTTTCAAAACTCCCTAACTTTTACTACCCTATCTTTTTCTGCACGACAGTGTGCTTCTACACTTAACCCTCGACTCTTCAGTATGCTGGAGTCTTGATTTTTGGACCTTCTGATTTTTCAATTTTACATCTCTTGTACACCACTAAAAGCTCCATTACGGCTCAATCTCACCATTATTTTCTCTTGCTAAAAACATCAGCATTTTAATTTTTCACTTTGTTTCCTGATGATGAGTGTTTCTACACTCGAAACATGTCGATGTGACACTAGGTTCGCCTAGTTTCGATTAATAAAGATTGTGGAGAAAGACTTCGTGCTTTTCTTTTTCTGTATCATTTAACTCCACTTTGAGTATGGACTACTTCTTCAAAATTAAAAACTATGGTCTGACATGGCAGGAAAAAAATAATTGAACAATAATACATCTTATTGGTCAAATTACACTGCGGTATATTAAGGGCATTTATTTTACTTAATCGTCACATTGAAGGACTTGATTTTATCTCCGTCCTTGTCACATTCGGTATTTTGCATCTGATCAATAAAGACCAATATATTTATTGACAAAAAGAAACAGTATCGTTTCTAAAACCTAGGCAAGTTGGCGTTCTGTTAATGCAAGTGTATTGTTGGTTGTCTGCCTTTAAAGAACATCAGTGACATTAAAACAATCAGTTAAAACAATGAACAACTTTTGAATTTTCGTTAATAATTTGCGATTGATACATCCGAGGTAGTAAGTTTTTAAAAAGAATCACATTTGTGCCAAAAATCCATAATTTAATATGCCTCCAACTATTACCTATCATTCCTCTGTTGAACTGCAGAAAACCATCTTTTTGTCTGTCATAACAAAATTTGAGAAAATGTATTATCTGACAGGTTAGTCAATTTTTAAAATTTTCTTACTTTTTCTAATACCGTGCGAGCAAAAATTATTTGCATCAAAGAAGGCCTTGTATTTAAGGACGTAACGCTTAGCCGAAGAGCTTAATACCTGTTGGGTGTCAGTAACTAACTGAATTAACAATCAATCAGTTATTCCGTCATATTTGACAGTCGTTACAAGTCGTTCATCGCTAATTTTTCCAATTTCTTGAACAATTCACACAATGGGCTTTACGGAACAGCACAAAACATTCATGGTTGAAGCGTATTTTTGAAACGGAGTTGTTAGAGTAAATGGTGAGTGGCAATACAATCCGGGTTTGTGCATGGACGATATTCACGAAAATTTTCCTAACGTTGCTTTTATTGCTGGGGATTTTTATCATTGCCTGAAAAGAACCGTGGCTGTGTTTAGGGAAACAGGTTTTATACAACACAAAAAAGGAGCAGGAATACCATCTGTAAGAACAAAAGAACTTGTTGCAAGCGTTCGTGAAATAATGCAAAGTACGCCAACAATTGTATAAGACGCCTGTCCCAAGAAGTGGGAAGATCTGGACTATTCTTAAGAAGCAGCTAAATTTATTTCCTTATAAAGTGCAAGTATTCCAAGAATTTTGAAAACAACAAAAATAAATTTGTATTTATCTACTTATTTTATTACTTATTAGTTTGGCATATCATTGGTCATCATAGATTTGGTTAGATATATCGTCCCCATATCATTGTGATCTAAACCAAGCCCTACGTTTTTTAATCCAAGCCCTCTTTGATGCAAATAATTTTTGCTCGCACGGTATCATTAAACGACGCATAAAATGTATTTGGGGTAAAATGAATTTCTACCATCGTTCTTAAGATGGAATGTTCAGGGAAGTGTTAAGTACGTATTCCGCCTTCTTAAATAATTGTAAGCATATAAAAAAACTATTTTAAATAAAATTACAGGTTTTCGAGAAGCCCTTGTATAAGAAAATTTTGTTCAGATGAACCCAAACCGAAGGACAACCACTCGAAAAGGTCTTTACATAATGACTGTTAGCTTTACCAGCGGTGCATTCAGCGAGACAATGTTTTATCTTTGCTGGAGTATAAAGTACGTCTACCTTACATCTAAGATTTATTTGGCCGACACTGAAAACACCGCACCCACAGGGTTTTGTATACAATACTCAGATGTCTCTTCCATGTGCTTTTTATTCTTAAGGGTGGACGCCCAAATTGTTTAAAAATAATCAAAGCAACAAGGTTTAAGAGGCATCTACGAAGAACTTCATTCGTAGTTTAATAATAAAATTGTTAATTCTTCACTGAATGTAAAACTAAACCATTGTTTAAACTCCGACGTCAGCAAATATTCAGCATAGATTAGTGAATAGAATAGATAAAGTATGAGCTGATTTCGTTTTCACCGTAATAACGAAGAACTTCAAATTTCAGAAATCGTTACATAAATTTACTAGTTGGACCATGATGTCATATCTTATTATAAAGAATTTTGACTTCATTACTGTTAAATAAAAAGTTTGTTTTAAAAGCGAGACAAAGTTATGCATGGTCTGAAAAACTTTTTCGAATAGCTGGTTTCAATAGATTTATTTACCTAGATACAATTTGGGACGTGAAATACTATCATGAAACATACATGCAAGTACTAACTGTGAATTGCTTAAAATATAATCAGCACCACTTCTAGTAATTACTTTTATTTTATTTCTTTATTATATCCTTATTTCTCTTGAGTTATTAGGTTCACATTATTTGAAATACATAATATTATAATATTATCTAAAAATAAAAATTTTTACTGATGTCAGAATTTAAAACTTTTTGTTGTGACAATATCTACAAAATAATAATTAAACATTTTTTTCCTGTGATAATAGTTTTCAATCTGACTTGACTTGTCAGTCTTGTGCCGGTTTCAATTTTTTTTTTAATTTAGGTGTATTGGGATATTTTATATGCACTGAGGAAAATGATCTAATAAAACAAGTTTGTTAAGACATAGTTTGAATTGATAGCTTATTTTTTATTAATCCATATTAAATAAATTGCTAGTCTATCAAACCCGCTTTAGTGTTATATCAATTCCAGATTTGCTAGAACAGTGTTTTTATTGGCAGTAATCAGTTCCATTAGCAGCACAGTCTTGTTGAACAATGAACTACTTTTAATACAGCAATTTTGTTAAGAAATACAATTTTGTTCCCAGTAAAGCGCTTTCTCTACAATTAGGAAAGCAGAACAGCGTCTTCAAAAACGAATTGTATCCATTAGAACCTATACTGCCCACCTTAAGCAAAACGCCGTATGTGAGAAAATGGTTGAACGGAGGAAATGCAGGTTTTGTTTAATCTCGTAGTCGTTGTAAGTTTAGAATCGGTAGTGGGCAATAGATACTGCATATTTATAAAATTTTCCGGGGAATTCATATTTTGACAAAACAAAATGAAAATAATCATTAGATCACAAATTATGGAAGATGCTGCGTTTTTCTAAAAACTAATTGATTGATATGGTGATAAAGTAATTACGAAAAATGCAGTACTGCGTTACACTAACGTATTATACAGCTTTACACTAACAATTATAACGCATCAATGAACTTGAAAACTCGAAAAGAAAGACTAATTTTCAACTTTTTGCTCAGAAGTAATTAAATACAAACTAACACAACAACACACTTACTTATAGAAATTAACAGTTGACTAAAAAAACCGCTACGGCACGCACGCCGTACAAACAAAAGTAGACTACGCTTAGCATAAACGCGGCAAATGATCTACGCTTAAGAGAAACGCCGCATCGTATGCTGATTTGCCGCGGTTTTCCTAAGCTAGCAAGCTATGCCGCGTTATTCCTAAGAACGAATGGAAACTTTTTTTAGATACCGCCAAATAATAACCAGTTTATTAATTTCTGGTAATGTTTGCGGCGTTTTAGCTAAGTTATAATGATAGAGTTTCAAATAACATTAACGGAGATACCAATATCACATTTTTAAAAAAATTTGAAGATGCCGCGTTTTCGTTAAGCACGGCAGTATAATTCACAAGACGTTGGTGGGGGTTCGTAGCGATCGGCAATCGCTGCGCCCCGTAGTATTTGTTGCGCAGGTCACATCGTTGTTCGGAGTCTTCTAGCTGTCCTGCCTGAATTTGAATTTTATTGATCGTACCGATACCTCTTTCAATTAATTTATTTTTACTTTGTATTTAATTTTTTTAAACTTGCATGTCAGCGAAAGCAATAGAAGATTCTTATTTCGCACAACCCATCATTAGTATTGGACTTTATAAGCTATGGATAAATTTTACATTTTCAGTAAACCATGTTGCATAATAGATAATCAATAATATGCAATGTTAAACGACAAGAGCAATAGAAGCTAATTAAATTTTTGAGAACTACAGTATTGATTTTTAGTGGTAACTATATGATTTATTAACCGTAGCAAGCAAATATTATTATGATTAATGTCAAGTTTCATTACAACTGCTAGTCGGAACTAATACAGTATATAAAACTAGATTACACCGCCAATAGAACTTGATAATTACTGTGAGTAATCAGAGCAATAACGGCTATAAACCATTCTATGGTAGCAATAATTCCCATTTCCTATTGGCTAAATTATCGTGATCTTATAACTAGGTACGCAACGGTCTAGCAATTTTTGTTGTCTTACAGTAGGAAAGCGCGTTGATGTCACATATAGTATTAAACAGTTGTATAAAGAGTATGTGAATTCTTATTAGGAATAGAAGGCTTTTTTCTGTGTACCTAAGCATTCTTTAACTGAATTTATTCCAAGTTACAAACTCACACTGTATATAGTGACGAGGATGACATTAGATAGTACGGACGTTTGGACGTTTATTAGGATCAGATATTTTGCCGTAGCTAATTTTTAGTTATAATAAGATTAATTTTATGTTTTTTAACACGTTGACTGCCATTCCGGTCTATAGGGCCGAGAATAAAAGGTTCCAACTTTAAAAACGCGGCCTATTAGACATGCAATTGTCGCACGAGCCAACCAGGTCCATTGGACCGAGATCATTTTTAGTTCCCCAGGGCCAACGGTCTGTTCTCATCGGGAAATATTCGCTGTAATAGACCGAGCTGGCGCATGGGACAAGCTTGCACCACAAGCGAAGACTCTCGGACTTCTTTTTTTTTTGGCATGGCGTCATGGATAAAAAAGCGAATATGGCTTCGGCAGTCAACGTGTTAATGACACCAAAAAGTAATGAAATATTGTTATGAAACGAAATGGCGATTACGTCACTAGCTCTGACGTAACTCTTACAGGGCAATTTATCTTATATTTTAGAAGGAAACAAAAACCCAACCTTAAGTCAAGCAGGTAAAAAGAAACCTGCCAGGCTTTTGCAAGTAATACTTTTTCGAATGGTCTCATGTGGAAGGTATATGGCCCCAGAACAACAATAATAAACTTCTTCTTTTTAAAAGTGATTTAATTTATGATGTGCACTGGTTCAATATATAAGATTGTTTAAGAAGTCATCACTGCATCCACTGAATTTTTCCAAATTGGGGCATATAATATATCTTAGTTAGGGCAATGTGTCATCTGTATGCCCTCGGGTAATAAAAGTTTTTTCTCGATATTACTGTTCTAAAATAAAAATTTAAACTTCGGCCAACATTTACCTCAGCGGCTACTATCCTGCGAGCAAAAATTATTTGCATCAAAGAGGGCCTTGCATCTAAGGACGTAATGCTTAGCCGTAGAGCTTAATACCTGTTGGGTGTCAGTAATTACCTGAATTAACAATCAATTAGTTATTCCGTCATCTTTGACAGTCGTTACAAGTAATTTGATTCATCGCTAATTTTTTCAAATTTCTTGAACAGTTTACACAATGGGCTTTACGGAATAGCACAAAACATTCATGGTTGATGCGTATTTTCGACACGGAGTTAGAGTAAATGGTGAGTGGCAATACAATCCGGGTTTGTGCATGGACGATTTTCACGAACATTTTCCTAACGTTGCTTTCATTGCTGGGTTCCCTGAAAAGAACCGTGGCTGTGTTTAGGGAAACAGGTTCTATACAACACAAAAAAGGAGCAGGAAGACCATCTGTAAGAACAGAAGAACTTATTGCAAACGTTCGTGAAATAATGCAAAATAAGTACGCCAACAAGAGACGTGTGAATTTATGCTTGGAGCATGGCGGTGACCAATTTCAGCAATTTATGTAATTATTTTTCTTTTTCTTTCTGTATATTCTTACTTTGTTAATTTTGTAAACAACAAAAATAAATTTGTATTTTTCAGTTGTCTACTTATTTTATTACTCATTAGTTTGGCATATCATATCATAATATGAATTTGACAAAATTTTAACCTAGATTTGTTTAGATATATCTTCCCTATATCATTGTGATCTAAACCAAACTCTACGTTTTGCGTTACGTTGCCCTCTTTGATGAAAATAATTTTTGCTCGCACGGTACTTGGCGCATCGCAACGTTGTATGAAAAAAAAAATTTAGATCCTCTAAAAAAATTATTGGAAATGATAATCATGGGATATTTAATTTTTTTGACAAAATTCTGGCCGATAGAAAAATATAAGGAAGTTAAGACACAACTAATGATTTCCAGATGGATTTAAATAAATTCCTGATTTACAATTAATAGGATTTTATACAAGGATATTGGCATTAAGTTAATACTATTAAGAAGTTAGTATAATTAGGCAACACTCATAACAAATTGTGTTTTAGTACTTCGGTAATATCCGGTATTTAGCTTTCAGCAAAGTTACTAGGTGCTAAAACAGTCATGGTTTTATCAGAATTACAGTTTATTAAAGATAAAAATGATGATAACATTTCCACGGTTTAAAAGATGGTAATACATACAACAGATTTGCTAAGAAATAGTTTGTATTAATAGCTTATTTTTTATAAACCCATATTAAATAAATTTCTATAGTGTATCAAACCCGCTTTAGTGTTATATCAATTCCAGATTTGTCAGAACAGTGTTTTTATTGATAGTAATCAGTTCCATTAGCCGCACAGTCTTGTTAAATAGTGAACTACTTTTAATACAGCGACATTGTTAAGAAACAAACTGTATCTTCTCAATGCGACTCATTTTGTTCCCAGTAAAGCGCTTTCTCTGCATTTAAGAAAGCAGAACAGCGTCACCAAAAACGAATTGTATCCTATAACCTATAATCCACAAGGTGTTGCTGGGAGTTCGTAGCGATCGGCAATCGCAGCGCGCCGTTTGTATTAGTTTTAACGTATTTGTTGCGTTGTTCGGAGACTTTTAGCTGTCGCAATAAAGGCTATAAACCATTCTATGGTAGCATTAACTCCTATTTCCTATTGGCTATATTACCGCGATATTATCACTACACAACGGTCTAGCAATTTTCGTTGTCTTACAGTAGGAAAGCGCTTTGCTGTCACATATAGTATTAAACAGTTGTATAAAGAGTATGCGAATTCTTATAAGGAATAGAGAGAGGGCTTTTTTCTTAGTGTAAATTTACAAATTTGGCGATGATTTGAAAATGTTTACGGGGATATGAATGAAATTTGGTGTAGTTATGTTTTTCAGGGCAAGCAACACGATCTCATAATTAGTTTTCTAATACCTCCTTGAGAACGCTAGTTACATAATATGTGTTTAGTAAATTCTCGCATATATTTTTTGTCTCTCACATCTCTGACCCCTTAACCTCAAATAATGAAAGACGGGTCTTACGTAAAAAAGTTATACTTCATTAATCGCGATAATTCAATTAGTTTTAGTATTGTGACCTTGGTTAAAATGGCGGGGGGAAGGTAAATCTTACAGCAATGTGGTTAGATTAGAGTAGCTTACACTCTGGGCGGGTATATCAACTTTGTCACCCCATGGTAGACAATAAATTTTAAAATAAGCGCCGCATTCGAAAAAAATGTTGTGTGCCTCGCCCAAAATAACCCAATTGGGTTGCTTTTGGCGACAAAATTTCTATTTTATCAAAAAATTATGTTTTTTTCTTCACATTTTTACTCTAATTTTTAAAAAGAAAAAATTTATTAAGGATCAATTGAAGAGTGGAAGTAACAAAGGTGACAAATGCCAACATTTACATCTTAATATAATCTAAAAAAAACCTAATAAATCAACAATATAAATTGTTTTTTAAATATTTATTGAAAATTTGGTTTTAGAGTAATACGGAACATTAGTTTAAAACAAAAAACTATTAATACAAAAATCATAATTACAAAAATAATGATTTTTTTAAAAGAAAATAGAAACGTGATAAGTGCCAACACAAAAAAGTTATTTAAAAACATTAGAAAAGCGCCTTATTTAGTCTGCTGCTTCCGGCACCGTTTTGAGCAACTTCCTCTACCCCCAATAGGTCATGGTAAAAAATGTTATGCAGTAAATCTTTTAGATAAGGTATCATGGAAAGTAGAGTTTTCAGAAACTTTGTTTTCTGGTAAAAGTAAATTTAGCTCGGAATTTCTTATGTCATTTACAGTTTTTCCTTTTTTTTAGGACATTGACCTGATTCCATGGAACCAAATCTGAAAAAGTTGTCTTGGTTTTTACCCTAGCTGGATTTTGTTTTTCAATACGTATTGCTGTTGTTTGGCTTATTTGTAGTTTAGTAGTAGGTATTAAGATACAAGTCGGCTGTTTCCTTAATATTCCAAAAACCAAATTGGGTCATATCGATTACCTCAAACGGGGGTGGATTGATCTCGCTGATTTAATAACATCAATCAAATCGGATCAATCAAGCTGCCATCTTTGAATAAGTACACACAGCTTATTATACGGATTGGCACTTATTGCCTTTGTTAGGACATAAAGAGTGGTATTTAACATCATTCTATGGATATAGGTAACCAAAAATCCATAATTTTGGCGCGTATCACCTTTGTTTACTTCCATTCTTCAATTTAAAAAAATTACTGGCATGATGATTGCTATTGGATCATTGGCATGGGTAACATGGGTTCCTATGGTCTTATAAGGAACTCAAGCCTAATGCTCATTTTCCCCCTTCGGCTTAGTACCCATAGTCCCTTAGTTATGGGAAACCCTCTATAGTTATTGCAGTTTTTAGCAATTCAGTATTTCCATTTCAAAAAAGGTAATACAAAATTTTGGCTGCACCACTACCGTTCGAGCAAAAATAATTTGCATCAAAGAGGGCTTGGATTGAAAAACGTAGGGCTTGGTTTAGATCACAATGATATGGGGACGATATATCTAACCAAATCTAGGTTAAAATTTGGTCAAATTCAGATTATGACATGATATGCCAAACTATGGAGTAATAAAATAAGTAGACAAATACAAATTTATTTTTGTTGTTGTTGTTGTACAAAATTAACATAGTAAAAATATACAGGAAGAAAAAGAAAAATAATTACATAAATTGCTGAAATTGGCCACCGTCGTGCTCCAAGCATAAATTCAGGTCTAATAAATAAATCATTTCTTACCAATAAATTTTGGGTAAACCATTAAGAGTAATTCCTGCGTCTTTCAAAATCTGCGTCTTGTATTTCTTGTAATACTTGCACTTTATAAGGAAATAAATTTGGCTGCTTCTTAAGAATAGTCCTGTATGTTCCATAAGATCTTCCCACTTCTTGAGACAGGCAACAATTTGTTGGCGTATTTTGCATTATTTCACGGACGTTTGCAACAAGTTCTTCTGTTCTTACAGATGGTCTTCTGCTCCTTTTTTGTGTTGTATAGAACCTGTTTTCCTAAACACAGACACGGTTCTTTTCAGGCAATGATAAAAATTCCCAACAATAAAAGCAACGTTAGGAAAATGTTCGTGAAAATCGTCCATGCACAAACCCGGATTGTATTGCTTACTTGTAACGACTGTCAAAGATGACGGAATAACTGATTGATTGTTAATTCAGGTAGTTACTGACACCCAACAGGTATTAAGCTCTACGGCTAAGCATTACGTCTTTAGATGCAAGGCCATCTTTGATGCAAATAATTTTTGCTCGCACGGTACTATTGCAGTACTAAAATATTTTTTTTTAACTTTGAGACAGGGGCGCCGTTACGTAAGATGTGGAGGGCTTGATCCTTCCTAGCTCCCTTTACGGCACGCCACTGCACTTGTGAAACACCCTGTAGGTAGTAGACTTTCTGAAATAAGAAATGGAATTGCTTTATCGCTAAATTTTTATCGTTGCTAAGGACGATGACGATAATAAAATATATAGTAAGTAAATTTATAAAAACCACATCGCATTATACAGATTTTAAAAATAAAAATGATTAATTATTTCAAATTTATTTTAAACCATTAAAGTGACTTCCAGATCGGAATAATTTAAAAGAAGTTTATGAAAATAAATTACTTTTACCCCATAAATAATCCCATGATTTTCATAAAAAATTACATTTACATAAAACAGCTATTTATTTTTACAAATTGGAAAAAGTTTCTTTTGTGTATTTTAATTTAATGAACCTAATTTCGGAAGCCGAATACAACTTTGAGATTTTTCTTTTAAATTGGAAAAAATGTTTCAGTTTACATTTAAAATAAAACCTAAACACCCACTTTATGTTGAGGAAACTTATTTGGTTAAGGCCAGGTTATTCAATGCCCCGTTAAATTGCGAATCAGATAGGATGCATGTGACGAGTGACAAGAGTCATAATTATGTTAAATTATACATAGGTATGTATTTGCTTTTAACTGGTAATGAAGGAGCCCAAAAGTTAAAAAAAAACGTTCTAACATGAAGTTGAATGCAATTTTTTTTAAATTTTAGTTTTCTGAAAATTAATTTTTATAGCTTTTTCATGAAATCTTAAAAATCATCAAAATTAAAATAACAAATATCTACACTGAGAAAAAGCCTTATAAGAATTCACATAGTCTTTATACAACTTCACTGAGGAAAATCACTCAATACAAGTATTTTTTTGAATATATGTGTATTACCACAAGAAATAATCCATTTATCCCTAAAATATTTCGTTTAGTCGCAATCAAGGACGTTTTTTTGACAACAATATTGTTACGTGTGCTCAATGCTTTTTTATGGTAACAGAATATCATATAACCATAACAATATTATGTATCCAATAAAGTGTTTTTAAAAAGTATTTTTTTTAATTCCTATAAGGTTCTCTTATTACCACAAAAATAAAAATAAAAACTAACCAATCTTTTATACCTATCTAAAATATACCTTTTAGGAACTAAACAGTTGCTTTTTTAAAACAAGGTGAAATCGTTTTGGTTCATTTTAATGCCATTTTCAGTGTTGTTAGTTTGTTTAGTGGTTGGTGGATTATAGTTTATAGTGGATGTTTGATGGCCATTGATTTGATAATTTTTTTATATTCTAATAATTTCATATAGGGTGGTGTACTTTTAGTGGAACGTTATATAATAGGTGTTGTGGCGGTGTGTCCCCAAATTCAGGTAGGTACAATTATTTTACCAAATTTATTACTTAATAAGTAACTCATGTTTATCACATTACTCTACTTAGGTACCTACAAAAAATCGTTGACTTAGGTGAGTCTTTAAATTTTGTTAGGCGAGAAATTAATTTTTTCAGAAATACAATACAAATTTATGGGATAGAATCGGAAAACAATCTGAGTTTTTGAGATATTTCTTCCCCGTTCTAAATTTTGCAATGCAAAATCGCATTTGTTAGGTTTTCTGATACCTATTAATTAAAAAAATGGCTAAAAAGGGTCATGTTCCTAGCAGTTTGATACTTTCAGATCAGTCAGATCCCCCCGTTATTAAACAAAGTTTAACATACAATTTTTATCAAAAATACTCCCCTAATAAGTGCAGAATGGAAACCGAATGAAAAAAATAAGTAATAAATATAATTATTGGTAAAATAATTGTACCTACCCACCTGAATTTGGAGACACACCGCCACAACACTTATTGTATAACGTTGCACTAAAAGTACACCACCCTATATAGAATTATTAAAATATAAAAATTTTATCAAATCAATAGCCAAAAACATCCACTGTAAACTAATCCACCAACCACAGCCATTTTGACGAAGGAGCTAAAAAAAGGAATTTAGTAGTATCTAGGTGGACTAGCTACAATAAAAATAAAATTATTTTATAGCTGGCTGATTATTTTTAGGAGTAAAAACCGATACTTTTCTAACTACACGACCTCAATTAATCACAAAATCATTTTTGTTTACCACTGCATTATATATTTTTTATGGCAATAGAGTTGTCTTTTAACAGCAAAAGAATAATATTTAAAAAACGACCATGTTGAGGTTAAAAAGTCATTTCAAAAAAAAGAACCTTGTAGCGACAACAGAGTTGTTTTTTCGGCGCCTATTTAATGCAGATTTCTTGCTACTGCGAATGGATTTCTAGCTACGGCTAATAGAGTTTTCTCTCAGTGTGTTTAATACCATATCAGGTGACAGCAACGCGCTTTCCTACTGTAAGACAACGAAAATTTGCTAGACCGTTGTGTACTGCCAATATCAGGGTAATTTAGCCAATTGGAAATAGGAGTTAAAGCTCTCTATAACTTTTTTATTTTTACCTTGATTTAATGGATTTTTATAAAGAGCTATAGATACATTTGTTAGTTTTAATATGCTTAAACAAATTTTAAGAGTAAGTGGTTTTTTGACATATTAACAAGGATAATCGAAGGGATTTTTCTGTTTAGCTATTGCAATGGTACAAACAACATCCATAGGAACCATACACTTACACCTTTTTTTTCTTTTCAATCATTCCAAAGTCTCTGTCACAGGCCAAGAATGTGTGTCCTTTTACAGGAAACTTGTGTATGATTTTGGTGAAAATTCCTTTTGCCAACAATGTTTAATACATGGAAAAAACTATCTGGTTCTTGTTTTGCGCCCCGCAGGTATCCGACCACACTATTAGTTTTTTTCTTATTCGTGGTAATTTGTTTTGTTAAGTAGCTATAAACACAATGCGGTACTTCCAAAGATCCTCGTCCGCCAACAGACTCAGGCCAAACGCACATGAACCCATTTTCAATATCTGAATCATGAATTCCCAAATTGCAACAAGCCAGTGGAATAATACATTTCGGAATGTGTAAGCTGCGGCACATAAATTTGCTGTTGCATATCATACGCTGTAACATAAAAATCGGAATGTTTGGCATTTCTTACATCTGCTTGCATTGCTTGAGTAGCACACTCAACTCTTCTGTGGTGAAAACCTAAGGCCATTTCAGCTTCTTTTTTCTCTGCATTATCACGTGTATTTCCTACTTTAGTGGATAAAGAATCGCATGTGGAACAGGTGTCTACACGGGGCACTCTACCCCTTAGATTAAAGTCCGTTAAAAAAACTTGGTTATACCATTGTCTGGAGACTGGCTTGTGCGGCAATTCTTGACAGTATTTTTCCAGGAAAGCCCTATACATTTTGCTCACACTCAAATCTGGAGATAGGTATTTAGATTCCGTCTTACTTCGACTGTAATGGCTAATTTCTGACGGAAAAGAGGAAATATGCTCTCTGATTTTATCTCTCCACTCTTGCATGTTCTGTGTAGTTCTAGATCCTTCTCTTTTGTCACTGTGGTCCATTGTTCCGGTCAAAAATTTCTCATATAACATCTGAACTCTGCGAGGTGTTATTCCGAAAGTATTGCAGAATAGTTTTAGGCAAACTCTTACCTCAGATCCTCCAGGTAGTATCAGATAATAACGAAAGGTGTGCTGCCTTCTGCTTTGTCTTGGGTGATCGTACGTTCCATGTCTGCGTCTGCGGATATATTGAGGATAAATTAATCTCTGCAGATAAGCCTGTTGCTTGTCATATGATGCCAAATCGTTGAAGTTTTCGAAAAGTCTAATCCTATATTCCAGCCTTAACGATGAGCAAGAGAGATTGCACTTGCAGTTGACCTAAAATAAATTGCTACTATTAAAGAATTATTTAAGATCAATTAAAATTTATCAATTTATCTTACCTCAGCAGGTGGAACCCTTGCAGGAACTTGGCGACCACTAGAAGACGTGTTGGAAAGGCACGCCTATGCTCGCCTGAAAAATTCAGCCAAGATAGAAAACGAAAACATTAAATATCGCGGTAGGTGCTTCGCTATAGAAACGTAGTTGCTGCTGTAGAGGAGGAATGCAGCGAAAGTGGAATGGGAATGAATCGCGCTCGAACAACGTTGAGTCTTGATCTATCTCTTTTTAATTGGCGCCAAGTCAATTTTGTATTTATTTCTTTGGGAACCTACATTAAAAGCCGCCTTGTAATATCAGGTTTACCAGTACGGTATTAGTAGGTACCTAAGTATACAGTAATACAATAACAATAACAATAATATGTTTTAGTTTGATTCTCAACCATTTCTGCACTGCAGTACAAACTAACTTAAAGAATATTTTCAAAAAAACCCCTCCACCAACTTCAATACATTTTTCGGCACGTTTGTTAATCGCTCGGGTAGCAAGTTTGATTGAGTGGGGATTTTTTATAAAAGCTGCAGCATTAAAAATTCTATCGCGAAGTGCTTCTCTCGTTTCCACTCGTGTTTCATATACGAGCGATTTCATCCATCCCCAAAGGCAATAATCAAGCTGGTTTAAGTCTGGTGAGCTCGGTGGCCAAACTTACCACCTCTGCCAATCCATCGATTAGGAAAACAATAATTCAAGAAATTTCGCACACGGACACTAAAATGAGGTTTGGCTCCATCATGTTGGAAGTACATTCGTTGTCGAACATTTAACGGAACATCATCCAAAATTTGTATCAAATGGTCCTCCAAAAACCGTAAATATCCTTCTCCAGTAAGACGCCTATCCATTTCAAATGGACCAAACAACTGGTCGTTGTTTTTCCACACCAGACATTAATACTGAATCGATGTTGAAAGTTTCGTTCAAATGTAGCATAAGGGTTTTCATCTGACCACGGATGTTCATTGTGGCAATTATTAATTCCATCACGAGTGAACTGAGCTTCATCGCTAAATAAAATGTATTTGTGCAGACTTCGATTTTGATGAATCCATTCACAAAATTGTACCCTTGAAGCAGGCTCCCCATCTAGAAGATGTTGAACGGGTTGAACGTGAAAAGGTTTTAAACCGTTTTTTCTAAGTGACTCCCATACGGCTAGATGTGATGGTATATGAAGTTCATTTGCAACCTGTCTCGTACTTATACCTGAGTTCTCGGCGACAATATCCAGAACATTTACTTCATTTTCCACATCTAGACCCTGCACTCTTTCAAAAACAATTCTTACGCTTGGAAACATTCCAGTTTCCTGAGCACTTGCAAATACTTTTTGAGAAACTCTTCTATTAGGAACTCTTCGATTTGGAAAACGACGTCGATATTCATTAACTGAGCGCATCGCACTACCGTTACAGTAACCATACACGAATAATATCTCGGCATACTCCCTGTGACTGAATGTGTGGGGCAATGTAAGTATGAAAATCTTGGTTCACGTCGATACGGTCAATATGAAGCTAACTGACAACTACTATGCATGTCAAGACTATCGATCAAGATATATCGGACGTTTAAAACTAAAGCCTCCTTGATTATTTTAATATTAAAAACAATTCAGAACCGATTATTTCAGCAATTGTCGAGAATCGAACTAAAACATATGGTTATAAGGAAAATAAACCCACAGTCGTCTCCACAAATACTTATATTAAAACAGTTAGATTAGCTTGGTGTACATGTTTCGGTACTAGGGAGTACCATCATCAGCACCGAAGGGCCCAAGTGCCACCAATACAAGCAATGTAAAACAAATGTAAAAGATTTAAAAAAATAAAAACTAAAAACTTGAATAAGACGAGGACATTTTAATTGGTTGGACGAAAACAGATTAAAAAGTTAAAAGTAAAATAAAATTCTAAAGGAATTAATTTTCTTCCTCTGCCCTACATCGTAAACAAATAACAAACTGAGGAAATCCTCCGTTTGACTTTCAGTAAAATCACAATCAGTTTGTTATTTGTTTACGATGTAGGGCAGAGGAAGAAAATTAATTCCTTTAGAATTTTATTTTACTTTCAACTTTTTAATCTGTTTTCGTCCAACCAATCAAAATGTCCTCGTCTTATTCAAGTTTTTAGTTTTGCTTGTATTAGTGGCACTTGGGCCCTTCGGTGGTGATGATGGTACTCCCTAGTACCGAAACATGTACACCAAGCTAATCTAACTGTTTTAATATAAGTATTTGTGGAGACGACGGTGGGTTTATTTTCCTTATATCTATACAGCTCCACTTTGAGATAATGGACTACTTCCGCAAAATTAAAACATATGGGTTTATTTCTTTTATTTTTTACCTTCTGAACACATTCCCAAAATATTGCCCTTTCCTCCCCAAACACCCTATATAAATGGCAAATATTTTAAAATGGTATAAAATAATATTCTATACGATGAATATTTTCAAATCGTTTATGCAAACATTCTGGGGGGAGGGCACCCCTAAATCCGCCACTTGCCTCTTTCCAGTTCTTATAACATAAAAAATACATATTATGTAAAAACTTTATAGCTACAAAATGAACAAATATCATTCATTATACTAAGTGTCCCGCTTCGTCTCGGTTTGTAAATATTCAATTGTTTGACTTAAACATGCGGCACTAAACCTATTTTCTCAAGTTTCTTCTATGAATATTTAATGCACGTCATGCGGTAATCTATCACCGGGACTATTAATCTTTACATGAAGTGGATAAACGGACTTTGGATAACATAAACTGCTAATTCTATTTATTTTAATAGATGAAACCTTTACCCTAGATAGAAAAAGAACCTGAGATAAAAATGGTATTATGATCTAAAGTGAGGCATACATACCTCTATTAATTTTACATCAAAATTGTATAATAATAATACTTTCTTGAATGTCCTTGTTGAGAGGTGAACCGCGGAGGAATTTTGGTGTACCGGGTGAGTCAACGATTGCGCGCAGTAATTATATGATATAAGATATGGTTGGATATCTGGCCCATTTTAAAAATATTTTGAATTATAAAGGGTGCGCCCAAAAAATAGGGTGTCATAAAGTTACATTTTTTTAAATGAGACAATTTGAATACATTTAAGTATTAATTCTACGTGTTATTTCATAAATTTTTATTACTGGTTTAATATACGAATAAGTTATAGTTTTTAAGATAATTCTACTTATAATGAAAATTTTCCATTTGCAAGCATCTCGTTGTTGTGAAAATGCTACTTAAATTTTGACACCAAGTAATTCATAATTTTTTTACTTACTAAATAAACTCAAACATACATATTCAGTATGAAATATTTGACGTTTTATTTACAGGGTGTTTACTTTCTAGGACCATAATCAGAAAACTTCTAGTTGAAAAATATCACTTTTATTAAATCTAACACCCTATATATTTTTCTGTCATCTTATAGCTCGTCATAAACTCTTTAACTTTTGTGTAGAACGTCCTATCCCTATCTCTAATAGTTTTTGAAATATTTTGGTATTTCGAGATTTAATCTCCTCGTTATAGCATTTTTTGACAATGGATCACAGTAGCCATGGAAAATAAATAAAAATAATGGCAGTGGGTGACATTAAAAATCAGATCAATGTAAAAATTAAGCCTATTTACTGCAAAGTTTATTGTCCAGTCATTTTATAAGGTGGTGCTCAAAATGAATTTAAAAAAAAATTAATTAATTGAAATGATTTATGTTTTGGGCGAGGCGGATAAAAAGTGTCTTTTTGCTGAACAACTATACAGAATGAAATATCCCGAGCGGCGAACACCCAGTCCTCGAAGTTTTCAAAATTTAATGGAAAAGTTTGATTCAACAGGCGTGATCCATTGACAAAAAAATGCCATAACCTAACCTAACCTACCCCTCGGTTCTTGCTATGATGAACTCACACACCAAATTGTTTAATAAAGGTATTAATAAAAAAAAATCCCATATGATGCGGACTTTATTGGTGACACTGTATTAATCATACTTATACTAAAACAAAACAAAAACCTTATACAATAAGTTGTAAGTAATCACTAATAATACTAAGAATAAAGTAAAATTCTTCGTTTTGTTTTTGCCTTTTCGTCCAGAATTTCTTCCACGGTAATATCAATATCGTGGTTCGCATAAAGAACTGCCAAACCATCTCTCTGTGTCTGTCTCTGTCCTCTTCCGTGGTGCTACTCAGATATGTCTTTAAATATTTTAAATTTGAACTCATTCTTGTAGAAGCTGTGAAGTTTCAAAAAACATTTAAATTGACTATCAAAATCTTGATTATCATATAGAAAGAGGCATTCAAAATTTTGAATGGTTTCTCGATGTTTTAAAAATCGATCCTCGAGATTTGCTATAAGGCCATCTAAAAACGGAATAAAAATTGTTATTTTAAAATACTCAGCAGCGGAATCGGTTTTTATAACCAATGTTTGTGTTTGTCTTGGTGGTAGTCTAGGTACTCTGATTTCAATATCGTATTCCGAAAGTAGATCTTGAGCTTCCTTGAAAATATTTTGAAAATTATCATTTGCCAGACCTCTTATTTCTTTAACTTGATCTGTTACGTCATTAGCTAATTGTAATGCTTTACAAATGTTTAAATCGACTGTTTGTAGAATCTTGCTTAAAGGCAGTGTGTAGGCATATATTCTTTCTGTACACATTAGTGCGATCACAAATTTGGGACTTATAATGCTGGCCAGTAATCTAGATGCCTCCGTGGAAGTATTGCGGTCGGTCCATTCAATCACACGTAGTATAATTTCACTATTGATAACATGATAGATGTAAATTATGTGGCTGAATATAAAATATTAGTAAAAGGCGTGACATGAAAAATTGGTTTGCAATTAAATGAATATGCTAAGTTTCTAAGCTCGGGGGGGGGGGGGGGGGGGGGCTGCAGCCCGGCAGCCCCACCCCACTGGTTGCGCCACTGAGACCAAATATTGCATTCATAAAAAACTATTTGTTTACAATCAGACATGCTTCCAAAGTTTCAGATAAGTTGGAAGGAGATGGCTTTAAAAAATGGCACCACTGTAAGCTGCAAAAACTTAATGTTATCTTTAGAGTGCATGTGGTTTTTTTAGGTTCAAAAACAATCCATATATTTTGCAACATTTATTTAAAATATACCTACCATTGCTTTTAGGCTAAAAAAAATCATAACCTGAATAACCTCACTTTCCGCCGAAATATTAATCCGGGGTTAGAATAATAATAAATAACCCTAAATAGTTATATTTAGAAAAATTAATCGAAAAATGCAATTGATCACAAGCGCAGGTCACCAACACTGTAACGTTACATAATAAATGACTAATAAAAATTCAGGGTCAGGCGTAGTAAAATTCTCGATACAGCGTTGTCATAGTAATTTCTCTAATACATTATAATTTTTGATATCATTAGGAAACTGTAAATAATTTGACTAGTAGAAAATTTAATTTTAATTAAATTTAATTTAATTTAAATTAAATTTGTCATTATTGATTTATGATAAAACGATCTCTGATCGGGACAAAATGTAAACAATGGGGTCTCCTTATATAACATGTCTTTGACTAAAACCATATACAAGGTTCCAACGCCGGATAAAGTATATCATATTAAGGTTCGGAAAGCCATGAAATGTTTATGAATGATATTTGCATAATATGTACATTTTTTATAACTTATTATTAATACATAATGTAAAAATAACTGTGTTAGTAGAAGAAAAATTATATTAACCACGGTTTAGGCAGCTTATAACACTCGAAGCTCCGGCAATAATACTAGATGTCCTTGGTTAATAATATACGATTTGAACCAGGGCATTCAATCCCCTTCAAATTTGTTAAATCTATAAATTGCTCTACGTATAACCCATTTTTAATTAAAAAATGTAAGTAAGATTTTTTGCAAACTACGAATGAACTCATATATCTCCAGTCGTCGAAAAATATACGTCATGGTGTCATATTGCGAGTAAATTATTTTTCATAGTCATGCTCGACTTTTCCATTTTGTGCGAATAAGTCACACCCTGCGCTCTTAATAATTGAACCCGATGCATGTCGAGAGGCAATATGTAAAACACCAAATAAATTGCCCCGTGTGTGTTTCGCGACATTAAAATCAGCAAACACGGTGAGCTGATAAAAAATGACATCGTGCATCTTGCGACCGTGGAGTCAGGCAATGACCGGTGCATATTTACAATACAGGGGCGATACAAATAATAGACAGTTTTTGCACATAGGGTAAGCAGTGGCGGATATTTATTATTATTATTATTATTATTATTATTATTATTATTATTATTATTATTATTATTATTATTATTATTATTATTATTATTATTATTATTATTATTATTATTATTATTATTATTATTATTATTATTATTTTATCAATAGCAAGCGAAAAGTCCGATGAAGCTATTGTTTTAGTCTCTTTGATTTTTTTTTCTTTAATTGTTCATCGTGATTTAAAATGTCTAAAAGTCCGTTGGCTAGTTTAAATTACTTGTTAAATTCTTACGCGAAAGTTATTTAAACATGGGTAGGTAAGTGTTTTGGACACACAAATATCATTAAATATTTAAATATTTAAAAACGAATGTCATCAAGCACCGTAATGAACTTAACTGCTCAAAATTACGATCAACTTGGTTTTTAAAGGAGTTTACACTATTTGCGAAGGATGTACTTTCTTCAAGCGAGTTCCATATGTACACTACCCGATTGATGAGGAAGTTCTTTCTTGGAAATGTCGCGGATTATTCGTTGCTTAATTTTTTTGAGTGTCCCCGAAGCTGTTGATTCTGATTTAAATGAAACAAATTCCTCGAGTTACAAGAATAGTAGTATGTTAGTATTTTAAAAGTTTCTATTATATCACCCCTAGTTCTTCTTTGCTTTTTGCTTCAGAGTAGTTAGCCCAAATCTTTCGGGATAAGGTAATCCTCTCAATTCAAATGGAATTCTGGTAACCCGCCTTTTCTGTTAACATTTTTTGCGGAATATTGTTGGAGATGTTTACACTGAGAAACGGCCTTTTATTCCTTATAAGGATTCACAGACTCTTTATACAACTGTTTAATACTATATGTGACAGCAACGCGCTCTCCTACTGTAAGACAACGAAAATTGTTGTTTAGTGTTAATGAGCCTAATGAATAAAAATGTAGCGATCGCTTTTTCCAATAAAATCGAAGTAATTTCTTGAAAGCCAATGAATAAAAACTAAAGTAATTGCTTTTGCGTCCAGCGATTGCTTAAAAGTGCAGGAATTGCTTCTAGTCAATGCTTTTTCTTAAAAAAATAGAAGCAATTTCTATCGTTTGTTTAAAATCTGATGAATAAATTAAGGAATTGCTTTCTCTAGTGTAGCGATCGCTTTCAACTTTTTAAGGTAGGTCGACCCCTGCATCATTTGCTTAGTAGCAGTCAACTTTAGTTCTCCGCGGCATACACGTGCGTTGCTCTTAATTTGTGTCTTCAATTATGGCTGAACATATAAACGTCCGTAAAAGAAAAATCTACAGTGTACGAAAAAATTGCAGATATGATGATTTCAGAAAGTTATATCGATTTGACTGCGAAAATGTTGAGTGGTTGGCAAATTATTTTTTGACTGATAAAAGGCGAGGGGGTGCACTGTCGCCTTTAAATAAGATTAAAGTCTTTCTGCGGAAATTGTCGGATCCGGGGTTTCAAAATACTGTAGGTGAAGAACGCGGTGTTCGCTACTGTCTGTAAGACATACACTTCTGTAATGGATGCAGTTTTGGAGAAGGCCAATATTTTTATTAAATTTCCTACAAGTGCTGAAGCTGTTGTGGAAGCTAAACGGTTGTGGTAAGAGCGATTTATTTATGTTTCTTCAATTTGCGAACGAATATCAATTGTTTGTCTTTAATTTCTTCATCACTACTATCACTTTCCTCATTTTTACTAAAATCTGCCATATCACAAATATGAGTTTCCTATTTTCCACACAAGCGTAACAGATTACTTATGTACTAAATCAATAGACCAACGTTGTTGTATTTACGTCATCTCTTTTGCAAATTAGGCACCAAACTGAACATGAAATCTATAATCTGAACAAGTGGATAAGCCACGCCTGATTGATAAAGTTTTAATATAAAACGAAACGTTGGGAGAAATACAATTGTGTCATTTCATTGCCTGCCCTCATTCCCGCTATACTTATTGAAATCTACTAGTAAGGGCGCTATACTTACCTAACTCACAGTAATTATCAAGTTCTATAGGGGTGTAATCAGGTTTTATAATACTGTATTAGTTCCGACTGGCAGTTGTAATGAAACTTGACATTAATCATAATAATATTTGCTTGCTACGGTTAATAAAACATATACATACCACTAAAAATCACTAGTGTAAAATACAAACTTGTTTTATCAAATTTCTAATTTTTATTTTTATACTGTTAATGACATCAGAAATAAGTAGTCTATTTAGGGTAAAAGGTATCATGGGATAAAACATTTTGTTTTTGAAAATCAGTATGGAATTTCTAATTAATTTAAATTTACTGAGAAGTAAATAAAACTCATTTATAAAATTTTAAATTGAATCATATTATTATATTTTTTTTGTCTAGTGCATCTTTAGTGCATCAGTATATAAATTCCGTTTCAAATATGTTTATCTTATTTATATAAGTAATCATAAAGAAGAATATATAATAAAAAACGACAATACAACAAAATACATTTTTTTAATAATTTAAGTAAATCATCTCCACAAGGATCATCATCATCAGATTCGTCCAAGTTATTAATAACTAGCGTGTACCCGGCATGCGTTGCAACCCGCTGGTATAAATACAAACCCGAACAAACCCGATATATTAGTACCCGGCATGCCACTTTCTGAAATTGCACCCGTGCGAAGCCGGGGCGGGTCGCTAGTTATAAATAAAAACCCTTCTCTTGAATCACTCTATATATTAAAAAAAAACGCTTCAAAATCCGTTGCGTAGTTTTAAAGATTTAAGCACATATAGGGATATAGGGACAGACGGGCGATAGCGACTTTGTTTTATACTATGTTAAGAAGAAGAGAGGAGTATCTAAATCATCGATAAATCTTTCCCGTTCCCACACGTCATTTATAATTTTATTAGTGTGTTACATATTATTTCCATTTTTCCACTGTTACATTTTATATGGCTTTATTCCACAGACCCAAAATTACGTCATTTGTAACAGGATGCATAGAACTTATTTTTGCATCATAATACCGTTTATATTTCGACCAAACCATTTCAATAGGATTAAAGTGGCAATGGTATGGAGTAAGTATTAAAGCTCGATGTCCATGTTGTAATACTAGTTCGTCCAACCTATTAAAATAAAATAAAAATATTTAAAAATTAAAATATCACTTTCCCCATTACTTTTACATAACATTTGGGTGGGATATACTGCTTCATTATTATCCAGATCTAATCCTTTATTGCAAATGGTGAAACCGAAATTTGTCTTTGTTCTAACCATGCAATAAGTAATCTTTTTAACCAACTTTAATTTAAATTTTTTTTAATTAGCCCAGAATGATAGGTGGCGTTATCCATAATAATAAGCGATGGCTCTTCCAAGTGTGGTAAGAATTTGTCTTCAAACTTTTTCTCAAAGTTTTCACTATCTATCGAATCATGATGATCGCCAGTTTTTAAGCCAGACTTGAATATCAACCTTGCATTATTCACAAATCCATTTTCTGAACCAGAATGTTGAATAATATACCGTACACAGTTGCTAACTGTGCCTAAAATCCCCTTTACTGTAAATCCAGAAAAAACAGGTTTTAAGGGAAATTCAGAGTTATTCTTAAATTCTCTTAAAAATTTTACTCGTTTTTGGGCTATATGGGGTTGCTCTATTAAAAAACGGCTGTTGTACATTTACGCCATTTAATTTTAAATTTTTTATAACAGTTCGCTAATGAACCAGTCGATATTTCAACACCATCAATGATTTGAAGGTTTAGTTGTATTGAGCGAATAGTAACGTGTTCACCTGCTCTATTCATCCCATAAATACGCTCTCTTACGGTATGTTCATGAATGTCGTGAAGTTGTCGATTCTTAAAATCCACATCATTCTCTATCCTGTTTGCCTTAATTCGTTGGGTTGTTGAACAGGAAACTCCCAAAGCATCAGAAACACTCTAAACCAGATAGGTACCTATTTAAAACATTGCCATATATTTTACATATTTGTTATTTATGTTTTTACAATTCCTGCTTTATTATATCTACTTATCTCGTAAACTGCGTTAAACGGTAAAAAAATCTTTCCGGCATGACTTTCTCTTTGAAAATAATCAAATAATTTTAAAATTAATGCTTGTTCTTTTTCAAAATACCGTGATATTTTAAAACAATGTTGATTAAAAATGTCAGTGTCAAAAATGACAATAAATCTTTTTTGAATGATACGACATTCATTATTGACGCAAATTTACTATCTCACCTAATTCACCACTAATGGTAAAAAGATAAACACATGGTCAGTGGTCATTAAACATACTTCACTCGTAGTGTCTTTACAATTCCAATTGATTGTTAAGTGCAACATCTGTATTTTAAGCTTGTCTATTAATATGAGTAATTTCAAGTTATGGATTTTACCGAAAGTTCAACCGGCTGAGGTGGAAATAATGACTTGTCTTTTAATTTGCACACACGATTCCAAGCTGTCTGGCAAAGGTACAAAATAGTTCAGAGTCGGCGATTTGAAACTTCGCTTTGAACTTGAAAAAAAACCGACATCGATGATAAATTTATACAATAACGAATTAGAGGAAAACAACCTACAGTAATTAGTAATTAGCGTGAACTGCACCGCTGTTTGTTTGAGCATTTCTGAGTATTTTGAAAGGCTTTTGACCGAGTAGCATGAAACTGCCGTCAGAACTGCAGGCTTAACTTAATGGGCTTTTTATTTTTTTGGAAAAAGTATATTAAGACCTATGTGTTATAGGTTCCATAGATTAAAAAAGATAATGGCCATTACTATAATGACTTATTAATAGGATAGTATTCCTAGAACCTTATATAATATAATATACGTTTATGGAAGATGTTCATTATTTGATAATTATTACGGGAGATGATAAGGGGGCAGATTCAAATATTTCCAAAATAAAATGATCGGCAAATAGGTCGCAACATATTTTATCAGCAAAGTACCGAATTAATCTTTTGGGGGGATGATTCTGCATTTCCGATATAATCGATGTAAAAGCGGCAAGTTAAGAAAAAGTGTGATTTACAAAAAATTAGGTTAGGCGACGAGTAATTTCTCGTGTGGTAGGTTTTTGTAGGTATTTTTCTTTAACTGCTAACTACTAACTAGGCATTGCGGCGTCTAGTTTAACGACTCCTGGACTCTGACTAGAAGTTAAAACGGTATATTACTTCTATAGTTTTCTTCTTCTTTCTTCTTTCTTCTTTCTTCTTTCTTCTTTCTTCTTTCTTCTTTCTTCTTTCTTCTTTCTTCTTTCTTCTTTCTTCTTTCTTCTTTCTTCTTTCTTCTTTCTTCTTTCTTCTTTCTTCTTTCTTCTTTCTTCTTTCTTCTTTCTTCTTTCTTCTTTCTTCTTTCTTCTTTCTTCTTTCTTCTTTCTTCTTTCTTCTTTCTTCTTTCTTCTTTCTTCTTTCTTCTTTCTTCTTTCTTCTTTCTTTTTTGGTTTAGCAATGAATTTCCTTTAAGCTATTACTATAACTGATTCCTTGGGTGCTAATATTATACCCTCATTCTTTCCTCGCCCTCTACTCGATCATAATCCACTAATCTTCTTAATTCTTCATTGGGATGAGTTTCTGCTTTTTCAAAAACATAGAATGCTTTCCTTTTCATGAATGTTGTTATCGTTTTCCATTCAAGATCTCTATGGGTTTGTATATTTCTTATAAACCATGATGCCGCTACTGCTTATTTTAGATAATTATTTTCTGTGGCCTCCAGCCGTTTTATATAATAATATGTATTAGCTGCATAGCCCCACGCTGCTGAGCCGTAGGTCAGCTGGGGTCTAGCTACTGCTTTCATCATTTACAGATTGATTTTGAGTCTCATTATGCTCTTTCGACCTATCAGGGAGTACAGTCTACTCATACCTGCCTTTGTCTTCTTAATTACTTTCTTGATGTGCTGTTCCCATGTTAGACCGGAGTCTAGGGTTATTCCTAAGTAATTAGCTTTTTTGGCCCATGTGACCTCCTCTTCATCTATGATTATATTCCTAGGTGGAATAGACCTTTTTCTTTGGAGCACTATGGCTTGACTTTTTGTCCATTTATTTTGATTTTCCATCTTATACACCGTTGTACTATTCTGTCGACTTCATTCTGCAGTCTTCTGTAGATAAAATTTTCCTGATGTGTGCACTGCACTCTTACTGTTTTTAACTCTGCCTGTTACGCCAGCCCCTAAGGGGAAACATGGATTTTTATTGCTTTTTGATCTTTACGTTTAGTTAACTACCTCATCAATTTTTCACACAAATAATTCCAATTGAAGCAAAATAAAATAAAATTCCCAAATTATTTTTGTTTTGAATTTTAAAACAAACCAATGAATAAAGCTCCAAATGAAAATTATCAACTGAACTGATCTTTAAAAACCTGGACGCAAATGAATAGGATAAATACATCTCATCCAGTGCCATGGTGTCTGGCTGTGGGTTATTCCCCTCAAAGGGATATTTTATATAACGATTTTTAAAAATTGTGAAGCAAACACACAATAACAAATTTTTATTTAGTTAAATCAATCCAACCCATGGAGATAACTCGATATACTACCGGAGATCCTTTCATTCGTGCTTACGTTTAGGATTTTATCTAATTGTCACTACTGCCTGTAGACCGACTATGATGTTTTCATTTAACCTTTTTGTAAACCTTTAAAACTGATGATAATACCCGAAAGATATATAGCAACATAAGGCAATATTTTTATTGACTTCTTGCATTTGTATTAACAGAAAATGATATACCGGTCTGCTTGTTTTTGCCTGGGGAAGAAACTCTAACCGGCCTTTATCGCAGTGCACAGCTGATTTTCGCGGCTGGCGTTTCAAGAGTAGGTAGCATGTTCAAATTTTTGGATGTAAAAATTCCTTTTTATTTTTATAAATTTAATCTTATTAATACTATACAATCACAACAAAAACTTTAATAAAATAGTCGAATCTTATCTATTTTTCGACATTTTTCCTTGCTGGTAATACAGCACCGAGGCGTCGATGATGTCCGATTCAAAAAATATGTTAAATAGTATTTACTAGACCACTGCTTTTACACCTTAAATGAGTACCTGTTGGCCTCCTGGTAATCATTGCCTGGGCGCTGTTCATTGGGTATCAATTTACCAGTTTGTTTTTTACCCTAATTTTAATTTTATTTTAATTGTTTGTGCATAATTTGTTTTTATACAATAATTTATTGTTATTTATGTATATGTATTAAATTATATTGACTTATATATTATTATATGTGACGTGCTATAAACGATCTATGTACAACTTTGACTTTAATTTTGTTGACTAAGAAAAAAAAATTAATCAAAAAGGCAAGGCATTCCACTAATCAAATAAAATCATTTGTTTTATTCTCGTCTCGCTTTTTCTCGTTTGGTTCCGTTCTCACTTAACTCTCCCCCTCACAGGCCACTTTCAGCAAAATGTAGGCAGTAAACTACATACTATTTTGTTGGTGTCCATCCAGTTGTCTCTAGGAATTGCTTTCAATAATTTATTTTTCTGTAAATCATAACTGGCCGAAAATTTTAAGGTAAATACATTTTTTAGTTTGTTTTAAGGAACTATGATAATTTGATTTGCACCCTGAAACACTGCAAGTTTTGTTTTCGGTATGATTATTTTAAAATAATGCCATTGTCAATCAAAACAAACTATCTTTATTTTCACTATTACATACAGAAAATAATATTATCGCAAACTGCAATATTATAACACCGATATTGTCTTTGGCTGTTAGACTATTACACACATAGATACGAAACAAATGTTGCAACGAGCAATAAAAATTTAAATTTTCACAGTCGTTTGTGAAAAAAAAACACAAGAAAACTACGGTCTATTAATTATCCAGTCAAAACAAAATTAAATTATAATTTATACTACAAAATAAAACATATTGCACACATTGCTTACCAAAAAAAGACACCTAAACAAGACACGGGTTTTTAGAAGTCTGACGCCGGTAACAGAACTATTTTTGTACTTGCGTGCATTCTGTTCCGCCCCATGCACGCAACCAGCTTTGCAGTTTTGTACCTTGAATACTCAAAAAGGGTCTATCCCACTTTAAATATTCTAAAATTATATTTTTGTATAAATAATGCAACCCCTAAAAACATGATTCAAATTTACAGGCTACGGCGCGACCCCCAAAGTCCACCGTAGTCGTTCGGGTTTGTTCGGGTTTGTTTCGTTTGAATTCGGTTCCAGTGACACATTTTTATTTGTTAGATAATATAAATACTATTATTTTGGTCATGTGTGCATGAGTTGAGTGTTAGCAACACTGTATCAAAACTGCCAGATTTTAACTTTAGAAACCCCTTTGAAAAATGTTTGAGAAGGATGAAATTATAAGATTTACATGGTAATAGTATCTAATAATAAAAACTCGTATGTACATACTTGGAGCTTTGCAGAATTTTTTTATGACGTCATATTGCGAGAACGAGCAATTACGAGCGGTGGAATTACTACAGAAGCACCTTCCAGGCGGAAACGAGTGGCAGACAAAAAAAACTCTAAAAGGGTAAGTGTTAATTTGCGTGTAAATTATTAAGTTGTGTGTAAGTGTTTTTAGGGTTATGTCGAAAAATGAAGTAAGTTTATCTGGTTCACCAGCATTTTTCCTTTACCATCCATCGCTCCCTTCCTGCACGCAAATGTTCTCATGTTGCTGTTTAAGTAATGATCAGACTTTTTTCAAAATGCCCGCTTGTTGAAGATCCACCCTTTGTGCTGTGATGTGTAATCATGTTGGATGAATAGGGTTTAATTTATTCTGTTGTATATTTTCTACGTTCTGGACGACCTTTAATAAAAAGAACTTGTTTATCTATTATATGCCATGGCTTTAATGTGAAATGTTTACTCACGCATAACGAGAGCTATTACATTCACGCACCTGAGAATTTCAAGTTATCGGCTTCTAATGCAGCCCTTTAGGATTTATTTAAACTCGTCAAAAGTACTTTTTTTTAGATTCGTAACGTTTATTGAAACCTACGTTTTTCTGTTCTTGATGAACATTGTTTTTTAAATCTTTCTTTTAGGGTATTAGTGGGGAAGAAGACTTTAATGAAAACAGATTTACTTTTTACTCATTCTCAACGTTTCGGTTTATTTTTTAAATATTTCTCAAGGGCTAAAATAAATAACGACACAAATTACATCTACAGACACATGTAAGATTGTAAAACAACTAGTGGTAGTCTAGTAAAGCAAAATTTGAATTTTACAAAGAAAAATACTAAATTCGAGTAATATTACCTAAATCTAATTATAGAAGAAACTTAAAAATTACAACTTAGAAAGAAAGTACATTGATCTTAGAATGTTACACATATTCAAACATAATTTCCTAGCAAAAATCTATGGTTGGTCCTAAATGAATTCGAACTTAGGTTAAGGAATTTGTTACATATATTAGCATTGTAAACTTTAGGAGCTATATAGGAAAAACTACGTTGAAAAAGAGTTCGGTGTTTTGGTAAATTTATGAAGTTGTTGTAACTAGTTGAACGATCATGTGTGAAATGCCGAAAATGAAGCTTTTCAAGTAGGTATTGGGGTATACCACTCAAGAGCAAACGATATAAGAAACATGCAAAATGCAGTTTCTGTCGGTCTACTATTTTAAGCCATTTCAGCTCAGATAAATGGTAGCTGACATGGTCTCTTATTCGCAGTCTGTAAATAAAACGAATACAAGAATTCTGAACCCTTTGTAATCTCGTTTTGCATTGAAAGTCCAGACAAGAGTCTGGACAATTAATAATTAGAGTGAGAGAGAACGAGAGTTTCACACAGCGCCTTCTTTAATTGAGGTCTTAAGACTTTTTATATAAGTTTCTGAGAGAGAAATACGATTTCTGAATAACTTTACCTACGTGACTTCTAAACCGAAACTTGCTATCAAAATAACCCCTAAATTTTTATATTCTTACACAACGGGTATTTATGTTTTCATATGCCCATTGACAATCAGGTCCACAATAAATGATTGCAGATTTTTTAGGATTTAACTTTAAACCACTGGTACTGTATTGATAAATCGATTTTAAGCTACATTATTAATAATACCCCTTTCGACGCCGCCCATGCATGCTTACAATGTCCTCCAAAGCCTTTTTACCAAAACTTTTGACAAATAATTAAAGTTGATACAATAGACTTTTAAAAGATATTTTAAAAGTTAGCAACTTGTTAAAATACTTCATAAACTTTTAAATTGGCTGAATCTATTCACATGCAGCGATACAGCGAGTGTGTTTTAAACTCGAGTGGGTTATCCCAAAAAATACTAAAGTTTCTAAAAGTTAAGCTTGGAAGTACGGAAAAGTTTTTTAAAATTTATTTTTATAGGTTCGGCCACTTAGCTTGCGCAACATCAAGTGTTGTTTAAAATGGCAATTGCTTGCTTATCGATGGCATTTTAAAAAATGAAAAATTGAACTAATGATAATACATAAATAAATGCAAATTGATAAAACAGAACTATTGGTTGCCTGATTTGACATAAGTAAACACGTAAAATGATTGACCTCAATGTGTTTATTTATCATCACCGTCTCCGTCTTCGTTATCTTCGCCTTCTTCTGATGATTTGGGTTAGTAGTAACATGTTTTATTTAGCAAACAGCTACAATTAAATATTTTTTAATACATTGTTTTTAACACATTTTTATAGATTTATTTTTAAATTTTAAAACGCAACCTTCTTTAAACAAAAACAGACAGAAAAGTTAAACATTTTGTAAATTGTATCAAATATTACACGTTTGTTTTTTAATTAAATGTAATTTTAAAGTTGTTTTAAACAGTTTTAATGATTTTTGGGATTTAATAGAATTTTCCAAATTATTATATTCTATCAAACCTTTATAAAAATGGATTTATAAGCTAATGTTTTAGACACTCTATCAACATAAAAATTTTGATTACTTCTTGTTTTATAATTATGGTTGTCATAATTAAAAGAACAACATTTTTTTAAACAATCAGGAAATAAATTATTTTGAACTTTATGTATAAAGATACATACTAAATAAAAAATTAAATTTCTGACATTCAACCAATCTAAATTTTTCAACATAAAATTAATTTTTGTATATTTGTCACAATTTAAAATATTCCGCATTGCCTTATTTTGTGAAATTTGTAATTTATCAAATATTTCCTCACTAGCACAATATAAAATGGAAGAACAATAAAGAGAATGTGGTAATATAATAGTATTAAATACAGTTTTTTTAGAAAACAAACTTAAATTAGAACTGACTCTTTTAAAATAACCTACTTTTCCGGCAATCCTCGATATAATACTTTCAAAATAATTAAAAAATTTTAATTTTGAATCAATGATTATTCCTAAATATTTAAAACTGTTTACTAATTCCAATTTTTCATCTTCATTACAACATTTATATTTTGACAATTTAAATTATTACCCATGACCATACATTTAGGTTTTGAAATATTTAATTTTAATTTATTTACTTTTAGCCAATTTAATAATATATTTATCTTAGAATTTAGAGAATTATAATTTTGGTTCTTCTTCTTTCCTCTTAGGTCTTCCACTGAGCAGTCTAAATTAGTTTAACACACTAACACGCAGAAATTTAGGCTAACTCTCCTATTACAAACAATAAACATTTCATGTATCGTCATTTGTGATTGTAAATATACAAAATACAGCCACATAAACTCTTAAAAAAACTCCAAAATCAGAGGAAAATGAGGCGTGAGCTTACTACGGTCAACTACTGACCTGGGAACTTTAAACAATTTTACTCGTACCTACATCGTTTTTTTTATAGTTGAATGGTGTTTATTCTATTCTTCCTTTCAACGATCGATATTATTCTCTTCTTGTCTATTTTCTTAAACCTGCAAAAACATTGTCAGTACGTCACTGGTCTCGTCGTATTGTGCTTGTGCCAGCATTGCACATTGCACCCGGCTCAGGATATTAGTGTGTCTCGACTTCAAAGGTCCCGACTTGTTTTTACATCGACTTGGAATCGGTAAAAAGCGTTTTCTGGAAATTTACTTTTACGGGCGACTTTGTCACACGTCACAGACAGTGATTTTTCATTGGTATATTGACCAACAAAAGCTTCTTATAAGACTTTGAGCAATAAAACGATTTTTATGAAGGATTTAGATTAAAGTGACCAGATCTTGAATATCAAAAAGCGGGACAAGATATCTAAAAACGCGTCACAGGGAACTGCCGGTTTTCACGCTTAAAAAAACCTTTTCGGTTGGGCTATCAAAACATAAAAATTATTTTAGGCCGTTTTATATATGGTGTGAAAAACGTAGAAACAAAGAAATGTAAGGAAATTTAAACGTTAATATTTTTATTTTATATATTAGCTTTTCTAGGGTCGGTGATATTTATAAATAAAATCGAACCGAATTTATTTTGTTAAAAAGCGGGACAAAAGCGGGACGCCTGTTAAATCGGGACGCTTGGCTTAAAATCGGGACTGTCCCGCCTAAATCGGGACGGATGGTCACTTTAATTTAGATTGTACTTTTAGCAATGATAATGTAAGGCTGACAACCGTCCCGCATTATGCGGGACAATAACGTATTTTTTAGAATTGTCCCGCCTCGAAAAGTTTACCTGAAATCGAAATCGTCCCGCATTTGTTAAATCTGTCCCGCAAGTCCCGGAATGAACATTATGCAGACGGTGCGTGCAATGTTGCATGTAAAGGAAAACATGGGAAAGTGTAAATAAACAGTTCCTGGAGATATTAAATCGGAACCCAGAACTTGTCAGGAAATTTCATGGAGTCAAAAAATATGATTTTAAAAATAAATAGAATATTTGTTTAATATCTTGTTTACATTTTTTTGTATTTAAATTCATTTTCTTTAAATAAATTTTACTTTTGTTGTTCTATTCAATTAAATTAAATAATTATTTGATGGCCCCAGGGGTGGACAACCCTAACCCTATACAAGTTTACATGTAATAGTGAAAAAGCAAATATTGTCCTGCTGTCCCGCATTTGTCATTTTAAAAGTTGGGCCTTATGATAATGACTAGGGCGGTTATTTTACCTACTTTGTTGCCGTCCCGCTGAACGCGAAGGGTTCTCATCGAGAGGAAGGGGGGGAGGGGGGGGGGGGCAATTTGCCCCGCTTGACCCCGTCCTGGTCAGCTACGTCAATAAAACGATATCTGGGTATCATTTAAAAAACATGAATGGCTTGTTCAGGTTTCAACATCCTGGAACACAACTGCCTGTTACGTCTGTTTGAAATTAAATTTTTTATAAGGGTGCATGTCCAACCATTTTAATAATTAGGCAGCAGATAAGATGTAGGTTATCCCATGGCCTGCTTCGAAATTTATTCTAAATTAAATCGAATTCTAAAAGATGTATATTGTTAAACTGAGATAGGAAGGTAGGAACATAAGAAAACACAGGAAATATAACGATTTAGCTAACAAAGGAGAGTGTGAGAGAAAGGGTGGGGGGGGGGGGGGGGGAGGCTATTTTGCAAATAGGCCATTTTTTAGAAATGCGCAATTTTTATGAATTTATATGACATATAAATGTCAAATCATTAGAGCTTATTTTTTTCGGCGGTGGAGCGTTCTCTTTTTCTTGCTACTATACATCATTGACATCGTAATAAAAAAGTTTCAGTCAAACCCTTTTTTTATACATGGACATAGGCGCCGATTCCGTGGGGGGGATTCTTTGGGGGCGTAGCCCCCATATCCTAACCCCCACAGTACATTTACATAATAATGATACTAATAGCAATTCGTTTACGAACGTGCGTTACTTGAGATTTGATAATTTAATTTTTTTCTATAAAATTTATCTGCAGTTGTCGTTTCCTTTTTTAATTTAGCAGGTTATCATATTAAGGAAAAAATTATTTTGTCTTTGAAAATTAAATTTTGCTAGATCTGGCAACCCTGGTTTGCCACTTAGCTTAGAGCACGTAGAGAATTTGGAAAGTCCCTGGTCTCAAGGTTGCCAGGTCTGGTGAAATTTCACTAGATTTAATGATTTCGAAACCAATCCAAAGTGATTTAGTAAAACATTTCGTTGAATACCCCAGTTTTAGTGATTTTTCGGATTTTGTAGCAAATAAGACAAAGTCGTCTAAAATACAATACAAAAATGCAATATATTTGCTTCAAATTAGACTAAAAATTATATATTCAATTGTCACCATCTGTCATTTGGTGTCTGTCAAAAATGACATTTTTGTCAAAAAGTGCTGAAATATGGCATTGTTTTACCGAATTTCAAAAAATGTTATTAGAAAAAGTTGTTTCTAGTAGTACAATTCTAGGCCTAACTACAAATTCAGATGTTTAGTGCAAATTTGAATTTTTTGTCATTTTTTCAAAGTAACTTTTTTTTTATATAATGTAAGTTGGCTTAATGGATTTTAAACTATTTGTTTATACCATACTTAATATTTTATTTAGTTTGTATGCTTATTTTTTCACTAGAATACCATTTTTTTTTTCGAAATATAAAATTAGAGGCAAAAAAAAATTTACACGGGTGGTGCAAAGTTATCATAATTTAAAAATTTTAACAGATACACAGTCATATGTTTTATTTTTTTGATAGTATATACACGCAAAAAGTTTAAAAAACTTATAATTTAATTCCCAGCCATACTAGCCATAGCCTACTTATAAAATTCGAAATTGCCTTGATATTTTATTGTGAATAAATAGAAAATGCGTCTAAATTGTGAACTAATCTGATATCTAGGAATTTAATTATAAGTTTTTTAAACGTTTACGTGTATGTACTATCAAGAAAATAGAACATATGACGTCTATCTGTTAAAATTTTTAAATTATGATAACCATCACCCGTGTAAATTTTTTTTGCCTCTAATTTTATATTTCGAAAAAAAAATGGTATTCAAGTGAAAAAATAAGCATACAAACTAAATAAAATATTAAGTATGGTATAAACAAACAGTTAAAAATCCATTAAGCCAACTTACATTATATAAAAAAAAAGTTACTTTAAAAAAATGGCAAAAAATTCAACTTTGTGTTAGACATCTGAAACTTTGTTTTTAGGCCTAAAATTGTACTCGAAACAACTTTTTCTAATAACATTTTTTGAAATTCGGTAAAACAATGCCATTTTTCAGCATTCTTTGACAAAAATGTCATTTTTGACAGATACCGAATGACAGATGGTGACAATTGAATATATAATTTTTAGTCTAATTTGAAGCAAAAACGATTGCTGATATTTAATTTTACCTAACCTCATTAATAAAAAAAAAGTTCCATATGGTGCGAACTTTAATGGAGACACTGTATAAACATAAATAAATAAACAGTTGTTTAAGGGTATGTGAATTCTTATACGAAATAGAAGACTTTTTCTCAGTGTACATAAAAACTAGGTAGGTACATAATATATACGTAGTTACTATAATAATTTGGTACAATTCCAAATTCCAATTTTAAAAATAATCTATTTAATTAATTAGTAACAAAATTCGGATAATTTCCAATTAGTTTTTTTTTACCAGAGATGCCCACATGCCCACCTCCCGCGCGCCTTTGGCGAGGATTGATAAAAATTTTCTCGACCTCGAAATTTCAAGTGGAGTTTGTGCCATGACCGTCACAATTTTGCGCTTCGCCAAGTTATATTTAAATTACCGGGTGATTTAGAGGTTTTGCTGTAAGTGTACAAAACAATATTTAAAAATCAACTTACGATTTGACGTAATTATTTGGAACGCTCTTTGCTCTTTAAAAACATAAAACAACGTTCAAAATTCGTTTCAGTGCAGGTTTGAAAAAAAAAGTCATTCAATTCAAAAATTAGTTACATCAAAGAGGGCCTTGCATTTAAGGACGTAATGCTTAGCCGTAGAGCTTAATACCTGTTGGGAGTCAGTAATTACCTGAATTAACAATCAATCAGTTATTCCGTCATTTCTGACAGTCGTTACAAGTAATTTAATTCATCGCTAATTTTTCCAATTTCTTGAACAATTCACACAATGGGCTTACCGGAACAGCACAAAACATTCATGGTTGAAGCGTATTTTTGAAACGGGGTTAGAGTAAATGGTGAACGGCAATATCATCCGGGTTTGTGCATGGACGATTTTCACGAACATTTTCCTAACGTTGCTTTTATTGCTAGGGATTTTTATCATTGCCTTAACGCGTTGACGGACAGCGACGTCTATAGACGTTGTGGACAATATGCGTACCGTGACACCTTTATTTAACGACGTCTTTACACGTTCTTCATAATACCTCAGTTGCTCAGCCGAAACGTTCCCAAACGTCGTATTCCAATGGGAAATCTTTAAAGTGTCACATCAAGCACAGTAATTTGAATCTGTGCATTTCATATGAGTAGTGGGGGCACCTAGAATGTGGCGTGATGCTAGGCTTGTTAGTCATCCATTTGGCGGTCCAGGACTATTCTTAAGAAGCAGCTAAATGTATTTCCTTATAAAGTGTAAGTATTCCAAGAAATATAAGCCGCAGATTTTGAAAGACGCAGGAATTACTCTCAATGGTTTACCCAAAATGTATTGGAAAGAAATGATTTATTAGACCTGACTTTTTTTCGGATGAAGCCTGGTTCCACCTCTCCGGTTATGTGAATTCTCAGCATACACGCATGTGGAGTAGTGAAAATCCCCATGTTTTTGTAGAGTCCACATTGCACCCTCAAAAAATTGGTGTCGTGTTAGCTGTTTCCCGAAGAAGAATTGTTAGTCCTATTTTTTTCCATGACACAGTTGCAGCACAGCGGTATAAAGACAATATTTTGAAACAAATTGTGGAGCAATGACTTGACGACGAACTACGTTTTGGATATTTTCAACAGGACGGTGCAACCGCCCATACAGCAGCTATTAACAATTTACGCAATTTTTTTGACGACAGATTGATCAGTTTTCGATCAGACATTGAATTCCCACCTATAGATCACCTTGTTTAACGGTTATGGATAACTTCGTTATTCCTCATTTAAAGAACACTATTTTTAAAACACCAGTTGCAAATTTAGAACACTTACAAGAAAGGATTATCCAAGAATGTGGTAACATTTCTTCAGAGATGCTAGTCAACACTTTCGAAAATATGATGAGACGTGTGAATTTATGCTTGGAGCATGGCAGTGGCCAATTTCAGCAATTTATGTAATTATTTCTTTCTGTATATTCTTACTTTGTTAATTTTGTAAACAACAAAAATTAATTTGTATTTGTCTACTTATTTTATTACTCACTAGTTTGGTATAGCATGTCATAATATGAATTTGACAAAATTTTAACCTAGATTTGGTTAGATATATCGTCCCCATATCATTGTGATCCAAACCAAGCCCTACGTTTTTTAATCCAAGCCCTCTTTGATGCTAACATTTTTGCTCGCACGGTATTATTTTTATTTTGAGAAACATTTGATAATGTCAAGAACAATTTAATAATATTAAGGAACACTGTTTTTCAAACATAATAATATTAAATTCTAACTTACGATATATATCCCCAACCCTATAAAATTAAGCCTGGTTTGATGACGCTCCCTCTCACCCTCACTAACCTTTCTAGGCTTATTACAATGATGCTACAGATCTCTAGGCTTATCATTTCAAATAAAATAATAATTGATTCACACTTGGATTAATATAAATATGGGTATTTGCAATTTTCTTTTAAATATAAGTATAAAGAAAAGTATATCCTATACTTTTTAAATCTGCCAGGTAAAAGGGGTACCTAATGAGAAATATTGCAGGGTTGCAAATAAAATTTATCAAACCATGCATCGGGATAATCTGCCGCGATTAATCGAAAAAATCAATTTATCGATAAGTAATCGATTATAACATTTTTTTAAATTGAGTAATCAATTTTTCGATTTCGAATAATCGAATATGAAATTTTATCGTTGTATAGCTCTATGTTGGAGGACTTGATTTAAAACAAATATAGATTTTGTACGATTTTTTTAAGTTTCTTACTTTATTTTAAACAAATTTGAACAAATTATACATTACAAAACCAGGAGGATATATTCTCTCAAGTAGGTAAGGCTGGGCGATTCTAATCTAACCTAACCTAATCGACTAATCGATTATGTTACCCACCCCTACTAGTGCGCCATTTGCCATTTAAATTTTTTTTAAATATTTTGGCTCTTCTTCATTTTATCCAAAAATCGGCCAAATACCCATTTGTGGCGTTCAGGTACCTGTATTACGTTAAAAATGGTTGGATTTATGAATGAATAAAACCAAAAAAAGTAATATGGGGAAGTTTGACAAAATTTAACTGTTAAAGTTCATACATTTTTCAATTATTTTTTTTTTTAACTTAAAATTATAGATAATCGCTATCCAAACAAGGATATTAGGCCACTTTTTGGAAAAAATAAAGAATAAACGAAATATTGTTAAAAAATGAAATTGCTAATGCGTCACTAGAATTTCCTCTTAACCAAAAAAATGTATTGCTTCGCCTCTTTTTATCTGAGGAGGTTGACAACGACGAAGGTGGCAACATGGCGTGGTTGGTAACCGAACAGGAAAATTTGTGACTGTCAATTTTTAACAGATGTCGTATTTTTGGGCAACGTACCATCTGCGTTCGTTACTACGTGCCCGGTTATTAACATCGGTTATTAATATTATGTGAAAAATGTAATAACTAACAGTCGTCAATGTCAGAAGTAAAACCATATTATTATTTCTTATGGTTTTGAGCAGTAGAATTGTTTCATCTTTAGTTACGGCATTTCTTTTAGTAAATTTATTTGGCATCGAAATTGAAAATATTAAATACTTGCAGTAGATTAATACACTAAAAATTTAACGAAAAACGATAGATTTGACAATTGATTTTAAACAATTGCAAGATTTCGTGGTAGGTAATCAGAACAGGTCTAAGAAAAAAACCCTAAAAACAATGAATTTTAACGACGGGAATTATAGGATTATATACTATAATTCCCGTCGATAATCGATCCTGACAAGTGATTTGTCTTTGAGCCCTGTTTCCTTCTGCCAAACTGAGCCTCACTGATGAGCCGTAATAACGGCGAAACGCGTCTGGGGATGGGTTTGGCGGAAGGAAACAGACAACACTTTTTTAAAACACCAGTTGCAAATTTAGAACACTTACAAGAAAGGATTATCCAAGAATGTGGTAACATTTCTTCAGAGATGCTAGTCAACACTTTTGAAAATATGATGAGACGTGTGAATTTATGTTTGGAGCATGGCAGTGGCCAATTTCAGCAATTTATGTAATTATTTTTCTATTTCTTTCTGTATATTCTTACTTTGTTAATTTTGTAAACAACAAAAATAAATTTGTATTTGTCTACTTATTTTATTACTCATTATTTGGTATATCATGTCATAATATGAATTTGACAAAATTTTAACCTAGATTTGGTTAGATATATCGTCCCCATATCCCTAAAAACCCTAAAAACAATGAATTTTAACGACGGGAATTATAGGATTATATACTATAATTCCCGTCGATAATCGATCCTGACAAGTGATTTGTCTTTGAGCCCTGTTTCCTTCTGCCAAACTGAGCCTCACTGATGAGCCGTAATAACGGCGAAACGCGTCTGGGGATGGGTTTGGCGGAAGGAAACAGACAACACTTTTTTGAATTAATGAATTTTAATTTCAAATTTTTGTTCTAAACACGATAAATAGCTAATGAAAATAGTCTAATATACATATTATAATTAATAAAATAGTTAATAACAAACAGTTGTACAAAGAATGTTGTTTGTAGTTCGCACGCAAATGTGTTTTTATGGCACATTTATTTGAAAATTGGAAATCTCATATGTCATTAAAAAGACAACTATTTTGCGCATTTAATACAAAAATAACTATTAAAATAAACAGTTATTAATAACACAGTTATTATATATAATTTGTTCCCTTGATGTTGACTCTATAACCGAGGTAGATTCTCGTGTATGTATAGTCTGTATGGCTGACGTCAACTGGGTCTCTGAAGTTGACAACATAGTTTGTTGATTTGAGGAATATAGTTCGCAAAAACTTCAAAAACATGATTTTTCTCCAAGAGTAACCTACCTTTCTTTTTAATTTTTGACCAAAATGCCAAGTTTGTAATTTAAATTCGAGATTTACAATAAATCTTCGATTTTTTTAGTTCTTTTAATTTTTAGAGGTAGGTAAAAGAATTTTTTTTTATAGCAGCATTAGCGGTCGAAATATATACATTATCAATGACAGAGGTGTATCAAAAAGTTTCAAAAACTGATTTTTGGTGTTACCAGACATAAGTATTTTTAATTTCACAAATGAAATGACCCCGGAAATAACACAAAAAAATCTTAAAATAACAACAAATAATAATTTCATAATTTACTATTCAATCACTCCCCCTCCATATGCAACACATTTTTCCATCTGTAAATGAATGTGGTAAAAAATTCTTCGAATTTCTTCAATGGAAATTGTTTAAACAGCTTCAACAATACGCTGTTTTAGAATCTGAACGTCGCTCTCAATTGGACGGGAGTACACTAATTGTTTGAGGCGCCCCCAAAGATAGGAATCTGAAATAGTTAAATCGGGACTTCTTGGGGGCCACAGAACCGGACCATTCCGATCAATTCATCTGTGACCAAATGTATTATGAAGCCATTCCCTCACTTCAATTACGAAATGCGCAGGGCATCCATCTTGTTGAAAGTACATTTCGTTCCTAAATTCGAGAGGCAATTCTTCTAGGTTGTCAGAAAGGAATGTTCCCAATATTTCAAGGTAACTCCTACGGTTACACGTGTTTTCGAAAAAGTATGGGCCAATAATGCCATAATAAGAAATCGCTCACCAGACATTTACTTTTTGTAATATTGCCTTCTTGCAGGAATTCTAAAACGGGGATTATTTTCGCTTCAGTATCTAATATGCGCAGAAGACACCTTCCCGTTTGTTGAAAATGTCGATTCATCGGAGAACATGATAAATTTATGAAAATTCCTGTTTTCACTTACAATTTTGTTTCCGACCCAAAGACAAAAATCCAAACGTTTGGCTTCGTCTCCTTCTTCCAACGTTTGATTAAAAGTTGGCTTAAATGGGAATATTTTGTTTGCCTTTAAAATATACTGAGTATGAGTTTTTTTACTACATCAAGTTCTTGAGCTCGGCTTCTTAATGAAAGGGTAGGATTGTCAGCAACCAACTGCAATACGATTAGGGAAGCTGCGTGATTCTGATCAAAGGTTTTTTTTATAAGTTGGAAACGGAACCAGTTCGCTGAAATTTTCTTAATAATTTATGAAGTCCCATTTTTGAGACGTAAACGTTAGGGTATCTTTGATTAAATTTTTCTATCACAAAGTTTTAACAACTTTCGCTCGCAACGTAACATTGAACTAAATAAACCCTTTGGTCTAAGGTCAACATTTTCAAAACACATCATACAGTTTCACTAGTAAAGTCCGCATCATATGGGATTTTTTATTAATAGCTTTATTCAAAATTTGACTTTGGCATCAAGTTCTGCTTCGATCGAGATGAAAATTTAGCAAAAAAATAGTAGTCACGTGATTTGCATTATCTGTCAAATTTTAATTTTTTCCAAAAAATAATTCAAAATTGGGGTTATTTCTGAAAATATCGAAAGAAGTTATTAGAAACATTTTTTTTAAATGCAGTTTCTAGCCCACTTGCAAAATTTTAGCTGCATAAGATAATTTTGATTTTTTACCCATATTTTGTAAATTGCACCACTTTTGCAATATAAGACTCAACGCAACCTACATAAAACTTCTTAGTTTTGACGATGCTTTATTTCGGATACATTTTCTTTAAAGTAGAGCCATATTAAATGTGTGTTTTTCTACAAAATCAAAATTGGGCAATTAAAATTTGGTCGCATGCGATGCAAAGTTTATTTGTTTTGGACCCTGTATAAGGTAGCTTCATAAAATAAGTATTTTTGAATATAGTTTGTATCTAAAAGTAAAAAAATAAGAAATATAGTAAAGGGGGTTTAAATTAAATCGTTGAAAATAGATAAACTTTACGTTAAGTTAAACGAAAATTTATTTTCCACTTAATGAACACTTTACTGATGACACTGTGTTCTTTTTTGTCTTAATATTAAGATGTATTACTTTCAGACACAAACTACGTTTTTAAAAATACTTATTTTACACCTTATACAGGGTCCAAAACAAATAAACTTTGCATCATATGGGACCAAATTTTAATAGCCCAATTTTGATTTTGTAGAAAAACACACATTTAATATAGCGCTACTTTAAAGAAAATTTATTTGAAATAAAGCCTTGTCAAAACTGAGAAGTTTTAGGTAGGTTGCGTTGAGTCTTATTTTGCAAAAGTGGTGTAATTTACAAAATATAGGTGAAAAATCAAAATTATCTTATGCAGCTAAAATTTTGCAAGTGTGCTAGAAACTGCATTTAAACAATCTGTTTCTAATAACTTTTTTCGATATTTTCAGAAATAACCCCAATTTTGAATTATTTTTTGGAAAAAATTAAAATTTGACAGATAATGCAAATCACGTGACTACTATTTTTTTTGCTTAATTTTCATCTCGAACGAAGCAGAACTTGATGCCAAAGTAAAATTTCGAATAAAGCTATTAATAAAAAAAAATCCCATATGATGCGGTCTTTACTGGTGACACTGTATATTTGACAACTTCAAATTTGCCCGATACGTAGAGCAGAGTAATAAAAAGGTAAAAAAATTCCTTGTTTTTACAAAAGATGGCAGGAATGCATTTAAAATTTTAAAATAAGATACACACAACCCATTATGAAAATATAGTTTAATAAAATTTTATATTAATATTTATATTGAGCAGCTAAATTTCGATTTACCTTTAAAAATTAAAAAAAAAACTAAAAAATTATTTTAAATCTGGGATTTTAATTACAAACGTTATTCTAAATAAGTTTTCTAATTGGCATTTTGGTCAAAAATGAAAAATAAAGGTAGTTTACTCTTGGAGAAAAATCATGTTTTTGAAGTTTTTGGGAACCCTGTATAAAAAATCAAAATTTTCTCTTCGTGAATTACATTTTTTTTACAAGCAAAACTTTTTATCAAGAATGACTTTTTCCCGAAAAATGAAATTTTTCATCCATTCGTGCTATTGTAAACCCTATCCGCGGAAGTCTGTATAAGGGGAATTGTCACCACTAAAAGCAAAATAGGGAAAACAACAATTTCGTCTACGATCAGCTAGCTGTTTAGCCGCTATGTTAACGTGTCACTGTCCCTGCCCAGTTGCAAAATTTGCAGTGAATTTCCATATTGTTTTTGCGTTTTACTCAATCGTCTGAAGTATTTACGCATATTATGTACCTGTTTCAGTGGTACAATGACCTGAATGTTTTGCTTATCGTTTTAAATTGACTTCTATACCTGAAGTCATATGCCAGGGTTAACAAAATTCCTTGAAACCCGAAAAATACACGAAAACAAAAATATTTTGTCTGTATTTTTAAAAGCTGACGGAAACACTTTAAAGTTTACGAACAGTTTGCATTTTCCGAAATATTTTGGTGGGCTAGTTTTTAAACGCATTAATTTTGAGGGCGCATAGAGGAAATTTTTTTTTCAAAATTTTATTTCTTATCTTACTACAAAGCTACATTTTGACAGCATTTCAGGATTTTACTCTTACATAGTAATGTAGCACTATAATGTTGGTACTAATGGACAGATGGAAATTTGATTTTTATGAATTTGACGAAAAGGTAGAGACTTCTGGTCATTTTTAATGGAAGCTAATTTTGTATTTTGATCAGTGGGTGAGTATAAAACTTTGGAAATAAAAATTTGTGCAAAAACATGGTCACCATATCATGTGGTCAGAAGCTGAAATCCTACATAAGGAACCACACTGGAGGAAAAGAAAGTTCAAGGAAGCTGCTGCTATTTACCAGAACCCAGGCTGCTTTAGTAAACCATCCTCAGACATAAGAAATATCGGGAAATCTTTGTTAGATAGATGTAATCTTAGGATAAGATCGCGTGCCAACTGAACGCATGACTGTACCTACCTTAGTTATGCTTTAGTGCACCTAGCTAGTATAAATAGTCCTGTAGTTACTTTACTTATTTAGTATTCACCTGAAGACGACTGGAGATACTTACCAGTTGAAACGTTGTGATTTAAAACAAATAAAGACAATGGAAATCCAAAACTCTTTCATCATTCAAGAAACGTCATTGTCTCCAACCTTCAAACAGTCAGCTCCATTATGGTTTAACGCTTTATAAAAGTTATAAAAGTAGGTAGTTGTAGTCTAAAATGAAATGTTATGAAGGTACGTTGAAAACAATATGCCAAAATCAGGAAAGGTATCGAGAAGATAATAATCAACGCTGCCAAAATTGAAAACAGTGTTTTGTAGCAATATTTTTATTAAGACAGCTTAACATATTTTAAGGACACAGTGACATTTAATATATAAAATTTTATATTTAATAGAAGATAATATATATAGTGTCCGCGAAAATAATTAAAAGAAAATATTGTGGCATATCGGACAAGTGTGTAACTATTTTTTATATTGGAATACACAGGGATCCAAGTTTAAGGGATTCCCTGGGGTGGGTAGACCACGACGGCCGTTTCGTCCTTGTTAGGACTCTGCGGGCAGCCATAACCTAAGCAACTCCAAGAACGCCGGAAAAATGTACTAAAAGCCTCCTTGCAAAATTAAGGCGGCCATCAATACACCGTAGCGCCATCCCAGCGGAATTAACTCCAATATAAAAGGCAGTTACACTAGTAATAATCGAAAGGTAGACAACTAAATAAACCACGAAGTGCATCACATTTATTTATATTTATTATTTTCAAGTGACTGAAATATTAGGTTTTATCATACCCATAGAAAAATATTTATACACGGGAAGCACACCGTTCGTCCCGTTACGTCTCCATGAATTCTGTGGCGCGTGACCTCACGAAATTAGCTGGATGTATTCGATGTTGGTTTTTATGCATATTAAATAATAAAAGTGCACCACCCTTGGCTATTTTATGACCTAGTTTAATTTTTCAAGTTTTATAGTGAAAATGCCATATTGTTGTTGCGTTCCTGGATGCAAGTCCAATTATAAATGTAGGTCAAATTATTTCTGTCTTAACTAACCAGTAAATACTTATGTAAATTACAGACAAGTAGGTAGTACCGCTTGACCTCAAATTATGAAAGACGGGTCTTTTATACGTAAAAATGTTGTACATAACTATTCTCGATATTTCAATTAGATGGCAAGAAAAATGTAACTAAACACTTTCCTTGACGAAACATAATTTATTAAAAATTAACAGTGGATACTTTATTATAAGAAATTAAGCGTGATTGCCTATTTTTAAGTCTACTATCTCCTGTTGCTGCGTGACCTCTTAGTTATGGAATACCCTGTATAAAAGACGCAACCCACAATACAGTACGAGTACACAAATAATATTGGGAATCCCGGAAATCGCTTATTCGCTTTAACCAAAGACCTCTTATATGTAGAATAGACAATCGTTTATGAATAGCATCTTTGTTTCCATCAAAGATTCGTATGTGTGAAACAAAGACAAAAGAGAAAGAGGGCGTTAAAATTCCAACTCCCACCAACGTCTTGTGGATAATAGGTTCTAACGGATACAATTCGTTTTTGGTGACGGTGTTTTTAATTGCAGAGAAAGCGCTGTATTGGGAACAAAACGCGTCGCTTTGAGAAGATGCAATTTATTTCTTAACAAAATTGCAGTATTAAAAGTAGTTCATTATTCAACATGACTCTGCTGCTAATGGGATTACTACCAATAAAAGCACTGTTCTAGCAAATCTGGAATTGATATAACACTAAAATGGGTTTGATACACTAGTAATTTATTTAATATGGGTTAATACAAAAAAAGCTGTCAATACAAACTATGTGTAAGCAAACCTGTTATATTAGATACTTTTTCTCAGTATACATAAGTCAGCGTCTAAGTACTATATTTCTTACATCCGGTTTAACCGAAAGTTCACACTATTGGAAAGATAATAAAAATCGAAAATAGGGACATGTAAGCCGTTTTGCTCTAAGACGTACAGTTAGAAAGCTAGACGCTGTCAAAGTTCAAAAATGTTCAGAATTTTATGCAGAATCCAAAAAAAATATATAAAATAGGGGTATTCATTTAAGATTTAGATCTTACCCACCCTCCCTCCTAGGGGCTTGAAGTAACAAGATTGACAATATACGCAAAAGATGTCCCCCTCGAAATAAAAATCGACGGGTCCGAGCGATTTTCCACATTTTCATTTTAAAGCAGGAAAATCGAGGTGGGAAGTTTTCAAATGAACACCCCCTGTATACTATTCATGTAGAGATTGGCAGTACAGATCAGACCACTTCTGTAATTCCAGTAGTTTATGCCCTTTTGTCCAACAGAAAGAAGAGTACATATAAAAGATTATTTAGGCTTATTATATAAGAAAAAACAAAGTTTAAGCCAGAAAAGATTCACATCGATTTTGAAAATGGAGCAATGAATGCTTTACAGAGTGAATTTCTGGAAGCAGAAAAAATTGGCTGCAATTTTCATTTCAACCAAGCCGTATGGACAAAAGTACAAGAACTTGGTTTAGTTCCATTCTACAGAAAAAGCACGGAAATAAGGCAACACATAATATGTGCGCTGCTCCTGCGCATTTACCAGAGCACTTTTATTCCGACGCTTGGTTGGAAATCATGTCAACTGCTCCACAAAACGAACTGGTAAATAAATTTAATGATTATTTTGAATCAGTGGATGGAATCAAATCCCATATGGATATACCACGGCGAGCGTCACCGCACTACAAATACAAGCTGGGTTCGGGATTGTTTACGGAGCTGGAGTAGAGTTAGAGTGGCGTTTAAATCACGTGACCTTAGAGTTTTAGGTGTATGAATGGTCTTTCCCGAACGCTCGAGAGTTTTTAGAGTTAATCACCATAACCTTAATCGCTTGTTTCGTCTTTGTGGTTTATTATTTTATATTATGTAAATATTTTGTGTTTTTTGTACCTTTATTATTTAATTTACAATATGGATTTCTTTCATCATCTGGTGCCAATAATTAATTTTGTCAGAGAAATATTTTTTGAAGATTTTTCTGATGAAGAGGATGTTGAAGTAGTTTTGCAGAGATTACAGTATCTCTCATGTCCAATAAACAATTTAAACTTCATTTCCGGAAGACAAATAAGCTAAACTCAAAACCTATTAATATGTAAAATACTAAAAACACGATCACTGCGCATGCCCGCTCCGGAGTTCTTCTCTCGCGAGGTGGAACTCTTGGAGTGAGCTCCTTTAACTCCGTGTCGCAATACCCGACCGCACTTCGAGTCACACCTTTTACTCGAAAGGACAATACCCGAACGGATCGGGAGCGTTTTGTGCACATAGAGTTAAAAGAGTGAGCATCCCGAACCCACCTACAGTAGAGAGATAGCACAACCGCTTTAACAAAAAAATTGGCAAACCAAACCCTGATATCTTTGTGATGATAAATGCTTTAAAGGAGGAAAATAACTATTATGATATTCTGCATAAAAAATTTGAGAATCATATACAGACTCCAAAACGGGCCAAAAAGTACACTAATTTAGATTATAGAATAAAACAAATTGTAAAAGATTTATTATAAAATAAATATACAATTAGGGAAGGATTAGAAAAACTAAGCTATGCTGTTAAATTAGATTATATTTATTATACACAATTTTTTTAAGTTTGCAAGTCAAATTAGACACTAACAATATGTGCTGCATTTAATATTGTTTTGTTACGAATTTGTAAAATGTATTACCACTTTAATAAATGAAACATATTGCTAGATTTATTTTTGCTTTTTCTGTCTTGCTAGTGAAAAAATCCTAGATCAAAAACTAAGAATAATTGTACGTAAAAAGTGAAAGCGCCCTTTCACACTAGGCTACAGACTAATATCGTCCACCGATCGGTGATCCATTCTAAATTTCATTAGTAAATAAAGTAGAATAGCACATCTCTTGGTTCAGATAAAAGGGCGCAAATAAAATCAAACTTTATTTTGTCCATGTTGCCCGAAACGGGAAAATAACCTCCTAATATTAATTTCACATCTGCGTTGCCCGAAACGATACTATTCTCGATACTATTCTGCAATTTTGCACGAAATGGGAATGCCCGAAAAGGACCTGAATCAGTGTGAACCTAGCACTACTTGTGATTCAGTATTTTCTGTTGTTATACGCATAAATACCCGCTATATTGTTACGATGAATTTAAAAACTCGTCCTTTCAAAACTGTTTGCATTTTTCTAAAAAGTGTGTTGTTAATTCTGTTTAGCCCACATTCGCTTGTTTATGTGGGAAAGGAAACACATCCTGTAATAAATTCCTTCTTGAGCACACGTTTTCAAATAAACAGGTATTCATTGAATGGCATAAATATTTAAAATTAATGTAAACTTAATAAAGATTTTAAAAAGTTTTATGAAGTAAAAAACAGCAGCGTTATGAATGCTTTCAGCTAGTCGGAGAAATTATTAATTTAGAAATTAGGTATGCAGCTGGCTGTAAATTTATAACATGGACAGGGAAAAAACTGTTAACTATGTTTTCGTTCGTATAGGGATTACACTGAAAAAAGCTCCAGCAAGAAATTATTTGCTAAGATTATTTTGGCTTTAACATTAAATTTGTAACTTACAATACCCAACAAATATTATTATGATTAATGTCAAGTTTCATTACAACTGCCAGTCGGAACTAATACAGTATATAAAACCAGATTACCACCCAGTAGAACTCGATAATTACTGCGAGTATTCAGAGCAAAATGGCTATAAACCAATCAGGCGCGTATTTGAGGGGGGGGGGAATAGGGGTAGTTACCCCCCCCCCCCATAAGCCATTATTTCTCGCTTAAATTTGTTTTTAAATTGGACAGGTGGAAAACGAGAGCAATAAATTTTGATTGATTTTCTTGTAAAAAAAAACTGTATCATTAAAAAATATTTCATAACCCCCCTCCAGAATCATAACCTCCCCCCCCCCCCCCCAAAGATCAACTCCAGATACACGCCTGAAAGCATTCTATGGTAGCAATAACTCCCATTTCCTATTAGCTAAATTATCGTGATATTATCACTACACAACGGTCTAGCAATTTTCGTTGTCTTCCAGTAGGAAAGCGCATTCCTGTCACATATAGTATTAAACAGTTGTATAAAGAGTATGTGAATTCTTATACGGAATAGAAGGCTTTTTTCTCAGTGTATGGAAGCCAATATTTGAAGGCAATGACACCGATTTCCACTACCAACATCTCACGAAAAAAAAAAATAACTTTAAAAGTTTTCTATTTATTTATTTATGTTGTTTATCACCGAGGAACTTTAGTTTACAGCTCCCTGGCCTGGAGTAATACATCAAGCTCGGAGATATTCTTAATGTCAACTAAGTTAAGAAGATAACAAAATTTTAGACCGGTACAGTGCAGAGAAATAAAACTTTAGTTGTTTAGTTCTAGAACTAAGAAAACTTTAATACTAATTACCAGAGATAATAAAGTTGAGGGATTCTGCGAAAATAGACAACGGCGAAAAAACTTTAATTTTTGCATTAATATTGTAGCCGTGCTTTTAGCACTGAAAAGTTTTAAAGAGAATTCATAAAAAGTTAAACTAAGTTTAATAAAACCCTATTTTAAAGTAATTATGCACTTTCCGGCGCAAAAACATAAAAGACTCTAAAAAGTTATTATTTGTTTTTATTTTATTTTACTCGCAGAGAGTCTTGTAATCTTGAAATTTTTTTTTTTAGATATTATCAGAAAACTCCTACCAACGAGAAGCCAAAGAACGCCTATAGTCAAATTTTTATAAGAATACGCCGCATCGTGGCTAAATAACCTGTTAAAGTCGATTCAGCCAGTAAATCTGTAAGATGGCGGCGGATAATCCATGTCAGCGCTCTCCAATCACAAATAAATTAAGGCAAAAAGTTACTACACACCAGAAATTATTAAAATTCAAAATTCAATTCCAAACATAAGTAAAAGCAACTATTATTAAGTCCCTAAATCATATATCTTTCTTGTTTCTTCGTATCGAGTTAAATGCATGGTAGAGAGAGACACATACCGGTGCTAACCAACACGACCAACGTCAGAAATATTTATTATTTAATTTTTAATTTTCCATTTAAGTGTGCCATGACGGTTCCGATTTATTCCAATTGATCCATCTAAATGAGTACACGCATTGAATCGACTCGGACCGGTCGACTCGGAAAAGAGCAGTCGTAATATCAACGCGCATTGAATCGACTCGGACCGGTCGACTCGGAAAAAAACAGTCGGAATATCAACGCGCATTGAATCGACTCGGACCGGTCGACTCGGAAAAGAGCTGTCGGAATGACAACGTCAGCCGCGAATTAAATTTGGTTTGCCGTAGAGTTAGGCGGTTATTGGAAAATAACCGGTTATTGATTAACCGGTTATTTATTACGCCAGGTTAACCGAGACTAGGTTAACCGGACAAAAAATAACCGGTTATTGAATAACCGGTTAATAACCTTTTCCAATATTTCTTCCAATTGTGCCTTTCAATTTACCGTTATGACACAAGAATACAGTCTTTAAAGTAGAACTTTTATCTCTATTTTTTTTTTTTTCTAGGGTTATAGTCAATAATGAGACCAAAGACACAAATTATCCCTGTTAATAACCGATCTTCGGTTATTGATAATAAATAACTTATTGTCGGTTTAACCTGAGCAACAAAAAACCGATTATTAACCGGTTAACCGATTTAAAAGAAACCGGTTATCAAATAACCGGTTATTATTGCCCAACCCTACTTTACCGGCAGTCGTCCACTAGTAGTCGAGTATAGAGGAGCAGGAAATGATAAAAATGACAGAATTTCAATAAGAAAATGTATAAAGCATTAGGTAAAAATAATTTAAATATATAAAATTATTTCTAAAATTCCATTAGATACCTTTTATGTTATATTTCGTGAGATTTTTAAAAAGCAATGTTATATTCAATAAACATTTAAGCGTTTTTATTATTATCCCTTAGAGTTTGTTAGTGACATTAAGTAGTAGATGTAAAAATAATTAAAGGAAATATTTTTACGGTATGTTAGCATGAAAAATCCTTTAATATTTATAATTTTCATAAAAATAAATTAAATTTTTTTGTAAGCTGTAAATTAAAATTTTTTTTTTATTTTCCATAACTTTCCAAAAATGTAATTATATAAAGTTGTTTATTCATCACTGTTAAAAATATCTTGTTTTATTGTAAAATTAAAATAAAATTTAATATTACAAAAATATTAATGTATCCTTATCTACCACATGAAAGTATGTGTAAAATTTATATTTTTATATTTTTTAAGGAACTATCATGTAAAATTCAACCCACTTTTTACAGTGTGCAATAAAAAAGTTACACTTAAGTTTGTTTTACTAAAACTAAGGCTCGAGAATTTCGATATCAAGGTAAATTAATATGTTGACATTTAAACTTTTTTTTAAAGTCACGGCGGCTTCGATCAAATAGCACAATTATAACGTTTCTCTTTATTGGTGTTTTTCCGCTACACTAAATTTCATACAAAAATCGTAGTTCTCCGTCAGAGCATTCGGCAGTTTTTGCCCCTGCAAGCAATTCCGGGTCGAGTCGACCGATCCGAGTCGACCGGTCCGACTCAGTGCGCGGGGTCTAATTTAATTACATGAAATCAAAAATTTCCGACTGCTCTTTTCCGAGTCGACCGGTCCGAGTCGATTCAATGCGTGTACTCCTTAATGCTAGAAAAATCGAAGTCCCGTCAAAAATACTAAATTGCGTTTTTAATAAGCAAATAAAATTCATCGTAATCGTTTTTGGGGTAAAACTTAATTTTTCCAAATGGAACCATATTGGTACCGTGGTACTTTTTCTTAGTACTATTAATAAGGAATTTTTTCGTACCTGGTAATAACATGTGCGATAAATACAATCAAAATTATAGCTAAAAGAAAATACAATTATTTTGTTCTAATTTAATGCTAAGAAGTTACTAAGGTCTAAGGTGGCTTTGAAAACAATGAAATTATTCAGATTGTCAAATAAGTATTCGGTGGTGTATCGGTGTTTTTATTGTGTATTGGAAAAGTCTTTACATTTGTTGTTATTTTTGTTCACCTTAGCATTAAATTAGAACAAAATAATTGTATTTCCTTTCAGCTATAATTTTGATTGCATTTATCGCACATGTTATTACTAGGTATGAATAAATTTCTTATTAATAGTACTAAGAAATGGTACCACGGTACCAATATGGCTCCATTTGGAAAAATTGAGTTTTACCCCAAAAACGATTACGATGAATTTTATTTGCTTATAAAAAACGCAATTTAGTATTTTTGACGGGACTTCGATTTTTCTAGCATTAGATGGATCAATTGGAATAAATCGGAACCGTCATGGCACACTTAAATGAAAAATTAAATAATAAATATTTCTTACGCTTGAAATGTCACTTTTGTGGTATCATTGGATTCAGAAAATCATGCAAAATTAAAAAATGTAATAATATACAGGGTGTTCTATTTAAAAATCAAAAGTTGGTAACACTTCCGGCGAAACCGAAAGCGAAAAAAAAATCATTTGTAGGTCAAAAAGTGCCGCTTATTATGAATATGGGATATCCCAAATTTTAATCAATTACCTTTAAAACTAACGGATATACGGGTGTATCATGATCCTGTTACACCCGGTATAACCTGTATATATTTTTTCAATTTGACAAAAACTTGGGTACATGTAAAACATTTTCAAGCAAAATTTCTTGTTTAGGAATTTTAAAAGTGTTTGCCCGAGAACTTGACCCGTGGAATTCTAGCTTTATTAAAAGCTTAATGTCGGGCTGTACAGATTTTAACCAAAAATTAACCAACCAGCAACTGTAACAGAATTAATGTTCTCACAATCAGACACAATTCACTAAACTACACAAAAACTAGAAATCCGTAAATATTAAACACCCACAATCCACAATAGCTAAGAAAACTACAAGGAATACACAGAGAAACTTTACAACACAACAACAAAAATGGCGGCCGAGCCGGTTCTGAAGTGTATTTTGAGCATGTCGCTAAAGGACAGGCAGTTTGCGCGCATGCCTGAAGGTGTCCAGAGGGAAGGCAGCTGACCGGCGAGTCATAAAACGTAACTTTTGTTTGCGCAGAAGATAAGATGTACGTATCTAAAGGTAAATTGTCCATGGTGTCCGCTAAATGGGTTTAATTTAGTACTGGTCTAGCTGCTGAATACACAGAAAAGTTTAAGCAGACCTTTGACGAGAGACACCCACTACACGGAATATACGTAACACAGGGAAGGCTCAGATCACGCAGAAACTTCCTTAAGGTGGTCGACGAGGAACCCCCTGAAAACTACCCACCACGTCAGGAAAACCCTGGAGGGGTGGATCTGGACTGGCGAACGTGGCAAACATTGAATAGAATCAGAACGGGAGTTGCAGCTGTGAAAACCAACAAAATTAGATGGAACCAAATAGACCATCAAGACGCTCTCTGCGACTGCGGAGAATTACAAGACATGGCGCATCTCACGATCTGCAGAAACTGCCCTAACACCTGCTCCCTGCATGATTTATGGAATGCTGAACAGAATGCTATTGACGTCGCCCAATATTGGGCACAAAGATTATGATTTGTTGATTTGGATACGAAAAAGTAAGTAAGTAAGTACTGGTCTATAGGTACTTCGCGACGAAAACAGAAGGCAGTGACTAATATATTCTAGTACAGTTCACAAGTGTAGATGTGTGGCAATGCCAGCCGTTTTGGTCCCGTAGTATAGTAATTTAGCGCCGTATATTTTCTGCTTCGCCTATATACTCTACACAAACTATTTTCCTTCCAACCCGCGTAAAATGTTTATTTTGATCTCCATGAGATGGGATGTAGGTAAAGTGTATACGATCTTAGTTGAGACAGACAAAAAAACTAAAAAAAAAATTTGATGACAAACTTGTCAAGTCTACGTGGACGTGGACTATCTTCGAACATCTGTATAGGGAGGAATACAAATTTTGTTATATTTGTATTGTATAGTTTTAGTATGTGATGCAGTAAATTGATCGTACCCCCAATATTTACGTTGTCTCAACTGACTTCGTATGAAGTATACGTTAATATCGGATAAATAATTGTATACTTAAATCAAAACAATTTCCGTTGCACGTCATCAATCAGCTGACAACTGAAAATCGGTCAGGAAACATAAGAAAATTAAATTTGGGCAAAAAATATATAAATTTCATGCGATATTGAATGTAAAAGAAACTTAATGTATTCTTCTTTAATACTAAGCCGCTTAAAGGAAATGTTTTTTTAAATTTAACCTTTTAATAATTAATATAATTTCAATTTTTTGGGCTAACAGTTGGCAACAGAAGTGTCAACGCATCGGTGATCCAGTTTATTTCTTGGCGAATTTTGATTGACGTTTATTGTTTTCATTTCGTGTTTTCGTGAGTTTATTTAATTATTTATCGTTTTTAACTAAAACTGCAAATCCTTTTATAAATAGGATTAAAAACTGTTCTTTTAAGAACAACAAAAGGATAGATATACACATTTCTGTTGATTACGTTGTTTACCTTTATTGAAAAATGCCGAAGCATTTAAATAGCCGGTGCAAAGAGCTAATAGCTTCTCTAATAAGCTATTTTGATGAAGAACGTAAAAACAACGTTTGTTTAGGTAAGTTTGGCTTGTTTATATTTAAAAAAAAATACTTTGCAATTCCCTTACTGGGGTATTTTGATTACAAACTGGCAACAATGCTGATACTCGAAGGTATGACGTGCAACGGAAATTGTTTTGATTTTACTATACAGTGTCACCAGTAAAGTCCGCATCATATGGGATTTTTTTTTATTAATAGCTTTATTCAAAATTTGACTTTGGCATCAAGTTCTGCTTCGATCGAGATAAAAATTAAGCAAAAAAATAGTAGTCACGTGATTCGCATTATCTGTCAAAGTTTAATTTTTTCCAAAAAAGAAAAAGTTTTTTTAAATGCAGTTTCTAGCCAACATGCCAAATTTCAGCTGGATAAGATAATTTTGATTTTTTACCTATATTTTGTAAATTGCACCACATTTGCAAAATAAGACTCAACGCAACCTACATAAAACTTGTTAGTTTTGACAATGCTTTATTTCAGATACATTTTCTTTAAAGTAACGCCATATTAAATCTGTGTTTTTCTACAAAATCAAAATTGGGCTATTAAAATTTGGTCGCATGTGATGCAAAGTTCATTTGTTTTTGACCCTGTATAAGGTAACTTCATAAAACAAGTATTTTTGAAAACGTAGTTTATTTCTGAAAGTAAAAAAAATAAAACATAAAATAAAGGGGTTTTAAATTAAATCGTTGAAAATAGATAAAATTTACGTTAAGTTAAACTAAAATTTATTTTCCACTTAATGAACCACTGATAACCCTGTGTTCTTTTTTGTCTTAATATTAAGATGTATTACTTTCAGACACAAACTACGTTTTCAAAAATACTTACTTTATAAAGTTACCTTATACAGGGTCAAAAGCAAATTAACTTTGCATCACATGCGACCAAATTTTAATAGACCAATTTTGATTTTGTAGAAAAGCACACATTTAATATGGCGTTACTTTAAAGAAAATGTATCTAAAATAAAGCATTGTCAAAACTAAGAAGTTTTATGTAGGTTGCGTTGAGTCTTATTTTGCAAAAATGGTGCAATTTACAAAATATAGGTGAAAAATCAAAATTATCTTATGCAACTGAAATTTTGCATGTGGGCTAGAAACTACATTTTAAAAAAAATTCCAATAACTTTTTTCGATATTTTTAGAAATAACCCTACTTTTGAATTATTTTTTGGAAAAAATTAAAATTTGACAGATAATGCGAATCACGTGACTACTATTGTTTTGCTTAATATTCATCTCGATCGAAGCAGAACTTGATGCCAGAGTCAAATTTCGAATAACGTTATTAATAAAAAAAAATCCCATATGATGCGGACTTTACTGGTGACACTGTATATAGCTCTTAATTATCTTGAGTTTGACTTGACCGAAACGTTGTGCTCGATTAATATAATATATTTACATGGCTTTCCAGAAAAGTATTATCATTTCTTTTTTACTATTTCTTCTCATAAATCAAACTAGACATTACTTTCAGGTCGGCCCAAATTGAAGAAAACAAATTCGTTTACAGAAATGTGCAGAAAAATAAAACTTTTATTTATTAAGTTTCACAACTGGGCAAACTTCCGTACTAATTATGAGATAAAGTTAAGAAATACGGTCGAAATACAACACGCTGAAAAAAACATTCATTTTTACATTAATTTTTCAGGCTTCAGACAAGCTTTATTACTATACCTATAAACTTGAAAAGATTTACAAAAAACTTATTAAAAGTTTTCCAATTTCCTATTTCATTTTATGAAAACAAAATAGCACATGGTAGCTTTATAAATAATAAATTTTATCATACAAAAATGTTATTATAAATAATCTGTATAGTTAACGAAAAACGTTTAAGTTATATTTTTTCATAGTTACTTACATTTTTGGTAGGAATATATACTAAGCGACCAAAACTGATGGCACTGACGCATATTATGCCTTTTGGGAATACCGCAGTTCACAAAACGCATATGCGTTATTGCTATCAGCTTAGTATAATTGAATCGATCATTGGAAGCAGGGTCCAAGTGCAGAAATAAACATTTTAGAGGAAACAAAAAAAACTAATTACTTCAAAAAGGAAGGAGAATTTCGTGTTGGTGTGCACAGGTAACTTATTCCTTATGGTACTTGGATTTGTTTTATAAAAAAAATAAGATTTATTGCCATATCGGATATAGGACTTTTCGCAAAAAAGTTTTGATTTTGTATCTTTCTTCCACTCAGGTAATTTTTTAAATTTTTTTTTATTCTTTAATTTTGTTCTATTTTCATTCTATAAAATATAAGGGATAATAAAAGAGTATATACAAGGTGTAATAAAATAATTTTATTCGACATTTTCCGCAGTGGTAACATTCCATGACCCAATATGGTAATAGAACTCTAAATCTTCACCACTTACGTATTGTATAATTTTTTTGAGTCCTGGATTTTCTTATCGTTGATAGGTACTGCTTCAGAACAAGCTTAATAATTTTTCTCGTTTTTCAAAATTGTTAACCGGATCGTTAGCTCTTTAAAGACGACAGACGCAGTTGAACTGCATATTGAGTAGAAGAACGGCTCATACGACATGCACATGGAAGCATGCTGCACATGGACCGTTCTTCCGCCCAGTCTGCTTCGCAGAAGGGTGATTGTAGGTAAACGGTATTGAATTTTGGACCGTATTTCGGCTCAGTCCATGGATGAATGTTATTTTAACAAAATGGCTACCTCACTTTAAAATGTCAATGCCAATGGTCACTATAGAACCATTCATTCACTTATCGCTTCAATTACATTATTTCTTTATCAGAAAAAAAATAATTTTTGTAAATAATAATATTGGGCTTTTCACTATACCTATTATACATCATATTTTAGCACTGACATCCTTATTTAGAACCTATTGGAAATATATCCCAATAATGAAAATCTTCCTAAAGAGTTGCACACTTGTTCCAGAAACAACTGATAAGACAAAGTTTGAAAACATGAGATCAGATACTTAGGTATTACGTCATTCCATTAGAGGTGCAATTATTTTATTTACCAGTCGTGAGATCGAACATGCTCAAATACCAAGCAAATGGACTTTGCTCTTAAATGTATAAGAGGGCAAAATTTTAAAAACCAAAAAATAGTATAAAACAGTTTTGTATTAGCAACTAAACAGTTTTATTTAGCAAATAAACAGTTTTATAATAGGTATAAAACTGTTTAGTTGGTATGAACTGTTTTGTATTAGAAACCTATTATAATAGGTATAAAACTGTTTAGTTGCTAATACAAAACAGTTTTATAATAGGTATAAAACTGTTTAGTTGGTATAAACTGTTTTGTATTAGCAACTAAACAGTTTTATACCCATTATAAAACTGGATCATACTCATTTTCAACTAATGTATAATGGGTATAAGCACGTTGTATATTCGCTATAGAACAAACCTTTAGGATTACAATCCATGTCATATAAACAGTATAACATAGCTATTTACTCTTATGCACTGGTCTTAACAATATCTGGTGTAATATGCTATTAGCACGTATTGCTGTCCCAAATAGTATTAAATATTCTTATGATGTTTATAAGAATTCTCATAAGGGTTATATTGCATTTCTCTCAGTTTGTCATTTATATTAATAAAATCCCATTGTTGTATACCTGGAAGGTCTACAGGATGAGGTATTTACTTTAATAATGTCACTTGTTTATCATTATTTTGTATAGAAATGTTGTCCTTGTTATCAAGCAAGAGCAGGTAGGTCCATCCCGTATTCGATTAGCTTACGGTGTTTGCAAACATATGTATGTAGAGCAATTCTATAATAAATACTAATGAAACATTAAAAAGCTATAAGTGTTTTACTATAAAATATATTATATGTGTTTGCAATCATTTTTTAGGTTAGGCACCTTGTTAATTGCCCTCAAGACCGGGCCCAGCGCAATTAGAATATATAATCAGAAGTCTCATCTTGAGAAAGCCTGTATATTGTGCGTTTGAGAAAAGTTTGTTAAAGTGTTGATAATGTGGTGTATTGAAATATTTGTGTTCAACTAGTTTTTTATTATGTGGAGTGGCGCCTGTGGGAAAATGATCGCTCTGGGTCTAGTATAAGAAAACGAAATCACTTATCATTGGATGCCAAAGAAATTGTTAAGAATGTGTATGAATTATTAATAAAAAGGGGATTATTATATATATTGTTATAAACAATATACTGGCCGAAAACCGAAAACTGGAAAAATTCAGTAAACCATATTTTAAAATTGGAAGATTCGTATATTTATATAAAAACTAATATGAAAAAATACCTTATTTATAAAACGTAGACGCTTTACTTTCTCATTCCAATAAATCTCTTTACTATTTTAATTTTCCAAAGAAAATAATGTTCGCAGGAGCGAATCGCATTACACCATGTAAAACTGCTAACTCATTTGTATGGTCCACGATATATCAAATTTAAAGGCAATGTAGCCTTTTTTGCAAAAGCGTAGCTATTAATCTTAAGCTAAATTTAAATACAATCGTAGAATTATTCTTTTATTTGGAAAAGGCCGTGTCGCCAAATTTTTGTTTTTCATTTCGTTAAGGACTGATGCAACGGCAACCGAACACACATTATATATTTAGGTGTACATACACACTCCCGGTCAAAAAAAACCTGACAAGAAAAAAATTAGTATATTTAAATTTGCCATAACCTACAATTTTTTAATTTTCATGAGATTTTTTGCAAATTGAAAGCACGTTCATTAAGTTTTCCTGTATGCTGTATTCGATATATCGCAAAAGAACTATCACTTTGCTATTATACAAGAAAACACAAAATTTATCTATGTTTTTAGCATTGCATTTTAAACACCCGGTGGAAAAATTGGATAGTAGGATAATGTTTAAATTACTTAGTTTTATGATTTTTTATCATTATAGCTAGGGTTGGCATGATATATATCACTGATAATATCATGATATTTATATCTCGATATATATCATGATATTTGAGGAGCGTTCATTCCACAGGGGACATGTCCACATTTTTTCGAAACTCATTTTATATTAAATTTCTGTTCATTTTTATGATTTCTATTGACCCATCTCTTCAAATCCTTTCAAAACAGTACACAACCCGGTAAAATTCCCATATAAAAATCAGATATTCGACCAAAACCAGACACGACCATGGTACATGTAAATCAAGCTTGTTTTAATTAAAATGAGACAAGTCCAGTAGTATTACTTGTGGGAATAAACCAATACATTTCAATAGGGGACATGTCCACTTCTTGTGCAACTTCGTGTTTTACTTCTGTGGCGATATCTAATTAGTATCGATACAGTAAAACCTCCCTAAAATCATCAAGGTTAGTGTTCAGCTTTACACAGGGGCCGCAGAACAGTAGTCTGAAAAGATCTGTGTGGTAGTTAGGCTGCTTATTTGGTGTTGTTTACGAGTTTTGTTGATTCCATTCCATTTCCATTTAAATAGTTAAAATGGATGTCACTGTGGAAACTATTAATGTTGGCAGTCGAGAAAAACAAAAAATTCTAGAAGAAACTGTAACAGAAGAAGATACACAACAGCACAGGAAGAAGAAACTTGCGATTGCTTAGAGAGTGACCACGAAATTCATCTTTAAAATATACGATAACCTTACTTTTTTCTATACTTCTCTTTAATAAACATGTAATACGTAAAAATATTGGCTAACATATTTTTTTCCCTGAAGACCAACAACAAAATAAATTCAAAGTTCAGACACAGAACAAACCCGAACAAAACGGGACATAAACATTTAGTTCAAGCAAAAGTAGACATGTCCAATTTTCTTTTCTACTTTTCTCTTAAAAAACAAACAATAATCAAAAAAAATATGTGGAAATACATTTTTAACTAAAAAACAAATCATGCATTATTTCGTTTAAAATTGTAGCTTCAACGGTCTTAACATAAAATGTTTTTTACGTTTTTCTCAAAATGACCTTAGATGGACATGTCCTCTTTTGAATGAACGCTCCTCATTTATTATTAAAAAAATACTTTTTTTAAGTGCTGAAAAACTGTTAACAACGATATTAAACAAATTTTTGGAAATTTTAATTTACTGCCGAATGTTGTATGGTTTGGGTTGGTATCACGATTGGTATCCCCATTTATTTCATTATTATTTTTCATTACTGAGGCGTTCGTCGACGCGACTGTGCATTGTGTGTGCTTTTTTTTTATTACAACGTTAATCCGTAATAAAATTTAAATTTAAAATGCCAAAATAAAAATATAATATTTACTTAAATATCTAGTTCCTTGATTTTACTTGGCTACTCTACTCTAGTATGGTTTTACCTGTTTCAGCTGAAAAAAATTATTTGATACTATATATCGGATATGTATCGGATATATATCCGATATTTGATATTTATGTAAATATCATGATATTTGCCAACCCTGATTATAGCCTTCTTAATTTATATAGATATTACTTTCATAAAAAGAATCAATTTTTTTTGTTCTGCAATTTTACAAATTTAATTTTAAAACGTTAAAAATTCAAATAAAGTATGTAGATAAAACTAAAAAAAAATATTATTTTTAATAAATCATATAATTTATAGGGAAAAAACCCCATAGTCGTCTCCACAAATATATTAAAAAAGTCAAATTATTGTGGTGTACATGTTTCGATACTAGAGAGTATCCGCACCGAAGGGCTACAATAAATGTAGAACGATTAGAAAGAGGAAGGACAAATTAGATTGACGTACTTACCCCAAGAGTCACTTATACTAGGAATGTAAAAAAAAATTTTAAATTAAAAACTAAAAACTATAGATGGGACGAGGACATTTTGTGTGCTTAGACGAATACAAACTAAAAAGTGGTAACAAAATTCGAATGGAATTAATTTTCTTTTTCTACCCGTACATTGTAAACAATTAACAAACTGATTGTACTGACAAGTCAAAACGGAGGATATAAATAAAGTCAAAGTAGTGACATCCTCCCTTTTGACTTTTTTGTTCAATATTTCGTTTAATTCTTCGTTTTATCCAAAAATCAGTTAAGTACCCTTCTTTGGAGAACAATTACCTAAAGTTTTACTTTAAAAAAGTATGATTTATAAATTACTAAAACCAGAAAAATAAATGTGAGCAAATTTGACCAAATATTGTATTTTGCTTTTAATAAATTATAAATACAACCTTTTTTAACGTAAAACAGTAGGTAATTATTCTCCAAAGAAGGGTACTTAACTGATTTTTGGATTAAACGAAGAAGTAGCGAAATATTCATCAAAAAACGAAATATCGGATACGTCACTACTGTTTACTCTTCACTACATAGTATAAAACAAAGTCGCTGTCGCTGTCTGTCCGTCCCTATGTATGCTTAAATCTTTAAAACTACGCAACGGATTTTGAAGCGGTTTTTTTTAATAGATAGAGGGATTCAAGAGGAAGGTTTATATGTATAATACATGCATAATATTGTAGAGAAACACTGATAAATTTAGATGTTTCTAATGTGATGTCGTAAATAAACACTTTTTAGACCCGCGTGCGAAGCCGGGGCGGGTCGCTAGTAAGGTAATAAAACAATCATCTCACCGGCGCTGGTTTGTAACCCGTGGTCTACATAATCCTAGATAAATAATTAAAAGGAAAGAAAAACACAAAGTCATCCTCCACAAAGTTTGTCCACAACTTTGTGGAGGATGACTTTGTGTTTTTCTTTCCTTTTAATACTTTCAACTCCACTTTAAGTATGGACTATTTCTTCAAACTAGATAAATAAATTTATTAACTAGGTAGACTAATATATTGAAATAAAATTGAATTCATGCAAGAAAATTAAGATGCTTAAAACTAATTTATCATTTCTAAAAAAAAATATAATTTTATAAAGGACAGAAAGTTTAATTTAAATACTGGTAGACAAGCTTAAGCACTAAAAGGTCTTTTTGGAATATTAGTTCATAGGAAACTTATAACAAGTTTATAATTTCTCTTTTATTGTAATTAGACATTTTTAGTTCCAAAAGTTTAAAAAGTTCTGAAAAGAAATTTCTCCTTTAAAAAAGTTTATTTAAAAAATATAAGAAATTCTATTACATAAACAAAAAGAAATTTAAACCGTCCACAAAGTCGGTACTCTCAGCCGAATTAGAGGCCAAAAAAAAAATCACATTTTACCGGCCTGTACTGAAAATTGATAAAACTTATTTAATTTATGCAATAAGAATCTTAATAACGACCATTATTATTATTATTAACACTGCGTGTGCCATAATGATCGTTTATAATCGGAATTACATTAAACACATTACAATTTATCCATTTACTTCCTCTTGCAATATGGACATGGATATTATTCACTCCTGTTGTACAAACTATGAAACTACTAATAAATAATAATATTAATAATAAGAAAGGTTTTAATAATTAAGCGAAACATTAACAAATAAATATCATATCATCATATAGTTACCGTAAATCAAGAAAAAAATAGCTAGAAAATTATGATCACTTAAAAATTCTCAGCGATCTGCAGACAATTTTTTTTTAAATTAAAAAATCTTATGCCTCCTTCGGGAATCGAACCAGGAACCGCTCGATTACCAGTCGAGCGCCCAGCCATTAATGCTACGGAGACTCAGAAATTATCTCATCAACTTCGACTATATAACTTTTTTCTTAATTTTTGACTCCCTGTGCGTTAATCAAGTAAATGTATAGAAAGCGCCTACACTCGATATGAAAGTCACTTCTTTTTCAAGCATTTTGATTTTGTGTTCATTAATTTATCTCTAAAATTGTCCAAATTACAGCTTTCTTGTTGAAACCTTGCATATTACCAACTTTATGAATTTACCGAGAAACAGTTTTTAACAGATACGAATTTTAAAAACATAGGATAACTGCTTAATACCGTGTATTGCCTTCCCTAGCAACTCTAAGAGCTTGTAATCTACGCGGCATACTAGAAATTAGGTTTCTCATCGTTTCCATATTGGTATACGATTCATCCACTAATGCATATGCTAATTCTGCGAGATTTTCAGCAGGCCTCTGGCGAGAACGTACCCTTCTCCCTAGTTCATCCCACAAATGTTCTATAGAGTTAATATCGGGGCTTCTGGCAGGTCACTGTAATGTGGTGTTATCCGTAGCTTCTAAAAAGTTTCGAACAATTGCTACGGTGTGTGGTCGGGCATTATCCTGCATCAATATAAAATTATTGCCCACTAACTCTGCACGAGGTAAGACATACTGCTGTAAAATGTCAATATAGATTAGCGTTGTCATCGACTGCCTCCAAGGAAAAACATGGAGGGGTGTCTTTCCATTCATTGAAATCCCTCCCCACACCATAACTGACCCACCCTTATAACTTTCACATTCTGTTATTGAATTCTGATTAAACTTTCACATTCTGTTATTAAATTCTGATTTAACCTTTCACCAGTCCTTCTCCATACTCTTTTCTTTACTTACTATACTTTTTAGTTACTTTTAAATAGCAATGCAAAGCCAACTGCTAAGTTGAGCTTCCCTTTTAAAACTTTAACTTAGCACAGCAAAGAATATTTCTCCCCCCTTTCCGCGGTTAAGTATGACCCTCTACATTTCTCATACGAATTTTACGAAGTTGTTTGCGAAGCGTTTCTTTAACAACTTACCTAAGCAAAGATTTTTACTTTGCTTTGCTGCTCAAAAGAAGCGAAATTAAAGTACCTATTAGCTGGTATTTGTATACTTTCGGCGTGTCTACCGAAACGAGAACGTCTACTACAGCAGTGATATTTTTTCTAACTGTGCTGTAATAACGCTGCGGTTACCCTGTTATCAAGTAGGTGGCACAATTGCTTGGAGATGCTACAGATTGTTAGCTCTGTCCATATGCTTTGTGCAAGTTGTTTAGCTATCTGATCTATCTCCTCTTTTATCGATCCCAGCGGTCTAGCCATAGTATTCTCTGCATTAGGGACATCTCCCTCCCCTCCCGGGGTAGGTATGTACTAATTTTCGGGGGGTAATTACACGAGTGCTTAAAAATTTTCAATAATTTTGCATGAAAGCTTATTGCCTAAAAACTACATGAGTTTATTTTCTCATTTTGGCGAAATAGCCCGAGTCCGAAGGAGGAGGGCTATTTTACAAAATGTGAAAATAAACGAATGTAGTTTTTATAAGGCAATAATATGCTTAAATGCAAAATTTTCTGAAAATTTTTATGGATGAGTGTAATTTACGGAGAAAATTACTCGAATTAACAAAAGTTAAATGCAATAATGTATTATATATTTTACTTTATTAATTATTAATAACGCAGTTGTAATAATTAATAGTAGAATTTGACTCGCAATTTGAAGAATTTCTTAAGGTTGATTTTCGCATTTTCGAGCAACTAGGTTCGGCATCCATTTCATTCGTTCTCATTTGTAGATATGACGAAATTGATTTTGTGTTCGAACATCCCGTAATTTTTATAAGCTGCTGCTCGCCAACCCTGCTGGGCTAGTTTTAAAACAGCTGTTGCTCGTAAAGAATGGTTGGTTATTTTTACGTTTTTTGTATCTAGACCCATTTTCTTGGCCTGGCTGTTGGTCCATTGACCTATGGTATTTTTGCCAACTGGAGTGTTCTTATACCAGTTTCCTGATGTTTTCCAGAATGGGTTTGCTGTTAATAATAATCGTTCATGATTAATCTGTCTTCTTTTTTGAATAAATTTGTCAAAAAGACGTATGATAGGACAAATATCAGAATTCCTCGTGTTTGAAATTAACCATTTAGAGCTTGTACAGGGTTTATCTCCTCCCTGTGCGGTTTTCGAAAAAATAGGATTGTACTCTATGCGCCCTGTGTTGTCCCCACTACTGTAAGTTTCCCTTTTAAAATATCTTATTTGACAACGAGCTCCTTCACCTCCTCTCCAAGCCAGCTCATAGTAAAAAAAAGTTTTTTTCTAGACCATCGGGAGTAATTTCATCGCAACTATCAACAATTATTTTAAATTCATCATATTTTAAAAAAACTGAACTTACTTTTCTCTTTTCTGGTAGATACTGCACTTGCCTGCGTTTTGCGCTCTTTGCCTCGCGAGCCATTTTAAACTCAATATCCGTAAATAGATCAAACCTGATTTGGTACTCGTTATAATACATAATATGCTGAAGCATTTTCACATATTGTTTTTATTGTAAAATATTTGTATTCCTCACCGTTTTGTTCTTTCATATTGTCAGCCCAGTTTTGGAGTATGTCCGCAAGCTTTTTAATCTGAGTCTCCTTGCTAAAAACATACCTTCTCTCTTCACAAAACATCATAAATTGACGCCAGCCATATTGCTTGCTGTTTTTAGTGTTTTTGGGACACTCTGTGCCATCTTTTCTTGAATTACTTCGATTGATTCCTTTCCAAAACGTGATATTTCTCGGAACAATGAGAATGTCAGACTGACATATTATTCCAATAATGGCGTTGTAAAGAGGTAACTATGGTTTTGTGTTCAGTAGCTACTGGGGCTGTGGGTTCGATAGCTAGGGGTATTGTTTTCGAATGTAATACCACAAGATGTTTCGGGATTACCGAATAATACTTTTACCTGACACGAAACGTGTTACCATCAGCAACACCACTCCTCCTTCGGAGTCGTGGTGTTGCTGATGGTAACTCGTTGAGTGCCAGGTAAAAGTATTAGTTAATCCCAAAACATCGAGTGGTATTCAAAAGATTATATAACGAACCATAATTTGAATAATTATTGATTTTTATTATTATTGATAACAAAGTTACAATTATTATAATAAATATTATTTACTCCAGTGCGACACACTTCCATATCTCGTTTGGTTTGACATTTTTTGAAAATTATGTCACAATTAAATATTTGATTATGTGTTACCATGACAGTAACAATCGTTCCACCAAAAGCGATAATCCCAAAGGCTTATCACTTATTAAGCCTCTCGAGCTATATGGGAATTATGTTACATTGAGTTGTATAATCGATGTAATCAATCGAAAACAACACCTCTAGCTAAATGCATGAGGGTAATTTTCTGAAAGATTATACATTTTTTAATAATAATACTGTCCAATGAGTCCTTACGCCGACGCTGGATTTCGATCCTTTCGCTATATGATATCCGGACTATATATAGTTTTATTATTTAATACAGATACTAAAAAATCCTAATTATTTAAATAATGTTTCGTCATTACTAGTTATAATAATCGTGCTATTTCTTCGTGTTGTAAAATAAATTATCTCCAGAGATTTTTAGATTAATTCAACGTAATACTACAAATTGGTGCGAAATCTTGCATAGTAATACAGCCAACTCATTTGTATCATGCAGGATACTTCATATTTAATGCAATGTAATCCTTTTTGTGCAACAGGAAAGCCATTAATCTCTTGTTGAATTTAAATACAATCGTAAAAATGCATTTCGCATTCGAAAAAAAGACCGATCTTTCCACGTTCTTTTCGCAGGTTGGACAGTGACATTAAAATACAACGTGTGTCCAATCTTATCAGTCCGATGGACTGTTTTAAATACGCTAAACCAAGACCGACATAAGCGGCGTATATTATGTTCGGATATCTTGACAGTGGCGGTTCGTTTTATCCATTGCCTCTAAGATGTTCGAAACTCGACCTCTGATCTCGAACTTTTATCGAAAATTATTAAGTGGAGGACCAAATTTGGATTGGCAAAAGTTTAAAAAATATATAATATACACAGAAAAACTTCGAAAAAATACTACCCTGTAGTGTAATTACTGTATCAAAATCAGTTCAACAGCAGGAAAACCTACGGATCAACGGAGAGCTGGTGGAGAAAGTCAGTTAGTATACTTAGGAACCAGGGACGTAGCAACCGGGGTGCAAGTGGTGCCGCGCGCCAGGGCCCGGGCCCTTGAGAAGCCCGCGCGGCGATCGGAATCTTGGTATTTATTAAAGTAGAGTAAAAACCAGGATATTTAACGGGCTTCAAAGCTTTTGGAAAGAGCTAAAAGAGATATTACAGAGATTAGGGAGAGTTTTGAATAAATTGTGAATGAAGCATCTGATTTAGCTCGTAGTTGAGGAATTGATCCAAGTTTTAAAAATAACAGAATTCGCAAAGTAAAAAAACAATTCGATTCGATGCCAAAAAAAAAACTTCCATGTGTCGGTGTTTAATTTAACGTTGGACGTTATTATATCACAACTGGAAAATCGATTTAAAGGTTTAAACAACGTAGTTTAAAGGTTTAAAGCACTTTTCCGTTCTGTCTTAAGTTAAGAGAGTCCTCTTGATGCTGATCTAGTACTTCTATCTGAGAATCTGGTCAAGTTTTATTCCAACGATTTATCACATTCGCTTGCTCAGGAAATTTTGTCATTCAGACGCGTTTATAAGGATCAAATCCATGCAGACATTTCAATTAATGACTTGGCGAAATCAGTTATTTGCGATGAAATGATTTCGAGATGATTTAAAGAAATCTGCTGTGCTTATATACTTTTTCTAACGATTTCCGTATCGGTAGCAACTTCGGAGAAAAATTCAATCTTAAAGTTGATTTAGAATTATTTAAGAAATAAAATGTCGCAAAGCAGACTTTCTAGTTTGGCAATTTTATCCATTGAAAATCAGACAGCCAGAACGTTGGATATAAGTAAAATTATTTCATTGTTTGCAAATCAAAAGGCAAGAAAAGTCGATTTTTCAGCATAAATAAGTAAGGTTCTCGTCACGTTATGTTACCCACCATGCATTTTTTGTGCAATAAGATTTGTTCATATCGGACTATTTTTTTTTTAATGATGAAGGGGGCCCGCTGTGCGCTTGCACCAGGGCCCGGTTGTAACTTGCTACGTCCCCGTTAGGAACAGCTGTCAATGAGGGTAATGAGTACACTGAAGAAATTAAATCAAGAATTGGACAAGCCAGAACCATATTTAACAGAATGAGAAATGTGTTATGCAGTAGAAATCTTAACTTACACCTCAGAGTCAAAATATTGAGATGCTATGTTTTCTCGGTGTTGCTGTATGGGATGAAGTCCTGGACGTTAAAAAAATATATAAGTGATCGACTGGAAGCATTTGAGATGTGGGCATATAAAAGAATCTTAAGAACAAGTTGGGTAGACATGGTAACAAATAAGGAGGTAATGGGAAGAATGAGAAAGGAAAAAGAAATATTAAACACAATTAAAATAAGGAAGCTGGAATATCTGGGCCACGTGATGAGGGGAGAGAAATATGTGTTGTTGCAGAATATTATGCAGGGAAAGATACAGGGAAAAACAAGTAGAGGAAGAAGATGCATTTCCTGGTTAAACAACCTGAGAAAATGGTACAACTGTAGTTCCGTTGAGTTGTTTAGAGCTGCAGCATCGAAAGTAAGAATAGCTATATAATAATAGCCAACCTTCTGAGAGGAGATGGCACTTGAAGAAGAAGTGTAATTACAATCCTTTATTTAACGAGTTGACTTTAGAGTAAGGGGCTTTTATTTAATTTACAGAGAAATAAATAAACAAGATAGGTATTTAATAAAAACAGGGAATAAACTCACTGACGTTACATCTACCTCCGCCCATGGGACCGAGTTATTCAGCTGAAGGTCGAACGCCGCATCTGCCTGAATATCGAGCGGGTTGATTTCTATTTTTAAGCTGTTCTACTTGTCTATTTAGTTTATCAAAACAAAGATAGCAATATAATCTGTCGAGGCTGACGAATAAAAGAATTGCGCGGATAATGGGATGACGTAATACGGTTTGGACCATCTCGGCCCCAAAAAGGAATATTTCAGTTAAAATGAATTTTACTGAGTTTTGAAACGTATTCAACTCGGCCCGAACAGCAATAAAACGTCCCTTCTGTGTTCTTATGGTTATTATAATAATATAATATAAAATAAATAATATTATGAATATGGTCTTAAGACATTAAAGCAGTGGGTAAGTTGTAAACATTATCAAATTTGTCTAAAATCAATTTTAAGAAACTAAGTTTTATTTTGGGTTCCAATCAGTGTTCATCAAAACTGTGTTATATCAGAGAGAAAAAAATTATATTAGTGATTCTGCTGTTTTTAGTGAAATTATTAGTCAGAGAAGTAAAATACTACTATATTAAATCAATTTAAGTATAAAGAACATAATCGAAAATGATCTTCCTAGAGAAAGAATGTGCAGGTGCATTAAAATGGGTTGTACTGATTGTTTAAAAACCATCGACGATTCATCTTGTCGAAAGTTAACTTGGTGTAATCCAAACCATTCTCACGAATCAGAGGCAGATAATGTTTGGCAAAGACAAATTAATATTGACTCAATCGGCCAAAACAAGAGCAGAAGGCGATCTTACAGAAAAACCAGCCAAAACGATGAGACAAGCATTAGCGACAGAAAGCCGAAAGGTATACCAATTCTCTTGCCGTAAAGGACTTGGAATGTTTAGGAAAAAATATCTATTATGCTCGGCGGAAGACACTACCAGCAGTGCCAAGGACGATTATGTCATCAGCCCTAGATAATGGAGCTAAAAACAAGTGCTAGTGAAGAATTTTTATTAGAGAACGACAAAACAATGAACTTAATTACTATTTTCGTGCAATAGTAGCTTAAGTTACTTGTGTAACTCTTTAATTTTTTATATGGATGGCACTTTTTCTTACTGCACAAATTTTTTTAAACAATTCTTCACCATACACGGATTTTATAATGTTAGTTTTCTGCCTACTAGAAGATAAATCTGAACAACCTATAGGTTATAATTATTTATTGTCTAAAATATCGGAAGAAATAGTAGTGGATTATGCAATTCATAACGCAGTTGTTCAAGTGTGGAATGATATAAAAATTACTGTACAAATAAGTTAATAAAGTTAATATTTAATAAGACATCTACAATATTTTGCTTTTTTTTTGTGAACATTTACCATAGTAATGTATATTTTTTGTAGATATTTCAACAAACAAAAAGCCCACCGTGAGAATTTTCGATTAAAAATTAGGGGTGCTTTTTCGATATTAAGTCAAAATAAGGTGAAAAAATAAATATTTTAAATCAAAAAAATTACAGTGTGTTTGGGACATAAAAAGGTAAGTTTTCAACAAATTTCGTAAAAAAATTTTTTTTTGTAAAAGATAAAAATAAAAAACCAAAAACTTGGATATTTGAATTTTTCAAATAAACTTTGAGGTTATATAAAAAAAGTGCAAATACAAAAGTTGTAGATCTTTTTATTACCTACAACTTTGCCTTTTAACGTTTTTCCATAGGACTTGTAGTTTTGCCGGAAATCGAGATAAATCGTTTTCTACCCTTAAAAACTCACCCCCTTCCATTCTCGACCTCGGATCGCCCGTAAATTATTTTTCCTTTCATTTTTGTTATATTCTCTTCTTTTTCCAATGGGTTTCATCCTACTATTATTTTTTTTGGTTTCAAAAATTATCGACCCTGGTCTATTATTGTTTTGGGCTTCTATTTTTTGAAGCAAATGACGTTGAAGATTTTTATTTTTTCGAATTGTATGAAATAAAGCCGCAAACTGCAAATTTAAAAAAATTTGATAGTGAAACGCAAATGATTATGAGTACCATTCCGTGCTCCTTATACAATGATATAATAATCCTTATAATATTATATTTAGGTTTTAGGTGTCGTAGTACTATGACTCCCTCCGACGAGTCGCCCATGATATATCTCGATCTCCTCACGGACTGGTTTTTTGGACCGACCATCGTCATGTCATCGCTTAAAAATGACTATACATGAGCTTGTGTTTTTGCTTGTCGTACAAGTTTTTTGATCGATCTGTCACAAGCACTTTTGCAAGTTTATTATGAACAATACGACAGATCTCTCGTCTTATCGGGATTAATCTTCTGTTTTGTTATAAAGCTTTTTAATTTTGCATTGTATTCTTCCCATCCCAAGGTCTATTTTTATTATGTGTAGTTGTATTATGAAGTGTATTTTGATTATGATTTATTTCAGCAGTTAATTTTATGTAAAAAATGGTAATTATAAAGGGAAAATATTTTAATTTAATATTTATATTAGTACAGGGTGTTTCATTAAGGGTGACCACCGGCCATATCTCGGAAACTATTAGGCATAGAAACTTGGAAAAAAAAATTATGATTCAAATTCAAATTCAAATTCAAACAAAATTTATTTATCAAGAAACAATAAAAAATAATACAACATGTGATTTTTAATTATAGATAAATTGGACTATACCGCGATTATATAGAACCGATATCACAGAGCACAAATAAATTGTATCTGTGTGGTATAGCCCAAAATGATATTAATAACTAAAAAAACTATAATATGTGAATTATTGAAACCTATATTTAATTCAATCAAAGATTCAGCAAGGTAACGACAGATACAACTATTAATTATATTCAATAATGGTTTTATACAAAAAGGTAAACATAACTTTAAATCTTTTACTGATAGAGAATCTTCACCGACAGCATTTGTATTTATGGTTTGCAAAATTTTTTGTAATTCTAGTTCATTTATCAGTTCTAAAGTTAGTTCTGAAGTTATATTAGCATGTCTATTTGATTTATAAAACTCTATTTTTTGCTTTGAGGTGGTGTCTATTACATTATTGCAGCTTGCAAAGTAATTATTGAGAACGGTTGCATCAGCAAAGTTATCGCGTAAACCAAAATCTTTTTCGTGAGTTAAATTTAATTTATTAGCGTGGGCCCAGAAATCTTTAGCATTCTTTTGAGACATAAGATTAAAATATGTTATTTTTTTCCCTTATAATGGCATGTTTTGTGTAGTTTCTAATTTCCCTATAATACCGCAGGTGTCCTTCATTTTTCTGTTTCAAGTATTTGCGATAAGCCTTGTCTCTTAATTTCATAAGAAACTTTATATTATTAGTAATCCACGGAGTAAAAGGCCTTTCTTTAATGGTTTTTTGTTTTACAGGTGCGTGTTTATTTATTAAAAACAAAATATTGTCATTGAAAATTCGTAATTTTTCGTTAACATCTTGAGAATAATAAATTTGACCCGCTGCAATTGTTGGGCATCATTCTGAAAATCTATGAAATTTACATTACTATAATCTCTAAATTGTATATTTTTATTTGTGGTGGACTCTTTTGGTAAGTTAAAAACTGAGTAAACTAATTTGTGATCTGATACCGATTCGGATATATTTAGGGAGCATTTATTCTTTACATCCACAATATTATTTGTTATTATTACATCTATGAGGCTGGAGCTATTGGCCGAAATATTTATACGCGTTGCATCTTTAATTAACTGATTGAGATTAAAAGTTCCAAGCAGTGTTTCTAGTTTAGTTTTAGATGGGGAATCTTTCAAAAAATCAATGTTCAGATCTCCTGTAAATATTACATAATCATAAAAGGGTACAGTCAGGCCAAAAATATTTTCTAACCAGTCAATAAAATTGTTAATATTTGAAGAGGGAGGTCGATAAATACTCATGAATAGTATATTCTTATTATTAACAGAAAACTTCACGCTTATACATTCACAATCGGAAGTAGCTACATCAAGTTCCACAGGTTTAAATTTATATCCTTTCGCAATATAAATAGCCACACCGCCCCCTCTAGTGCCCCTATCCTTTCTTACAAAATTATAGCCAGGAATTTTAAAAGTATTGTTTACATAATCAGAAGTCAGCCACGTTTCAGACAGCCCTAATATATCGAAATTATAATCGTTTACATAATTAACAAATTCGTCAAATCCAGTGTTAATAGAGCGTATATTAAGATGCGCTGATTACAGCGGTCATGAGAAAATTCTGGAAATTACTTTTAAGTTCCTCATTTCGCCGCAAGGGGGCACAATCATAGACAATTTACCTTTAGATAAGCAAACAATAGCCACGAAAGTGGCATTTTTATGGCCTCGCCCATGTAAACAAAGCTGGACACTATTAGCCATGCGCACTGCAACATTATCGTTTGACGAATGGGAAAATAGACAGGTCCGGGCTTTAAAATTTAAATTCTTGCCAAAAAATTGGAATTTCTTCTCAATTTTTGATCAAGTTGGGAAAATAGGTAGTGATTTCTGGCATTTTTAGTAGTTGCAAACCTATTAGATTTTAAGCTTAGAAAATTGTTTTTAAGGTTTTTTTTTACAATTTGTTTAAAATTGATTCGTCGTCGTGTTTTTAGTTCGAAAAGGAAGAGAACAAGAACAGGTAAATTAAACTAGTCCTATAAAATCGAATATAAAAACAAACAAAACCAGCAAAATAACCAATCTACGGTGTTATCGCGTACCTAACCTCAAGTCAAATAGTTTATATATAACTTGTATTGATTTTTACAATTTGGTAAAAACTTGTTTTGTTCAAGAATTTGAAAAAGTGTTTGCTCGAGAACTTGACTCATGGAATACTTTCACCCTTAGATTAATATAAACATACCTAGAGATATTTACTTTTTCTTTGCATGCATCGGGATAATGTCTTGGTGTGTGTTTCTCATTATTTTCATACCTTATTTTTGTAGCCTAGGCCTAGTTATATGTGTTTAAATTGCTCATAATAAAGTAAGGTTATATATCAAGATAGATCACTACTCCATACTTACTAAAAATATTAAATACCCGATATTTTACCCCTTTTTCGGCATAACAAAATAATACAACGGCTGTTATATACTGTCATTGTTTATATTCCAATTGGAGTCACTAAAAGCAGAAACACAATTCACTAAACTACACAAAAACTAGAAATCCGTAAATATTAAACACCCATAATAAACAACAAGGAATCCACAGAGAAAACTTAAAACACAACAACAAAAATGGCGGCCGAGCCGGTTCTGGAGAGTAGATATCTTGCAACCTTGAGTATCTTGAGCATGTCGATTATTGTCGATAAAGTAGGCAGGCCGATAACACGAGGTTTGTGCGCATGCACGAAGGTGTCCAGAAGGAAGCCAGCTGACAGGCGAGTCATGCGCTCGGACGTATTTTTTCACCCGTTTCAAACGACACTTTTGTTTGCGCAGGAGATAAGCTGTACGTATCTAAAGGTAAATTGTCTATGGGCACAATTGAATTTTTTTTTTTAATTCTAAATTTCTCCGAAAATTCCCATATTAAGGTATAACTCTGATTACATCATCGAAAAGCTTAGACAATTTTCCATCATTTTGGTTTAAGGCTCATTGGCGTACCGACCTTGATAAGAGTGGGTACACGATAGTTTCTAATAAAATTGCTAGAGGGCGCAATTTGTATTAAAAATTATTGTTTTGGCAATAACTCTGAAACGAACAAAGATATCGAACTGCGATCATCACATCTTTTCTTGCAAAAAAAAGTGATCGAACATTTAGGGTTTCTGAATTGTAGAATAAATGATTTATAAATTATAGATTATTTTTAGGATATAATTTTGAACGACATTTAGAGGTTTAGCTAGTTTTTGTAGATCCGCCCACGCAATTATACCGTATCTTATTAGAGATTCTACTAAAGAGTATTAGTTTTTTGCCAATAATTTCCCCTAAAATATAGAATTTATAAATTAACTTTCTAAAATTGTTTGTCAAATAACTGATATATGTGCCCCCATTAAGGATGTTTATCAATAGTAATTTCTAAATATTTTGTTGAGTTTACCTCACAGATAACTTCTTCAAGATTTTCAATTTTAATATTGTTAGAATTAGACCGATTCGAGGAAGTAAGAGAGAATGCTTTGCAATTAAATTTGGAAGTATTCAAGGTTAATTTAAAGAAATTCAGCCAGATCTTAATTTCTTGATATCATCCATCGCTGACTCTTTCACTTGAGTCCAAGTTTCACCCTTAAATAACACATCTGTGTCGTCAGCATTTATTTTTAAATTTAATGTTTCAAATACTGCTTTTTATTTGCATCTTGGATCAGGTCAATTTGACCCAGATCACTAAAATTTTATAATTAGGATGTTTTATTTACAAACTGATCCGATTTGTAAGTGACCCGGTCACTTCCCTCTTTGCCCCTAACTGTACCACCCGCAAATTTCGATCACTTAAAGTAAACTGGTCAGAAGTAAAAGGTGGAAGTTGTTTTGACACATATACTTGGCGTAGCCTAACCTCAAACCACAGATAAAAATATAAATTATTTGCCCGTAATCCAAAATTTAAAATCAGAGGATTCGGAGGAGGAATTAGCTATAATAGTAAGTACATCAAAGTGTTTATTTCTTGTAAAATATAATCGAATCGAGAATAACCATAACCTCAACAAAGTTTACGTGACAAATGACACTGATGTAGTCCGAAACAGAATAAAAGCCAGTTTTATTTGATACATTTTGGATAAGATCATTTTAGGTCAGTTCATTTAAAAGTGCACTGATCGAGAATGCAAATAAAAAGCAGCAATTGTAAATTAATATTTTAGGTCAAAGACTTTAATTATTGAGTGTGCGATGGGTTTTCTCTTGCGTAGTAATAAATCCCTACCGTGTTTCTCACAAAAGCTTAAAGAAATGTGCTAAAATGGCGATTCTACTCCCCTTAATTCTTTATTCTTTTGCCACTTTTTATCTGAATAAAAACAGCGGATTTCGCGATTTATACGAAAAAGATTTTAAAAATAACAAATGATATAAAGGAAGTGATTTATCAAAAGTCTGCTAGTACGTAAAAATGTAGAAATACACCTTAAAATTACTTGATAAATGTGAAAAGTTTGTCTATAAAGCGAACCAGTTATAACAAAACCAAAAAGAAAAATACTGTTTGCGTTGTTTCAAATGACATGAAGTAAAAGAGATATATGAAAGTAACTTATTATATTGATTTCTCCATTATCTTTGCCACTTTGGCAACGGAAGTTCTAAAGAAAACATGGAAAAATTAATAACCGCTAGTCAGATTTCAAAACTTTCACATTCTATAAGTGAAACTCCAATAACAAAAATATTTTTAAGATTAATAGTATATTAACGTACACGTTTTATAAAGCATGATTTTATAGTATGCGTCCATGTTAAAAAACGAGCCGGCGAGTTTTATAACGGGACAAGTGCTTAAAACTGCTTTATATAACACGTACGTTATACAATTTTTTCTAATATGTAGTTTTTTCAATAAAAAACATATAGGTATTTAAAAAGAAAATAAATCCTTCAAATTTTGGAAATTTTTATGTTTAAATTTTATGTTGGTTATACTATTTTTTATCATAGTAGCCTCTGGACAACAAAAATTATTTTGCGAACTGTCATTTTTTGATTTATTGACCCATTTTCACCACGAGATTCTAAAGTTATTTTAGCGATATGAGATTTGAAATTGGACGGAATACGTTGTGTGATCCTTGTACATTCGCCGATTCGATACATATACAGAGCGTTCGGAAATTCGGGCGATTTTGCTACTTTTTTTTTTATTTCAAAAGACGTGATTTTACGTCACGGCATAGCAATTTAGTATAGGGAAGATGGAAAATTCAAATAAAGTTGAAGTTAAAATCGACATTGGAAGGTTAGTAGATTGAATTTATGATAGTATTTGGCAGAAAATGATAGCTTGAAGCATCTACAAAAGATTGATTTATAGATTTATGCAACCAACATACATTACTGTTATCCACACAGAATAAAAAAGTAGGTTATCAAGCTATTTTTCCTCTGCGAAAAATGGCTTTTCTCGTAAATCACAAAGGCCGCGCAAGTCAATGAAATAAAACATTTAAATATTACCAACATCAAATAAAGAAACAACGCGTATCGAAATAGCTTCATTACGATACGCAAATGCGTATCGTAATAGATTTGTTATGATACAAAATTAAAAAAACCTAAAGAAAGATGCGATCAGGGGAGAAATTGAAATATTTTGAAGACTTGAAGCATACAACATTTTAAGACATTATTTCCTTACGATAAAACTAGTTTCGACAATTGACAAATGTCGCAGATAACATTAACAGTGCTGACAGTGGTTCCTTCAAAAAATTACCAACCCAGCTCATTCTGCAGTCATAACGAAGAGGGCAGTAAGTCATAGATTTTTAGATATCTAGTTAAATATACTGCCGTAGTCAGTAGTAAACGCTCTATATTTCTGTCTAGATTTTGTGGCAGTATGTTGATGGGAAGTGTATTTTCTTATTAGTAAAGAGGGCAGTATGGACTTTGTTTGCACTATTAAACTAGAAAATAATGCAGTACATCGTTAGCTTACTGCTGCTTTCTTTAGTATTTTGTTATTGCTAAGTAAAACAGCAGTAAGGTAATGCTATGCTGTGCTTTAATGTAGTAAACGCCTCATTCCACAAATAATTAGTCTTAGGATTAACAGCAGTATAGTGAGCCTTCTTTCATATTAAGAAACATCCGGTTAACACTGATAACTAAAGAAAAGAGCAGTATATATTATTTACTGCATTCTTTTATAGGAAAATAATTGGTGTTTACTGCTCTTTTATGTAGCATATAAAAAAATGCAGTATGTCTAGTACTTACTGCATTTTATCGTAGTGAAACTACTAATTACATAATCATCATGCTAGTCTAAAAGGCATTTTAATCAATTTTTTGCAAATACCTGGAAAACTTACTTATTTATATATCACATTTTATTAAGTACCTAATTAGCTTCCCAATGAGTCATAAAAAGTAAATTTTTGGCTTACCATTTTAAAACAGACAACAAAAGTCTATTCACCACCTTAAAAGACGGTTTTCTCAAAAGTAGCTTTTGTCGACTTACTGCTCTTTAAATTATGACGGCAGCATTAGTGGGCTGATGTAAGCTCACATGTCAGGTGGGCTGTTTTTCGTAGAGTGTACGGATATAAGACCTGTGTTATCAAATCGATCTTTCTATCCTTTTGATTGAAAGAATGTTCAATTACCAGCTCATTAAAATGATAAATAATTCTAATAAAAGGATTTTTAATGCTTAACATAGCTAGAGCGCTTAACATTGACACCCCCATTGAGTCTTAATTCTTTTTAGTGTCGAAACGCACCTCTCACTTTCCACTATCATTATTTCTGTACTCCGGAGGCATAAGACACTATAGGTATAATAATATGTCCAATTTTTACAAAAATTAGGTAACTATATAGTTTTATTCAGAAATTGTGGGGCATAAAACAGCAAGTCCAATTAGTTAAGGTAGCTGAGAAACAGGGTAGACTTTTAACACTATGTGCATTTTTATTCAGAGGCCTAAGACACCAAAGTAATAATATCTGTATGCCTCGAATCTTTAGTAATATCTTTAGCAACACATTTAACGGCATAGAACACTATATAATCACTTGGTGTTATATGCCTCTAACTAGATCTATATAATAATAGGTGGGGATTACACATAATGTTAAACGTTAGCTGACTATCGGCATTTAGGCGGCAATAAGTTTTTATTTGGTCTATTATTACTTTTCCTTTTACCAAAATGCATACCATTTCCATTTAATATACTCATTTTTTGTAAAAATTGGACATAGTGTCGTATGCCTTCCGCGAGTACAGTATTATGGCTTATAATTTTTTACAGGTATAGAACACTTTGTCCATCAAAATACAAATAATTTGTATTATTGTAATTGTTATAAAAATTAAAATTAAAAAAAAAAATGTATTTACAAAGAAACACTAAATAATTAATACTTTGTGTAGTGAAAGTAGGATAATACATTCATAAATCAACACTAACCTTAAAATTATGTTAAACTTAATTTTTTTTACTAAATATCCACAAATCAAGCTGATGGCACATAGTGTCGTATTTATCGATATATCGACTATATCGATATTTTTTTTAATATCGATATTCGATATTGGAATTTCAATATCGCCCAGCCCTAGTTGCAAATACAGTCCGCATATTTGGTAGTTTGTTTTTCTTTGTCTTTGTCAAAGTTTTTCTTGCAATATTAATAATTCAGGGAGCGATTCAACTGTGTTCGATACATGCCTATTGAACGGCCTTCGACCGAGCACGAAACAACGCGAGATCAGGCGAAGTCGACGGCCGTTCTTTAATTTTCTATTAATTTATTTAATCTTCTATTATAATAAACCCATCAGGTCAACTTAAAATACGACCGAGCGCTTCGATCTATATTGGGGAGTTTTCGCATGACACACTGAGAAGAACCTTCTATTACTTATAAGAATTCACATACTCTTTATATACAACTGTTTAATACTAAATTATGTGACAGCAACGTGCTTTCCTACTGTAAGACAACGAAAATTGCTAGACCGCTGTGTAGTGATAATATCACGGTAATTTAGCCAATAGGAAATAGAAGTTAATGCTACCATAGAATGGTTTATTGCCATTATTGCTCTGAATACTCACGGTAATAATTATTAAGTTCTATTGGGGGTGTAATCTGGTTTTATATACTGTTTTATATCCGACTTGCAGTTGTAATAAAACTTCACATTAATCATAAAAATATTTGCTTGCTACTATTAATAAAGCATATACTTACCCCTAAAATTCAGTACTGTAGTTCTCAAAAATTTAAATACCTTTTAGTGCAATATTGTTCTTGTCGTTTAACATTGCATATGATTATCTATTATGCAACATGGTTTACTGAGATCGTAAAATTCGTCCATAGATTATAAAATCCAATACTAATGAAGATTTGTGCGAAATAAGAATCTTCTATTCCTTTATCTGACGTGGAAAGTTAAAAATAAATTAATGCAAACAGGTATTGGTACGATCAATAAAATTCAAATTTAGACAGGACAGCTAGAAGACTCCTAACAACGATGTGACCCGCGCAACTAATACGTTAACACTAATAATACGGCGCGCGCCGCGCCGATTGCCGATCGCTACGAACTCCCACCAACGTCTTGGTGCATTATAGGTGCTAACGGATACAATTCGTTGTTGTTCTATTTTCTTAATTATAGAGAAAACGCTTCACTGGGAACAAAATGCGTCGCATTGAGAAGATACAATTTATTTCTTAACGAAACTGCTGATTAAAAGTAGTTCATTATTCAACAAGACTGTGCTGCTAATGGGACTGATTACTACCAATAAAAACACTGTTCTAGCAAATATGGAATTGATATAACACTAAAGCGGGTTTGAAACACTAGCAATTTATTTAATATTGGTTATTAGAAAATAAGCTATATAACTATGTCTTAGCAAACCTTTGTATGATATCATTTTCCTCAGTGCACCTACACTTTGGAACCTTTGCATTTTTTGAAGGATAATAATTTTTTTTTGTTTTGTGATAATTAGGTTTAGGGTCATTGACCTTACAGACAAGTCACTCCTGCTAAATATATGTTTTTTAACCTATTAGCCTAACAAATATGTCTATTAAATTTAATTGTATAGCCTCAAGTAAACTAAACTTCTAAATTAAATAAGCTTTAATTTGTATTAAAGTCTGCCGGAAAGTTGAACTCTTTAGAGGAATATTGGCGACAATTAGCCAAATTACTTCGAATTTAGTTAGAAATTAAGCAGTCTTCCCGGAAGTGCCTTCTATAATAGAATTTTAGATGGTCCATTTGCATATAAATATGTTTTTATCTTGTCTCCAGTTACTTGGAAAGTGTCAAATAATGTTTAACTGAGAGCCAAAAAAGGTTTGCAGAACGTCTAAAATACATATCGAAAGCAATAGAATGTGCAACTGTATCCATAAAAATGTTCAACTTACACTACAAGACTCCTATTTAACGACTTTCTTGAGGTAATGTGACATGTTTGTTTGATGGAACTATTTTCACATCAATTACATAATATACAGCGTTATGATAACGAAACAGATCAGCTTTTAATATAAAATATCGATCTTGGACCTGTCAAATTAATTTTTTTGAAATGCATTTTTTTAGAAACAAGCTATTATACAGGGTGGATCATAAAAATGTTATGTGTATCAACTTTAATTTTGTTATTGAAACATATTATATACCGTGCGAGCAAAAATAATTTGCATCAAAGAGGGCCTTGCATCTAAGGACGTAATGCTTAGCCGTAGTGCTTAATACCTGTTGGGTGTCAGTAGCTACCTGAATTAACAATCAATCAGTTATTCCGTCATCTTTGACTTGACAGTCGTTACAGGTAATTTGATTAATCGCTAATTTTTCCAATTTTTTGAACAATTCACACAATGGGCTTTACGGAACAGCATAAAACATTCATGGTTGAATCGTATTTTCAAAACGGGTTTAGAGTAAATGGTGAGTGGCAATACAATTCGGGTTTGTGCATGGACAATTTTCAAGAACATTTTCCTAACGTTGCTTTTATTGCTGGGGATTTTTATCATTGCCTAAAAAGAACCGTGGCTGTGTTTAGGGAAACAGGTTCTATACAACACAAAAAGGAGCAGGAAGACCATCTGTAAGAACAAAATACCTGGTTGCAAACGTTCGTGAAATAATGTAAAATACGCCAACAAATTGTATAGGACGCCTGTTCCAAGAAGTGGGAAGATTTTATGGAACATGCAGGACTATTTTTAAGAAGCAGTTAAATTTATTTCCTTATAAAGTGCAAGTATTCCGAGAAATGCAAGCTGCAGATTTTGAAAGACGCAGGAATTACTCTCAATGGTTTACCCAAAATTTATTGGAAGGGAATGATTTATTAGACATGACATTTTTTCGGATGAAGCCTGGTTCCACCTCTCCGGTCAAGGCCGTAGCCAGGGAGGGGATCAAGGGGGATTGATCCCCCCCCCCCCGAAATAAAAAAAAATATTTATTTTAGACTTTTAATAAGTATTAATGAGACTGCAGTTATATAGAGTGCGCCCGTCTCACTTTGTTGTTACACAATATAATAGTTAAACTTATTTACGGGCTACAATGGCTGCAGATCGCCTTAATGGTCTGGCTTTCCTATATGCCCAACGTGATATAAACGTAGATGTAAACAAAATCATAAATATTTTCTCTTCTAAGAACAAGGAAACTTGATTTTGTAATTTAGTACAAAGTAAGTAGGTATTTCAGATATTTTTTATGTTCTTATTGTTTATTTTTCGTTTTCATTTTTGTTTTTGATCTTATTATTACATAATATAATTTATTATAATAATTATTATGACTTAATATAAGAGACATGTTAATTAGTAAAATAAATAGTTTATTTTGTCGACCGACCTTTCAAATTTCGAATTTCTTTTAAATTAAAAGAGTGTTTTAAAGTCTGGCATATTGCCGCAGATTAAGCTTTACGGTTATTTTACCAAAAAAAGGGCGTGGCACCCAAAAAATTTTCGCCTGCGGCGCAGTTCCCTTTCACACCCCCCCCCCCCCTAGAACAAATCCTAAATCCGCCACTGGAACAAACCCCCCCCCCGAAATTTTTTCTGGCTACGGCCTTGTCTCCGGTTATGCGAATTCTCAGGATAAGAGTCCACATTGCACCCTCAAAAAATTGGTGTCTGGTTAGCCATGACACAGTTATAGCACAGCGGTATAGAGACAATATTTTGAATTCATTTGTGGAGCAATTACTTGACGACGAACTACGTTTTGGATATTTTCAACAAAAAATTTCTAGATCGAATTTTTATAAAACTTTTTAAGTATGTCTGTAAAACATTATAAAAATAAAAATTTGTTATTATTTGTGGAAGTATTATGAAGATATCACAATAAAAATACTGTCTAACAACTGGTTTGTGGGGTACTGAGGGTTAAATCCCAGTAACCCCACAAGCGGTTAATTTAAATACAATGAAATTGTGGGTTATTGGGCTTTAACCCTCAGTACCCCACAAGCCACTTGTTAGACATTATTTTCATTGTGATATCTTTATAATACTTCCACAAATGGAAATGACAAAGATATACTTAAAAAATTTTATAAATTTAAATAACCCTCGACACCTTCTTTTTAGAAGGGGTTTTTCTTCTTTCCAAGTTTATTTGGTTGGTAAGACCTTTAAGAAACTTTTCTCAATTTTCTTCAAATTATTACGAGGGGTAAACCGCAGTCCCAAGTCTTGTACACTAATTCCAAGTAATACCACTAATTCCACTAATTCCAGGACTAATTCCATAATTGCATGACTAATTCCTCTAATTCCACGACTAATTCCACTAATTTCACTAGTAATACCACTAATTCCAATACTAATACCACTAATTCCAATACTAATATCACTAATTCCACCAATTTCTCTAATAATTCTACTATTTCCACTGGTAAAATTAGACATTATAAAAGAAATATGTAATAGTCAAGCCTTGGTTTAGATACAGACATAAAAACAACTTATTTATAGGAAATAAAAACTGGTTGCGCCTACTAATTATTTTAAAAACCATGATATGTCTCTATCGATACATTGAAAATCGAAACATTACCAGTTAGTAGTTTCGATATGTTTTAAGGTAATATTATTTAAAACTTTAAAACTAACCAAATAAAAACGATAAATTTTAAATTTACCTAAATATTGAAACTTACTAAATCTCAAAGCTTTAATATGTAGACAGCTGAATGTGTAGAATCTGCTTAAATAATAGTAACAATTTTACTGGACATCTGACCTGATATACACAATATTTTAGATACCTCCGAGGATTCTTCTTTCACTGGCTATGGTTAAATAAATAAATTAATTTCATGTAAAGTCAATTTAGGTAATTAGACTTTTATTATGTTTCAGGAAAACTTTTTTTATTATAACAGCAAGCTTTAAGGCTTGCTTTAAGGTGAATTTTCATGCATTTGATTGGTCGGCGTTGATTGGTCATTATATTTTGACGTCAATTTTTATCCGAAAAGTTAACCATTTCATCTGTCATCGGACAGAGTTAAAATAAATTTTTCCGAAAATCGATCGGAAATATTAACATTTTTGTACTGTACGGGAATGTTATTTCTATACTTTGCTTTATTTCCATACAAAACCAATATTTCCTTTATTTAAGGATAAAATGATTATACTAATGCTTATTTTAAAATTATAACAGTTGATTGTAATACTTTCCGATCGATTTTCGGAAAAATAGTATGTATACCTCGTAGGAAAAGCCACATTCGCAACATTTGTGACCAGGGATAAGACCAATCACAAACGATTCGTATCATCGGATAATGGATGCATAAAAATGCAAAAAAATTTAAATTCCATAAATTTTCTGACCAATCAAAAGCCGTAAATTCAGCCAATGGGATTACCTTCATATCAACGTATCGACGGATATCGGATGCATGAAAATTCACCTTTATTTGTAAGTAGCAACTTATATATTTTTATTTTAGTGTAGTATACATTTTACTAGACTGTTGTCATATTTTCTCAGTGTATTATCCCGGCCAAGTGTCTAATATTTATAGCACAAGGTCATAAATATTACCCACGCAACATCAATGGCGCCGACACGTTTTGTCACCCCTGGTTTCTGGTTGTAAAGTAGCAACGCCGCGCCCCGCACCCCTGCAAGATGACCATGCCTGTTTAGAACATCGATGATTGGATGTGAGAAAACGGCGGCGTTGCGCTGGCCACCACTTAAGTTTTTGTGTGATATTGCCAGAAATATGGATGCCAGACTACATAAAAAAATCGTTTTTGATATCAGTAATTGCCCGACTAATTCCACTAATTTTAGTACTAATTCCACTAATTCCATCAGTAATACCACTAATTCCAGCAGTAATACCACTAATTCCAGCAGTAATACCACTAATTCCCCTAGTAATTCCACTAATTCCACCACTAATTCCACTAATTCCAGAGGGTTGTACACCAAAATTCCACTGCGGTTTACCCCTCGAATTATTATGTCACTTCGACACATCAATTTTTTAATTCCATAAAAGCTCCATTAAGGTTCTATACCATTTTCTCTTTCTGCTAAAACCATTAGCATTAAATAAATTTTCTGTCTCCTGATGATGAACATTTCTACGTTCGAAACATGTAGAGACCCCTAAAGAATTTTTATTCTATTTTTGTGGAGGAAGACTTTAAGTTTTTTCTTTCTTTCCCATACTTTCAACTCCACTTCAGGCATAGACTATTTCTTCAAATTCCTATTGTTTAAAAGTTAATATTTTGTAAACGGCTGAAGATAGGTACAGGGCTTAATATAGTAGAATGAAATGTAAAAATATACAATATGTTTCATTAAAATAGTTATAAAAAAAGAAAAAAAAGTTATAGCCTTGAAAAATACCAAATAATGGTCGAAATGTCGGCAATCTTTTTAATAGCAAGATTTTTTTTTCATTTGTCCTATATCCACTAAACTCTACCAGCCGTTCTGAAGGTAGTTTTCGTTAAATTTTGTTATAGCCAGTCATATGGCGAAACTACTGCACTTTGCAGGATTTGCTTTAAGTTTTTACTTAACGGTAAATTTCATCAGTTTTAACTGGATAATTAGTTCCAGGAACGTTATACTTTCTACGCTAATTAGTTCAAGACGGCTTGCACTTTAAAACGTTCTTTATAAGGACACTTTCTGGAAAATGGCCGCTTAGAAATTCTCTTGCAGAATAGAGAAACAGTTAGCTTGAATTAACCATTGGAATTTTGTTTATGTATATTAGTCGACGAGACTTGGCTACTTTATAAGCCTTATTTTATAGCCTTTATTGGATTAGTAATAAAAGAAGACAGGTTAAGATCTCGTATTATATTATAAGAAGAGCCCTGTCCCGACATTCTCTGCGCGTCTGGCATTTTAAACCTTGAAGCTGGAAGTCTGCTGCATGTGCAAAAATGATTAGCACTCACCAAGTTTTTTCATTATTAACGAACAATAAACTACTGTAATAATTTTTATTTTCTAAAATAATCTCCTTTAATTATACTGGGTGTTTCAGTAGGAACTAGACCGTTGTGTAGTGAAAATATCACGGTGATTTAGCAGGAAATAGAAGCTATTGCTACCATAGAATGGTTTATAGGCATTATTGCTCTGAATGTTCTCAGTAGTTATCAAGTTTTATTGGGGGTGTAATATGGTCTTATAGGTACATAATAATATCTGCTTACTACGGTTAATAAAGCATATACTTACCACTAAAAATCAGTACTGTAGTTCTCAAAAATTTAAATATCTTCTAGGGTAATATTGTTCTTGTTGTTTAACATTGCATATGATTATCTATTATGCAACATGGTTTACTGATATCGTAAAATTCGTTCATAGATTATAAAGTCCAATATTGATGATGGGTGCGAAATACCAATCTTCTATTGCTTTATCTGACATGCAGAGTTTAAAAAAACTTAAATACAAGGTAAAAGTAAATTAATTGAAACAGGTGTTGGTACGATCAATAAAATCCAAATTCGGACAGAATAGCTGGAAGACTCCGAACAACGATGTGACCTGTGCAAAAAATATGTTAAAACCAATACTACGGCGGACGGCGATTGCCGATAGCTACGTACCCCCTCCAACGTCTTGAGTATTATATTTAAGGAGCTAGCGTGCAAAAAACGCCATAGTTGGCTGCCCGTCAGTCGAGTTTGAAAAAATGTTGCCATTACTCCACTGAACACCCTGGTGCTTGAAGTTTTGCTTTTACCCATCAACTTTAAGATTTATTGGCAATAATGACATAGGGCGATTGGCCATAGTGAGGAGCCCGTCAGTCAGGTTGAAAATTAGGTTCTGTAGGTTGCCAAGATCATGTATCTAAAATTTCGTTGCGATCTAACCACTAGATCGTGAATTAGGCCAAATGGAAGATTATAATATGTTTTTTGACCGCCATTTTGTTGGCCATAGTAAGGAGCCCCTCCAAAACTTGTTTCTACCTCTTCGTTTGGATAAAATGACAGCAAAAATGCACTTGACTGACAAATCGAATCACGACGTTCTTCCCTGGGTAACCTACAAAATCTAGAAAAATCCAATTTTTCAGTCTTTAGCATGGCTTTTTCAGAAATTCAACCAAAATCATCAGTCAATCATTTTTCCTGATATTTAGACATCCAATTACGTAGAAATCACAAACGACTGACATTTTCCTCGAATATTTTCAATTTGGCCATACTTTGAAAATTTTCTGATTTTGGACTTTTTTATAATGGCTCAATAATGCTGTTCCAAATGGACTTAAAAGTAAAACAATGTATGACGATGATATTTGATGACCTAAAAAACGTTTTAATACATAACTATCACCTATTTACCCCTTCCTCCACCCCTCTGCTACCCTCCACCCCTATTCATTCGTTGAATTTATGTTATATTATATTGGATTCAGTAATCAAAAAATATAGAATTTTTGCCACAAAAAGATACGATAACCAATTTCAGCAGTAAGAAATGAATAATTACTGAAGAAAATCGAAAATTAAATGGTTATTATTTATTGAATGAAATTGTTGGCATATTTGGGTTGAGCAAGCTGGGTTGTGTTAGTAACATTTCAATTTCAATATAGAAAAAAACAGATATTTAATTGTTGATTATATTGTAACTATTACTTTTACTTAATATAATCATTATATATTATATATATTATATATATAGTAATAGTTATAATATAATCAACGCTTTTTAGGTCATCAAACGTCGTCATACATTGTTTTACTTTAGGGTCCATTTGGAACTGCATTATTAAGCCATTATAAAAAAGTCCAAAATCAGAAAATTTTCAAAGTATGGCCAAATTGAAAATATTCGAGGAAAATGTCAGTCGTTTGTGATTTCTACTTAATTGGATGTCTAAAATCAGGAAAAATGATTGACTGACGACTGGAGACTTGCTAAAGACTGAAAAATTGGATTTTTCGAGATTTTGTAGGTCACCCAGGGAAGAACGTCGTGATTCGATTTGTCAGTCAAGTGCATTTTTGCTGTCATTTTATCCAAACGAAGAGGTAGAAACAAGTTTTGGAGGGGCTCCTTACTATGGCCAACAAAATGGCGGTCAAAAAACAAATTATAATCTTCCATTTGGCCTAATTCACGATCTAGTGGTTAGATCGCAACGAAATTTTAGATACATGATCTTGGCAACCTACAGAACCTAATTTTCAACCTGACTGACGGGCTCCTCACTATGGCCAATCGCCCTATGTCATTATTGCCAATAAATGTTAAAGTTGATGGGTATAAAAGCAAAACTTCAAGCACCAGGGTGTTCAGTGGAGTAATGGCAACGTTTTTTCAAACTCGACTGACGGGCAGCCAACTATGGCGTTTTTTGCACGCTAGCTCCTTAACTTTTATAGGTTCTAACGAAAACAATTAGTTTTTGGGGACGCTGTTGTGCTTTGTTATCTGTAGAGCAAGTGCTTTGCTGGAAAATGCGTCGCATTGAGAAAATACTATTTATTTCTTAACAAAATTGCTGTATTAAAAGTGGTTCATCACTTAATAAGACGCTGCTGCTAATGGAACTGATTACTACCAATAAAAACACTGTTCTAGCAAATCTGGAATTAATATAACACTAAAGCGGGTTTGATACACTAGCAATTTATTTAATATGGGTTAATAATTATTTGTAATAATTAATTGTTCAACTATTTTATACACAGCAAATGATGGGGTCTTTAATAGACTCCAAGTTTTGCAAAATAAAGCTATGCGTATAATTTTAAATGTGGATAAATATACGAAAATAAATTTAATGTTACAGAAACGTCAGTGGTTAAATGTTAAAAATTCAGTATTTCTTTTGATTTGTACTTTTATTTTTAAAATACAAAATAACTTACTACCTTCCCATTTAAAAGATTTTTTAACTCAAAATTTTGAAAATCATAACTATTCAACCAGGTATAAAAACGATTTTTGTCTAAGTAAGGTATTAAAACATTTAACATATAAATCGGTTTTCCATAAAGGATTAAGTAAATATAACAACTTGAATAATTCAATTAAATCGCAGAGTTCTTTGAAAAATTTTAAAAAATCATTAAAAAATTATTTATTTAAAAAACAAAAGAGTGACTGATAAAAATTTTTCTTTTAGCAAACCTGTTGCATATTACTATGCTCTATGTAAAATCAATATTTTTTCATAAATAAAGTAATATATAAATAAAATAATTAAAATATCGAGTTATAAAAGACTCCTCTTTCATAATTAGAGGTGAAGCGGTCAGAAATTTGAGTGTGTAACGAGCGTCCTCTTGACTAGAAGGTATCTTAAAACTAATTATGAGATGGTCTTTCTTGCCCTAAAAAATGCAATGAAACCAAATTTGATTCATATCCGATTAACCATTTTCAAATCGTCGCCAATTTTCTAAGATGATAATAAATAGTATTTTATTATAAAAAATAAACATAAATAAATAACATTATATCAAGTTGTATGGCCCCTTAGTTATGGAACAGCCTGTATGAAAAGTGATAAATAAAATAACAATTTATTACGTAGGTACTATATTTATTAATAAAAACATATATACAACCGTTTGTAATGAAATGCCGAAACGTTCAAATCAACTTTTATTACATTGATAAAAAAAATTTAATATAATATATTTGCAGCATCATACGAAGCTAATTAATTTTATATTAAATACATTAGATATTAATAATATGCATTGTAAAACTTTATTTGCCCCGCTTTATTGCAATTAACGACAAATATTAAATTTACATAAATTAATTCAGTTTTTAATAATGTTTTTTATCGCCTTGACCTTAAAAGAAATTTAATCAATAATTTAGAATAAGTATACCTATATGGCGTTATGAGAAAGAAATGCATCAGCCATTTATTTAGAAAACCGCCCACTTAATCAAGAATTGCTCGGACCCGTCAAATTAATTTTTTTAAATGTGCTTTTTTTTAGAAAAAATATATTATATTGTATTTTTTTCCATTTTTACATTCTACAATTAGACATTATTTATAAATAAAAAACCATTTTCATCCGTTTATGAAATATTAACACTTTAATGCTGGTATGCACCAGTGTTGCCAGATGATTTTTTCAGAAATCAGGAGACACTGCCTTTAAAAATCAGTAGAAATCAGTAGATGACTTTAGTCAAAGAAAATTTATAGGGTTTGTTCGACTTTAGTCACAGAATAGGAGGAATTGTGAAGCGGATTGTTAAAAAGGTACCAAGAATACAACAAAAACATATATTTAAACCATTGTTTAAAGATAACAGGCAAAAACAGAAACAAAGTAAATGAGATCATGCGCATTCTTTAAAAACATAACTAACTCGATCGATAACTAATCAGTATCTCCGGAATCAGAATCAGAAATAATATTTTTGGCTTTTTTGTACATATTTGAGTTATGCAATTTTACAATATCTTTGTTAAAGTCTATATTGAAACAGTTTTTTATCTCGGTTTTTTAAATAATGTTTAGCATGCAAATGACCCACAATGCTCGCTGAAGATAGACGGTTTTGGAGTTTCCGGTAATTCCCCTATTTAAAAACATACCCAGACGTCAAAAAAGCACCTGTCTTCTGTCAGGTCAAATAATAGAATTGGGGAATATTATCGATATATATAGTCGATAATAATAATTTATATTCAATTATCTATAAATAAATTTGCTATTTTGATAATGTGCTATTTAATCTAATTTAAATTAAAAAATAAAATATTAATAATAAAATATCACTAATCGGACCTTTTCCCTAAAAATCAGTAGATCTGAGGTTCAAATCAGTATATCAGTTGACTAAGAGCAAAATCAGTAGATCTACTGATTTATCAGTAGATATGGTAACACTGGTATGCACCATGGATATGTTTCTCGACTTAGCAGCGTTCTGAACTCAAATCACAATCTTTAAGGCATTGACAATGACAATTTGCTATTTAATGTCGAGTCGCCAGAAAAAGGCAGTTAATGTTAATCAAATCTAAATTTTGCTGTGCTGTTATAACATCTAAAATGCGATTCGCTGAAGATGAACGCATAGAATTTTGATTATGTTGGGCTATGTAAATAAAATTAGAAGTGATTATGTTCAATGAAAAAAATTCAAATTGCCTGCCTATTGCCAATCGACAGAATTTAGGGTAACAATTAAGTGGAGAACTTCCGTATGGTCAAAAGTGGTCGTCCTAGTACCTGAGGAGAAAAAAAACATATAATTATCACTACAGGAAGATTCTCATAGTTGGAACACTTGCACTTTATAAGGAAATCAATTTTGCTGCTTCTAAAGAATAGTTCTGCATGTTCCATAAGATCTTCCCTGTCAAGGGCGGTCCTACGGGGGGGGGGGGGGGGGAGGGGTACTGGGGGTAATTACCCCCCCCCAGAGACCAGGTTGAGGACGCAAAAACTATAAATATTTATTATTTTTAAATACAAAACAAAACCAATAAATTTGAAAAAACATTTTTTATATAAAAATATCAACATCTTAATATTATAAGATATATTCTATTATAGTCCGTCGATAAGTCGATATAATATCGCGAAAATTCTGGTAAACCGGACCGAAGAATGTCCGGTTTTCTAATGACTTAAAAAAAATGTTAAAAGCAGCGGCATCCAATGTAAAATATATTAAAAAACAATTATAGTTTTTTTTAGCTTTATTTTCATGTTCTGATTTCTTTATTATACATATACATTTAAGTTTTGTTTTATTTTAGTGTTTTGACTTACATACATTACAATATTAAAACATACTAATGTTACAATATTAAAACATACTACATCAGTGGCGTATTTACAAGGGGGCTCGCGCCCCCCCCCCCCCCCTAGATATGTATAGTACAATTTTATTGTATAAACAAAGTTCATCTGTCACGGATAATGCCCTCGAAGCTTTTAAAACTTGTTTATTTTGTCGCCCTTTCAAAATTCTTTTAAATTAAAAGAGTGTTTTAAAGTCTGGTATATCGCCGCAGATTAGGCTTTACGGTTATTTTACCCAAAAAAGGGAGTGGTACCCAAAAATTTTTCGCCTGCGGTGCAAAAGAGCGCCTTCGGCGCATGAAAAATTGCGCCTCTAGCGCAAATCCTTAAAAGTACCCCCCCGAGAAAGACGTTCCAGGACCGCCGTTGTAATCCCACTTCTTGGGACAGGCGTCTTATACAATTTGTTGGCGTATTTTGCATTATTTCACGAACGTTTGCAACAAGTCCTTCTGTTCTTACAGATGGTCTTCCTGTTCCTTTTTTGTGTTGTATAGAACCTGTTTCCCTAAATGTTGTGCTTTTCCGTTGTTCTGGTGTTGTCCCACCTCCTCGATATAGCGGACTGTATTAATCAATAATCTTCAATTATTATTTTTGGGTAGGCTTTAATTTAAAAATGAAAATTTATAATATAATTAAAAATGTTGTCTTATTTCGTTGTTGCTGCTGTCATCTTTCTCTTGACATCTCTCGTCCTCATGGTTTCTCTTACAGGTGTTATAGGTAACAATACTGTTTCTGTATCTTGTTATTACCGTAACATACTCCCCCCTTTTGAACCATCAGTTCAAAACATAAATTAGTTTTTGACCTAAAAACACTCATTGTCATTTAATGGAAGGGGACATATTTTTGAAATAGCGCGCTTGTAGGTACCACTTATAGTTTTAATCGTCACTACACGCACTTGGCCATCTTGCCCAGGATGTACTTGAGTTATTCTTCCGAGAATCCATTTGCATGGAGGAAGGTTGTCATTTTTCATTACCACCAATTGACCTACTTCAACATTGGAGTTGCCTACTTTCCATTTGTGCCTTTTCTGAAGCTCAGACAGGTAAAAACACGACCATTTCTTCCAAAAACTTTGTTGTAATTGTTGCAATAATTGGAACCTAGACAATCGGTTGATCTGGACATCTTTAAACAGAGGATCAGGAGGCATTGTCAATGGGTGGCCAATTATTAGGTGAGCAGGAGTCAGAGGTGCAAAGTCATTGGGATCAGAGGACATGGGATAGAGAGGTCGGGAGTTTAACGTAGCCTCAATTTGAACAAGTAATGTAGAGTATTCTTCATACGTTAATACACTTTGACCAATGACTCTATATAAATGATATTTTATTGCCTTAATATTAGATTCCCACAACCCACCAAAATTTGGACTATTCGGAGGTATAAAATGCCAAACTATTCTTAGTTTAGCACAAGATTTGACGAATTCATCTTTAGAATTTTCCAAAAAATCATACAAAGTTTTTAACTCTTTTTGAGCTGCAATAAAATTGGATCCGTTGTCAGAGTACAAATGTGCAGGAGTGCCACGCCGAGCAGCAAATCTCCTAAATGCAGTAATAAATGCTTCGCAGGTTAAATCAGTGACTAGTTCGATATGAATACATTTTGTTACAAAGCATATAAACATACAAATATATGCTTTATATGTCTTGTATGGACGACCTTTTCTATCGCGTAAAATCACTGGACCCGCGTAATCAACTCCAACAATCGAAAAAGGTCTTGCAACCTCAACTCTATGTTTTGGTAAATCACCCATAATTGCGTTAATTGGTTTTGGTTTAGTACGAAAACATCGAATACAATTTCGCACAATCATCTTTGCTACATTCATGCCAGACGTAGCCCAATACTTTTGACGCACAGAAAACAATAATAACTGGGGTCCTGCATGATGTAGTCTCTTATGTTCAGATCGAAAGATCAATTTTGTTATTTTATGTTTACCGTCCAATAAAATAGGATGTTTTTCATCAAAAGATAAAGAAGCATTTTTTAATCTCCCCCCAACTCGCAATAAACCATCTGAATCTAAAAACGGAGTTAAAGAGAGCAATCTGTTATTTTTACTTAATTGTCTATCACCTTGAAGGGACGATATTTCAGTAGCGAAACTTTCGCTTTGTGCTAATTTAAGTAAATGTTGCATACTATTATCAATTTCGAGAACGGTAATTGGCCCGGTATTTTTATTTTTAATATTTTTTGAATTTAAAATAAATCTTAAGCAGTAGGCAAAAGTTCGCTGAAGTTTTTCCAACGAAGAAAATCTATCAAAATCTAAAATTTGAATCATAGTAGTGACAAACACGTTGCACTGTCTACGTATCTCCGGTATATCACTAGTCTTACTAAACTGAAATTCTCGTGGCCAATTGGCTTGTTCGTAAAGAAACAAAGGGCCGTTCCACCAGAAATCACTTTTGTATAAATCGTCAGGATACATTCCTCGAGAAGCAATGTCAGCTGGATTGTGTTTAGTATTAACGTAACTCCATTTTGATATATCACTTAACTGTTGAATTTCAGCCACTCTATTACTAACAAAAACTTGAAGTTTGTTTGCGTCTGTGTTAAGCCAACACAAGACAATCTGAGAGTCACACCAATAATATGTTTCAAATTTACATGTAAGAGAATCAGAAACTTGTTTTACTAACCGAGCAAGTGAAAAAGCACCACATAGCTCTAACCTTGGAATGGTTAATGCCTTGACTGGTGCGACTTTTGTTTTTGAACAAAGTAATCTAACAGAAATATTTCCACAAGAATCAGAAGTTCTTATATAAACTGCACCACTATACGCTTCTAAACTTGCATCGCTGAATCCATGCAGTTCAATATTAATTGGATTATCACACATAACAGATCTAGAAACTTTTAATTCGTTAAGTATAACTAATCTCGAATGAAAATATTCCCACTTCTTTCCTAAATCCGAAGGTACTATATCATCCCACTCTAATTTCAATGACCACAATTTTTGTATTAAAATTTTGACAATAATTATACAGGGACTGATTAGCCCTAGTGGATCATAAATTTTAGCAATATTACTAAGTAATTTTCTTTTTGTAATAGGATACTTTTCCGAATCAGTTAGAACCTTGTAAGATAACAAATCAGAATGACTAAGCCACTGAAGTCCCAGCGTTTTCACTTTATCATTCTCACCTAGTTCAAGTATGCTGAAGGCATCAGAAGTATCTTCTAAACCTTGTAAAATTTTATCACTGTTAGATGCCCATTTTCTAAGAGGAAAAGAAGCTGACTTTAATATTTTCGAAATTTCATTGCAAAGGACTATACCTGTTTTTTCATCATTAAACCCAGTTATCAAATCATCAACGTACATATCACGATCAATCAACTTACATGCAACAGGATATGTACTTATATTATCAAAAGCTAATTTTTTAATACATTTAATAGCCAAGTATGGCGCACTAGTTGTGCCATACGTCACTGTTTGTAACTCATAAACCGATATATCATCATTCGAATCATTTCTCCATACTATATTCTGTAAATATCTCTCATCAGGATGAATAAGAATCTGGCGGTACATTTTTGCTATATCAGCGATTACAACAAATCTATGCTCTCTAAAACGTAACATAATCCCAAATATATCATTTTGTATCGCTGGCCCTGAATACTGTATATCATTAAGAGATTTCCCTGATTTTGTTTTAACCGAAGCATCAAATACTATTCGAACACTTGTAGTCAAACTATCATTACGCACAACAGCAAAATGAGGTAAAAAACATCTAAACATTTTAATCGAATCGCTGTTTGTCAATCGCCTCATATGCTCTAGTTCGATATACTCAATCATAAAATCAAAATACTTATTTTTCAACACTTCATCCTTTTTTAATCTATTTTCTTGAAGAATTAATCTTTTAATTGCCAAATCTCGTGAATCGCCTAACTCTAGAGGACTCTCTTTTAACGGAAATCGAACCACAAATTTTCCTGAATAATCGCGTGAAACTGTTTCATTAAAATAATCTTCACAAATCTGTTCCTCTTTAGTTAAAGGATTTGCCTCAGTTGGAATTTCTTCTATTAACCAAAACCTCTGCAGGTCATCATTCAAAGTAAAATTGCAATGAACTTGTTTCTCTATAGAAGTACTCATTAAACCTGTTACCACATACCCAAAAACGGTATCAATCAGAATAGGTTTGCCTTTACCTAACATGATGTTTTCTTTTCCAAGAATGCTCCAAAATAAATCTGCGCCTATTAAAATATCAACTGGCCGAGAAACATTGAAAGATGGGTTAGCTAATTTTATGTTTTTTGGAATGCACAAATCTGAAATGTTAAACCTACATGGAGGTAAATTATCTGTTATTTTTGGTACTACTAAACATGCTAGATTTGTTTGATAACTATTAACCGTTGATTTAATCAATAAATTACATTTAGAGTTTACGTTTGAGCTAACACTATTAATCCCAGAGATTGCAATATTGATACTATCCACTTTCAAATTTAACTTGTTTTTGAAATGTTCAGAAACAAATGAACACTGACTGCCTGAATCTAAGAGAGCTTGAGCTTTGTGATATTTTCCTTTTATATCTCTTACTTCCACAATTGCTGTGGATAGCAGAACATAATCGTTATTTGAAGTTGTAGCGCTGATAATCGAGGAACCATTAAACGCATTTTCATGATTTTGAGAATCTTGTACTTCATTACTCTGATTTCTTCGATTATCCCCTGTGTTATTATTGTTATGTAATAGGGAGCTGTGCTTGTTATTGCAAAATCTACACTGACCTGATTTACATTTAAAACTATAGTGCCCAAAGCATAAACAATTTGAACATAATCGCATCTTTTTTACAATATCCCACCTTTCGGTTATAGTCATTTTTAAAAATTCTGGACATTTATATATTAAGTGAGCTTTCTTACAAAAATTGCATTTTTGTTCGGACCTTTCACTAGGACCGTTAATCAAAAAATTATGACGCCTTGTATTTCTATTATCGGGTAATCGCGTATCTCTTAATTTCTGATTATTATTCAATTCTAGAGTTTCAAGAAAATCGGCTCTATTTTTTAAAAACTTAAAGAAATCATTTAAATTTGGCAACGTTTTATCATTTTTTGACTGCTCCCATTCTCGCGTTGTAGCTTTGTCTAATTTCAATGATATCATATACGTAATTAAAGCATCCCAGTGTTCCGTTGGAAGCTTAAGCGTTTTCAGTGCCCTGAGATGTTTATTTACTACATCGATTAAGTTGCGCAATCCTGAAGATGACTCTTTAGTTAAGCTCTCAACTTCAAATAAAGCTTTAATATGATTATTAACCAATAATCGAGTGTTATCAAACCTATCGCAGAGTAATGCCCAAGCATCATTATAACTATGCGCTGCAAACTCTAAACTATGAATAATTTTAAGAGCTTCCTCCCCCAAACATGACCTCAAATAGTGATATTTTTGAATCTCTGATAAAGTTGAGTTGCTATGAAATAAAGCTTCAAATGTGTCTTTAAACTCTAGCCATTTGTTAAACTCACAATTGAATGTTGGACATTTTATCGGAGGCAATTTAACTAAATTTAAATTATCACTGTTTGAAACATTAGCTTGAGGGCATCTTACAGATTTATTCACGGAACCTTCATTATTATCATATTTATCCAATATTTCTTTGGCCTTTGCCACGATATCTATATGGCAATCATAAAATTTGCTTCTCTCCTCGTATTGCTTTTCAAGATCACTTAGAGCACATATCATTTCTATTTCTGACTGAACAGACTCAAATTCATCATAAAGTAGCTCCAATTTATTGACTTTAAATTGAAGTTCGATAATTTCTTTTGCATTTAATTCTTCATTATTTAAAAAAGCATTACGAAAAGGTTCAACATATTTTCCAAAATTTGTCAGTTTGAATTTTACTGTACCTCGTTTTCTTATCAACAAATATAAATCCTCCATATTGTACTATTAAAGGAAAATCAAATTAATCGTGTGTAATCAAAATCGAACTAATCACTTAAGTACATTTGATAATATGTAATCAATTTAATCAAAATAATGAAATACACTTGTACGTAATCCAATTTCATTGGACACTCAAAATCGCGATAATCAAAATCGTATTATAATCTAAAACTTACTCGGGAAATCTTGTACTAACCATACAACTCTTGTATGTTAATTTGTGAAATATCTAGTATACCATTGTATTGGTAAAATCATAAATCAATATCGCAAAATATCAATTTTAGGAATCTAAAAATCAAGAAAATAATCAAAATCGTAGTAGGCACTTTAAACCTGTTAATCAAATTAAACCACCTGGAATCTTGTAACTCCAGTTAAATCGAAATCAATCTATAATCGTTACATTAATCGAAAATAATCTTAAGACAGCAACATAATCAAATTAATCACAAATAATCGTGAAAATATCATCCGCTAATTGAAAATTGTAACCTGCGGTATAATATTTTCGAAATCCCGAAAATACACAACACAACTAACTCTACATTAAATGCAAATCAAAACTACAAGGATAAAAGGAAGGGAAAGGATACATGGACTTCTGTTACTTATCTTGAGTTTGCTTTTCTTGTTTTTAATCCGGTTCGTGGGAACAAATTTATGTTCTGGTGTTGTCCCACCTCCTCGATATAGCGGACTGTATTAATCAATAATCTTCAATTATTATTTTTGGGTAGGCTTTAATTTAAAAATGAAAATTTATAATATAATTAAAAATGTTGTCTTATTTCGTTGTTGCTGCTGTCATCTTTCTCTTGACATCTCTCGTCCTCATGGTTTCTCTTACAGGTGTTATAGGTAACAATACTGTTTCTGTATCTTGTTATTACCGTAACATCCGTAAAGCCCATTGTGTGAATTGTTCAAGAAATTGGAAAAATTAGCGATGAATCAAATTACTTGTAACGACTGTCAAAGATGACGGAATAACTGATTGATTGTTAATTCAGGTAGTTACTGACACCCAACAAGTATTAAGCTCTACGGCTAAGTATTACATCCTTAGATGCAAGGCCCTCTTTGATGCAAATAATTTTTGCTTGCATCGGCGTTGTGGTCTAGTGGTCAGGCCTCTCAGATCGAAGGCCCGGGTTGGTTCCCCGGTGCCGGCAAATAAAAAATCATCGAGCAAAATTACCAGATAGTGTGTGACAAATTCCCTGACGTCGGTGATTGGCCTCGTTGCGGAAATAGGCCGACGTAAAATTAAAAAAAAAATTTTGCTTGCACGGTATTTTAGGGTGGATTTAAACACTGAAGCCCTAGTCCTATGACTTTTAGGTCACCACATATTTGCCACTCATACGTTTCATAGCTTATTGCATTTAGAATAAGTGACATACGTTCGTATGTTTCCTTCGTGTCAACTGCATGTGCAAGAGAAAAGAAGAATTGCTTTTGAACTTATTTTAGACAAATCTATAAATAAGCGCCATTCTTCCGGGTTATGTGCAAATCCTAATTTTTCCATAATTTGGATTAACACAAACATACATTTTATGCTGCTTAAAAATCTTACGTGTTAAGAAGTTTTTATGATCATTTTCGCACTTAGAGACCAAAAATTAACAAAAAACTGCCTTTTACATTACAGTAGCAAATTAACTTTAAATTAGTGTTATCGTGTTATTCTTTTTATTTATTATAAATTAATGAGCAACAAACAGAAATATCAAAAAGTCGATTAATTAATTGAACACAAATAACACGCAGACATCACCTCTTCGAAATGTAATTTGTGATGTGGTAGATAACAGCATGTAATAATATTATGAACAGTAGCGGGAGAGCAGCGTTAACGGTTCCTATAACAACGCTGGTTCCTGAGGTACCATCCAATGGCGTAGCAGGAAAATTAAAATTTAATACGTTAGAAAAAACAATCGAATATTTTTATTTTGCACAACCCATCATTAGTATTGGACTATATCTCACTAGAAGCTATTTAAATTTTTGAGAACTACAGTATTGATGTTTAGTGGTAAGTATATGCTTTCTTAATCGTAGCAAGCAAATATTATTATGATTATTGTCAAGTTTAATTACAACTGCTACTCGGAACTAATATAGTTTATGAAATCAGATTACACCCGCAATAGAACTTGATAATTACTGTGAGTATTCTATGGTAGCAATAACTCCTATTTCCTATCGGCTAAATTACCGTGATATTATCACAACACAACGGTCTAGCAATTTTCGTTGTCTTACAGTAGGAAAGCGCGTTGCGGTCACATATAGTATTAAACAGTTGTATAAAAAGTATGTGAATTCGTATAAGGAGTAAAATGTTTTTTTCTCAGTGTTTATTTTTTCAAAAGTATTTATTTGGAAAAGGGAAAAGTGGGGTTTTTAAGATAATTTTCCAGACAGAAAGTGAATAGGGTCGCATGGGTGTATGCAAGATGCAAGTCAGTAGGTTCTTCAAGACGTTTTTTGTATTGCATATTGACTATAGCTAGTTTTTTAAATCAATAGAAAGAGTTACTGTTAGATATAAGTTTATTCCACTCAAAATTCCAACTCCTAGCTGAGTTAAATGTAAATAAATGGATATTCCCGTTTATAGGTAGGTAATAGCAACAATATAGTAATGGTTTTAATGTTTAAACAACCACACAAAGGTGCCTTGGAATATTTTTAATTAGAAAGCTTTGTCCTGCTCGCAGGACAGAACGATGTTACTGTGCGCAGGGATCCTGCCGAGACTGCCAGGACGTATTTTCTCCAATTCAAGAGAAGTGAACGCTCTCTCACGAGAAGGGACAATTCACATCATATGCTCACATCGTCATGGAAATGAAAAGTCATTTTAAGTTTACAGTTTAATTATTCTTAAGAGAAAAACTAATCACTTCTCTTGAAATGATCATTCGCCTATTTCGAGAATATAGACGTCCTGTAAGTTAAATGTTTATGCCTTTTATAACTTCAATATTTCTTCACTGAAAAACCTTAAAATTAGAATAGGAAAAAAGACTAAACAAGCACCAACATAACTGACCCATCAATTTTATCAATAAAAACTCAATAAACATAGACAATGGACGCCCATGACTTTAAAACAGACCAGATGGCAGGTGTTCATCCGGCATTATGCTATGATTTACCAAGAGCTACTATTTCTAAGTTGAAACAAGTTTTATGTGGTTGTATTTGCTGCAACAACCGAGAAGAAATATACCTCGTTTATTAACGTTTTTTTAGTAGGAGTGCCTGGGGTAATAATAACATGGGGTAATAAGTACATGATGCACAAACATAACAGTTAGCAGTGGATTCCCGTAGGGTCCTAATAAGGCCAAAACGGCCGTCGTGATCTACCCGCTCCAGGGTATCCATTACTATCTTGTACTTTAGGTTAAATAAGGTGGCGGTGCCAAGACTCTTAGTGGGTGTTGAGCTTGATAAGAAGAGGTGTAGTGGAAAGATAGTGTATAGAACAACGACAAGGACATTTCTAGTTTCGTAGGAGGAGTCAGTAGAGTTAGACGAATGTTGATAAGAAATAATTGTTTGTTATTGGTTGGAATAACGGGTTCCACTTCTAATAGTATATCCAGGGAAATCCCCCTCTTTTATTAACGTGCAAAATTATTGCTGACATAACAAAACGGAACCCCTTCTTCCAGTTGATAAGGGTTGCAAAACTGTATAAAAACTCGAAAGATCACTTACTCAGAGAGTTGTACCAATTATTCAAGTGTTGCCTGTTTGTTTAGTCAGTTTGAAGTCAAGATTAAATTTAATAATTGTTGAAGTCATGAAGAGTTCGGCGCCAGAACCAGTTTATTTTGCTCCCATTGCGTAAGTGTTCTTTGAGTAATTTATCTAATTGTTTATTGTATACATTTTGTATAGTTCTTATTTTTGGCCGAGTTATTTATTAGTTGAAAATTGTTTTTTTAAACTTATTGGAATAACACAGTGAGTAAAAAGGGGCAATCTCTCTTCTTATTAGAAAACTATTTAAATCCATCATTTTATAATCTCAAGTATTAAATTTGTATTATATTCGCAATACTTATTGTAATCTTTCATTATCTCATTGCTTTGCTGTTCATCAAATAAAACTCTTAAAAAATCCTTAGAGTTTCAGAGATTAAATAGCGCACCTTAAGGGCACAGTAAATAATAAGTATAAATCAAAACCATCTAAGCTACACAACGCAGTCACCTACCATTTTGATACGCGACAATATTTGAGATTGTTATTTTGTCTGGAATGTCACAAACATAGCAAATACCATTTCGGATACTCTCCAAGCACTATTTTCCATGTAAAGTATTTTCCACCCTAAATGGTATCGACTTATTAAACGCAATAAAACTACCTGCTTAATCCCATTGTTATACACAATCTACAAGCAAATACACTACAGGGTAGGTCTTTAGATATTTAATTCGTTATTTGAAACACAAAGACTAAAAGATGTTATCGCAAGCACCAGATAGTTAAATATTACCTGCTATAATTACAAATTATAATCCGACCCTGACCGAAAGTTTATTTGCATTTTTATGGCCGAGCTCTTGCAAAACGTCCCAGGTAGTTAAACGGAGTCAACCATTTATTGTGAAAAATACTATACGTAGTACACACGTTCCTTTAATTCGTTAGATCATACGCGAAACGCGTCTGCGGATGGATCGTAGATACTGTAGAACATGTTGAAACTAGTAAAAAATTAAACTTCTAGTAACATTAGACATTATCATGATTATTATTAGTGGTTTCGTTGGGTTATTTAATTTTTGTAAAGGTAACGATGAGCTTTCTATAAATAACTTTTTATGGCCTTATTAGAAAATAATAAAATATGGCGTGCAAGTCCATCATACAAGTACCTTTAAAATAATCCAATACAATTTTGGTGTAAAGTTAATAGAGCAGCCAATATTTGAGGGTAAAAAAATTTACACGGGATTTCCCGTGGCCAGTCGATCGCTAAACCACCCGATATACCAACGAATATTCGTAGCTATAGCAACGACCTGACATCGATCCAATGATCTATTTTTTCCCAATTTGTATTCAAAATCGAATCAACAAATATTTAAATCTTGTATCACCTCAGGCCCCCTATCAGGGGTGACCAGGGCTAGTCTAGACAGTATTATTATCATAGCCAGCATGACCTGTGATAATTATACCCAAGGAGTATACCATTGTGCGGGAACTTTTAGCTTTCTAATATCAACAATAGCGTATTCATTGCTAAGGGCGATGGTAATTTGCCTTTGTCTTGCAATAATTTGTTCCCAAGTTTCCATAGTCCAAACCGCTCTTACGTAAACTTTCCAGTTTGTTTTTATTTCATTGTCTCTAATCATCTAATCAACTAAGATCCGTAGGATAAATAAGACAGACAATTTTGGCATGAAAAAAAAAGGATGAAGTTATAACCTTCAGCGGTTCTTAAAAGTTTTGATCAAAAGACCACTGTTTTGTAACTTTGACAAGATAAACGGAGAACATAAATGATAAAAAGCAAGTTTTTTGCACTCCCGAGACAAAACAATATGTTTATTTTGATTATGAAGGAGAATGAAGAAGCAAGGTGAAGACTCCTTTTATTTTGGGAACGGGGTTCTTTTTTGTTAATAAACAAACTGGATAATATTGTAAATGTTTTATTCAAAAACTAAATCTAAACTTATAACTAAACTACCTTAACTTTTCTGGTTTGAGAAAGTCCCCTTTGTAGCGATTGCGCACGCCGCGGTATTGTTACAGTCGCTGCTTTTACTCAAAGTTCCAACACTAGTTGTACGTTGTCACTTCACTCACTGAGCCTTCCACCAAACAACGACAACACCATTTAACAATCAAAAGGGTTGGTTTTACACCGTAACGAGACCCGGAGCGATCTTCAGCAAAGCGCTCCGTCGCAGGTCTTTCTTCTTCGGTTTTTCCAACTCCCCTGTCACTTTTTCTCTGCCGCTGCCAAAAAACCTCTACCTTTTTTTCTCCTTGTTTCCCAGGCGACCTCCTACTACCGGTCATCTACCTGACGTTAGTGACGTACTAATTTACCGTGCTATTAATAAATAGTCAGCAGGTTACATTTACCCCCCTATTGCAATTTGTTCTTACGCGAAACTAAGACCAATTCAATATCACTGCTTAAAACTAAATTATAATTTCCTAATCCTACCTTAACCTACTACACTCTTCTTTTTTTTTTTTTTATAAAAAGTGTACGTTTTCAACAAAGCGTTTTAGGTTATAAATATTTTGTACGCTTGCTTGTCCTTTATTATCCACAACCTCGTAAGAATTTGGACCCTTAATAGATATGACTTCATAAGGACCGACAAACAGCAGGAAGAATTTTTTATTACACGCTCCTCTGCTAACGATTGTAGGTGAGTCCGAACTAGCACGCGGTTCCCAACTTGAAAAGAAACTAATCGCTTACCCCATTCGCCTTGGACTTTACGTTTTTCAGCTTTGGACTGAAAAGTTTTTTTTGCTATTTCAATAATAACCTCCTTGGGAGGATTTACAGACATCGCGTTTTCTGTTATGACCCCCCAATTAATCATTTCCTTGACTTGCCTCCTTACCTCGTCCTTATACGAATGCGGAATCGAATAGGACTTAATAAAAAATGGCGTGTTGTCTCGTAATAATATTTTGTGTTCATAATTATTGATTAATCCTGGTTGATCAGAAAACACTTTTCTATGATTTGACAGCAATTCATATAACTTATTTTTATCATCCTCTTCAAAAACCGCCGAGTCATATGCTACGTTACAAATTTCTGCCTCCGTGTACGACTGAAGGGCACCGCTTCTAGAAGGAGGAAGTTCATCAGATACTTCGCTTACTACTATATTAAGACCTGCCCTTTGCTGTCCAACAAAAGGAATTTCGTTTAAACCAGACTTGCTAAATTTCCCTCGAACACATTTTTTTTCAAAGTCTACAACTACGTTAAACTCTGCCATCCAATCCGACCCCAGAATGAAATCACGTGATAAGCCCGGAATAACAAGGCAAGAGTAATCTATTTTAATTTCCCCTAAATTCAGACTTAAAAATACCTGCTCACGAACTTTTGAATTTGTATTACCCCATGCGCCGATTAGCATAGCGCACTTTGTCGGAATTCTAGGCAAATTGATATTTTTAACTAGGATTTTTTTTAAAAATTCTTCCGAAATACCGGTCACCTGTGATCCCGAATCAACCAACGCATTGGTTTTGACGCCTTCTATTTCTACGCTTAATACCGGCGCAATTATTTTATTGCCTGGTTCAAACTCATTATCTGACAATAATTCAGAAGTCATATCTCTATTAAATATTGTCCGAATCCCCTCTCTATTTTCGCTGTCCCTATCCTGACGCCTGTCCTGCCGATCGCCTCGAAACTGTCCATAATTCCTTCCGCGCCTTTCTTGCCCCCTACTAGAATTGTCCACCTCGTAGGTTACATCTATTTTCCTTAAATAATCCTCAATTTCATCCGCTGTTTTAACCCCAGAATTTAAAATGCCACGCTGCATTTCTGATGGAAAATGGTTAATAATCATTTTTATAAATTCATCCTCAGTTATTGGCTGCGATAAATAGTTTGCTTCTTTTAGAATATGGAGAAAATAGTCTGCTCTCGAACCTTGCTCATAAACGCCAAATTGTATTTTTAATAAAGTTTCCCTTTCCTTCTCTAAACCCCAATAACGATTTAAAAACGCGGCTTTAAATTCTAAAAATGTCTTGAATTTTTTTATTTCAGTCCAGTCCAAAGCAGAGCCACGCAAGCAATTACTTGCAAAAAATAATTGTTTTTCCGCAGGCACACCCGCTTCCCTAAACAAAGTGGTTAACTTATTTATAAAAACCACAGGGTGTAATGTACCTCCCGGAGAAAAAAAAAGATTAGTACCCCCCAAATCTTTCCACAGAGCGATATACGCTCTACTTTTCTCTGACGACTCGGTCTCACCCACCTCATTAGTCACCAAAGAAGCATTATTATTACTCGACGGTATATTAACCATATCAGCTTGACTTTGTAACTGAGCAAAATTTTCATTGATACTTTTATTTATTGACATATTCAGATCTTGCATACAACTTGACAGTGCAGCTGTCAAATTTTGTCCTAAATTTATCATGACTTTTTCAAAAGATTCGGTTTGGTTAAATTCTTCGTCTGAATCGTACTTCTTTGTTTTGCTTTTCTTTGGAGGCATTTTTAACAATGTTTTTTTTTATATAGGTTATAACATAACCAATAACAATATTACTAATTACTGCAATACTACACTGAACTACATATTATCCAATCTGAAAAGATTAACAAGCCCAAAAGTTGCGGCGCCAAATGAAGACTCCTTTTATTTTGGGAACGGGGTTCTTTTTTGTTAATAAACAAACTGGATAATATTGTAAATGTTTTATTCAAAAACTAAATCTAAACTTATAACTAAACTACCTTAACTTTTCTGGTTTGAGAAAGTCCCCTTTGTAGCGATTGCGCACGCCGCGGTATTGTTACAGTCGCTGCTTTTACTCAAAGTTCCAACACTAGTTGTACGTTGTCACTTCACTCACTGAGCCTTCCACCAAACAACGACAACACCATTTAACAATCAAAAGGGTTGGTTTTACACCGTAACGAGACCCGGAGCGATCTTCAGCAAAGCGCTCCGTCGCAGGTCTTTCTTCTTCGGTTTTTCCAACTCCCCTGTCACTTTTTCTCTGCCGCTGCCAAAAAACCTCTACCTTTTTTTCTCCTTGTTTCCCAGGCGACCTCCTACTACCGGTCATCTATCTGACGTTAGTGACGTACTAATTTACCGTGCTATTAATAAATAGTCAGCAGGTTACAAAGGGCATATTCTTCAACAAATAGCTAAGAAATAATAGTAAAATCACTTAACTCCAACTCTACAATCTTAAATGAGTTTAGGAGTTAAGGAGTAGACGTAAATCATTCAAAGATTCTGTTTGACATATGCTACAAACTTTAGGTAATTGCCTGGTAAATCGGATTAGAATATAAGTGCATTTAATAAGCGATAAAATAACTGACATTAAATTATTCCTTATTTTAAGTTGGATGAAAGAACTTCTTAGATACAAATGGTACTAAATACACAATAAAAAAATAAAAACTAGTGCTAAAAGTGAAAAAAGCGTTTCTTTCGATTATTAGCCGATTATTTTTATAAACTTACTTTCTCAAAAACTACTGAATCAAATCTACGAAATTAAGAAGCGTTGAAAAAAGAATTTGAACACCGTTAAAATGAGGTATCACTTGACCCCCTTATTCAATTTAAGGGGGTTTTAAAGTGACAAGATTGAAAATATACGCAAAAGATGTGCCCCCCCCCCCCCCCCCCGAAAAAAAATTACGAGTTTAAGCGATTTTTTTTTACGGAGAGATAAATAGAAGATATCGGCCTTGTTTCCTGTTCATTGGCCCACTCTTTATATATTTAAATTATATAAATGAATTAAATATTCGTTGATTGTCATGGTTATGATGTCCTAAGTCTGCCTCTATACTCCATCATTGCCAAACATGTAGGTGGTCTTAAATCCGAGGAAGTACAAATAGTTTGGCAAGATGCGTTGGATCTCTAGACATTTACTTTTAGGTAAGCAAACAATAATTAGGTACGAAAGTAGCAAATTTATGTCCTCTCGCATGTAAACAAAGCTACACCGGATTAGACATGCGCACTGCAACATTATCATTTGACGAATAGGAAAATAGACAGTTCCGGGCTTTAAAATTTAGGTTCTTGCTCAAGTAAAACTTGACCCTCAATTTATTTTTACGTGTAAACAGCTAAAACTTGCCCCAAATTCTTGCCAAAAAATTGAAATTTCTTACGGGTAAAACATTTTCAAGCACAATTTCTTGTTCAAGAATTTGAAAAAGTTTTTGTCCGAGAACTTGACCCGTGGAATACTTTCACCCTTGGATTAATATAAACATACCTAGGTATTTACTTTAAGGCCCGGTCGTAGCTCAGTGGTAGATATACCGCTTACGGCCGTGGCGATCCGGGTTCGATTCCCGGAGTGGGCATACGCATAATAAAAAAAGTATGACCGAATTTTAGTTGGTTGGTGTAAGATCGTCTTTCGGAGGAGACGTAAAGCTGTCGTATGGAGAACTATAGGGTAGGAGGCCGATCGACAATGGCAGCATTTTCAAATTCTGTCCCGGTTTTTTGGTTAGTTCGCTATTGGCCGATAGATGGCTCTCGCGTCCGAAGTGGGCTGATGTTGTCTTCTTCTTCGTTTTTAATATGGAAAACTAGATCCTCCATAGTTTTTAACTTTTACTTAAACCCTTTATTTTTCTGTGCTTTTACTTTTGACAATTGACATTTTATTTTTCGAAATAACAAATAATGTTTGAAGGCAAGACAAGACAAATAACGTTGTATTGTAATTAATTTCCATATTTATAATAAATAATAGTACAATTAATAAAAGTAGAGTTTGCTTTGTGTCGGGGTGTAAGACAGGATCTTTTTCAGAGAGAAAACGCAGCCAAATAAGTCTCTTTCTAGCTCCAAAGGTATAGCTAGAATGTTTAATACCCTGTATTTTAAAAACCAAGCATCGTTGGAACTTTATACAGGCCGAGTTTACTAATAAGTATAACAAAGTAAGTGTAAATTTATATAAAAGTCCTTATTTGTTCCTTAAAAAACTAATTTAAATAAAAATAGTTATTGCGTCCATAAGAAACCATTATTTGATAGCCCACTTCGAACACGCGCGCCATCTTACAGCGACTCGTAAAGCTGAATTACCGATGCTAATTTGGGACCGAATCCAATGCATTGCGATCGGCCTCCTACCTCAAGTCCTCCATAAGCTGTCGGTCCCGGCCATCTCTGGTCGTTAAGTCACGCTAGGGGCGCTTGCGCGACCTGAAAACTCTAGCACCAGACTTAAGCACCACAAGTTACACGAACTTTACTTTTTTTTTTAATTTTTTCTTTCATATATATAAGTACAAGTGTCTTTTAAACTTTTTGAAGCATTATACTGCCCGAAAAATGGGCATACCAAATTAGATTGCAGGGCTGCAAATAAAATATACCAAATATGCATCGGGATAATTTGTCTTGTGTGTGTATGTTTCTCTTTATTTTCATACATTGTTTATGTAGCCTAGGCCTAGTTAGATGTGTTTAAATTGATCATAATAAAATAAAGTTATATATCAAGATACATCACTACTCCATACTTACTGAAAATACGAAATGCCAGGTATTTTACCAATATTTGGGCATAATAAAATCATACAATGGTTTTTACAAGTCATTGTTTACATTCCAATTCGAGTTACTAAAAGCGCAAACACAATTCACTAGTCTACACAAAATCTAGAAATCCGTAAATATTAAACATCCACAATCCATAATAGCAAATAAAACAATAAGGAATCTACAGAGAAAACTTCCATCATAACAATAAATAAAATACAAAAAAAAATTTTAGTAGTAGTTCCTGTGTTTTTGATTTGATTCATATAGTCGGTGACCTTCGGACCCGCACGTTTGGTCAAATTTGACTATATAGACGATTTATTATATAAAGTTATTTTTCTATTATAAATTTTGTAATAACTTACCCGTGTAGCAGCTAGACCTGGTCTCCCCTACCTCTTTTTTTTGGTATATGGTTAAAGGTGCTATAGCACGCAATATACAGTAGCTGTAAAGCTGTGACTGGGAACAATAACTGTTTATGGTGATGTTATCTGGGTCTATAAACAAACCATTAAAATTTATTGGTGGGTCTGTCGTTTATAATATGGTCATGCTTTTATTTGCTTAGATGTGACTCCCACTTGTATTTATAACTTTAGAATATACTTACTTATACTCTTTATGATGTTTTTAGATTGAAGTTCTTTAATTTCTAATTTGAAAATGTAACTTAACTTAAAAATTAAGGGGATTGTTGCAAGGGGCATCGACCAACTCGGCCGAGTACTCAGGTATGCTGCATAAAATAATCCCATCTCGGCCAAAAACGATCATTAATTTAATTAAATAAATAACACCAATTTAAATTTAAACTAATATTTAATCAACTGTAAAAAATAACACAAATAGAAAATAATATAATACAAATGGTTAGGTACTACTATTGGAAATGATAATAGGAAACCATTTTGAAAGTGGAAGTTTTGGAATCTCCTTACTTTTATACTTTTTTATTGAAACTCTTTTTTCTAATAGCTGAATGCTGAATGTTTAGATATATGAATTAAACTAATACTATTACATTTAAAATACGTTTCTGTTTGCACATTCAAATTCTTGAATAAAAATAAACATAGATGGATGTGCCTGATACATAGAATTAGTAAAATGTGTATCAAATGATCCGCAGGCGTTCGTGGTTTTATTTAGAGCTGCAGATGCATTTGCCTAAACATGAGGAGGGAATTTTGATTAAATCCGTATTTAAGAGGTAATCACAAAATTTCTCTAAATTTGTATTTTGAGGCGTTATCCCAAACAATTCAAAAATATAATAATCTTTAAGGTGATTTACTTCTTAAAATAGAAGCCCAAAACAATAATGCAACCATTTTCCTTCTTCCGACTTCTGTAATATTAGGTTAGACCTAGCTTTTTATTGGACGATACCACGCCTGGGTCAAATAAAATCTGCAGCCACTAATTTTCATATCATTCCACAATTGAAGCACTGCGTTATGAATTACAATTTCCTAATCCACTACTATTTCTTTTGGTGAAAACACTAAATTATTTCTGGTGCATAATTCCGATATTTTAGATAAGCATAACCTATAGGTATGTTCAGATTAATCTTTTAGTAGGCAGAAAAGTAAAGGAATGTAGTGTTCCTTATAAAATCCGTGTATGGTGAAGAATTGTTTAAAACATTTTGTGCAGTAAGTGAAAGTGCAAACAGTTGCCTCTGCAAAACTTTTTCTGCATAATGTCAGTAAGATTCGGGAAATATTTAAAACTATATATCTGCATTAAGTCCTTTATTGTGTAAACTAGAAAATCATTTTGTAAAAACTGGTGAAGTGCCTCATGGAATGAAGATTGCTGACGTTAGACCAATTTTTAAGTCAGGCGATAAAAAAACAACGAAATAATTACCGGCCGATATCAGTGTTGCCAATAATGTAAAATATTTTTGAAAGAATGGTAAAGGATAGTCTTAATTACATTTAAATTCAATAAATTTTCTATCGAAATGGCAATATGGCTTTCGAGAATCAAGTGATACATATTCTGCAGCTGTTGATTTAATTTCAGAAATTGAAATAACTTATTTGTTTCTCTAAATCTTTGCAAAGCTTTTGATACAGAAAATTTTTCTATTCTTTTGAAAAAACTTATATGATGGGCATTTCGGGTGTAGTGTTTGACTTGTTTAGAAACTATTTGAATCAGCGGAAACAAAAAGTTCGTATCAAAATTACTACAAAATACAAATACAAAACTACTACAAATTACTAGTAGTATTTTACTTTTACCGCGCTGACTAATACTTTCACTTAAAGCAGCAGAACCACATTTTCATTTTTACAACTTAGTTTCTTAAAATTGATTTGAGACAAATTTGGTAATTGTTACAGCTTACCTACTGCTTTAATGTCTTTATCCAATATTAATTATAACATTATTTATTTTATACATTATTATAATTACCGTAAGTACACAGAAGGGACGTTTTATAGCTGTTCGGGCCAAATTGAATAGTTTTCAAAATTTATAAAAATCGTTGTCCCTCAAATATTCCCTTTTGGGACCGAGTTGGTCGCAGCCCGTTGCAAGAAAGGGACAAAATTTTAGAAAATTTTTCTAACAATAGAAAAAATAATATTTTATAAATCAGCAGGTAAATTAACCCTATGGAAAATCCTGGGTCATTGACATTATTTCTTGATTGCATTATTTTTAAATCGATATTTAAAACTCGAAATATATACGTAAATATGGTAAATATTTTAAATTTAGTTACGATTTACGACCTTAAAGCGTTTTACATTACTAGCTTGTTCAGAATAGTAAATATCTTTTAAATTATTTAATTTGGGGAGAAATTTGTCATATTACTCGTCGAATGGGCTCCCAAAGCGTATCTGTCAAGTTGGGTTTAGAATTATAACGTACATTTTTGATGTAGCCCTCAGTGGCGGCTCGTTAATGAAGGGCTCTGGGGCGCCGCCCTCCCTGCAATTATTTCAAACAGAATACAAAAATACTTTACTTAAAAAACCAATAAAGCAATGTATGTAAGCAATCCATTAAAATAATTCAAACCAAACATAGCCCTATTCCAGCCGGTAGGTTATACTAAGCGCAGGCATAAATTCAAACCAAACATAGCCCTATTCCAGCGGGCAGGCTATAATCATAGACAAGCGATTGCGCGCTCTCAAGGTTATACTAAAAGCGCGGCCCCGCGGGCGACCGATTATTCGTCCCGATTCAACGCGACTTCTCGTTATGACTACGGAAACGTGACGTCACCTATATATCGCACAACGAGGAGCTCAAAATTTTACGCCCAACAGCTGTTCGCGACTCGCGATTCGACATGTCGATGGCGCTCACGTTTTGTTTATTTGTTTTGATTTATTTATTAGTCCTACATTATAAAGTTGAAAAATTTCGTCTAATATGAAGGTCATTGATTTACAGAAGCTAGTGTTTAGTAGTTCTCAGAGCTTACCTAAGTAAAAAACTTAATTTAAAAAATACAGGGCGGCCACTACCAATATTGAATATATACCTACAAGTGCAATCAAAATGTAAAAGTAAGGCACAGTTTACGTGTAAATTTGATAAATAAATATATTATAAAAAATCCTGGATATGCGGTTGTGAGGACAAAATTTTTTTTTTGTTTCGTGTGTCTTCTTTTTGACGGGGATGATAATTGGCCTATAAATGGGGTGCAGGACTTAAAACATCTTTCAGAGAAAATAAAAAACATGAAAATAGTGCAAAACATCGTTATAATGTGCTAAGTTTTGAGATGTTAGGACAAACCTATATTTTAACTTGTTTAAGTAGTGCTTATGCTGATGAAATTAAAATTCACCACGAGAAAGTTAGAAAAACAGACACGTACTTTCGAAAATAATAGACATTTTATTTTTTTTTTAAATTTAAAGCCAGCCTGACTCACTATGACACATTCAATACAAGTTTTTTTTTAATAAATACAGGAAATAATGAGCAAAAAATTTAGAGGATAATACTAGACCGAAAATAAATGCTATATCTTTCTATAACATTTTTTCGAAAATTGGTTATTAACAGAGTTACAGGGTGTTAAAGTTAAATTTTATTTGCAGTTTTTTTGCAATACCCTTTACCACGCTCATAATATTTTGACAAAATCTCGTATATAGGGTTTTTTCGGGATGGGTAATACAAACTGGCCCACTGTTTTTTCCCATTTTGGAGAGGGCACCACACAGGAGCCTATACTTTAATTTGAATGGTCCCCCACTTTTTTGTCCTACACTATATGCGCATTTTCCTACACTGTATGCGCATTTTAACTGAATATTTTTATTCTCCTAATCTTTCGACCTAAGAAAGGTATACTAGTTTTGTTTCGATTAATCTAACCGTTTTCGAGAAAAAACGCTAAATTAAATAACATTGCTTGCATGTGATGAATACAAAATCATTTTAATTTATTTTCAACCTTAAACATAGCATAGCAAAGGAAGGAATATTTTATGGAGTTCGTCGAAATTTTTTTAAGAAGAATTAATTTATGCATTGAAGAGGAAGGACGTCACATTAAACCTTTGATTTGAATGTTTAATTTATTGTTCTAGTAACTTATGTATTTTAAAACTGCAAATAAAAATTAAATTTAACACTAATCAATTTTCGAAAAAGTGTTATAGGAAGAGATAGCATATATTTTCGGTCTAGAATTATACCCTAAATTTTTGGCTCATCATTTCCGGACACCCTGTATGTGGTACCACAAAAAAATTATTTAATCCCGAAAATATTTCGTTAAGACAGAAAGACCAGGTGACAACATATTTTTAGTATTGAAAATACTATTAGGATCGTGTTTACGCAAACTTTGCATTGCATGTCGATGTCGCTCATGTCGATGTCGCTCATGTCGATGTCGCTCTGCCGTCTGTCGCGGCCAACAGCGCAATATCTAGATCGGTCTTGTAACATAATACTCTGATAATACTTGGTAGAAATATAAATATGAATCAGCGTAAAGTCGGCAAGTAAATAATGAATAATGTTTAGTTTAGTTTGTGTTTTAAAGAACGCCATAGTAACTTTGTTAAAAAGTGTTTTATTGAGATAAGTTATAACTAAGGTAAGTTCACGTTATTTAAATCGGAATATTATATCGAAAAAAAAAGCGGGAGGCAAAAAGTTGGAGCACAATAATTGCATATTACAGGGTCCGCCCAAATTTGGTTAACAAATGGGATAATTTTTTTATTATTGATTTCTCAGAAAATGTTATTGTACCGGGTGATTGGTTATATTTTGCACCCCTACCTATCTCATGAAAATCTTCATGGTCTATTTTGAACGCTTGGGTAAATAAGTATAATTTAAAAACATAGCATAAGTAGGCTTAGACAATATGACCGATTGAATATAAGGCAATTGTTCACCTTGGTTGGTCTGCTATGTGAATATTATTGTTTATAAACAAATTAATATTAATTATTCTTAGAAATAAAACCATACAGTTAATATAATATGTTTTAGTTAATATACAGGGTGTCCCAAACGTAATGGGACACAGAGCAACAGCAGGCTCCTTAAGGCGAAATAATGCGATTTATTTAAACTTGCATTATCCCAAAATTGATAACAACCAAGATAAAGGGTGTCAAACTTTTATTTTTGTTTTCGTTTTTTTGGGATTATTTATAGTTCACCTTGGTTGGTCTGCTATGTGAATATTATTGTTTATAAACAAATTTATATGAATTATTCTTAGAAATAAATTTTTTATTATTGTTTTCTCAGAAAATGTTATTCTACATAAAAGTTTTGCATCTTGAGTAAATCATTTTGACGTATTCAAATCTTCTGTGGCATAAACAAGGTGACTATAAAATAGAAAAATATGACGTCAGTGACTCAAAATTTTTTTAAAATTTAAAAACTGAAACAGCCATATTAAAGAACTAATAAATCCAAGATAAAAAGTTAAATAAAGTTTTTTTCTAGTGCTAATAGTTTTCAAGAAAAGTCAAGTTAAAAATCAATTTTTTGCCCTTATTGAATTTTTACACTTTTCATATTAACTTTCCACATAAACTGTTAATATGGCTGTTTCACTCAGAGTCACTGACGTCATATTTTTCTCTTTTATATTCACCCTGTCTATGCCACAGAAGATTTGAATACGTCAAAACGATTTACTCAAGATGCAAAACTTTTATGTAGAATAAAATTTTCTGAGAAATTAATAATAAAAATTATCCCATTTGTTAAAACCAAATTTGGGCGGACCCTGTAAAATTAAAGAACATTTTTTAAACTTTTACAAAATCCAAATTAGAATGTGGGCTTTAATTACATGACATAGGTCATTAAAATTTTAAAGCTGTGTCAGGTATTTTCAATACATAGGATGCTTGCGTAAGGTGCAAGATCTGTGAATTTTTCTACAGACGTGTGGAAAAACCAATTTTCCGCATGGATATCAGTGCGGTAAATTGGTTTTTCCACACTAGTGCAGAAAATTTTTTCGGCACGATTTTGTCAAAATCAATAATATATCAATTATAACTTGTAGTTATTACTTTTTTTCTCAGAATTAGTTACTGTTACATATGTATGTGATTGTTATAGTTAATTAAAAATTATTAAATTTCTTTGAAATATGTGTTACTTATTTTCACACGTCTGTAGAAAAACTATTGTACCTGACACATGCGAAAAATGTTTTCCCTGCACTCAGCTGCTTCACCGAACTCCGCTACGCGTCGTTCGGTGAACTGCAGACTCGTGCGAAAAAATTCATTTTCCGCACTTGTTAGGTAAATAGCTATTTGCGCCTATTCGATATTTTTTTTCCGGTAACAAAATACCGTTTAATCATTAAAATATGAATCGAATAATGATTTTCTAATTCCTACAAGGTCACAAAAAATAAACCAAAAACAAACACTCTTTTTATAACTAAAATATACTTTTTAGAAACTAAATAGTTCCTTTTTTAAATGTAAAGAAATCGTTTAGGTAACTTTCAGCGAGCGCTATATATTCTATCCCTTACCACAACGGAACAGAAAGGAACGAACTAACTTAAAACAATGATCTGTCGTTGCTCCACGTGGTTTAAGTTGAACGGAGTGATTCAAAACAAATCATTTGATTGCCGTTGTTTATGGAAATTGATGTCTGATGGTATGGAGTACTTTTAGTGCAAGTGCGAGGTGCACGACTGCAAACCTAATTTTGTGTTCCGTGATACAAGTGTTGTGTAGATGTATCCTTATATTGAAGGTTTATTTGTATTTATTTTCCCCTTAAATAGTTACCGACAGGACAAGAATTACAATTACAAGAATTATGGTGTCAAAAAAGGGCTTGTACGGGAAAGAAACTAGAGGTCACCCTACGTAAAACCAGGAAATATATTTGTTTGAAGGTGGTAGACAATGAAGTAATATCAAAAAAATAATTACCTTGTCGGACTTCCATTGTCTTTATTTTGTTACTTAACACAACGTTTCGGTTAGTAAATATCTCTAACCGTTTTCAAGTGTAAACTAAATTATAATTCTAAGGCTACTGTCTTAAATACTATCCATGTGCAATGAAGCTTGATGACTTCGCTTACAAAAGTAAAACCCCCCAGTAATGAAAACACAAAAAATTGTATCTATCAAATCCCTTACGAGTGTGGCGAATCGTACATTGGAGAAACTAAAAGACCTCTTCCCGTGCGAGTTAAAGAACATATAAAACATACTCAAAGAGGTGAAACTTCAATATCAGGTATAGCGGAACATGTATGGACCAACCAACATAATATATACAGTGGTCAGAAGCTAAGGTTTTGGACACGGAACAGCACTAGAGAAAACGAAAATTCAAGGAACCAGCTTTCATGAATCAAAATAGAGATATATTTAGTAAACCAAGAACCAAGTATAGATATCCCCAATATCTGGAAGACTGTTCTTGTCCAAAACCGACAGCTCAAGCTTCACATTCCAATAAGCACGTAGGCCGAGTCACCAAGCTTCATTGCACATAGGTAGTATTTAAGACAGTAGCCTTAGAATTATAATTTAGTTTACACTTGAAAACGGTTAGGAATACTTACTAACCGAAACGTCGTGTTAAGTAACAAAATAAAGACAATGGAAGTCCGTTTTTTTTTTAATATATTTGTGTTTCAGAAGTTAAAATTTAATGCCATAATAATTGTCTCTTAAAAATATTGGGTTATAGTCATTCTTATTGCCATATTATATATCAATGGCCATGCAAAGCCATGGTTTATGAGTGCTTTACTTCAAATCTGTCATTGGACGCTCATTTAATTGCGAATCGGTTTTTAAACATGCCGCGATAATGGCTTCGAATTTTCGAAGCCAGAATTTATTGGGCAGTATTTTTTGCGATAAATAAAAATACAGCGGGGATTCCAACTGTTCGGCCGGAGATAAGGGACGTTGAATAAAGGGGACAAAATGGGTGACGGGGAATTTGGGTTTCATTGGTAATTTAGATAATAAAAAATCTCTGTTACGTGAAATAGTGTTTCATTTTTTAAAGGCTTGGATAAACGTAATACTCGTAATTCTAGTTTAATTTTAATATAGATGTATTATACAGTGCTGTGGTGTGGTGTGTTGAAGTTGGACATGCCTTACATACATAATTATTATAGAGGGACCAAGGGGAAGCTTCGACGAGAAAGAGGAGGAAGGGGTACGTTTTTCAAGGCTTTGGACGTACCTGTACATTTGTGTCTCCGATACAAAAGCTTGCCAGGAGCTGGGTGATAATTTAATTGCGGCATTACCGAACAAACCCATAGATATTAGGTCCGTACTGTTTATCTGGTGACCAAACAAAAGTTATGCTTTATGGGTAAAAAAATACGATTTTTCTTTTACAGACGTTCATATATTCAGCCATAATTGAAGACACAAATTAAGAGCAACGCACGTGTATGCCGCGGAGAACTAAAGTTGACTGCTACCGAGCAAATGATGTCGACCTACCTTCCTTAAAAAGTTGAAAGCAACTGCTACACTAGAAAAAGCAATTCCTTAATTTATTTATCACATTTTAAGCAAACGATAGCAATGGCTTTTATTTTTTAAGACAAAGCTTTGACTAGAAGCAATTCCTGCACTTTCACGCAATCGCTGGACGCAATTACTTTAGTTTTAATTTATTGGCTTTCAAAAAATTACTTTGATTTTGTAGGAAAAAGCGATCGCTACATTTTTATTCATGAGGCTTAATGACTAGGTGCAAGAATAAGTTTAAGAATAAAATAATTTATCTAATTGTGCTTGGTTGTAGTTGGTTATCTCTGCATTTGACTAAATTCGCTAATAAGTAATCTCCTTTAGAAAATGAATAGGAACTAACACACTCGCAATCATTAATCCCGGCTAATTAAAAAAATCTTTACTCTGCAAGTTGAACGGGGCAACTACAAGCTACAATCGCCTTGAGATAAATAACGTTCTTTGACCTTGAAGCGTTGCCAACACATATTTTCAATTATCTTATTTGCTTTACAGCTACTGTCAGATTAAAGAACACTTCGCATGCTGGAGGATCTTTCTTAGATTATAAATTATTCTCGAATTACACCAAAAACTGCCTCAGGAACGAAAAAATTTTAGTACAGTGGGATAATTTCTCAAAGGTCCTACGCCTACAGTATATGTCGGATCAAAATAGGTATTATCCAAAACGGGGTTCATATTACTAAAGACAAGCATAGCGTATAATTTCTATACCAAACTTTTAAGTAAAAGCAATTTAAAGTTAAATTATTAAATTTTACATGAAAACTCATTAAATTCGTTAGTTTATTATGTTTCAAAGGAAGCCCACGCACTGCGGCTTTGTTGCTCGCTTTGCTCGACGAGCTAAGAGAAACGACGTACAGTGTTGTTTAGTACAGATAGCAGTAGCGTATATTGTCACACAGGCTGCAGGTTTAAACTAGATGCTTATCGATGCTAAAAAAAAAACTAAAAATTAAAAGGTCAATTCTCTCAGTGGTTAAATTTTAAATCGAAAAGTAAAAATCTGTCTAAACCACAAATATCTTATGGTTAAAGCGTATTTTCGAAACGGGCTAGAGTAAATGGTGAGTGGCAATACAATCCGGGTTTGTGCATGAACAATTTTCACGAACATTTTCCTAACGTTGCTTTTATTGCTGTGTTTAGGGAAACAGGTTCTATACAACATAAAAAAGGAGCAGGAAGACCATCTGTAAGAACAGAAGAACTTGTTGCAAACCTTTGTGAAATAATGCAAAATACGCCAACAAATTGTATAAGACGCCTGTCCCAAGAAGTGGGAAGATCTTATGGAACATGCAGGACTATTCTTAAGAAGCAGCTAAATTTATTTCCTTATAAAGTGCAAGTATTCCAAGAAATACAAGCCGCAGATTTTGAAGAACTATTAACTACTTACACAATTTTTTCGACGACATATTGATCAATTTTCGATCAGACATTAAATTCCCATCTAGATCACCTTGTTTAACGGTTATGGATTACTTCGTTTTTCCTCATTTAAAGAACACTATTTTTAAAACACCAGTTGCAAATTAAGAACAATTACAAGAAAGGTTTATCCAAGAATGTTGTAACATTTCTCCAGAGATACTGGTCAACACTTTCGAAATTATGAAGAGACGTGTGAATTTATGCTTGAAGCATGGCGGTGGCCAATTTCAGCAATTTATGTAATTATTTTTCTTTTTCTTTCTGTATATTCTTACTTTGTTAATTTTGTAAACAACAAAAATAAATTTGTATTTGTCTACTTATTTTATTACTCATTAGTTTGGCATATCATCTCATAATATGAATTTGACAAAATTTTAACCTAGATTTGGTTAGATATATTATTATCGTCCCCATACATTGTAATCTAAACCAAGCCCTACGTTTTTTAATCCAAACCCTCTTTGATGCAAATAATTTTTACTCGCACGGTTTTAAAAGAAAAGTTGGGTAATATTATACATCCTTAAATCATAACGCAAAGGGAACTTTGACAGTTTTGAAAGTTTCGTCATAAAATACCTTATTCCTTGCTATTGGCAGGTTATATTTTGACAATTTGAACGATAAGTTTCCTAATCACAGTCCGCAGGAGTGTGACACAAAGAAAGACAAAAAAAATAAAAAAATTTTTTTTAATTTTCAGTTTCTTTTTAGGTAGATACTAATATTAAAGGCATCCTTGGATGCCGATGCGAGTTTAAACATGTGGCTACGACTCTACTGCTACCTATAATAGAAGGTTCGTCGAGCGGCTCGTCGAGCTAAGCAGTCAGCAAAGCCGCAGTCTCCCACTCCACTTCACTCCAAAACATTGTCAAAACAAAGTGAAAAATAACTGAATGGAAGCAAAAACCCAACCTACTGCAAGTCTGTAAAAAAAAATAACCTCTACTAACTAGATATTATGTTTAGAGTGGTAGATATAGTGGATTTCACCTTAGTTTTTAATGCTTTGACGTCTCTCTTGTCAACCATATTAGCCAACATGTGATTTTAAAATCCCTAATTCTATAAACGGCTTTCTGGCACGGGCATTGGCTAGATTAACAAGAGATGGATATATAACTGACCGTATAGTTACATGTACATGACGAAGATGCACACTACACAGTTCAATATGTTGCCCTTCAATGAGCTCAAACTCGTCAAAAGCACAGCTTCGTTCGTATATGCCGTTAGTATGTGCATCTTTGTCTTACGCATTTGCTCTCGCATATCTCTTTTCGTACTTCATTAATTCGATTGTCTCGTCGCGTTCTTTAAATATCACAGAGCCGCATTGGGACACACCGCGCACCGCGTACATTTTGCTGTTAATTCTTGATCGTTCGTGTTATTGTTTTTGGTATTTTTCAGACAGCATTTTGCTTATATTTTGTGCGTATTAGACTTTTTGGTTTTAAACTGCCGGACTGTGTGTCTCTGTTACGTGTTTCTTTTTATGCAAAAGTAAGTAAATAATTATTAATGTCTCGGACGGTGACGACGAAATCGACAGCTTGTCAGATGAAGACCAAAAATAATAGGGAACTTGCAACAAAATTAAATTTAAAAACCACAGTGAACCATTATGCTAAAATACGTTTTACATACAGTTGTATTGAAGAGTGCTTGAGGTATCTGTTCTGCAAACGCATGGACAAAAAATCTTTTTTTGTAGTATCTACTTACATTATTTTTTCTTTATTCATTAAAAAAAAAATACCTGATTCGATAACATTACAAACTTTTGTTGTTTTATTATAAACGAACGTAAAGTTAGACCTATTGTAAACTTCAAACTCTTTAGAACCTAATCTAAAGAAAAAAATATCTACCCGTGAATAAGAAAATAAAAAAGTAAACAATAAGCTATATTAAATATAATATATAGATTTTTTCAACTTAAGACTGCATGGTCTAAAATCAAATTAAAAAACAAAATAATTCTTTAATAAAAAACGTAGTTAATTATTGATGATACTAGATTCACGACTGCCCCTTGTATATTTTTTATTGTACTAAATTAAGTGTGTGTTTTTACCAAAATAACAGCACTTTATTATATTATGAATAAAAATGAAATGAAATTGTTTTTCCGATATTCTATCCTATTTCCATTCCCCTTCAGTGTTTTTTTTTGAAATATCTTAAAAATTGCTTAGGTTATTCTCGTTTCCATCCATAATTACAACTACAAATAAATTGACCCATGTTCACACATAATTTTTAAGTCCGGCCCTGGCCAATCCTTAAGTTCTGTAAAAAGAAATGTTATAAATGACATGTGTCAGCGGCGGCCATTAAAAACTAAGGTGAAATTCACTATAGTGAGGGCCAGGCACCAAGACACATTTAAAAATTAGAACATTTCCGTATCCTTATAAGTAAACTTCGGAAATGTGCTAGATTTGACCAAGGATATCAAAAACTACTTTTACTCACTTTCTTAGATAATTTTCTCGCTGGATCTGCTAAATTAACATATATTTTTATGCAATAAGTGTAAATCCCAAATAAAATAAAACAGAGCCAACTTTTGGCAAGCTCTCGGCGATAATTTTAAACGTATCAAAATGCAGTTGAAAGGAATTGAGGTATGCTTAACATATACTTTGATAAACAACAGAAGAAGTTATTTTTACTACTAGAATAACAACGATATAAAACATGAAACTAAATAAACATTTGTTATAGGAAATACTTAGAATTTATTATTTTCTGTCTGAATTATTACAAAATAAAATTTTAGAAACCACGGGACCAATAAAATGTTTGGAATTTAGTTAGTTTTTAGTTATTTTTATCAGCCCAATAATGTTTGCTAAAATAAAGCCAACAAAAATAACGAATAATTTATATTTAAGATAATATCGCTATTCAAAAACTAAAAAGCACTCGCAGGAAAAACTATATTATCTACGATATTTCCAAATGAAGTTTTTCTTTTTAATTAGGCAAAGATTTTGTGTGAAGGCTGACATTGTCTTTAAAATAGTAAATGTATGATTAAAGTAGGTTTACAAAACAATAATAATTATTGAAAACGATCATTATAAAACTTTAAAAGTGTATCAATGGATTTCTCCAGCAAAATTCTTTTCACAGCTGATTTACACTTTCTACAGGTTCACAGTGTTCTCAGCCAGAAAATATGCACTTTCTGGACAATTTTTCATCCAGAAAATAACGTTTTGTCCATCAAGACCAGAAAATTGACGTTATAGACTGGAAACGATTTTTCCGGTCCCTGTTTTTTGTTAGTCCAATCGCTCTTTGATAATACAAGCTACCTTGATTCCGTTACTATGACAACAACATTTTAATTTATTGTCGAGTGACAGTTCGTTAATTTTTAATTTGTTGTTTATGTCAAACTTGTTTCGCGAGGGCGCAAATTTAACAATATATGAATTCAGATTTTGAATTATCCGACACGGAAAATCAAAAGCCCGTTACGAGAAATCATACGACGCATTTAAAAGTAATATAAAATAAAATAATTTAATGTAAGTATATCGAACTGTCGGTCTTAAAAAAATATTGTACGTCACGCAACCGAAAATTAGTGTTGTGCAGATCTCTTCAAGCTTCCAGGACTCGCCTACGGCTCGTCCTGGAAATGCTTGACTCTACCTGAAAAACACTACTTTCCGGTCTTGTAACGTAAATTACTATTTCACCTCTATAAAAAATTTAATTCGTTACCAGAGCATTATGAGGTATGGGCAAGGGCAAATCTCCTGCTTGTCAGATTTCTTTAAATTTAATCTTGCGATCCGGCTCGAAGGACCAACTTTATGATGAATTATTAGCTGACTCAAATTTCCTTCATTCGTTCAAATAAATAGAGTGGACTGTATTTCTTTTTAAATTTAATTATATTGGTAAAAAATTTAACTTTGTGTCATCCAGAGGTTCTCGTTGACTACTGTCTCTTGTTACAATACTAAACAAACTGACTCACTTCTCAAAAGTAACAATAACAAATACATAAACATAGGTAATAGGTAAAACAATTAAAAAGGTAAATGGTAACTTTTAAACACTAGTATTGTAGTGATGTACCCTTAAACTATTTTGGCTCTTGAGCTTTCTATAGGTACACTAAGGAGACCGTTTCTAAAGTATAAATACACGTAAGCGATAATAACTTGTAGGTATTGTATGGTCTACATGGTTTCCTTGCTCATGCCCTCTACACGTTTCTCACTGGTCGTTTTTGATCTGAATTAACAAGATACTGACTGAAGTTTTCGCAGAAACAGATACCATATCTTTTAGGTATTAGACTTGAATATACTGATCGGATTGTATTCGCATGTATATCTCTTGGCATCATTCTTAATGCCAAATACCCTGAAGATGATTTATTACAAGAGTTCGTAACATGGGGCTTAAATATCTTGTTACTATCTATATTTATATCAAGAAAATTTACATCTGCAGAGTTAGACACCAAGGTAATATTTAAACAGACGTCACAATTTCTTATGTTAGTCTTTTAGACGTTAAATATAAGGTAGTTAGCATCACATCAACATCAGCAGATATCATTGTCTTAGTTCTTAACACGTTAACTGCCACAGTGCATAAAAAAAATGGGTCGCTGGCGCCATTTACTTTGTACGTTTTCTTAATATATATTTTTTAAGATTTTATTTACAATATTTACTACTAATATACAAAAAATACCGGGGGTTTTTCTATTTTTGGGTCTTCAGCGCCGTACTCTAACGAATCCCATTTAAATATACAAGCTTCATGGCTCCAAGTCTGTGCCACCGAATTTAAACCGATGACTACATTCATGGCCTAAATTTGTGCCATGAAACATAAGGAGAAAAATTCTTAAGGCACAGATACTGTGCCATGTGGCAGTTAACGTGTTAATGATTCTTGGTATGCCACAGTATAGAAGTATCATCTGCAATAACAGTAAATTTACCTTCAATTTTTAAAGACACCATGTGATTAATGTAAATTAAGAATAAGACAGGATCCAGTACTGAACATTGCGGCAGACCCGCTCCTATTTACATCATACTTACAATTTGGTTGCTGCCAAAGAAATATGAACAGAACCACCTCAGGAAGTGTCCCTTAAAACTATACCTGTCCAGCTTCCGCAATAGAATTTCGTAATTCACACAGTCAAAGGCATTTGATAGATCACAAAACACAGCGGCGGCCCATTCTCCCTTATTAAGGTGGAGGTACAAGTTATCCAGAAATATAACTTGGTACTTCTCTCACTGTTCCTTATACTCGGTATCGGTAGTGTACTTCCTGTTCAGCCTTAAAGAGTTATTGACGAGAATACTAACGCCTGGCTTGGTTGCAAAGTTGCAAAAGACGATTCCTTTTCTTTTTCTTTAGTAGGTCGAACAATAATTAATCCAGTACAGGCTTTCATTGATGCACATTGCACACTAACCTTACTCCAAAATTTATCGTCAACCTTTGAAATAAATATGGGAAAAAAACCAGGGTTAAATAAATAAGGAAGGAATTTATGTGAGGATTTTAAAATATCATCGTTCCCAATTAATTTAGCTCAAAATAAATGGTGTTTATCAAATCCAGCGAATTTACAGGCTTTTTTTCATTTGGGTTAATTGTTTTTTTTTAATCGTCGCCAGAAGTGTGATATGTTTTGATTGATAACTCTTGATATGTTTTGATTGATAACTCTTTTTGGACAATTAAATATTTTCATTAAGGCTAACAAATTTTGATAAGAGTGTTTATTTATATAAAAATTTATCGGTTGTTAGAATAATGCCAACTTTTAAATAGATAAAACAAGAAAATTATGAGTAAGGGGTAATTCATTCGCTATTTCACTTTTTGATAAATATTTTGTTACTTTTTTATCCAATCATCGGCCTAGTGTTATTGGGCTTTGGAGACAAATAATTCACAGTTTTGATTTGTTTTGTTATCTACCGTTTTGGCTATCTTAAACTTACAGTGGCATTTTATGTAAATATGAGAGGAGAACGAATAGTATGCCCTCAATAAAGATAAAAAATCAATCAGTGTTGCCGACGTGACCAACGCATGGCGAGTCAATCCCTCGCTTAAAGAGAGGTGATCATTTTTGCTGGTGAAATCAGCTTGACAGAACTTCAGACTATATTCAGAAATATTTAAACTTTGTTTCGGTTGTGTCGCTCATTCAAATACAGTCGACTTATTTTACGCATAAAATAAAAAGTATTTTTTTTGTCAAAACGCCAGGCGATATTTCACCGTACATTTTACTGAAAATTTCAGTCCGAACGTATGTGCTGCTATGGAAGGGAAATGCCGCGAGAGCTGAATGTGAATCTTGCTCGATCAGAAGTTGTCACTTGAATACTGTAGTAGTAATTGAGGAAAGGTTCCGAAATCTAGCAAGAGAACCGCGATCCTTTTTGCCTACCCCAGAGTCTTCCTCACAGTCCCACTAACCATCTTGGTCTTCGCCAAAACGTCCAGACTTCCTTATATAGGCAAGTATATCGCTCCAGGTCAGGGCCGTGATTTCTTCCTTTTGGAGAGCAGCCGATCCCAGCACCTGATGCCTGAGTCTTCCCAGGGCCTCACAGGTGCCTAGGAAATGCAGCTCTTCCTCCTCCAGATATCCAGGTATTGGGTCCTCTTCGACACCAATCAGTGCTGGGTACTTACTCAGCTTGCAGTGTCCGGTCAATATCCCAATTAAGGGGTGAATACTGCAAATCAAATCGAATTTAATAAATAATAAAACGTATTAATTAAAGTAACATTTATTTTGACAGTATCATTATAATTATTACTAGTGGTTTTGTTAAGGGATCGTTAAAGTATAAAAGTCACCAATAAAAATAAAATTAATGACAGCCATACAATGTTGTAATTGGTACAATACGCAGTCCGTTCTTATCGATCATTTTGCATTTATTAGCATTTATCGTATTTTACCGTGCGAGCAAAAATTATTTGCATCAAAGATGGCCTTGCATCTAAGGATGTAATGCTTAGCCGTAGAGCTTAATACCTGTTGGGTGTCAGTAACTACCTAAATTAACAATCAATCAGTTATTCCGTCATATTTGACAGTCGTTACAATAATTTGATTCATCGCTAATTTTTCTGATTTCTTGAACAATTCACACAATGGGCTTTACGAAACAGCACAAAACATTCATGGTTGTGGCGTATTTTCGAAACGGGGTTAGAGTAAATGGTGAGTACAATCCGGGTTTGTGGAAAGACGATTTTCACGAACATTTTCCTAACGTTGGTTTTATTGCTGGGGATTTTTATCATTGCCTGAAAAGAACCGTGGCTGTGTTTAGGGAAACATGTTCTATACAATACAAAAAAGGAGCAGGAAGACCATCTGTAAGAACAGAAGAAGTTGTTACAAACGTTCGTAAAATAATGCAAAATACGCCAACAAATTGTATAAGACGCCTGTCCCAAGAAGTGGGAAGATCTTATGGAACATGCAGGACTATTCTTAAGAAGCAGCTAAATTTATTTCCTTATAAAGTGCAAGTATATAAAATATTATATCTCAATGGTTTACCCAAAATTATTGGAAAAAAATAATTTATTAGACCTGACATTTTTTTCGGATGAAGCCTGGTTCCTCTTCGGTTATGTGAATTCTCAGAATCAGAATAAAGGCATATGGAGTAGTGAAAATCCCCATTTTTTTGTGGACTCCACATTGCACCTCAAAAAATTGTTGTCTGGTTAGCTGTTTCCCGATGAAGAATTGTTGGTCCTATTTTTTTCTATGACACAGTTACAGCACAGCGGTATAGAGACAATATTTTGATTCCATTTGTAGAGCAATTACTTGACGACGAACTACGTTTTGGATATTTTCAACAGGCCGGTGCAACCGCCCATACAGCCGCCGATACTATTAACTACTTACGCAATTTTTTCGACGACAAATTGATCCGTTTTCGATTAGACATTGAATTCCCACCTAGATCACCTTGTTTAACGATTATGGATTACTTCGTTTTTCCTCATTTAAAGAACATTATTTTTAAAACACCAGTTGCAAAATTATTCAAGAATGTGGTAACATTTCTCCAGAGATGCTGGTCAACACTTTCGAAAATATGAAGAGACGTGTGAATTTATGTTTGGAGCATGGCGGTGGCCAATTTCAGCAATTTATGTAATTTTTTTTCTTTTTCTTTCTGTATATTCTTACTTTGTTAATTGTGTAAACAACAAAAATAAATTTGTATTTGTCTACCTATTTTATTACTCATTAGTTTGGCATAATATCATGTCATAATATGAATTTGACAAAATTTTAACCTAGATTTGGTTAGATATATAATATAATAATAATAGTAATAATAATAATAATAAACCACTTTTATTCATAAAATTAAATGAATACAATTAGGCGATATTTAGCCAGTAGGGATATTCTTGCATATAACCTATAAGTAAATAAATTACCTCTATAACTAAAACTGACTTATAATTATTCTATTAAGTATCCTAAAATGTATAACCTACCCACAGATAATACATTTGGCAAGCCATAATTCAAAAAAGAAAGGAAATTAAATATTATTTATAAACTTTGAATAAAATAAATTAAACCAATAATACAATAAATAAAAAAAAAACTAGTTCGCTAAAAATGTCAACATATAAAGTCTTTTAACTTTAGACTTAAATGACAGTCCCCATATCATCGTGATCTAAACCAAGCCCTACGTTTTTTAATCCAAGCCATCTTTGATGCAAATAATTTTTGCTCGCATGGTAATTTGGTATGTATAAAAATAAGAATAAAAATTAAAATATTTAAAACAGGCCCAACTTATGCAAGCACGCCACTGGCATAGAAAAAGGTCATTTGTTACAAAACTGTTACAATAAATAACCGCAAATTTACAACTTCTATACACATTCAGAATTAACAGTTAATATGAAATATGAACTCTGACTCACAGACTTTAGATACTCTTTCTCTGGCCGGCCAGTTTTCAGATAAATAAAAGAAACATATTGTGTTGGTGTGTAGTTTATCATCGAAATCCATTGCAACTTTAACCAAGGATGCAATTATTATTGCTGCAAGGCCAGGGATGTTTTTGTGCATAAAAGTTGTGATTCATTATCACTGATGCGTATGTACTCTTACGGGGGATAGCAAATTTCTATTTTAACGTAAACAAACGTAAGGTTTTTCTTCTTTATTAAGGGGATTGCGATTAGTATAATATTCCCATATAAACTATTGGACAAAAGTAAAGCAACAAAGGGCTTTTATTTTTCCGAATTTAAAAAATAAATTATGATCACAGACATGTAATATAAGGAGACAAAACATTTCATTCATCGAAAACCATTTGTTTACAATCATAGATGTAAATTTTTTTTTCACCCTAAATGGTATCGACTTATTGACTGCAATAAAACTACCGGTGTAATCCCATTGTTATACACAATTAACAAACTAATACACTACAGGGTAGGATTTTAGATATTTAATTCGTTATTAATAATATAATATTTAATGACATGAAACCATAGCACAAGATAGATAAATATTACCTGCTATAATTACAAATTATAATCCGACCCTGACCGACAGTTTATTTGCATTTTTATGGCCGAGCTCTTGCAAAACGTCACAGGTAGTTAAACGGAGTCAACCATTTATTGTGAAAAATACTTTACCTCCAAAGTTAATCGCAACACTTCCTAAAAGAGTGGGGTCCTTATAGCTGCGAAGCACATGTGCCTCTTTTGAAGCACAAACACCTACACTGCACCAAAAGCCTTACCTACTCCCTTAGAAGGTGAATATAGTAAATATTTTGAATACTCTCGCAAGATGGAGGCAAAGTCACGTGACACTCTGTCAGGAATTCCAGGACCAGACTTGAAAAGTTTGTATATATTTTGAAAATTTTATTTTGTAAATAGTACATATAATATTTTTAAGGTAATAAATAATAAACATGAGTTTTTATGGTTAGACGATAAAGTCTTAAAACAGAGTTAAAAACTACTAATAAATAAAACACACAACCTTTCTTCTTCGTTTATATTTATTATATAATTTCATTAAGTGGTGTAATTAAGTGGCGCATTCATCTAAATTTAAAAAAATTTTTGTTTGGTGAATTGTACTTACATGGGCTTTATCGTAAACACAAAAGTTAATAAATAATGTCAATTAAACTGAAAACAGAATCCACTAAAGCCACTAAACACTTTTTAAAAGTAATAAAAAGCAACAAAAACACTTTAAAACACAATTCAGAACGTGACGCGGCGGCTAATTACGGCTCACTACGAATCTGGGGAAGTTTTGATTCCCATATATCAGCTGATCGATGACGAATAACTACTGTCATCTGTTTTAATACGAGAGAATACGAATTCGTGTCGTTTTCTATACTATACAGGGTGGTCCTTAAGTACATCAAGAAAATCTAGGATATGATTCCTGGCATCAATTTAAGTTGAAAAGTTCATATGGACTTATGCCCTAAAATGCTTACCCTATAAGATACAGGGTGTTAAAATATTTTTAAAAAATAATTGTTTTTTTAAAATTTTGAAACTCCTTGAAGATACGGTATTGTAAATTGATGTCGATTGATTTCGTATTAAACTGCACTTTTTGGTTAAAAAAGGGTTTGCCTACTTCCACCAGTGGCGTGCATGAAGATACCATCAATATTTTTTTTGTGAAAATATGTGATACGCCACTGTTTTTTTTAAACTCTGATGCATTTTTATGCATTACTGATATAAGCGGAACAAAAGTTGTCTCTACTATGTTTTTGAAAAAAATGGTAGTTTTAAAGGAAAATGGAAAATATTTTAACACCCTGTATCTTAGAGGGTAAGCATTTTAGGGCATAAGTCCATATGAACTTTTCAACTTAAATTGATGCCAGGAATCATATCCTAGATTTTCTTGATGTACTTAAGGACCACCCTGTATAATCGAGTGGTCTAAAGGTTTATACGCCTATGGCTCGGAAACCGCAGAAAGACGGTAAGTTTGGTCGGTAGGCAGCCCCATCAGGGTTGAATCCGACACTACTCTGCTTCACAGTACAAGTCTTTAGAAGATTCTCCTCGAAAAAATAATCAAACTAAGAATAAGAAACTAATTGAGATTCTGATCCTTAAAATAATATTTTATTTAAAAACTGTTTATAAAAGCTGTTTTACTCCATAAAACTTTTTTTATGTGTGTTGTGTGTAAAGAAGTTTCTTAATATTTTATACACTGTTCAACTTTGTTTATTTACTACATTTGATTAAATTCACTAATTTAATTATTATCGAAAGGACCTGGTATAATAAAACTACACAATTCACTTAATTGGTTCTGTCGATTGTTATATTTTTGGATTATTTATTTTATCATTGCTTTCGCAATTAATTAAGTGTTACAGCCTTATGTGTCAAATACGGACAATTTTTCAAGGATTACAACTTACTTTATGGCTTCATTGTCTTTTTTGGTTTAATTAGGAAAATTGGAAACAAAAGCACTACATTTAAGTTTAACCGCAAATATTGTTTTCTCCAAGGATGTTTTTGTCGTCCTGCTATTAAAATAGTTGTTACAGTCAGTTTTCCAAATACGTTTACGAATATACGTTTTATAAAGAAAAATCTACATATTTATTTATAAGTATACAAGGGCACGTATCTTTTTCTTTCTAAAACAGTGGCGGCATTTCTATATGTTCCTCCCAAAAATATTTGAAAATATATCAGGAAATGGTATTATTTGTTTTATTAAGTTATTTTACACGTTAATACAGGGTTCCCCATTTAAAACGAAACAGGCTAAATATCTGGTTCCACGTTAATTTAAAAAAAAAAACGCTCGGACCCGTCGATTTTTATTTAGAGGGGGACATCTTTTGCGTATATTCTTAAACTTGTTACTTCAAGCTCCTAGAAGGGAGGTGGGGTAAGATCTAAATCTTAAATGGATACCCCTATTTTATATAATTTTTTTGGATTCCGCATAAAATTCTGAACATTTTTTAATAAAAGCATTATTAGTCTATACTAAACAGTTTCCGAGATATTAACTCTTGAAAAATGAGATTTTTGAACTTTGACAGCGTCTAGCCTTCTAACTGTACGTCTTTAGAGTAAAACGGCTTACATGTCCCTATCTTCGATTTTTATTATCTTTCTATAGTGTCAACTTTCGGTTAAACCGGTTGTAAGAAATATAGAACTTACTAATGCTTTTTTTTTTAAATGTTCAGAATTTTATGCAGAATCCAAAAAAATTATATAAAATAGGGGTATCCATTTAAGATTTAGATCTTACCCCACCTCCCTCCTAGGGGCTTGAAGTAACAAGTTTGAGAATATACACAAAAGATGTCCCCCTCTAAATAAAAATCGACTGGTCCGAGCGTTATTTTTTTAAAATTAACGTGGAACCAGATATTTAGCCTGTTTCCTTTTAATTGGGGAACCCTGTATAATTAATTTAACTTAAAAATAGACCTTACAACATTTTAATCGTCCCCTATTTTCCCATTCGTCAAATAATAATATTGCAGTGCGCATGCCTAATCCGGTGTAGCTTTGTTTACATGCGCGAGGTTATAAATTTGTCACTTTCGTGATTATTGTTTGCTTACCTATGTCTATGAACTAAACCAAATAATACAATAAGAAAGTTCCCTTATATTCTAAAGATTCTTGTAAATATTGTCGCCTCCATCTCTGTTTTTAACTAATCGGTGAATTTTATATAGTACCTACCTATTTGATAATATTCATGTAATAATTATTTTTTCTAATTATTACCAAAGACAGTACGCAACTACACGACCATTAAAATTAAATTTATGTCTTCATGCATATAAGTTGTATTATTAGATTTTTATTATCTAGTCATTAATTTTGTTCAAGCCGTGAATAGTGCTACAAAAACTGTTTTATTTCAAAGGAAACATATGTAACTCAGCTGCTGAAATTCTTGTAAAAATATTTTTATAGTATTTATGTATCTTATCAACGCGGACATGTTGCCTCTTGGGATTTTTAAAACTGTTTTAAAAACTGAAGAAAACCAGCACCGGCATAACAAATATTATAAAATGTTTGAGTTATATAATATATAGACAGTCTACTTCTCAGGTAGTGGTAGATAACATACATAATATTATTATTATTATGGAAGAAAATAATTTTTCTGACCACCTGAAAAATCTTTATACAATAAGGTTTTATTTCATCGAAAACAGATAGATATTAAAATACAGATTCAGAATGCAAATTACTACTTAATAATTAAAAGTCAATCCCAGTCCTGATCCCACTGAAACTTTAAATGAGCGGTCACCAGGTTATGTTTGACTTCAGCTGTCGCCAACTGGCTATGAGGGAAAAATTGGCGCTGTCGGCGCACTCTGATCCATCAGTTGGCAGAAGGAGCAGGTTTCTGTCTCATAATTTTGGCGTATAAAAGAGAATAACAGTCATAGTCTGGGCTACTTTAACCCAATCCAAATTGTGCCAGTCGCTAATCAGATCAAACCGCTGTGTCAATCTGTCAATTCTTTCCTCCTCTTGTTTTTCCCAGTAAATTTATTTTTGGTTGTTTTGATTATCACTTAATATTTATTAAAACTCCATGGGTTTCTACCATAAAAATCTTTACCGTGCGAGCAAAAATTATTTGCATCAAAGAGGGCTTGGATTAAAAAACGTAGGGCTTGGTTTAGATCACAATGATATGGGGAAGATATATCTAACCAAATCTAGGTTAAAATTTTGTCAAATTCATATTATGACATGATATGCCAAACTACTTCAAGCATAAATTCACACGTCTCTTCATGTTTTCGAAAGTGTTGACCAGCATCTCTGGAGAAATGTTTACACATTCTTGGATAATCATTTCTTGTGATTGTTCTAAATTTGCAACTGGTGTTTTCAAAATAGTGTTCTTTAAATGAGGAAAAACGAAGTAATCCATAACCGTTAAACAAGGTGATCTAGGTGGGAATTCAATGTCTGATCGAAAACTGATCATCTGTTGTCGAAAAAATTGCGTAAGTAGTTAACAGTTTTGGCGGCTGTATGGGCGGTTGCACCGTCCTGTTGAAAATATTCAAAACGTAGTTCGTCGTCAAGTAATTGCTCCACAAATGGATTCAAAATATTGTCTCTATACCGCTGTGCTGTAACTGTGTCATGAAAAAAAATAGGACCAACAATCCTTCTTCGGAAAACAGCTGACCAGACACCAATTTTTTGAGGGTGCAATGGGGATTTTCACTACTCCACATGCATGTATTCTGAGAATTCACATAACCGGAGAGATGAAACCAGGCCTCATCCGAAAAAAATGTCAGGTCAAATAAATCATTTCTTTCCAATAAATTGTGGGTAAACCATTGAGAGTAATTCCTGTGTCAAAATCTGATCTGCGGCTTGTAATTCTTGTAATTCTTGGAATACTTGCACTTTATAAGGAAATAAATTTAGCTGCTTCTTAAGAATAGTCCTGCATGTTCCATAAGATCTTCCCACTTCTTGGGACAGGCGTCTTATACAATTTGTTGGCGTATTTCACGAACGTTTGCAACAAGTTCTTCTGTTCTTACAGATGGTCTTCCTGCTCCTTTTTTGTGTTGTATGGAATCTGTTTCCCTAAACACAGCTACGGTTCTTTTCAGGCAATAATAAAAATCCCCAGCAATAAAAGCAACGTTAGGAAAATGTTCGTGAAAATCGTCCATGCACAAACCCGGATTGTATTTTGCCACTCACCATTTACTCTAACCCCGTTTCGAAAATACGCTTCAACCATGAATGTTTTGTGCTGTTTCGTAAAGCCCATTGCCCATTGTGTGAATTGTTCAAGAAATTGGAAAAATTAGCGAGGAATGAAATTACTTGTAACGACTGTCAAAGATGACGGAATAACTGATCGATTGTTAATTCAGGTAGTTACTGACACCCAACAGGTATTAAGCTCTACGGCTAAGCATTACATGCAAGGCCCTTTGATGCAAATAATTTTTGCTCGCACGGTCTTTCATTATTATTCCAGCCTACCATGCAGGTAATTTTTTATTGTTTGTTAAATTGACTTACAGTTGCATAGGTATACCATTTTTTTATATTGCAAATAATGTAAGTTTGAATAAATTACCATGACATTTTTTAACATATATATTTGATATTAGTTTACAAGCTAATCTTAATAAATTATCGTTGGGCAGACAACTGCTTCTGATTTGTGCCCGATGTAATAACAATAAATCAGTTACCTACTGATAGATTAGGCCCTTCAAATGATCATTTTATTTTTTATTGGGTATACCAGAAGAGTATTTTAAACTATTTAAGACTAACTTGTTGGTTTGTTTTAAGGAATATTGTACAGTGAGCCGCCACGTTAAAGAAGGATACAAGGATAATTGTTCGAGCTATCTCGTTGGGTACCTACTTTTTAATACTATATCACTTTTTTATCAGCAGGGAAAATGTTAGTTGCAGTATCAAGAGACTTTTTTTATGCATATATGCAGGTATCTAGAATCTAGGTGGCACCACTTCGTACTTATTCCTGGTCGCAGATGATGACTGTAAAAACCGACACTTTTTGATTATCTGTGGAAGGTCTAACGTATTGTAATATTAACACTCCATCCCCTTTAGTTATACTTCCCTTGACATCCCCCATTCTTAAATATAATGTTAATTCTTGGCCACTGGCCATGTTTTACAAAAAAATTTAATGTCAAGCTGATACTACTTGTGTTTCAGAGAATACTGTATCAATTGCCTGATGGTTTATGGATGTTTTAGTACCAATCTACGTACCTCATTGCAGCCTATAGTGCTCGAATTTTATACCATATTTTGTGATATATTATGCGACCTTAACTGACACAATACCTAATTAAATTTTAATACTGTGATTTCCAACTCAATCTTAGACATTTTCCTAAATGAGACCTGTGAGACTTAACCTAAGGACGTTAGTTTGTTCTAAATAGTTATTTTTTGTTAGGTTGGTAGTCCGTGCACTTCTTACTTTTATAAATAAATATAATTATAAATATTTACTACAAATGTTTCCTTATTTATTTTCCAAATGTTGGTTAATATACCAATGAGCATTGTTATTCCATTATGTATAAAGCTTTTGTGTCTTTTTATCGATTTAATTCGTGATTTAATATTATTTTTAAATTACGATTTAAATCAATTAGAAGGCCTAAGACTGTAAAAATAAATTTAAAACAGTCCAAGACCGCCGTTCAAATTTCCCGTCAATGCGTCACGGGTTTGTTAGCAAACTAAAAGCTTCTCTTTTTCTCTCTCGCCCATTCTTGTTCTTTCTCTTTTTTGTTGCGATTGCTAACCCTATAAATTTTCTTTGGTCATTCCTATCAATAGGATGTTGCCACAAATTAAAACCAAATCGTTCTTAAGTAAATGTTGACTTTGTGTTGTCCAATACCTTGCGTTATTGCGATTAAATATTCCCAATTTTATAAACCTTGATTCATCAGAAAACAGAATCCGTTGATCGGATCAACGGTTGATCGTGTGATCTTGATCGTAATTGTCCAAAAATAAATTGTAATCTGCAAGTCAAATCAAATCTTTCTGATGCTTTCACGGCCTATAATAAGTTACAGAGCAAATTCACGCACATAAGCAGCGGAATTAAATGCAATATAGGCTATATAGTATATTTATTTCCGCCTCCTCACCAACTATACAATTTTTATATTCGTTTTCATCGTTACCGTCATTCCTAAGATGGTCTTCTAAGCATGGAAAATAAGCAAAATATGGTGAATAGCGGTTTGGGTATCTTTCGGCATGTAGCCTAGAGACAGCTTTGCAGTCGCCATAAACTAACAGCATAATAATGACCCCTATACCTATAGGCTTCGAATCAGTTACTATAGAAAAAGCACCAGTCAAAAATACCTAATTGAACAGAAGAAGAAAAAAATGATTTATAATAAAATTAACAAAGGAAAGAAAACAAAATTTCTCTCTTCTTGTATTACTAAGCGCGTGACAAGTAGTAGGCAGTATATTATTTCATAAACATTTTAAAATTAAATAATAAAACGTTAGATTTTTTTACGCAAATGTTCTGATTTTATTATCTTATGTTAGACTATCTAGTAGCGATCACAGCTCCTTTCAAGGGGGGGGGGGGGAGCGGGGCTTGTAGATTTTGGGTAGGCCCAATAAGGCAAATATACGCAAAACAACTTACAAAATACAACGTTTTTTTCTTTTTGATCCTGATGCAAATCGGTTACTAAAATTATATACTGTCTTGTGTTAGTAAGAGGGGAAGGGCTGTCCTGTTTCCCTTCCCTAGGACCGCCACTGGATTGGATGCAGAAGATTTAAGTATACACAAAAATTCAAAGTGCGGTTCTGCAATGCATAAATGACCCAAAAAATTAAACTCGTAAATGGGACATTTTACAGAAACCAAAGAAAACCTAATGATGAAGAAAAATATCTTTTCGGATAAAGAAATAAAAAGAATTGGGTCGGTGGAAATTTATTAGGCATTCGACTGCGTGATACATTATTTGAACATGTGACATATTTGTGGCCTTTTAAAAATTTATTTGATTCCAACCGATATGTCTATTTTAGTACTCAGTTACATGATATGTCGACATCATTACTTGGTTTAATAAAATATTTAAAAATAAATGACCGGTTGAGTTTGGAATGTTTTGATGAAGTAAATACTGCATTGTTTAATTCAAAAAAATTATATTGGCATTGTTAAAGAACGTATACGTACATTGGAAATCAGGGGCGGATCCAAGAATTTGTTGACAAGAGCTAAAAACGGCTCTTTATCGCCTAACTACAAAAAGTCCAAGATTCCTGTAATTTTAACATTGTTTAAAAAACATTGCCTACCTGCTCGTTGAATGACAACAATAATTACTTAGCGTTTATTTATTTGGTTAATGGGATGCGTACAGGATTAAACTCGCCCTCCTACTTGGTTAAATTTGTTTGATGATACTATAATCAAAGAAATTACCTTGTCGGACTTCAATTGTCTTTATTTTGTTACTAACTTTCGGTTAGTTAATATCTCTAACTCTAAGTGTAAACTAAATTATAATTCTAAGGCTACTGTCTTAAATACTATCCGTGTGCAATGAAGCTTGATGACTCCGCCTACGTGCTTATTGGAGTGTGAAGTTTGAGCTGTTGGTGTTGGACAAGAAGAGGCTTCCAGATATTGGGGATATATATGCTTGGTTTACTAAATATATGGGTATTTTTATTCATGAAAGCTGCTTGAATTTTCGTTTCCTCCACTGCTGTTCCGTGTCCAAAACCTTGGCTTCTGATTACTGTATAATATGTTGGTTGGTCCATACATGTTCCGCTATACCGCTATACCTGATCTCGAATTTGGTACTTATACAGGGAGTCCGGAATAGATGAGCAAAAAATTTAGGGGATTATTCTAGACCGAAAATAAATGTTATCTCTTCCTATAACATTTTTTCGAAAATTGATTAGTAACGGAGTTGCAGGGTGTTAAAGTTAAATTTTATTTGCAGTTTTTTTTTTGAAATACCGTTTGCCACGCTCATATAATTTTGACGAAATCTCGTAAATGAGGCTTTTTCGGGATGAGGAATACAAACTTGCCCACCGTTTTGTCGTATTTTGTAGAGGGCGCCACATGGGAGCCTATACTTTAATTTGAATGGTCTCAACTTTTTTGTCCTACACTGTATGCGCATTTCGACTGAATATTTTGATTCTCCTATCCTTTCGACATAAAAAAGGTATACTGCTTTTGTTTCGATAAATCTAACCGTTTTCGAGAAAAACGCTAAACTAACATTACTTGCATGTAATGAATACGAAATCATTTTAATTTATTTTCAACCTTAAACATAGCATAGCAAAGGAAGGAATATTCCAAGGAGTTCGTCGAAATTTTTAAAGAAAATTTAATTTTTCTAATTTTGTCTTGAAACAGATCTATTTCGAACTCGCTAGCGCGTTCCGAATTTTATTATTTAAAGGTTGGCCCTACATGACATGTTTTTTTCACCGTTTAGCATAGCATTCTAGATAACTAATATTTTTTAGTCCCAATATGCAAAATACTACACGAACCCACGTATGTATGTTTGGTTGCCTAGATCTACAAATCTGTATGTATTGTTTTAGTTAATTAAAAACGCATATTAAATAATAACTTTATTGACGGAGAACTATTTTGCTTTTGTAGATGCTTCAAGCTATCATTTTCTGCAAAATCCTATCCAAAATTCAATCTACTAACCTTCCAATGTCGATTTTAACTACAACTTTATTTGAATTTTCCATCTTCCCTATACTAAATTGCAATGCCGTGACGTAAAATCACGTCTTTTGAAATTCGAAAAAAAGTAGCAAAATCGCCCGAATTTCCGAACGCTCTGTATATGTACCGAATGTACAAGGATCACACAACGTATTCCGTCCAATATCAAATCTTATATCGCTAAAATAACTTTAGAATCTCGTGGTGAAAATAGGTCAATAAATCAAAAAATGACAGTTCGCAAAATAATTTTTGTTGCCCAGAGGCTACTATGATAAAAAAGAAGTATTACCAACATAAAATTTAGACATAAAAATTTACAAAATTTGAAGGATTTATTTTCTTTTTAAAATATGTATTTTTTATTGAAAAAACTACAAATTAGAAAAAATAGTATAAAGTACGTGTTATATAGAGCAGTTTTAAGCACTTGTCCCGTTATAAAACTCGCCGCAAGCGGTTCGTTTTTTAACATGGACGCGTGGTATAAAATGATGCTTTATAAAACGTGTACTTTAATATACTATTATGCATTTTTTTTTATTTTAATAAGCATTGTAGAGGAAGGACGTCACTTTGAACCTTTGATTTGAATGTTTAATTTATTGTTCTAGTAACTTATGTATTTTAAAACTGCAAATAAAAGTTAAGTTTAACACCCTGTAGCTCCGTAAATAATGAATTTTCGAAAAAATGTTATAGGAAGAGATAGAATTTTTTTTCGGTATAGAATTATCCCGTAAATTTTTTGATTATCATTTCCTTACACCCTGTATATAACGTAACATGCACTTTGGAAATGTGCAATAAAAAACTAGGGTTGCTATTTAAAAACATTACCGATATCGTTATATTGGTCCACAACGACTTATTTATCACTTGCCTTATATTCGAAAGGCATGTATGTAGTAGATACAGAACAGCTTTTCTTCTGATCTTTTGGAACCCTCGCCTCGGTTCAGTATATAGTTAAAAAAAACTAAAAAACACGCTTAAACATTAATCAAACTAAAAAGAAAGAAAATAAATGTAGTTTCAAATAATTTTTGAAATTCTTAATAAAGGCAGAAAATAATAATGAAGGATAAACATTATAGACCAGTGCTGATGAAGCCTTTGAAAATGGTAAAAAGTGAAAAAAAAATAATAGCAGGACAAAACCCATTGGAAAAGGAAGAGAATAGAACAAAAATGAAAGGAAAAATAAATTACGGGCGATTCGAGGTCGGGAAGGGGGGGAGGGGGGGTTTTAAGGGTAGAAAACGATTTATCTCGATTTCCGGTAAAACTACAAGTCCTATGGAAAAACGTTAAATCGCAAAGTTGTAGGTAATAAAAAGATCTACAACTTTTGTATTTATACTTTTTTCACATAACCTCAAAATGTATGTGAAAAATTCAAATAACCAAGTTTTTGGTTTTTTATTTTTTTCTTTTTACAAAAAATTTTTTTTATCCACGAAATTTGGTGAAAACATACCTTTTATGTCCTAAACACACTGTAATTTTTTTGATTTAAAATATTTATTTTTTAACCTTATTTTGACTTAATATCGAAAAAACACCCTAATTTTCAATCGAAAATTCTCACGTCAAAATATCTGCTTTTTTAAAAAAGTCGGTGGGCTTTTTGTTTGTTGAAATCTCTACTTTTTGATGGTGTTAAAAAATATATACATTACTATGATAAATGTTCTCAAAAAAATGCAAAGAAACGAAAAAAACTCGAATCCGAATTTTTTTTAAAGTTAAATATGTACAATTTTGAGCTATTTATTAAAATTTATACTTTAATTACTCGAAAAACGTAAGATTCCATGTTACATTGATAAAAAAAGAGTATAAATCTTAATAAATAGCTCAAAATTGTACATATTGATCTAAAAAAAAAATTTCTGATTCGAGTTTTTTTCATTTCTTTGCATTTTTTTGAGAACATTTACCATATTAATGTATATATTTTTTAACACCCTTAGAAAGTAGAGATTTCAACGAACAAAAACCCTCCGACTTTTTTAAAAAAGCAGATATTTTGACGTGAGAATTTACGATTGAAAATTAGGGTGTTTTTTCGATATTAAGTCAAAATAAGGTTAAAAAATAAATTTTTTAAATCAAAAAAATTACAGTGTGTTAAGGACATAAAAAGGTAAGTTTTCACCAAATATCGTGGACAAAAAAAATTTTTTTGTAAAATATAAAAATAAAAAACCAAAAACTTGGTTATTTGAATTATTCACATTAATTTTAAGTTATGTGAAATAAGTGCGAATACCAAAGTTGTAAATCTTTTTATTACCTACAACTTTGTCATTTAACGTTCTTCCATAGGACTTGAAGTTTTGCCGGAAATCGAGATAAATCGTTCTCTACCCTTAACCCACCCTCCCCCCCCCCCCTTCACTGCCACGGATCGCCCGTAATTTATTTTTCCTTTCATTTTTGTTCTATTCTCTTCCTTTTCCAATGGGTTTCATCCTACTATTATTTTTTTTGGTTTCAAAAATTATCGACCCTGGTCTATTAGTATTATTGTGAAAAAAGCGTGGGGTGCTCGATATACGAAAATTATAGCACAAAGCGCCCCACGCTTTTTTTTTCACTATAATACTAATGTTTATCGATCACTATTATTTTTTGCCTATATTAAGAATTTCAAGAATTATTTTAAACTATATTTATTTTCCGCTTTTTAGTTTTTTCAAACTATATTTATTTTTCATTTTTTAGTTTGAGTCGAGGTTTGAGTTATTGTTAAGAAAAAAAATTTTTTTGAGATTAAATCTGACCGTTTAAAGTGGGTTAAAATCGGGTTCAAAGAAGTCGGTTACAAACAAACATACATACATACAAACCCGAACAAAAGACAAAAATTTTCAAAATTAAAAAAAAAATTGTCAAAATTTTATTTTGACGGGTAGAATTTTTTTTAAAACTTTTCTCTATTCTTAGCGACAATCTCTATACGACCCCACGTTAGTTTCATTACTATCGGTTATTGTAATAATGTTGATACATTGACAGGTGTCCAATTTTGACAAAAGAATTTTTTGTGTATTTTTTTCAACTTTCCACCGTCAATATACATACGACCTTATAGTTTTTCATTAATATAATTTTTTTTTAAACGATTTGACATATTGAAAGGAGAATTTTTTGCGTATTTTTCCCGAAGTCTCCGCATCGAATACTATACGATCCCATAATTTGTTTCGTCAAAATCGCTTCTTCGTTTTATACCTGACAGCTGTCAAAATTTGACAGGACAATTTTTTGCGTGTAGATTATTGTATTGTCAGCGGTTCTTGATAAGTCTACAAAATTTAAATTAAATCTGACCGTTTAAAGTGGGTCAAAATCGGGTTCAAAGAAGTCGGTTACAAACAAACAAACAAACAAACATACATACAGGTGAAGCTAATAAAAACGTGTTAATAAACTCATGCGGTTACAATACAACAGTGGCGCAACCAGAAATTTAGTTCGGGGGGGCTTTAACCTCTTGCGCCGCAGGCGAAAAAATGTTTGGGTGCCACGCCCTTTTTGGGGTAAAATACGTATGATTGACGAGAGCGACAGCCCCCTAAAACTTCTGCAATAATACGCCGCTGGCCCTAACTAAATATTTATGAAAAAAAAATTACAGATTTCATTTTAATTAGTAAAAATGTATTTAAAATAAGTAACGCATATATTAATCATACTTATACTAAAACAAAACAAAAACATTATACAATAAGTTTTGTTTTTGCCTTTTCGTCCAGAATTTCTGCCACGGTAATATCAATATCGTGGTTCGCATAAAGAACTGCCAAACCATTTAATCTGTCCTCTTCCGTGGTACTACGCTGATATGTCTTTAAATATTTTAAATTTGAAAAGGACCTTTCAGATGTGGCGGTTGTAATAGGCAAAGTTAAAAAAATTTGTAAAAGCCTTTTTATTGGCATCACATTCGGAATTCGGAATACACTTTGTCCAAATCTTCCTTCAGTTTTTGTTTTTGCATTTTTTATACCACAGCTCAAGTTCAGCTTTTAACATCGTTTTAATGGAAAACTCTTCAAGGAACTCATTCTTGTAGAAGCTGTGAAGTTTCAAAAAACATTTAAATTGACTATCAAAATCTTCATTATCTTATGGAAAGAGGCATTCAAAATTTTGAAGGGTTTCTCGATGTTTTAAAAACCGATCCTCGAGATTTGCTATGAGGCCATTAAAAACGGAATAAAAATTGTTATTTTAAAATACTCAGCAGCGGAATCGGTATTTATAACCAAACTTTGTGTTTGTCTTGGCGGTAGTCTAGGTACTCTGATTTCAATATCGTATTCCGAAAGTAGATCTTGAGCTTCCTTAAAAATATTTTGAAAATTATCATCTGCCAGGCCTCTTATTTCTTTAACTTGATCTGTTACGTCATTACCTAACTGTAATGCTTAATAAAGGTTTAAATCGACTGTTTGTAGAATCTTGCTTAAAGGCAGTGTATAGGCATATATTCTTTCTGGACACATTAGTGCGATCACAAATTTGGGACTTATAATGCTGGCCAGTAATCCAGATGCCTCAGTGGGAGTATTTCGGTCGGTCCATTCAGTCAGAGGTATAGTATAATTTCACTATTGATAACATAATTGATGTAAATTATGTGGCTGAATATAAAATATTAGTAAAATGTGTGACATGAAAAATTGGTTTGCAATTAAACGCTTGGAGGGGCTGCAGCCCGGCAGCCCTCCCCCCCCCTGGTTGCGCCACTGCAATACAACACACTTTCAAGCAGAATTGTCGGTAATTGTATATGCACCAGTGGTATTATACAAGATAAGTAAAGGAAGGCTAGAAAATAATAACTTCAACTGGTAAAATTAACCACATGCGTATCCTATAATATGACATGGGATTTACAAAGCACGATGTAATTCCTATAATTGCATGCTTAATTCGCTGGAAAATTTAGAAAAGTATTTTCAAAGGCGAAAATGAAATATTATTTTAATTGTGGACTTTGGCTGCAGTTCAATTATTTTAATGATTATTTGGATACATTAATAATTCAGAAATATCTATTATAAGCCATGTATTTGTGAGAAAAAGTGCGCTTGTTTCTAACCAACGTATACCCAGAAACTCTAATTTAAGACCAGTTACCGCCCGACCCTCTCACTCATACGTTTTTCGATTTTTTTGCCTGTTTAGCAACTTCATTTGTGCAGGCAGATCTCTAGCATGCAATAACAAATTATCTACACAAATGAAAAATGGAGGTCCGAGAATGGATCCCTGAGGCGATTAATTTTTGACATTTCCACTGTTGCCCGTAACACAACTAAAACTATCAGGTCCAGGTAAATACCTCTTATACCAAAATGGCCTCTGTACTCATCTACAGGGTGGCCCTTTAGTGTGGCAAAGTACAATAGCTCCGTTACTATTTCAAATACATTAAAAATATTAATACAAAAGTTGAAGGGCAGTAAGTGACTTATAACGTAAAATTATTTTTAACTCTATAGGGTGGCTCAAAAAAGCGGAACAAGAAAAAATGTACTTTTTTCAAATGGAACACCCTGTATATTTTTACATTTTTAAATTCCACATAAAATTACAATTATTTTTTATTAAATACATTATTAGTCTATACTTTATATTTTCCGAGATATTGACTCTCGAAAAGTGACATTTTTGAACTTTGACAGCTTCTAACTTTCTAACACTACGTCTTAGAGCAAAACGGCTTACATGTCCCTATCTTTAATTTTTATTATCTTCCCAAAAAAATCAAATTCCAGTTAAACCGGAACAACTATATTTCCTGCTTTCGAGTAACATCCGGTTTAACCGGAAGTTGATTTTTTTGGGAAGATAATGAAAATTGAAGATAAGGACATGTAAGCCGTTTTGCTCTAAGACGTACTGTTAGAAAGTTAGAAGCTGTCAAAGTTCAAAAATGTCACTTTTCAAGAGTCAATATCTCGAAAACTATAAAGTATAGACTAATAATGTATTTAATAAAAAAGAATTATAATTTTATGTGTAATTTAAAAATGAAAAAATATACAGGGTGTTCCATTTGAAAAAAGTACCTTTTTTATTGTTCCGCTTTTTTGAGCCACCCTATAGAGTTAAAAATAATTTTACGTTATAAGTCACTTACTGCCCTTCAACTTTTGTATTCATATTTTTAATGTATTTGAAATAGTAACGGAGCTATTGTACTTTGCCACACTAAAGGGCCACCCTGTATATCACACGAGGTAAACATTTATTCTATTGATCACATGTAAATTGAGGTTATTAAGGATCCACTATCCCTTTTAAGAATTTTCCACTAGCGCCTTGCCTTTTAAACCGTTTATGCAACAACGACTAATGGCACCAAACTTACTTCCAGATATTTGTTTAATAAGAAGTATTGAAGCAATTTGTCTACATTTTACTTTTGTGCTTTTAACGAATGCCAAGAAAAATATTTCAAAAATATGTAGTTTTTAGCGTTGGGCTGTCACAAAACTCGCAGTAAAATGTAATTATTTTACTATATACTACTGGCAATGGATAATTTATTTTCTGCTACAGATACACAGGAGGTATACACTTCAGTAATATTTCAAATTTCGTTTGTTGTTAATTCTTTTTTTTTTTTAATTTTAAATTCGGAAGGTCTGATGAAACACGTGAAATTAACTTTTATCTATCTGAAGTAGAGAGTGGTTTTCCTTTTATTTCGTCAGATCTATCCCCAGACGCGTTTCGCAGTATCATGGCTCATCAGTGAGGCTAAGATCTACGAAAGAAAGGAACACAAAGTTTAAACTATGAACAATTTACTGCGAGGACCGTCGAAGAGATAAAGCGCTAAGCGTCATCTAGTGTCGAAGTTGGATACTTGTAAAGCATACCCACAAGCTAATAAGAATAAGTAAAATGGAAAAAAAAGGAAGTCGCAATGACAGGATTGGTAGGTTATCGGCTTGTACTATAGACAATTTACCTTTAGATACGTACAGCTTATCTCCTGCGCAAACAAAAGTTACGTTTTATGGGTAAAAAAATACGTCCGAGCGCATGACTCGCCGGTCAGCTGCCTTCCCTCTGGGCACCTTCGGGCATGCGCACAAACCTCGTGTTATCGGCCTGTCCTACTTTAGCGACATGCTCAAAATACACCCAGAACCGGCTCGGCCGCCATTTTTGTTGTTGTGTTTTAAGGTTTCTCTGTGGATTCCTTGTAGTTTTCTTAGCTATTGTCGATATTTACGGAATTCTAGTTTTTGTGTAGTTTAGTTAATTGTGCCTGATTGTGAGAAAATTAATTCTGTCAAAGTTGCTGGGGTTAATTTTTTGGGTAAAATCTGTACACCCCGACATTAACCTTTTAATAAAGCCAGTATTCCACGGGTCAAGTTCTCGGGCAAACACTTTTCAAATTCTTGAACAAGAAATTTTGCTTGAAAATGTTTAACACGTACCCAAGTTTTTGCCAAATTGTAAAAATCAATACAAGTTATATACCAACTAATATTTGACTTGAGGTTAGGTACGCGATATCACCGTAGATTGGTTATTTTGCTGGTTTTGTTTGTTTCTATATTCGATTTTATAAAACTAGTTTAATTCACTTGTTCTTGTTCTCTTCCTTTTCGAACTAAAAACACGACGACGAATCATTTTTAAACAAATTTTAAAAACAAAACCTTAAAAACAATTTTATATCCTTAAAATCTGATAGGTTTGCTACTACTAAAAATGCCAAAAATCACTACATTTTTTTCCCAACTTGATCAAAAATTGAGAAGTAAGTCCAATTTTTGGCAAGAATTTAAATTTTAAAGCCCGGACCTGTCTATTTTCCCATTCGTCAAACGATAATGTTACAGTGCGCATGTCTAATAGTGTCTAGCTTTGTTTACATCTGCCACTTTCGTGATTATTGTTTGCTTATCTAAAGGTTAATTGTCTATGGTTTGTACAGAAGTAGAGAGTGGTTTTTCCTTTCATGTTATTATCAAAGGCGTGCCGAAAGGGCCCGCAGGTCCCGCAATGCAGAGGGGCCCCGGGAATCTGGGGGGCCCCCGCTCAGCCTCGACCTCGACCTCTATAATATTTATACTTAATTTTATAGCGGCGGAATATGTGTATACCTCATAATTTTCCAAAATCAAATTAAATACATTTTGCCTTATCAGTTTGTGTTAGTTTTAAATGTTTTATTTGTTTATTTTTCTTACAGTTTTGTGTTTGTAATGTAAATAAAGTTATATCTTATATTCTGTAGTTTTCCAAACCTAAAACAGGACTCATATTGGCCATATACTATAAATGGAATTTGGTACGTTAATGACGCTATGAATTTTATTAATTAGAATTCCTATTCTTCAAAAAGTCGTCAGCAGTTTCGTTGTCACCCAGTATAAGCAATATATTAATTTTTTTCATGTAGAGGGGGGCCCCTTGGAAAAAATTACGGGGGGGCCGAAGACCTTGGCACGCCACTGGTTATTATACAATTTCGAGTCCGAGACGTTGTGTCTTTTTCAATTTTTAAACTATACTAGGTCCTTTTCAGAATTATGAATGATTTTTTCATTTTTTCAAAGAAATATTTTTCAAATTTTAAACCATGATTCAGGATAAGATCGAAAATTTGTAGTGCTAACTATAGAATCGATCTGACGAGCACGAGCTCAACACATTGACCTTTCCAAACAAATAAACAAAACGTAAAAGATGTGCCAGTAACTTCTTAACCTTGCGATATTATTTTTAGACACAATTTTTATAACGACCGATAATGGAGAGTAAATGTGCCTTTACTCGTTCGAAATCTTACACAGATGGTATTTTAATATCACTTAATGTAGTTTTTGCATAAACTGAAAAGGTCTCGTAAAGTGCATTGCATACAGTGGGTTGTTGTAGATCTTACACTGAGAAAACGATTTCTTTACATCACATAAAATTTATTAACTGAACTTTCGTGTCTAAATAGCAGCAAGCAAATTCCTTACCTTATTATTTTCTTCCTAAGAAATAATTTCTTATGGATTGGTAGATAAATATAACTTTAATAATAACAAATTATTGTTTACAATCCTAAAAGTAAAAAGATAATTTAGTTGTTTGTTAATTGTTAAGACACATATACAGGGTGAGTCGGGAGGAACGGACCAAATTTCAGAAGTGTATTATATACGCGAAAACAATGTAAAAAAACCGATCCGATATTCATTTTGTTTTCAAGTTATAGGGCAATATCAAATTTTTCTCTACGTTCCACTTTTATCAAAATTTTCACGTAGTTAGACTATGCCATGCTCAAGACTCTAAACTATTTGACATCTATGCTGTCTTGACAATGTGCCTGTATATTGTGGCAGTAATTAAACGTTTATTTTCAAGTTTGAGTGATTAAAGTGTTACAAAATGCCAAATACTTATTCAAATTTTGAATATGCAAATATGGTGTTTATTTATGTTTTCTGTAATGGAAGTGCTAGAGCTGCTGTTGAGGAAAGCGTCAACGGTATCCACATCACAGACATCCGACTAGAAACGTGTTTATCAGAGTTTTTAACAATTTGTGCGAGAATGGTAAGCTTCCCCCAGTGCCAACATTACATCTAAACGAGCTACTCGGCAAGGTTTAGAAAAAGTAGAAAATATGCTGGATTTAGTAGAAGAAAATGCAACGACCAGCTCACGAAGAATTGATACTCAATTGGGCATTCCACAAAAAAGAGTATTAAACACACTCCACGAGCCAAGCTTATATCCATACCATGTACGCAGAGAGTACAGCACCTAAAACCAGAAGATTATGCTGAACGTATTGAATTTTGTCGGTTGATAAATAATCATCGTATTGTATCGTATATACTTTTTACAGATGAAGCAACATTCAACAGTGATAATACTCGTAATTCTCATGTATGGTCAATCGAAAATTCCCCCGCAACAGTTTAAAGTAATTTTCAACATAAGTTTTCGGTTAGCGTGTGGTGTGGTATGCTCGATAGCTATTGAATTGGTCCTTTCATTTTGGATACTCGCCTCACAGGAGACAACTACCTAATTTTTTTACAACATGAGTTACAAGGACTAATAAAGGATGTTCCTATAAATATCAGAAGGCAAATGTATTACTAGCACGAAGTAGCGGCACCGCATACCAAGAAAGCAAATGGTGAATTTTTTCGCTTATTTTAGCAATGCAATATTTAAAAATATTTTTTTGCTACGTGCCCTCATGTCATAGGTTAGGTTAGAGTGGCAGACCTCTGGCATTGACCAAACAGTCACACGTAGTCCTGTAGGACCGTTATGGTACCACAGGCGTTCCGCGGAACCTATCCGCATCAGCCGCCTGATGGTTAACGCGACGTGACGTAGATCGTAGAAGAATCTTGACAGCTCATTCAAACCAGCCACTGCTGTTAATAAACTTAGTGATTCGACCCAGTTGCAGGCTGCTCACTTCCTCCAGATCATTAAAGAATCAATTCATGTCATGATCCTGTATATTCGTAATAAGGACATATTTGACATTTTTTCCACAAAATCAGCAGAATCATTACAAAAACACCACTTGACCAACATTATTTTTGAAAATACCACTCAAGCTTCCCCCTTTTGATATTTTGAAAAAATTATAATTTCCTGAAAAAGTGTCACTGTTTTAAATGTATATTTTAAAAATATTTCACGCTAAAACTCTCTAATATTATTGCGCACAACCCATTAAACAGGCTTTAACACATCCAGAAAATTATCGTTGAGATAAACGTGCTTTATGACATGGCTGGAAATTAAAAATCACGGCTTTAGTAGCTTTATATCTTTTTTTTTGTTTACGACTCGCTCGTAGAAAAATCATTAGAGATATGTTTAATTGTTGTAAATCTACGTCGTAAAATTCTGTTGATGTTTTATTGGGTTTGCGATATGGGACCAGTCATTAAAGTTGACCTGTGATTGTTTTTTTCTTAATTTGTTGTGGCGATAATCGTTGCACAGTCGAATACAGGCACAGACGGTTTATTGCTACTATGATACTATACTATGATAATGATAACGAATCGTCATTACTTTATTGATTATTTATGGATTGTTATGGACATTTTAATGGACAAAGACAAAGGCATCTAACAATTTGCGTCTTCTCTTCACTGACCGAGATATCTTAAGCACTACACAAAAGCTAATGTTAACTGACTCTCTTGTGTTATCTAATTTGATTTATTGTGACGTGGTTTGTTGGCCCGCATTATTACAAAAAGATAAGAACAGACTATAAGAAAACTTGATCACATTTCTCCCAGTCCTATTGACTTTGGCAGGCAAAGAGCTCTATGGGTTTTACTTGGCTAGGTTAGTATTTCTTTTTTTTTTTTATGATCGACCACAAGCACTATAGGAAAAATCCTTTAAGGCGCTCTGGGAGCGGTGCGTGTGCGAAGAAAGCGATTCACGTTTTTCTTGAATCGTTGGAGATTATATTCGGTTGGAAACACGGTCTCAGAAAGGCCGTTCCACAAAGATGACGTCCTCCAAATGAAAGAGTTCTGAAACAATGATGTTCGGGGTGTACTAAGTTGAACCACATAGGGATGGGCGGCAGTGGTTCGTCGTGTGTTTCTGCTATGCATTACTCTAGGTGGAATCGAGCGGGCAATATCTGTCGAACACTTGCCATGGAAATATCTGTAGAAGATAGTCAAATCACCAATCTGTCTTCGATGTTCTAAGCTGTCGATGTTCTTAGTCAGCTCGTGGTCGCCGATTAGACGAACGGCTCTCCTTTGGATGGAATCCAACAACCGAAGGGTATGCTTCGGTGCAGAACTCCAGATATGAGAGCAGTATTCCAGTGATGGTCGAATCTGGGCTTTATAGAGTGTCAAAAGTTGTTGAGGTGTATACAACTTTTTGGTACGGAAAAGTATACCGAGCTTCTGAGAAGCTGCTCTGGCGATTGCCACAACGTGATTATGCCAAGACATATTTCCTCCCAGGTTGACACCCAGCAAATTAATAGACGAAGTCAGTGGAATTGCGTGTCCTGCCATAACGATATCGGGTTCTGCAATGTTAACCTTCTTAGAGAAAACTGCTGCCTGGGTTTTTTGGTTACTGTCACCCCAAGACAAAATTTCTTGCAGGTCTTTATTGAGGCGTGATACTTCATGTTGTCTGTGAAGATGTGCGTTGTATTGATGCGTCTGATATAAGTAATCTCTTAACTTCTAGAGGCATAGAAAACTTTTTAATGTTCAAAGCCATCACTCATCTTTAGTTTGAAGCTCCTTTAGCTACAACGCCTTCCTAAGTAGAAATTGGACGAATCATTTATATTTACATACTAGAAGTTTCTCATTCCAGAATTCTCGCAGGATATAAAATTTATGTAGGAGTCTCCTCAAACTCATTATATTTTTTTTAATTTGATAGCTGACTTTAGGCAGTCAACAATGGCTCCAAGGTATTTAGTATAATTGATGATCTGTATCAAGCTTCCACTTACATGCATATTAGGGTATATTTTGTTGAAAAAGCAATAAAATTAGATATTTTTTAGATTAAGTCAGAGCTGGAAAGAGTAAAACCAATTTTTTACCAATTCTAGATTCCTTTCCGCAATTAGCACTGAGCACCAAAACCGTATCATCTGAATGGCACAGCATTGTTCCACCCTTTCACCTCCCTAAGCAGTAGTTTTATATACGAAATGAACAGTATAGATCCTAAGATTGTTTCCTGTGGTAGTCCCATAGGAATAGTCCCGAGATCACTAATCAAGTCGTTGACCCTAATAATCCATTGCCTGCCGCTCAAATAAGACTTAAAAACATCAAACACGGGACCACCATAATTAGCAAGTATTTCCAATAAGACAAAATGTCAGTTTCTGTAGGTTGTTCGAAACTTTGATTCTAGTGGCTAATAAATTCCATTATTGTAATTTAGTACCTAATACTCAGCATGCTCTTGCTGAAAAAATCATACGTGTTAAGAAGTTTTCACGATCATTTTCGCATTTGGAGACCTAAAATTAACAAAAAAACTACCTTTTACAGTAGAATCGTAAAGTGGCTGTAAACTAGTGTAATTAGAATCTAGAAAGCGTACATGCACGATGCAACTCTACGATTTGATTTCGATTTTCTTTGCAGAAACTAACCAAACGATGATAAACAAATAAGATTTTGTTTCTTCCCACCTTAATAGCACATTATAAATATTGACACGTTTCCCTGAACTCATTGTTCATTGTGTAAATCATAAAAATTGACACACTTTGCGAATGTTAACAATTTTTACGTTTACAAATATTACAAGTAACATTCGCAGCGCCCGAAAAACTGCCATTAAAAGCTGCCATCTATAGTTTAATCTTTCCATTGTTTATTGTTTCATGCAGACGATAAGTACAGTTTCCTTTTGCGTGGCTATTTTATCAATTAAATAGGAAATGCTCAACCAAAATGTTTTAGTGGACACGAGTTGTAGTTATAACAGTTTTTGCTGTTAATGAATAATGGAGTAATTTGATTTAATGATGCCATTATTTATTATGTCGTTGCTTGAATGCAAATGGACTTTTAGAAATAATATACGGGGCTGAAATGAAAAGTTTTCCAAATTTTCAATAGATGACGTTTGTTTTTACTTTCCCCGCAGAGAACAGTTTAGGTATTGATGATGTTAGTGATAAAAGTATTATTTTATTTTATAAGAAAGAAAGTTGGATACAGCGACCGTAGCGATTCATCCAACTCTTCGAATCTGGAAGAAAACGATACAAAATGTGAAAACAAATGAAGCAGCTGTTGCAGCTGGTGCAGCTGTCTTGTAAATTCTAGAGTTTATGCTTCTTACACAATTAAACAAATGATTAAAATAAAATTAAACTGATAAATCCAAGTCCACACCAGATTGATTAAAAAAATTAACTCGCCTACTGATTTCATTAAACAGTCCATGAATGTGAATGTAAGAACCATTTTTATATTTTCCTACTTTGAACGCGTATTATTAAGTTTGAATCACTTTGTTTTGACCAATCAGTTAGTCTCTTTGGCCGTTTCGTCCAAAAAGTCGATTTTGAGGTAAAAAATGGACTATTTTTTACTTAAATAGGTCATTTTCTTCAAATTAGAGGTCGCCAAGGCTTTAAATGTTTGTTGGGGTATGTTAATCGCATGAAGGGTTTAAAACTACTTTACCGGGAATAACGAAATTTTATGAATTAGGTATTCACTCTGTTATATCGGATTATAGTTTGGGTTTGTTATAATTTAGTTAAAAAAATTGTTCATTAATAAATACTAAAGTAATACTTGCAAACGTTTGATCAATCATAATATTAGCGAACGCCATATTTCAATAATTGTATTATATTTCAAATAATAGTGGCAGGCGTTCGGCTGTCACTAAATATCGCTAGCAAAATTTAATTAAAATATAAATTTCATGTCATTGAACATCTATAATATTTAAGGTTTTTGTAATGTCGGTCCTGTATTTTACGTTAAAAAAGATTATTGCAACCAGGAAATCATTTTCACTAAACAAACATAATAATATTATGCACTATTGTAAATGTACACATGCCGGGCAAATAGGGAAACAAAACAGACAGATTAATTAAAGATAAAAATCACGGTATATTATGGTTATTCAAATAGACTAATTTTAATGGAAAAACAATGTACAAACGCAAACTGGAACAGTTATATTTAATTAAAACTTCTTAATGAAATATTTAAAAAATTCATTGTGCTGAAAGGGGGTGATTCGACGGGTAATTGAAAAAAATCATTTATGGTTTTAGAAAAAGATAGACAAAGCGATTTTTTAACGCCAATAATAAAAGAAAAACTTTCTTTGGCAAGGGCACTAATATAATCAAATACGACTAAAATAAAGCTGAAAATTTATTTTTTATTTACTTGAAGGATTTATTTTCTTTTTAAAATGTATTTTTCTTGATTATAGAATAGAATAGAAATATATTACATACTAGGTTATAAATTATAACACTGTATTTTTGTACTAAAAGTACCTAATCTAATACAAAGTTAAACATTTTCTGTAGAGTTTTACATTTGCACCCAGAGAACTAAATCCCTGTATGCGCAAAATAAAAAATATTCTATAATATTTAAATTATTAGTTACATTTTGATTTTTTTAGGAACTAGTTTATTATTTAGTATATTACACTTAACCTTATATAATTGCACTATTAGTGTGCATAAACAAGAAAAATATTTATAAACAGCTATATGTCAGAGAAAAGAAAATTAAGAATTTAGAATAAGTCAGTGAATTTATGATTGTCTGTATAAATAAATGTTTTGCAACACCTCCTGAATTTTTTAATATTGTTAATATTTCTAATTTCTACGGGTAATATCTTATATTATATAGTTTTGGAGCTAGGTAGCTAAAGAAGCGTAAATTAATATTTGTATTACTGTGAGGTATTCTGACGTGTTTTTCAGTTTTGCTTCGTGTTGTATATCTATGATTAATAGGTTTTTTTAGTTCGGGTTTTTTGTGAGAAAATACTGAGACTGCTAATATGTATAGGGATCGTACATTATTTAAATTATCTTCATTGTAAAGTAATTGGGTCGAGTAGCGTTTTTTTTTTATTAATTATTTTTAATATATAATTTTGAACAACATTTAATGGTTTTAGCGAATTGTACAGGCCACCCCACGCAATTATACCATAATTTATTAAAGATTCTACAAGCGCCTTATATATGGATAGTGTTGTAACAATTTTTTTTCAAGAATTTCCCTTAGGATGTAAAATTTGTAGATTAATTTCCTTATATTTTTCGTTATGTTTAAGACATGTTGGTTCCACTTAAGGTGTTTATCAATAGTGATGCCTAAATATTTTGTGGTTTCTACTTCATGAATAGCATCATCTATGCTAATAATTTTTATTTTATTAAAATTTGCAAAAATGAAAATCATAACGTTTATTTTCACTTATAAACTCCCTAGCACCAGAATTATTACCGATAATTTTTTGTAAGGTCACGTCTCGTCTTCGACTCGGGATAATTTTCTATCAACAAAAACATGAGTGAAACCGAGAAAAAAATTTAATTCTGCTGCGTGGGAGATCCGGTAAGAAAATTTCATAAATGGGAGTTTCTTTTAATGTCCCTGAAATTTTAGTAATAAACCTTAGTTACTAACAAGTAAAATCAACTTCTATTGTAAAAATACAGTGCGTCAATTAGAAGGCTCCTTTTTGTTTACGTTGCTTATAGCGATGGGAGACTATCGCGATAGTCTATAGCCTATTAACCTAATAAAATTAATAAGTGATAATTTTTCTTAGATACGACTACTACGACTTTATTTTAATTCAAATGTCAAGTCATTTCGAAGTGACAGGTGAGACAATCGAATGTCTTTATAGTTTTAAATTAAAATAAAACTTTAAAAAACATATTTCCGATGAGTTTAGTTTAATATGACGCCCTGTATTTTTACAATAGAAGTTGATTTTACTTGTTAGTAACTAAGGTTTATTATTAAAATTTCAGGAACATTAAAAACATTAATTCGTTTTCAACCATAACATCTGATATTACATGTCAACATAATTTCAAATGAACCTTAAAATAGTATATTACATAACAAGTGTTGAAAGTGGTACTTTTCAAACGAGGAGGTATTTAGCACGAGGCGTTAGCCGAGTGCGGAAATTCTCCGAGTGTGAGAAAATCACTTTCACACGAGTAATGTACACTATTTTTCCTACGACCATACAATTTAATCAAAAAGAGTTTGATTTGTTTTTAATAGTTTGTAGGTATCACCATTGTGTTAATCAAAAAACAATGCCCACTTACACATTTTAACTTACCTAGATTTAAATAAAAAGAATAACTTTTTCTCCTATTTGCTTACGCACATCATACTTACTATCTATGTACAGTGAATAAATTTCCTTTCTGATCTTTTAGTTGCTTGCCTTCTTTTAATAAAACAATAATATAGGTACCTACGAAAACAACATAACACAAAACTACAACATAACCTCAACATTTGGTCAACATTATAGAAAAATAGAGATGGAGTTAAATATCGATAGCTTGTTAAATGTAAAAGTGAAATCTTTTACGATTTGTTTTAAATATAGCTAAAATAAATTTACCTACATAAAGCACATTCACATGTCCTATATCCTTAAAAATTGTATGGATATTTTTATCCGAGATAATGGCAAAATTAAAAATCGGTATTTCCTAGGTTATTCTATTTCTGCTCTAAAGCTACCCCTTTTTTTTCTGTGGTTCAACTCAGTTGACATGTAAACATGACAGTTGGTGGGTTGCCTGACATATTTTCCCTTTTTGTTTTTGATAATATTATTTTTATCATAAATAATACTCTTAGGTTCCCAAAAATAACGAAAAAAAGGATTTTTTTTTATTTGCAGTAATGCCTAGTGTACTTTACCCCACTCACCATCCCAATTCACTCCACGTGTCCCGTAAGTTTGTTATTTTTAATAAATGGTTTTGTTGTCAAATTGACACCTGTTTAAATTAAATATAGTATGCTTTGTATTTCCACACTCGTGTTGAAATATTTTTTTTCAACACGCGTGTGATATTTAGCACTTTCTAGCCAAGTTAACCGTGCTGTTATTGTCATTTTCGTAGGTGATCGTAGGAAAAAACATATTTCCGATGAGTTCAGTTAACTTTTTGATGTGTCCTTTTAGCCCCAGTATTCGATATGTAAAGCAAATTGGTTGGTAGGTTAGGTATCAATAAAAATTATAAGTTAGCAACAAAATGTATTTTGATTTTATTCTGAGTGACTTTTGCGAATAGATATAAAGCACTTTATTTTTGACAGAAAAATTATCACTTATTAATTTCATTAAGTTAATAGGAACTAACAAAATTATCGCAATAATCTCCTGTTGATATAAGCAACGTCAACGTAAACAAAAAGGAGCCTTCTAATTGGTTGAAAATAAATTTATGTAATTTTCACTTATAATCTCCCTAGCAGCAGAATTATTACCGATAATTTTTTTTAAGGTCACGAATGGTTTTGTTGATGGAAAATTATCCCGAGTCGAAGACGAGGGAAATTTTCTATCAACAAAAACATGAAAATGCGATGGTAAAAGATAGAAGAATAAAAAAATAGTTACACACTTGTCCGATATGCCACAATATTTTCTTTTAATTATTTTCGCTGACACTAAATTATCTTTTATTACGAATAATATTCGGGACTGTTGTTTTGCTTGGCATGGGTCCGTCAGAAAATATCGCAGAGAATATTTCGGATAATCTCTAAGAACCATTTTCCATGCATGTAGTACCACTTAGTTACTGTTATTTTTTCTTAAATACAGTAAAGCATGTTGAAACAAATAGAACATCTAGTAACATTTGACATTATTACAATTATTACTGGTGGATTCATTGTAATCATAGCAGTATTTAATTTTTAAGAATTTTACAAAGAGTTTTCTCTAAATAACATTTATTTGGCCTATTAGAAATTAATAAAATTTGGTGTGTGAGTTTATCGTACAAGGACCTTCAAAAAAGTCTTATACAATTTTGATATAAAATTACTAGGGGAGCCAATATTATAGGGTAGCAAAATTTACACGCCCGTCTGGTTATGCTCCAACCGATATAGAATATTAATTTGAAAAGAAAAAATGCGATACAAAATTTATAATTATTTGTAGGCGTTCTAACATTTCTTTTTTCCAAAATAGAATAAAAGTAAATTGCCCAATAAACCCATTTAATCTAAATGCATGAACTTCCCTACAGTAAATCTACTTAAATGCTTTCTTTTAAGAAAATTACTGTTTGTCTGGAATAAAATAAGAATTAGCAAAAATTATTATGCTGCCCTCAAACCCGTTTCTATCTACTTTTACCAGGCCAATAATCTGAAAATTTTCTCAAACCTCGGCCACATGTATTATTATAAGGCTTTTAGAAGGCTGTTTGTAGTCGATTTGGCAAAGCAGATATGGAGCAATAAAATCAAAAACAAAGGCGTGCCTACTGGACAGCAAGGCAGTGCTTGGCTGGAAATATTATGTTCGATTGTAGTAGCCGATACTTATAAAGATCCATTTTTAAAGATATCAAAATAATCACACACACGAAAGTGTCTAGAGTAGCAATGTGGAGAATTTTCCGTACTGTTAAAAATAGTGTTAAAAGTGGTCGGCCTGGTATTCCTGAGGAGAAAAAAATAAACATATTATTATCACCACAGGAAGATTCTCATAGTTTAAGCACACAAATTGGGTGTGACTACGATACGATACTCACCAAAACACTATATCCAAATTTAAATAAAATGATAAGTTTCATACCTACAAACCAGTAATTTTGTACATAAGTTATGTACGATGATGCTGACAGGCGAGAGCAATTTTCTGAAATAATGATTCAGCTAACAGATAATCATGGAAGAATTCTCCAAAAAGTTGTTTTTCAATTACGGTTTCTTTAAATAGTCAGGTTAGTAAACAAAATACAGATACTGGGCACAGAAAAATGTTCACTGGATCATTAAAAATCAACTCCAGTACAATGAAAATGTTAATGCCTGGGCATTGTTGAAAATAGTATCGGACCATTTTTCTCTCCCGGAAAGATACCGTGCGAGCAAAAATTATTTCCATCAAAGAGGGCGTGGATTAAAAAAAGTAAAGCTTGGTTTAGATCACAATAATATGGGGACGATATTATATCTAACCAAATCTAGGTTAAAATTTTGTCAAATTCATATTATGACATGATATTATGCCAAACTAATGAGTAATAAAATAAGTAGACAAATACAAATTTATGTTTGTTGTTTTTTACAACAAATTAACAAAGTAAGAATATACAGAAAGAAAAATAATTATCTACATAAATTTCTGAAATTGGCCACCGCCATGCTCCAAGCATAAATTCACACGTCTCTTCATATTTTCAAAAGTGTTGACCAGCATCTCTGGAGAAATGTTACCACATTCTTGGATAATCCTTTCTTGTAGTTGTTCTAAATTTGCAACTGGTGTTTTAAATATGAAGAAAATCGAAGTAATCCATAACCGTTAAACAAGGTGATCTAGGTGGGAATTCAATGTTTGATCGAAAACTGATCAACCTGTCGTCGAAAAAATTGCACAAGTAGTTTCGGCGGGTGCAACCGTTGAAAATATCCAAAATGTATAGTTCGTCATTAAATAATTGCTCCACAAATGGATTCAAAATATTGTCTCTATACCGCTGTGCTATAACTGTGTCATGGAAAATAGGACCAACAATTCTTTTTCGGGAAACCGCTAACCAGACACCAATTTTTTGAAGGTTCAATGTGGAAAAATGGTGATTTTCACTACTCCACATGCGTGTATTCTGAGAATTCACATAACCGGAGAGGTGGAACCAGGCTTCATCTGAAAAAAATGTCAGGTCTAATAAATCATTTATTTTCAATAAATTTTGGGTAAACCATTGCGAGTAATTCCTGCGTCTTTCAAAATCTGCAGCTTGTATTTCTTGGAACACTTGCACTTTATAAGGAAATAAATTTAGCTGCTTCCTAAGAGTAGTCCTGCATGTTCCATAATATCTTCCCACTTCTTGGGACAGGCGTCTTATACAATTTATTCGCGTATTTTGCATTATTTCACGAACGTTTGCAACAAGTTCTTCTGTTCTTACAGATGGTCTTCCTGCTCCTTTTTTGTGTTGTATAGAACCTGTTTACCTAAACACAGCCACTTATAAAAATCCCTAGCAATAAAAGCAACGTTAGGAAAATGTTCGTGAAAATCGTCCATGCACAAACCCGGATTGTATTACCACTCATCATTTACTCTAGCCCCGTTTTGAAAATATGCTTCAACTATATATGTTTTGTGCTGTTCCGTAAAGCCCATTGTGTGAATTGTTCAAGAAATTGGAAAAATTAGCGATAAATCAAATTACTTGTAACGACTGTCAAAGATGACGGAATAACTGAATGATTGTTAATTCAGGTAGTTACTGACACCCAACAGGTATTAAGCTCTACGGCTAAGCATTACGTCCTTAGATGCAAGGCCCTCTTTGATGCAAATAATTTTTGCTCGCACGGTACATAATAAAGAATGAGAATAACTGACATGTCTAAGTTTTATTAATTACTGTTTTGACTTAGTACTACAATCACAATGACATTTAATTATTTGATTTTGACAAGTCGATATTTTTAACCGGCCAATTTTGTGTTGTGCTGTATTTTGATTATTCTAACAGAAAGGGAACAAATAATATTAATACTGAGGCTAACGAAACACTTTCAACGAGAGCGAGGCGCAGGATAACCCGTATTATCTTTTGCTGCAGTTCATCATTAAGTAAGCCTAACTCTTTCCAATTTTTACTTACCAGTAAATAAAACATTTTGTCCATTGTAATATTAAAATTCATTTATCTTAGGCATTACATAAGACCACATTATGGAATTCACGACCATGTCATTAAATCTCAAATATATAAAATAGACGGACATCGAAAGCTTATGGAATCATATTTTTACATTTAATAAATAAAACAGAACTTATTAAATCTGATACACGTAAAATATTTTAATATTTTATTCAGTTGAAATAAATAAACCGCATTTTATGTATTGCTTGCGTCTGATTACGACCCTATAAAAATATAAAAAGAATAAATGTTATATGACTTAACATACGACATAACTGGAATTAAAACTGATGTCAGAGAATGTGACGTACATTCAAGGAGTCATTAGAAGGACTATAATAGTCGAGAAGCAAATCAAAATGGCAGTTGCATTTTTGTCACAAAAAAAAATAGGTTTATTTTGCCAAATTAAGAATTTTTAAAACTAATTACAGTCTTTTCATTCCAAAGTAACGAAAAGATAACTTGTACTTCTTCATGGAATTTTTTTTTCTCGATGTGGATATTTTTTGGCCTTTGAAAAAATGGTAATAAAGAGGCTCATATCGAAATTATTCAGTCGTTGTATTTGTTAGAGGCCCGGGAGGCCGAGAATAAGATGTGTAGAAATATACTAATGGTTACCACAAGCCTTTTTTTTTGGAGGATCCAATAATGTAGGTAATATTATAATGTAGCTTCATTAAAATCACACCCCAAAACAAACAATGTTTAATGAATCCTATAAGTTTGTATGGTTTTGAATCAAGGTTTGAAAACTTTTCTTTCAATGCCTCTTTACCCATATCAACTTTTTATTAACGGACATCCAAATTATTTCACAGAATACCTGCTTCCTTTTCTGTAATTTATATAAATATTCACTTATTTTTTCGAAAGTTGGACTTCCATCCACTAGAGCCCAACAACAATATGACATTTTCACTATAAAAGTTGAAAAACTAAACCAGGAATTAAAATAGACAAGGGAGATGCACTTATTATTTATTATGCATAAAAGAAAATCCGTGCAAATGCAAAACCAACATTGAATATATCCAGCTGATTTCGTTGGGTCACGTGCCACAGCACAGAATGCATGGAAACGAGACGGGACTGACGGCAGTGTTATGAAAAAATTATAATAATATTTCAGTCACTTGAAAATATAAAATTTTATATAATAAATATTATTGTGTTCTTCTTAAAATAAGTTAGGTATGCCTTCTTATTTAAAATATTGCTAGAAAACACTCTTTTTAATTTTAATTCTTCTTCTTATCGATAACTTTCCTGATTTTGGCAATTGTTTTCAACGTACCTTCATAAGATTTTATAAAATACTACAACTGCCTAGTTTTATAAATTTTAAAAAACACACAGACACTTTTAGATTTGAATTAAACAGGTTTATTTCAATATAATACCGTGCGAGCAAAAATTATTGGCATTAAAGAGCGCTTGGATTAAAAAACGTGGGGGCTTGATTTAGATCACAATGATATGGGAACGATATATCTAACCAACAAACCCGAACAAACCCGGATTGTATTGCCACTCACCATTTACTCTAACCCCGTTTCGAAAATACGCTTCAACCATGAATGTTTTGTGCTGTTCCGGAAAGTCCATTCTGTGAATTGTTCAAGAAATTGGAAAAATTAACGATGAATCAAATTACTTGTAACGAGTGTAACGACTGTCAAAGATGACGGAATAACTGATTGATTGTTAATTCAGGTAGTTACTGACACCGAACAGGTATTAAGCTCTACGGCTAAGCATTACGTCCTTAGTTGCAAGGCCCTCTGATGCAAATAACTTTTGCTTGCACGGTAAGTTCAGCAGACGTTTAAACATTTATTGAAGTAAAATAAAACCGATGTCAAGCTGTTGTCATGATTTGACAAGCAAAACTAACCTAATCTCAAATTATATAGTTGAAGTCTGTACCGCTGACTTTACACCGGAGGTGGATCCCACCCCTCGGAGACGATCCCCCCCCCCCCCCCCCCACTAGAACCGTCAATTTAATCGTTTAATTTCTTTTTCGTACCTTGTAATCTAAATCAGTTTTTCATATCTAACTGTGCTACCTGACAAAAGTACTTATGGTGGGAGTATCAACATGCTTGCCAACCTATAACCTATTTCGCGTATATTTATTTATGTTTTCTAGCTTTTATACAAAATTTAAAGAAAATCAGTATCGACATGATATTCTATAGGTAATAATTGACTTATTTAATAAATATCAAGGAATTTCATAACTTGTTTTAGGAGAATTGTATAGCGAAAAATATCGGGTAAGATTTTTTTTTTAAAACCGACCAGAAAATTTACACTTTCTGGACAATTTTTCGTCTAGAAAATAACGCTTTTCCGGCCTCTAATGTCACTGTCACCCTGTTTTTTGTTTTCCCAATCGCTCTTTGATAATACAAGATACCTTGATTTCGTTATTATGACAACAACATTTCGATGTATTGTTCGTTGATTTTTAATTTTGTTCTTTATGTCAAACTTGTTTCGCGTAGATTATAAAATATATCGAAGTGTCGGTCTTAAAAAAAATATTGTACGTCACGCAACCGAAAATAAGTGTTTTCCGGTCTTGTAACGTAAATTACTATTTTAACATTATTATGTCATTGTCACTCATTGTTCTGTCACTATACAATTCTCCCAAAATTAGCAATGAAATAAATTGATATTTTTGTAATATATCAAATACTACCTAAATAATGTACCGACGATATTGATTTTCTTTAAATGTTAGTTATTAAAATAATAAACTCAAAAAAATCAACGCGAAATAGGTTATAGGTTGGCAATAGATTGAATGACGTTGAGAATTCAACCTTAATACTATTATTTATTGAAAATTTATTGAAAATTAACGAAACAATTCTATAAAAAACATATTATTGTTATTATTATTATTGTTTGCCGAGTAAATTTTATATTTAATTGATTGAAACACAGAGGAAATACTCGCATGGTAGGAATGGGCGATAATTATTATCGTTTTTTGCTTTAAATTTGATCGCACGCTCATGCAAAATGTAAAATTGGAAAGATAAAAAGAAACGAAACCATTGTATAGTTTAAAACAGTTCTACGGTAAAATCGAAACAGTTTCCAGACTCCGTCGGCTCCTTTCGTCGTAACGAGGCTATAAAGATGCATTAGGACTATTTTTGTAAATTTTTAGGGCTCTTTGGGGCCAGTAAAAATACTTTAAAAACAAAGCAGCTGTGAAAATGACCAAACGCCGAGCAGACTTTTTAAATACAATGAAGTATCGGTCGTTCGTGCTTTACTGAAAATTGAAATTTATGAAGGTCGCTTTGTTTTACACTTTTCTAAAGGATAAGGATGGTAGTTCTCAAAAAGAAACACTTTAGAACATTTAATTGCAAATATTGAAGACAGCGGCGGCTAGTGATAACTGAAACAGATAGGGCCAAAACACAGGCCTACTACCGTGCGAGCAAAAATTATTTGCATCAAAGAGGGCCTTGCATCTAAGGACGTAATGCTTAGCCGTAGAGCTTAATACCTGTTGGGTGTCAGTAACTACCTGAATTAACAATCAATTAGGTATTCCGTCATCTTTGGCAGTCGTTACAAGTAATTTGATTCATCGCTAATTTTTCCAATTTCTTAAACAATTCACACAATGGGCTTTGCGGAACAGCACAAAACATTCATGGTTGAAGCGTATTTTCGAAACGGGGTTAGAGTAAGTAGTGAGTGGCAATACAATTCGGGTTTGTGCATGGACGATTTTCACGAACATTTTCCTAACGTTGCGTTTATTGCTGGGGATTTTTATCATTGCCTGAAAAGAACCGTGGCTGTGTTTAGGGAAACAGGTTCTATACAACACGACGAAAGAGCAGGAAGACCATCTGTAAGAATAGAAGAACTTGTTGCAAACGTTCGTGAAATAATGCAAAATATGCCAACAAATTGTATAAGATGCCTGTCCCAAGAAGTGGGAATATCTTATGGAACATGAAGGACTATTCTTAAGAAGCAGCTAAATTTATTTCATTATAAAGTGCAAGTATTCCAAGAAATACAAGCCGCAGATTATGAAAGACGCAGGAACAATTACTCTCAATGGTTTACCCAAAATTTATTGGAAGGAAATGATTTATTAGACCTGATATTTTTTTCGGATGAAGCCTGGTTCCACCTCTCCGGTTATGTGAATTCTCAGACTCTCTCAGACTCAGACCACACGCATGTGGAGTAGTGAAAATCCCCATTTTTTGTAGAGTCCACATTGCACCCTCAAAAAATTGGTGTCTGGTTAGCTGTTTACCGAAGAAGAATTGTTGGTCCTATTTTTTTCCATGACACAGTTACAGCACAGCGGTATAGAGACAATATTTTGAATCCATTTGTGGAGCAATTACTTGACGACGAACTACTAGGTTTGGATATTTTCAGCAGGACGGTACAACCGCCCATACAGCCGCCGAAACTATTAACTACTTACGCAATTTTTTCGACGACAGATTGATCAGTTTTCGATCAGACATTGAATTTCCAAGAAAGATCGCTCCGTCTGGCCTACGTATTCTGCTAGACAAGAGTCAGAATAAAGCAAATAAATGCCGCTTCTATTCAACAATTCCAATTTGTCTTTAAATTACGTCGTAGTTTTCTTTGAAAATTATTCTTAATAATATGTAAGGGGAATTCATTTTTTAAGGGTCATCTGAAAAATAATGTTTTTTTCTTTTTCAAAAGATGCTTTCTTCATTGGAGTAGTGAAAAGACTGTGAAAATAGGTATTTAAAGCAGATAATTTTTGAGAAAAATGGTGGCAAGAGTCCCAAGGTATCATGTGGTCAGTTTGTGTGAATTTTCTAAAGATAAGTATAGGGTAATATTCAGAAAAGTTGCTCAGAAAGACATGTAGATCTGAAAATTTAAAAATATATAGGATGTTCCATTTAAAATAACGATGTTGCGACCTGTTTTGTCTAGAAGCGGCAACGCCGCATTGCTGAAAATATTTTAAAACGATGGAACATGGTTGTTGATCGGAGCAACTAAATTTTAAAAAAAACGTATCAGCCGTTTTCCATCAACGTCAACCTTTCCATCCACCGTGAAACATCCTGTATAACCCTAAAAATTATTATTTATTAGAAAGTTCTATTCCTATAAATTGTATAATTTTTCTGAAAATTAAAATTACCGACAACATAACAGGCATATTATGGAAAAATTGTAAAAACATAATTTGATAATTTTACTCAATTTTAGGATTTAATTTGTTGTTTTTAAAAATTAGACACGACAATCGAATTAATAAGATAAAGTCCAAGTAGTTTTGATACATTTTTATTCATCACATCACATACGCGATAATTAACATCGGATAAATTATAAGGTAAAAGGTAAAAAAAATTATTTATCGAAAATGTTTACAATTCAGCCATGAACTTGGTGTTTTTGTATAAATATTTGGACTCATGAACGGTTTAATAAGTTCAACATCCTGTTTATAAAATAGCGTGGAAGATAAAGTTTTAATTACTTAAAATATGATAATAAACAAAACACTGTACAGTGTACATACACGTTTTCAATATGGTACCTTGGTAAGTTCACAATATTCTATAAAATAAAATGATATAAGTCTTCCTCCGCTGGTAAAGTTAAGTGAAAAAATTTAATAGGTGGTAAATTATCTACATGTGTTGAATGTATAAACATTTATAGATTTATAGCGAGAAGAAACTATGAACGAAAGCTGCAACTGGACACGGGAGATAGGTTTAATTATTTGCAAATGAATTATTAAACATGTTGTACTCTATTAAACTTAGTTCCCCTTATGATCAAACAAGACACGCAATTAAGACAGGCTATTACACCACATGAGCGACTTGCAGCGACGTTAAGATTCCTTGCCACTGGCAAAAATTTTTGGTTATCATCTCACCTCAAGTTTTGTGCAAGATTATATTAGGGATCTGTAAAACAATGTAGGGGAGGGTGGGGCAAGTGAGTCATAGGGGGCAAGTGCGTCTTTTTGAATAATTCATACTAGTGGCAACACCGGCGAAAACAATCAAGACAGCTTAGTTCCGTACCAGCATCCGCATCGTTTCTGTGAAAGAGTCGCCGAAAAATATTAAAGAGAAGGTAAATATAATTTTTTTTGTTTTCATCATATTGCAGTGTAATATTTACGATGTGTTGCATAAGGATTTTTCACAATTTAAACGCATTATCCAGATATTCTATTCTAAGCACCATGTAACCTAACATTTTAGCAATACCGCGTGATACCTAGACTGTTGCCAAATTTACTTGTATTCTTTTACATTAATTTTAAAGATTTTAAGGTCAGGCTGGGGCAAGTGAGTCTTAGCTATGACTCACTTGCCCCACATTTGTGCGAATAGTATCTACGATAATTATCTATAAATTTTACTTCCGAAAACTAATCAAATCAACCTAATCTTGAGTTACCTGTAGAGAAAAAACCTGATCCAAAGTATCCTGAAGAGGAAATCGATAGCGAAAATAAGATATTACCACCTTCTTTAGAGCCTACAGAACAACCGTCATTCAGTGCTGCTTCTCTTCTCAATTCAGGTAAGTTTAATCTCAAAACCCTTTCAAAATACCTACCTAAAAGTATCTCTTAACTATTTTAGAGCTTGATCAGCCGTCGCCGTCGTGCAGTTACGTCCCAATTTCGAAATTCAGTCCAATCCCAAAACCATCTCAGGAGAAAAAAAATACCAAAAAGGTGTCCAGAAACATCGAAGGATCCAAAATAATTACCAGTTCCCCTTACAAGGACCAACTAGAAGAGAAGTTAAAAGAGAAATTGAACACACCTACAGTTAAATTAGTCAAATAGAATATTGGTAAACCATAGCCGAGTTAAGGTGTTGAAAAATTCATAAAAAATAAAAATTTGAAAAAAAAAAACATGAAAAGTGCATCAGCAGTGATATCAGAATGATATCAGAAGAAGAGAAAGCCACACTATGCGTGTTTTGTCACGAAACGTATGGTGACACTTATCACGACGATTGGATCAGTTGCATAAAATGTAATTCCTGGATGCACGAGTGTTTAGATAACGAACCAGGTTCCAATAGTTATGTTTATGACAACTGCCATTAATAAATTGCATAAGGACTCACTTGCCCCGTATTAGTGACTCACTTACACCATTCCCTGGGGCAAGAGAGTCGTTTATTTTTTTTTAATTCAAAGAATATTTTTTTTATAAAGACTTGATATTTTGTTTGGTTTTTAGTGATGAGTTGATTGTTAAAGCATTGAAGATTTTTTTCATCCAAAACGCGTTGTTTAATTTATAGAAATAAAAAAGTTATATGCCGTCAAACCTTAAGGTGTCTCACTTGCCCCACCCTCCCCTATTCTGTTTTAAAGGAGCATTTAAAGGTAAGGACAAAAATTGCCATTTAATTTGTTGGAATCATTTTTATTGTGTAAAAAACACCATCAAAAAAATTGTTTTGTTTTTTATATTCGTTTCGATTAAAATTAAAAGTGCTGTGTGCAAAATTGGTGTATTTCTTCTTCAGTTCAAGTTATTTTAATGTTTTAAACTTTAAATTGACCTGATAGATTATTTTTGAGACCTTACGTTTATATTTTGAATAGAAACCCGAAAAATAGGTATATCCGATTTATATTTGAATTTTCAATTTTAAGTGGTATGTAATTTTCTTACATTTGACAATTTGTTCAAAGTTATGACGCGACATTTTGAATAGTGTGCCGTGCACAGAGCGAGAGTGCGACAGGAAATAATTAATTATTATGATGTGTCAAAATAAGGCGTTTTTTCTCGTAATAATTTTAATGAGATTTTACAGTTTCGTGCTTTAAAGTTGGCAATTGTTGCAAATTGAAAACATCCACTTTCTAGTTAGATACAGATAATGGCACCCACAAAAATGATTTACTGACAACAAATCTTTTGTTATTGTTCTGTCCTCGCTGTATATATTTTTTGGTATGATTCACATTTAAAAGTATTTTTTTTTATATATAAGTTTTTCTTTCTATGGTATTTACTTGCATTCAAAATTATAACGCTGCTAAACCGAAAAAGTGGTTCAAAACCAAGAAAAGTCAAACCTTTAAAAAATGCATCCGGCTCGAAGGACCAATTAATGAGGCGTTATTTATTAGCCACTAAAAAAAGGGGGATTAAAGTGGACTGTTTTATTTTAGAGATGCGCGGGTATTATTCACTAGAGTTGTAGTTTGATCTTAATTAACATAAAAACAAAATATTTTCTGTTATATTTTACACAATTTAAACACACAGTCCGCAGGAGTGTGATACAAATTACCATTTTGCTATTCATACTGAAATACCGGTGTTTTTTGTTCGAATAGATTGTTCGGCCAGCAGAGATGGCAATAAGACCGTGGTCTGTGGGCTACTATTGGTTTTGGTCATCTTTTCAGACCAAGCAGGCGTTATTCCTGTCGAATATATACCAAACGAAGGCGTTTTTACCATGTTAATTCTTATTGCGCCCTAAAAAAAAATGCACTGTAAGTATGTATATAACCTATTTCTTAAAAAAAACATGTCCTCATTTTTCTTATTGACATATTGTTATGTAGGACAGGTGGTTATAAAATATGTCTGAGGCCTTAAAAATATTTACTGTGTTAATATTCACATGAGATTAGTCTGAGAACAGGATAAATAAAAAATATTATTAAGTTTAATCCAAAAAAAATTAATTCATTAAATAATGAATATTTCCTTAATTTCTTCAATGGTACACTGAGAAAACAGGACCAAGTAAACTGTGGTAGCTGGAAAAAATGTACTTACACTTTCTAATACTCCATTTTTATTATAGTAATTTAGTTCATTTAAAACAAGTAAAACGAATTTGCTACATTCGGTTTACTTAGATTTATTAAATTATTGAACAAAATTTAACCCTTTCAGCACGGTAGCATCTGAACGTGCGTTCCGATAAAAATATTTCTAGCTAACTCGTGAATGTATTTTATGCACCCGTAAAGCGGCAGTCTTCTGTCAGAAAGCATTCAAGATGGACGCGTTTTATACCGATGACAGGAGCAGACGTAAATGTTTTGTTTTTTATTAAAATTTGTAGTTTTTCGTTTTTGTGCATGCAATTTAGTACATTAAATGTTCTTCTATAGTAATTTGATCAAATTTCATACCAACCAAAGTTATTGGATACTGCCAAATGTTGCTAATGTTTGAACGCATGATCATGCTGTATCGTTTTATATTGTATCACGAATGCTATTTGTTCAGAAAATAGTATGATACTTTTTCTCAAATACGACGTTCTCTTACTGAAGACTTGGTAAATGAATTGCTGGTTGATGGATATCTGTGAGATCTGGAATTGTCCGAGGAAGAATTAGACCCAGAAATGAACGTTTTCGGACTGTTGCACGAAAACTGACAATATGAAAACCTAGCTGTCAGTAATGATAGTGAGTCTGTTCCAGAAATGAATGTTCTACTTTCATAGTTTCGCAGTAGGAGTAAAGAGAACTTACCACCTACAGAACAAGCTGGCAGCAGCAGCTTTAGAAAACAAGAACAGAGATCCAGGATCTGGAAACAAACGGAGTTCACAAATAAGAGACATGACTATCCTTGTCGTGTAAACTCACATGACTCCGTTACAATATTTTTAGGCATATTCTAATGAAAACTTCTTCGAAAATTTGGCAGATGCACGAATCATCTACGTAAAACTGGATCGATATTAAACACGAACAATCAAGAAATGCGGTCGTGCGCTTTACAACATAATCCGGCAACGCACGAACGTGCGGGGGTGGTTTAGCAGGGTAGACGTGAGGGAGAAATTTTTTAGTTATTTTTCCCAGATACCTTAGTGCCTATAAGTCAAACTTTTAACGATATGAAATAAATTAATATATAATAAATAAAAAAATAAAAATTTTCGTGCTGAAAGGGATTTATCTATATTTACATACAATAGACTTATAGCTAAAAACGAATAGCTAAAGAGACGTAAGTATCGCATGTTGGCATTTTACCTGAAACAGAAATAAAATCGGTCAATCAGTACCTACGTTATAAAACGTCAACGTTAAACGGTTAAAGTGAGCCAAATGGGCATAATAAAATAAGAAGCGTTCGTCCAGAAGGCGGGGTAGAGATATCCGGGAGAGGGGAGATCCCGTCTTTTAACATCAGCTATTCTTGGGATATCGAATGTATCTGTGCTATAATTTAAAAAGCTATAGTCTCACTCGGTGTGTTAAAATTCTCGGTATTGCATTGTAGTATGCTTACTTAATAAACTTGCTCTCATTTTTATATTGCATTGCAAAAAATAAACCTTTGACTTTTATGTAATTCGTCATTAAAAATAAAATCAGTTCATGTCAATATTTGTCGTTCTAAAGCAATATTTGTATGTAACAGCGAAATTATAAAAAAAATGTGCAACGAAATTCGTAGTCAGTATATATAAACCATTGGCGTCGCAGGGGTAGGAGGAGGTTTGTTAATTGTAATAACTCTAAAACAAAGCTTCAAAAAATGTATTGAATTAATAATTAGTTTAGGGGAGAGTCCCCTAATACCGGACATCTCCCAGCACCGGACATAGTCTTTACTTTGCCGATAGGTAGCGCCCAAACATATATAGGGTGTCACCGGCGGTTCTACCAAGGGGGGGGGGGTAGAGGGGGTAATTACCCCCCCCCCCCAGACACCAGAGCTACAATAAGAATATACACAAGAGCAGCACTTTCAGAGCATCGACGGCTGTTGTGTAAAATTTTTTTGGGTGACACGCAAAAAAATTTTTGCATGCGGCGCTATCTATTTGAAAAGCAAGCACTATCAATGAAAAAAGGGCGTGGCACCCGACAAATTTTCGCCTGCGGCGCCCTTTTTTTACGCCTTCTGCGCGATTTCTCCTGCGCTTTCGACATTTACCCCCCCCCCCCCCTGACTTTTCTTACAGAACCGCCGGTGTAGGGTGTAGTCGCGTCTGTTACTAATGTTACCTCTCCGAATCGTTATAATTATGCTGTGGTCGGTTTGACAGAAGTTATCAAAGGAAAGGTTGATGTGCTTTGATTATTTCTTCACATTAATTACAATCTTACCGTTTGGCTAAAGTTAAAACGTTTGTAATAAATATATTTTTTATTTCTAACTGTAGGTTGCCCAGTAGCGTTATTTTTTCCATAAGACTTGACAATACTTGTTCTTTAGAACTTGTACGAGTGCTATTTTGATCGAGTGTAAACATGTCTTACAAAACTAGTTTAGTAATATACTATTTTAAATGTTCATCCTTATATCCCGCTGGCAGCAAAAAATTGTTACCTTTAAAGATAGTGTTTTAAAATAATGTAGCTATTTTAAAGCAGTTTTCAAATAAAATAAAATCACCAAGATGTTTGCGATTACTTTATTTGAGGCTTAAGGCATTATACATAAAACTTTTTAAAAATAAATGCACAAACAAAATTAAAAAATACTTTTTCAATTTAAATTTTAAAAAACAAAAAAGCAAAGTACTGAAAAGTTTTTACCATCACTTTCATTTTCAATAGGGGGAGGTCTTGGAAGCTTTTTTTTCTTGTTGACTAATTTGCTTTGGATTTGACTGTCACTATCGCTAGAGTCGCTGTATACATATGGAGGTTTACGATGTCTTTTGGTCCTATTATTTAAGTCTATTTCACTGTCTGATTTAATAGCAGATGTAAATTGGGCTTCACTTATCTTTTCTTTAGCTTTCTCGTATTCATCTAAAAGGCAACATTCTCAATCATAATCCAAATTTATTTATTTCTGCTTACCAAACATCAGACATTACATTCCTCTACAAAATTTTTTTATTATATCATTTGCGGAGTTCTGATTTGATTAATTGATTGATTGTTAAAAAAAATCATTTATTGTTTTTGTTTTTTAAAAGTTTTTCTATTTTCAAAAATAACAAAGTAAAAAAGGGGTGACAAATTATAAGATATTCACCCTGTACTTGCACTTTAAAATATTCTACACAAATTAGAATATTCATACAATAATCAAATATTTAAGCAAATTACCCATACCAGAATAGCCTTACTGTAAAAACATAGTTTAAAAAAATGATATAAAGTGTCATGTCTCACTTTCCATGCTCGTAATGTAATGAATGATCATTCGCATTAAAATTAGCAGCGAGTACCTATATCAACGAAATTTACCACATTACCTACTCTTAAAAATTCCATTGTAAAATGTCAACACATAAACTTAACATTAAACCACTTTTTTATGAATATTTATGTAGAAAAAGAACTACCAATTTTACTACTGTACTAATAATTGATTAAAAATTAATAACTTATTTAGGTACCTTACCTTTTATTAAACTAATAGCTACTTATGGACAACAGAATAATATATAAGGTGCATTATTATAGGAGCCTAGGAAGAATTATTACTATTTTGTAGAAAAACAGCGCCCCTGCTTGCTTCACAGGTCCCGTGACCTTGTGAATTTTGGTTAGAGGTTAGGTATCTTATTTTTTTTTTGAAAAATTAAAAAAAAATAGATTTCCGCACAGAAGACTTGTGACTAATATTTGAAGGAATTCTTGTATTCCAGTAACTAACTAAAGTAAACCCGTTTTTTATTTTTTGTGTAATAATATAAAATCGAAAATGGGACGCCATCCGTAATACGAAATTTTGTTAACATTATATACTTCTATTTATGTAAATGTTATACATTTCACTTACCAATCAATGTTAAATCCAGGCTGGAAATAGTGGAAACATTAATAAATGTACCATAATAACACTAGCAATAATGCAATTATTAATTTGAACACTTTTCTCTTCTCAATTCTCACCTACAAACAAACAACAAGGACACGGTCACATGTCACCACCATGTCACTTGGAGGGACGCGGTCGCGTGGAAAATTCGGATTTGTCAAATGTCAAGGATCGCCTTTATCTTTGTCTTTCTTGTAAGGAAAGACCAAGTTGTCCGACGCTCGGCGTTGCGTTGCGTTTTTGCATGTGATGTCTTAATCCTCCCGCTTCTGGCGGGAAATTTGAATTAATTTGCATGGAAGTACAACGTTATCCACTTTTAAGTAACTGACATAAAGTCGGCTTTGTTACTGATATATAATCATGTTTCTACATTACACGTGCATCCAATAAGATATAAACGGCAATAGCCGGTTTTTTTTGATATCTTTAATTTTATTAATACAGTATTTATTTTAGATGATGCTACGTTTATTCAACGTCTTTAGTCGACTTAAAAATTTTTTTTTTTAAATCTATGTTAAAACTATTTAAAGTTGCTATACCTAGTATATATTTAAAAAATACTGGTGCCAATGAGTAGAATTATTTTTACAAAATAGCTTGAAGGTCTCTTACAACCTATATTTAACGTTGAATAAACGTCACTTAAACTACGTTGATGATTACGTTGCTTTTATAATGTTTTTTCAACGTTGATTTTTGGTATATCAACGCCTACGACACCAATCAACCTTTAATCAACGTCGATTCAACTACCCCTTGCTGCTTGGGCATGTCACTTAAATTTTCCATTAGATATCAATCGAAAACCGTTTAATCGAAAACCGTTTAAAAATATAAATTAATAAGAAAAACCGCAAAGTTAACATCTATATCGCGCTTAAAATACATACTAAAGCATGAATAACCTCAAAAAAGTCACGTGACACATGGAACTTTAAGCAGTGTTGTCGATGTTTCTGTTTCACGGCTTCTTTCAAGGTGGTTGTGGCTCGGAGCTCCATCTACTGTCGATGTAGGACACTTCGAAAGCATACCAGGACTTATATAAATATGGACTACTTCTTCAAAATTATATAAATAAGTAAAAGTTTTAAGAGGCCTTGAATTTTGTTTAAAATTTGTTTAATTTGTTTAAAATAACATTTGCTTCGGGAGGGGAGGCGGGACTCCTGAAAAATTTGTCACGTATCTTTACAGGTGATTTCCTCTTCACATTTTTACTTATTTAAATATTAGTTTGCTAGAGGTGCTGGTATGCTTTTGAAGTGTCCAATATCGACACTAAGTGGCGCTTAGCGCTGCATATTCTGCATGGTCGGATCCTTACCACACACTGATGAGCCATGATATGACGAACTTCATCTGAGGATGGATCCAGTTAAAGGAAATAATGTATGGTAATATGGTATAAGTAGAATTTCATTGCTGTGGGTATTGTGGAAAGAAATTTTACCAACTATACATTTTTTTTGTAGTTTACGCAAACCTAAGGTTAGGCCTCCGCTGATTAAATTGGACACGTATTGAGCCTAAAGAATAAAAATGTAGCAATTGCTCTTTCTTAAAAAATCAAAGTAATCTCTTGAAAGCTAATGAATAAAAACTAAAGTAATTGCGTTTGCGTCCAGCAATCGCTTAAAAGTGCAGGAATTGCTTCTAGTCAATGCTTTTTCTTAAAAAATAGGAGCGATCGCTATCGTTTGCCTAAAATGTGATAAATAAATGAAGGAATCGCTTTTTCTAGTGTAGCAATCGCTTTCAACTTTTTAAGGTAGGTGGACCCCTGTATCATTTGCTTGGTAGCAGTCAACTTTAGTTCTCCGCGGCATACACGTGCGTTGCTCTTAATTTTTTGTGTCTTCAATTATGGCTGGATATTTATGAAAAAAAGAAAAATCTACAGTGTACGTAAAAATTGCAGATATGATGATTTCATTGATTTCAGAAAGTTATATCGATTTGACTGCGAAAATGTTGAGTGGTTGGCAAATTATTTTTTGTAAATTTGGTAAAAGGCGAGGGGGTGTACTGTCGCCTTTAAATAAGATTAATGTCTTTCTGCGGAAATTGTCGGATCCAGGCTTTCAAAATTCTGTAGGTGAAGAACTCGGTGTTCACCAAACTACTGTCTGTAAGACATACACTTCTGTAATGGATGCAGTTGCGGAGAAGGCCAATATTTTTATTAAATTCCCTACAAGTGTTGAAGTTGTTGTGGAAGCTAAACTGTTGTCAGAGAGATTTCTTTATGTTCCTTCAATTTGTAAACGAATATCAATTGCTTGTCTTTAATTTCTTCATCACTTCTATCACTTTCCTCATTTTCACTGAAATCTGTCATATCACAAATATAAGTTTCCTATTTTCCACAAAAACGTAACAGATTACTATTGTAATAAATAAATAGAGTAGACTATTTTGCAAATTAGACATCAAACTGAACATGAAATCTATAATCTAAACAAGTGGATAAGCCACGTCTGAACTTGTGTTAAATAAGCATTTGCCACATAGGTGTAAGAAAAACAGCAATCGCTTCAAAATTTTATTCCTATCCAGTTCTAGCAATTGCTTTTACTTATAGCATTTGCTAGTCAAGCAATTGCTTTTACTTAAAAGTAATTGCTTAATTTTTATTCATTAGGCTCATAGCGACAGTTACTTTTTCCATAGATTTAGTACTATAACGACGCCTATGGTAAAAACATAAATTTTATTTCTTATCGATTTTGCTTTTATGGTTTTTATTTACAACATTTTTACGAGTTTACGTAAACTGACGTATATGCTATTGACCTAAGTCAATGATTTTTATATTTTTAGCTCCTGTTTGCATGCTGGTTAATGCGTAGGATGCAGTTGAGTATTGGCAACATGTCGATAATAATAGAACGTAAAAAGGTGCAACTATTAAATTATTTTTATGGATAAACCTCGAGCTGGATAAAACATTATATGACATTATATAAGTACAGTTTCGTTGTTGGATATATTTATTTCGCACCTAAATGAAAAATGAACCACTAAAAGTTATCAAATTTATGTCAAGATCACAGAACTATAAAAAGTGGAACACTTAGTAGGGTGTATAAGGCACATTAAAATATCCCTGAACTGAGAGGGTTTTGGTTTTTATAGGTTGCTATCCACTAATTTGAGTTGGCAGCATCTTTCTAACTGACTGTAACTTCATAGTATTTGAAAATACAAGGTTATATTATTCGGGTTTATTAAAAGGTAAAAAAAATAACTAATAATACCTGTAAATCACCACAACAGTTTATTATAAAAATTTTTTTAAATTTCTTTATGATATTTATAAAATATATTATAAAACAATGCACCTATTGAGATTTTTTACCTGTTGAAAGAGATATTCATGCTCTGCAGCACTTTTCTCACTATATAACACAATTTTATGCACTAAACACAGTGGCATTGTTAATACCTATTGTTATGAGAGTTTATATAAGTATGCCCACCCGTTCGGTGGGCAACTTTTGTGTTTAAATTTATTTCATTCAGGGACAGAAAACTGCGAGGGTGATGGTGACAATTTGCTTTTAAAAACAACAGATATTAGTTTCTCGGAAAACCACATCGCCAATAAATTCATTGAATCTGAAAACCCCAGTGTAGAAAAGTTTGTTTTTCAAAAAGACTATCAAACGGATAATAATTTAGAAAAAAATTTAAAACGATACATTAGCGGGTATCTAATTAGAAAATCACTAATGAAACATAGGTAATTGTGAAATTTGCGAAAGCTACGCAAATGCACACAAATGGGTAAATATGGCCCACCTTAATGTCATTAATTTTTTCCAGTGAACATTAATATTTTATGAACAATAATTTTTATCAGCATAATAGGTACGTATGTGCCTAATATACGTATATAATTTAGCTTGGTCAGGAAACATTCGTAACAGATTTATATGTAAAAATTCTGTGCATTTACACTTGGGCCATATTACCAGACTGGTCGGATTATATGGCCCACGATAACATAATTTTAAACTTAGAAAGATTAATGTAATTTTTATTAAGTTGTTTTCACAAAATTAAGCACAATAACGTTTACTGAGCTAGTCAGGAACATAAACAGACATAACCAAAACATTAAAGAACACACAGTTGAAAACCACAAAATTTTTTATTCTTATGCCTAAAAATATAAACGGAAAAAGGAGTTAACAGCCAATGTCTCATTGTTCCAAGTGAAGCATTTTGCACATATTCGCATGTGAGTTATATGGCCCATGGCCAATATAATAATAATATAATAGTTTCGGCGGCTGTGTGGGCGGTTGCACCGTCCTGTTAAAAATATCCAAAACGTAGTTCGTTGTCAAGTAATTGCTCCACAAATGGATTTAAAATATTGTCTCTATACAATACCCTCTGTGTGTTTCAGAGGGTAATGCTCTATACCGCTGTCCTGTAACTGTGTCATGAAAAAAAATAGGACCAACAATTCTTCTTCGGGAAACAGATAACCAGACACCAATTTTATGAAGGGGCAATGTGGATTCTACAAAAAAATTGGGATTTTCACTACTCCACATGCATGTATTCTGAGAATTGACATAACCGGAGAGCTGGAACCAGGCTTCATCCGAAGAAAATGTCAGGTCTAATAAATCATTTCTTTCCAATAAATTTTGGGTAAACCATTGAGAGTAATTCCTGCGTCTTTTAAAATCTGCGGCTTATATTTCTTGGAATACTTGCACTTTATAAGGAAATAAATTTAGCTGCTTCTTAAGATTAGTCCTGCATGTTCCATAAGATCTTCCCACTTCTTGGGACAGGCGTCTTCCTGCTCCTTTTTTGTGTTGTATAGAACCTGTTTCCCTAAACACAGCCACGGTTCTTTTCAGGCAATAATAAAAATCCCCAGCAATAAACGCAACGTTAGGAAAATGTTCGTGAAAATCGTCCATGCACAAACCCGGATTGTATTGCCACTCACCATTTACTCTAACCCCGTTTCGAAAATACGCTTCAACTATGAATGTTTTGTGCTGTTCCGTAAAGCCCATTGTGTGAATTGTTCAAGAAATTGGAACAATTAGCGATGAATCAAATTACTTGTAACGACTGTCAAAGATGACGGAATAACTGATTGATTGTTAATTCAGGTAGCTACTGACACCCAACAGGTATTTAGCTCTACGGCTAAGCATTACGTCCTTAGATGCAAGGCCCTCTTTGATGCAAATAATTTTTGCTCGCACGGTACATTCAATAAAGCTTAAGTTAAAGACCTAAAATTAAGAAAATATAGAAACTTACATGTATCTAGGAGTTATCACGAATTAAAAATGGATTTACCTGGTTTTGCTTGGTCGAAATGGATTTATCTGCTTTTACTTGAATCGAAATAAAATATTTTCTTAAAAACCAATACTTCTTCGGCAAATAAATCAGTTTATTTTTTTAATGAAACATAGTTTTATTAGTGCATGAATCTTGAAATATGGGGCTATCACATATTATACTGGACGTATGGCAGGCTTGTGACAGAGAAGGGAAAAAATAGATTTATTATAAAAATATAATGCTATATTCACCTCTTAACAATGTCTTTTGTACCATATAATAATTAAATATAAATTGTGTAATAAGTATACTTATTGTTTTTGCCCTTTGCAATAATAAGATTATAAATTGGCAAAATATAAAATGTTAACCCATTATCTGGGTTAAAAATCTTTAACGTGTGCATTTTTCGACCTTATTACATGACCCACGTAATTATTTAAATTATTCAAAATTATATTTTGGCTGAGAAAAATGATGTCATGGGCATTACCTTTGATAACATATATTTATAAAATTGGCATAAACAAATTACATTTTTATATTGTAGCCAGTAAATACACGAAATTGTGTTAAGACTGACATTTAAAAAAGGTTTGTGGGTCGTTCAGAAGTAATAAAATATTGTTTTTCAAGATAAATTTTTACAATCCAAAAAAAAAATTACCTTAGTTTTCTTCCATGAAAAAAAAACACGCCTTGCCGCCCTACAGGTATGGGCAGGGACGTATCTGGGAATATTGGCGCCCCGGGCGAATAGTAGTTCTGCAATAGGTACTTTACATTATTGTTTCTTTTAAACAGTAAAGCAAAGCAAAAACTTTTGCTTAGCTAAGTTGTTAAAGGAACGCTTCGCGAACAACTTCGTATAGTTCATATGTGAAATAGAAAAAAAGATAGAAATAATCTCTCTCGCTCTGTTAAGTAAAATTTTTAAAATGAACGCTTAACTTAGCTGTTGACTTTGGTTTGCTGTTTAAAAGTAACTTAAAGAAACGCACTCAGTCATTGTACCGTGCGAGCAAAATTATTGGCATCAAAGAGGGCCTTGCATCCAAGGACGTAATGCTTAGACGTAGAGCATAATTACCTGTTGGGTGTCAGTAACTACCTGACTTAACAATCAATCAGTTATTCCGTCATCTTTGACAGTCGTTACAAGTAATTTGATTCGTCGCTAATTTTTCCAATTTCTTGAACAATTCACACAATGGGCTTTACGGAACAGCACAAAACCTTCTTGGTTAAAGCGTATTTCCAAAACGGGGTTGGAGTAAATGGTGAGTGGCAATACAATCCGGGTTTGTGTATGGACGATTTTCACGAACATTTTCCTAACGTTGCTTTTATTGTTGCGAATTTTTATCATTGCCTGAAAAGAACCGTGGCTGTGTTTAGGGAAACAGGTTCTATACAACACAAAAAAGGAGCAGGAAAATCATCTGTAAGAACAGAAGAATTGTTGCAAACGTTCGTGAAATATTGCAAAATACGCCAACAAATTGTATAAGACGCCTGTCCCAAGAAGTGGGAAGATCTTATGGAACATGCAGGACTATTCTTAAGAAGCAGCTAAATGTATTTCCTTATAAAGTGCAAGTATTCCAAGAAATACTAGCCGCAGATTTTGAAAGAGGTAGGAATTTCTCAATGGTTTACCCAAAATTTATTGGAAAGAAATGATTTATTAGACCTGAATATATGCTTGGAGCATGGCGGTGGCCAATTTCAGCAATTTATGTAATTATTTTTTGTTTTCTTTTCCTATATTCTTACTTTGTTAATTTTGTAAACAACGAAAATAAATTTGTATTTGTCTACTTATTTTATTACTCATTAGTTTGGCATATCATGTCATAATATGAATTTGACAAAATGTTAACCTGGATATGGTTAGATATAAATATCGTCCCCATATCATTGTGATCTAAACCAAGCCCTACGTTCTTTAATCCAAGCCCTCTTTGATGCAAATAATTTTTGCTCGCACGGTACTGACTAAATAAAAAGGAAATAAGGAGACCTGCAAAATTTCTGGTTATCTTTGATTAGTCGGAATGACCCTTTTATATGGCAATTAGTAATGCATAAAAATGTGTTTAAGATTGTTAATAAAAAATGTTGATATTTTTTGCGTGTGTTATTTTGGTACGTAATTAGCTGCATCCTACATAGCGAGTCAAGGTTAATGTAATTTTTTTTCGTCTGGCACTAGAATGGATTATGTAGAAAATATTGACGTAGGTCATATATATATAGTTATTATTATTTGCTCGTTGCCTATTGCTAATTTAGGTAAATATTATTTTAATGAATTTGCATGTTAATGATTTTTTATTTTAATAATAATACTTTACTGTTGGGATACCTACCGTTTTGGCCAACTTGAACTTGCAGTGGCATTTTATGTGGGTGTGAGAGAGTAAATAATATAATTAGATGCCGTCAATAAGGACAACAGATTGTCAACAATTATTGTACGAAATCAGCTCCACAGAAATTCCGTAATATTCAGTAATATTCGGAAATTCGTTTTGGTTGTGCCGCGAACCATCGAATTAGTTTTGTAATTTCCATTTCAAGTAGTTAACTACATATTTAATTTAGCATTCAAAATGGCAAAAATTATTTTAAATTGTTTTTTAATTAGTAGCGTACGGTGAAAAGTAAAACTCTGATATGCACCCCCCCCCCCCCTGTTTAAATCTATTAAAGGTATTTAAGATAGAAAAAAGAAAAGCATAAAGTCTTTCTCCAAAATGTTTTATTATATAATAGCTAGGCGAATCTAGAAAAATTCATAATAATTCAATTCGAAATGTTTCGAGTGTAGAAACACGCATCATCAGGAAATCGAAGTAAACGGTACAATGCTGATGTTGTTAGCAATACAGAAAATAACAAGTGGGATTAAGCCGTAATGGAGCTTTCAATGGTGTATGGGGGGTGTACAAAAACTTGAATAGTCAGAATACTGACAAGATTTCAGCATACTGGAAAGCCAAGGGCTAGTGCAAAGCCCTGTCTTGGGTGGAAAATGAAGGGAGAAAAAGAAAAATAAGGGAGTTTTAACAGACTTTGTAAAAATCATTAAGGTATGTGATGAAAAATCTTGAGTTTCATTCAACATTGTCGGAGACATGTGAAAGTGGTTAAATAAGAGGAAAAGAAAAAAGAAAAAATTCTTTTCTGTAAAAGTCAAAGCATCATTAAGTGAAGTAAAATACTGTTGGGGTACCAGGCTTGTTACGGCCCAGTTACCCCGGCAGGAGTCAAAACACACACATTGTGTACAAAATTAAAAGATTTTAAAAAGTTTTTTAGTTTTACTAGAACATTTTAGAAAAGTAACCTTTTCTTTCTTAAAGAAGTTCAACTGCAAGCAGCACGTGTTAGAAGGGAAAAACCTTATATTTAAGATAGTTTTGGGTATTGGGTCAGGTTGGTCGGGCTACGAAAATGCAATACCCCTACACTGAGAAAAAAAGCCTTCTATTTCTTATAAAATTTCACATACTCTTTATACAACTGTTTACTACTATAATGTGACAGCAACGCGCTTTTCTACTGGAAGACAACGAAAATTGCTAGACCGTTGTGTAGTGATAATATCACGATAATTTAGCCAACATGAAATAGGAGTTATTGCTACCATAGAATGGTTTATAGTCATTGTTGCTCTGAATACTCACAGTAATTATCAAGTTCTATTGGGGTTGTAATATGGTTTTATATACTTTATTAGTTCCGACTGGCAGTTGTAATGAAACTTGGCATTAATCGTAATAATATTTATTTGCTATGGTTAATAAAGAATATACCTACTTACCACTAAAAATCAAAACTGTGGTTCTCAAAAATTTTAATTGCTTCTAGTGTGATACTGTTCTCGTCGTTTAACATTGCATATTATGATTATCTATTATACAACCTCGTTTACTGAGATGGTAAAATTCGTCCATAGATTATAAAGTTCAATACTAATGATGAATTGTGCGAAATAAGAATATTATATTGCTTTATCTGACATGCAAAGTTTAAAAAAAATTGAATACAAAGTAAAAATAAATTAATTGAACTCTAACTTAATTCGTAGAGGAGCTATGGCAACCTGACACCCTATAGCAGGACCCTGTATATGTTGTTTTCATTGCACATAAAATATTGACGTAGGTCATAAACCTACATTGTTTTTGTTTACGCGATTTCTGTAATAAATTTTCTATAATTAACACCTTTAAGCAAATAAACAGTTTCCTTGGCAAATGACTTTTATTTATTTCATATTGACATTAATGATTAAATATTTTTTCATCGATTCTAAGGAAAAATGTATTGGCCTCCCGGTGGCTGGTGGTGATGGCATAATATAGATAACATTGCAAAATTTCGTAACTGCAGACAAAGTACCTCAATATTGCAGAAGGTAAACATTTTTAAATTTGTTAACTACATTGAAAATCACATGAAGAAAATACAATCGCAAATACACTAAGTAAAGTCTGTTCAATGACCGCTGACCGTTACGTCATATTCTCCATATTGGCGGTACGTCGTAAATTAATTCAGTTTGTTTGACTTACCGGCGTAAAGGTTACTATTTTTTTAGGCTTGATCTACATAGAGAAGGATGCATATGAACAAGTAAAATACAAGCGCGTTTTTTCAAATTGTTAATTATTATTTTTATATTATTAATGAAGTCAGAAATAAGTAGTTTATTTAGGGTAAAAGGTATCATGGGATGAAATGTTTTGTTTTTGAAAATCATACCTATGAAATTTGTAATTAATTTAAATTTATGGAAAATAAAACCCATTTATAAAATTTAAAACTGAATCTTATATTTTGTTGTCTAGTGCATTAAATTATAAATTTTGTTTCAAATATTTTTATGTTATTTATAAAATGATAAAGAAGAAAATATAATAAAAAAGGACAACACAACATAATACAGCTTTTTTATAATTAAAATAAATCATCTCCGCAAGGATCATCATCATCATCAGATTCGTCCAAGTTAATAATAAGGAGAAGAATATCTGAAGCATCAATAAATCTTTCCCGTTCCCACACATCATTTATAATTTTATTATGTGTTATAATTTTTCCACAAACCCACAACTACGTCATTTGTTAAAGGATACATACATACATACATACATACATACATACATAAAATATAGTATATTATTTAACGAGCGTATAATGTAGGCTATAATATCAGACGAGAACTTAAAACACGAGCCGAAGGCTCGTTTTTTTAAGAATCCAAGTATAATATAGCCATTATAGGCAAGTCAAATAAGGTAAATGACCCAAATTCAGACAGCGTCCATAATTCCGACATATATTTAAAAAACTATTAAAAATAAGAAATCTGTAAAAAAAAATAAACTAACTAATATTTTAGCCCAAAGAGGAAACTGTTACCGGTGCTTGTGAATAAAGTTTTCTTCTTTATCTGAAAATAGTAATAGTGAAAAATAACCTAAAACAAGCACATGTCAGTGCACTCATAGTCGATACAACAACGTGTTGATTTTGTTATAAGGTAAGCCACATTTGCTATGATTTAGTTGTACTATATATTAATTAGTTTAAAAAAAAATGGTGGAATATTTGAGTTATGCGTTTAATAGGCTTTAAATATATGATTTAAAATGAAGATTAGTTAAAATTTTAAAGATATTTAAATATTTTTAGGGTGTCGGATTTAGGTACACTCAAACAATAGTTTCCTAATTCAGACATAGGTGTCGAAATTATGTACAATGTTCAATAGGCAAAATATATATTTTTTCTCTTTAATTTTTAATAATAATGTATGCTCTATCCTTCATTGCATTTGATAGTGCGTGTTTATTCACTTGCTATAAGTCCGACAGGGGTGTCGGATTTATGTACACAAAGTGTCGAAATTAGGTTAAGCAGAGCTCACTTAAATTGTTACCTAATCTAATCATAAGAAAGTACAAATGAGATTATAATTTATATTTATTTTAATTAATTATAATTAACTAAAAATTTTGACATTACCAAATACTAAAACAAAAAATATTTTAACTCCAAAAAGTCAGTATGAAAGCGAAATGACACCAGAAAAAAATGAACAATAATCCATCAAAGAATCAACAAAAAAAAAAGGAAGTAATACCAGAACAAACAAAAGACTTATTGAAAAACACGAATGTTAAAACAACAAAAAATCAGAAGGAAAACAAAGAAAACCCAATAAATGAACTAATAGAAAAAAATAAAGAGGATAAAGAATGCGAAAATGCGAACAAAAAAAAAATCATTAACTGAACCAAATGAAACACAAGAAGATAGTTTTTCCAGTATTCTTCTAGGGGTAACTATTCCTACTCCTTTTAAAAAATCGCTATTTTGGCCTGAACCATCGACAAACAAAAAGACTACTACAATTAAAAGACTAATAAAAGCCCCCTTCTGTAGGAACATCAGATGCTTGGAAAGAATATTTTTTAAGTATATAAGTAACTAAGTGAATATAGGTACGTACTTGGTACTTAGGTGAGTAAGTAAGTACATGCTTTTATTCATGTGTCAGATTATTGTTCTTAAAATGACGGATTTAAAGCCACTGTCTGAACAACAGTCATGACAATGTCAGATTTATGGACAATTTCTTTTTTGCAATGTCGGATTTATGTTCAGATGAACAAAAAGATAAAATAATTATTTTTGAGGTTTCTTTTTTATGTTTGGTTAAAAAATGTTATGAAAATAAATTTTAAAAGGATCAAACTTTTTCGGAAATATACCAAAGTAACTCCAAAAAGTGATTTAGGTACAATTCTGCTTAAAAACAGTACATAGTATGCTTAAAGTGTCTGAATTTGGGTCGTTTACCTTACTATACTTTATCTACGACTATTCAGTATTCAAAAAATTAGAAAATGCATTCAGAGCAAGAAATTTTATGACAATAGGATATTTTTACATAACAAGGTAATATTATTAATGGTATTTGTATTTCTTAACTAAAAAATACAATTCAACAATGTTAACACTAATTAAACAAAATACAATTGGATACTTATTTCTAAATTTCTGGAGGAGTACTTTGGATTTCGTTTTCGTCATCCGAAATCATGATAATTTACAAGCAACAACAAAACTTAAAAAATTGAGGAAAAAATGAATTGTTTAATTGTCAATTACTTCGGTTGTTATGGTATTAATAACATACACGCCTGCTTAAACTAGATCTGGTGTGTTTTTACCGTAATTCCAGTAACTATGTTTTGTTGGGACCGTGGATTATGAAATCTTCTAATCCACGGTTATAGATTATGAGTAACTATGGTAGTATGGACCACATTTGACATATTTAGACTTCACGTTTCACGGGTTGTTAATGTTGCCATGGTAACTTTAAAACACGCGCGTTTTTGAAAGTGGGATTTAAACACGCTGAGGCGTACTTTAAATAAGCGAAATAGGGTATCAATAAAAAAATATAATTATTGCATTATTAAAAACGCATGTTTAATACAGTTCTTTAATGCAATTTTTTTAAACAGTTATCTTGTGAACCAGTGGATATTTCAACACCATCAATGATTTTAAGGAAGAAGCAAATTCAGTAAACTTTGAGTGCTCCATTTGCAAAAATGGCATGCCCAATTATCTACATGGCAATATTAACAAAACTTAAAATTGTGTTAATGGCAAATTTTTTTTTCGACTTTAAAAATTTTAGTGAAAAATATGTGTCGGTGGCCAACATTTTAACTAATGTGTAAATAATAGCACGTGCACCTCGTTAAATTAATACATTTTTTTTATTAATAGCTTTATTTAAAATTTGACTTTGACATCAAATTCTGCGTCGATCGAGATGAAAATTAAGCAAAAAAATAGTAGTCATGTGCTCCTCATTATCTGTAAAATTTTAATTTTTTCCAAAAAATAATCCAAAATTGGGGTTATTTCTGAAAATATCGAAGAAAGTTATTGGAAAAGGTTTTTTTAAATGCTGTTTCTAGCCCACATGCAAAATTTCAGCTGGATAAGATAATTTTGATTTTTTACCTATATTTTGTAAATTGCACCACTTTTGCAAAATAAGACTCAACGCAACTCAACTCAATATTAAAGCGTATTACTTTTAGACCCAAACAACGTTTTCAAAAATACTTATTTTATGGAGTTACCTTATACAGGGTCAAAAACAAATAAACTTTGCATCACATGCGACCAACTTTTAATAGCCCAATTTTGATTTTGTGGAAAAACACACATTTAATATGGCGCTACTTTAAAGAAAATGTATCTGAAATAAAGCATTGTCAAAACTAAGAAGTTTTATGTAGGTTGCGTTGAGTCTTATTTTGGAAAATATAGGTAAAAAATCAAAATTATCTTATCAAGCTGAAATTTTTTACTTACTTACTTACTTTTTCCAATAACTTTCTTCGATATTTTCAGAAATAACCCCACTTTTGAATTATTTTTTGAAAAAAATTTAAATTTGACAGATAATGCGAATCACGTGACTACTATTTTTTTGCTTAATTTTCATCTCGATCGAAGCAGAACTGCTTGCCAAAGTCAAATTTCGAATAAAGCTATTAATAAAAAAATCACATATGATGCGGACTTTACTGGTGACTTTATACTATTATTACCTGCAATTTTTTGGCTTTAACCGTACACAGGCACATTTTCCATTCGTTACATATGTCTCATAAAAAAAAATCTGTTTATCCCACCAACAGTGTTAAAAGTCATGCAGAACATTTTTTCGTCTGGCACATACATCGATCATGCAAAAAAAGATTGACGTAGGTCGTGTTTCTAAGTGTTTACATGATTTTTTAAAATAATCCAAGCGAAATCTATTAAAACATCTTGAAAGCAGCGACTAGTAAATATATTGTAAGTTTAATTCCACGAAAAAACACATACACACTCAATATAAAAAAGTTTGAGAATCATTACAGACATATTTTAAAAATATTTATATTCTTAGACATGCAACATTAAACACCTTTCCCTGGTATAATAATGTACTACAAGGTTCTCTAACAATCACAAACAATAACTAAAATATACTTTTTAGGAACTTAATACCTCCTTTTTTGAAATATGAAGAAATCGTTTAGCTATAACTTTCAGCGAGCGCTATATAGTCTATCCCTTACTACCACGGAACAGAGAGGGACGAACTAACTTAAAACAATGAACTGTCGTTGCTCCGCGTGGTTTAAGTTGAACGGAGTAATTCAAAACATGATTTGATTGCCGTTGTTGGTGGGTGATTGATGTCTGATGGTATGGTGTAATTTTAGTGCAAGTGCGAGGTGCACGACTGCAAACCTAATTTTGTGTTCCGTGATACAATTGTTGTGTAGATGTGTCCTTATATTCAAAGATTATTTGTGTTTATTTCCACTTAACAGTAAACTTGATCCTCTGTTGTTATTAATGTAACAACTTTATAATAAATAAAAACTAATCTTATTTGGTTTTACGTGGTTGTAAAAATATATGTTTTAATACTCTTACTTTATTTTCTCAAAATAAACATCACTAGTGATAGTCTGTGATTACCATAATTTATAAACGCAGGGTGAAAATGCATAGGTGCTGATGGGTCTTTAAATCAAAGTGCTATTATCTAAGAAAAAGTCAATTAAATCAATTAACCAAAGCAACAACATTAGATATCAAAACAACAAACACAACTGAAGACCGTAGAAAGTTAATTGAAAAATAAAGTCTTAATGCTATATAGGGATGAGTCGTTCATGACCGAATCTTTCGAAAGACCCGTGAATGAATTAACCCTGTGACCCTATCGTTAATATGACCCTAAAGACCTGGTGTACCTATATGTGGGAACTGCGAATCGTTCATATGAACGGCTCTTGATGAACGGGTCATTCTAATAATAAATGATCTGCTGAGACCCGGGTCACGAAAAAGAACAGGGTCTACCCATCCCTACAATGGTAAAATTATTATCAGATCATCATTATACAGTAAATAAACACACTTTTACTTTTAAGTAAAAATAGATTTAATTATCAAACTTGTGTCTTAAAAAAAAGGTATCCACAAATCTCTCTTACCGGTCTTGCAGTACAAATATGTGGTTACGCAAATTTTGATAACATCCCCAAAAACAAACATCATATCGCAAGTGTGATTCAACCAACGCAAAGTAAACATTTCTTAAAGTAAAAACATCCAGTTCTTGTGTCAACGCTCTAAGGGCATATAGCAATACGACTCAAGCCTCTTGGATAAACTACGGTCAAATAACAAATATGAATTTCGAAAGTAAACTTGTTATCTATGTGAAGCCAAGGAAAATGAGTACGAGTTTGATTTTTATAGTTTCGTTATCCGTATCAATATTACCTATATTACATTTAAAAGACAGTAAATTAGTCTTGGATACATTTAAAGTTAATAAGTAACAATCTTTTTTAGCCCTAGTAATAGTTTTGCTTACTATCCGAGCAAAAATGCTTCTCTAATAGTAATTAAGGAAGGACCATTAATATGTAGTAGGAAAAATATTGGTCCATAAATAGACCTCTGAGTCACATCACCGTAAATATTAGATATTTGAGAAGAACCTCCGAGTAAGGCTACCATCTGAGAGCGATCAAACAAATATGAGCTAAACCACATCGATACAATCCTTAGGCCTAAATTATTAATATTCTGTTTGTACCGTGCGAGCAAAAATTATTTGCATCAAAGAGAGCTTGGATTAAAAAACGTAGGGCTTGGTTTAGATCACAATGGTATGGAGACGATATATCTAACCAAATCTAGGTTAAAATTTTGTCAAATTCATATTATGACATGATATGCCAAACTAATGAATAATAAAATAAGTAGACAATACAAATTTATTTTTGTTGTTTACAAAATTAACAAAGTACACACAGTACAGAAAGAAAAATAATTACATAAATTGCTGAAATTGGCCACCGCCATGCTCCAAGCATAAATTCACACGTCTCTTCATATTTTCGAAAGTGTTAACCAGCATCTCTGGAGAAATATTTCCACATTCTTGGATAATCCTTTCTTGTAATTGTTCTAGATTTGCAACTGGTGCATTTTATAAATAGTGTTCTTTAAATGAGGAAAGACGAAGTAATCCATAACCGTTAAACAAGGTGATCTAGGTGGGAATTCAATGTCTGATCGAAAACTGATCAATCTGTCGTCCAAAAAATTGCGTAATTAGTTAATATTTTCGGCGGCTGTATGGGCGGTTGCACCGTCCTGTTGCGTAGTTCGTCGTCAAGTAATTGCTCCACAAATGGATTTAAAATATTGTCTCTATACCTATATAGGGCTGTGCTGTAACTTGTCATGGAAAAAAATAGAACCAACAATTCTTCTTCAAGAAACAGCTAACCAGACACCAATTTTTTGAGGGTGCAATGTGGACCCTACAAAAAAATGGGGATTTTCACTACTCCACATGCGTGTATTCTGAGAATTCACATAACCGGAGAGGTGAAACCAGGCTTCATCCGAAAAAAATGTCAGGTCTAATAAATCATTTCTTTCCAATAAATTTTGGGTAAACCATTGAGAGTAATTCCTGCGTCTTTCAAAATCTGCGGCTTGTATTTCTTGGAATACTTGCACTTTATAAGAAAATAAATTTAGCTGCTTCTTAAGAATAGTCCTGCATGTTCTATAAGATCTTCCCACTTCTTAGGACAGGCGTCTTATACAATTTGTTGGCGTATTTTGCATTATTTGACAAACGTTTGCAACAAGTTCTTCTGTTCTTACAGATGGTCTTCCTGCTCCTTTTTTGTGTTGTATAGAACCTGTTTCCCTAAACACAGCCACGGTTTTTTTCAGGCAATGATAAAAATCCCCAGCAATAAAAGCAACGTTAGGAAAATGTTCGTAAAAATCGTCCATGCACAAACCAGGATTGTATTGACACTCATCATTTACTCTAACCCCGTTTCGAAAATACGCTTCAACCATGAATGTTTTGTGCTGTTCCGTAAAGCCCATTGTGTGAATTGTTCAAGAAATTGGAAAAATTTGCGATGAATCAAATTACTTGTAACGACTGTCAAAGATGACGGAATAACTGATTGATTGTTAATTCAGGTAGTTACTGACACCCAACAGGTATTAAGCTCTACGGCTAAGAATTACGTCCTTAGATGCAAGGCCCTCTTTGATGCAAATAATTTTTGCTCGCGGGTATACAGCCTTTTTTAGAGAAGCGGTAAAATTTACAGATGTACTTTACCATTTATGTTTGTATGGTTATTATCAATTAAAATTCGGATATACCTATATGTCTTCGAAAAAATAACAATAATAAGGTTATTTTTCCAAAACTCTTGAGATCAACCCGTCGCATTGCTTGATGGTGGTACTGTCGAGCAGTGTTGCCGATACTGTCATGGGTCATGATATTGGTTTCCTGTTTATGCCGCGTCTCGTCGTGATGTTCGTGTGTGCACCTTAATAGTTATTTTCAATGCTAATAAGTTTGTTAATTTCTTGTTCCTACGCATTCCAATTATTATTGCTTTATTCGAACCAATACCGATTCGCCATAAAAACAACTACATGCATAATAATTGTTAATCTTAATGTCACGACATGTGTAATTGCGCATTTAAGATAAGATAGGCGATTCGAGGAGAGCATCGAGGCCGAATCAACCACTAATGTTTACGTCGTGGTAGTCACAAACTTGTACCGGGTGAACAACTAAGAATGGTCGTCGGGTATATCTCGGAAACTACTAAACGTAGAAACTTGGGATAAAAAAAATTATGATTAAAGCGGTCATGAGAAAATTCTGGAAATAATTTTTAAGTTCCGCATTTTGCCGCAAGAGGGCGTAATTGAAAAGTAAATTTTAAAATTTTACATAACTCCGAAAATTCCACATTAAGGTATATGTTTGATAACACCATTTTGAAGTTTGGATAATTATGCATCATTTTTGTCCTATGCTCATTGGCGTACCGACTTTAATAAGAGTGGGGGAAGCTGTTCAAAGTGTAAACATTTAAATCGCTGTAACTTCTAAACGACTTATCCGATTTCAGCAAACTAAAGACTGTTTGGAAGAGAAATATATGTACTTTCATCAGTCGTATTTAGTTGTCCATAATAGTTCTCAATAAAATTGCTAGAGGGCGCAATTTGTAATAATAATAGTTTTTTTGACCCGAAAATTCAAATCATACGGTATAATTATGATACCATAATCGAAAATAAGATGAAATTTTCTAGAAAAAATATTAAAACCGTAGCTCGATATCTTTGTTCGTTTCAGAGTTATTGCCAAAACATTAATTTTTAATACAAATTGCGCCCTCTAGCAATTTTATTTGAAACTATTGTATACCATTGGATAAGACAATTAAAGGTACTTACCTTTCCCTTCCAAACAAGCTTAAATTGAGTGAAATCGGATAAGTCGTTTCGAAGTTACAGCGATTTTAATGTTTTCACTTTCACTTGATAAGAGTGGGAGAAGCTATTGAAAGTGTAAACATTAAAATCGCTGTAACTTCTAAACGACATATCCGATTTCACTTAATTTAACCTTGTTTGGAAGAGAAAGGTAAGTACCTTTAATTGTCTTATCCAATGGTATACAATAGTTTCAAATAAAATTGCTAGAGGGCGCAATTTGTATTAAAAATTAATTATTTTGGCAATAACTCTGAAACGAACAAAGATATCGAGCTGCGGTTTTAATATTTTTTCTAGAAAAATTCATCTTCTTTTCGATTATGGTATCATAATTATACCTTATGATTTGAATTTTCGGGATAAAATCAAAAAAACTATTATTATTACAAATTGCGCCCTCTAGCAATTTTATTGAGAACTATTATGGACAACCAAATACGACTGGTGAAAGTGCATATATTTCTCTTCCAAACAGTCTTTAGTTTGCTGAAATCGGATAAGTCGTTTAGAAGTTACAGCGATTTAAATGTTTACACTTTGAACAGCTTCCCCCACTCTTATTAAAGTCGGTACGCCAATGAGCATAAGACAAAAATTATGCATAATTATCTAATCTTTAAAATGGTGTTATCAAACATATACCCTAATGTGGAATTTTCGGAGTTATGTAAAATTTTAAAATTTACTTTTCAATTACACCCTCTTGCGGCAAAATGCGGAACTTAAAAATTATTTCCAGAATTTTCTCATGACCGCTTTAATCATAATTTTTTTTATCCCAAGTTTCTACGTTTAGTAGTTTTCGAGATATACCCGACGACCATTCTTAGTTGTTCAGCCGGTACGTTGCCAAGTTATATTAAAAATTGATAAGCTACAGAATTTAGTTCATCATTTAGATAATAGTAAATTAATACATTATTTTGTTTATCATTAATTTAATTAGTGTTTCTCGAGACGAGATTTTTTTCTTAATCTCACCTCGCTAACATCTCGCAAGATGTTTTCTCGTCTCGTCTTGCGAGATTCGCGCAATTTCTCGTTCTCACAATATGACGTCATAAAAAAATTCTGCAAAATTTGGATATAAGATATTGGCCTCGCGCATGTAAACAAAGCTAGACACTATTAGACATGCGCATTGCAACATTATCGTTTGACGAATGGGAAAATAGACAGGCCCCGGGCTTTATAATTTAAATTCTTGCCAAATAATTGGACTTTCTTCTCAATTTTTGATCAAGTTGAGAAAAAAGGTAGTGATTTCTGGCATTTTTAGTCGTAGCAAACCTGTCAGGAATGGGAGAATAGGTAGGTCCGGGCTTTAAAATTTAAATTCTTGCCAAATAACTTTTAATACAAGTTATTGGAAATAAAAAAGGGACACAAAAAATATATTATACAGGGTGCTCCATTTAAAATAAGCATGTTATAACCGGTATAACCGAAAGTCGCATATGGTCGCTGTTACTTCATTTCAGGACAGCGTCCCCGAAATGTGCAGGATTAAAAACGCATTACTTGCAAAAACTATTCCTATGAACGATCACTGCAGTGGCGGCTCGTGGGGTAGAGCCACAGTGCCATGGCACTACCTGCCCTCCTGTCCAGCGTCCTGCCCTTTACAAATTACCAAAACCTATTAAAATTAATATTCTCGTTTTTAAAGCAATTAGCAAAATAATTTAAAAATGGAACACAGTCGGGTTCAAATTTCCATCTATTTAGGAAGCGATTATGCGTAAAACGGTAACGTAGCTTTCGCGCCACACGGAGGAGGCCCGAAGTGATGACGAAATCGCCATAAAACATCAATAAAAAACATTGGAAAATGACCTTGAATGCAAGCAGGAAAAATCTCTGAGTAGCCAGGCCCTTCGTTTGACCGTTTGACGTTAGACGTTTCAAACAGTGTCCGCGTCGCGTCGCGATTTGTTTGTATTAGGTTAGGTTGTTTGTAAACTAAATAATTTTCGTTCGGCCGGCTGATTTAATGTATGTTCACGAACTTTTTATTTTAGAAATTCATAATGAATACTATTAGATATTGTGTGCGGTTGTGGTGAATCTAATAGACTATTTTGTTTTATGTGTGTTTTATTTGGTGGGGAGCAAACTTGGTCCCAAAAAGGTACAGATGATTTGGTCCATATCTGGGAAAAAATGAAGACACATGAAAAATCGAAGGTACATTTAAACAATATATTTAATTTCAGTATGCTTGGTAAAAGTAACATTAAAAGGTGCCTTTTTGCTTATTTTTCCTACTTCAAAAGCAAGAACTATTAACAAAAAAGGGCGTGGCACCCAAAAAATTTTTACCTGCGGCGCTAAGGGTTTACCTGGCCCTACTTCACTAAAATGGCACGAGCCGCCACTGGATCACTGTGAGACACCCTGTACATATATAACTTTTTGTAAATAATTATTATAATACAAAATGTAATCTATGTTTTTCTTTTAAGAAACGATTGATTATATTTTCTGTGTCAGTATTTAAAAAAGTATACAAGGGGGGGGGGGGGGGGGGGTAAGTGCCCCCATTGTTATAGTTAATAATAATAATCAAGATTTATTAAAGATTTTTACACGGTTTATGTTATTTCTTATATATATTTTTAACACAACGACTAACCTTAGTACAATATAAAACATGCAGTCTTATATCGTGGGCTTACAAGCAAATGGCACTAAGTCAAAAAATAGCTTTAGGAGTTACGAGCAATTTAAAGTTTCAATAATTGCCTAATTTTTTTATAGATTATTTAGAAATTACCAACTGCTACAAACAAAAAATGCATGCTTTAGGAAGACAATGCACTATTTGTTACAGGATTTACTAAAATTATAATTAACAAAAATTAAAAATAAAAGTTAAAAGAATGACTTAGTGCGTTTTTCTTGTAAACTATTATTGATTTTTGGACTTAGTTAAAACTTATCATTGTTTCATTACTAAATTATTTTATTCAAGCAAATCTAGCATTAACTACTCAAAAAGAAAAAAACAAGAAGCAACAAAATAATAATGTTACCCAAAAAAAAACAACACTTAATCTTGTTCCTCTGAATCAGAAGTGACTTAGTGCAATATTTTTACCACAATTGTGGGATAAAAGTGCAAGCAAAAAGCACTAAGTGACTTAATAAGTGACTTAACGTGTTTTGCTTGTATTATTCCTAACGCAATGCTGTTAGTGCATCTTGCCAGTTGCTGTAATTCCTATATTAGTGTACCAGGGACTTAGTGCGATTTAGCAGTACATAAATGATCAAAAATTAATGTTAGAACCGATAAATTTTTGAGAACTTCTTGACTTAGTGCCTTTTGCTTATAAGCCCACGATATAATATCTCCTAAGTTTCGCATAAAATGAAACCCTTATAAGCTATAAGTATGAATATAGGATAATAGAACATTATGGTTAATAAATAAGTGATTTTTATCGACTATGTTACGTATTTGGCACGACAAAACGCGGAAAGCAAAAAGCTGGTCATCATCATATTATATCGAATAAAACATTTTTTAACAATTATATTTATTTGTCAAACAGATAATGTTATTTATTTACATTAATAACTAATTTAAGGCATAGGTACATTTAGAGAAATAATTTTCGCTGGTCCTAATTATATTCTAAAACAATTCATTTACCATAATTAGTATGTGTTAATATATTATTAATTATTGTAATTTTTTTTTTATATTTATTATTGCTTGAATCCCCTAAAATTTAGGAGCGTTGGACAAGACCATGTGACGTCACAATATGAGAGAAATGGAGAGAATTTATGTGCATCGGCATACCGTGTATAGGTGGTTAAAAAACTTTTAACTCGACTTTCCTGCATCTATCCCAGCGTAAAAGCAACGCAGTACCGAGCTGGCAACGTAGCCTGATTATAAGCATGGCTATAAATTTGTGACCGTTAAACTTTAGATAAAAGTGCAGCGATCGCGGCCCATAACCTAGGTCAGTCACAGCAAACTCACGATTGCTTGGCTCACCCACGCCATGTCTGGAACATCTTTCGGTGGCCTATTCTCCAATCTTAAGACAGCGAATACCTAATAATAATTTCCTGAAGGATCGATCATATACCTAAGTTCGAGACTTCTTATAGAATAAACTACATTGTTTACATTTTGAAGAAATCAAATATTCCAGCGTTCACATTTGTCTGGTTAGTTGTATGGTCCACTACACTTAACACGTGCATCAAAAGAACCGCTGTTATCAAACTTACTGTTAAGTCACATATTAGATTCCCAAAATTAATAAAATACACGTTTTACAAGTACTATATCATAGGTATATCGGACAAGTTGTTTTTGTGTTGTTGGTTTAAATAAAATAAATATGATTATTTCAGGTATCTGTATTTAGTACCCACTTATTTTAGTTCCATGGTGACTAACAAAATCTAGAATGATAGCGGCAACCTCGCTTTTCTTTCTCACGCATCGGCCATTTTGGGTAGCAACAAAAACAGATGTAGTAATCGATCAAACCCTTCTTTTTATCTTTGAGTTATCGTAGTATTTGTTCTTGCGATTAGGGTTTCCAGCCCGGGATCCCGGATCTCGAAAATCCCGGGATCCCGGAAGATTTTTGTCCCCGAAAATCCCGGGATTAAAATATAGCAATCCCGAAAATCCCGTGAAATCACTAGAACTAAACCTAATTGGCGGCAAACATCGGAAAATCCAAAAGTTCATCTTAAAAGTCTTAACGTAATTAAAAAATAAATGTCCATTTTTGAAAATGGAGGATTAAGAGGTTTATATTTGCAAAAGTGTTACGAATATTTACTGACAGCACCATCTACAATTATTGTGGAAGCTGAAAGAGCCTTTTCTTCAGCAGTCACATTTGCGACCAAACTTAGATTGCGCTTAAGCGACTCAAATTTAGACACGTTGGTGTTTTTAAGAGCATATTTTATTTTTACTAAGCAAATCGTAAATGTTTAACAATTTTTTAGTATTGAAAATACTACTGGGTGCGTATATACGGGTCAATTTCATGAAAAATGAACGCGACATGCGACATGCACATAAATAACACGGCGGTGAAGTCTAAACAAACATCCGAGCAGCACAGGATCGATGACATCATCTGCTAAGTGTTAATATTGTTTTGTTTTGGGTTTCGGCATTTATTATTATATTTGTTGATAATAAGATATGGCCGGGAGAGAAAACAGCTATAGTAGTTAGTATTGAATCGGCCAGTACCTACTTTCATGTTACGGGATCTCCCAAAAGCCACAGCTGCACACAAGCGGCGTCGGCTTTATCAGGATATTTATTTAAACCAAATATTATTACTATTTAAATATTATACTGTGTGTTTGAATTTTGAATAGGTATACCTTTATTTGGACATAATAAAAAGTAGACCATCTTTATTATTGTTCTATATTCTGTCATTATAGTTATTAATGATATACTAGTTCGATAAACACTATAATGAAACGTCTGCAAAGTTAAACCACGAGGCGTCAGCCGAGTGGTTTAATTGCACAAATTTCATTAACAAAGTTCATATCGAACGTGTATCATTCAAAATTTAATCTACGACAGTGAAAATAGATTTTATTCGTCTAAATTTCATTGATATCAGATAACGTTTTCGTAATTTTTAAAATTTTCAGGTGTCCATATTAGTCGATATCATGGTAACCGCATTTTTGATTGTTTCAATTTCGATGAAATTGGAAAAAAATAAACAGTGAATGTCGCTGAAACAAAGCGAAATAGCGCAGCGGTCTTGGCGTATTACACAGAAAGTCGGGAGAAAATGGATATACCAATCCCAAACATTTCATAGCCGACTTCAGATTTAGACATTTCATGAACAAAGAGTACAAGGACCAGCAGGTAAATGGCTGTGTATAGCTAAAGAAATAATTTTGTCGCTATTTTTGAAAAGGTGGTTTTGAGCTCTCTTCAATATGTACTAATATACAGATTATCCTATATTTTTTATTTTAACAAAACAGTCAAATTTACACATTTCTAAGTATAATAATTTAATTATTATTTCATACTAAATCGGAGCATCCATGCCGTCATAATAACGCGTGATAGCGGCACGTTACATAATCACAGATAGGAGTAATCTGTGCTGTGACATAATGGTTTCCTTCTCGCCACTGTATGTGGTAGGTATTTTCAATACGCCTATGATACTTGCGTAAGATGCAAGATCTGTGAATTTTTGTTTCCACTGTTTAATAAAAAGTTATTTCCTTTGTTTTACGTACATACGTCTAACTTAATTTTTTATTTACAAAACGAAAATCTATAAAAATGGTTTTTATTTTTGAGTTTTCACCAAAAAGTTTTTTGCCATATGTCTGCATTTTAATTATTTACGTGGCTACTTGCTAGCCTTAGATTTTTTAATATTAAACATTATTAATTATTAGGGCTGATCCCGGGATACCGGGACATTTGATTTTCAATCCCGTGATCTCAAAACGGGATCCCGATCCCAAAAATTGGAAACACTACTTGCGATGTCCTGGTTAGTCGTCGGACTACTTGTATTTGTACGAGTTTTGTGTGGTTTTGCGTTTGTTTTTTGGGTTCTTTTGAAAAGGGTTTTTCTTTTTATATAAATAATTAACAAAATGGCACATCCGAGTCAAATTTGTGGAAAATCAGATTCTTTTAATCCGGAATCATTTTTTCACAGATAAGATTATGTAATAACGAAATTGCTGTATTAAAATACTTAGTTCATTATTCATCAAGACTGTGCTGCTAATGGAACTGACTACTGCCTATAAAAACACTGTTCTAGCAAATCTGGAATTGATATAACACTAAAAGGGGTTTGATACACTAGCAATTTTTTTAATATGGGTTAATAGAAAATAAGCTGTCTTAGCAAACCTGTTATATTAGATCATTTTCGTTCGTATAGATTTACTATAAAATATTGACCAAATTTAGCAAAACTTTGGCTTAGTCCAAACAGTTTTTTTACTTCCAGAGTACCCAACATTATGAGTCTCATTTTAAAGGCTAGCAAAATTTAAAAAAAATTAAATTAATAATTTTAATTTAAATTCTGAGATAAATAATTGGCTAAAAGTAAATAAATTAAAATTAAATATTTTAAAAACTAAATGTATGGTTATGGGTACCTAATAATTTAAATTGTCAAAATATAAATGTTGTAATTGATGGTAAAAAATTGGAATTAGTAAACAGTTTTAAATATTTACGGATAATCATTGATTCAAAATTAAAATCTTTAAATTATTTTGAAAGTATTATATCGAATATTGTCGGAAAAATGGGTTATTTTAAAAGAATCAGTTCTAATTTAAGTTTGTTTTCTAAAAAAACTGTATTTAATACTATTATATTACCACATTTTCTATATTGTTCTTCCATTTTATATTGTGCTATTGGGGAAATATTTGATAAATTACAAATTTTACAAAATAAGGCAATGCGGATTATTTTAAATTTTGACAAATAATATACAAAAAATTATTTTATGTTGAAAAATTTAGATTGGTTGAATGTAAGAAATTTAACTTTTTATTTAGTATGTATATTTATACATAAAATTAAAAATAATTTATTGCCTGATTGTTTAAAAAATTTTTGTTCTCATCATAATTATAAAACAAGAACTAATGAAAATTTTTATGTGGATAGAGTATCTAAAACATTAGCTTATAAATCTATTTTTTATAAAGGTTTGGGATAGAATATAATAATTTGGAAAATTCTATTAAATCTCAAAAATCATTAAAACTGTTTAAAAAAACTTTAAAATTACATTTAATTAAAAAACAAAATGATACGTAATATTTGATACAATTTACAAAATGTTTTACTTTTCTGTCTGTTTTTGTTAAAAGAAGGTTGCATTTTAAAATTTAAAAATAAATTTATCAAAATGTGTTAAAAAAATGTATTAAAAAAACATTTTATTATAGCTTTTTGCTAAATAAAACATAAAAACAACTACATAAAAATTAAAATAATATTTTTTTCTGCTGGAGTAAAATCTTCTATGCCTTTGTTCAAAACCTTTCTAGCGTCCCTGGTAGTTAAATAGTCGTTAAATGGGTATTAGGACTACATTGCATTTTTACCATTTTATCCAAAATAGAGTCAGAAATTGGCTATATGGAGCGCAAAAACACATTTGCATGATAATTAGAAATATACGTGACGTTTTACCGTATTAACCAGACACCCACAGAATCCCATTTATCAATTTGTTCCGAAACAATAATTCCCACTTAACGTCAGCCGTAACAAATCGAGAACTCGGCCTTAACGAGTGACCTAGGCTGACAGCGCGAGTACGCACAATACGTCATCGAGGTCGTTGAGTTCAAAAATAATTGTGACTGTTTAAGCGAATTAAGGAGTTCGCAAAAACGTTTTTACAAAAATTAAATTAATTTCGTCTTGTTTTTAAATATATACAGAAATAAAGTATGGTTATTTGTTGTTTGTGGTGTTTAGGAAGGAGGAGGCTTTAGCAACAAATCCGTTTATTATAATATTGTAAGCCTTCAGAAAGGGGGGGTGGTCAGTACCAGAGGCGGATATAGTACAAGCCTAGGCTTGTAGCGACAAATCTGAAAGGGCGCCACATTTCCCAGCGCCAAGACTCCAAAAGAGACTAAAAGACGGAGAGCACCAACACCTTATAACCAAAAAAGATATGAAACTAAGCGATTTCAACCGTGGTTAGAAAAAACCCGGAGTTTGATGAACCGGAAAATTTCATAACTTTATTTTCAACCAATTAGAAGGCTCCTTTTTGTTTACGTTGCTCATAGCAACGGGAGACTATCGTGATAGTCTATAGCCTATTAACCCAATAAAATTAATAAGTGATAATTTTTCTTAGGTACGACTACTACGAGTTAATTTTAATTCAAATGTCAAGTATTTCGAAGTGACAGGTGAGACAATCCAATGTCTTTATAGTTTTAAATTCAAATATAACTTTAAAAAACATATTTCCGATGAGTTTAGTTTAATATGACGCACTGTATTTTTACAAGAGAAGTTGATTTTACTTGTTAGTAACTAAGGTTTATTACTAAGATTTTAGGAACATTAAAAGAAACTCCAATTTATGAAATTTTCTTACCGAATCTCCCACGCAGCAGAATTAATTCCCGATAATTCTGCTGCTAGGGAGATTATAAGTGATAATTTTTAGCTAATACCACACACCATGTATATTATTCTGTAATAATTATTTTAGCTTATTTTTCCGAACACCCAGCCATACGCTTCGCATCGCGGCATGTTTTTCACTTTTGCCTTTTAATATGCGGATCATTTAAACTATGAAAGAAATAGAAGGGGGGCGCAAGAATATCCCAGGGCTTTGGCTTTGGACGCTTCTAAGTGTTAATACGCCACTGGCAGGCACGTAGCTAGAGGGGGGCCCTATTTTTGAAGTAAAACCCAACACGACCTAACGTCCGCAACTATCTTATTTAAAAAAAAAATTGTAATCATCATCATCAAATCAGCGTTTCATTTAAAATTTTGCAGCTCTTAGCACAAATGAGATAATGGAATGAATCAAAAAAAGAAATGTTCAGAATACATTAGAGATTACAAAAAACAGTATGTAGACAAAATTATCCACCTTAATTTTCCTACAGGGTGTTTTGAAATCACGACAAAAACAATATTCTGATTTCCTCCTGTATAATATAGCCTAATCGAAAAATGATAAAATAATTAAAGAAAAACAGAATAAATTGATCTACAAACTGATAACAAAATCATGAAAATCGGATAAAAAATAAATAAGTTATAAAACATCAAACTTGGCCAAAGTTACAGGGTGGTGGAATTTTGTGCCGGCGAGTGTAGTAAAAATGAATGACCTGTTAAAATTCCTGATAAAATTACTGTTATGTAAAGAAGAATGGCGATAGTAAGTTCTTAGTAGGGCCATAAAATAATTTCAGTTAACTGGTTTAGTACCACAGGTTGTTTCTTATCTGTACGCCACTCTCTTTACATTATTTCTGGCTAGTCCTTTACTTTAGGTATTGTCACTTATTGCAAAGTTTTACTTAAGTATATCTTGTATCCGTGGTACTGGCACAAATTATTATCTTTTGTCAACAAGTACGTTTAAGAAAAATTTGATAATCCCAAGAACCATTTAATATTATTATGAAACAAATATTCTTTTCGAACATAATTATAATAATAATAATAGAAAATTCGAATTCTATACTTAAAATAAAGCCTGGTTTAACACCCTCCGTAACCTTTCTAGGCTAATTACAATGATGCTAAAGACCTATAGGCTAATCATTTCAAATAAAATAATAATTGATTCACATTTGGATTAATTATTTATTTTAAATATGAGTCTAGATTATTAATTAGATTAGTTATGTAAAGAAGAATGGCGATAGTAGGTTCTTAGTAGGGCCATAAAATAATTTCAGTTAACTGGTTTAGTACCACAGGTTGTTTCTTATCTGTACGCCACTCTCTTTACATTATTTCTGGCTAGTCCTTTACTTTAGGTATTGTCACTTATTGCAAAGTTTTACTTAAATATATCTTGTATCCGTGGTACTGGCACAACGGCTGAATTGATTTAGCATTTGAAAATTATGAGATTAGCCGCATTGATATCAGTTAAATACTCATACTTTTCAAATTGTCTCCAAAACGCATTAATTCATCGAAATTTTATGGGAATCAAAAAATAATCAAAAACAAATGATTACCTGAAAAAGTATGTTTAAAAATCATTGACTCACGTATTAAAAAATAGGGGGGTCAGCGGTTACTCGCTTCCCCATATTTTGAATTTTTGACAATTGTTTTTCGTTTTGTGTTTCTCAAACGATGTGGTTCTTTATGGTAACGCAATGTATCAAATTTGAAATTTATATCTTATTAAAAAAAAGCTGTGAAATGAGGCCAATAAATATATTATGGGATATTGAAAAATTATTAGAAATGACAGTTTATGAACAGATACTCGAATTTATTGAAGAAAACAAAATTTTAGTAAATATGCAAGGAGGTTTTAGAAAAGGATATTCAACAGAAACGGCAATCCAGTCTGTAATTGAAAATTGGAAGCGAAGCGTTGACAAAAATGAAGTTGTATGGGCAGTATTTTTGGATTTTAAACGTGCATTCGAAACAATTGATAGGGATAAATTATTAAAAAAATTATATCAGTATGGATTAAGGGGAGTTGTTTATAAATGGTTTCAAAATTATTTAAGTAATAGGCAGCAAAAAACAAAAATTGATAATATTTTTTCTAAAAAGGAATATAATAATATTGGGGTACCACAAGGTAGCATTTTGGGTCCATTATTATTTATTCTTTATATAAATGATATGCCAAATGTTTTAAAACAAAGTTTTATTCAAATGTTTGCTGACGATACCTTATTATATATAAAGGGTAAAAATATTCTTGATTGTATAGACATTTTAAATTTTGAATTAAAAACTTTATCAAACTGGTTAAAGGTAAATAAATTAAAATTAAATGTTTCTAAAACAAAATTTATGGTTATTGGAAATAGCGTGATTAATACAGACATAAATATTTTTGTTGATGATGAAAAATTAGAAATTATAGACTCTTTTAAATATTTGGGAGTAATTTTAGATTCTAAGTTAAAATTTGAATTACATTTTGAAAATCTGGTATCTAAAATTGGAAAAAAAAATCATTATTTAAAAAGAATTAGTCAAAATTTGAGTTTATTTTCACGAAAAACAATTTATAACACTATAATTTTACCTCATTTTTTATATTGTTCAACTTTTTTATACACAGCAAATGATGGGGTCTTTAATAGACTCCAAGTTTTGCAAAATAAAGCTATGCGTATAATTTTAAATGTGGATAAATATACGAAAATAAATTTAATGTTAACGAAACTTCAGTGGTTAAATGTTAAAAATTTAATATTTCTTTTGATTTGTACTTTTATTTTTAAAATACAACATAACTTACTGCCTTCTCATTTGAAAGATTTTATAACTCAAAATTTTGAAAATCATAACTATTCAACCAGGTATAATAAAGATTTTTGTCTAGGTAGGGTATCAAAACATTTGACATATAAATCGGTTTTCTATAAAGGATTAAGTGAATATAATAACTTGAATATTTAAATTAAATCACAGACCTCTTTGAAAAATTTTAAAAAATCATTGAAAAATTATTTATTTAAAAAACAAAATAGTGACTGATAACATTTTTTTAAAGATGATATTGTTAAATTAGTTCAAATATTTTATATAACTTGTTAAATTGTAGCACATTGCTAAATAAATCTTGTTACTACTACTACTACTACTACTATTAAATATTCGAATTCTATCAAAAAATGACCTTGTCGGACTTCCATTGTCTTTAGTTTGTTACTTAACACAACGTTTCGGTAAGTTAGTATCTCTAATTAAAATTCTTTATCACAGAGTATCTAACGTTTGCAACAATTCCGAAGACCTTAATATTGACATTTTAAACATTAAAAAACGTTTAAAACAGAATGGTTACCCTGAAATCTTTGTAATTAATACCATCTCAAAACATAAAAATCGCGAAGTAAAAACTAATACAGAAACGAAAGAGGAGCAAGCATTTCTTACAATTCCTTATATCAAGGGGATTTCTAAAAAGATTAGAAGAATAACCAAAAACTCTAATATCAAAACAGCCTTCAAATCCGGAAATATCCTTTGAAGCTTTCTTACAAAAGTAAAACCACCCGTAATGAAAACACCAAAAATTGTATCCACGGTATTGTATCTATCAAATCCCTTGCGAGTGTGGCGAATCGTACATTGGAGAAACAAAAAGACCTCTTCCCGTACGAGTTAAAGAACATCTGAAACATACTCAAAGAGGTGAAACTTCGAGATCAGGTGTAGCGAAATATGTATGGACCAACCAACATAATATACAGTGGTCAGAAGCCAGGGTTTTGGACACGGAACAGCACTGTAGAAAACGAAAATTTAAAGAAGCAGCTTTCATGAATCAAAATACCCATATATTTAGTAAACCAAGTATAGATATCCCCAATATCTGGAAGCCTCTTCTTGTCCAAAACCAACAGCTCAAACTTCACACTCCAATAAGCACGTAGGCGGAGTCATCAAGCTTAAATGCACATGGATAGTATTTAGGACAGTAGCCTTAGAATTATAATTTAGTTTACACTTGAAAACGGTTAGAGATACTAACTACCCGAAACGTTGTGTTAAGTAACCAAATAAAGACAATGGAAGTCCGACAACAAAGTATTTTTTTTTATATTACTTCATTGTCTACCACCTTCAAACGAACATTTATGTTCCTTTTTTCGAAAAGGGCAATACAGATCCGATTAAAATTGGGATATGGTTTGTGTTTAGGATCCAAACCGAGAGCTTTCATCCAGCTAGAATATCTATTATCTTTTGTCATATATTATATTATTGCAACAAGTAAGTTTAAGAAAAATTTGATAATCCCAAGAACCATTTAATATTATTATGAAACAAATATTCTTTTCAAACATAATACTAATAATAATAATAATAATAGAAAATTCGAATTCTATACTTAAAATAAAGCCTGGTTTAACACCCTCCGTAACCTTTCTAGGCTAATTACAATGATGCTAAAGACCTATAGGCTAATCATTTCAAATAAAATAATAATTGATTCACATTTGGATTAATTATTTATTTTAAATATGAGTATAGATTATTAATTAGATTATTATTAATAAAATTATTAAAACATACCAAAACATGCATCGGCATAATATATCTTACTTATTTGTGTTACCCACTGTTTAGATGTACATATTTAATTTTGTCATAATGAAATAAAATTACATAATATTCAGGACTAAAAATACGACATATAACATTTTACCGCTATTTAGACAAAATAAAATGATACAACTATCGATACTAGTCATTGTTTATATTTCAAACCGACTCACTAAGACGAGCGCAAACACAATTCATTCTAATCTTTAGAAAAACAAGAATTCCGTAAATTTTAAAAACCCACAATCCTCAATAGCAAAGAATACATGCGACAAGAAAACCCCAGAAAAAACGTTCCAACAAACATGGCATCGAACCGGTTCTGGAGTGCAATTAAATGATGTCGCTAAAGAAGAAAAACCCAATAACAAGAGGATTGTGTGTATTGCTGTGTAAGCCCATCGCTGTTGGGCTTTGAGATATATGATCTGTGAGTCGTGTGCACAAACGTATTTTTTCAACCATAACACTTAACTTTTGTTTGCGCACGAAATAAACTTTAGTTTTTAGTTCAACAAATATCTTTCTAACTTTAAAACGCAATTTTCCGAATTCCTGAAATCTCTCAACGATTAATCAACCATGATAACGCGATTTCGCACGGTACGTCACCGAGAGCATTGAGTACTAAAATAATCTTGACTGTTCAATAACCGGATGTTAATATTTTTGAAGGAAATACCGCCTTATTTGAATCGAGAAGGTTTCGACGTAAATCGTTGCATTGAAATGAGATTTATATACACTAATATACAGTGTGTGTATAAAGTCTGGGAACGGCTTAAGAACATCACAATTTACTGGCCGATTTAAACCAAATTTGGTACAGTTGTGTAAGAGGATCTAACGCACCGAATGACGATATTGGCGTTGTTGCCAGCTTTTTAGTTTGTCTGGAATTCGAACGAATTTTATATTTTTAAATATAACACCCAGTATATTTGTACATTTTTAAATTCCACATAAAATTATAATTATTTTTTATTAAATGCATTATTAGTCTATACTTTATAGTTTTCGAGATATTGACTCTCGAAAAGTGACATTTTTGAACTTTGACAGCTTATAACTTTCTAACAGTACGTCTTAGAGCAAAACGGCTTACATGTCCCTATCTTCAATTTTTATTATCTTCCCAAAAAAATCAACTTCCAGTTAAACCGGAACACCTATATTTCCTACTTTCGAGTTACATCCGGTTTAACCGGAATTTGATTTTTTTGGGAAGATAATAAAAATTGAAGATAGGGACATGTAAGCCGTTTTGCTCTAAGACGTACTATTAGAAAGTTATAAGCTGTCAAAGTTCAAAAATGTCACTTTTCGAGAGTCAATATCTCGGAAACTATAAAGTATAGAGTAATAATGCATTTAATAAAAAATAATTATAATTTTATGTGGAATTTAAAAATGTAAAAATATACTGGGTGTTATATTTAAAAATATAAAATTCGTTCGAATTCCAGACAAACTAAAAAGCTGGCAACAACGCCAATATCGTCATTCGGTGCGTTAGATCCTCTTACACAACTGTACCAAATTTGATTTAAATCGGCCAGTAAATTGTGATGTTATTAAGCCGTTTCCAGACTTTATACACACACTGTATGTATATGTATATCGTTTGCTTCAAAATTAATGTATTTGCCAAGGAGTCGGTGATCGTTTAGTGAACTTTAGTATGGGCGTATTCATCTTTCTTTATGCAAGTAAGGTAGTCTTTAAGGGCATCGGACTGACTCACTGATTCGTCAACGCAAAGCAAAACTATGAATGCTAAAAAGTTGAAATTTTGCATATATCTTTATTTTACGCCGTAGATCTCCACTAAGAAAAGATATTGCAAAACTCGTCCTTTAAGTAGGGTTACCATTCGTCCGGATTTTTCCGGACGAGTCCGGAATTTAGGGGCGTCCGGACTGCGTCCGGCCGGAAAAGCAAACCTGGGCCGGAATTTAGCCGGTCACGGCCATCAAAGCATATTTATTCCCTTTAAAGTTCAAGATATACTGAAAAAAATGAGTGATGAAGGGTTCACACAAGAAAATCAAGTTTTCAGAAATAATATTTTTCAATGTTATGAAATAGCCATAACTTGCTTAAATCGTTGGCTGGAACCTTTTCAAGAATTTTCCTGTTTTAAATGGGTAAGTTTAGAAAATCTTGATAATCTGGACTGGGAAAAATATATTTCACCATCTATTTCTTATATGATTGAAAAGGGCGTCGATGTAGACGATACTAAAATGTTTGATGAAATATGTCTTTTGCAAAAAATAATTAAAGAAAAGAAATCAGAAATTCAACATCTACCTACACACAAAAAAATGGGTGGTGTTTTTTGCAAACTGTCTATCTGAAGAACAGTATTCAAAACTTTTGAAGGTTTGCCAATTTTTTTTTGCTATAACAGCACATAATGCAAATGTGGAACGAGGTTTTTCACTAATTACAGCCCAGTGGTCTAAAGATCGAAACAGACTTTTGCTGGACTGTAAAACATATTATCATGACGAGCTTTAATTTTGCCACGACTTGTAACGAGTTTTATGAAAATGATGAAAATTCAGATATTTTAAAAGATGTAAAAGGAAAGGCTAAGTATACCTAGGTTACATATAGGTAGTATATGTCATTATTTGTATGTATTATATATGGTAAAAAATGACAATTAAATTTATATAAAAAAATAAATTTCGTTTTTCATTTGCTGCGCCTCCAAAGAAAAATATCCGGACTTTGTCCGGAATTTCGGGCCTGTTTGTCCTGAAAAATATTCTAGATTGATGGTAACCCTACCTTTAAGTTGTTAAAAGCCAAGTTCTATAAACTAACAAGGTTGTCTCATGGAGCAGCATTCGGATGAAGGGTCCGCGCGAGTGAGGAGGAAGACGTGACGTATTGGAATACACAGGGATCCAGTATTGATGGCCGCTTTGCTTTTGCAATAATGCTTTTAATACAGCTTACCGCTGTGTGGAGATTGCTTGGGTTATGCTTGCCCGTAGAGTCCTAACAAGGACGAACCGGCCGTCGTGGTCTACCCGGGGTATTTATTGTGCTTGGATCACTGTGTATTACAATATAAAAAACAGTTACACTCTTGTCCGATATGCCACAATGTTCGCTTTTAATTATTTTCGCGGACACTATATTATCTTCTAAGTAGGTATCACTAATATTGGAATGCTATTTACTAAAAAGATAAAACTTAAGTTTTCTTTCTAAGCCATAAACTAAGTTGATTGCTTTTTAATAAATCATTTAATATTAAAGTATTTTTTTAATGAAAAGATAATTTTAAAAATGTAGCCTAATCGTATTTGCCAATCAATATATTGAATTATAAATAAATTGCAAATTTGCCAGAGGGTGTGTTCAGGATGGTTCTTTTGTTCGTATTTTCCTTTGTTGTATTCTTACTTTTTTATTTATGCTTTGGGTTATGCAGAGTTTGACTATAGCAATTTTGCGGACATTCTTAATCTAATTAAAAATTTGATTTTTAGATATAACGTATGTCCTAAAAGTTTTCATTCAAGTTCGAATTCAACATGTTAAAACATACATGTCTTTATTTTGTCATACGTCAGTCATTTTTTAACATATTTGCATGTACTAAATCTTAGTCTGTTCAGAAATGTTTAAGAATTTAGAATCTTGCCAGTAAAGATATATAGTGCTATTAAAAAAAGTTGCAGCCAATTTTAAAGTTAACCCAAGTCGAGGTGTGTCCCCCATTTTATGTCAACACTGGAATCTTTGATTTCTTTAAAACATAGATAATATATTCCATTCTATACACTGAGAAAAATGATCTAATACAACAGGTTGGCTAAGATATAGTTTGTATTGATAGCTTATCTTTTATTAACCCATATTAAATAAATTGCTAGTGTATCAAACGCGCTTTAGTGTTACATCAATTCCAGATTTGCTAGAACAGTGTTTTTATTGGAAGTAATCAGTTCCATTAGCAGCACAGTCTTGTTGAACAATGAACTGCTTTTAATACAGCAATTTTGTTAAGAAATAAATGGTATATTCTCAATGCGACGCATTTTGTTCCCACTCTCTTTCCTTACAATTAAGAAAGCAGATCATCATCCGTTATAACTTATAACCTATAATCCACAAGACGTTGGTGGGGGTTCGTAGCGATCGGAAATCGCCGCGCGCCGTAGTATTAGTTTCAACGTATTTATTGCGCCAGTCCCATCGTTGTTCGGAATCTTTTAGCTAACCTGTCTGAATTTGATCTTTATTAATCGTACCAATACATGTTTCAACTAATTTCTTTGTACTTTGTATTTAAGTTTTTTTTAACTTTGCATGTCAGATAAAGCAATAGAATATTCATCGTTATTATTAGATTGTATAATCTATAGATGAATTTAACTATCTCGGTAAAGCATGTTGCATAATAGATAATCATATGCAATATTAAACAACAAGAACAGTATCACACTAGAAGCAATATACATTTTTAAGAACGACAGTACTGATTTTTAGTGGATGGTATATGATTTATTAACGGTAATAAGAAAAAAATATTATTATGATTAATGTCACGTTTCATGACAACTGCCAGTCGGAACGAATACAGTGGATAAAATCAGATTACATCCCCAATAGAACCTGATAATTACTGTGAGTATTCAGAGCTATAAACCATTCTATGATAGCATTAACTCCTATTTCCTATATTGGCTAAATTACCGTAATAATATCACTACACAACGGTCTAACAATTTTTGTTATCTTACAGTAAGAAAGCGCGTTGCTGTCACATAGAGTATTAAACAGTTGTTTAAAGAGTATGTAAATTCTTATACGGAATAGAAGGTTTTTTTCTCAGTGTAGGAAGTCTGTTAATATCTAAATATATTGAGAATATAAGAACTCATTGTAAAAATTTGTTTCCAACCCTGTATAAAACCATTATTAAATTATAAAATTATTATAAAACAAAATTAGTTTTTATCGAACATTAACCCGGCAAACCCCACTTTCCTGACAAATATTTTTATACTTAATATTTACCATTACACCCGATTACGTTGAAAATATACAAATTTATTTATTTTCACGGCATATTTATCTTCCCCAAAATAATTTGACATGACACTTGACAGGAACGGTTTAAATTGTTAGTTTTAATCCTTCACAAAATATTTTGATCAGTAGTAATTTAATTTATAATGGATTAAAAATACTCATTACATAATTTCAAATTTTGTTTTGAATTTTAACAAAATGAAAATGCTTACTACTGCGCTAGTGTGTGTATTTTCCAAGTGTAATTATCCCCACACTGAAAAAAGAAATAATTTGTATCACTCAAATCTTACATTTTTTTAAATCAATGATTCTTTTGATATAATATGCCAAATAAATGGTACATTTGATTTAAAGGCAACCTTTCGTTAGTTAAAGTGTAAAATAATTCATTGATTTTTGTTTGCTTCGGTTAATAAAGCATATACTTACCACTAAATATCAATACTGTAGTTCTCAAAAATTTAAATTACTTCTAGTGTGATATTATTCTTGTCGTTTAACATTGCAAATTATTATCTATTATGCAACATCGTGTACTGGGATGATAAAATTCGTCCATATTATTATAATATAAAGTCCAATAAGATAAGGTGTGCCACATAAGAGTCTTCTATTGCTTTATCTGACATAGAAGGTATAAAAAAACGTAATACAAAGTAAAAATAAGTAAATAATAACAAGTATTGATACGATCAATTAAATTCAAATTCAGACAGGACAACAGGACTCCGAATAACGATGTGACCTGCGCAACAAACACATTAAAACTAATACCACGGCGCGCGGCGTTTGCCGATTGCTGCAAACCCCCACCAACGTCTTGTGTATTATAGGTTTTAACGGATACAATTCGTTTTTGGGGACGCTGTTCTGCTTTCTTAATTGTAGAGAAAGCGCTTTACTGGGAACAAAATGCATCGCATTGAGAAGATATCATTTATTTCTAAACGAAATTGCTGTATTAAAAGTATAAAAACACTGTTCTAGCAAATCTGGAATTGATATAACAATATAACAGTTCTGATACACTAGCTATTATGGGTTAATAAAAAATAATTTAAATACTTGAGCGCAGCAAATACCTCGTTGTTGAAGTAGACAATCTACGTGCAAAGTTAATACTTAATGCATTAGCATCTTCTAGGTTTTAGGTATGCTACCCTATTTACTTATACAGGGTTAGTTGAAATCGGTTAATTTTCTTCAAAACTATCAAGGCTAAATCAATGAATTTTGGTCGATAACTTAAAAAATGGAATTGAAAATTGACAATTGCGACGTTGCCACATTTTTAGTTTTTTCTGTAACTCAACGAATGTTTTTTTTTATGTAACACTACTATTTTTTTATTAAATTCGATTCCTCCCATCAACATTACCATTTCCTGATAGTATCAAACTTTGTTCTCAAATAGTTCTATGGGAAAAAAGTTAATTAGTTACAACTCTAACTCTAAAAAAATCCATCTATTTCCATTTTAAAACGTTTCAAATAATGTGTAAAGGATGGTTGGTAGGCATAATGTACCTAATAGTATCGATAACGATAATAACAACAAACAACTACTAACAATAACATAGCTAGTAAAAATTACTTACATATTATAGTACACTACATTAATTTGATTATGAAACCAATAATATTTATGTAAGTAATTTTTACTAGCTATGTTATTGTTCGTAGTTGTTTATTGTTATTCTCGTTATCGATACTATTAGGTACATTATGTCCAACCATCCTTCTCACATTATTTGAAACGTTTTTAACTAATTAACTTTTTTTCCAATAGAACTAATTGAGATACAAATTTGATCAGGAAATGGTAATGTTGATGGGAGGAATCGAATTCAAGAAAAAAAAGAGTAGTGTTACATTTGAAAAAAAAAAACATTCCTTGAGTTACAGAAAAAACTAAAAATCTGGCAACGTCGCAATTGTCAATTTTCAATTCAATTTTTGAAGTTATCCACCTGTACCAAAATTCATTGATTTATCATTGGTAGTTTTGAAGAAAATTAGCCATTCCAGTTATTTCAACTAACCCTGTATAATTGATATGTAGCTGCGATAGCAAATAGATGAGAGATTTTTCACTTTTTCGCATTATTATAACACCCTGTACATAACTCATTATTTCTTTGGCAGTTCGTTGCACTAAAGGGTTTTTATTTTTATTTTAGTGGTAAATTCGGTAGTCGTTTAAAATTCTTAACAATGGACGAGAATATTCGCAATTTAAAAATAGGCACTACAGTTGAAAAGTTTTGGAAGTATTTATGAGGCGGTTTTTGTGATTTGTGGCAAACTTGACAGTAAATTACCGAAAAATACCTGGGTATATTTCACGCTAATTGGTAAAAATAAAAAAGTTACCACATTATTTGGCTATCGCTGATTACATTTATTTAGGGTTTGTCGAAGTCGGGTAAAATAGCTTTGGTTATAAAAATAGGTTATTTTTAGTTGGGTAATATTGCACCATTTAAAAAAAAATTATAAAAAAAAGTTGTCAATAAAAATGATAGGTGATGATTACCCTAGCTAGATATTGTAATTTATATAATATATTATTCACTATAGCAGATTAAGAATAGAGTTTGCGATGGTCAATTGACCACTAGCTATTTGACCGGTCAAATTTGGTCAAAATATTGTAGCATTTTATTTTGGTTTTAACAACTTGCTATCAACAATATTGTCGCGTATCAGAGCGACTGGGTTGTGTAGCTTAGATGGTTTTGATTAGATCGGTCGCAATTACTCTTAAAAAGAAATTCAATTACAATTACCCATTACCCTCCGAAAAAGGCATCAATTACAATTACCAATTACTAACAGTATGATAAAAATATTTAAATTACCAATTACCCACTAAAAGTAATTGATTCCTTGATCAATTACCGCATTCGAATTACTGAGTTTCAATCAATTACTTTAATACTAATTCAATTACTTTATAGTAATGGACCTACCCTAAAAGTAATTGAGTTACTCTGAATCTTTAAATTATAGGCACTCTTTTGGCAAATAAATTACTCTGAGTAATTTAATTACATTTTGGTAATTGAATTACATTGTGGTAATTGAATTACAGTTTGTTAATTAAATTACATTTTTAAAATTGAATTAGTATATTATGAGCAATGGAATTACTTTTTTTACATTTTACAAAAAAATAGTTGTATAGGTAGAGTATTATTTTTTTTAGTAGCAGTAGGTCCTACTATCACACTTTATTATAGAAAGAAATTTAAAAAATTTCGAAATTTATAGTTAAACTTGATCTCCTAATTTTGGTAAGTACCTACTTACCTTTAACAAATTGATCAATAATAACAACTGTCTTTTTTATATCAAATGATTTATTTGTTGAAATAAAACAAACGTAATATTAGGGAAAATAAAAAATAATTGGAAAAAAACTAGGTAGGTACTAATACCCACTACTACTAATAGTACTATAATATACAGATAGGTACAAAGAAACGCGAAATTTCTACAAAAACAAATTCCTTCGAAACGTTTGTTTTTTATTGGCTTTCAAAATAACTTATTCTTCGAAATGTTTGTCAGATAGAGCATGTCTTCCGTGGCTATTAATGATCTCAGCTCAGGCTCCCTGTGCCCGAGGAAACCTCCTGTTAGCCTTAGCCGCAATTTAACCAAACAATATTTTTTTCTTTTTAGCGTAAAGGAATTATGAAAATTTGGAATTGAATTATTTTGGAGTAATTCAATTACTTTTAATCTAATTGAATTATTCGGAAGTAATTAAATTACTTTTTATGTAATTGAATTATTTGGGAGTAATTCATTACCTTTATTTTAATTGAATTATTTAAGAGTAATTAAATTACTTTTTATCTAATTGAATTATTTGGGAGTAATTGAATTACTTTTTAAAATAATTGAATAACTTTTAAGTAATTCAATTACCTCAGATTTCTTAGAACCAATTACCAATTACAATTAATTTATCACAATAATAGGAAAATCAATTACATTTACAATTTTCAAAAAGTAATTCAATTACAGTAATTCAATTACTAAAAAGTAATTGAACACGATTTTTCAATTATTTTAATTCAATTACCGACAGCTCTGGTTTTGATTTATGTTTTTTTTTTCTACTGAGAATGTTTATTATTTACGGTGCCCTTATGGAGCGCTATCTAATCACTGAAACACTAAGGATTTTTTAAGAAATATATTTGATGAACAGCAAAGCAATGAAATAATGAAAGATTACAGTAAATAGTGCGAATAAAATACAAATTAACGAGTTAAGAGTATAAAACGGTGATTTTAAATTGTTCTCTAATAAGGAGAAAGATTGTTCCTTTTTACTCACTTTAGAAAGGTGTATTTCCAGCAAGTTTAAAGAAACAATTTCCACTTAATAGACAACTCTGACCAAAATGAGAATTATACAATTTTACACAATAAACAGCTAAATAAATTATTCACAGAACACTTCTTCATGACTTCAAAAATTGTTGAATTTAGTCTTGACTTTAAACTGAATAGACAAAAGGGCAGAGGTTACCCTTACACTTGTTAAAACTCTCTGAGTAAAAAATGTTGCTTCTAGTTTTTATACAGTTTTGCAACCCTTACCAACTAGAAGAAGGGGTTCCGTTATGCTATGTCAGCAATAATTTTGCACTGCAATAAAAAGGGTATTTTCCTGGATGTACTATTCGAAGAGGAACCCTTTATCCCAACCAATTACAAACAATTATTTTCGATTAACATTCGTCTACTAACTCCTTCTACGAAACTAGTAATGTCCTTGTCCTTGTTCTATATACTATCTTTCCACTACGCTTCTTCTTATTAACCAAAAACCAACTAAGTCTTAGCACCACAGCGAAGTGCGAGATATTCTTAAGGATACCAATCCATATCAGACAATATTTATGAGTTTGGGATCACTCCAGCTAACGTACCCGTTTCAAAATCCAAACTCGAATAAGTTTCCGAAAATAATTTAAGCTCTTGTGGGATTATTGATGATTATATACCTCAATCCGATTCTGACCAATTAAACGCTGTTTTGCGACCAATCAGATGCATATTATACTGAATATACCCCGCACAGTGGCGTATTTAGGGGGGGGGGGTCCGAGGGGTCTGAACCCCCCCCCCGTGGGCTCAACATTAAAAAAAACTCAGAACAGATCAGATGCCTTGTTGCATTTAATGTAGACAGGGTGAACTGAACCTCGCCCGATAACAAAATGTAATAATTTTCTATTTTACAATTTTTGAATAAGGACCTTTATTATTATTATTATTATTATTATTAAATAAAATTATTAAAAAATTGAAATGATGTTCACTTAGTTTTGTAATTTTTTTGCAAACTAGAACTATTAGTAATACTTTGTTTTTACAAATAATTAAGTAACTGTGTCACAGATAACAAAACAACATGGCCAAACTTGGCAAAAAAAAATGGCAAAAATAACTTGAAAACCAATCATTTTCGGAATCGGTCATATTATGTAGAAATATATATTTTTAAACATAAATATTTAAAAAAATATATATTCCCATTATTGCGTTTATAATTAAAAATTTCTTAATTTCTTCCTTTTTTGGGTTCAGCTATCAAAACATAGAAATTATAAATTTTGATAGTTCAAAATAGGGCGTGGCACCGAAAATTTTTTCGCCTGCGGCGCTTTTTTAAGAAAAGAAAGAAAAAAAGAAAGATAAAACGAAAGGTATAGACCCCCCGTGGCAATATTCTAAATACGCCACTGACCCCGCATAAGTGGATATTGTTGAATTTGTGGAATAAAATTAAAACTCAACCGCAAAAGTAAATAAATGTAATTAATATAAAAGAAAAATGTAACAAATACAAAACGGCGTTACCGCGCGAAAGCTCAACGTCAACTCTACTACTCAACTGAAAAGCCGAAAGCCAAAGTTATTTTATTAGTATAAACAATATTTCTATACCGCAAGCAAAACATATTAGTCATTGGCTTTCTTTACAGCTGGTAATCAGATAACTAAAGTATAAACTTATTCTAAGGTTACATAAAGCTTATTGAAAAGCATTTTGAATATATTTTAACATTCCCTCTTATTCCAAATGCTATTCAATATTCATCATTTTAACAATATTTTGAAACAAATTTTTCTGCAATGGTTTAGTTAAAATGTCTGCTAATTGCTTTTTACTTTCGACAAACACTAACTCGACATCACCACGATTCACTATATCACGAATGAAGTGAAAACGTACATCGATATGTTTTGTTCTCTTGTGGAACTCTGGGTTCTTGGCCAACTTGATTGCTGACTGGTTGTCCACGTTGATGGTGACTGCTTCCTGTTGAACCTCCAATTCATTCAAGAATGTCTTTAACCATACAGCTTCTTTTCCTCCCAAGGCTAGTGAAACATATTCGGCTTCTGTGGTTGATTGAGCTACGATACTTTGCCTTTGACTTGTCCAAGTTACTGGTCCACTTGCCATTGTAAAAATATATCCACTGGTGGATTTTCTAGTTTCTTTACAACCGGCATAATCAGCGTCTGTGTAACCACGTAACTCGATATCATTTGTTCTCTTGTATACAATTTTGTAGCTTATTGTATGTTTTAAATAACGCATAATTTTCTTTACTGCTAACCAATGTTGTTGATTCCAGTTGTTTAGGAAACGACTAACTTGGCTTACACTGTATGCAATATCGGGTCTACTTACAGTTGCTAAGAATATCAGAGAACCTACTGCTTCACGATATGGTTCATTTCTTGCCACATTGTTTTCCTCATTTGATGAAGATTGTAACGATTCTCCTGGCTCAGCTGGAATACTGGATGGTTTTGCTTCATCCATATTAAATTTCGTCAAAATTTTCTTGATGTAATCTTGCTGACTAATGGAAATTGTCCCGTTTTCGCGATCACACATGATTTCTAGTCCTACGAACTGTTTCGCGTCACTAACAGTGATACTAAAATCATTTTTCAAGTGTGTTATTAAATTATCAATTGCTTCCTGCGAACACGACAATACAAGTCCATCGTCAACATAGAGAGCTAGATAGACAGTGTTTTCATTAAATTTTCCGATAAAAACGCACTGATCACTTTTCAATTGTTTAAAATTGTACAATTTCAAAAAATTTACAAATTTATTGTTCCAACAACGAGACGCTTGTTTTAAACCGTAAATACTTTTCTTTAATTCGCAAACATAGTCCGGTTTCTTTTCGTCTACAAAACCACACGGTTGCTTCATATAGATCGACTCTGTCAATTCTCCATATAAAAATGCCGTTTGCACATCAAAATGAATCAAGTTCATGTCTTTTTCAGCCGCTAAGGCAAGTAAAACACGGATTGAATCGAAACGCACTACCGGCGAAAATGTCTCATCATAGTCTATGCCTTTTTGCTGAGTGTAACCCTTGGCCACTAAACGCGCTTTAAAACGAACATCCTCAGCGTTGTCTTTAACTTTATATACCCACTTATTGTCAATAACAGGCACATCTTTTGGTTTCGGCACTAAATTCCACGTGTTGTTTTTATTAAGCGCTTCAATTTCTTGCTTCATGGCGGTCTTCCATGACTCATGCTCTACACACTGAACTGCTGTTTGATAAGAGTCTGGATCTGACACTGAACAGTATACGGCAGGACCGTAATAATCTGGACGTCTTAAATTATTTCTATCACGTAAAATTCTTCTGTTTACTTCAGCATTTTCATCCTCTTCAACTATTTCTTGTTGGTCTTCTTCAACATCATTGTTTTCTTCAAAATTGTAAACCAGCGGAATATTTTGAGATGGTAATTGTTCATTACCTATTTCTTCAAACTCATTGAAGTTCACATCAGAGCTAATAAAAATCTTTCTTTTGTTTGAATCCCATAATCTATAATTATTGGAATATCCATCATATCCTACAAATAAAAGTTTTCTACTTTTGGGGTCCCATTTTCTTCGAAGTTGTGCTGGCACGGTCATGTATGCTACACTACCAAACACTTTCATGTGTTTTATTTCAGGTTTTCTACCTAAAAATGCTTCGTGTGGGGTAATCTTTGTTGTAGGATGAATTTTGGCTCGATTCAGCACATACACAGATGTATTAACAGCTTCAGACCACAATTCAGTTGCGATATTTTTGTTGAGCAACATAGAACGAGCTGATTCTACTATTGTTCTTATTTCTCTTTCTGAGGAACCATTTTGTTGAGGTGTATAAGGGGCAGATTTTTCATGTACAATTCCCTCTGCTTTGAGATACTGCTGAAAATCTTCATTTGTGTACTCTGTACCGTTATCGCTTTTTAAAACTTTCAGCTGATTTCCTGTTTGTTTTTCAATCAATGCTTTATATTCTTTAAAACGTGCGAACACTTCAGATTTATGTTTTAAAAAATAAACATTTTTATAGCCAGTACAATCATCTTTGAATATTACGAAGAAACGTGATCCGTTGGGTGACGCAACATTCATAGGTCCACAAACATCGGTGTGCACTTTTTCTCCAGGTTTATCGGTTTTTATTTTGTCAACAATTTGTTTATGCGACTTTCGAGTTTGTTTACCAAACTGACAAGCTTCACAGAAAAAATCCGTTTCATTACCGAAATTCAGTCCATTCAATTTGTTTATTTCGACGAGCTCTCTAAAATGTATATGACCTAATCTTTCATGCCATAATTTAACTGACTCTGTTTTGGTTAAATTACACTCGAGATCAGATTTCATTCTTAAAACCATATACCACAGATTATTTTCTCTAACGCCTATGCATGATATATTTCCTGCTGAATCACGAAATTCACATTCATGTTGATTAGCGTGATGTGTAAATTTTTTATCAGTCATAACACCGACCGAAAATAGGCTTCTTTTAAGTTCAGGAATGTAAAGGACGTTTTCCATAACTCTATCATGCCACTGATTGTTAACTTTTGCTTGTAAATTAATGGTGCCTTTACCTGTAGCATAAATTACTTTGTTATTAGCTATTTTTACTAACAAAGGTTTTTCGAGATTTTCTAACTTTGAAAAATACTTTAATTGATTTGTCATGTGCATGCTTGCACCTGAATCACAAATCCATTTTTCTTGGTCATTGTCAGAACTAGCCGAGTAAAATAATGATATATCACACAAATAAGCTGAACTTGGCTTACCAGGATTATCTTTTTTCTTCTTTTCATCGGCTATTCGTTTTCTGCATTCTCTGGCCCAATGTCCTTTCTTTTTGCAGTAGTTACATGATGTATTTTTCTTTAGTTCTGCTATTGATTTCTTCTTTACTCCCCATTCTTGGTTATCCAACTTTCCTTGTTGAACTTTTACCTGCAGAGCCAATTGACTGTTTTCATCTTCAGCGTTTGACATTCTCAATTCTTCTTTAAGAAGTCGGGCTGTTAAATTACTAAAAGTCTGTTCTTGAGATGTAACAGAATCCCAAGCTGTTTTAAAATTGCTGTATTTCTGCGGTAAGCTGCTGAGTGTCTTGGAACAGAACGCACTATCACTGACGGTCTCCTGTACGTCACGAAGATTTCGAACCATGGTTTCCATTTTTGCAATATGCATTGCAATTGAGTCGCCTTCTCTCATTTTATATTCATAAAACTTTTGCCAGAGTAGCTCTTTGGATATTTCAGTTCGTTGTTCATGTATGGACACGAGTTTTGACCACATTTCTGCTGCATTTTGACAGTTTACCAGGCATTCTAGCTGGTGAGGGGTAATGGAGGTGAGAAGAATGACTTCCGCTTTAGAATTATTTTCATCCCATGCCTTCCATTCTGCAGATGTGACATCCTGTGGTTGGGGCACACTTCCTACCACAATATCTAGGAGTTTTCTTGCTTTCAAAATGATGGATACGCTGAATTTCCACAGCTGGAAATTTGTACCATCAAACTTCACAATGTCGGCACTTGTGGATGCTGCTGCCATTTTCTTTTTACACTTTTTCTTCGAGCACTTCACTTATATTTAATTACGCGACCGTACTTTTCCGATTATATTTTAACTTTGGGTGTCTGGGCCCATAACCTGTTGAATTTGTGGAATAAAATTAAAACTCAACCGCAAAAGTAAATAAATGTAATTAATATAAAAGAAAAATGTAACAAATACAAAACGGCGTTACCGCGCGAAAGCTCAACGTCAACTCTACTACTCAACTGAAAAGCCGAAAGCCAAAGTTATTTTATTAGTATAAACAATATTTCTATACCGCAAGCAAAACTTATTAGTCATTGGCTTTCTTTACAGCTGGTAATCAGATAACTAAAGTATAAACTTATTCTAAGGTTACATAAAGCTTATTGAAAAGCATTTTGAATATATTTTAACAGATATACCCCGGGCCACCTGCCACAACAATGCCAATGCATAACAACATCATAACAAGTTTAAAATATTTGATGGTTGCTATAGACCGTTTCTATAATAACAAAAATCCCTTTCAACAAATCAAGTTTTTGATATTGTCAGATTCATGTCACATTTTTTTAAAAATGGAATCTTGCCGATTCGGTAATGTTTCAGTCGAAAATATAAGAAAAAACGCTGAAAAGACTATCCCAGAAAATACAACAAAAACAAAAAAGTATATATGGACCCAATTCGAGAAATTCTGCGAAACACGGCAGTATATATTGACCAACTAATTTTCTGTTAGTTTTATTACTTTGTCAATTGTTTAGGTTTTGTTTCGTTTTGTCCGTTTTTCTAATAGCTACATAAATCATTTTAAAAATCTTGCATTTCGTTGTATTTTTTCTTTTTTTTTGGTATATAATCTCAACATATACCACTCGAGGTAAATATTTTATTTAGAATATTTTTTGACATTTTTCCGCAAAATTTCTATAAAAATTGCCCTCGACAAAAATTTTGATTTTTTATTTTTAAAGAATTTTTGTCTCGCGAATTTTTGACAGAAATTTTGCACAAAAATGTCAAAAAATATTCAAAAAAATATTCACCTCTTGTGATATAACTTATGACAATTTTTTAAGTGCATATTAAGTTATACATAAGGACCAAATTTCAAATTTTTATACCTCGTAATTTTAAACAAAAATTAATTCCCTTTAAATTAAAAAAATAACATTCAGTAAGGTGCCAATAACAGCTGTTACTGGTTTCTTCCTAAAATTTCCCAGTTCAGTAGTGGGCCGTAGCAAGCTCACGCGTCAGGTTTCAGAGACTAAATTTACTTGGTGTTTATTAGTTAAGTTGAATAGTGAGTAAAATAAACCAGTTTAAGTTAATTAACTCTCCTATTTCCAATAGCAAATATTTTATTTATCATCATTTGCTATTATAAGTTTAATATTATTATGAAAAGGAAAAGAAAAACACAAAGTCTTCCTCCACAAATTTAATGGAAAGAATTCCAAGTTTTAAGGGTCTCTACATGTTTCGAACGTAGAAACGTTCATCTTCAGGAGACAGAAAGTTTTAAATCTATGCGGATGGTGTTAGCAAAAGAGAAACTGAAATTTAGAACCTTAATGGAGCTTTATGGATTTAAACTAAAGTGTAGAAGAAACATGAAATATTTGATAATGGTAAAACCATAGAGTGATTAAAACATAGTGAAGGGTTGTAAACCAACCAAATAAAGCAGGGAAGAAGAAAACCTGTCTAGGTGTCGAGGCTTATTTAAAAAATTTTTAAAATTTTTTTAAAGGAACTAATAGAACATATTGTAGACATTATGAAGGTGTACACCTTGTGTTGTCATATAATATTGTTGTAAAAACAGAAATTTTTGGGGTCCTGAGGACTAAACCTCAGTAACCCCGCGGTAGATTAATTTGTAACCGGTAAAAATTGTAATTAAAAAATCAAACATTTTTGGAATTTTTTCTTCGTATGCCAAAAGGCCGTTCACCTCCACGTGCTAGCGAAAAAGTGCTTCTACAACAATATTATATGACAACACAAGGTGTACACCTTCATAATGTCTACAATATGTTCTATTAGTTCCTTTAAAAAAATTAAAAATTTTTTTAAATAAGCCTCGACACCTAGTTTTCTTCTTCCCTACTTTATTTGGTTGGTTTACAACCCTTCACTATGTTTTAATCACTCTATGGTTTTACCATTATCAAATATTTCATGTTTCTTCTACACTTTAGTTTAAATCCATAAAGCTCCATTAAGGTTCTAAATTTCAGTTTCTCTTTTGCTAACACCATCAGCATAGATTTAAAACTTTCTCTCCTGAAGATGAACGTTTCTACGTTCGAAACATGTAGAGACCCTTAAAATTTGGAATTCTTTCCATTAAATTTGTGGAGGAAGACTTTGTGTTTTTCTTTCCCATTTCATACTTTCGACTCCACTTTAAGTATGGACTATTTCTTCAAATTAATATTATTAGTTTATCCATTTTAATTACGATACAATAGGTTATATAACCCTGCGCTCACGGAGAACTAATCCAGGTGTTGTGTATTTAAAAACACATATCATTTCGGCGGCATTGTACTACGCCGTAAAGGTAAAATACAATATGGCAACGCAGCATTGAACGCAAAACGTGCGCAGGCCCAATGCTTGCCGCTTGATTGGCTCGTAGCTACGGCGAAACTCTTGTATGCTGTCAGGGGTGTTCATAGCGTTTTCCATTCGTAAGTTTAGAGCATGTCAAATGTATTTTCATGTCCAGTCCTGTCCTGTCTCTGTCGCCAACATCTTAACGTATAAAAGACTAGACTTCAACAGGGTGCCATGAAGGATAGGTGACTTAGCCGGGATGCGGCGTGTTCTTAGAAAAATTTGACTTAAACTTATGACAGTTAAATTGTCTGGACAGCTGGAAATGGTTAACCCGGAGAAATTGGTTTCTTCACTAGTCACATTGAGCTCAGCTGACTTAGCGCCTGGTGCTACGTACAAACAAAATCGTCACTCTTATTATATGATTTGTCCAGGCGCGGATCTGGGTCAAAATCTAGGGGGGGGGTAATTGAATCTCAAAGATATTTTTTTTTAATATAGTTATATTTAACCCATATCTTTTAAGTACCTATATTTTTAGTGTCAAATTGTCTAATAATTATTGAAAAATAAACAAACCATTACATTAACGAAACATTATTTTATTATATTAGGTACTATAGGTACCAACCCACAACCTACAACAAAATTTACAGGAACTTATAAAGAGAATATAAGAAACATAATATTAATCAAATACTTATAAAAAACACATTTATAAAATTAAATCTATTAAACGATTTTTGAGGTCAGCAAACCGATCAATGACACTTTCAACATCGATGACAATATCGCTGTTAATGTGCATCTAAGCTAAACCAGACAGTCTTTCTTGAGCCATATTGCTTCTGGTCCAAGATTTCAATCGCTTAAGAGCAGAAAATGACCTTTCGCAAGATGCAACAGTGCTGGAAGATTAAGTAACAGAATAAATAATTTAAGCAAAAGAGGAAAGAACTCTTTACTTTCGTCACATTTCCTAAACAAAAATTCGATGGGAGAATCTTGATTTATCACTGCATTTGATAATCTCCACAGGTCAGTTTCTGTTCGTAAACGTTGAAACAACATCTCTGGATCCACAAATGGCGCCGGGCGAGCGCGTGCCCAGATAATTAGGTAGTTCTATTCATAATAATAATATGTAGAATGTAGATGGATGGCTTATAAATTTATTGGAACAAATAGGGATTTTATTATAAAATATTTATAAGTATAAGAGGACACTCAAGTTTGGTTAGGTTTAGGATCCAGGGGGGGTAATTACCCCCCTACCCCCCCCCCCGAAATCCGCGCTTGGATTTGTCTCTCTTTATTTGTCTCTGGTTAAAGCAAACAAATTTATAATAGTATAATATTACATAACAAGTGTTGAAAGTGGTACTCCCCAAACGAGAAGGTATTTTAAATTCTCCGAGTGTGAGAAAATCACTTTCACACGAGAATGTACACAATTTTTCCGACGACCATACAAAATAATCAAAAAGAGTTTGATTTGTTTTTAATATAGTTTGTTGGTATCACCATTGTGTTAAACAATTTTTTTCAACACTAGAGTTGAAAAAAATAAGAACAATGCCCACTTACACATTATAACTTACCTAGATTTAAATAAAAAGAATAACTTTTTCTCCTATTTGCTTACGCACATCATACCTACTTATGTACAGATAAATTCCGTTTCTAATTTTTTAGCTGCTTGCATTCGTTCAATACAACAATAATATACCTAAATGTACATAGAAAAACAAGAAAACACAAAACTAAAACATAACCTTAACATTATAGAAAGTTAGAGATGGAGTTAAATATCGATAGCGTGTTAATTATAAAAGTTCTATCTATATTCGATTTGTTTTGAATATTGCTAAAATAAATTTACTTTCTTAAAGCATGTTCACTTTTCCCATATCCTTAAATATATTGTATGGATATTTTTATCCGAGATAATAGTTCTGTGGATATTTGCCAAAAGCCGACATGTCATTTTTAATAGTTTTAAGGGAAACCATTTTAAAGTTTTTGTGTTATTGACAAATCGATTTTTACATGAAAACATTTTCCTCATAATGATATTGTTTTTGATTAAATTTCATTATTATTTAAAAATATCCAGTTTTTAGAGAAAAGTTAATGTTTTATTAAAAAATTGAGAGAAAATAGAGTTTGAATGACATACCAACTTTTGCCAAATATGGAGGTTGACATATCAATAATTGGGAAAGTGGCTTATGACTCAATATCTTTATTACAAAAGTAGGTATAAAAAAAAACAAGATTTACACAACATTACATTCCACCTTTTTATTTTTTAATAAAAATTGTCATTAAAAAAAACTTGTCCGCTGCGAGATTTTAATTTTCTTTATTAAGTAAAAAACAAGCCAAACTTTACTTTAAAATATAAACATCAACTGTCTGTAATGGCTTAATAAACAACAAAACCTTTAATATTCTAAGGGTCAAAACTTGACATGTTTTTGTCTACCTTTCGATTAAAACTGACTGAACATGATATGTCACCGACATAACAGGTTTTGGCAAAAACAGAAGTGGAGTTCAGAAACATATCATATTAGGACTCGATCCGGCGCATGCTCAGTTTAAAAGATTGAGATATCATGTTTTAACATATAAAACTTTAAACTTTATGACATACCAAGGCGATGAAATCCTTATATTGAAAAAAACTGACATATCAGCTTTTGGCAAATATCCACAGAGTTGTAAATCGGTATTTCCCAGGGTATTCTATTTCTGCTCTATTGCTGTCCCCTTTTTTTTCTGTGGTTCAAATCACTTGACAATGTTGACAGTGACAGATTTGATGGGTTGCCTGACATATTTCCCCTTTTTAATATATTATTATTTTTATCATAAATACTCTTAGGCTCCCAAAAATAACGAAAAAAAAAAGGATTTTTAAAATTGCAGTAAAGCTCTAGTGTACTTTACCCCACCCAGCACCCCAATTCGCTCCACGGGTCCCATAAGTTTGTTATTTTTTTTAAATAGTTTTGCTGTCAAACTCGTCGGCCATCAGCTGTTTTATATTTCAATACACGTATTGAAAGAAAATATACAACACGCGTGTGATGTAAAGGACTTTCTAGGCGTGCTTTATTTCTCATTTTCATAGGTGGTCGTAGAAAAATAATATATCTACCATAAACAATAAATTCCAAAAATTTAAAAACGCGATTACTTTTAAATGCAGATAAAGTAACCAATCTCCTCTGGCCTTTAAATGAAGTGACCTATGCCGCTGGCATGTCATCCATCCATGGCGGCATTGAAATGCAAAAATATCTTGACCGTTCAATAACCGGATTTAAATAAATTATAGTCAGCTTACACTGAGTGAATAAGTCAATTGGGCGAGAGTATTTTTGCGCAAATTGCTTTTGTCCGTTATTGAAATTGATTCGGCAAATTGGATTGCACGAATAAACATTTTTGGTTCTTGATTCCTTATAGGGTGGCGCACGAAAAGGGCTTATCATGTTTATAACATTATCTTTACAAAAGAAAGAAATTATTGTGGGATATCGACAAGTGTGTAACTATTTTTTATATTGGAATACACAGGGATCCAAGTTTAGTGGATACCCTGGGGAGGGTAGACCACGACGGCCGTTTCGTCCTTGTTAGACCCAAGCAATTCCAAGAACGACGGAAAAATGTACTATTAGTTAAGGAGCTAGCGTGCAAAAAACGCCATAGTTGGCTGCCCGCCAGTCGAGCTTGAAAAAACGTTGCCATTACTCCACTGAACAAACTGGTGCTTGAAGTTTTGCTTTTACCCATCAACTTTAAGATTTATTGGCAATAATGACATAGGGCGATTGGCCATAGTGAGGAGCCCGTCAGTCAGGTTGAAAATTAGGTTCTGTAGGTTGCCAAGATAATGTATCTAAAATTTCGTTGCGATCTAACCACTAGATCGTGAAATAGGCCAAATGGAAGATTATAATTTGTTTTTTTGACCGCCATTTTGTTGGCCATAGTAAGGAGTCCCTCCAAAACTTGTTTCTACCTCTTCGTTTGGATAAAATGACAGCAAAAATGCACTTGACTGACAAATCGAATCACGATGTTCTTCCCTGGGTGACCTACAAAATCTCGAAAAATCCAATTTTTCAGTCTTTAGCATGGCTTTTTTAGAAATTCAACCAAAATCATCAGTCAATCATTTTTCCTGATTTTTAGACATCCAATTAAGTAGAAATCACAAACGACTGACATTTTCCTCGAATATTTTCAATTTGGCCATACTTTGAAAATTTTCTGATTTTGGACTTTTTTATAATGGCTCAATAATGCTGTTCCAAATGGACTTAAAAGTAAAACAATGTATGACGATGATGTTTGATGACCTAAAAAACGTTTCAATACCTAACTATCACCTATTTACCCCTTCCTCCACCCCTCTGCTACCCTCCACCCCTATTCATTCGTTGAATTTATGTTATATTATATTATTCAGTAATCAAAAAAAGTCCAAAAACAGAAAATTTTCAAAGTATGGCCAAATTGAAAATATTCGAGGAAAATGTCAGTCGTTTGTGATTTCTACTTAATTGGATGTCTAAAAATCAGGAAAAATGATTGACTGATGATTTTGGTTGAATTTCTGAAAAAGTCATGCTAAAGACTGAAAAATTGGATTTTTCGAGATTTTGTAGGTCACCCAGGGAAGAACGTCGTGATTCGATTTGTCAGTCAAGTGTATTTTTGCTGTCATTTTATCCAAACGAAGAGGTAGAAACAAGTTTTGGAGGGGCTCCTTACTATGGCCAACAAAATGGCGGCCAAAAAAAAAATTATAATTTTCCATTTGGCCTAATTCACGATCTAGTGGTTAGATCGCAACGAAATTTTAGATACATGATCTTGGCAACCTACAGAACCTAATTTTCAACCTGACTGACGGGCTCCTCACTATGGCCAATCGCCCTATGTCATTATTGCCAATAAATCTTTAAGTTGATGGGTAAAAGCAAAACTTCAAGAACAAGGGTGTTCAGTGAAGTAATGGCAACGTTTTTTCAAGCTCGACTGACGGGCAGCCAACTATGGCGTTTTTTGCACGCTAGCTCCTTAACTATATGGCTCAAAACGGATTGCGCGCATTCTGGTAGATGCCAGTGTCGATCTGTTTTCTGGTCTGCAAAATGGCAGATGTTTTCGGTGAAAACGCAAATAGCGTTCCCTATACTGAATTGTGGTGTACTTCGTAGTTTATTTAGCTATCTACCTTTCGATTATTACCAGTGTAACTATCTTTTATATTGGAGTTGATTCCGCTGGGATGGCGCTACGGTGTATTGATAGCCGCCTTGATTTAGCAAGGAGTCTTTTAGTACATTTTTCCGTCGTTCTGGGAATTGCTTGGGTTATGGCTGCCCGTCGAGTCCTAACAAGGACGAAACGACCGTCGTGGTCTAACCGCCCCAGGGTATTCAGTAAACTTCGATTCCTGTGTATTCCAATATAAAAAGTAGTTACACACTTGTCCGATATGCCACAATATTTTCTTTCTTTTAATTATTTTCGCGGAGATTATATCATCTTCTAATTATCTTTACATTATCTTAATTTTAAATAATTTTGCATGTCTTCCGCTTCTCAAAACCAGGGCCGTCGAGGGATATTTTAACACCTCCCGCTCCCTAACCAATAGACATCTACCTTGAGATAAGCAAACAATAATTACGACACATTTACGGCCTTGCGCATGTAAGCAAAGTTATACAGGAATAGGCATGCGCACTGCTAAATTCTCATTTAACGCAAAGAAAAATAGACAGCTCCGGGCTTTAAAAATTGAAATGTCTTACTAAACGCTTAATGCTGGATGCACAGATTTCAAACTTGTATTCCACGGGCCAAGTTCTTGGTCAGGAAATTGTAAAAGTTTACCTTTCATTTATTTTCACGTGTAAAAAGCTAAAATTTCCCCCAAGTCCTTGCCACAATTTATTGTCAAGAAACTGGAACATGTTCTAATTTATTTAGCAAGTTGGAGGAAAAGTTAGTAACTTCTGGTGTTTCTATATGGTGCCAACCAAACCTAGCAGATTTTGAGGTTAGAAAATCATGTATAATATTTTGTTTCTAAAATTTGTTAAAAAATCGATGATCAAAAACAAACAAAACAGCATTTTTTTATTTTATCGCGTACCTAACCTCAAACCAAATGCCAAATAAATATTAGTTGGTAACATTTAACAATTTGCCAGAAACTTGGGTACGAAAACATCATTTTCAAGCAATCAAGAATTTGAAAAAGTTTTCGGTACCAGATACACCCTGTCACGATTTTTTAACTGTATGAAGAGTATCATCTTGCCAACTTCGCCTAAAAGCCCCTTTACTGTATATCCAGGTTTCATCCAGAAAAACAGATTTTAAAGGAAATTGAGATATTATTCTTAAATTCTCTTTCAAATTCTACTGGTTTTTGGGCTATATGGGGTTGCTCTATTAAAAAATTCACAGATCTTGCATCTTACGCAAGTATCATAGGTGTATTGAAAATACCTACCACATACAGTGGCGAGAAGGAAACCATTATGTCACAGCACAGATTACTCCTATCTGTGAGTATGTAACGTGCCGCTATCACGCGTTATTATGACAGCATGGATGCTCCGATTTAGTTTGAAATAATAATTAAATTATTATACTTAGAAATGTGTAAATTATACTTAGAAATGTAAATTTGACTGTTTTGTTAAAATACAAAATATAGGATAATCTGTATATTAATACATATCGAAGAGAGCTTAAAACCACCTTTTCAAAAATAGCGACAAAATTATTTTTTTAGCTATACACAGCCATTTACCTGCTGCTCCTTGTACTCTTTGCTCATGAAATGTCGGCTATGAAATGTTTTGGATTGGTATATCCATTCTCCCCCGACTTTCTGTGTAATACGAAAAGACCGCCGCGCTATTTCGCTTTGTTTCAGCGACATTCACTGTTTATTTTTTTTCAATTTTATCGAAATTGAAACAATCAAAAATGCTGTTACCATGACATCGACTAATATGGACACCTGAAAATTTTAAAAATTACGAAAACGTTATCTGATATCAATAAAATTTAGATGAATAAAATCTATTTGCACTGTCGTAGATTAAATTTTAAATGATACACGTTCGATATAAACTTTGTTAATGAAACTTGTGCAATTAAACCACTCGGCTGACTCCTCGTGGTTTAACGTTGCACACGTTTCATTATAGTGTTCATCGAACTAGTATCATTAATAACTATAATGTAAGAATATAGAACAATAACAAAGATAATCTACTTTTTATTATGTCCAAATAAAGGTATATTCAAAATTCAAACACACAGTATAATATTTAAATAGTAATAATGTTTGGTTTAAATAAACATCCTGATAAAGCCGACGCCGCTTGTGTGCAGCTGTGGCTTTTGAAAGAAGGTAATGGCCGATTCAATACTAACTACTATAACTGTTCTCTCTCCCGGCCACATCTTAATATCAACAAATATAATAATAAATGCCGAAACCCAAAACAAAACAATATTAACACTTAGCAGATGATGTCATTGATCCTGTGCTGCTCGGATGATGTTTGTTTAGACTTAACCGCCGTGTTATTTATGTGCATGTCGCATGTCGCGTTCATTTTTCATGAAATAAACCCGTATATACGCACCCAGTAGTATTTTCAATACTAAAACGCCTTTTTCATATAGTGGATATTTCAACACCATCAATGATGTTAAGGTTTAGTTGAATTAAGCGAATGATAGGTAACGTGTTCACCTGCTCTATACATCCCGTAAATACGCTCCCTTATGGGATGTTCATGAATTTCGTGAAATTGTCAACCACGGCATTCTTAAAATCTACATCCTTCTCTATCCCCTTCGCCTTAATTGGTTGGATTGTTGAACACGAAACTCACAAAGAATCAGAAACTCTCTAAAACAAATAGGTATTTATAAAAACATTGCCATATATTTTTTAGGTTTATTAATTATTTTTTCACAATTCCTGCTTTATTATATCTACTTACCTGCTTTAAAGGGTAAAAGAGGTTTTCCGTCATCATTTTCCCTTTGAAAATAATTAAGTAATTTTAAAATGAGTGCTTGTTCTTTTTCACAAAACCATGACACTTTTGAAATAATGTTGATTATTGTCAAAAATTACAATAAAACTTTTTTGACTGGTAAAATTGTACGACATTCATTATTGACGCAAATTTACTATCTCCCGTCTAGTTTACGAAAGATAGCAAGATAAGCACTAGTCGTGACGTAATTGAAGAGAATTTATTGCCGTTTTTCTGTGTACTTTGGTTTTTGTTTGATTTAAATAGGTATTTTATGTCTTCTCCCATAATTAGACTTTTTTTTTACAAATATCTGGTATAATAACAAGAATTGCTGACATGCTACCATAAATAATATCGGAAGATCTTCGTTTTTTAATCAGCCGTGTGTGCAGTGCATACTTCAAACAATGTCGTTATTTTTCACTAAGGTTATTGCCTAAGACGTTTATGAATCCTCAAATTTAAATTACGACCGTTTTATATTGCCACCCACAGAAGCAATTTATATACGTATTGACGAAGGTCGACATAAATTAATTTGATCCAGTCTAAGTGTATTTCTTAAAAACATTAATGTTTCAGATTTAAAAGCTATTTTAAAAAGTTTATTAGAGTTTTATTACAGTTTTATTACTTGAGAAGATTATCTAAAGTCGATCCTACTGTTTATTTTGGCTGGTAAAGTGTTTCTGCAACATCTGTCTGAGAAGCCTTCTAAATTTCTCATAGTCTACTAAGTACTATTCTTTATTACTGTGGTGCTTTTTAAAAACAATAAATACATGTTTAAAATATTTCTCTCTTTTTCTGTTCATAACAAACTTTTAATTTTAAAATTTTATTTGCAGTTTTGATGATGGTTTAGACCAAAATAAACCGAAACGTCAACAATCCAAACTTGTTTAGAATTAATAAATACAAAAAAAATTTAATATTTTATTTTGAATATATGCAATTTGATGTCATGATTTGTGAAGGAATAAGCAAAAAGGCATTGCCTACCCTCCTCGTAGTCGTATTATAGTCCTAACCCTAGCAATATTTGTAAATTTACGAAAATTCTGCTATTAAATGTCATTGTCACTAATCACCAAGGCTTCATAAAGGGAAGGTCAATAGGGTAAAGTTGGTAGAGATGCCCCACTTTTTCTTAACCTGGCCTAAATTTTATAAAAATAAATAATAAAAAAAATGAGCATGCTTTTCAGTAATTGAAACTTTATTCAGTTACGATATTTATAATAAGATGCAAAAAAAACAAGTTTTATTTCACAATAATGCATAAAGAAAAATGTTTGTAATTGGCCATCTCTCCCTTAGGGGTTGGGTAAGATGCCCCACGCAGGGTGGTAGTGATGGCCTATGTACGCGGATACAAAATAAGTTAGGTCTTCTTTTTAGTAAAGTCGATTCGCTCAGTAAACCTGCAAGATGGCCGACATGTCATATGACAAAAGTCATTGAAAATGCAAAAATTCACTTTATTTAGCTGGAATATGACTTTTGTCATATGACATGTCGGCCATCTTGCAGGTTTACTGAGTGAATCGACTCTAGCTACTCTTCCACAGGGATAGCAAAAAATAACAAATTTGCTGCATCCATCGTGATACCATTGCTCGCAGTGTATACATTTTACCCAGTCATCTTTTCTGGTGGTTTAGGAATATTTCTCTCCACATCCCGCAATATTAACAGGCCATCTCTACCCACTTTGACTAGGGCATCTATACCAAAAGATGGTATAAGATGCCTCACCATGTATTTTGTATAAATATACAGGTACATGTGTTTTGAGGTTAGAATATTGTAGCACATGCATTCCACAATTGTTTGACCAAATAGCAAATTAAATAAAAACATATTAATGATTTTACAACCTATAGCGTAATCATGTATAAAAATTTGCACCTACCTCAAAAAAACGATCACAAAACTTTGTCAAAACCAGACAATTGTGAGCAGCTACACCACTTTTCAGGCTTTAGCATAAACAACTGATTGGGTTTGGACAAACCAAACGATCGTATATGTAAATGTTTTCGAGTTATAAAGGTAGGCCATCTCTACCACTGGGGCATCTCTACCAACTTTACCCTAACAACAAATTTACTAGTTTATATTGATTATATTTTTAATTCCCTAGATAATGGCTGTGGTGTTGACTTTGTTTACAATGGTTTTTCGAAAGCCTTTGACAAGTTGTTGTATTGTTGATAAACTATCCAGGTATGGCCTGCACGGATCCCTTCTAAGGTGGCTAAATTCATACCTATTAAATAGACGACATGTTTGAAGTTGGTTAACAATGAAGTAATATGAAAAAAATTACCTTGTCGGACTTCCATTGTCTTTATTTTGCTACTTAACACACATGTGAAGTTAAGGCAAATTTTTTGCAGTAGAGAGTTGGTAAAAATTAATAATTATTTTTAAAAAACCATAACAGTTACTTCTGGTGTGCCACAGGGTGCTCACCTTGCACCATTATTATTTAACATTTATATTATTATTAGTAGTTGCTTTTTGTAGTCAACCAACGCAATTGATGCAGATGATTTAAAAATCTTTAGAAACGTTCAAAACTTTAATGATGTCAGTAAGTTACAGAAAGATGTTAATAGGTTTTATAAGTAGTGCATAGACCATAAACTCGTTTTAAATATCAATAAATGTAAATATATATGGTTTTCCAAGTCCCTAAGTCCCATAATAATAATATTACTGAAAACGCTTATTGTATTGTATAAATGGTTAAATGATTGAAAATGTTAAGCTTATTCGTGATTTGGGAGTTTTGTTTGACTCTAATCTCTCCTTTTGTTGAATTGAAAAAGCAAAAACAATATGTTTAGTAGAAATAGGGTGGTCTTATGGAAAAATAGCTGATCATTTTAGAGTACCTAGAAGTACAGTTCAAGGAATTGTAAAAAAATGGCGCTATCATCAAACACTTCAAAGGTCTGTTGGGTCTGGTTTAAATAATAGAAAATCATGGAATGAAGAAGACGGACATTTGGTGGAGTATTTAAAGCAAAATCCATTTGAAACTGCAGTATCCGCTATGCACATAACAGGATCCGCTGCTTCATCTAGAACAGCGCAACGCCGAGTAAGATAATGTTCCGAATTAAGAAATCGAGCAGCTGCATCCAAACCGTTTTTAAAAAATAGTGATAAGAAACAAAGAATTGGGTTTGCTATGCAATATTTACCAGAAAATGATTTTTTTTTGGCAAAATGTTATCTTTTCAGTCTACGTATTATAATGGAAGGATTCGAGTATATGTATAGACCACCAAATTCCTGATATGATGAGAAGTATACTCAAAAAAAGCAGACCAGAGGACGTTTCTCCGGTAATGTGTGGGCATAGATAAGTATTTACGGTGCAGGTGTATGCTGGAATATTGGTGGAACACTAAACAGTAATATATATCTTCAGATTTTGGAAAATGTTTTTCTTCCTTCTGCCGCGATAGTTTTTGAAGGAAATAACTTTATATTTCAGCAGGATAACTGCCCTGTGCATACTGCAAGAAATATAGGAAACTGGATTAGATAAAACAACGTAACATGTCTGCCTTGGTGCTCAAGAAGTCCTGATTTAAATCCAATTGAACATTTTTGGGGATTGATGGTAAAAAAAAATGTAAAAAATAAATTTTAAACCACAGAATGAATTAGAAAATAGAAGAAATTTGGAAAGGGAAACTCCGGATTACACCAGAAATATGTATTATTTTGCCAATGCTAGGAAGATTACGATTAGTGTTAGAATCCAATGACGCAGTAATTAAATATTAGTATTTTATTTGTTGTTTGTTAATAAATTTACCCTTCTTGGCTTTAATCTTTTGTAGTTTTCCTGGGATTATTTCATAATTTTCTTATCTCGCGGCTGTAATTTAAACACAAAAATATTTAGAAATAACCATTATTACTTAAAATGGTAAAAAATCGTACATACAATAATTTACTGCTATGTATGGTGGTCTATCCAGGTGTAAGCAGCAAGATGAGAAACCCGTTTTACCCAATTTTGTTGTAATTGAGTTATGTATGGGTGGAGTGTACGAATTTATATGTCGTCATCTGTACATAGCATTTAAAAAGCATAATAATATACCGTTAGAAAGTATAAATTATATTAATTTGGAACGAGGATTGGGACTAAGTTGTTTAAGTAAACGTCGTGAGTCTAATGACATAATGTTATTACAGAACATTTTAAATGGTTTAATAAGTAAGTAGCCCAGAACTTTTGTCCTCACTAAAATTATATGTAACACCTAGGCAGTTAAGAGAATTAAAAACATTTGAACCTAGACAGCTGCACCGTACTTTATTTATATGGAGAAAACTCGTCTATTTACAAAATAATGAAAACTGGCTTAAAACGTCACTGCCACTACAGAGATTTAATTTGGCTAAAGAAAAGTAAAGAACTCTAATTAAAAAATAAATAAAATGGCCAATACGTCACTGAGGGCTAATCCTAAAAAAAAGGAGCTCAGAAAAAGGTAATCTAGTATGTAGTAGCTAGGTAGACCACCAATGATAAAAATTAATTTTTTATAGCTTGCAGACAATTTTTAGGATCAAAAAGCAATACTTTTTTAACTACCGGGTGGTCAAATAAGCGAGGACGTCAGTTTTAACCCGGAAACCATTAATCGTACAACTTTCGAAAAGATTTTTTTATGAGTCAAGTGGTCAAGAGAAATTGCTGGAAACTACTTTTAAGTTCCTCATTTCGCCGCAAGGGGGCACAATTAAAAATTGTTTTTTTAAATTCTAAATTTCTCCGAAAATTCCCATATTAAGGTATAACTCTGATGATATCATTGGAAAGCTTAGGCAATTCTGCATCATTTTGGTTTAAGGCTCATTGGCGTACCGACATTGATAAGAGTGGGAGAAGCTATTGAAAGTGTAAACATTAAAATCGCTTCTTCTTCTTCTAAACGACTTAACCGATTTTACTAAATTTAAGCTTGTTTGGAAGAAAAAGGTAAGTACCTTCAATTGTCGTATCCAATGGTACAAGATAGTTTCTAATAAAATTGCTAGAGGGCGCAATTTGTGTTAAAAATTATTGTTTTGGCAATAACTCTGAAACGAACAAAGATATCGAACTACGGTCTTCACATCTTTTCTTGCAAATTTCATCTACTTTTCGATTATGATGTCATAGTTTTACCGTATGATTTGAATTTTCGGGGTAAAATCGAAAAAACTGTTATTATTACAAATTGCGCCCTCTAGCAATTTTATTAAACACTATCGTGTACTGTTGGATACGGCCATTGAAGATACTTATTTTCCCCTTCCAAACAAGCCTAAATTTAGTAAAATCGGATAAGTCGTTTAGAAGTTACAGCGATTTTAATGTTTACACTTTCAATAGCTTCTCCCACTCTTATCAAGGTCGGTACGCCAATGAGCCTTAAACCAAAATTGTCTAAGCTTTCCAATGATGTAATCAGAGCTATACCTTAATATGGCAATTTTCGGAGAAATTTAGAATTTAAAAAAACAATTTTTAATTGTGCCCTCTTGCTGCGAAATGAGGAACTTAAAAGTAATTTCCAGCAATTTCTCTTGACCACTTTACTCTTAAAAAAATCTTTCCGAAAGTTGTACGATTAATGGTTTCCGAGATAAAGCCGACGTCCTCGCTTATTTCACCACCCGGTACATCCTGCATCTTTTTTTTTTAGGGCAATAGAGTTGTATTTTAGCAACAAAAAATAATATTTAAAAAACGACCATATTGAGGTTAAAAAGTAATTTCAAAAAAATGAACCTAGTAGCTACAACAGAGTGGTTTATTCGGTGCCTTATTTTAATAGAGTTTTCTCTCAGTGTAGGAAAAGCCCTAAATAATTCTTCAATAGTTTTTAATAGTCGAAAAATATTGGGGCTTTTAAATACCCTGTAAGTACTTAAAAGCTCATTACTTGTCTTGCAATTTTTCCTTCATTACAAGTTCCACCTCGTGATGTTGTAATTCAATGCCAAAAGTGTTAAAGTAATAGTAAAACATGCGGGCTTAAAGTACATTGCATTGTTTATGAAAATTACACCATTTCGAAGTGCAAAAGCAATTAAAACAATCACCGTTTAAAACTCATTAGTTAGTAGCTAATAAAGATAACACTTGGTAATAGGGATGGAAAAAGTACCTAGCATAACAACGTATAGGTGGGGAATGCCGGCCCCCTAAGCAATTTAATTAACTTTATCATTATTATTTATAATGGAAATTCAAAAATTGGAGCAAAAAAAAGTCTCTAGACTATTGAGTAAAATGTATATTACAAAAGTAAAAAAAAACGAACACATAAAAAAATTATATAATATTAGAAAAACTCCTGCAGTGGCCGGAATTACCAGCCATGAAAAGGTAATGGCGGCCATGACCGCCATTACCCGCCATGGAACTACAAACAAAAAACACACACAAAATATCCACGTTCGGTGTCGGCACATGCCTCATGAGCCCATTGACCACACTTGCAACATTGTAGCCACAGTTCCCTATGCTTTTCAACGTCACCGCATATAATACATATGTCTTCGCCCACATCTTATATTATGGGCGGGTAATGGCGGCCGACCGGCATATCCCGCACAGCAGAGGCCGGGATTACCCGAAACTAACCTATAAAAGTTTGACCCTGTATTCACTCTCATCGGCTATTATTACTTCAATATATTTTATTTACATAATAGTACATGATATAGTCACAAGATAATTTCATATGCCTTCAGCAAATAGTTAAAATTATTTGTTCTACATACCTTTAAAAATTTCTTCTCCTTACAACAAAGACCGCCAAAAGTCGTTTAGTCACGCAACAAGGCACTCAAGACGTTTAGAGTCGGTAAATTTGAATTACACATACAAAATTGCTTCAACAGGTATCGCAGTCGGTACGAGCGGCTAGGGCTAAGTTTACAATAGAAACATCTAGTGGCCGGTATTACCTTCATGGCCGGCATTCCCCACCTTTACCCTACGTTATTTTTCTTCTTTGTTATTAACTTCAAAACTAAATAGTGTACAGAGGTGGTCCTGCTTGTATATCAGCGGTACAATGAGAAGCACCCCACCGCAGCAATGGAAATCATACTAGGACTAACACCACTAGTATGGGGGCCAATTGCAGCGCCTCTAGGTTGAAAGTAAATGGCCAATGGAAACAACGCCCCGAGAAAATAAGGCATACAAGAGCCACGGACAATATCAACGATGAGCTCTTGGAGATACAGACCGATCGCTTAAAAACATATAACTTTACAAAACCATTTGATATCATTTTGAAGAAGTAGTTCATACTCAAAGTGGAGTTAAATGTATAGAAAAAAGAAAAGCACAAAGTATTTCTCCACAAGTTTATTAGAATGACTAGGCGAACCTAGAATAATTCATAATAATTCGACATGTTTCGAGTGTAGAAACACCCATCATCAGGAAAATAATTATTTTCTCTATTGCTAACAACATCAGCATTATACTATTTACTTTGTTTAATATTTCCGCGTTTCTTTTTACTGATATGAAATTAAAAAAAGGTATAAATAGTTTTGTTTACTTTTGTTTAAAATTCCTGACCTTAGCAAATTGTTGCCTGTCTGCATGACAGTAGTTGTCAGTGTTATAGCCGTTTGAATTTCGTTAACATTACATATCAGAAAAATGGTTTATTTAACAGGAATGCACAAAATAACAATTCTACAGATGATTGGTCATGGAGATAAAACATGGACACCAATGGAAGTTGCTCGCTTATGTCATGAAAAATTTCCAATTTTGTCGCCTATAACTTAAGGGAAAATAAAAAAGCCGTTTCGTCAGCTTGTACAAGTAAAGCAGATAAAAAAGTAGAGGTTAATGCAATAATTAATGATATCAAATTAGATATTATGCTTGGGTTTGAGGAAAACCCACATACTTCTAGTCGAAAAACAGCCCCAATATTCGATGTTAGCCATTCATCGATTATTCGAACATTACAAGAAAATAAAATGTATCACTATAAAATGATACCTACTCATGAGCTCATGGAAGACAATTTTGATAGGAGAACATATTTTTGTAAACAAATGATGGCAATTTTAGATAACAATGTGATCTAATTAGAACATGTTTTGTTTTCTGATGAGTGCACCTTCACACTTCAAGGTCATGCTAATTGTCAGAATTGCTGCCATTGGTCTAGGAAAAATCCTTACTGGATTAAGGAAGAATATACGCAATATCCTGAAAAGGTTAATGTTTGGGCATGAATAGTTGGAGATCATAGTTCCCATTTTCATTAATGGAAATTTAAATGGCGATATTTATTTAGCACTGCTCCAAAATAATGTCTTGCCAACTTTGACAAACTTATATCCTGATCCAGCAAACCCACAACTTCCAGCGAATATGATATGGTTTCAGCAAGACCATTTCCTAATCAATGTTCAGCCGTACCTGACGCCATTAGACTTCTTCTTATGGGGTTATGTCAAAAATATTGTATATAAAACTAAACCCCTCGACATAGCTGACTTAAGAAGACGAATAACGCTTGCGATTAGATCGGTCACGCCTGAGAGGTTTAGTAATATTAGAAGAAATTTCTATTTAAGATTAGGATGTTGCCAAGACGTTCGCAACGAGCATTTTCAACATCTCCAACATTAATGTTTTTTTGTATTTATTAACAAATAAACAGTATTAAGTACTTATTAGTTTTTTAGTGTGTTGTTAATTTTTGTAATAAATCTAGAAACACTTAATATTTCCGAAACAGTTGAATATAGGTATAGGATATTGTACATGAAATATGTCTAAAATTTTCTGAAGAATCCAAAAATTGAATATTAATATAGGGTATTGAATATAAAATAAGACAGTTGGTATTGGCCACTGCTATATGACACACCCTGTATAAAAAGTTTTTAATGCAAAAAATGCGCAACTAGAAATATCAAGCGACGTGTTCGAGCGTTTTTTTGGACACGCCCGCATGTATTTTTTATCGAATTTATTCCATTTGGCTGATACACGCTGTATGGCGGAATGTTGAATTGTTTAGTCTTTAAACATACGACTGATTTTTTTATTAGAGGCGAGTGTTCTAATAAACAATGGGAACATTGACTTTTTTAAACTATAATCAATGAACCCAAACAAAATATTTTTAGCATTCTATACATATTGGCAAAAGCAAAATATTGGTAAAAATATTAATATTAATCATCGTAAGTTGTCGGTTTAGACAGAATTTAATTTGGTATATAAATATTTTTGTGCGAAAGCTTTTTCAACCCGACTGCAAGAAACTTAATATTAATTGCTTCCTAAAGAAAATAAATTAATTAATAGTATTTTATTGTAAATTTAATGACCTTAAAACGATATAAATGTATCTGCACCTGACAAACCATAAATCGTAGGGGAGATCTGAGACAAAAGCAACACGGGATACACGTTGTATAAAATATTTAGTTAAATTTACAGGTAATTTCATCTTCTAATTACAAAGCGTTTCGACAATTGACAACCACATATTATTATATTAACAGCTGATACTGGTTCTCCCTAAAAGTTCCCAGTCCGTGGGCCGTGTGTGTTTCTATGGCTGTTTTTTTGTATAATGTGTGTTTTAAACATTTTACTTTTAGACTTAAATTTCACAGACTAAATTTTCTTGGTGTTTATTATTTAACTGAAAATTTCACACCTATACTTTTTAACCAATAAGATACCTTTATTATGACTAGTTACCATGGCAACTAAAAGAATTTCCGGAAATTTTTTCGAGGCGCCACGATATTTAAGTGGAAATTTTTTGACATTTACAACATTTACCAATATAAACCTCATCTGTCAAAAGCATGGCCGCCTATATTATTATCACGGCCACCTACTGCAACAAACCATGTTAATATTATATTTTTTAAATTAGAAGTGTTATGGATTACAATAAATACATTTCTACCACCTTTAGTAACCTAAAATTATGAAAGGGTGACAGACTGAACTAACGCCCATCTGAGTTTTAGTATTTGGTGTAACTTAAGTCGGTAATTTGTTTTTATTTAACAAAATATGGTGGATATACCTATATGATTTTTCAATTTTCTTGAGGGCACGAATATAATTCTCTTTTTCATTAAAAACATTTTCCGCCATACTAACTGTCAGTAGAACTTTACTAGTTTTAAATTAAAATCCTGCGGGGTTACTGAGCTTGAAACCTCAGTAGGTACCCCATTAAACACTTCTCTTGAATGTAATATTCGTAAGTACTTACTTTTTATCAAAAAAAAAAAATAATACTGCAAAAATTCGTTCACTTCAATTCTTAATTTTAATTTCAATTTCAATTTTTTACAGATTACCTTATTATTTACTTCTAATTTTGTCCTCACAATGTCTTATAGACACATACCTACTTAAAAATGTTTTTAAAAAAATTTTAAACATTCTTCGACACCTACTTTTTAGAAAGGTTTTTTCTTCTTCCCCAGTTTATTTGGTTGGTTTCGACCACATTTACTGACTTCTCACATACTCAGTGTCGTAGCCTGCAGGGGGCCAGGGGGGCCACCGCCCCCCCCCCGCCCTTTGAGCCTTTCCCAAACGGCGCCCCCTTCCCACTCTCCCAGTAGTTCCCAGTTCAATTTCACTTCACATGATAATTGATAAAATTGTTTACCTATCGCGGCAAGAGGAAATTTACTATGTTTATGAATATAAATGATAATTAGGTATATAACAAAATCCTCATTATTTATTACTATTATTATTATAATTATTTTTTAGTTCTTTGTTTCTGTTTATATTATAAGATGACCATTATCAGAAGAATAGTATTGGCAAATATGGTTTTTGTGAAGCTCTCTTTCTCTTTGTTTTTAAAGTATTTTTATCTGCTTATCTCCTCTTACTCTGGTAGGTACCTATTTTGAGATTCTTTTTTATTTTCACTGATTGATTTACTTTATAATAAAAATATTTTGGCACGACCAATAATTTGTATTCTTTCAGTTATTTTGCTTTAAAAATTAAAAATTGCTTGAAATCTTTAATTTACTAGAGACTAAATTTTATGCGTGTTATTGTCGCCAATAAGAATGAATATATGCTCATATTATTATGTAATAAGTATGCCTAAAATATTTTATAGAGTTTTAACAAAATTTCCCTTGCCGTGTTCATATTCTGTTTTCATGTGGCCATTTTAAACATGACGAAACAAAAACTTTATTTCTCAGGCCAAAATTTACTAAATAAACGAAATTATACATTAGCAGTGAGGCGCCCTTTGAACAAGGGCCCATAATGAGCCATGAAAACGAAGCACTTTTTTTTTACTTGATCAATTTTTTTGTGATTTTCTTGAGGACCTTGTGTATTTTATATTTTAAGGTCGTGGCACCCAAAAAAATTTCTCCTGCGGCGCTATTTTTTTTTTACCCCTCCACATAAAAAAAATATCTACGACCTTACCTTTGAAGCTTTCGCCCCCTCCGCCCCTTCAACTACGCTACGCCACTGCACATAATCAGTATGTTTTAACTCTCATCAATTTCTTTATATTATGTTTAATTTACACATCAAATTTTTAATTCCATAAAAGCTCCATTAAGGTTCTACACCATTTTCTCTTCTGCTAAAACCATCAGCACCGATTATATTTTATGTCTCCTGATGATGAACATTTCTACGTTCGAAACATGTAGAGACTCTTACTGAATATTCTTATACTATTAAACTTTGTGGAGGAAGATTTTGAGTTTTTTCTTTCTTTCCCATACTTTCAACTCCACTTTAAGCATGGACAATTTCTTCAAATTAATTTGTGCTGGGCTACATGCTTGGTGGAACTGTTGTTCCATTGCACAGGAAGACAAAATAATAACTACTTGTTATGTTTCACAAATTTATTCAGTTTCCTGACACGTGTTTCGGCCCTTGCGGGTCAAAGGAGTACAAAAAGATACTCAATTCTACGTGATATTACAAAGGTATTTATATCATATTATGGTAATTATGTAATAATAATTTAATTAATAATTAAAAATTAGTAAATCATCTAATAACGAGGGTATGAAATCCTCTAACGAACATTTATAAGCTTTTTAAAACTGTAATTATTAGTGACACCAAATTTCTACTACCGTTACTATTGTATCATTACTATACTTTCAAAAAAAAATTAGCTTGTCGGACTTCCATTGTCTTTATTACAGCAACGAAGTGCTGATACGATTTTTGGAACATATTAATAGTATAAGACAATCCATTAAATTTACCATGGAAACAGAAAAACATTCCACTCTACCTTTTCTCGATGTTCTCATCAAATGAAGTGCTGAAAACATAAAAACTTCAGTGCACAGGAAATCCACTCACAAGGAGCAATACCTTAATCACGGATCGATTCATTCAAACTTCATAAAAGAGGGCATAATTCAAACTCTTTATCACAAAGCATCTAACGTTTGCAACAATTCGGAAGACCTTAATATTGAAATTTCAAACATCAAAAAATATTTAAAACAGAATGATTACCCTGAAACCTTTGTAACTAATACCATCTCAAAACTTAAAAATAGCGAAGTAAAAACTAATACAGAAACGAAAGAGGAGCAAGCATTTCTTACAATACCTTATGTCAAGGGGATTTCTGAAAAGATTAGGATAAGCAAAAACTATAATATCAAAACAGCCTTCAAATCCGGAAAGACGCTTAGAAGTTTTTTACAAAAGTAAAAAAGTAGTCAAAATCAAATCCCTTGCGAGTGTGGCTAATCGTACATTGAAGAAACAAAAATACCTCTTCCCGTACGAGTTAAAGAACATCTGAAACATACTCAAAGAGGTGAAACTTTGAGATCAGGTATAGCTGAACAGGTATGGACCAACCAACATAATATACAGTGGTCAGAAGCCAAGGTTTTGGATACGTAACAGCACTGGAGAAAACGAAAATTCAAAGAAGCGGCTTTTATGAATCAAAATATCCATATATTTAGTAAACCAAGTATAGATAGATATCACCAATATCTGGTAGCCTCTTCTTGTCCAAAACCAGCAGCTCAAACTTCACACTCCAATTAGCACGTAGGCAGAGTCATTGCACAGGGATAGTATTTAAAACAGTTAGTAGCCTTAGAATTATAATTTAATTTACACTTGAAAACGGTTAGAGATACTAACTAACCGAAACGTTGTGTTAAGTAACAAAATAAAGACAATGGAAGTCCGACAAGGTAATTTTATTGATATTTCTTCATTATTGTCTACCACCTTCAAACAAATTTTGAACCGTTGAGACCTTTACTTGATGGAAATTCATTATAATTCAATGAAAGACAATTTATTTTGTCAAATTTCCACTTTAATTGAAAAAACTTTTTCTTTACACGACGCGTTTCGCTACAATGTAGCTTCTTCGGGTGTATGGTGCCAACTAATTTTATTTTAGTAAAATAACAAAATGGTCTTACTTAATAACTGAATTTAGGTATACACATTATTTTACAAGCTTAATTATCTAATTATATGTTCTTAACACTGTTTAGGTATTGTAAACTTAAATATTATTGTCGGTATAATATATCTTAATCTTATGGGAAATCCAAAGAACCCTATTTAGATTATTATTGACACAGATTTAGCAAAGGGAAACTATTTAGTTCGAATTGGTCGTTTAATAACAACTTTAACCACGAATTAAATTTAATTAAACAAACGGCAATTAATAACGGCTATTCATCATCTATGATTGATACCATATTATCGAAAAAACTAAAAAAGAAGGCTATTTCTGAAACCTACCCTCTTATAAAGGAAAAACCAGGCCTTTTTAAAACTATCACTTATTTTGGAAACCCATCGGATAAAATTAAAAAACAGTTTAATCAAAGGAATATCAACGTCGGTTATAAAACTAACAATTCTTTGGTAAAATTAAAAAAAAAACTATAAATCAAAAAGCAACAAGGATAATAAATCGGAGGTTTACCAATTAAATTGTGGCTCATGTCGCAAAACTTACATAGGCCAAACAGGTCGATCATTTAAAAAGATAATTTTGGAACATAGAAGAAGTTTTCTCAGTCAAAAAACCGGCTCAACTTATTCTAATCATCTTTTACAAGAACAACATAATTTTGATAACAAATTTAAAATTTTACATATTGAAAACAAGGGTCAAAAACTTAATCTTTTGGAAAGTTTAGAAATAAATCGATTGAAAAATTCCGGTGCTTTATTACGACCAATTAGAACTAAATAGTTCCCCTTTGCTAAATCTGTGTCAATAATAATCTAAATAGGGTTCTTTGGATTTCCCATAAGATTAAGATATATTATACCGACAATAATATTTAAGTTTACAATACCTAAACAGTGTTAAGAACATATAATTAGATAATTAAGCTTGTAAAATAATGTGTATACCTAAATTGAGTTATTAAGTAAGACCATTTTATTATTTTACTGAAATAAAATTAGTTAGCACCATACACCCGAAGAAGCTACAATGTAGCGAAACGCGTCGTGTAAAGAACAAGTTTTTTCAATAAAAGTGGAAATTTTACAAAATAAATTGTCTTTCATTGAGTTCAAATAAATTACCTACTCTACTTTATTATTTAATAGAACAAAATAAATATAGTAACTTTAATAATTGGAGTTTTAAATGCTAAGCTAGGGAAAAATTCCCAATTTCAATGATAAACTTTTAACGAATTCGGAGGTCATAGTTTTATTTTCGTCGCCGCTCTCCCCTACTTCACCTCGAATTCGAAGAATTTTTACCGAGATATGATTGCACTCGTGAGAACCAATTTCAACAATTGCAATTCGGTAAAGTTTGATTGCTATAATTCATCACAATCCACTCCAATACAACCGGCATCATTACTTAAATTCGTAAAATAGTCCGAGGGTAAAGCTTGATGTTGGATTAATCGAATCTCATTTCGATATCAATAGATGTTTGCTAAACAATATGTAGTGGATGGCGAAATAAAGGCACTTGGAAGATTTTATACTTCTTGTATTTTTTATAATGTTTTACAAGATGGCAAATTAGCACAACTTACTTCTAAATCTTAACAACGAAAAATTATAATGAATGAATAATATCTTACTAACTTCTCTAGTGGTTTTATATAGTTAAAAATAATGAGGATTTAATTACGTTAAATATAGATTGCAATTATCTTCTAATAGAAAGTCCAGTATGACAATTTATTTACTTAAGAACAAAGAAATATTCATGTGATTCAATAATAGTGTTTACAATCATTTATCTTAATGACTAAAGGGACAATTTAGGAAAGTTACAAATAAAATATTGTTTTGCAGAAAAATATAATATTATATGTATGCTAAAAAAAAATATATGTATAAATTATACACATTGCAAATAGGCACATTACACCTCCCTCCTTAAAATAAAAGTTTGAGTAATATGAAAACTTTTTATTTAGTATTAATTAGAAGGTATCTTTTAATTTTGCTATTCTAGCACTACGTCTTATTGGAGTATCTTCATTTTGAATTTCACATTGTGTAGTATTTGGTAGTTGAATCTCTTCACAATGTTTTGATACTTTTCTTTTACAAATGTTAAAGGTAAGGCAGTTTGTAATTTGTGCACACTTGCTAGATGTGTCAATATGACTATGACTACATTTATTTCGTATAAACCTAAAGATCTTATATCCTATATATAATAAAAATAATTTAACAAGAGAAAGAAATATAAAGGTAAAATAAGAATTATTAGATATTTTACTAACAAAAGATTCATTTGACAATTCCTCTGATAACTCTTCTAAGTGTTTTAACTTATCACTAGCGAAATTTAGTGAGTCAGTATCAAGGTTTTTAAGAATGGGAGTTAATTGCAAATTTTCCTTGGTATTATTACTTGGTTTTTTATAGCAATCGTCATCGAATTCAAAATTGGGTATTATGGGTACGAAACTACTTTCTGAAATAATAGGTTCAGAAGAAAGCATTACTGAACTAGTATAAACTTTGCAATTTGCGGTAAGGGTTAAAATACCTGTGTTATTTAGAATTAAATTTGTTACTTTTTTAGATTCACAACTTAAGGTAATATCTGTGGCTTTTGGAAGAACATATATCCATGAATTAGGTGTTATTAACTTATGCCACATTTCTGTACTTGTGTGTAAAGTACGTGTATCACAATTTTCTGGAATTGTTGACATAACTGATAACAATTCTGTTTCGCAAATTGGTCTATAGTTTGTAAAATACAAAGGTTCATTATTATCACATATAATATTAGATTGATCTATATTTTTACAATTTTCGAGTGAATTTAACGTAGTATATACATTTCTATTTTCCGAAAGGACTAAAAATTTGATACTTGGCAATATAAACAGATATGATTGAAATTTCTGTCGGTAAACAGGTAAAGGTATTAGATTGTAAAGGTAATATTGATTTTGACTAACAAGAGGAAGTCTTAAAATAAAAATAATTCTTTCTTCAGAAAAATAGTATTGAATTTTAGTAAGTTCAAGCAAAAAGTGACTGTTTTGAATATTAAGAGGTAATGGATAAGTTGCAGATGTTGGTAAATAAGGTAAGGTTTTTATTAGTTCATTAATTAATTGTTGAGGTGATATTACGAAAGGGTGAACAGAATTTGATTTTGCAAAGAGAATAGCGTTGATTATAGTTGATATTTCGTTTTGTAGTTCATTCGTAAATAACATGAGAAAAGCAAAATGTTCTTCGATTGTTTGTTTCATTTCTAAGTTGAATATTTTATTATTTAAATCTTTTGAATAATTACTTAATTTTTCAAAATTTTCATTAAATATTTTTCTATTTTGATCTAAATTTGTTATAGTATTATTAAAGTTACTAATTGTACTTCTTACGACTTGAATTTGTTGTGATAGTAAATTAACTACATGTTTTTCATTATCTTGTACGCTGTTTAAGGCTTGATTAAAATAATTTCCGTCGTTTTCATCGAGAGTACCAAATATAGTTTTGAAAGTTGAACCAATGATGTTAAACCAACCTCGTTTTTGTCTATGACGTCCCATTAATTCTTTTAAGGCTTGTTCTTTTTGAAACAGTTCAGGAATATTTGTTTTTAATAAATTTAAAGGAGTGGTACATAAAAATAGTTCTTTGTATATAATTTCATTTTGACAAAGTTGAGAGGTTTTTTGGTAAGATGTTTCTACAAAATTAAGTTTTTCATTAAGAGGTTTTAAATCTAAGTAGCTTACTAAATTCCAGTGTCTTTCTGTTATTTTTATGTTTTTAATCTGTTCATAATATATTCCGGCAGGTTGATAAATAGGGGTGTTGACATATTGTCCAGAACAGTGATGAATATTCCATAAAGTTAGACATCTGAAACAAAGGCTTGTTTCAATTTATTTACATGTACTTTAGATTTTTTATTTTTTATTTGAAGGGTACAATTTACGGGGGAATTAACTTCGATAATTTTATAAGGTCCTTCATAATGAGGTGTTAACTTTTTAGATTTACCTGGTTTAGTTTTTTCATTTAATAAAAATACGAGATCTCCTACTTGAAATTCAACGTTGTTTACTTTTCTATCATAATATTTTTTATTTGTGATTTTGCTTTCGATTGCATTATTTTTTGCGATTTCATGAGATTTTTGCATACGCATTTTAAGTATATCTAGATAATCGTCGTAAGTATATTTAAATTCTGGTTCTTTTGTTATTGAACTAGGAATATTTGGTTTTGTACCAAAGATTAATTCGTGAGGTGAGAATTTGGTTGATGTGTGAGGTGTTGTATTGTATGAAAACATAGCGTGATCGATCCAATCATCCCAATTAGTTTGGTCTTGATTTATATAGTGTTTCAAATAGTCGGCTAAAGTAGCATGACTTCTTTCTAGTGCACCATTACTCTGGGGGTGATATGTAGTACAATTAATTTGTTTAATTTTAAAATATTTAGCTACTTGATTTAATAGTTTTGATGTGAAATCTTTGCCTTGATCTGTAACAATACATTTAGGAATACCGAATTTACAAATAAAATTATTTGCAAAATTTTTTGCAATTGTAATTGCTTCATGATTAGGTATAGCATAAGCTTGTGAAAATTTTGTTAAGTCGTCTTGGAGAGTTAAGATATATTTATTTCCTTTTTCTGTTAAAGGTAAAGGGCCAACAATGTCTAAAAATATTTTTTCTAAAGGGTTAGAACTTGTCGTAGTGATTTCCATGGGTTTTACTGTTTTATTTCGAACTAATTTATTTTTTTGACAAGATTCACAGGATTTAATGAAGTTTTTTATATCTGATTTCATATTAGACCAATGGTATGTTTGTTTGATACGATTATATGTGCGATGAAAACCCGAATGACCAGAGGTGGGGTTAGTATGATTTTCGTGTAGTATGATAGGTATGTCTGAATCTTTAGGAGTTTTAAGTATATCATGACATATTTTTACTGTAATGTTAGTGTTTTTAAAAATGTATCTAAGCATTGCTCTTATTTTATTCCAATTTAGTTTACTATAGGAAAATTGTATTCTAGGCATGAATATAATTTGTTGGTTTGTTTCTAGTAACTTGTTTTTTAATTTTATTAAAATATTAAACAAATCTTCGTATGAAATTGATTCCCAATAATGTTTATTTATAAATCCATAAAATATTGAAAAGTTATCTTGTTTTATCGTAATAAGATCTAGTTGATTTGGATTTAACTTTTTTAATTTTTCTATGTGATTAAATTTTTTATTTATTTCCTCTTGAGAAGGTTCAGTAATCTGTAAATCGCATGAATAAAATATGCATGTATTATTTTGGCAATCAGAAATTTTGTTGCTTATCTCTTCTATATTATTGTTAGTAATTACAGTGGTTAAAAGCTTCTCATTGAAATCCTTAAAGGTGTTAATGGGTTTACTTTGTGTGTGGTTTACGTTAGATAATGAGGTGTTAGGTAAAATTTCAGTGTTATCAATCGTATTTGGTAGTAATTTATGATCTATGGTAAGAGGAGGTCTACTTAGGCAATCAGCGTTTTGGTTAGTTTTACCTGGTTTATATTCGATTTTATAATCATATTCTTCAAGAATTAATCTCCACCTTACGAGACGTGATCCTGGATCCTTTACATTAAATAACCATGTAAGAGGTTTATGATCTGTTAAGATAATGAATTGACGTCCATATAGATAAGGTCTAAAGTGTTTCACACTCCATACAATACTTAAGAGTTCACGTTCGGTAGTACTATAATTTGATTCTGCGTGATTAAGTGTACGACTAGCATAAGCAATAGGTAAATCATTAGGAGGTTTATTTTGCGATAATACAGAACCAATTGCATAATTACTAGCATCAGTTGTTAAATAAAAAGTTTGTGTGAAATCAGGGTATTGAAGTAAAGGTTCGGTACATAGCGTATTCTTTAGTTTTTCAAATGCATTTTGTTGATCGCTTGTCCAAAGAAATATGGCATCCTTTTTTAAAAGTTTTGTTAAAGGCAGCGTAATTTTACTAAAATTTTCTATGAAACGTCGGTAGTATCCTGCGAGTCCGAGAAATGATTTTATATCTTTAGGATTCTGAGGAGTTGGGAATTCTAAAACGGCTTTTACTTTATTAGGATCAGGTTTTACACCTTTATTAGTAATTAAATGACCCAGATACATGACTTCTTTTCTTAAAAATTCACACTTGTCTGGTTGAATTTTTAAATTAAAAGAGGACAATCTTTGAAAAACTTCTATCAGTCGGTTATTATGATTTTCTAAAGTATCTGCATGTATGACGATGTCATCAAGATAAACAAAACATTTAATATTTTGCAATCCTGCCAAGACCGAGTTCATTAACCTTTGGAAGGTTGCAGGAGAATTTTTTAGACCAAAAGGCATACGATTAAATTGATAATGCCCAGATGGTGTGGAAAAAGCTGTTTTTTCCGCATCTGTAGGAGACATTTTAATTTGGTGGAATCCTGACGTCAGATCAATAGTAGAAAAGTATTTAGAGTGACCTAATTGATCTAAGATGTCGGATATATTAGGTAAGGGAAAAGAGTCGCCAACTGTGACGTCATTGAGCTTGCGATAATCTATCACAATTCTCCATTTCTTTTTACCGGACGCGTCTTGTTTTTTTGGGACAATCCAAACAGGAGAATTCCATGGGGAAATTGAGTGAGAAATAATATTTTCATCCAACATTTTTGAAATTTGCCTATCTACCTCTTCTTTATGAATTTGGGGATAGCGATAAGATTTTGTATTTATTGGAGAGCAAGGAGTAGTATGAATTTCATGCATAATGGCATCCGTAGTTGTGAGCTTGTCACCTTCTAAATGAAATATATTATTATATTCGTGGCAAATACTAATAAGGCTAGATTTTTCTTCTTGATTTAAGTGATCAGTACGTAATAGATTGGTGATTTTTGAAAGCCTACTAGAGTCAGAATCAACACTGTTATTATTTTTTGAAATTTGCATAATATTTTTATTATCAGAGAAAGATATGTCGTCAAGATATATTTCGATATTTTTTATTTTTACTTCCTTTTCAGTTGTGTTTAAGATAGATGTAATAGCGTGTTTTGTTTTATCTATTCTAACTATACTTGGGCAGAGATAAACGCCGTCTAAGATAGGTACATCAGGACATATACCTTCATTAATATTAGAGTTAATGACCTTTATTTTAATAATAGTTTCGCATCTAGGTTTTAATATATATTCATTGGAATTATTTTCAGATTGATTTGCGTTTTTTATTTCGTCAATTTCGTGATTTTGAATTTGGTTGTTAGATATAAGATTTTCTGAATGATGTAAAAAAGTTTCGTCCGAAAAAATTTTAAGTTTATTTTCTTGATAGTCTAATAGAGCATTGTATTTTAAGAGAAAATCATTTCCTATAATACCGTCAAATTGAATTGGAAAATTATCTTTTACTACATGAAATAGGTGATTATAGATATTGTTTCCTATTTTTAAATTTAGATAAGTATAATATAGTGTTTTATTAGGTTCAATGATATTATCGTCTATGCCTTTTAAGGTAATTGGATTATCGAAAAATTTTTGATTAGTTTCATGAACTTGGTTTAATTTAATTAAAGAAATATCGGCTCCTGTGTCAGTTAAAAAGTTAGAATGATTTTGTGAAAGATTGCATGAGTATAGAGAGACAAATGTAGTTAAGCTAGGATTAATTACTGCGATTCGGCCTCTACCTTGTGAACGCCCCTCGTAATGGCCGTGGATTGACGAGGGCCTTGAGAGTTTAAAGATAAATTTTGCAAGTTAGGTAATTCAGAATTTCCTTGTGAACCCTTATCTCTAGTATTATTTGAAAAATTACTTTGATTAGGAGGACGACTATTTTGATTTTGAATTTGATTATTTTGATTTTGTTTCATTTTATTATTAAATTCGCGTTTTCTACACTCTTCGATTAAATGACCCGATTTTTTACAGTAACGACAAAATTTAGTATTTTGAGAGAAATGCCTGATGTTTGGTTGATTACGAGAAAAGTGATAAGAATTTCTTTGGAATCTGCAATTAATAGTTGTATGACCTGGCTTATTACAGTTAAAACAGAGTTTTGCTGAGGAATTGTTTACAGCTTGATATTTATGCATTTCTAATTTTGATTTTAATTCTTGTTCTTCGTTTAATGCTATAGATATTGCTTTTTCCAGTGTATTTGGGGTTTGAGATTTTACTAAGATATTAAGATCTTTGTTTAATCCTGTAATAAAAACATTTAATGCTTCATTTTTTAATAAATTAACACATGCTTCGCGCGCCACTGGAGGTAATTCAGTATCTAAGGCATTTATCAACTGAATGTAGCAATTTTCTATTTTATTTGCATAAGATATCACATTTTCACCAGGATTTTGTTTACATGAAGTTAGTTCTAATTGTCTCTGACCAATTGTCCTTTTTTCTGAATAAATTTCTAATAAATATGTTTTTAGGTCTTGCCAATTCTTAAAATCGCGATTTCTAATCATTGCTTTTGCGTTATCGGTAATTTTAGAAACAATTATTGCAAATAAAATATCTTTACATTCAGTTTTTACTAGCTTTATAGCGCTGTCGCAATTATCAATAAAATCGTGTAACTTTGATTTAGTGCCGTCAAACCTAATTAACATTTTTTCCGCAAGTTCGATGGATAGTGACATTTTGTTATAATTTAAATTTAAAACTTCGTCGAAATATTCGTTGCTTAAATCAGGGTAAAAAATCATAGAATGTTAAATACAAGACTTACAGTATAAAAAATATTTGGTTTCCGGCGTGCATCACCTTGTCCACTTGTAGCTTGTAGGTAAGGCTTTGTCCCGTTGCTGTAGTCCTGTAGGATTATGGCCTGGATTACAGGTTCCTGTTGCTGGCTGCAGCGGTGTATCGAAATACTGGGACTGGGAGCTGAACCTCGGATTTTTCTTTGATCAGGGGATCCTTCACTTCTGACACCAAAATTTTTGTAGTGGATGGCGAAATAAAGGCACTTGGAAGATTTTATACTTCTTGTATTTTTTATAATGTTTTACAAGATGGCAAATTAGCACAACTTACTTCTAAATCTTAACAACGAAAAATTATAATGAATGAATAATATCTTACTAACTTCTCTAGTGGTTTTATATAGTTAAAAATAATGAGGATTTAATTACGTTAAATATAGATTGCAATTATCTTCTAATAGAAAGTCCAGTATGACAATTTATTTACTTAAGAACAAAGAAATATTCATGTGATTCAATAATAGTGTTTACAATCATTTATCTTAATGACTAAAGGGACAATTTAGGAAAGTTACAAATAAAATATTGTTTTGCAGAAAAATATAATATTATATGTATGCTAAAAAAAAATATATGTATAAATTATACACATTGCAAATAGGCACATTACAAATAAACAAAATTTTAAACCGGCTGAGAAAACTACATTTTTCCAACTGATTTTTAGGCCAGATACTTAATTACATTTTTTGCTTAAATATGTAACCAGTACATTATAGCCAATCGTATGCAACCAGGTCTTTAAAAACTGGGGCCACTATGCAGATCGTTACTGGGGTAATGAGCGTGCGCAATATGTAGTATAAACGACAAATTTTAATTAGCTGTTGCTTCGATGCCATTAGAACCGGTCAATGGTTAGTTTAATTTTTGTTTTCAACGACCTAATTAAAACGCGAAATATTGTAAATATATTGCACAGGAAGAAAAATAATAACTGTATACCTACTTGTTATGTTTCACAAATTAAATCAGTTTCCTGACACGTGTTTCGACCCTTGCGGGTCATTTTCAAAAGAGTACAAGAAGAAACTAAATTCTAAGTGACATTACAAAGGTATTTATATCATATTTTGGTAATTATAAACATGTCATAAAATTAAAATTAGGATTAGAAGATTGAATGGTAAACTGTGGGTTTTCCTACTTTTTAAAGGTAAAGATACATATTTAGTCCTAAATAAGTGTGCTATTAAGAATTAGGGAATCACCTGAAGGTATTTCGGTTTGATTATTAAATTAAAAAAAAAAACAAATGTAACGTTATTAATAAGTAAACCAAAATACATTCAGGTGCTTCCCTAATTCTTAATAGCACACTTATTTAGGACTAATTATGTATCTGTGTCTAATTTTAATTTTATGACAATTGTTTATAGTTACCATAATATAATACTAATACCTTTTAATGTCACGTAGAATTTAGTATATTCTTGTACTCCTTTGAAAACGACCCGCAAGGGTCGAAAGACGTGTCAGGAAACTGATTTAATTTGTGAAACATAACAAGTAGTTATTATTTTTTCTTCCTGTGTAATGGAACAACAGTTTCACCAAGCATGCTGCCCAACACAAATAAATTATATTGTAAATGTATTTAATACTACAGATTGAGTAAATTTTAAAGTAAAGCTGCGTAGCAAAATATGTCATTGGCAAAGCGCCTTAAACCCAAGTCTTCCTTGTTGCGTCGAATGTCGGGATCTGTGCCCAGTGTTGCCACAAGCATTTTTTTTTTCGAGTCAGATGATGTGAAGAAAACGAGCCAAATTCATACCGGAACGAGCTTTTTCAAACAAAAAATATTTATCAGTGATTTTTGGAATTGGAAATATTATATTTTTAAGTACTCATATGACTAGCTTGTATTTCAAGTAAATATTCAACAGAATTCATTGTTTTCGGTAAGTATTCAGAACGGATTCGGAAATAAACGCATGCGCAGACTCAAATCCTTACAGTGAACAGACCCAACACGCAAACCCAGAATGTTGTGTACACACATTTTCACACTGAATGCGCCACTTCAAAAAATCCTATCAGATTTCAGTCACTTTGACAGATGCTTTTTTTGCATTATAAGTTAAATTGTAAAGTGGCCAACTACGCCATGAATGACGTAAATTCTTTTGTTCCTCGGTTTGACAGATTTCGACCAAGTGGAGCTTCCTATAATTGGGACGATTTCAAGTTAAAAAAAAAACAGCCTAAAAATGTTCATTATGTGGCGCTAACGTACTAACGTCAGAACTATTTCAGAGGGAAATTCAAACCTGTAAATTGATTTTCCGTAAGTGTCAGGTTTATAAACCGTCTTGTTAGAAATTAGGAACAATCATTAACGAGTTCAAACAACATTTATTTTATTTGTTAGGTACACTCAGGCTGGATCCACATACATCCGTGATACGCATCCGTTCTGTACCACATGATAAATATGAACCAATGAAATTTTAGGGAATAAAATTTCATTGGTTCATATTAATCATGTGGTACACAACGGATGCGTATCACGGATGTATGTGGATCGAGACTGAGACAAGTGACACTGCTGACAGCTCACAGCGGTTGGGGTGCGTTCGCGGTTTTGCTCGCTAGCTGACCTGATCCGGTTGCTCGGCGGGGTGTGTTCGTGTTTCGTAACCGTTATGTTATGTTACTCCATCCCAACAACGATCCGTACTGCGACATTCTGCGTTCACTCAGTTCAATTTCACTTCAGCAATACTCAAAATAGTCAAACTCAACAGATCGACCTTGAAATCAACAAAAAAATTATCCGAATTCTAACAAAGAGTCAGTTTTAATAAAGAGAAACCAACGAGTAGCTTTGAGTCCAAAAGAGCCAAATCTGGCTCGAACGAGCCACCTGTGGCAACTCTGTCTGTGCCTGTCTCGACCACTTAAGAGCATAGACAGTTACCTTTTGATAAGTAAACCATAATTACGAAAGTGGCAAATTTATGGCCTCGCGCATGTAAAGAAAGCTACACCGGATTAGGCATGCGCACTGCAACATTATCATTTGACGAATGAAAAAATAGACGGGCTGTAAAATTTATGTTCTTGCACAAGAAATTGTAAAAGTTGACCTTCAATTTATTTTTACGTGTAAACAGCTAAAATTTTCCCCCGATTCTTGTCAAAAAATTGGAATTTTCTCTAAATTTTTGATCAAGTTGGGAAAAAAGATAGTGACTTCTGGCATTTTTAGTAGTTACAAACCTATCATATTTTGGGGACAGCAAATTGTTTTTAAGTGTTTGTTTCTAAAATTTGTTTAAAAATGATTCGACGTCGTGTTTTTAGTACGAAAAGGAAGAGAACAAGTCAATTAAACTAGTCTTATAAAATCGAATATAAAAAACAAACAAACACCAACAAAATAACCAATCTTCGATGTTATCGCATACCTAACCTCAAGTCAAATATTAGTTGGTATATAACTTGTATTTAATTTGGCAAAAACCAGGAAACGTGTAAAACATTTTCAAGAACAATTTCTTGTTCAAGAATTTGAAAAAGTGTTTGCCCGAGAACTTGACCCGTGGAATACTTTCACCATTGGATTAATATAAACATACCTAGGTATTTACTTTTTCTTTTATATAATATACGTATACAGAAAAGTGTCTTTTAAACTTTTTGAAGCAATATATTGCCAGAAAAATAGGCGTGCCTAATTAGATTGCAGGGATGCAAATAAAATATACCAAAACATGCACCGGGATAATCTGTCTTGGTGTATGTTTCTCTTTATTTTCGTACCTTATTTGTGTAGCCTAGGTCTAGTTAGATGTGTTTAAATTGATCATAATAAAATGAAGTTATATATGAAGATACATAACTACTCCACACTTACTGAAAATACGAAATACCCGGTATTTTACCCCTATATGGGCATATTAAAATCATACAACGGTTTTTACTAGTCATTGTTTATATTCTAATTCGAGTCACTAAAAGCACAAACACAGCACAATTCACTAAACTACATAAAAACTAGAAATGTGGTAATATTAAACACCCATAATCCACAATAGCAAAGAAAATATCAAGGAAGCCACAGAGAAAACTTAAAACGCAACAACAAAAATAGCGCCGAGCCGGTTCCAGAGTGTATTTTGAGGATGTCGCTAAAGACAGGCTGATAACAAGAGGTTTGTGCGCATGCCCAATTCTGCTGGGAGCAGTGGCGGCTCGTGCCATTTTAGGTAAACCCTTAGCGCCGCAGGCAAAAAAATGTTGGGTGCCACGCCCTTTTTTGTTAATAGTTCTTGCTTTTAAAGTAGGAAAAATAAGCAAAAAGGCACCTAATTTAATTTATGAATTTACAATCATATCTTGAATATACCTAAACACGATAACAAGTTGAAACACACAAGCAATGTCAGTGGTTTCATCTGCGATAAACGGAAAGTCCTTTATTTCTTTTATGACTTTATCATGAAACACATCTAACATACAGTCCAGAAGTTCATTTTGTAGGGGTTTTGATGTTCCTTTAAATACTTTCGATTTTTCAATATGATCTTTAAGAGTTTTGTCTAATTCTAAGCTGAAATTTATTAATTCACGAAATATGCCCCTATTTTTCGACGTCTCTTTTTCGTCATGACCTCTCAAAGCCAACTCAAATGCACCACAAAACCGAACGCAGTTTATAATTTGGTTTAATATGTATCTGTTTTTATCAATTTGTTCGTTTTTCTTCATTATGCAGAATTTAATTGAGTTTTAATGTTAATTTTACCAAGCATACTGAAATTAAATAATAATATATTGTTTAAATGTACCTTCGATTTTTCATGTGTCTTCATTTTGTCCCAGAAATGGACCAAATCATCTGTACCTTTTTGGGACCAAGTTTGCTTCCCACCAAATAAAACACACATGAAACAAAATAGTCTATTAGATTCATCACAACCGCACACCCAAGTATTTTTTCCATAAAGTTTCCTTTAAAAATCTAATAGTATTCATTACTTATGTATTTCTAAAATAAAAAGTTCGTTAACCCTACATTAAATCAGCCGAACGGAAACAAATCGGGACGCGACGCGAACATCAGCTGTTTGAAACGTCTAACATCAAACGGTCAAACGAAGAGAGCCTGGCTACCCGTCGAGATTTTTGCCTGCTTGCATTCAAGGTCATTTTTCAACGTTTTTTTATTGAGGTGATGGCGTTTCGTCACCTCCCGTGTGCCTCGTCGCGCTTGGCGCGGAAGCTACGTTACCGTTTTACGCATAATCGCTTCCTTTTAGATGGAAATTTGCACCCGACTGTGTTCCATTTTTAAATTATTTTGCTAATTGCTTTAAAACGAGAATATTAATTTTAATAGGTTTTGGTAATTTGTAAAGGGCAGGACGCTAGACAGGAGGGCAGGTAGTGCCATGGCACTGTGGCTCTACCCCACGAGCCGCCACTGGCTGGGAGGGAAGGCATCTGACCTGCGAGCCATGCGCTAAGACGAGATAAATAGTATATAATAAAATAAGTATTTAAAGGTAACTGTCTCTGCTTAAGAGTAACATAACAAGAATATAAACCATTCTGCATAGTGGCCTATTCATTTATTTTAGCTAGATCCAACATTTTATATCTTACGGTGTTTGTTCGGGTTTGTTCGAGTTTGTTCGTTAATAGCGCCTTTAAATTTGTAACTCTGGTAAACTACCTTTGCTTTGTTAATGTGCTGTATTCTGTGCCTTTACCTACAATTGTTGGGAAAAATTGATGCACATACAAACTTCGTAATATATTTATTAATTGTTTTATATCATATTTAATAAACTGGTGTTTCAAAAATTTTGCACCAAAAAATAATTGAATAAATTTTAAGCCTGCCCTGTTCAATGTTTCCATGATCCACAAAATGATTTGAACTGTGCAAGCTCTGTATCTAGCTTTAGTCCTCCGTCTGGTCACAATCTTGTAACATGCCATCATCAATATACTGGTTACATAATATCAGTGGCGGCTCGTTGTTATTTTATTGGGGGGATCATCTGGAATAAAAATTATAAATCATTGATAAAAACATTATAAAAATTTAGTATACTTCCTTATTTTTGTCCTTTTTTTGTTTGTTTAATTAGTAAATTGGGTTGTGGACGATCATTTGTTTTAAATAATAAATAAAAAATAATAGTTTAGTTTTTATATATATTGTATTATGTGTGTAAAGCGCCATACGCTAAATAAATAAAATAAATTTGTTTTAAACAAAACATTTATCAAAATTCAAACTAGGTTTTCCTCTTTTTTAAGTTTTCAATATTTTGCTCAAACGACATTTTACACTGCAACTATTTAACATAACACTCTTAGCTTCTTTGTTATTACAGAAATCGATTGAGCCAACAAATTTTCCTAGAAAATTAACTAAGAACTGCTCCCGCAACGTTACTTCTAGGCTCTTCTTCCCACATATTTCCGCAAAATGGCAACGTTCGTCGGAACTTCATCGAAATTTTATTTGGCTTCTAGCTCCAACAGATTATTTTTCTTTGTCTTTCCTTTCAGTAGTAGCATGCGTTTACTTCTCTCTTGCATGCTCGCTCATTACAATTTGCCTGGTAAAGGATAAAAGGAAACAGAGAGCCGTGACTCGTGGTCTTGCAGTTTATTTGGCAGAGCGTGGTTGTGATCGAAAAAAAACATAGTTCGGCTGATAGGATGAATTTTAAACTTAATGTAAACTCAATAAAGATTAAGTAACGTAAAAAGAGACTAATTGAGGGAGGTCATTGATCAAATATTTTACTTGACTTATTTTTATTCAAAAATTTGAAGCAGCACCTCAAGAATGTTTTTTCAAATCGAATAAATTCGTTGCACTATCGATGACGAACATTTTCCTATCGCCTCTCATGTAGATTGTTGTAAATATTACGTATTCCTTAACTGTTGATATAGTTATTTTTCAATTACCTTGCGAATAGAGGAAATAGTTCGTTTTCCGTGAAATACCTTATACTTTCCACATTTTCCACGTTTTACAGAATTTCGTTTTTGATAATGGCCCTGGAACATGATATCCCATAAAACATAGCCGATGATGGAGGATTCGTAATTTGAATTCAGCCGGGCTGTGCAGTATATTACTTACTAAAAATGGTGCCTGGATATTTATTTAAATTATGATGATATTCAGCGGTTTCAGACGTAAAAGTGAAAGAAACATGCGGCCAGATCGGTCAATGAAAATAAAATTTTATATTATTTCAAAGCTTTAATATTAATAAAATGAACAAGAAAGAATTCATTAAAAAAATTAAACCGCTCTTCGACACCCGCTTCGGACATTGCAGTTTAACGTTTTCTTTTTTTATTATTATGTCGCAGCCATCTCTATCTTATCAAGCTACGAAACAGAAACATCGACAAGACTGCTTGGCGGTACGCTTATCAAGTGACTTTTTGAAGTTAGCCATAGTTTAGTATGTAATTTAAGCGCAAATTAGGTGTAGGTATCGTAATAATTTGTATTTTAATCCGATTTTCGATTAATATATAATAGAAAATTTAAGTCACATGATTGATATAAGAACCTCTACAAAATATAAGTGAAAATTGTTGGTGCGGGCTTGCTGTAATAGCAGTAATAAAGTGAGAAATCGAACGGCCTGTCCGGCCAGGCGGTTTGTTGTTTGTTTAACGGGTCTTATAAATGGCGACAGAATTTTTGGGATAAACTTTATTGTTTTGTGGCTACAGTTACTTTATTAAATAATGAAGTGTTTATTTAGCTTAAAGGTATATTATGTGAATTAGTTTAAAAATATCACTAGTATAGAGATAGTTCGTAAGTAGGTAGGATACCTGGGTACTTAGGTAAGTACTATTATTTTCTTTTAGTTTGTTTATTTATCAATATGCCAAACCCTGCTGTATTCCTGGGTGTAACTCTAACTATAAAAGTGTTTTAAAAGCAGGTGAAGAGAGTGTATCAGTTTTTCACTTCCCAAAAGATAAAAATCTGAAAATTCTATGGCTAAAAGCCATTCTAAGAGCTAATTGGTCGCCCACATAGTATTCTGTAGTTTGTGCTAAGCATTTTGTCCCCAGTCACATTATTCGTGAGGATATTTGTCTTGTAGAGCGTAGGTACCTCTCAACTTAATCAAGCCTTCGAGCAATCAGATTTTATAAAAAGTTTTGACGAACTCAGTGTTTATTCACAAAAAATTAATCTTCTGAATTTTGGGAAGTAAAAATTGTAAGTGACTCGAAAATATATTTTTATAGTTTAGATTTGACCAATGACTGTATAAATATTGTTAATCAGGTTTCAGTGGACATTGATATGAAGGTAAAGGTTTTTTTTTAAAGGTAATGAATTGGCTTACAATGCGCAATGATTTGAAATAGATTTTACCCTTTGAAATGAAACTAAGCAGGTGGTCTCAGCTTGAAAACTACTTGTCCCAGTACCAATTCATACAGTGCGAAACTAACGAAGTTACCCAGATTTGATAATTAGGTAAGTTGTTCTTGTTATCCATAATTATTTATTACTTTTTTGTACATTTTTCAATGTCAATGTAGTGGCAACAGAGCCAAAAAAACAAAAAATATTATCAGAAAGAATAAAAAACTCACCCGTTGCCGCGCGTCATAATAATAGCTTGTGGATCCGCAACTCCCAGCTGATGCGGCGTTGCCCAATGCCACTTCATGGCTTGATAAGTAGAGAGGGCTGTGATTATGTTCTCTGAAATTGTTAAAATTGTCAAAAGAAAACCAAAACTTACCATAAATAAGGGGAAAAATATTTAAATTTATAAATAATATTATTAAATATTAAATATAAATATTTTTCCGTCCAAGTTTCTTTTTGTTTCGTATTTTAAAACTGTAACAATTTCGTTTATATTTTATTAATAAATGCAACAATAAAAAACTTCTAATTGTCTTTTTTGTGCTCTGATATTAAATATCATCATCATCATCATCTAAACTTAATGATTGACTTCATTTCGGTTTGCGTGTTTAATTTGAAAAATGGGAGAATTTTTTGGCAAACAACTATAATAGTCATTTAACTTTGTGGGTTTTAGAAAATTAAATAAGATCAAGCACGCAAACTTCAATCATATTATAAATATTATAAAAATTAATAGCTAAATAAAGTTTGTCGAATATTTGTTATCGAAACCAACGAATTTCGAATATTTATTGACCTGAAGATTTCAGGAGTTTGTAGGGAATTAACAAAACTTTTTTAGGGGAAAGAAAGAAAAAAATAAAAGTCTTCCTCCACAAAATTTAAGAGAATAAAAAATTATTCAAAGGTCTCTACATGTTTCCAACGTAGAAACGTTCATCAGGAGGAGACAGAAAAATTGAGTTTATACTGATGGTGTTAGCAAAAGAGAAAATTAGAACCTTAATGGAGCTTTTATGGATTTAAAAAATTGAAGTGTAGAAGAAACATGATATGAAGAAAATTGATAATGGTTAAACCGAGGGTTAAACCATACTGAGTATTTGAAAAAGTGGGGTAGAAAAAAAACCTTTCTAACAAGGTGTCGAAGATTATTTAAATTAAAAAAAAAAACATCTGTCTGTAAGACATTGTAAGGATAAAATTGTAGTATCACAATAAGATTACTTGGTGAAAAACGTTTTTGGGGTACTGAGGATTAAACCGCGAGAGGTTAATTTAAAACCAATAAAGGCAATTAAAAAGTTACAAATTTTTTAAAAAGTCAAAAGGTTATTCACGTCCACGTTTTCACGTGCTGGGTCAAATGTCTTACAGACATATGTTTTTTTTTTTAAATAAATAATCTTCGACACCTTGCAAAAAGGTTTTTTCTTCTTCCCCACTTTTTCAAATACTCAGTATGGTTTAACCATTATCAATTTTCTTCATAATATCATGTTTCTTCTACACTTCAATTTTTTAAGTCCATAAAAGCTCCATTAAGGTTCTAATTTTCTCTTTTGCTAACACCATCAGCTTAAAATCAATTTTCTGTCTCCTGATGATGAACGTTTCTACATTCGAAACATGTAGAGACCTTTGAATAATTTTTTATTCTATTAAATTTTGTGGAGGAAGACTTTTAGTTTTTTTTTTCTTTCCCATACTTTAACTCCACTTTAAGCATGGACTAGGGGAGACCGGGCTAGTTGGCACACATTTTAGAATTTATTTTTTATTTACTACTACATACAACGGAACTGAATTACAAAATATGCAGAACAGATTTGCACAATTTCCCTACACTTTGAGGTATTTACTGTGTCTATATAAAAAAAAGTTAGATAGTAACAATTTTTTAAAAACATCAGTGTTAGTGTGCTATCTTACCCCAACTCGGGGGCAGGTTGGCACACTATTTAGGGTTAGTTGAATATGTAAGTTATATAGACAAAAACAACTATTTTTATAGTTTTTAACGTTTATTAGCTACTACAAGGATGCAATATAAAAAAGAATAAAAAGCTAAAACAGAAAGTAGAATAAAGCTTACAGTTATATAAACATCAAAAATTAAAGTAAATGGTTAGTTAGAATCATCCAAGTCACTATTCGAATATATGTATCGCGACTCTTTGTTTGTACATGCCTCATGAGACCGCATATGGCATGCCACACATTGAACCCACTTTTCCCCTGGTTCACTGTTCGCAAAACTGTCCATTCTGACCAAGCAGAAAGTTTCCTCCTCTTCATCAGAAGTCAGAAGTTAAATCTTCTGCACAAACATGTGTTACGGGTCATCTTCTTGGCTTTATTTTTTCTTTTTTTCCAAATACGTTATTTTTTGTCGTTTCGGCTGCAGCTTATTTTTCTTTTAAGAAGCATTCTGCTCTTCTTCCAACGCATCTTTGATTGGGGTATCCGTAAGAATAGCTGTCGACCTCACACTGTGTCATCGTGCCCCGAAACTAATGTGCCAACCTGCCCCGACAGAGGTTTTACAACAAAATATATTTTTTACAAAAAAACAAACAATTATTCGATACCTATGCCTGGTATAGTATGTCAAGTAGCCGTCTAGCAACAAATTGTGGTAAAAATCAAATTAAATACGTTAATTTAAACAGGCTATTTATAAATTTCGAAGAGGACAAAAATTTACTTACCGGTATTGAAAACAAACAAACACAACGAACAACTGTTTTACGCCTGACTTTTGGCGCGCGACGTTTTACACGGTTGCCGCGAGTTGTCGATCATCTATTTCAATGGTATTTGCATTTACACATGCACACCATTCAAAGATATAGGCACCGTGTCAACTTGCCCGTGTAGCCAACTAGCCCCGGTTTCCCCTACTTCTTCAAATTAAAACGTTTTTATTTATACTGTATACAGTGCACTTTTTTTTTACTCGGGTTTGTTAGGGTTTGTTGGGTGTTGCTCTGAATTTATTGGTATATACACTGAGAAAAATGATCTAATAGAACAGGTCTGCTGGAACAGTCTTGTTGAATAATGAACTACTTTTAATACAGCGATTTTGTTAAGAAATAAATTGTATCTTCAAATTCAAATTCAAATTCAAAATATTCTTTCTTACCAAAATATTTGAGATACATCACATATAATGGTCAAGCGTCACTACTTAAATTTTACATACAAAGTAAGAAATAAAATATAATAAAATATGGTTTGTATGTTCACATTTAAAAACAGAGAATATACGTATTACATTTAAAAGACATAAAAATAAAATAAAATAAAACAGATGCCCTCAATTGCGTTATCTAAATCACACCTTTAAAATTTTTAAAATTTGATCACAGTCTACTGTGCATCTGTGTGTCGATCACCCTCGTCAGCACACTATTTATGGTTGCACAAGAAGTACCTACAAGAATTATGATATATGATATGATCTGATATACCTACTCGTATTTTATGAGTTTAAAAATTCCTCAACACTATAAGGTTCTAGGTTCACTAGAAGTTTAAAAATTGCCTTTTTATACTTAGCAAAACTTTGGTGCGAAAGCGACTTAATATTGACAGGAATTTTATTGTAAAAAATAATTCCATTGTAGAGTGGTGATCTCTTGAAGACAGACAGTCTATGATTAGGTATGTTATAGTTAGATGTTCTTATATCATATTGCGTATGTGTTTTACGGAAAGGTTCAAAGTATTCTTTATGTTTGCAAAGGAATAACAACACTTCATAGATATAGACAGCACTTACAGGAAGTATATTTAGTTGTTTAAAGCATGTTCTACATGTGTCATTGCTAGACCTGCCCATTAATATCCTTAATGCTCTCTTTTGGATAATAAATGGTCTTTCAGCGCCCACTCCTGAACCCCAAAAGATAATTCCGAATCTTAAAATTGAATAAATTGATATTGAATTAAATAAGAAAATAAACTGATTTCGGAGCATGTGGGGCAAGGTATCCCCCCATCACTCGCAGAGCATAGGTGGCAGAGGATAGCCTATCTCTTTATCCCAATTTAGGGTCTGTTCTATAAGTATACCCAGAAATCTTGTGGATTCCTCCAGCTTGATATCAAAGTTGGCGATTTGTGGCTCATTTAAATATTGATTTTTAATTCTAGAGTCAAAGATTATAAAATAAGATTTGGTTTTGTTTAAGACCAATCCGTTTTCTACAAACCATACCTCTACCCGGTTCAAAATACCACTGAAGTCTTCAGAGAGTTCCGAGAGACTCCCAGCCTTAAGGATCAGATTGATCTCATCTGCATAGTTTATCAGATTACAGAGATCCCAGCCAAGAGCACAGGAAATATCGTTAATAAAGATAATAAACATCAGGGGGCCTAAAACACTCCCCTGTGGGATTCCCATGTGGATATGACTAGGTTCTGAGTAATACTCAGTGTCTTCAATATATATTTTAACTTTATGACTCCTATCCGTAAGATATAACTTAAACCATTGTAGTGCAGGACCTCTCACTCCATACGCATTTAATTTCTCTAGCAAAAGCCTATGCTCTTTACAATCATACGCCTTAGAAAGATCCAAGAAAGCCCCTGATGTGTATTTCTTATCTTCCAGACCATCAATTACATTCTGTATAAACTCAAAAATTGCTGTTTCAATACATTTACCCTTTAGAAACCCATGTTGTGATCGATTAAAAAGGTTATTTGTAGCGAAAAATTTACTATTCTATTGCACATTGCCGCTTCAAAGATTTTTGACAGGGACGGCAGTAAGCTTATTGGTCTATAATTTTCTGGCTTTGTTGGATCCCCGTTTTTTGGGACCGGCTCCACTAGTGCAATCTTAAGCTGATCAGGGAATATTTCATATTCTAGAGAATTGTTAATCACATATGCCAGAGGCTCCGCGAGCTCATACATACAAAACTTTACCAATGTAACTGGAATCTCATTATACCCACTACTCATTTTGTTTTTAAGGTTATTTATTATGTTTACGACCTCATCTCGCGTAACAGGCCCCATGAAGACAGATTTTGTGTTATTTTTGATATTGCAAGAAGCCTGACCCAAATGGCTAGGTTTTATATCGGTTGAAGCATTTATAAAAAAATTATTTAGTTTGTTAGCAATCTCCCGAGGACTACCCTCAATCTGTATATCTTTTACACCATTAGTTTTGTTGTTCATGCTATTTATAATCTGCCATACAAACTTACTCTTATTTTCAGCATTATCAATTTTGTTTAAATATGTTTGCTGTCGAGCGACTCTCAGAGCCTCCCCGTACTCAGCTTTCATTCTTCTATATTGTTCTTTAAAACGCTCATCCTTCGTTGACAGTACCCATAGTAGATCTAACCGTTCCTTGCATGCAGCGACACTCGGGTTATCATATAGATTAGCATTATTCTTTTGTCTGATTCTAATAAGCTTTTTAGGAAAGCATTGTTCAAAGATTGGTAGTAGTATTTTCATAAACATCCCCCACTGAGAGTTTACATCTCCAATGTGCTGCTCATATACTGGAAGCCATGACTTACCCGCAATTATATGCCTAAAGTTTTCCATATTTTCGTTATTAAAAAATCTCTTAAATCTAGTACTGTTATTATTACAATCATTCTCACTAAAACATACCTTTTGAGCATTGTGATCAGATATTTTAATTTCAATCACACTGGATTTCCATTCATACCTATTAGTGAATATGTTGTCAATGTAGGTGCCCGCTTGATTTGTTAATCTGGTAATCTCTGAAATTGTGGGTCCTAGACCATTCCTTATTTGTAATTCTCAAGTTAAGATTAAAGTCGCCAGCAGTAAAACATGTATTTGATTCATTTCTTTTCCAATGAAGACAAGAAAATATCTATGCTACAACCTGGTGATCGATACACACATGCACAAATTATATTTTTGCCATTAACAATCACTTCAACCGCCGCACACTCCAATATGCCCTCGACTGACAGTCTCTGCACGTCATTTCTAGGTTTCCATTTAAAACCATTTTTACAGTATATTGCCACACCCCCGTGTCGGCCTTCCTGTCTGCAGTAGAAGGAGGCTAGTTCAAAGTTCTGAATTTTGAAGTATGGTAGTGCTTCCTGGGACTTCCAATGTTCTGAAGCACAGAAAATAATACAGTTTGGATGGTCGTTCAAAAACACTTGCAGCTCATCCAGGTTGCCTATGGAGCAGATATTTTGGTGGATTACAGATACGAGCCTTTTTTTTTGGCGTCCCTGTTGAATTTACATGCTTCGGATTTGAGGACCCACCTGTATTTGTTGAGGTGTTGTCCTCTTTCTTATGAAAAAACGTGTCACGATTGCACCGCAAGGCCAAACATCTCGCTGCCATGCATTTTTCAGTTGGTCTTGTCGAATTGTAACCTTCATTGAGGAATACACCTCTGGGTGTTTAAAAAGGTGGGGTTCACATATAACACCTGGAAAATCTGTTGCTAGGACCTGTTTCAGATCATCAGGATTAGTGCCTGGCTTTAGCCTGGATACGTGTAGAGAAATACACTTGGGTACAGCTTCTATATTTGTAGTATTTTCGTTTCTCCCAACTACAAATCTCCGTCTGCGTTTCACTCTTTGCCATCCATCTGGATCATTCTCTCTGTCGTTGTTAATATTTTGAAGTTCATTTATTTAATTTGCTGTTTAAGCTTCATGCAGTGCTGCGCTTACTTGTTCTAGCCGAATTTGATCTCTACCATCGACTTTTCTTTTGATTATGTTTGTTTGCCCATTCTCGGGATTGAGGTTATGTGGATTCCCAGTTGATAGATCACGAATGGTATTTTGTTTCGCCCTGTTGGCATTAATGGTGTGCTCACCATTTGTTTTTAGAGGTTGCCCGCCTTTCAGGGGCTAAAGTCGGTTTAGCTTGCACATGCTCATTAACTCCTGCACTTCCATCGTTTATAAGAACGCGGGGCTCAAAGGGAGAGCGGGGAGGATGCTCGTGGCGTTTTTCTTCATGGAGTTTAATTTTTTCCATTAGGTTATGCACTTTTTCTTTAAGTAAGGCGCAATTCTCGTGTAGAATTTAATTTTTTGATTCCATCTCCTTGATAATTCTTTGTAGTAGGGTATTTTCAGCTACTAGAACGTTTACGTCTGAGCCAGTTTGGTTGGTGTTTGGCGTTTCGGCTTCGTCGCTAGATTTTTGTATTTCATGGCGACATACGGCACTTTTGGCTTTTCCCGATGGGGCCATACAGCTCGGATGAAACACTTCTAAACACTTTACACATTTCACGTAAGCTTTCACTACTCCTGTTTTACAATATTTGCACTTTTCATGGACAGAGCCTTCCGGCCACACATCATCGGCGGCCATCTTGAAAATAACTTCGCATTTTGTTCGCAGTAAAACGCTTTCTTAATAAAAAAAGCAGAACAGCGTCCCCAAAAACGAATTGTATCCGTTAGAACCTATAATCCACAATACGTTGGTGGTGGTTTGTAGGTAGCGATCGATAATTGCCGCATGCCGTAGTATTAGTTTCGTCGTATTCGTTGCGCAGGTCACATCGTTGTTCGAAGTCATATAGCTGTCCTGTCTGAATTTGAGCTTAATTGATCGTACCAATAGCTGTTTCAATTAATTTATTTTTGCTTTGTACTTCAGTTTTTTTTTAACTTTGCATTTCAGATAAAGCAATTCTTACTTCGCACAATCCATTGGACTTTATAATCTATGGACGAATCTAACTATCTCAGTAAACTATGTTGCATGATAAATAATCATATTATGCAATGTTAAACAACAAAAACAATCACACTAGAAGCTATTTAAATTTTTGAGAAGTACAGTACTGCTTTTTAGTGGTAAAATATGCTTTATTAACCGTAGCAAGCAAATATTATTATGATAATGTCAAGTTTCATCACAACTGCCAGTCGGAACTAATACAGTATATAAAACTAGATTACACCCCCCAATAGAACTTGATAATTACTGTGAGTATTCAGAGCAATAATAGCTATAAACCATTCTATGGTAGCAATAACTCCTATTTCCCATTGGCTAAATTACCGTGACATTATCACCACACAATGGTCTAGCAATGTTCGTTGTCTTACAGTAGGAAAGCGCATCGCTGTCATATAATATAATATTAAACAGTTGTATAAAGAGTATGTGAATTTTTATAAGGAATAGAAAAGTTATTCTCAGTGAAATAACCTGAAAGGCGTGGTTTTTCTAAGTTGGGCAAAAAGTTTTTCCTCATAGCTCCCTTCAGCGATATTATTATTGGAATTATTTCTATTTTTTTAAGTTTCCATATATTTTTAAACTTTATTTGTTTTTTTTTTCGTCTTATTTTTAATTACGTCATTAGAACGTCTAATTAGCTTCCTGTAAAAGCTAAACTGTTCTAAACTCAGCTGAAATAACGTTGTCACAGCCTATTTGAAGCCTTTGGTGTTTTATACTTGGGTAGGCTTTCGACTGTCCCAAAAAAAAACATACAAATCGGCGCAAAACAGGCGTTAGTAAATGTCTTTAAAATTAATATTGCTGTCTATAACACTGTAATTTAAATGTCAATTTTCTATAACAGGAGTAGAAAAAAATATAATTGGTAATTTAGAACTGTTCTTTTATTATTGCCATAACTATAATTGTTTAAGATTATTAGAATTAGATAGCCATAGTTTATTTAACAATGTAATTAGTTTAGAAGGAAGCAATATTGCGGAGGTTAATTTTTAAATAAATAATTGCTTAAACAGGAATTTAAAATTAATTTTTATTGATATAGTTTATTTGCTATATAGGTACACGGTTCCGCAAACGATACGGAGACGGAAACTGACCTTACTTTAATGACTTTACAAGGTTTTTTAAAACTGTTAATATGGCACGTTCGATTCTGTATATTATTATACATTTTATGTCTTGTTAATATGGGTGGAAAGCAAAAGTAACATACAGTGTCACCAGTAAAGTCCGCATCATATGGGATTTTTTTTTAATTAATAGCTTTATTCAATATTTTACTTTGGCAACAAGTTCTGCTTCGATCGAGATGAAAATTAAGCAAAAAAAAAGTAGTCACGTATCTGTCAAATTTTAATTTTTTCCAAAAAATTATTCAAAAGTGGGGTTATTTCTGAAAAAATCGAGAAAAGTTATTAGAAAAAGTTTTTTTAAATGCAGTTTTTAGCCTACATGCAAAATTTCAGCTAGATAAGATAATTTTGATTTTTTACCTATATTTTGTAAATTGCACCACTTTTAAAATAAGACTCAACGCAACCTACATAAAACTTCTTAGTTTTGACAATGCTTTATTTCAGATACATTTTCTTTAAAGTAGCGCCATATTAATTGTGTTTTTTTACAAAATCAAAATTGGGCTATTAAAATTTGGTCGCATGTGATGCAAAGTTCATTTGTTTTGGACCCTGTATAAGGTAACTTCATAAAATAAGTATTTTTGAAAACATAGTTTGTGTCTGAAAGTAATACACCGTAATATAAAGACAAAAATAACACAGTGTCAGCAGTAAAGTGTTCATTAAGTGAAAAATAAATTTTAGTTTAACTTATCATAAAGTTTATCTATTTTCAACGATTTGATTTAAAACCCCTTTATTTTATTTTTTATTTTTTTACTTTCGGACACAAACTACGTTTTCAAAAATACCTATTTTATGAAGTTACCTTATACAGGGTTAAAAACAAATGAACTTTGCATCACATGCGACCAAATTTTAATAGCCCAATTTTGATTTTGAAGAAGAACACACATTTAATATGGCGCTACTTTAAAGAAAATGTATCTGAAATAAAGCATTGTCAAAACTAAGAAGTTTGATGTAGGTTGCGTTGAGTCTTATTTTGCAAAAGTGGTACAATTTACAAAATATAGATAAAAAATCAAAATTATCTTATCCAGCTGAAATTTTGCATGTGGGCTAGAAACTGCATTTAAAAAAAAATTTCTAATAACTTTCTTCGATATTTTCAGAAATAACCCACTTTTAATTAATTTTTTGGAAAAAATTAAAATTTGACAGATAATGCGAATCACGTGACTACTATTTTTTTGCCTAATTTTCATCTCGATCGAAGCAGAACTTGTTGCCAAAGTCAAATTTCGAATAAAGCTATTAATAAAAAAAAATCCCATATGATGCGGACTTTACTGGTGACACTGTATAAGTAGATTTATGTAATATCACATTTACACAAAGGACTTTACGGAACAGCACAAAACATTCATGGTTGAAGCGTATTTTCGAAACGGGGTTAGAGTAAATGGTGAGTGGCAATACAATCCGGGTTTGTGCGTGGACCAATTTCACGAACATTTTCCTGACGTTGTTTTTATTGCTGGGGATTTTTATCATTGCCTGAAAAGAAACGTGGCTGTGTTTAGGGAAACAGGTTCTATTCAACACAAAAAAGGAGCAGGAAGACCATCTGTAAGAACAGAAGAACTAGTTGCAAACGTTCGTGAAATAATGCAAAATACGCCATCAAATTGGATAAGAAAATTTATTGAAAAGAAATGATTTATTAGACCTGAATTTTTTTTCGGATGAAGCCTGGTTCCACCTCTCCGGTTATGTAAATTCTCAGGATACACGCATGTGGCGTAGTGAAAATCCCAATTTTTTTGAGTCCACATTGCACCCTCAAAAAATTGGTGTCTGGTTAGCTGGTTCCGGAAGAAGAATTGTTGGTCCTATTTTTTTCCATGACACAGTTACAGCACAGCGGTATAGAGACAATATTTTGAATCCATTTGTGGAGCAATTACTTGACGACGAACTACGTTTTGGATATTTTCAACAAGACGGTGCAACCGCCCATACAGCCGCCGAAACTATTAACTACTTACGCAATTTTTTCGACGACAGACGACACCTTGTTTAACGGTTATGGATTACTTCGTTTTTCCTCATTTAAAGAACACTATTTTTAAAACACCAGTTGCAAAATTTAGAACAGTTACAAGAAATCCAAGAATGAGGTAACATTTCTCTTATTTCAATTTATGCTTGGAGCATGGCGGTGGCCAATTTCAGCAATTTATGTAATTATTTTGCTTTTTCTTTCTGTGTATTCTTACTTTGTTAATTTTGTAAACAACAAAAATAAATTTGTATTCGTCTACTTATTTTATTACTCATTAGTTTGGCATATTATGTCATAATATGATTTTGACAAAATTTTAACATAGATTTGGTTAGATATATCGTCCCCATATCATTGTCATCTAAACCAAGCCCCACGTTTTTTAATCCAAGCCCTCTTTGATGCAAATAGATTTTGCTCGCACGGTAGTATCTATATACTAACAATTTTTTACTGTTTAGTTTGTTTCATACCCCAAAGTTTGAAAATAATTATCCATTCTCGAATATTTTCTATACATGGTATAGATACGCATAAATCCACTTTAAACGCAAACAAATTTAGTGGGGCTCCATTTTAAAATCCCAAAGAGTAATTATCGCTAACAGAGAAATCCCTTTGCAAAAATAAAACTGCAATTGGGATGTTTTTGATTCCCGTTTTACAAAGAGGATTATTAAAGTTTTTCCTCGCATTCTCCCTTTTAATTTGAAAACTGAAACACGATTTTGTCCAAGCATGCGGCTCGCTTTGGCTTTTACAAGCTTTCTTTCATATTTTCTTTGATATCTATATTTTAAATTATGTTGTTATTTTGGCGTACGTTGAAAAATTGAATAAAGTAAAATATTTCCAAGAATTTCTCCGACTACCAAAACATTTTTTATGGGTAACTCTTCATTAAAACAAAGCATTTCGACAAAATACAACGACACTTGACATTAACAGCTGATCTGGTTTCGTCGTTAAAGTTCCCAGATCAGCAGTGGGCCGTAGCAAGCTGACGCCTCAGATTGCATCATATTATTTTCTTCCAATTTTGGTGTTTTTTAAGTGTTTCTGTGGCTGTTTTTTGTGTAGTGTATGTTTCAAACATATTGCTTTTGGATTTTCTATATTTTAGAGACAGGATTTCTTGACGTTAATTAGTTAATTTTAATAGTGAGTACAAACACCATTTTGGTTAACTCATCTATTATCAGATCAATAAAGGGCCTAGTTAAACCATTTACTTATCGTTATATATAGGATGTCTCATAACTAATGGGCAAATACAGCAACAGGAGATAGTAGACTTTAAAATATTTATGCTTAAGAACGTACATACAGGGTGATTCATTAAGGGTGGCGACCGGCCATATCTCGGAAACTACTAGGCATAGAAACTTGGAGAAAAAAAAATTATGATTAAAGCGGTCATGAGAAAATTCTGGAAATTACTTTTAAGTTCCTCATTTCGCCGCAAGGGGGCACAATTATATATTTTTTTTTAATTCTAAATTTCTCCGAAATTTCCCATATTAAGGTATAACTCTGATTACATCATCGAAAAGCTTAGACAATTCTGCATCATTTTGGTTTAAGGCTCATTGGCGTACCGGCCTTGATAAGAGTGGGGGAAGCTATTAAATGTGCAAACATTAAAATCGCTGTAACTTGTAAACGACTTATCCGATTTTAATAAATTTAAGCTTGTTTGGAGGGGAAAGGTAAGTATCTTCAATCGCCGTATCCAATATTACACGATAGTGTTTAATAAAATTGCTAGAGGGCGCAATTTGTAATAATAACAGTTTTTTCGATTTTATCCCGGAAATTTAAATCATACGGTATAACTATGACATCATAATCGAAAAGTAAATGAAATTTGCAAGAAAAGTTGTGAAGACCGCAGTTCGATATCTTTGTTCGTTTCAGAGTTATTGCCAAAACAATAATTTTTAATACAAATTGCGCCCTCTAGCAATTTTATTAAACACTATCGTGTACTGTTGGATACGGCAATTGAAGATACTTATTTTCCCCTTTCTAACAAGCTTAAATTTAGTAAAATCGGATAAGTCGTTTAGAAGTTACAGCGATTTTAATGTTTACACTTTCAATAGCGTCTCCCACTCTTATCAAGTGAAACTGTAAACATTAAAATCGCTGTAACTTCTAAACGACTTAACCGATTTTACTACATTTAAGCTTGTTCGGAAGAGAAAGGTAAGTACCTTTAATTGTAGTTTCCAATGGTACAAGATAATTTCTAATAAAATTGCTAGAGGGCGCAATTTGTATTAAAAATTATTGTTTTGGCAATAACTCTGAAACGAACAAAGATATCGAACTGCGGTCTTCACAACTTTTCTTGCAAATTTCATCTACTTTTTGATTATGATGTCATAGTTATACCGTATGATTTGAATTTCCGGGATAAACTCGAAAAAACTGTTATTATTACAAATTGCGCCCTCTAGCAATTTTATTAAACACTATCATGTACTATTGGATACGGCGATTGAAGATACTTACCTTTCCCTTCCAAACAAGCTTAAATTTAGTAAAATCGGATAAGTCGTTTACAAGTTACAGCGATTTTAATGTTTGCACATTCAATAGCTTCCCCCACTCTTATCAAGGCCGGTACGCCAATGAGCCTTAAACCAAAATGATGCAGAATTGTCTAAGCTTTTCGATGATGTAATCAGAGTTATACCTTAATATGGGAAATTTCGGAGAAATTTAGAATTAAAAAAAAAAAATTTAATTGTGCCCCCTTGCGGCGAAATGAGGAACTTAAAAGTAATTTCCAGAATTTTCTCATGACCGCTTTAATCATAATTTTTTTTTCTCCAAGTTTCTATGCCTAGTAGTTTCCGAGATATGGCCGGTCGCCACCCTTAATGAATCACCCTGTATAATAAATATATTTCGTTAACAAATGTGTTTATTTAAATGTTTCTTGCCATCTAGCATTTATACCGAATTATCTCAAAAACTACCGTAAACCTTTGCTCCGCTTTTAAGAGTTGTTTAAAAAAAATCGCTAAAATAATTACGAAATTGAGGAATTTGTTGGTTTACTTGTATCCAACATATAAAAAATACCTTAAACAATTACTACTCGGATAAATTGTGCTTAAAAATAACGAATTACAATGTTTTTTTTTTTACTTGAAAAGTGGAGCAAAGTCTCCCATAGCCTGGGGTTGCTTTGCCCCACTTGATAAATATCGGCAAAGCACATGTATTCTGTATGTTGGGGCAAAGTTAATCGTATCTCTTTCTATACTACGAACAAAAAATTAAAAAATATTAATTTTTAAAGTTTTTATTACAAAAAACCAAAATATTTGTCTAAATGGTACTATAAAAAATACAAAAATACTTATGATAGCGCATAAGCGAGTAATTAAATATAAGTGAAAGTATTGAAAATAATGTTATAAAATACAAAACTACATATTTAGTCATTGTACCAACATGCTACCTCAGGCACCGAATATATACCTCTGCTTGTAACTTGTTTAGGGGCAGTGGCGGCTCGTGGGGTAGAGCCACAGTGCCATGGCACCACCTGCCCTCCTGTCCAGCGTCCTGCCCTTTACAAATTACCAAAACCTATTAAAATTAATATTCTCGTTTTTAAAGCAATTAGCAAAATAATTTAAAAATGGAACACAGTCGGGTGCAAATTTCCATCTATTTAGGAAGCGATTATGCGTAAAACAATAACGTAGTTTTCGCGCCACACGGCGGAGGCCCGAAGTGATGACGAAATCGCCATAATACATCAATAAAAAACATTGGAAAATGACCTTGAATGCAAGCAGGAAAAAATCTCTGAGTAGCCAGGCCCTTCGTTTGACCGTTTGACGTTAGACGTTTTAAATAGTGTCCGCGTCGCGTCGCGGTTTGTTTCTATTAGGTTAGGTTGTTTGTAAACTAAATAATTTTCGTTCGGCCGGCTGATTTAATGTATGTTCACGAACTTTTTATTTTAGAAATTCATAATGAATACTATTAGATATTGTGTGCGGTTGTGGTGAATCTAATAGACTATTTTGTTTTATGTGTGTTTTATTTGGTGGGGAGCAAACTTGGTCCCAAAAAGGTACAGATGATTTGGTCCATATCTGGGAAAAAATGAAGACACATGAAAAATCGAAGGTACATTTAAACAATATATTTAATTTCAGTATGCTTGGTAAAAGTAACATTAAAAGGTGCCTTTTTGCTTATTTTTCCTACTTCAAAAGCAAGAACTATTAACAAAAAAGGGCGTGGCACCCAAAAATTTTTTACCTGCGGCGCTAAGGGTTTACCTGGCCCTACTTCACTAAAATGGCACGAGCCGCCACTGTTTAGGGGGTTTAATAGATCCCAGAACATTAGACCATGAATAAGTAGATTGTAGGTTCGTCTTTCCTTGAGGGCCATTTCCACATTTTCAACGACTTCTGCATTGCATTAATCTGAACTTCATCATTGTTGAAGGCAACGATTTGCCCAGGATAGAGTTGTCCCTCATAAGAAATTACCACAAAACGTCCCACCTCCCTTACGACCTTATCGAAATTAAAATCTTTCTTCTGAGGGTATACTCCTTCTACAAAATTAATAAACTCTCTTTTTTTCTCTTGTTCTTTTTTAAGCTCATCAAAGTCAACGTCATTTGATGAGTTGTTATTAAATTCTACTATATCCTCCTCTCTCCGTCCGGCGTCTTCAATGGCCATAGATTCGTCTATCGGTTCCTCTATTGATTCATCAGCACACATCCAGGCTTCCTGACATGCTTTTTTTTAATTTGTTTAAAATAGTTCTTCTCGGTATATTGTACTTCTGTTCCGCTTTTCTGTGTGAAATTTCTCCTGATCTAATTTCGTTTAAACACTCTTGCAATGTTTCCTTAGTATAGTCTGCATATCTTCTTGACCCCGGCTTTTTGATGTATTTTCTTGGCATGTCTGAAACAAAAATAAACCTTTTTTACCGACCGATGTATTTTTTTTATACACTGAAACCAAATGCATTTTTTGCACTAATGGGGTACATTGGCACCGTAATAATGGGTATCGTAATTTTGAACAAGTGCACGCAAAACACGGCCCAAAAGCTGGGTACCTAACAAAAAACCAAACACTAATAATTCGGGGCTAATTTTCCACGGAGCAAAGTAACCCAAAAAACCGTTTCGGGGTTACTTTGCTCCGGAGAAAAGTAACTCCAAAATTGCTCAATTTGGACAGTCAAAACAAAATATGTTCTTTAAATTATTATTTACATCTTTAGAAGCATTTGCTAAGGTAAAAAAAATTCAGAATGTAATTCAATATCAACATAGAAATACTTACTTTTCAGATTTAAAACGAAAACTGCACTACACAACAAATTTTTCAACGTAAAAATATTAGGGATTTTGAAGCTGACCTGTACCCAGCAGTTGACCGGACAGGACTGAGCGTGAATCGTGATGCAGCGAGTATCGCGCATCTGCATAGCCAAATTGGCAACATTGAATACGCTCGTAGTTTCGTTGCGCTATATGAACACATTTTTAGTGGGAAATTAAAGTAAACTTTTTATTGCAATGGAGCAAAGTAACACCTGGGGGCGCAAAGTAACCCCGGTTTACGGTATTGGAAATATCTAGATTAATGATTTTTACGTATAAAAGATCCCTTTTCTATATTTTGAGGTAAAGCGGTCAGAAATGTAAGAAACAAAAAATATATGCGAGAATTTATCAAAACTGATATTGCGTAGCTAGCGTTCTCTAGGAGGTATATTAAAACCGATTATGGAATCCTCCTCGTGTGCTCTAAAAAACATAACTACACCCAATCTGATTCATATCCGCTTAATATCAATTCATCGCCAATTTTATAAAGTAGGTACATATTTACTTAGATCAGCCTGTATCCCTTTAACCGTATAAGAAATTAAATTAAATGACATATTTTCAAGTTTACTATCTCATGTTGCTATATTATAGCCCCTTAGTTACGGGACACCCTATAATATATCCATATATAAAATTCCCACAAAAGTAACAATACAAAAAGGGTTTCCAATATCGTATTTTAATAAGACGTGCACCACAAAGCTTACACCTCGCAAAAAATGTATTACTTTTTTTCTTGTATAATAAATACATAAATACCTAAATTTGCTTTTTGTACATAAATACTAAAAGAAATAAATGTTTTTTTTTCCTTTAGTTTTATAATGTTTTTACATACTTATTTTGGTAGGTACGAATCTATCAATCTTTTATTTTATAAATAATAAACCCACACTATATCGTTACAAAATATTAAGACTCCCTTACAAAGTCTAAAGGATGGCGAAGGCGAAGGTAAAATAACTTAGTCCGGTTCTGTTTCTGTTGCCAACCGCCTAACATAAAATATACCAGACCTCAACAGGGTGCCATTAATGACAGGTGATGCGGCGAGTTCTTAGATTAATTTGACTTGTGTATTGCCAGATAATATAAGAGGTTATTAAGACAGGAAAAAATACTTATAAAAATGTAGTAGCAGTTAGTAGTAATAGTAGCCGTAGATAGTAGTAAGATGTTTTATTTAGCAAAAAGCTACAATTAAATTAATATGTTTTTTTAACAACATTTTATAGATTTATTTTTAAATTTTAAATCGCAACCAGTGGCGTAGCTACCGGGGTGGCACATTGCCACCCGGCGCCAAGTCGCCATAGGCGCCGTGTCGCCGTCGCGTCCCAATCTGATTATTACGTCAAGTAATTTTTATATTCATATTATACATTTTACTCTTACCCCTCACCCTGAATTTATTTTAGTTAAAGTCTATCCAAACCTAATAGAATTTTTAAACACGATGTTTCACCACCAAAATAAATGTATTCATGGGCGTGCCGTCGAACGATAATTACGACTTTAAATTAATGCAATAAATATATTATTTTTTATAATTATTTGTAATCCAGTATAAACATAGTAAGCATTTTAGAAACCTGTCAAATCGAGCGCAAAAATAATTTACCTATTACTTTAATCAAAACTTTTAAAGGCGCGTGTTGTAATCAAGCGTAGAAATTGCTAATTGGTCGCAAAAAAGGGCTCCCTTCTCCCCTACACCCTTTCCAATCCCATCCTGTATTTATAAGAATATTAATCATTGTTAAAACTTTTAAATCGAATCAAAAAATCAAATCTAAAATAATAAAATATGTAGGTATTCATACACTGTTGGAATCGTCAGATGATTCGGAACTGGATTCATTCGCATTTTGAATCACTAATGGTGCTACTGGCGGTAAAATAAGATATTCCTCCTCTTTTTTTTTAACGTGGCCCACGCAGTTTTTCCAAATATCGCGGCTTAGTTCACTTACTACTTGCCGAATATTATCGAGTACTATTGCGCTTAGTGTTGGTGACTGATTACATTTACGAAGACGTTTTTTTAGTGCCCCAAATCCTTTCTATAGGATTAAATATGCAATAATAAGGAGGTAAACGCAATACAGTATGGCCGTGTCTAGTGCAAAGATTATCAATTATGTATTCATTTTTAAAATTTCGACTCTTTATCATTTTTAGTAATTCTTTTTTTACCGGGACCTTCTCAGGAATTTTCATGTTTTTACTCCTCATAAAATTTAAAATGTCCTCCTTTTTAGTATTATTATTCGGGATTTTGTTTAATATACGCGAATGGTATGATGCATTGTCCATGACTATTACCGAGTTTGGTAAGAGCTGATCGACAAACCATTTTTCAAATAAATCCCCAGTCATGTCCTCATGATAATCGGCAGAAGATGTTGATATATTTTTGGCCGACAAAAGCAATGCATTGGGCACGAAACCGTTTTCACCTCCGGCATGAAGTATTATTATGCTCTTTCCTCTTGAACACGGTATATTTAAGCTACAATTTTGAGTTTCATCTACCCAACCGTACTGAACAACATCATGAGTATCAAACCATGTCTCCTCTAGATATACTATATACCTTTTTGATTCGCGATATTATTTTATTTTACGCAAATATTCTTGACGATGTTCAACGAGACGGCGTGACTCCATTATTACCATTCGATTATTAATTTTTTTTATGTTTAAATCCGCAATTTAATAAAATACCCCGAAGCGTTTTCAATGACTGATACTTATAATCAGGGTAATCGCGTAACTTATCCCAGATAATTTGTAATGTCGGTACCGTATTTTCCTTGTATGAATTGTAAACAATTCGTCGAATAACATATTTCGCTGCATCGTCAACTTTCCGAAACTGTTGGTTATTTTTCTTTCGCTTTATCGAATGATCTGTAACATCTCCTGTCTTAATTACGCGATAAATTGTAGATATCGAAAGTAGTGTTAATTCGTTAATTCTTTTTATTATGAATTTATCTAACTGTTCGGGATTTTCTTTCTTTAGGGGCCGTTCAAGTATTACGTGAGCAGATTTCTTACCATTTTTTACCCCCCCGCCCCCCTTGTCATCAAAAGTAAGCAAAGCACTTACCCCCTCCCCCTATGCTTACGTAAACATTTTTAGTAATAAATGTTTTTTTATATTGTTATTTTTAAAATAGGAAAATTCATGAAAATATTAGGTTTAACTGATACACATAGAGTAAATGACAAAAAAATATAATCAGAAATAAAGAACATAACTAACATAAAGAATATTTTCGGAACACATTAACAGTCTTCAGTCCATGAAACCTGAATCCATGATTCTAAGTTATCGATGACATTGGATTGCTGCTCAGTGTTGTGAGTCTGCTCACTTTCATCCGATTTTGGAATGTCTACGTCACTCTTATCGAGCCATTCAACATCTTGGTGCTCTAAATTTTGAATAATGCACATCAGTTCATTAGCACGACGAGCAGCGACTCTTACAGGTCTAACTTTTCCCTCTGTGGGCGTGTTTACTTTTTTATGGATCTTCTCGATGTGACGATTTAATGATTTGACGGAAGCATGATAAAGACCACACGTTTTGCATGTTCGGCTTGAGAGCCTCAATTTTACCGTCGGACAAAAATAATCGTAGGGCATTTGCAAAAAATCTTTGAGGGTAGTACTCAAGCGTAGAGCTAAATTGACTGGAAGATCAAGAAATTGTCCTCCTTCATCCAAAACCAAGTCATCAACTGTTTGTTTTACTTTTGCAGGTGGTGGAAGAAACCTGTTGTCTAGTAATCTGAATAGGCCACTTCTTGGACGACAGCATTCTGTATTTTTACATTTTACAATTTGAAGCAAGTATTGGCTTTCACGCACATGTTCTGAGTACCATTTAATGTCTGGAAATTCAGGAACATCTTGTTCATCAGCCTCAACATATTTTGCAGTAACATTATAGCCATCAATTTCCATTGAACTCCATACTTCAGCTAATACATTTCCTGCAAATTCGAAATTATATCTTTCTAATTGTTCATCAATTGTAATGCCACGTTCATCCAAATGAGACCCAAAATGGTCATGAGGCAGTATTAAACCAGCCAGTTCCCGACTCAGAGGAGCCATTCTTCGCTCTACTCTGTTATACGCACTCCTTCCAGGAGCATTGGTAGCTATAAACAATGCATCGAGGTCATGTCGTTTAAAATGTTGTATAGCAAACCCTATGACTTTTTGATAACGCGGTTTTTCATCTGGCCCTCCATCAACCGTCATAATTACTACTGGTTTTACTAGTCCATGGTCAGTTTTTGCTAATGGTCGAAACTCTTCAAGTTCGAGAAGCGTCTCGAAATCCTGAGCATGAGTATTAGCAGTAGATGAACTATGCTTTCCACTTCGAATAGCGATGAATGTTGGCCCAGAATATCCGACGGCTTGCGGTTGTCCTAGCATATTGGAAGTAACTTTGATACCAGCATAAACAGATGGTATTAATTTATGACGCTCAGCGATTACCCAATCGTGGTCAGGTAATTTGATTCTATATTCCATATGCATTAAAAGAGGTGCTTGCTTATTTGCCGCAGTGACGCCAATAGGGACTCGAGCTTTGTCATCTTGAGATAAGAAAAATACTTGATCTGGTCCAAGTATGGATGCTATGTTCTCTAAATAATGGATTGATGTTTCAGCGAACTTGCTATCTAAGTGGCTCTTGTGGTGATCAGTTTGAGCACGAATGAGCCTAACAGGGACTGTCGATACATGTCTTCGTCCCTCTGTAGAATTCGATTTTCTGGGAATCAAACGAAGATATGTCGCACTGCGACTAATGTCAAATCCTAGTTTACGCAGTTCTTGTGTGAGTTCGTCAAGAGTTTTTACGCTGCGAATAGATTCCGTTCGTCTCCTGTCATCACATGCACTCCCAAATAAAGCTATATCCGCAATTGTTTTCAATAGTAATGGTTGATCGCTTTCAAGTTTAGGATGTCCTACTGAATCCCTCAGAGATAGTCTTCTTTTTATTTCAGGATTTTCCTGACAAATATCTTCTAACTTTCTTTTCATACCATCCCTGTGTTTCTTCTGGGCAACTGCGTTTTGAATCTTCCTGTTTAAAGTATTTTTTGCTGTTTTTAGTTCCTCGCGCAACTTAATGATCTGTTTATCAACTTCAGCGCAATTTGGCATAGTATCTCTGGCAGAATACAAAGCGTTCAGATTTTTTTCGAGTAGAGTAATCTTATTTTTCAAAGCTTCTTGAAAAGGTTTTGCTCTTTGTTTATCTGCATTATTATTATTTTCGCATTGCTCTTGTGATTCATTGCCGGTTTTAATTTTATCTTCTTTCTGTTTTTCAATGTTAGAAAATGGCTGTATAATTTGTGTTTTTTCTGCAGGTTTACTGGTAGAAGACGTTGCCTAAAAATGAAAAATTTCTAAGAGTTCTGCTGAATATTCTCTTATTAAGCTACATAAATTCACCGTATTTAATAAAACCAGCGTTTAAATATTATTGAAAGCTTTTCCCCACAGAAACCCTTCACATACAGATATTGAAAACACCGTGTATTTTGTGACCAATTGCCGGAGTCGATCTTAAGAAATAAAATATCAATCATTTACCTTTTTACTTTGAGATAGGCCATCATATTTTTTACTCATAAATCGTTTTAATTGTTACAGAACGTAAAGAGAAACTTTGTACTTATATTTACTCACCTTGGAAAAAAAATGAAGCAGATTGGATTTATTTTTAGTCGCCGCTTGCAATTCTTCTTCAATTCTCTTAGATACAATAATATCTAGTTCCTTATCTGACTTTGCTTGTAATTTATAATTTCGCCAAACTTCGTTAACTAACTTTTGTACATTTTGCACTTTCGTCCCAGTATGAGATTTTTTAAAACTTTCGAACAGTTTTTGGTATAACTTGGATTTGTCTATATGATATGACATTCTAATAAGATATTTAAATTTAAATAATTAAAACGTTAAACTTTGGCTAATTGCATCAACATAAACACAAATGATAACTTTCAATGCTTACAATACGTTTAGAATCCAAACAAAACAATACTGATAGATGCGCACTTGCAGCCGGCCGGCACGAGAGTGAATTATTAGACAAGTGAATAGCGCACGGTAATTTCCCTAATGCGCGGTAATTCCCCTAATCAGTTCTCAAAGCGAGTGCCTACGCATATGTATTATTTGCGGGAATCCCCGAAAAAACTTAAATAACTAACGATGACGTAATCATCATCTAGACCCCCCCACCCCCCATGTCATCCAAAATAAGCAAAACAGAGACCCCCCCACCCCCCCTTGGTGCTTACGTAATACTTGAACGGCCCCTTAAACAACCGTAAATATTTAAAATTATTCGTAGACTTTGAACATGTAAATCTTTATTAAACTCCGAACATTTTTCGGCTAGCGATGCGGTCGTTAGCGAAGGTAATTCAACATGTAATAATTCCCGTTCATCTACATCAAACGGGCGCCAAAAAGACATTATTATAATAAAAATATACTTATCTTAACGAAAACTCGGAAACAATCGAAACACGTCCACACACCAGGGTTGCCAGATAAATATGGACGTAGGTCGCAGAGTTTAGCTGCTGAAGTAGCCCAAAATCGCAGACGTTGCCAAATCATAAAATAGCCCAAAATCGCAGTTTTTCAGGTTTAAATATAATTGTATAATATACTTATATATTAATATATAATATTATTATATAGATGACTTTTTCAGAAATAATAAATCATTGTGTTAAAACCAATTATAAGTATATTAAATAACATTATTACAACATTAATAACTAAATATCTGCACAATTGTTACAGCCTCCATAAATGCGTCCTCTTCCCATGAATTGCTCGATCCTTCTCCAATACTTCCAGGCCCAGGAGCATACAGAATACTGGAGTTGAAAAGACGCCTCATTTCATCACTGGGCTCAAATTTGTTACAGCAAGTTTGTTTCACTAATAGATGGAATCGTATTGTTATTATGGCAGAAAGCTTCTTCCATTTCATCCTGTTCCTTGATTTAGTTTTTACTGCGTTCATGATCGAAAATACCCTCTCCACAATAGCATTACTGAAGGGCAAAGAAAGCACACTTAGGACAAATTCTGCCAATTCCTTAAAACACAACGAACCCCAGCATCGGTATACAAAACAACTTTGCCCCAAAATTTGCACAAATCAATGTCCACATTTTCATTCTCAAACCATTTAACTAATGGTATTTTACGCCACTGTTGCTCCAGAATATCCAGATTAGTTGTTCTTCCTAGGAAGAATAAAGGAAGATCTTTAAAAGATGCCTGAAACTGGCTGGTACATACTTTCGGCTTGAAGTGTTTCACAGATTCCAGTCCGCCCAATCTGCGACAGGTCGCAAGTGTAAATCGCCCAATCTGGGACGGGTCGCAGAAATGTAAAATCGGTCGCAGAATGGCTTCTGAAGTAGCCCAATTTGCGATAAATCGCCCAACCTAGCAACCCTGCCACACACGACACTGCTTTTCTAGAAACTAACCGTTTGAAAATAACATCTCAATTAAATAGCATGCGATGATACTATAATATTATAAGTGGAAAAGAGACAAAGCGTTAGAAACCAGAAACCAATCGAACGGAATGCCGACCGCGATCGTTCAACCTTTTTTAAGTGAAAAGTAAGCCTAAAATCTGACCGCCTAGCGCGTAGTATTTAGTAGTAGTGAGCAATCCTGGTATATAGTGCTGTTGGCGGCGTTATTTGTAGTTTTTATTGCCATTTTAAATTTCGATGGAAACATCGTCTTTAAAAATTCTATTTGGTTTGGATAGTGTATACATGCCTATTGCGCTAATCAAAAAGTGGGATTTTTAAGTCAAAAAAATAATCATATTTAAGACCAGGCGTCGCGACCTGTGTAAATTGCCGACAAACAGTACCGACAAAAGCGCCTATTTTGTTTGAAAAATGCCGCAGAAGGTGGACCTTTGATCGGCATTTTGTGTGCCAAAAACGAGGTTTCAAATAGGCGGTAAGCGGTAAGTATTGAACAATTTTATTATATATTTTCTCACATTCCTGTGTGGTTCTATAAACATTATTTTTAAAGTTCTTCAAAATAAGAAGTATAATATTGGTGAGGCTTCCAATTTATTTAAAAATGCTTACGTCGAACTTTGTGAACTGCGTCATCACAAATATGATGAAATTCGATGTGAAGCTTCGGATTTAGACTGGTGTATTGAAGCTTCTTTTACTGAAAGGAGACAAAAAATTTCCAAAACATTTTTGACGAACTTGCGTCCGATAGTAAATTTTCAACAGAAGAAAAATTTAAAAAAATTTTAATAATATTTTAGACTCGATTTTAGGTATTGCGTCATTTAAGTTAAAAAAAAACTACTTTTTGGTTTTTAAAATACTGTTAATAAGTTTAAATTCCTCGAGCCCTCATTTCTGGCCACGGCTACTTCTGAGAAATAAATACGACGATTTGGCTGCGAAACTGCGAACTGACAATTTTGCCACCGAATTTGTCCGTGTGTACCGCACTATTAATATTTTTAACTCTTCCGGTAACTTCCGCTTCTGCAAAGATATATTTTTCTTAACTTAAGGTGGAATTATCAACGTCAATCAATCTATAACCTATTTCGCGTTTTTTTTTTAAGTTTATTATTCTATTGACTAACATTTAAATAAAATCAGTATCGTCGGCACATTACTTAGGTAATATCTGATAAACTACAAATTTATTTCATTGCTAATTTCGGGAGAAATGTATAGTGAAAGAACAATGACATAATAATGTTAAAAAAAATCTTACCTGATATTTTTCGCTATAAAATTCTCCTAAAATAAGTTATGAAATTCCTTGATATTTATTAAATATGTCAATTATTACCTATAAAATATCAAGTCGATACTGATTTTATTTAAATTTTGTGTAAAAGCTGGAAAACATAAATAAATCTACGCGAAATAGGTTACATGTTGGCAAGCATGTTGATACTCCCACCTTAAGCTTATTACAATTTTTTAAAGAAACAGTGTCAGAAGCGTTTAAGCAATCTAGCTATTTTAAGCATAGAAAATGTATGTATTAGAAATACTTTTTGCGCGTAATATTATATAATATAAGTTTATAATAAGTTATAATAAATGTTATTTTTTAGTGAATATTAGTACGCTAAGTTAAGAGAAGTTATGACTTTTTTTTTAGAATTTAGGTCCTGATTTTGTACTTTCTCTAAATAAAAATATTTTATGACTTGACTTGACTCTGAATTTTATTATTATGCGACTATAAAATATTACAGAAATCATAGTTAAATTAAAATATAATAGGTACCTAGTTATGTAGTATGTCCCCGGATAGCAAGAGGACAAATGGACCAAAAAAAAATTACAGAACAGAATGGAGATTTTTCTCTATGCCTAAGGCGCCACAGTAACTCTTGCCAACCGGCGCCGTCATGTCTAGCTACGCCACTGATCGCAACTTTCTTTTAAAAAAACAGACAGAACAGTTAAACACTTTGCAAATGGTATCAAATATTAGGTATTCTTTTGTTTTTCACGCAATATTTTATTTGTTGTGTCCATCTTTACAGTGTTTTCCACCTGAGTAGATAGGGGAACCGGGTATAGAACGGGGTACCGAGGTAGAACGGGGTACCACGTTTCAAATTTTCGCGGGTTAGCGCAAGACCGCCATATCGATATATATTCACAGCACAATATCCAACAAATGCGTTGGCAACACATTTGACCTTGTCGATAGTCGTTGGAGAGCCGTTGCGTTGAATACATCACTGGGAGAAGATCCACTGTAAGAATTGACGAATTGGCAAACAACGGTAAGTGTTTAATTTTACTAGCCGTACATTTTGTGTAGTATGGGAAGATAGCCCCTTTCTTAGGGTACCTTTTCCCCATAAAACAAAATTGTTAGTTGAAACGCTTTAATTGTTTATTTAGTAACAATCACGACGAATGCCCTCGGGGCAGAATGGGGAGAGGCGGAACGGGAAGTTTCCGCCCCACGTGTATGTTGATCGGCTAAATTTTATTCTGGATGTTGTTTAATGATGTGCTCTTTTTAATACTTTGTAGATTCTAATCATAAATCTTACTATTTATTAAACAACATTTAACCATTATCATCCTAAATAAATTATTTTTTTAGATGGTTCGAACATACGGAAGAAAAACGGAACGACAACATTGGTCTTTGGAGTCAATGCATCAGGAGTCAATTGCTGTTTTTAATCATGAGATGGGGTACAAAACAGCAGCACAACAATTAAGTGTTCCCAAAAACCACCTTAAAACGCTACGTTGCTAAAAAAGGCAAGAAGGTGAAAATTTTAAAATTGATACCGAAAACGGTTGGAAAAAGCTATATACCTTAAATATTTCTGATTCCGAGTCATCAACCGAAGAAGAGGACGCTGAGTGCCTATATTGTCAAGAGTTTTATTCTAAATCTTCGGAAGGATGGGTCGCTTGCAGTTTGTGTCACATATGGGCAGATAATTCTTGTGCGGGCATAGATAGCGACGATGACGAAACTGCGTTTTCATCTGAGTCTGTCAATAAGGAGCATTTCTTGTATTATTTAAAACATGTTGTGTTGTACGTTGTACGCCAAGTTATTTTATGTGTTGTTGTAGATCAATAAAGGGTATTGACTAAGTTTTTAACAACTATTTTATTCTGCCTCACATGTACCCCGATGTACCCCATAGGTGGGGCACAACGGGGTATTGTGCAAATTTTTAAAAAACAATAAATAGCAAAATACGAAAAAGGAAATAATCAAATTTTTTTGTAACAATCATCGGAAATAACATCAACTATAACTTCCAAGGACAAAGTTTAAGGATTTGTAGGTAAATTTTGTCCAAAAAAAAATTCAAACATTAAGTACCCCGTTCTACCCCGGGTTCCCCTACTAAAACTTTTTGAAAAATTAGGTTTCTCGGTTTTGTGTAATAATTGCTTTGGTTTACGTGTTTTGTGATATTTTTTATTATTATGATGAGTCGCAAGTGTCAAGAATGCGAAAATTCGGAAAATAATAATAGTTTTTTTCATTAAATTTTGATTTTTATCCTATCGCATAGAGAATTTTCTACGGGTTCAGTTTTTAAAATTTTGAATTATTTCCTGTGAAAATAAATAAACAAGATAGTACGCTCTTTAATAAAAACACTTGAATAAACTCACTGACGTCACATCTGCCTCGACTTATGGGTCCTAGGTATTCAGGTGAAGGTCGAACGCCGCATCTACCTGTGTATCCGGCGGGTTGTTTTCTATTTTTAGCTGTTCTTGTCTTCCTAGTTTATCAAAACAAAGATAGCAATATAATCCGTTGAGCCTGAGAAATAAAATCATTGCGCAGATAATGGGATAACGTAATAAGGATTTGATCTCATGTTTTTAAACTTTCTGTTTTAGCGGTGTCTCTTTAATTGTCTCTAGGAAAGATTTATGACTCTCTAGGAAGATTTTTATTACTAAGATGTATTTTCAACAGGTTCTCTTTCTGGATGTTTATGCTGAATATGATGAATTGAGTTATAGTGAAAAGGTCCATTCGGCAGTTACTTTTCATAGGTGAGTAAATAGAAAGTTGGGTTATTTGTAGGTTAGGTTCAAAAGTAGTATAGCATTTCAAAGGTACCGTGCGAGCAAAACTTATTTGCATCAAAAAGGGCTTGGATTAAAAAACGTAGGGCTTGGTTTAGATCACAATGATATGGGGACGATATATCTAACCAAATCTAGGTTTAAATTTGGTCAAATTCATATTATGACATTATATGCCAAACTAATGAGTAATAAAATAAGTAGACAAATACAAATTTATTTTTGTTGTTTAAAAAATTAACAAAGTAAGAATAAACAGAAATACTTGCAATTTATAAGGAAATAACTTTAGCTGCTTCTTAAGAATAGTCCTGCATGTTCCATAAGATCTTCCTACTTCTTGGGACAGGCGTCTTATACAATTTGTTGGCGTATTTTGTATTATTTCACGAACGTTTGCAACAAGTTCTTCTGTTCTTACAGATGGTCTTCCTGCTCCTTTTTTGTGTTGTATAGAACCTGTTTCCCTAAACACAGCCGCGGTTCTTTTGAGGCAATGATAAATATCCCCAGCAATAAAAGCAACGTTAGGAAAATGTTCGTGAAAATCGTCCATGCACAAACCCGGATTGTATTGCCACTTACAATTTACTCTAACCCCGTTTCGAAAATACGCTTCAACCATAAATGTTTTGTGCTGTTCCGTAAAGCCCATTGTGTGAATTGTTCAAGAAATTGGAAAAATTAGCGATGAATAAAATTACTTGTAACGACTGTCAACGATGACGGAAAAACTGATTGATTGTTAATTCAGGTAGTTACTGACACCCAACAGGTATTATTAATCTCTACGGCTAAGCATTACGTCCTTAGATGCAAGGCCCTCTTTGATGCATAAATTTTTGCTCGCATGGTAAATCCATCTTAATCCCTACTCCCTGGCCAACCCAGCTCTTCACCGCGTCTCTCCAACAAACGATGTTGTCAGCACATTTTAGTAGCGTTTATGTATGACATGTGCTATCTATAGGTACTAGATCAGCGGTTCTCAAACTTTTTTGGTGACGGAACCCTTTTGGGAAGCAAAATACTTGATGGAACCCTACAATAAAACAATAGTTTTTAAAAGTGTATTCTTTATTAATAAGCATAATAAAAGTACAATGTAACAGTTACTAATTATTACTTACTATACCACATGGCAAGTACAATAATAGAAGATATTAAAAAAGAAAAAATCTAACTAATGGGAGGTATGAAACTGTTTTTTATTTTTCATCAATTGGTTGATATCAGGTTTGATAGAAGACAGTTGAAGTCTCATATCAGGTTCGGCGTCCAGTCTATTGCGATATTTTGTTTTCGTGGCTGCGTAGGTTGAGAATCCTGTTTCGCACAAATATGTTGTTGGGAACGGGAGAAGAATATTCAGAGCCATTTTGCCAAGCATTGGATATTCATCACGGATTCTGCACCAAAAATCGTTGAGAGGCGTCGTTTTGAACAGTGACTCCATACTTGTGTCTGATGACATTTCTAAAAGAGATTCATATATCTCGTTTGACATACTTTCGGGCTTTTCGAAGTTGGGTAAAAAAGGATTATGAATCCATGAATTTAGTTTCATTTTTGTATTCTGTTCTTCGGGAAAATACTTTTCAAAAGATGCGCGCATCGAACTGAGATATTGGACCAATTCTTTAAACACATCATCTTGAAACATTTCTGAGTCGTTATCGCTAACAAACTCACTGAGTGACGTAAAGCTTTCTATTTCTTTCTTACCAACGCAAATAATCCAAAAATCTAATTTTCTTTTGAAGGCAGTTATTTTGTTATAGGCCTGAAACACTGTTGTCTGTTTACCTTGCAATGATAAATTCAATTCGTTCAGTTTTTGAAAGATGTCCGCCATAAATGACAATCGGAACAACCAAGTTTTATCATACAAACGGTCCTTCAAATTAAAAGAAGTATCTGCTGAAAGAAACATTTGTAACTCGGCTCTAAGTTCAAATAGCCTTGTTAAAGTTTTACCCCGAGACAGCCATCGCACTTCTGTATGGAGCAGCAGTGTTTTATGTTTGTTGCCATAATCTTCACAAAATAATGAGAGAGGTGTTTTGATTTTTTTTCTAAATTCTTGAGGAACCCCTACAGAGGTATCGCGGAACCCTAGGGTTCCGCGGAACACACTTAGAGTATAGCTGTACTAGATCATTGAATTTTTTCATTCCATAATATGACGCATCGACTTTTTTAGTCATCAGTTAATGGGAGTCCTTTTTACAGGTTTATTAATAAAAAGAAACTATAACTTGCCGAGAAAAAAATCACCAGTGCGGAACTAAATACGCATAGTTACCATTTTAACAAATTTCCACGAATTTGTCAACAATACCTAATTACCGAGCAAAACAACTCTTAACGGTACTGCCTAAAGGTCAGGTACAATGTACTTAGTAATTTTCTGCAAATTTTTAGGTAGAATAAGAACACAAAAGCTCCAAGCCAATGCACTATTGGTACCGTACCGTTAAAATAAAACATGCTGAATACTTAATTGACGACGGTACTCTGATATACCACCTACTCATTATCATCATCTGAAGCAAATTGTAATTTACCGCTTTTCTAAACAGTATTAGAAGTTGTTGCATTGTTGAAATGTTTGTAATTTTGATGGGACGATAAAAAAAATCGGAAAATACCTTTGCCCAATGATCTGGTACCTACAGATTGCACATGTCATTCATAAACGCTATTAAAATGTGTTGACAATTCCATTAGCAGCACAGTCATGTTGAATAATGAACTACCTACTTTTAATACAACAATTTTCTTAAGAAATAAATTGTATCTTCTTAATGTGACGCATTTTGTTTCCAGCAAAGCTCTTTCTCTACAATTAAGAAAGCAGAACAGCGTCCCCAAAAACGAATAGGCAAAAATGCGAATTGTATCCGTTAGAACCTATATCCACCAAGACGTTGGTGGAGATCCAAGAGGTGGGTGGAGATTCGTAGCGAGCGGCAATTGCCGCGCGCTATAGTATTAGTTTTAACGTATTTGTTGCGTAGGTCACATTGTTGTTCGGAGTCTTTTAGCTGTTCTGTCTGAATTTGAATTTTATTGATCGTACGAATGCATGATTCATTTAATTTATTTTTACTTTGGTTTTATCATTAGCAATGTTAGGTAAACGATGTAATAAACTAAACCTTTACGAATATAGGCTTTATTTTGGGAAACTTGACATTAAATAATAAACATGACATAATAATTGTCACCAATAACATGTTTTGGTATATTTTATTTGCAGCCCTGCAATCTAATTAGGTACGCCTATTTTTCAGGTAATATATGGCTTCAAAAAGTTTAAAAGACACTTTTCTCTTATATTATATAAAAGAAAAAAGTAAATACCTAGGTATGTTTATATTAATCCAAGGGTGAAATTATTCCATGGGTCATGTTCTCGGGCAAAAAATCTCAAGAAATTGTGCTTGAAGATGTTTTATACGTATACATAATATATCCAAGTTTTTGCCAAATTGTAAAAATCGATACAAGTTATATACCAACTAATATTTGACTTGAGGTTACTTACGCGATAACATTGAGGATTGGTTATTTTCTTGGTTTTGTTTGCTTTTTATATTAGATTTTATATGTTTTATAGTTTAATTGACTTGTTATTTATCTTTTTAAACCAAAAACATTACGACCAATCATTTTTAAACAAATTTTAGAAAACAAACCCTTAAAAACAATTTTCTATCCTCAAAATCTGTTAGGTTTTCGACTACTAAAAATGCCAAAAATGACGTTATAGAAATAACCTTATTTCCCAACTTGATCAAAAATTGAGGAAAAATTCCAATTTTTGGCAAGAATTTGGGACAAATTTTAGCTGTATACACGTAAAAATAGATTGAAGGTAAACTCTTACAATTTCTTAAGCAAGAACTTAAATTTTAAAGCCCGGACCTGTCTATTTTCCCATTCGTCAAATGATAATGTTGCAGTGCGCATGTCTAATCCGCTGTAGCTTAGTTTACATGCTCGAGGCCATAAATTTGCCACTTTCGTGATTATTGTTTGCTTATCTAAAAGTAAATATCTATGAACAAATCGAACTCGACAACTGTGCAAATATTTAGAAAACGAAAATACAATTATTTTCAATCATTTTCTATTCCTCCTTAGAATCAACAAATGAATGTTTATAATACCTCTTAATTGGGTATATTATTATATCGTTCGTATGTCACTCTAAGTTTATTTTTAATTTTTTACTTGGAGAAGATGGCCTATAAGGCACCTTGTAAAACTCCATAAATTACACATTGACCTTCTCCAACCCAGCTTTCAGTCGACGCGGAGGCAGGTTTGCAGATTACTTTAAACCGTCAAGAAAACAGAACAATTACATATCAAAGGCAGAATGACAGCTTCTCGGGTCTACGGCCCCCTAGATCTTTAGGCTATATAACAATTGAACCTGCTTGTTTTGTGTCAGTTACAAATTTGTATTCGTTGCAAAGATCATTTTATTTCCTTGTTTGTTAAGCTTGTATTAATTTAATCACTTTTTAATCATTCTTTTTAAATACATTTTTTTTTATCATTAAAAATATACATTTAATGATTTGAAGAAATAGTCCATGCTTAAAGTGGAGTTGAACGTATGGGAAAGAAAGAAAAACTAAAAGTCTTCCTCCACAAAATTGAATAGAATAAAGATTATTTAGGGGTCTCTACATGTTTCGAACGTAGAAACGTTCATCATCAGGAGAAAGAAAATATATTTAATGCTGATGATTTTAGCAGAAGAGAAAATGGAGTAGAACCTTAATGGAGCTTTTATGGAATTAAAAAATTGATATAAGAGATATAACATGAAGAAAATTGATAAAAGTTAAAACATACTGAGTATGTGAGAAGTCAGTAAAGAGGGGTCAAAACCAACCAAATAAACTGGGGAAGAAGAAAAAATCCCTTTTAAAAAGAAGGTGTCGAAGATTATTTACAATTTTTTATAAAACATTTTTTATATGCTTAATACATAATATGTCTTTAAGACATTATAAGGATAAAATTACTCAGAATTATGAACATATCACAATAAAATTACATTCCAAAAAAAGGGTTATGTGGGGTACTGCCCCACACATGTTTCGCGGGACCTATCCGTCTCCGCTTCCTGATTGTTAACGCGACGTAGACCGTAGAAGAATCTTAACAGCTCATTTAAACCAGTCACTGCTGTTAATAAACTAAGGTAGTCGACCCAGTTGCAGGGCTGCTCACTTCCTCCAGATCATTAAAGAATGGTTCGCCCAGGGCATTGAACCTTCTTCTCGCGAGGCTAGAGCATTCACACAAGAAATGCTGAATACTTTCCTCCTCTTCTTAATCTCTGCAACTTCTGCAGAAGTCGTAAGCTGGTATTTGCACACGTTCGGGGTGTCTACCGAAAAGCCAATATCTGGTGACTACGGATGTGATGTTTCTTAGATCCTTCCGACTGTGCTGTAATAACGCTGCTGGTTTCCTGCCGTCAAGTAGGGGCCACAATTGCCTGGAGATGCTAGAGGTTGTCAGCCCTGTCCTTCTGCTTTGCGCAAGTTGTTTAGCTATCCGATCTATCTCCTCTTTGACGGATCCCAGTGATCAAGCCACAGTATTCTCTGCTAGTTCGACAGACATGCTTGCGCCCTCCCTAGCGAGCGCATAAGTAGTCTTGTTGCCATATATATTGCTGTGGCCAGGAACACCAGGTGACTCGATGCTGAGCACCAAGTGTATTAATAAATTGCTTTTATGGCTGCTTGACTGTCTATATAGACAGCTATAGACGCAGCTCCTCTCAGGCCAGGGTGATCCCGTAGGATATTGTCATATTGACGGCATTATCCAATCGTCCTCAAAAATAGGCAAAAATGTAAATGATTTGGAATGAGATGAAGATGAATCTAATACCAATATTATTATTCAATTAACAAACTCATATTGAAATAACGTTATACGCATATATTCAAGGCATGAGTGAAACAAACCCAAAAGCACCACCGTTTTATTATAACTTGTGCCAGATTACTGTTTTAAAAAAGGTTAAAATAAAATTTAAAATGATAGATTTTTAAATTTCTAAAATGTAATTAACGTTAGCAGAGTAATTCCTGTTTAAATTAAAAATGCAATTTGTGTCTATCAGGCTCACAAAGAGGATTAGGTAGGTATTATAGTTTTTTGCAATTTCATTTTAAATTTTAAAAGCGATTTCTCTCCGCCCACCAAGCAAATTAGCCCAAGGGACTTTATTTACTAATATCTTTGATGTTAATAATACGAACTCGGGCTTTTAATTTTAACATGGGATGTTTGGATTAAATAGAAAATGATTTAATATAATGGTTTACTAATGGCAAAGAATCAGGGGTCAAAAGCAAATGCCGAAAACCCACAATAAAATTAAAAGCTTATTCCATTTTCAAAAAAAAATTATAAAATAAAAAAAAAATCAGTAGCTATCTTCCTAGTACTTGAATTACTACCGGTCATATTTTCGAGAGCATGAATTTTCTTAAAAAATTCATTCTCGAGGAGATACTTTCAGTTATTAATTCAAGAATGTGGGAAAATCGGTTAAAAAATTTCACACCTAAATAAACATACTCCTCTCCAGTAGGAACCTAAAACTACTAAGTAGGCTCTGTGCCTGTCAGCAGGCATATCTAACAAGTTCTTTGCAAACAAAAATTATAAAAATACAGCCTTCCGATCACTGTAGTAATACAGATTTGTTGATAGCTAATATAGAATATATTATTTTTGACGAGCAAATGTTTGTTTCATACTACTAAAATCCTAGGAACATATTTTATTTTCTGCCATGTATGCAATATTGACATTTCTGTCTTTTTAGAAATTTGAAAATGTCACATTTCTGTCTTCTTACTTCCGATCCACATTTTCCATCCTAGGACGGAAAATGCGTTTCCATCCTAATTAGGTATAGTTAAATTCCCATAAAGTTTTAATGCCAAATGTCAAGACTTGTCATTGTCTAGTTACTTTAGATTTCACCAACTCACTAAATTTCTTATACAGCTGAGATTGGTGTTTTTCCTTTTTCTTTTCTGGAATAGTTCGGCCAGCTCTTTTTATTTCTATCTCTTTTTAATCGAATGAAATAATACAAGATAAACATACTTTGTGTGCAGTACAATTATACTAATTAAATTTAGCCATTAGAAATTTATATTTTATGAGTTGCTGCAGTAGTTGACAAGTATGACAGAACTGAAATGTCACGGCGTTAAAAGTTTATGTGAATTCAACTATAGCAGACTTTCTTCAATCTTATCCGCTGCTTCTTTCAAATCAGGTGGAGTACAGCTAATTAACTCGCCGTCACTATCGGAGAACATCTTTAATCTGTATTATTTTTCTTAAAAAACGCTGACTTTCAAAAAATTTTAAGCGACAACTGCTGTCAACGACTGGTGACAACGACTAATAATGGAAATGAACGGTAATAACCGGTGCGACAAAATGTATTATTTTAAAAAAGTCTATCGTGCAAAAATATTCAATGTTTACTTGAATCATAATGTCATGGCTGAAAATAAAATAGTATACAATCCTCGACGGAAAATTTCATTGCGGTCTCGAGATTATAGTTTATCTCGACGCTACGCGTCTCGAAACATTTCCGTCTCGTATTGTAATATACTATAATCTACGATAGTGCCATTATAACGTATTTAGTATTATCATTTAGATGTCATTATGACCTTCATAATAGCACTCAGTGCCATTATGAATTCATAATAACATCCAAATGTTAAGATACAAAAACAAAAAGAAAGTCTAGGTCTGTTCGTACACCTGCCTTGACTTTTCGGGAAGTAGGGAATCTATTACGCTTTGCGCGATATCCTCGACATCCGAAGGGACACTTTCGGATTCAGAATCTCCCATATTTAAATTATTTTTGACCAACACTTTGCATACAATAGAAAATTAGACGGCAATAATGACGCTGTCAAAATCGAAATTGAAACAATCAAAAATGCGGTTACCATGATATCGTTTGATATGGACACCTGAAAATTTTTAAAATTACGAAAACTTTATCTGATATCAATGAAATTTAGACGAATAAAATCTATTTGCACTGTCGTGGATTAAATTTTAAATGATACACGTTCGATATGAACTTTGTTAATAAAACTTGTGCAATTAAACCACTCGGCTAACGCCTCGTGGTTTAACGTTGCACACGTTTCATTATAGTGTTCATATCGAACTAGTATCATACATAACTATTGTTGGTATACATAGAGACTCAATATAATTATTATATAATGGAAAAATAAAGGCCCGGTCATGAAGAATATTTACAAAAAATATATTTTTGGTAAATTTTAGTAGCAAAACTTAAATTAAAGTGGATTGCGTAAGATCCCGTTAATTTGTCTTATATTATTTTATGTAACTAAAATTCAAGGAAGGTGTTTCATTTATGTCATAAATAAACGAATTCTTTGCAAAATATAAATCTCTTTATACTTCACAAAAAGAAAGTGCATAACATGAAACTAACATTTTTTAGTATGTGAAATTAAAATGAGTTTCTCATTGAAAACAGGTTTAGAAGTAATTCTTTTAATTAAATAGAAGAAGCGTATCCCAAAATACGGTAAAATCAAAGAAATCAGCGTGGGAACAATTTTCTCCATTACTGCTGGAAAAAAATATAAATTATCAAGATATACTTCGCCGGACGATTTATCAAAAATTCTAAAAGACTACGGCTACACAATGCAGAAAAAGAATGGTAATGACTATAAAGAATCAAGTGTAAAGTCCTGATGGAATACAACTGCCCAAATGGTTTAAAATAAATATTAAAAGGATTTTGAAAGGACAATTGATCCTTTTCAAGACATTGTGTTCAAATCAGCTCGCTTGGCCAAAGATGCGAAGCGTCGACAACTGCAGGGAGCGCCAGAAAAGAGCTAAACAACTTCAAAAGCATTCACATTGGAGTACAGCATCGATGCTACTGTCCTAGCCACAGATCAACTACAGAACATCTTTAATACGATCGTGGAATGTGCTGAGCAGGAACCAGAACATTAAGAGAAGTGAATATTTCTCCTAAATTGTTGTATTAACCCGTAAGAATATTAAATGTTGATTTAAATAAAAGACCTTTCCAATACCCGATTGTTTCTATTTTTACACGATCCCTCATCATTCCATCCTTTTCTTCCATTTCATTGTGCTACAGCCAGATTTCCTTATTTTTATCGTCGTTTTTCAAAAAATATGTTAATTTGTCAATTCTAAAAGCTCTGGCAATTGCTTTTGGAAATGGTGGAATGCTATTAACAGACTAGTTGAATAGAATCCAATATTCTCGAAGGAGGAGGAGAAGAAGGAGGATCAGATTCAAAAGCGCTAACAAATAGTAAATCTAGTCCAGTCCGTCTATATTTGTAGCTAATGGAAAAAAGAACGACTAATCCCTACCTAACAACAGAGATGCTATTTTTGGCTGTCGATCTCAACTAGGAAAAAGGAGTATGATATAAAAACATGCCTTTGGGAAATAACACTATATCAAAAAGGACAAAGCTATCTGCGGAAAAAATTGGCCTAGATACTAAAAAATGTAAGATTACATACCATTCCCATCGATTGTCTGCAATATCTTTTTGGCAAAAAAGGAGTTCGTGACCAAGAAATTATTAGGCTTACAGGTCATTCCAGTATCAACTCTTTAAAATCATACTTGCAACTAAACCCAGAAGATCACTTAAAACTTGTTGAAAATCTCCGAGAAAATCAGGAAAATGAGGTTTCAGCTTCTAATTCTACTTTGAGTGCAAGCCAGGTCATCAACTACAATAATTGTAATTTTTTTATAAATAAATAGTTTTTTTACGTTTTTTATTACAGGATTTAAATAAAAGTTGTTTAAAAACATCCGTTTCCATTTATTCTCACTCTCGTAAAATAGTCATGTCGAATACCACTCGAGAAAAATTGTGTCTGCAAAATTGCTCTATTGTTTTATTCAAGGTTTGTTGCTTTTGGCAATTTCGCTCATGAAATATTTGACAAAACCACGAACCGTCAGGTGATACTGCCAAGAAACAAACTTTTATACCAATAATTTTTTTTTCTTGTGGTATTATGTATGAAAATATTCCACTCAGGAAAAGCGGCCAGGTTGGAACTGCTCCGGGGCTGGTGTTGACCCTTGGTTTTTCCACCCTGTTTGCGATTACTCTAGGGGCCTCTTCCAAGCAGCGCTCTTAGAGGGCTAATAGGATATTTACCCAGCAGGGGACAGTATGACTATGTAAGTTAGTCTAATATATTTTAGTATCGACTTCACTGGAAAAATTACTGCTAAAAACCCAGTTTTTAAAGGTGAGGTTTTTGCCGTTAAGCTTGATGTTGGGTTCGTTCACTCTATGCGTTCATTTAGTGCATTCGATCTGTCTCTAATTCCTTTTTTACATCCCATTCATTCTATTTGCATCATTTCTTTTATGTGCATAATTATTACCCAAAATAAATTAGTAGCTTATTGTAAAGGGGGTGTGTGCTTGGGTAGTGGGGTTCAATGTTCTATCATTGTTGAATATTGACGTCTTTGTCCTGTATAATTTGTCCGAGAGTTCGTAAATGTCGTCTTGTATTCTAGATGTGTTTCTTAAGTCGCTCATGCAATTTGTTTATTGTCAAGTAATATCTTAATAACGTTATGTCTCTTAACATCTTGTCTTGCATTTTTTTAACCTGGCGATATTACTAATGTCACACCAGGCGTTGCATATAACAAGATAGGTTTAATTATTCAATTGTAGATTGTTAATTTGATGCTGGGCTACAATAGGGAATACAAGCTTTGCATGATGCATGACCGTGCATGCACGTTTAAGAATATGTGTCACGTGCTGTTGTAAAAAATAATCGTTGATCTACAATAATTAAGTATTTTATTCTGTTAGTTGGTAGTATTTCGGTATCTAGTATTTCGAATGATATGTTTATGTCGATGTTTGTCCATTTTTTGTAATTATCAGGTTTTTGCATTTGGATATGTTTACTTCTTATCTTCCACTTGTCAAACCATGGAATGAGGCGGAAGATGTGGTAGTTTAGGTAGTTTAGAAGTGTACGTATATTAGGTTTAGGTAATAGACTATGTTACATCAAATATGACTATAATTAACTGGGAACTCCAAAAATCAAAAAATATAGAGAGTGTCCTATTTAAAAAACCCTAGATTAGACAGTTTACCTTTAGATACGTACAGCTTATCCCGTGCGCAAACAAAAGTTACGTTTGAAACGGGTGAAAAAATACGTCCGAGCGCATGACTCGCCGGTCAGCTGCCTTCCCTCTGGGCACCTTCGGGCATGCGCTCAAACCTCATCTTTTCGGCCTGTCGTACTTTAGCGACACGCTCAAAATACACTCCAGAACCGGCTCGGCCGCCATTTTTGTTGTTGTGTTTTAAGGTTTCTCTGTGTCTGTGGATTCCTTGTAGTATTTTGCTATTTTGCTATTATCAGTGGCGGTATAAGGCCGCGTGGCCGCGCGCCCCTCCTAGGAATTTTAACATAATACACAAATTGGATGTTTATTTGAATATTTATTATTACTATTCATTTTAATACTAATATTATTATTATTTTTCATATAGGTAGTTAAAATTTCTAAATTTTAAAAAACCATAGCAACTCATGAATTCTGAACTCATCTCTATTTGTCCGTTTTCGTTGACCAACGATAAGCAAGCCTCCTCGTGTGAATTTTAGATAATTGAATTCCGTCGTTGAAACGCTGCGACGGACAATCTCGCCTGGCGTATATAAATTTCGCCGAACGAACCCGAACGTCACCCGGTTATATCCGATTTATTTAGGGACTCTACGGCAGCGGTATTTTAGCGCCTGCATTGCTTTATACATTTCGGACTTTGCTGTGGCGTAAGCACGCGTCGAGTTCGAACTAATAAAAATGAACTTCGTCAATAATATAATTCAAATAAATTTTTGTAGGCTGCCATTAGCGGATAAACTTTAAATTAAAGAACTGAGGAGGCCGTTGCCAGATATAAAGTTGTCACAAACTTGTGAACGACGGGCCGAAAACCGATCTTTTACGCGTCGGTTTTCAAAAGACATTTATAAATGTATGTATTAATTTACCTAACATTTTTTTTATAAATAGATACTTTTTCGAGCAATTTGCTTATAATAATATGTCATTTGGTATTGGATTTCTATTGCGCCCCTCCAAACACAAACCCCACGACACGCCACTGGCTATTATGGATTCTGGATGTTTAATATTTACGGATTTCTAGTTTTTGTGTAGCTTAGTAAATTGTGTTTGTGCTTTTAGCGACTCGGATTGGAATATAAACGATGATTAGTAAGAGCCGTTGTATGATTTTATTATGCCCAAATAGGAGTAAAATACCTGCTATTTCGTATTTAAATTAAAATGGGTGTTTAATATTTACGGATTTCTAGTTTTTGTGTACTACTAGAATTGTGTCTGATTGTGAGAAAATTAATTCTGTAAAAGTTGCTGGTTGGTTAATTTTTTGGTTAAAATCTGTACATCCCGACATAAAGCTTTTAATAAAGACAGTAATTCCACGGGTCAATTTCTCGGGCAAACACTTTTCAAATTCTTAAACAAGAAATTTGGCTTAAAAATGTTTTACACGTACCCAAGTTTTTGCCAAATTGTAAGAATTAATAGAAGTTATATACCAACTAATATTTGACTTGAGGTTAGGCACGCGATAACACCGTAGATTGATTATTTTGCTGGTTTTGTTTGTTTTTATATTCGATCTTATAAGACTAGTTTAATTCACTTGTTCTTGTTCTCTTCCTTTTCAAACTAAAAACACGACGACGAATCATTTTTAAACAAATTTTAAAAACAAAACCTTAAAAACCATTTTCTATCCTTAAAATCTGATAGGTTTGCTACTACTAAAAATGCCAGATATCACTACCTTTTTTCCAAACTTGATCGAAAATTGAGAAGAAAGTCCAGTTTTTTGGCAAGAATTTAAATTTTAAAGCCCGGATCTGTCTATTTTCCCATTCGTCAAACGATAATGTTGCAGTGCGCATGTCTAATAGTGTCTAGCTTTGTTTACATGCGCGAGGCCATAAATCTGCCACTTTCGTGATTATTGTTTGCTTATCTAAAGGTAAATTGTCTATGGGTTTTGCTTGTTTCTCCCGTTTTGACCACCCTGTATAATAAACAATATTTTTAAAATACGCAACTTAAGTATCCCCACGACTTTTGTAATAAAGGGTTTTTTCTATTGTTTGTAATAGAGGAGATACCGAACTTTATAGCACTAATGGACCATACTGTATAATATATTTTTTTGGGTTCAAAAAAATTGTGTGTTCTGAAAATTGGAATAACTTTTAAAATTCATTGTCATTTGTCATTCGGCTTCCAAGATCCGAGTTAAAGATTAAAACAACATCAACCTGCATTTACATTTATAAAATGTCAATACATGGTTATTATAACTAAGTACATACATTTAAATGAATGAGGCCGTAACTAAGTATTTTAATTGCGTTTGAAATATATTCCTGCCGTTCTGGCAGAAATGTAGAAATCCTTGGAACTTGCGCCAAAATAATCCCAAACGTAAGTCTAATTTTGGAGAAACGCGACCTTGAAGATGCAAAGTGCAATGGAACATCTGCTCCTTGCAGGAGTTTAATGTTGTTGACTTTGAAATTATTTCGTTTTTTGAGAAAAAAAGGTGTTCGTCGTAGTTAACTAAGGGTCATTCAATCCAAGATCAATAATATGGATATCGTGACCCTCATAATGATTAATCATATTGGTCTTGAGCTAAATGGAACAGAAGAAAAGTTCACGAGACGTCCAAATTAGCCATCATTTTTGGGTTTTTGTCCAACTTAACTAAACTGGATGACAGCTTAACAGTTAAAAGTGCATCCTGTTTCAAAGATATACAGTGTGAGTTTGTAACTTGGAATGAATTCAGTAAATCCAGTGGAGTTTTTTTTTTTGGAAAAATGCTTAACTACAGGTAGTAATATTTTAGGTTGTGGTGCACAGGTCACATCGTTGTTCGGAGTCTTCTAGCTATCCTGTCTGAATTTGAATTTTATTAATCGTGCCAATACCTGTTTCAATTAATTTATTTTTACTTTGTATTTAAGTTTTTTTTTTAACTTTGCATGTCAGATAAAGCAATAGAAGATTCTTATTTCGCACAACTTGTATAATATATTATATATATATAAACAGTATTGGACTTTATAAGCTTTGGACGAATTTTACCATCTCAGTAAACCATGTTGCATAATTGATAATCATATGCAATGTTAAACGATAAGAACAATATCACACTAGAAGCTATTTAAATTTGTGAGAACTACAGTACTGATTTTTAGTGGTTATTAACAGTAGCAAGCAAATATTAGTATGGGAAAGAAAGAAAAAACTCAAAGTCTTCCTCCGCAAAGTTGAATAGAATAAGAATATTCAGTAAGAGTATCTACATGTTTCGAACGTAGAAACGTTCATCATCAGGAGACAGAAAATATAATCGGTGCTGATGGTTTTAGCAGAAGAGAAAATGGTGTAGAACCATAATGGAGCTTTTATGGAATTAAAAATTTGATGTGTAAATTAAACATAATATAAAGAAATTGATGAAAGTTAAAACATACTGAGTATGTGAGAAGTCAGTAAATGGGGTCTAAACAAACCAAATAAACTGGGGAAGAAGATAAAACCTTTATAAAAAGTAGGTGTTGAACATTTTTTTAAATTTTTTAAAAAAGCATTTTTAAGTAGGTATGTGTGAATATAATATTCATTACCTTATTATTTACTTCTAATTTTGTCCTCACAATGTCTTATAGACACATACCTACTTAAAAAAGGTTTTTAAAAATATTTAAACATTCTTCGACACCTACTTTTTAGAAAGGTTTTTCTTCTTCCCCAGTTTATTTGGTTGGTTAAGACCCCATTTACTGACTTCTCACATACTAAGTATGTTTTAACTTTCATCAATTTCTTTATATTATGCTTAATTTACACATCAAATTTTTAATTCCATAAAAGCTCCATTAAGGTTCTACACCATTTTCTCTTCTGCTAAAACCATCAGCACCGATTATATTTTCTGTCTCCTGATGATGAACGTTTCTTACTGAATATTTTTATTCGATTAAACTTTGTGGAGGAAGACTTTGAGTTTTTTCTTTCTCTCCCATACTTTCAACTCCACTTTAAGCATGGACCATTTCTTTACATTAAATATTAGTATGATTAATGTCAAGTTTCATTACCACTGTCAGTCGGAAGTAACACAGTAGAATATAAAACCAGATTACACCCTTAATAGAACTTGATAATTACTGTGAGTATTCGGAGCAATAAGGGGTACAAACCATTCTATGGTAGCATTAACTTCTATTTCCTATTGGTTAAATTACCGTGATATTATCACTACACAACGGTCTAGCAATTTTCGTTGTCTTACAGTAGGAAAGCGCGTTGCTGTCACATGTAGTATTAAACAGTTTTGTATAAAGAGTATGTAAATTCTTATAAGGAATACAAGGTTTTTGCCTTAGTGTAGTAGTTTGTAAAAAGAAATTAACTTACCCAAAAAAAAGGGTGGGTCACTTTACTAATCTGAAAAAAAAAATAGTATCTGTTTTCACTTTAGGATATCCTACCATACCTGTTTTTTAAATTGAAAATATAAACCAAATTTTTATATTAATAAACTATTTATTTTTTAATTAAAATCCAGTTTTTTTTAGAAAATTAATCTGTTTAACAAGAGCTGCTTGCTCTATAGAAAATGTCAGATAAATAAATTAAAAATTAATGCGTTAGCAATAATTAAATATTTGCGTCCCTACAAATTTAATTTCTTACAACTTACTTCTTCGACTGACTAGGTTTTGTATTGTACGGCAGTGCTTTCCTGAAGTCGGTTAAATATAAGTTCCTCCTGATCCTTGTCCTTAACTTTCTAAAATCCTATTTATTGGCCCCGCATTCTTCTTTACGACTTCTTCCTGCTTCCGATGGTTAAACGCACCTTTACCCTCAGCAGGATTAAAGACAGTTTAAAAAGGGGGTGTCTATTTGTAAATGTTTAGACCAAAGCCGGAACCGAGCAATAAGGGTGGCCCCGGCGGGCTGAAAACAAATGCCTGCGGCGGCGTATTTCCGGTTAACACCCGTCGCAGGAAGTGCAGTGGTTTGTGTTTACATACTTATGCAGTGTATGCAAATGCAAGTCATTAAAAATGTATTGTTGCGCCAGGTTATAGCCCTTGCACGATGATAGAGACACGACCTCGAGTCCGTTGGCGTATATGTTTTACATCGGGACGCGGCCTACAGGCAGGGTCAGTTGGGGACCTGATCTTGGAAAGCCGCATGTAATTATTTTTGTTTGTTGTTGGCATAATTTGTAAGTGTCTACACTATACAGGGTATTTAATAAGTACTTTTACCAACTAAACAAAAGGACACGATAAGTACTTTTACCAACAAATCAAAAGGACACGAAGAATTGTGTATACAAAATACCTTGCGAATGCGGACAATCCTATGTTGGTGAAACTCTACGACCTCTCCAAACAAGGATCAAAGAACATCGAAACCACACACTGAAAGGAGAAACAAACAGATCCGGTGCAGCAGACCACGCTTGGACCCACGGCCATCATTTACAATGGGCAAACGCAAACATTATACTTAAAGAAGAGCATTGGCGAAAGAGAAAATTCAAAGAAGCAGCTGTCATAATCCAGAACCCTGACTGTTTCAGTAAACCTTCTGCAGATATAAGAAACATTTGGAAGCTCTTGTTAAATAGGTGTAGGCTCAGATTAAGTAGTGATGCAAACGTGATGACGTAAGCGGATGACGTAAGCACATGAATAATCATGGTGACGTAAGCAGATGACTCACGACTGCACCCGATCATACGTCACTAGCTCCGCCTTCTCCGCCCCCCTAGGTAGTATAAATAGCCTCGTAGGTTTGTAACTTGTTTAGTATTCACCTGAAGACGACTGGAGATACTTACCAGTTAAAACGTTGTGATATGAAAAACTAAAGGCAATGGAAGTCCAAAACACATCTATTACTCAACTAATTTTTGTTGGGCTACATGCTTGGTGAAACTGTTGTTCCATTGCACAGGAAGAAAAAATAATAACTACTTGTTATGTTTCACAAATTTAATCAATTTCCTGACACGTGTTTCGGCCCTTGCGGGCCATTGTCAAAGGAGTAAAAGAAAATACTAAATTCTACGTCACATTACAAAGGTATTTATATCATATTATGGTAATTATAAACATGTCATAAAATTAAAATTAGGATTAGAAGATTGAATGGTCAACTGTGGGTTTTCCTAATTTTTAAAGGTACAGATACATATTTAGTCCTGACTAAGTGTGCTATTAAGAATTAGGGAAGCTACTGACGGTATTTCGGTTTGATTATTAACAACATTACATTTGTTTTTTATGACTTTTTTGATAGCTTTTGTTTCTAGTGGATTTAGTTTTCGGCTTTTATTGTTTATGTATTTGGGTTTTATGTTGTTAGAGATTGAGTGATTGTCTTTTATGCAGTGATCAGCTAACCCTGTTTTATTTTGTTTTTTTTGAAGATAGATGTTTTGTGTTCTTTAAGCCTGGTGTCAAAATTTTTACCTGTTTGTCCAATGTAGATAGCATCGAAGTTGTCGCATTCTATTTGGTAGACCCCACTTTGTAAAAGTTTGTTTTTAGCATTGGATGTGTGTTTGTGTTAGGAAACTGATGATTAAATTTGTGAAACATAACAAGCAGTTAATATTTTTTCTTCCTGTGCACTTTTACCAACTTTAAAGGGTTAATCTTTGACTAATTTTAAGATAAAAAGTTCATTCCATGACTCACACATCAGTCAAATGCTTTTGACAAGTCACAAAAAGTCGCCAAACTAAACGATAATAAAAGTTCAGATTAACACACCAACGGACAAGGTTTTATACTTAATTTATTTTAAAAGCGCTTCGGATTTGGTAAATAAACTTCCTACTAGTAAAATAAATATTAATAAATATCAATTCGGATTTCATTAAGTAAGGTGCCGTATATGATGTTTTGTCCAGCATAAAAAAAAACCAAAGGTAAGGATGTTTATAAACTTTTGCTAACATTTTTGAATTTATATTAAAAAAAAATTACGTTTTCCTTCGACAGCAATATTCTTTGTAATTCCGCCCAATTCAGATTCAAGTTAAATTTAAGTTAGCAATTGATAAATTTATTAATATTGTCAATGATTTTAAATGCTACTGAATTATACCGACCGTTTTCTCGTTTCCTAAAATAGTTAATTTAAGAGCGTAACTCTTTAGCAATGCGCGTCCTGGTTTGCATCTTGACGTTGTGCAAACGAGCTGATAAGAAGGCTTTAAACTGCACCCCGATCGGGTATATAATATAATAAGAGTAGCAGACAATATTTAAGACCTTGTTATCGTGACACTGATTAATTCGTTGCTACACTCATCAGTTTGCAGCTTGTATAAACAGAAAAGATAATTAAACCGCGAGTGTCGGGAATTTATTTTTACTGTAGGTTGCACAGTGATTAACGTGTAAAATAATGCATATTCAAAAACTGAAGAAATATGCTGTAAGAAGAAATCAATCCGTGTTTTGAATGATCGGTTAATTGAAAACATTCATATTTATACAGTGTCCGCAAGAAAGTTCGCATTAAATGGGATTTTTTTTTATTATTAGGTATAGGTAAAAATTGAAAAAGCAGTTAGTTTTTGCTTATCTAAGAACCAAAAATTACGTATACTGAAGCAGCTGCACGACTTGCGTTACCTGTCAAATTTGACATGTTTAATAAAATAAGTTCAAAAATGCCATTATTTATAAAAATATCGAAAAACTTTATTCGAGAAAGTTGTTTATTTGGACATTTTTAGCCTCTGTGCGAAATTTTAATAGTCTAATACAATTTTTATTTTTTGTCAGATTCTTGAAAATTTTGATCAACCCTCGTAGATTAACTTTTATACATCGATGTAAAACCATTTGCCTTTACTTCATTTGTGATCTTAATGCAATTTTGTGTAAAATTTTTGTTTCCAATTATTTATTTTGCTTCAATCACTGAAATTGTTATTGATCAGTATGTAATGTTTGATGCAAAGTTTATCTAATTACATCAGTTTTACCAAAACCGACGTTTCCCATTTTTCCTAAGTTAGTAAATAGATGTACAAAAAGAAAATTTTAGGAAGCTTTCGTTGAAATTTTACTTAATTAATATTGGATCAAAAAAATAAATATTAATCGCTCGAAACATTTTATTCAACAAAAATATAGTTTAATATAATTAATTTAATTTAATATTAATTAAGTAAAATTTCAACGAAAGCTTCTTAATATTTTCTTTTTGTACATCTGTTTACTAACTTAAGAAAAATGGGAAACGTCAGTTTTGGTAAAACTGATGTAATTAGATAAACTTTGCATCAAACATTACACACTGATCAATAACAATTTCAGTGTTTGAAGCAAAATAAATAATTGGAAACAAAAATTTTACACAAAATTGCATTAAGATTACAAATAAAGTAAAGGCAAATTGTTTTACATCGATGTATAAAAGTTAATCTACGAGGGTTGATCAAAATTTTCAAGAATCTGACAAAAAATAAAAATTGTATTAGACTTCAAAATTTCGTACAAAGGCTAAAAATGTCCAAATAAACAACTTTCTCGAATAAAGTTTTTCGATATTTTGATAAATAATGACATTTTTGAACCTATTTTATTAAAAATGTCAAATTTGACAGGTAACGCAAGTCGTGCAACTGCTTCAGTATACGTCATTTTTGGTTTTTAGGTAAGCAAAAACTAACTGCTTTTTCAATTTTTACCTATACCTAATAATAAAAAAGAAATCCCATTTGATGCGGACTTTCTTGCGGACACTGTATACGGTGGCCAAACAAAAACGAAACAGTGATGTTCTGGGGCACTTAGTCTTAATATTTAAAAAAAATTTGAAGAAGTTGTCCATGCTTAAAGTGGAGTTAAAATATGGGAAAGAAAGAAAAAACTAAAAGTCTTCCTCCACAAAATTTAATAGAATAAAAAATTATTCAAGGGTCTCTACATGTACCGTGCGAAGCAAAAATTATTTGCATCAAAGAGGGCCTCGCATCTAAGGACGTAATGCTTAGCGGTATCAATCAATCAGTTATTCCGTCATCTTTGACAGCCGTTACATGTAATTTTATCTAAACCAAGCCTTACGTTTTTTAATCCAAACCCCCTTTGATGCAAATAATTTTTGCTCGCACGGTATGTAATCCTCGGTACCCCAAAAACTCTTTTTAGAACGTAATCTTATTGTGATTCCTTGAATGAATTTTTTCCTCATAATGACATATTATGTTTAGAAAGCTTTTTAAACGTTTTTAGATAATCTTCGACACCTTCTTAGAAAGGGTTTTTTTTTCTCTTCTTCCCCAGTTTTTTTGGTTGGCTTAGACCCCCATTAATAACTTTTTCACATACTCAGTATGGTTTAACCTTTATCATTTTTCTTCATATCATGTCTCTTCTACACTTCAATTTTTTAATTCCATAATAGCTCCATTAAGGTTCTAATTTTCTCTATTGCTAACACCATCAGCATAAAATAAATTTTTCTGTCTCCTGATGATGAACGTTTCTACGTTCGAAACATGTAGAGCCCCTGGAATAATTTTTTATTCTATTAAATTTTGTGGAGGGAGACTTTTAGTTTTTTCTTTCATTCTTATTTAAAAAAATGCTTAAAAACTTGCCATGTATAGAAAACATGCAGCAAGAAAGTATCATACATTAAAAATTAATGATCCTTTCAAAGGAGCAGTTTGTGGCGCTGAGTTAAAACTTAATCGCTAAAATTCGCGTTCCAGCTTCGATCCTTGTATTTTAAGTAAATAATTATTTAATAGAAATTATACTGAAATTGGTTTGAAAAATGATAGCACAACCATGTCGAATTTAACACACCTGTAAAAGAGTTCATTATATTATTGATCGCTGCAAACTTGACAAGGAACGATTATCTTGTCAAAGAAGATAATTACACATTATTCCATCATTGCTAATGGTTGCTATTATATGAAAATAAATGAGTAAAAACTGAATAGTGGAAATCGTTCTCCTAGAGTAATAAAATCAGGAATAAACTAGCTGCAATGAATATTTTTTATGTAAAACATTTTTGTTATCTCGATGTATACAGGGCGTTGTAGAAATTACTTATTAGTAGATTTAATTGGAGGAAGATGATCTAATACAACATGTTTGCTCAGAGATGGTTTGTATTGATAGTTTATTTTCTATTAACCCATATTAAATAAATTGCTAGTGTATCAAACCCGCTTTAGTATTCCAGATTTACTAAAACAGTGTTTTCATTGATAGTAATCAGTTCCATTAACATCACAGTCTTGTTGAATAATGAACCACTACATACAGCAATTATAGCTTCTCAATGCGACGCATTTTGTTTCCCGTAAAGCGCTTTCTCTACAATTATTAAGAAAGCAAAACAGCGTCCCGAAAAACTTATTATTGTTGTTAGAATCTATAATCCACAAGACGTTGGTGGGGGTTCGTAGCGATCAGCAATCGCTGCACGCCCTACTATTAGTTTTAACGTATTTGTTGCGCATGTCACATCGTTGGTCGGAGTCTTCTAGCTTCTAGCTGTCCTGTCTGATTTTAAATTTTATTGATCGTACCAATACCTGTTTCAATTAATTTATTTTTACCTTGCATTTAAGTTTTTTAAACTTTGCATGTCAGATAAATCAATAGAAGATTCTTATTTCGCACAACCCATTATTAGTATTTGACTTTATAAGCTTTAGAGACGAATTTGACCATCTCAGTAAACCATATAACCAAACCAAATAAATTGAGTTAATTCCAATATCGGAAATGGGTACTATTTAAATAATTAATTGTTGGTATTTCAAATTTCGTAGGTTTGTCTTCTATCTTATGAATTAAACATCCTACACTGAGAAAAATGCATTATAACCCTTATAAGAATTCTTATATGATCATTATAAGAGGATTTAATAGATTGTTATACTGTTTATATGACACGAATTGTAACTATGAAGAATTGTTTCATATCGACTATAAAGCGTACTTTTACCACATTGGTTAAAAATGAGTATAATCAAGTTTTATAACCGTTATAAAATTGTTAAGTTGCTAATTCAAAACGTTGTTATGCTATTTATCGATTATTATAATGTTGCCCTTACATTTAAGAGCAAAGTCCAGTTACTTGCGCATGCACATTCTCAATATTAATTTTTAGTAAATTTATAGAGCACTTTTATTTATAATAGTTTTTGTAACATATAGAGACAATACAATATGCCGCTAAATCTTATATAGTATCTGGAGATCCTGGTTTGAGCAAGAGATCACAGCTAAATTTAAGGGGCTGAGGATGTACTATAAGCAACAAAGTAATAGCATATTGGACAAGAGTGCAAGTGTCTTTTGTATTGGAATACACAGGGATTTCAGCATAATGGATACCACCCTCGGGCGGGTAGATTACAACCGCCGTATCGTCCTTATTAGGACTCTACGGGCAGCCATAACCCAAAGCAACTCCACAGAAAACGGCAGGATGTATTAAAAGTCCCCTTGCAAAAGTCCAGCGGCCATTAATACACTGTAACGCCATCCCAGCAAAATCAACACCAATACAAATAGCAGTTGCACTGGTAATAAATCGAAAGATACTACTAGTAAATACTATTAGTAGTAGACTAATAGTATTTACTAAAGTTTAGGGAACGCATACGCGTTTCACCAAAAACAGACCGCATTTTGGCACTTTGGCAGACTTGTTGTTCTGCTGGGATGGCGATACGGTTAGACTTTGTTTTCCAAACTTACGCTGTTAAAAGTATGATGTGGAAAATTTAAATTTTGTCTAAAGCCTCATAAAAAGTCTGCAGTATGGCAACGCAGTAGTAAGAGATCCGCCCCCGAAGACGTGACCGCCATAACATTGGTCTGAGGCCATGATGATGTTGTTTCATTCATTTCCGTTTAGAGATGTCCACAGAAACTGTATCGCGGAAAATCATCGATGTTTGCGATGCATCGAAAAAAATTTTGTAATTGAATTAGAATTGCAAAACAAATTAAATCTTATTGCCAAGTAGCATTTTTAGACACATTACGGTAAATGTGTCTAAACTATTGTTTCTGTTTCCGACACAAATTGGAAATTGTTGGCAACATGTATGGAAATATTTTCGAAACGTATACATTTTAAATGGCGCATTAGCACGTGTTTCCAAGTGGTTGGTACGGGCTGTGACTTTCGCTGTTTCGACGCAAAATCGAAACTTGTATCGAAAATGTTTCGAAAGTTTTTCAGAAATGTTTGGAACATGCTTCCATAAATGTGTCGAGTGAGAGTTCATTTTACAAAGAGGGCGCTGAGTGTTGGAATTGTAAATTGTCAAAATGGAAACATTATTGAAACAAATAATTAGATGTATATAATATCTATCTCTCTGCAGGTTATAAAATAAAAGAAAGTAAACAATATGATAACAGCATAATTTCGCCATAATGAATTTGTCACCAGAGTATTTTCTGTAAGTGATACATTTTTTTCGTATGGCTTATTGCAGAGGAGATCCAAAAATCGTTGACGAAATAAGCTTTATCGTGCAATTTAGTAATTTAGCTTTATATTCTTAAGACGCTCCCGGTATATTGACATTTACACACAAAATAAATACTTTGTAAAAAAATAATGGTGGGCCCGTGTTTCCCTGGGTTGGAACTTAGTGCTTCCTTTTCGGGAAATTTAAACACAAGTTATATTAAGTGGACTGTATTACTACTTTTTTATAAAAAGAAATTATAAGAGTAAAAACATGACGTTCTTCATGCCACGTCTTGTCAAGTTGTTCTTTTCTGTTGCGCAGCAACAAAAGCTTTGTTGCCTCAACTCACATATTTTTAGTTATATGAAGATAAAACTTAACATATCGCCCCCCTTGAAAGGATAAGGCTTTCAAAACAAAACATTCAAAATTAAAACTTTATAAAGAATATTAGAACACTAAAATAGTTCATTAATTACTGTGTCCTCTTTCTTTAGCTTATTGGTAACAATGACAGTTTTGACACAGCTCGTTTTAGAACACCACCCTTTGTCTTAACGCTGACCACACGAACTGCTAAGTCCCTTCCTGGATGGATTTCGATTATTCTACCCAAGGGCCAAACCATAGGAGGAACGTTGTCTTCTTTAATTAATACTAAGGAGCCGATATGCATCTTAGGATCGTTGTCGAACTGCCATTTGGTTCGGGTTTGAACCTGGTGCAAGTATTCCTTAGCCCATCGCTTCCAGAAATGTTGCCTGATAAGTTGAAGATGGCGATATCGATTGACAAAGTTAATTTTGGAGTTGGTTAAATCCCTTTCTGGTATGGTTGTTAATTGTGTGCCAATCAAGAAATGTGCCGGTGTGATTACTTCAAGGTCATTAGGATCGGTTGTGAGAGGAATCATAGGCCTAGAATTTAAAATTGCCTCGATCTGGGTTGTCAGGGTATAAAATTCTTCATAATGCAAGTGAGTGCCATTTAATACACGTTTTAAGTGGTGCTTACACGACTTAACCGCCGCCTCATGTAAGCCTCCAAAGTGAGGTGATCTGGCTGGCATGAAGTGCCAATTAATTTTTGAATGTGTTAAATAATTCTTGAATTCACTATCTTTAATTAATTTTTGCAGCGACATCAGTTCATTGTTACAACCCACGAAATTTGTTGCATTATCTGAATAGATATCCGTGCAAAAACCTCGCCGTGACACGAATCTTTTTAACAGACTCAGAAACCCTTCACTCGTTAAGTCTGATATGACTTCGATGTGAACGGCCTTTGTTCCAAGACATACAAAAATACACACATAACCCTTTATTAATTTGTTACTTCGAGTTTTGCTAGATTTAAGTTCAAACGGTCCCGCGTAATCTACAGCAACAGATAAAAAAGGGCGTGAGGGTGTAATACGAGCCTTAGGTAATTCACCCATTTTAGGAATTACACTAATATGTGGACTAGCCCTAAAACATTTTATACATTTTTTAATATATAATTTTACCGAGTTTTTGCCATTGATAGGCCAATATTTTTGTCTAATGTGTGACAATGTACATTGTACACCAGAGTGAATAGTTCGTTTATGATTAAAATCAATGATTAAATTGGTAAATGGATGTTTTGCCGGTAAAACTATTTGATGTTTTATATCATAATTGTAGTTTGACAATTTTAATCTGCCACCGAGTCTAATTATACCGTTTGCGTCTACACAAGGACGTATATTCGTTTTTAATTCAACAAGCAATTGACTACTGTCGGCACCCGTTAACAAATCGTCTACGTAAAAGTCAGAACATATTATGTCACTTTCGACAGGCCATTTATCAAAATTATCAATCGCTATTTGTCGTAAACAACGTGTTGATAAGAATGCTGCCGATGCTGTACCATAAGTTACGGTATTAAGCTGAAAATATTTAACTTCTTCATTTGGCGTGTTTCGCCAAACAATTCTTTGCAAGTTTCGCTCATTTTCGTCTATCAATATTTGTCGATACATTTTTGCCAGGTCGCCTATTAAAACAAAATTATGTTTACGAAATCTAATTAAAATAGAAAACAAGTCGTTTTGTATTGTTGGGCCAACCTTTAAAACATTATTCAATGAAATATTACTGGATGTTTTACATGCCGCATCGAAAACAACTCTAAGCTTAGTTGTTGTACTTTCAGGTTTCTCAACATAGTGATGGGGTATATAATAAATTGGTGTTTTCGAAGGAGCATCACGTGATATTTCTGACATGTGCCCAAGCTGTAAATATTCCTGCATAAAATGTTTGTAAGACATTTCAATTTTAGAATTTTTAGCTAAACGCCTTTCGATAGAATATAACCTATTAAGCGCTGTTTGTTCGGAGTCACCTAACTGATTAAAATTATTTTTTAAAGGAAGCTTAACAACGAATCTTCCGTCTTTATTTCGAGTTGTGGATTCAACAAAATGATTTTCGCATTCGAGTTCTTCTTTATTCATAACAGATTGAGGCCTTGGATCAACCTCTTCTACCAACCAAAATTTCTCGATATTTTGGTTTAATGAATTTTTTATAAAAAAACTATTTGATAACATAACATCTGATTTTCCTTTATTACCATTACCGCATGGAATTTGACCTGCTACGATCCATCCCAACAAAGTTTTTTGTAAAATTGGTAGATTTTTACCTAATTTTATTTGACCTGTACATATAAGCTCGAAGAATATTTCGCAGCCCAAAAGCATATCTATTTCCGAAGGAATATTAAAGTCAGGATCTGCTAATGGTAGGTCAGATGGTATATTTAATTTAGAAATGTCAAAATATTTTTGCGGGCTTAGATCTGATATGTTAGGTAATACTAAAAATTTTAATTTTGTTTCAAAATTGCTATGTTTTGACTTAAAATTAACTTCAACGCGCTCTGAAATGTTTGTCTTTATTTGATTTATTCCGACCACTGGAATATGGATTTTTGATGAATTTAATTTTAATTTATTAACCATTGATGAGGTAATAAAATTAGATTGAGACGCGCAATCTAGTAATATTCTGCACGAAACAGGATTTTTATCCTTGTCATATGCTGTTACAATAGCCGTGGATAGTAAAATAAACTTATTTAAATCATTTTGACAAGTAATTGACATGATTGATTCAGAAAAATCAGCCCCTTTATTTTCTGTATTTATTAAATTGTTATTTTCAGTTTTTGTTATGAACGATTGACTACTACCCGGGTTTTGATTTGTTTGAATAATTGCTAATGAATTTGTATTTACAGGATTTGTGTTTTGGCCTGATTGATAATCGTACGATTGATGTAAAAGAGTAGCATGATGTCGTTTACAGATTTTACAGCCAGCGGACTTACACTCTACGGTTTTATGTCCGTATCGCAGACAGTTTGTGCATAATCTTAATTTTTTTACTTCATTTGTACGATCTTGTATAGAAAGTTGTTTAAACTTATCACAAAAATAAATAAAGTGCTTATCATTGCAATAAGGACATTTTGGCTGATACTTATTATTATTATTATTTGTAGTCATGAATGACTTGGATTCATACGATCTTTTATTACCATATGAGTTAGAAATATTATTATTGGCAGGCACTGGTTTTGTGTCTAAAGCTTCCAAAATTTGGCAACGTTGGGATAAAAAAGTGTTAAAATCATCGATTTTTGGTGATGGCATATTTTTACAAAATACTTCCCACTCGCGCCTTGTATTATTGTCTAATTTTAAGATTATAATATAAATTAAAATGCTATTCCATTCTTTCACATTTTCTCCCATAGATTCAAGCGATCGGTAACTTTTAAAAAATGTGTTAACGAGACTGCGAAGTAACACATGTGATTCCTTTGCGATATTTGGTATATCTAATATGTCCTTGATATGCGAATTTATAATTATTTTTTTATTTTCATATCGTTTTTGTAGCAAGTCCCAGGCTATTTTATAATTTTCGTCTGTGGCCGATAAAGATGCAATAATATTTTTTGGCTCGCCCTTTAACGCACCTTCCAAATAAAAAAATTTAGTTACATCTGGTAATAAATTGTTATCATGAATAATTGCTTTAAACATGTCCCTAAATTTCTCCCAGTCGCTATAATTTCCACTGAACTCCGGTATTTTTAACATAGGTAATTTCGTAGCTATGTTTGGCAACATCGCGCTACCATTAGACACGTCCGCGACCCTTCCCGCTTGTTTGTCGCGCCAATGATCGTCTAATAATTTTTGGGCCTGTACTAACGTATCAAAAAATTTATTTTCAAAACTTTCGCGTTCATCGTGTCTTTCATTTTCGTTATAATTTTCGGGAAAATCACTTAATAATAATTCTTCATATTGAGTTTGTATGTCTCGGAATCGCGACAAAACTGATTTTATACATTCAAAACGTATTTGTACTGATTCAATCGGTTGATTTTGAATATCAGTTTTATTTAAAAATGACTGAAAGCGTGTTAGCTCACCCTTTATTTGGGATCTGCTATTTTTTATTCGTTTTAAATCAAATTCAGGATTAGTATCGCCTACACTAGACATTTTCTACTGTTTTTATGAAACGTTTAATTAATAACTTTATATCGTGTATGATATTAAAGTACTTTGCACGAATATCCTATCAATATCTTGTTTAGTCATATAAAGTTTTAATTATAAATGAATCGGTGTAAACGTATACACTTGTTGGGTTGATGCAATGAAAGATTTGGCTACAATGCAATATTAAACAAATTTTCGTGTCAAAAACTACTGCACCCCATACAAAGCGAGATCCCCTATTTGCTTATCAAATTTTTCGTGAAATCGTTACTGATTATCGTGTAAACAACAGTTTAAACCGTGACCAAAAGATTATAGGTACTAGGTAGGTACGTGATTCCCGAAGGAATTGTTTGGTATTTCCAAAAAGGTTTTAACGTAAAAAACAAGATTATGCGAGATTCCCAAGGGAATTGCTTGGTATTTACACCCAAATTAACGTGAAAACGAGATTATACGAGATTCCCGGAGGAATTGCTTGGTATTTACACCCAAATTAACGTGAAAACGAGATTATACGATATTCCCGGAGGAATTGCTTGGTATTTACACCCAAATTAACGTGAAAACGAGATTATACGCGATCGTGGCAACTTTAAATTAGTCTAATCGGTTTGATAGGCATTTATTTTAGGGATAAGGGAATAATTGGAAAGGACTGACCTTTTTTTGATTATAACCACACTCAAATGTCTGTCTATGCACACACAAAATCACAACGCCATGTTTTTCTTTTGGTGATTCAACTGCATTTTTGTCGCTGATGATCCGGCTCGAAGGACCAATGGTGGGCCCGTGTTTCCCTGGGTTGGAACTTAGTGCTTCCTTTTCGGGAAATTTAAACACAAGTTATATTAAGTGGACTGTATTACTACTTTTTTATAAAAAGAAATTATAAGAGTAAAAACATGACGTTCTTCATGCCACGTCTTGTCAAGTTGTTCTTTTCTGTTGCGCAGCAACAAAAGCTTTGTTGCCTCAACTCACATATTTTTAGTTATATGAAGATAAAACTTAACAAATAAAATCTTAAATATTTTTAAAATTTTACTTTATTCTTCTTTCAATTGATTAAGCTAGCAAAATGGAACTAATGTAACCACTTTTTTACATTTCAAATGACGCAGGAAGTTAATTAAAGTCCATTTTAATAATATAAAAATGAATTTGTCAAAATGGCCGCCAGAAAGCGAGAATTATTCTGGTCTAAAATGGAAACGACACACAATTTCTAGTATTTGGTTTCTATAATGTTTCGATAATCATGTAGCTATAATTCATAGAAAATGTGTCGAAACACGAAGAATGTTGCGATATTGTACCGAAACCATGCGAAACAAACGTCGCTAAAGTAAAAAATGCACAGTCCCGTCAAGAGAAAGGTTAAGCTTAGAAGCATAAAACTTCTGTATACCGTCACGGTATACACTACCACTTTACACTTTCTGTGACATATAACCTACAAAATTGGTTTGTACTTTGTTGAACGTTTTATAAAACTTACTTATAACTTATTCCTAAATAATAATCTAAAACATGTACTCAATTGTCGAGACAAAGGAAAAATGTACAATTTATAGGTTATAATCGTTATAATCGAGGTTATAATAATTGTCCGGGTGCGGTAGTGTAAAGGTTTCTGGAAGTTTCGAAAATTATTTTCTGCGCAAGTTTCGTTATTAAATGGATATCACTGTTTCATAAATATTTCAAAGCAGAAGAATACCAATTTGTTTTGAATCACTTAATTCGAAAATGTGTCGCTACAATTTGGGAGCACATGTGTCTAAACACAATTTCATAATATTATATAAAAATGTTTCGAAAAATTTTCTTTTGTGCGTTTCCTAAATGTATCGACACTGTAGTTTGGAAAGTATTTTGAAACTAACAGTTCTTAATCGTTTCTAGTAACTAAATTCGAAAATGTGTCACAATAGTTTCGAAACACATGTGTCGCCACACAATCTAAGTAATTTTAATCGAAAATGTTTCGAAACGTTTCTCAGCAAAAAATTTGTGTCCAATTTGTGTCCATAATTGCTACTTGGGATTATTCTAAGCTCACACTTTAATTAAAACCAAAGGTCAAAAATAATCAAGATCGAGAGGCAACGGCAAATTACTTTACGAATAAAATTAAGGCCTAAAACATTGATGCATCGACAAATTAATATCGAATGGCGTTGCCTTGATGCATCGCTTAAAACCGATGTATCGCATTGAAAATTTCCATGTTTTCGATGCGTCGATGTATTTCAAACACCCCTACTTTCGTTTGGTATTCTTTGACAGCGGTCCGAAAATTTCTTCGGTTTTTCTGTTTTGTGTAATAATTGTTGTGTTTCTAGTGTTATGTGATATTTTTGGACATCAATTAAGATGAGTCGCAAGTGTCAAGCATGCGAGAATTTAGAAAAGAATAATTCTGTAGTTACTTTTGAAAAGTGAATAGAAAGTTTGGTTGTTTGTAGGTTAGTAGGTTATGTTCAAACTATAGTAGCAAGGTCACATTCCAAGGTACCGAAATCCCTACTCCCTGCCCCATCCAGCTCTTCACCTCCTCTCTTCTACAAACGATATTGTCAACACATTTTAATAGCGTTTATGAATGACATTTGCCTACTATAGGTACCTGACAAATACTGAATTACCCTTGACACTTATTTCATATTTTACACCACCACACTTACGCAGGAGTACTGGAAGAAATCGGTGGAACATACAGAAAAATTAATAAGAAATTGGTGGGATCGAGAACAGATATTAAATGTCGAAGTAGCGCCGATGATCATTGCTCCATTCGAGGACGACTCAGATGACGACGATTTTTCAGAATTTCTAAGTGATAATAGTTTTTAAGTTTTTAGTCAATAATTATAAACGGTTTTCTTTGTTTACATTTTTTAGTAGTTTTCGGTATTATATTATGCTTTCTTTCATTGACAATTTTCTGTACAATCCTTAAATTGATTACCAGTGCTTTTGCTACTGTTTTCTACTTATTAGTTGGCAAATTACCATTTTTTCTTTTTATTTCTTAAAATAGTTAATCGGATTAAATCCATGGTATTTTTAGGTTAGGTAATTTTATTGCTAAAATAAATTACACTGTTTATTATTGTCGTTTTTAATAAATAGATTTGGTATTTACATTTCTTTAATTTTACATTAAACATTTCTTTAGAAAAAATGGCACGTTAATACATAAAGGTGTGCCACCCCTGTACTATTATGTACACTCGAAAAATTAATTTGTAAAATTACTATCACTATCGCGGGTTATTTTTAGCCAATCACTATCGAAGTAAATTTACTAGCGTTATATAATTTTACTAACAATTTTGTAAAAATACACTCTGTGTTTTAAGAAGTACTTTACATTAATTTTTGTAAAAACGCAGGGTTTTTTTACATTATTTTTGCAAAATTGATATTAAACTTTACAATTCTTTTGTGAAATTAATATGGAAATTTACAATTCTTTTGCGAAATTAATATTGGAATTTACAATTCTTTTGCGAAATTAATATTAAAATTCACAATTGTTTCGCGAAATTAATTTTGAAATTTACAATTCTTTTGCGAAATTAATAATGAAATTTACAATAAAATTGTTTTGCAGAATTTATATTGAAATTTACAATTTTTTTGCAAAATTAATATTGAAATTGGCAATAGTTTTGCGTTCGCTTTTTAAATTAAGATTATTTCACTATTTATTACGGCTAAGTATCGAAACAAAAATGGGGCAGATTTATGTGGGTAAGTAAAGTTGAAGTTAGAAATAAAACACATTATAAACTAATAAATATTTGTGTATTAAAACGATAAAAAAAACATCTTACAAAAGTATTCTTATAAATTCAAAAGGGTATAGGTACCTTACCTTATTTACCTTAAAACTATTGAAACTTAACACTTATACTAGGTTAGTTAATTTATAATTCCAATTCCAATGAACATCTTTTAAAGTGAATCAAGATTTGGAACTACCATTCTTAAATTACTTAAGTACCGTGGTACAATGTACAGGGTGTTGAAAATAAGTGTATCTACCCCCTTTTTTGAGAAACAGATATAGAGAACAAATCTTACTTAAAGGATTTTTTGGGTTTAAGTATGTTATTTTTTTATTTGGTGCATCAGGTGCATGGTATCCGAGGAAGAAACCAACGCTTTTATTTTAATAAATTTTCGGACTTCGGCTGGAACTGAAAACTTTTTGTAATGCATAATATTTGGATAAGCAACAATTAGATAGGAATATGCAAGCCACCTTGACCCAAAATGTATTATAGATTGGTATACGTTTATAGATTTCATAGTAAAAAATATTAAAAATTACATGTATGAACCGGAAATTATCTTCTTTAGGCATAGGACAACATACGTTAAAATTTGTTTAGAACCGATAGTAGGAGAGAGGCGAGGCTAATAAGAGTTATCCCTTTAAAATAAAAAAAACCTGAGAGAAGTGGAAGACCGAACACCATGATATAAATTAATGAAATAAAATACACTTTGTACAATACTTTATTTCCCCCTACTTCTTACCAAAGGGGTTAGACACTCTTCTTGGTCATCCCGTATGTAAAAAGTACTTTGTAATTATTTCAGTCCCAATTGGGTTTAAAGAAGCATCTTGTGTCTCAATGCTTTCAGTACCTACAATCGCAAAATCTTCATCAAATTATTGTAAAGCAACATGCTCTTTTTAATCCATATGTAGCTAGGGCTGAAATAATTACTATTAAACATACGTTATTTATTTTATATAAACTTATAATATTGCTGACACGCAAAATAAATAAGAATCATTTCCTGAGTCAAGAAACACAACAAAGTTTAGTATAAACTAACTTACTAATTCACATCTACTAAAAGTACAAAATAACATTTTAATAAAAATGATAAGTTACTTACCGATTATAATTAACATTAATACACAATAAAACAAAGCTAAATGCACAATATTTTCCGCGGCGTTTCGTGACAAGGCTCCTTCTTCGTTGACGGACAGGAAAGAAATGGCGCCGCACGCGCGCCGGAGCCGGAAGGGGCAAGCAAGCAGCCAGCCCTTCGCCTTCGTTACTACATTTATTAAGGTAAATTCACAATAAGTTTAGTAAAAACGCAATTTTGTTTGTAAAATTAATAAGTTTTTGTTAATTTACATTAGAAAATAAAAATTTGTTTAAAATTCAGTTGTACTTATACAATGTCTATAGTAACATTCTCAAATGGTGAAGTACATTTACATATTGTTGTGTAATAATAACTATAGTTTGCTAAATAACATTAATAAAAACACAAAATCTTGTAAAAATAGGAACAAATATTATTTTTACTAAGATAGATGCAGTAATATTGCTATTTAAATTTACAATTTATTGTGTAATTTTACCCTTAATTTTTTCAGTGTACCGGGTGTTCCACCTAAGGAGGTAATCGGCTATATCTCAAAAAGTAATAACACTAGGACTTTGGGAAAAAATATATATTCATAAAAGCGGCCAAGAGAAATTGCTGGAAATTATTTTCAGATTCGAAAAATGACCGCTAGGGGGCGTAAGTGAACTTTCAAAATAGAAATGCCGATTTTCTCTTGATTTTTCTTAATAAAAATATGTTAAAAATATAAGCATTGTATTCTTCGTAAAATTATGCAGCTTTATGTTAGAAATCGTTTTTTTCTATTTTCAATAAGAAAGTGGTGGGGGAAGGTCAAACCTTTTTTCTTTCAAACGCTGATATCTCGGCTTTGGATAAACCGATTTTATTCAACTTGGTCTTGAAAAAAAGCCCTTCTTTTCCTCTACACGTAGATCTATTAACTATATCATATTGATTCTGATGGTGGCCACTAGATGGCGGTTTTCCGTAATTCCTCAATGAATGAAGATTTTCTCCAAAAAATCAAATGTTAGGATATGACTTTTTCATCATATTTTATTTTAGGCTTATAAAGGCTATTAAATGGTGGAATAAAAATCCAGGTCCGTATTTAAAATAAAGAAGTTGATGATGGTCGCTCGAATACGAAACGTGATGTTAAAAAACTAATCCCATCAGCTTGTAGAGCAGGAAAAGTTACTATAAGGAACTGAAAACCGCAACGTGATATCTTTTGTTAAACTAGAGAAATTAGGGATAATAATAATTAATATGGAAAAATAGGCCATTTTTTTAAAACATTCATTAATCAATTAAATCACTAGTTTAACAAAAGATATCACATTGCGGTTTCAGTTCCTTATGGTAACTTTTCCTCCTCTACAAGCTGATGGGGTTAGTTTTATAATCCGACGTTTCGGATTCGAGCGACCATCATCAACTTTTTTATTTTAAATACGGACCTGGATTTTTTATTCCACTATTTAATAGCCTTTATAAGCCTAAAATAAAATATGATGAAAAAGTCATATCATAACATTTGATTTTTTTGAGAAAATCCTTATTCATTGAGGAATTACGGAAAAACGCCATCTAGTGGCCACCATCAGAATCAATATGGTATAGTTAATAGATCAGCGTGTAGAGGAAAAGAAGGGCTTTTTTTCAAGACCAAGTTGAATAAAATCGGTTTATCCAAAGCAGAGATATCAGCGTTTGAAAGAAAAAAGGTTTGACCTTCTCCCACTACTTTATTATTGAAAATAGAAAAAAACGATTCCTAACATAAAGTTGCATAATTTTATGAAGAATACAATGCTTATATTTCTAACATATTTCTATTAAGAAAAATCAAGAGAAAATCGGCATTTATATTTTGAAAGTTCTCTTACGCCCCCTAGCGGTCATTTTTCGAACTTGAAAATAATTTCTAGCAATTTCTCTTGGTCGCTTTTATGGATATATATTGTTTTCCAAAGTCCTAGTGATATTACTTTCTGAGATATAGCCGATTACCTCCTTAGGTGGAACACCCGGTACATAATTTTTGCAAAAATAATACTATTATATGTGGCTATCTTCACGACAGTTAAAATAAGCCCCCTTGCGGCGGTTAGTATGCCCCCACGAAGTTGTTCGGGAAGCGTTTCTTTAACAACTTATGGGCTAAGCAAAAATTTTTACTTTGCTATGCTGTTTAAAAGAAACGAAAGGAAAGTACCTACTGGTCTGCTGTTCAGGGGCCAGTACAATACCAAGACAATGAAAAAATTTTCGTCAAATATAAAAATAGGCGTTAAATTGAAGTCGTGCTTTGACCGAAGTTAAATTCATTAGGAAGCTATAAACCCTTTATTCGTTGAAGTTTTTTTATTCAATTATGATCAATATTTTACATGCCTAATTTATATATCTTAAATTATGTTATTTTAACATAAATATACTTCAAACACAGTGAAACGCCAGTGTAAATATTGACACAGTGTAAGTACCTTCCCATTACAAGTCAAATAACACTGTTTGTTCAGATTTGAATAAATTGTCATCTCCTTGAGACCAGTGGCGTGCCAGCTTTCAGAAGCGGAATCGGGAGACAGTAGTAGAGTCAAGTAATCTGGAGAGGTTAATAAAAATTAAACCCACCGTGAAATACTAGCACAAACTATTCCCACACTTTAAATTAATTTTAAAAAATCAGTATAAACTAATCTACGATTCAAACTTTAAAATGTTTCCCTCGTTTGACACACTATAGACATGCACGACACAAATATAAACGTTTATTTTGAAGAATAAATAACTATTTAAACTGCTTATACCTATACCGGGTGTTTCTCAAAAGACGTTCACCCCTATAACTTTTTTATATTTATAGATATTAAAATGAAATTCTGAGATTCTGCATAAGAGATGAATCTGCATTTATTGGCATAATTTTCAATTGGATAATGTTAATTGAAAAGGAACCAAGCTCCAAATGCTTGTTTTGAGTAATTGACGATTAAAGAATACAGTTATTTAGATCATTTTATGTAAAGGGAACCAACTACCACAAAGCGCGGCTTTTGGATCTTTTTACAGAAAAAAAAATATTGTTTCTCCTTTGTAGGTAGGTGTAAGACTTACAAAATAGTAAAAAAGTCCCTCTACGCGACATTTTTCAGCACAATGAATAAAATAAATTAACAAACTGTAATAATTATTGAAAATGGATTCTTAAAAAAGTCTACATACCTGCTTGTGTATGTGCATACTACTTACATGTTTATTATTAATTTTTAGCTTTTTCCTGGCAATGCTTTCTTTTAAAGCTAGAGTAACTATTCGTTTCGCCCCTTCACTCATTTTTCTTACTACTTACTTCTTTTGAAACACTTTTAACAAAAAATAACAGTATTTTGAACACTACAATCCCCATTCGGCATGCACGAATGAAAATCTAAATAGAACCAACTGACAATTTATATTTAATGTAAAAAGTGTGTTTCTTGGATCCTTTTATTTAAATAAGAAATCGTCAAATTGGTGCTTGTCGCTTGGTTCCCTCGCCAATAGATGGCGCGTAGGTTAACGTAGGGTTTGGATCTTTTTATATACTATAATTTAGACTCTGCTTTAACACTTGGTGCTGTTAACTGATTTTTTGAAAAATGGCGCTTGGTTCCTTTTTAATTAACATTATCCAATTTGTTAGCACTTCCGGTTTGACCGGACCGGAAATGGCACCTCATTTTTTGACGTGTTATAACATTTTTATGTTTATTTTTTATTTTCAATCTAGAGTGCTACAAATTAATTAAATCTGTTAATTTATAGTCAAGTAGTATATGAAAATTAAAATTATGTTATATTGATTGACTTTCTAAGTTTCACAAGCGTTTAAAAAATGAAATTATGTTTTCTTGACGTTTACTCCATTTTTCCAAATGGAACGATGATGGTTCACTAGGATATTTGAAACGAGCATTTTTTTTTCAACAATTTGATACCATACACTCCTATGCTATTTTAAAATTGACACGAAAAAATTTGCCCCAATAGCAAATTTAAAAGCGTTATGCATTATTGCCGCCCTCTCTTTTCTAAAGAAATATAAAGGCGGCTTTGAAAAACAATGGAATAATTTTGAAAAGCAATATGGCTTTAATTTAAAGTTGTAATGCCATTAGTTTATAAAACATACAATACATACAATCTTGCAGCTTCAGAAGAATTTTTCTGGTCACTCCAAAAATTAGGATTTTGTTCCATTTTTTCCATTGTTCATTTCCTAGTAAAACTAACCATTTTATCTGATTTACAATGTTAATTTGCTCTAGAGTTCTAGAAACAATGTGGCCGACTGTGTAAATAGGTAGTTCCGTCAAGAATCTGGGGTACGCCACTGCTTAAAACCGACTTAAGTCAAGCATAAAAACATAGTCTTAATGTTGACACTACGAGACCAGTTGAAGGGAAGTTTAGATAAAAATCTTTAAAATAAATATACCTAGCAGGGTTATCTTGGGATAACATAAAAAACACTTTACTTTAAAAGGCATTTTAAAGTGAAGGTATGTTTACGGTGAAATAATATAATATAATAATAATAATAATAATAATAATAATAATAATAATAATAATAATAATAATAATAATAATAATAATAATAATAATAATAATAATAATAACAATAATAATAATAATAATAATAATAATAATAATAATAATAATAATAATAATAATAATAATAATAATAATATCAGAAGAGGAATTTTTCAGGGAGATTCATTGAGTCCTCTGTGGTTCTGTCTTGCTCTGCGACCACTCACTCAGCTGCTTAATAAAGACAACAAAGGCTACAACATCAGTCAAACGGGTACATATATCAGCCACCTATGGTATATGGATGACCTGAAACTGTTCGCACCCACAAAGCAAAAACTTGAAAGTCTGCTCACCTGCGTGGGAAAATTCAGTTCGGATATCCATATGAAATTTGGCCTTGACAAGTGTAAAATAAGTAGCATGGAGAGAGGGAGATGGACACCGCATGGAGGCTTTGAAGTAAACGAGGAGCAGGGTTTTGTGGAAGGGATGGAAGAATCGGAAAAATACAAATATCTAGGATACTTACAGTCCAGAGATATAGACCATAAGCCAGCAAAACAAAAACTTACAGATACTTACTTGAGACGAATACGATTAATTCTAAGATCAAAACTATCAGCCCGAAACGTCGCTAAGGCGGTAAACACCTTCGCCGTATCCGCCGTCAGCTACAGCTTTGGTGTGATCAAATGGACTGACACGGAGCTCGAAGAATTGAATATAAAAACAAGAACAGAATTCTGCAAGTATCGATCCCACCATCCCAGATCCTCTACCGAAAGATTCCACTTGCCACGAAAACTAGGAGGTAGAGGAATACCAGATATAAAAGGTAGACATCATCAGCAACTTCGTAATTTGAGACAGTACTTTTACAAAAAATCCGAGCAAAGTACATTGCACAAAGCGGTCGTGAAAACAGACAAAAAAGCAACCCCACTACGTCTCTTGGAGAAAAAGCTCGACCTTGAAAATGTCCCAAATGAACAGCTGCTTGAACAATGGAGAAGTAAAGCTCTACATGGCAAGTATCTGGCAAAAATCGAAGATGAGGCAATAGACACAACTGCATCACTATCATACCTTTCACAAGGCAACCTCTTCAACGAAGCGGAGGGATTCATTAACGCGATCCAAGATCAGGTGATATCCACAAAATCCTACAAAAAACGCATTCTCAAGGAAAACCTGGAGAATGCCAAATGCCGAATTTGCAATTCAGCAGAAGAAAACCTGGATCACGTTACTGCTGGTTGTACAATGCTTGCCCCGAAAGCCTACTTGGATCGCCACAACAGAGTAGGCAAAATAATTCACAAGAAGCTGTGTGAAAAACATATGGGAATCACAGAAGCTGCCCCATATTATGCATATGAGCCTCCAGCCGTCTGTGAAAACGACGACGTGCGCATCTACTGGAACAGGAAAATACAAACAGATAGAACAATCCCTAATAACATACCTGACCTGGTGCTGACATTTAAAAAGGAAAAAAGACGTTCATTGTGGATTTTGCCGTACCCCTAGCTACAAATATCACGAAAACATACACAGAGAAAATCAACAAGTACTTACCGCTTCGTGACGAAATAACGGAGATGTGGCATATGGATTCCGTCACTATCGTAGCCTATTTTAAAGTCTTTTAAAGCCTTATTTAAAAATACATAAACACACATTTCAAAAATAAACACAGACATGACCGTTAATATATTATAAGTTCTAAAAAGGGTTCTACAGGAATGCGTAGAAGGAACATTTATAATATTTCTTAAAAAAATTTTCTGACACAAAAAAAAACATCAGAAACCATAGGTGACCTACCCCAGAAACAGACGCCATAAGAAATTCTGCTACCCACCTGAGCATGGTAGTGTCAAAAGTTGTTGTGTAGTAAGTACCGGGTGTAACATTTTGAACTGATATGAAATTGAATTCAGTTTGGCACAAATAGCCCTGCAATGTGGTTTTCACGAAAGAAACCTATCCATGTTTAAACCTAAAAAATTTACACTTTCGGTAAATACGATCGGACTATCACCAATCTTTAAAACTGGGGGCGTTTGCTCAGGTCTTTGACGGGACTGGAAGAGCAATGCCTGAGTCTTGTCAGCATTAACAATAAGGTCGATGCCACTAAACCATTCATGCAAAGCCTCCAAACTACTCTCACATCTTGCCTGTAAAACATCCAAGGATAAAACCTTGGAAGTATCGTCCGCATAAATGGTTAAATCAATATCTGGATCGACAGTGACAATGTCGTTGACATATAATATAAAAAGTATTGGACCCAATATGGAGCCCTGTGGTATGCCAGTGTCCACACTACGGGTATCTGAATCAAACTCATTACAATTGCCACGTGTTTTATGCTTGATACTGACATACTGCCTACGATTTTTTTAAAATGACTCGATCCATGACAAAGTAGAGCCCTTGATGCCGTACCTGTAAAGTTTCTCACATAATTTTGAATGGTTGACGCAGTCGAATGCCCTACTGAGATCAAGAAAGATCCCAACAGGACACTCGCCAACATCAATCCTCTCCACAAACTTCTCATAAAAGGAATTAACGGCAGAACTTGTAGATCTTCCGCACAAAAAGCCATGTTGCTTATCTGAAACAATACCGTTTCTTGACAAGAACGGCAAAAGGCTCTCCAAAAAAGCGTACTCGAAAATCTTCGAAATAGAAGAGGACATACACACTGGCCTATAATTCTCCATTAATTGAGGGTCCCCCTTTTTAAAAACTGGGACAACTTTGCCTACCTTTAGATCACTAGGAAACCTACCCGATAAAAAACTTAAGTTTATTAAATGAACAAGTGGCTCGACTATCGCCGGACTAATTTTCTTCAACAGACAAACCGGAACATCGTCATTGCCTGCAGACCACTTGTTTTTTAGTTTCGAGTTAATAGTGCGCAGGATATCCGTATTGTTCAAGGGCTTAAAAAAAAGTGTAAACTTATTTTCATTTAGAACTTTTTGTAACAACTTCGTAGGTATAACATTATTGCACATTTTTTTAATAAATCACTTTAAACGCCATTTCTTAAAACCGGGTTTTATTCAAAACTGTCAATTTTGACTTAATGAATTTTTGCACTAAGCTGACGATATTTTATGCCAGTGCAAGGCAATCCAGGCACCGCGATGCGCGTGACGGTATGGTTATGGTAGTGGGGAGAGGATCATGCAGCAAGTCAAACAGACAGGAGGCAACAATGTTTTAATTTGGCTGTGAAAAGGCTTGTCGTTAGTGGCTGCATCAACACGCTTTATTGTTGGTGACTTATTGTGCCATCTATGCATTTAACGTAGCAGATTTAGGAAATCTGCTTATATGGCCTTCTTATAGTTTCATATTCAATGATATGGGTTAATACAAACTATGTCTTAGCCAGTGGCGGCTTGTGCATAAGAGCACATGAGCACGTGCCCCCCTAGTTAAAATTTAAATTGTTAAAATTCCAAATAAAAAAAATCTATAGGTACTAGTTACCGTTTTGTGAATTATCATCACCCTATCTTTTACGTAACGTTAAATTGCGATATCTTTACTTTCCCTATTGTTAGATGTTGCGTCGAACAAAAAATTTCGCTTAAACCGCGGTGACTCATGCGCTTGAACGGCATAACGACCGGCAGAATACGGTGCCGCCGCATGATACAATAAATTCTTTCTTTGTATCATTGTGCCGCCGGTGCCAGACGTTTTTAATGTTCAGAACGGCCGCAATCTTTTCACAAGTCGAGGAGCACGATAGCTCTATCTTTGTTTTATAGCTAGTTTTATTTTCGATCTCATTCTATCTTTATGGCACAAATTTCTGGTGATCATGAGGTTTAGGCACGTTATGATTAGTCAACTTTAAGCGAAAGTGCTCGTTTGTTCTGAATTATGTTTTCTAATTCGATTTTTACTCTGCTGTTGTGCTGCGCCAGCTGGCTGAGCCTTTTAGTGATTTATGTTAAACCCTTTTTTTTTCTGTGATTTATGTAATAGTATGTCCGCGGTTTTATTTTACGGCTTCTTTAAAAAATAATAAATAATATAAAAATGACGGCAACGGTCTCGGTGCAATATTTAAATAATTGCAAAAATACAGTGAGTTTTTAAAAAAAGTCATTCTCAGGGTTAAGTTTCGATGATAAGATTATTGTAAAGAATGCGGGAAAACCAGTGCCTAACCTCCAAATAACGCAACTAAATAAAGGTCAAAAACGGGACTTTAAAAGAGTTTTTAAGACTTTAGGAGTGCATTGTATGAAAAACATGAGTGGCTGTGCGGATGTAAAAAGCAGAATAGTCTATTTTGTTTCCCGTCTTTGTTATTTGCCGGCGAAAAGGCAGAACCGTGTTGGGTTAAAAGTGGTGTTAATCGTATTGGTAAGCTATTTATTTATTTTATTGGAATCTTTTTAAGGAAGGGTTGTTAAAAATATCGGCCAGGACACAAATGCACAATATTTTGATGTTTAATAAAAAAAATTACACATACATGTCAGTACCTACCTATATTATAGGTAGGTATGTACCTAATTAGGCTCATTTAAGTTCATATTAAGCGATCTTTACATCTGTGAAGTTCTTCGTGAATTTATTCATGAAGTCACTTTAGGGCTAACTTTGATAATGTAAATGGTCAACTTGGACGTCAAATAAATTCGTGAATTTCTTCGTAAAATTATTCACGAAAATTTAACATGCAAAATAATCAGCTGATGCACAGTGTACTAAATGCTACCGACTTCACGGAGAAATTCACGAATAAATTCATGAATAAATTCATGAATAAATTCACGAAGAACTTCATAGGTGTAAAGACTGCTTTACAAAACAACATGACCTTGAACTTCCAAAAAAAAATCGCCTGCGGCGCTGTTATACGGGGGGCTACCGCCCCCCGTACCCCATGCCGCGTTTCCCGTATTTGTGAACCCCCAGACATTCATGTCACGAGCCGCCACTGGTCTTAGCAAACTTTTTGTATTAAATCATTTTCCTCAGTGCAGTTAAAACGTTGGGATTTAAAACTAAGACAATGAAAGTCCCTTCTAACATTTAAGAAACATCATTGTCTTCAACCTTTAAACCAATAGTAAGATAATCGTATTGCGAAAATTGACGTTGTTGCTGTGACGATTTTTCCAGCGATACTATAAAATAATATACCACTCTCATTATCATAATAATGTTTTTGTCGTTTCCAAAAATATCCATTCAGAGTACATTTTTTTATTTCGGACCGATTCAAACCGATATATCATGTATTAATATATGTGTGACTGACATGGAACACACCACGGATATTTTTCCGTTCGGTCAAAAACACTATTGATTATTTTGTAACACGACTCGGCTTCCAGTCACGTTAATTAATTACGTGCTGATATAATAGAAGCACATTATTATTATTTTATGCATAATTGATCACCTGACTAAAACCAGTTGAAAACAAACCATTTGAAAAGAATGATATGAAAACTATTAACACTGAAATATTTCGTTTTATTCAAGCTAACCAGCAAAAGAACTTTTGTTGTAGCTTTAATGGGGGCCGAGAAAATCGAGAAACTAATTTTAAGCCCTCAAGTAAAATTCGTCAAGTTAAGATCATTTTTCACATTAACATAGGTGAAATCTCCCCGTATGTCGTCGCCTATAGAAACAGGAGAACGGGAATTTAATTTCATTCTATTATTTAAAGTGGTGACGCCAAAAAACATTAATTATAAAAACAAAGGTTACAAAATATTAAAAAATAATTGTATAAGATTTTCAACTAGCCTTCAAAAACATCCAGATCGTTACCCGACCTGTAAACAATCTGGTGTATTTATATATAAATCTTTGGACCCCTCAGGAATCAAAAAAATAACATTTAATTATCTAATGTCCTAAATTGTTACTTTTTCCATGTACAGAAGAAAATGGCTTTTTGCCATTTGTTCAACAATAATTTTAAAAAACTTAATAGCAAACACTAGCCATTTGATTTTCTTATGAATATTAATTTAGTGTATTTTAAGTTTCCTCTAAAAAGCGGACAAATACCGGCGGTATTTGGGTAGCAGTTACATCTAGGTAACTGTACTAATATACGGAGAAAAAAACCTTCTATTCCTTAAAAGAATTCACATACTCTTTATACAACTGCTTAATACTATATGTGACAGCAACGCGCTTTCCTACTGTAAAACAACGAAAATTGCTAGACCGTTGTATACCTAGTGATAATATCACGGTAATTTAGCCAATAGGAAATAGGAGTTAATCATAGAGTGGTTTATAGCCATTATTGCTCTGAATACTCACAGTAATTATCAAGTTCTATTTGAGGTGTAATCTGGTTTTATATGCTATATTAGTTCCGACTAGCAAATGTAGCGAAACTTGACATTAATCATACTAATATTTGCTTGCTACGGTTAATAAAGCATATACTTACCACTAAAAATCAGTACTGTAGTTCTAAAAATTTAAATAGGTTGCAGTGTGATAATGTTTTTGTCATTTAAGATTGCATATGATTATCTATTATGCAACATGGTTTACTGAGATGGTGAAATCCGTCCATAGATTATCAAGTCCAATACTAATGATGGGTTTGTTCGAAATGTGAATCTTCTATTGCTTTATCTGACATGCATAGTTTAAAAAAAGTTAAATACAAAGTAAAAATAAATTAGTTGAAACAGGTATTGGTATGTTCAATAAAATTCAAATTCAGACAGGACAGCTAGAAGACTCCGAATAGCGATGTGACCTGCGCAACAAATACGTTAAAACTAATACTACGGTGCGCGGCGATTGCCGCTCGCTACGAACCCCCACCTACGTCTTGTGGATTATTGGTTCTAATGGATACAATTCGTTTTTGGGGACGCTGTTCTGATTTCTTAATTGTAGAGAATACGCTTTACTGGGAACAAAATGCGTCGCATTGAGAAGATACAATTTATTTCTTAACAAAAATTGCTCTTTTAAAAGTAGTTAATTATTCAACAAGACTGTGCTGCTAATGGAACTGATTACTACCCATAAAAACACTGTTCTAGCCAGTGGCGGCTCGTGACTAGTGAGTCAGGGGGGCGCTGGCTTTAAATTAAAAAAAAGAAAAAATGTCTATTATTTTCGAAAGTGCGTGTCTGTTTTTCTAACTTTCTCGTTGTGAATTTTAATTTCATCAGCATAAGCACTACTTAAACAAGTTAAAATATTAGTTTGTCCTAACATCTCAAAACTTACCACATTATAACGATGTTTTGTACTATTTTCATATTTTTTATTTGCTCTGAAAGATGTTTTAAGTCCTGCACCCCATTTTTAGTCCAATTATCATCCCCGCCAAAAAGAAGACACTCGAAACAAAAAAAATAATTTTTGTCCTCACAACCGCATATCCAGAATATTCTATTATATATTTATTTGTCAAACTTACGCATAAACTGTGCCTTACTTTTACATTTTGATTGCACTTGTACAATGTTCAATATTGGTAGTGGCCGCCCTGCATATTTTAAATCAAGTTTTTCACTTAAGCACAGAGAACTAAACACAACCTTCTGTAAATCACTGACCTTCATATTAGACGAAATTTTCCAACTTTATAACAACTAATAAATAACTCAAAACAAATAAACAAAACGTCAGCGAGTCAGCGGCATCGACAGACGACAGATCGCATCGCGATTCGCGAACAGTGGGCGCGGAAAATTGGAGCTCTCCGTGGCCGCTCGTTGTGCGATGTATAGGTGACGTCAGGCCTCCATCGTCATGACAACCCATCGAGAAGGCGCGTTAAATCGGGACGGATAATCGGTCGCCCGCCGCCGCCCGCGCTTAGTACAACCTTGAAAGCGCCTAACTCGCTTGTCTATGAGTATAGCCTACCCGTTAGAATAGGGCTACGTTTGGTTTGAATTATTTTAATTGATTGCTTACACACATTGGTTTTTTAAGTAAAGTATTTTTGGATTCTGTTTGAAATAATTGCAGGGAGGGCGGCGCCCCAGAGTCCTTCATTAACCAGCCGCCACTGGTTCTAGCAAATCTGGAATTGATTAAACACTAGTTTAATACACGAGCAATTTATTTAATATGAGTTAATAAAAAATAAGCTATCAATTCAAAATATCTCTTAGCAAACCTGTTGTATTAGATCATTTTCGTAAGTGTAAGAGGGGTATTTGGCCGATTTTTAAATAAAACAAAGAGTAACGAAATATTGACCAAAATACGAAATGGCGAAGGCGTCACTAGTGTTTGCTCTTAATAAATTATTTGATTTGTGTAATTAAGTACAAAAAGTCCGAACTGACAGCAAGATAAATAACGCTCGAAGAAATATTCCAATTAAATATTTTTTCTTTGTTGAAAATGTAAATTTTTAGGCCCGAAATCATCTTCTCGATATAGGATGTGCAAATCAAGTGCGTTGCCCGAACGATTTATCATTTTGTTTACATTTTGCCCACAATTCATTCTTATGCATTTGCATTTGTTCACCCACTGAAATGAAATTTGATATGCAAAAAAGGAAACAGTCATTTCTCGTTACTTTAATTAACAAAGCAGAACATCGCGATATACACACAGAACAAAAAAAATTTAGGATTTATTTATCCATACTATTGTATAAAATTGTAAATTACCTCACTCTGATTCATCTATATATACGGCAAGGCAAAACTACTAGTGCCAGCAAGTTGAAATTTTGCATAAATATTTATTTTACACCGTAGATGTTTACTGAGGAAGATATTTCAAAACTCGTCCTTTAAGGAGGTAAAAGCAACCCCTTAATATAAAAATTACTAGTTCTAAGAAAAACGTCAAACCACCAGCGGCGGCTTGTAGAATAGAGCCCCAGTGCCATGGCTATACTGACGTGTAGGTACACCAAGCTAAAATCAGTTTTTAAAACATTCGCGATTTTGCTCGCTTTTTTGGAAGAAAGGCAGGTGAAAGAATTGGGTCGTCCTTTCAAAGTCAAAGTCAAAATAAGCTTAACTGTTAAGTATTATCTTATTGACAAAGTAAACATATTAGTTAGAACAAAGCACAATACTATTTAAAAAAACAGTAGAATAACAAACAATAATACAAATAAATAACAAAGTATTAAATAAAACACTATCCAAATCATTCCTTCCTATCCCCTTCCTTAAAATAGACACGCCTATAGATAGTACGATATATCATGTAAACACTGTATCAACATAATATTACAGTAAAGATAATGTAAGATACATCAATACCAATAGGGTAAGTAGGTACATAATGCCCGACATGTATTATGATAAATAGAAAGAAAACAAAATAATAGGAAAGAAAAACAAAAAGAAAAAGATGCGTGTGAAAAAATATAATTAAGTAAAACAGATAATATAAAAGAAGAAAAAGCTTAGAAATACCAATCGAAATATGATAAGCAATATTATAAGGTAGAAAAAAAAATCAGAAACTATGGCTATAGTACTCAGACAGTGTATGGTAAACCCTATCAATAAGAAGCCTTCTTACGAAATGACTCCAGACATGCTAGCTCTTTGATTGCATTACTTAAACATTTTAAAAATTTTATAAATTATTGATCTTCTTGTTTAGATTGAAGAAGGTATCGGAAGGTCCAGGTTTTGCCGTGTAGCTTAGTGAGGATCTCGTTTTTAAATCTCTCCCTGTTTTTAAATATCAGACAGATTCCAATATAAATAGAGATGTTAACAGTCCGACATCTTTTTACTTAGTGTAGTTATGTGTGATCCAAATTTTAAGTCCTTATCAATCTCTAATTCTCAAAATGAACACTCTCCAATACTTAAACTGCCTACATCACATACAACGAACCCGACAATATTGGTCTTATCTACGTTTAGGGAAAACAAATTGGAGTCAAACCAATTCTTGATCTTCACCAAATCAGACGCTACTATTTTCATTCGTAATTCTTATTTATTACTTTGCCATAGTCCGCAAATATTGTAAATTTGTTTTCTATATTCATACATGTCAAGTCATTAATATAAATTGAAAACAGGACTGACCCCAACATGAACCATTGATACCCTCTGCGTTCTGTCTTCCAGGTAAGAGGCAAGCCAACTCAGTACGGTCCCCCTAAGACCATATCAGTGACGCTAAAGCAGCAGTATACTGTGATTTAGGCTGTCAAATGCTTTTGACAAGTCACAAAAGACCGCCGCTAAAACGCTTCGCCTTCATTTAAACCCCCATAGACCCCCTCCAGGAAACTAAACATGACATCGTTGGTACTTTTGTTGTTCTGAAACCCAAATTGCCCGATTTGTTTATAACAAAAACTTAAAGTTGGCAGAAGTCACGGCTTCAAAATTTAATATCATTGTCTATGTTTTTCATTGGAATATTGAGAACTACACTTTAAAATAATATTCTTATTATGCTGCATTTAATTATTCGGAATTTTTTTTTACAGTTTTTTTTTAGATGTTTTGTGATTTGATATTTTTGCCCTACCTGTTTCAACTATCACCGGCTGCCACTGCAAACCATCACAATTTTATTTTATTTTTATATAAAACTACTTTTTTTCGTGTTGTAATTTTATCCCTAAAGTGTAAAAACATACCCCTGCCCTGTCACTGATTTATCAACGCCCAGATCTACTTGCTATGAATTTTGCATATGGCGTTAGTGTAAACCTCAGACTATCATGAATGTTTTTGAATAACATACCCTCTACAGGTAAAACCTCCTTTAAAAACATTTGGTTTTATGACTTTAACTCTGTAGGGGGGCTTAAAGCACCAAGACGAACAAAATTAAATCGCGCACAATTTATTTTATAGCATTTTTATATCTCAAACTTACACATATTGATTTACTCAAATGCGAGGGAGCATCGCATTTCAACTTCATCATCATCATCAACCAGCCATCTGCGTCCACTGCTGGACATAGGCCTCCCGTAGTAGATTCCATTTGTGCCGTTCTTGAGCTACGGCGATCCAATTTGACCGGAGTCTCTTGATGTCGTCGGACCATCTTGTTGGTGGCCGTCCTCTGTTGCGATATGCATCCTGCCTTGGTCTCCATTCCAGGATTTTTCGTGTCCATCGGCCATCCGTAAATCTAGCCACGTGGCTGGCCCAGTTCCACTTTAGAGTGGCTATGCGTTCTATCGCATCTGTTACACCCGACATCCTCCGCAATTGTTCGTTCGGTATCCTGTCTCTGAGGAAAAGGCTTAGCATTGATCTTTCCATCCCTCTCTGGGCGATGCGTATTTTGTTCACAGATTGTTTTGTGAGGGTGAGGGTTTCTGCCCCATAGGTGAGTACAGGCAGTACACATTGATTGTAAACCTTTCTCTTTAAACACTTTGGGATGTTTAATTTCCAGATATATTTCAGTTTACCGAAAGCCGCCCATGTTAAGCCAATTCTTCGTTTTATCTCGCAGGTTTGGTTATCCCTTCCAATGCGGATCTCGTGGCCAAGATATTTATATGAGCTTAATTGCTTTATAGGGCTTCCGTCCACTAATATTTCTTCACTCATTACTAGGTTTATCAAATACTCGGTCTTATTGATGTTTATTTTCAGGCCTACGGTTTTCGATGCGTTTTATAGTCTATGCAGCATTTTCCTAGCTTCGTCGATACGGTCCGCAATTATGACGATGTCATCGGCAAATCTTAAATGATTTAATTTTTCACCGTTTATGTTTATGCCCATTTCTTCGAAGTCTATCATTTTAAACATATACTCCAAGAGGGTCGTGAAAAGTTTTGGGGATAGAACATCACCCTGACGAACTCCTCTTTCGATACGAAAATCTTGAGTGGTATCGTGGATTTTAACACGTGCCGTGGCCTTTTCGTATATATTTTTTATGATAGCTATATATCTGTAGTCTACTCGACATTTTGCGAGAGCTTGTAGCATTTTACTTTGGCTTATAGTGTCGAATGCCTTTTCGTAGTCCACAAATATGATAATAAGGGGTTTGTTGTATTCGATACATTTCTCGATGAGGGTTTTCATAACTTGTAGGTGATCGTTAGTGCCATTTCAACTTAACAAAATATTAAAATGTTCCACTGTGTAGCAAGTCAAGCAATAAACTTTATTTTCCCCTATTAACATTATTTAACGTGATATCATTTAAAAGAACATCGCATCCTGTCTCTAGACCTCATTAGGTAATTAAAGTCTTTTATTGCAACAAAGTGTCCAGACCTCTTAAAACACAATAAAATAAAAGTAGCCGAGCGTGTCCCATTAAAAAATATTTATTCGTTATGGGCCACTCCCCACAATCGTGCTTTATATGCAGGATGTCAAAAAAGTTTGGAGAATTGGAAATACATACAGTGTGCATCAGCCAAATGGAATAAATTCGATAATAAATATGTCGTGTCCGAAAAAACGCTCGGACGCGTCGATTGGTATTTCTTTGCGCATTTTTACCAATAAAAACTTTTTATACAGGGTGTGTCATGTAACAGTGGCCAATACCAATTCTTATTTTAAATGCAAGTATAAAATTTTTAGATTCTTCAGAAAGTTTTAGACATATTTCATGTCCTATATCTATCTTCAACTGTTTCGGAAGTATTAAGGTGGAATTATCAACGTCAGTCAATTTATTGCCAACCTATAACCTATTTCGCCTTGTTTTTCTTAGTTTATTATTTTATTGACTAAGATTTAAATAAAATCAATATCGTCTGCACATTATTTAGGTAATATCTGATATACTACAAAAATATCAATTTACTTCATTGCTTATTTTGGGAGAATTGTATAGTGATAGTGAAAGAACAATCACATGATAATGTTAAAGAAAATCTTAACCGATATTTTTCGATATACAATTCTCCTTAAATAACTGAAATTCCTTGATATTTATTTAACATGTTAATTATTACCTATAGAATATGAAGACGATATTGATTTTATTTAAATTTTGTGTAAAAGCTAGAAAAAATAAATAAATCTACGCGAAATAGGTTATAGGTTGACAAGCATGTTGATACTCCCACCTTAAGTGTTTTCAGATTTATTGCCGTAGGAAACTTTTCATGAAATAAGCGAGCAACTTCCATTTGTGTCCGTGTCTTATCTTCATAACCAATCATTTGTAGAAATATTATTTTTTCTACGAGCGTATGAAAAGTTAGACTTTTCACACCATTTCAGTGTGAAAAGTTTTACTTTAATGCACTAGTGTGAAAAGTACTTTTCACACGCCGGGTGAAAAGCCTAACTTTTCACACGCTCGTAGAAAATTTTTTGTATGATATACGTAAGAAAATATCTCATTTAAGGCTCTCATATGAATTGCGAAACGCGCTTCGCTCGTTCCGCAAATTTTCATATGCGTGCCTTAAACGAGTTATTTTCACACTTATATCATAAAGCTATTGTGCATTTCTGTTAAATAAATAATTTTTCTTATATGCAGTTTACAAAATTCAAACCATTATAACACTGACAACTACTGTCAACAAATTAGCCAAGGTCAGAATTTTTAAACAAAAGTAAACGTTGAAATACTTTTTTCTACGAGTGTGTGAAAAGTTAGACTTTTCACACCCATTTCAGTGTGAAAAGTTTTGCTTTAACGCACTAGTAAATTACTTTTCACACGCCGGGTGAAAAGTCTAACTTTTCACACGCTCGTAGAAAAAATCTTGTATGATATACGTAGTTATTTTCACACTTATATCATAAATAGCTATTTAATCTATAGGTATTTTGCCCCAGACTATCACCAGCAGTGATGTAAAATGACGGTCATTTATAATTCGTGACCAATGACCGTTATATGACGGTCATATAACTTAAATGACGGTCATTTAAATATTTAGTAAAAAAAAAATTTCAGTTATTTTTTTATATGTAGTATATTTTGGGGTTATAACTTATAACATAACATAACATAAGGAATTTTAAATTTATAATAGGAACAAATGGAACAATAATACTCTACTGGTTTAAAGGAAAAAACGTAAAAGTTTTTATTCCTTCCTTTGAATCGGCCTCTGTTTCACTTTCACTACCTTCACTGGATCTATTTAAAACTTTTTCCAATTCCTGCAAAATTTCTTCATTTTCTGATTCTGATGAAATGTCACTGTCGCTGCTATCATCAACTTCAATGGGAATGGGGCGAATGGGCCGAATGGGAGTATCGGGATTCCTAATATTAATAATTTTTTCTACTCCTTGTTTTAGTAACAGTGGTTTTTTTTTAGTGCCACTAGTAGTAGTTTTATAGCTCCTATACTGGATAAATTCAATTATTATGCCTTAAACTTACCTTTTATTTGTTTATTAAACTGTAGTCATCAAAACATGGCTACAAACTAAAAAGTGATGTTAAATGACCAATCGGTCACGTCACAATTGAATTTGACGTGACCGTCATGACGTCGTGACCAAGTCATATGACCGACTCACATCACTGATCACCAGTGATGTTTATTTGGAAAAAATACAGTAAGGAAATCACAATAAAAAATAAAATGGCTTAGAAGTTCTTACCTGAAAGAAACATATAGCAGTTGGGATAAGGCGTCATAAAACAAAAAAAATTAACGACAATGTTTTTTTATATGAAAACATGTATTTTACAATAAACTTTGAATATAGGGACAGATATCACCTATATCACAGAACACAAAATTAGGTTTGCAGTCATGCACCTCGCACTTGTACTAAAAGTACACCATACCATCAGACATCAATCACCCACCAACAACAACAATGGAATAATATGTTTTGATTTTGAATCACTCCGTTCAACTTAAACTTAAGTTAGTTCGTCCCTTTCTGTTCCGTTGTAGTAAGGAATAGACTATATAGCGCTCGCTGAAAGTTACCTAAACGATTTCTCCCATATATAAAAAAAAGTTAATTTTAGTTATAAAAATAGGGTTTATTTCTACTTTAATTTATTTTTGTGATAATTAGATTACCTTGTAATTACCTTTTAATGGTTAAACGGTATTTTATTACCGGAAAAAATATCGAATAGGCGCAAATATATGTTGTCAAAAAAACGACCTCGTGTGTCTAAATGAAATATTTTAGGGATGAAAGGATTTCTTTTTGTGGAAATCAATATATATTTTTAAAAAATTCACAGATCTTGCACCTTACGCAAGCATCCTATGTATTGAAAATACCTGACACAGCTTTAAAATTTTAATGACCTATGTCATGTAATTAGCTACCTATGTCATTTCGTTAGGAAATAATCCCAAAAAAACGAAAACAAAAATAAAACTTTGACACCTTGTATCTTGGTTGTTATCAATTTTGGGATAATGCAAGTTTAAATAAACCGCATTATTTCGCCTTAAGAAGCCTACTGTTGCTCTGTGTCCCATTACGTTTGGGACACCCTGTATATTAATTAAAACATATTATAAATAATCCCAAAAAAACGAAAACAAAAATAAAAGTTTGACACCCTTTATCTTGGTTGTTATCAATTTTGGGATAATGCAAGTTTAAATAAATCGCGTTATTTCGCCTTAAGGAGCCTGCTGTTGCTCTGTGTCCCATTACGTTTGGGACACCCTGTATATTCACTAAAACATATTATATTAAATGTATGGTTTTATTTCTAAGAATAATTAATATAAATTTGTTTATAAACAATAATATTCACATAGCAGACCAACCAAGGTGAACATAAATAATCCCAAAAAAACGAAAACAAAAATAAAAGTTTGACACCCTTTATCTTGGTTGTTATCAATTTTGGGATAATGCAAGTTTAAATAAATCGCATTATTTCGCCTTAAGGAGCCTGCTGTTGCTCTGTGTCCCATTACGTTTGGGACACCCTGTATAATAACTAAAACATATTATATTAAATGTATGGTTTTATTTCTAAGAATAATTAATATTAATTTGTTTATAAACAATAATATTCACATAGCAGACCAACCAAGGTGAACAATTGCCTTATATTCAATCGGTCATATTGTCTAAGCCTACTTATGCTATGTTTTTAAATTATACTTATTTACCCAAGCGTTCAAAATAGACCATGAAGATTTTTATGAGATAGGTAGGGGTGCAAAATATAACCAATCACCCGGTACAATAACATTTTCTGAGAAATCAATAATAAAAAAATTATCCCATTTGTTAACCAAATTTGGGCGGACCCTGTAATATGCAATTATTGTGCTCCAACTTTTTGCCTCCCGCTTTTTTTTTCGATATAATATTCCGATTTAAATAACGTGAACTTACCTTAGTTATAACTTATCTCAATAAAACACTTTTTAACAAAGTTACTATGGCGTTCTTTAAAACACAAACTAAACTAAACATTATTCATTATTTACTTGCCGACATTACGCTGATTCATATTTATATTTCTACCAAGTATTATCCGAGTATTATGTTACAAGACCGATCTAGATATTGCGCTGTTGGCCGCGACAGACGGCAGAGCGACATCGACATGAGCGACATCGACATGAGCGACATCGACATGCAATGCAAAGTTTGCGTAAACACGATCCTAATAGTATTTTCAATAATAGTATTTTCAATACTAAAAAAATTGTATTGAATGATTTTCCTCATTGTACAAGCACATGGCCACCGTCTTTAAAAAAATTCTTATTTAACTATAATTTCTGCTTGATTCCAAGATCATACGTACTGAAGGACTATACAGTTACCTCAGTAATCATTGGTATATAGGCGCCGACTCCATGGATGCTATGGGTGCACAAGCACCCATACTGAATATATTATGGGTGCGGAGCACCCATAAAAATTAGATAATTTCCGTCAAGGTAAGGATGAAAAAATCACAACAAAAGCAATTATTTAAAAACGCACATATTGCTAGCGTTACTTAGTTGTTTTATCCGCACCACAATGACAATAATATCTAGGTAATAATTTAATAATTGTTGGTGTTGTTATGACTGTCACTGTGATATTTATTTGTAATACACCCCTATTAAATCGGAAACGCAACATTTTGCAACCCTTTTTGTGTTTTGTGTTGGTAATAAATACTTTAACAAATCCTAATGTGTTTCATTTTTAAATTTTTTTGTGCAAAATTTCTTTAGTCCTACGTTGTTCAGGTCGGGCTATCGAAACGTAGAATCAAATGAAGTTTTGATAGTACAAAAAAGGGCGTGGCACCTGAAAAAAATTTGCCTGCGGCGCATTTTTTAAGAATAAAATTACATAGAGCTATATTATTGACCGACAACGTTTTGGTTTGAAAGTTCACAGAGTAGACGAAGTTCAGTTCTAGCTAAATCCAAGCGCGGATTTCGGGGAGGGGTAGGGGGGGTAATTACCCCCCCCTGGATCCTAAACCCAACCAAACTTGAGTGTCCTCTTATACTTATAAATATTAAAAAATCGTTTAATAGATTTAATTTTATAAATGTGTTTTTACTAAGTATTTGATTAATATTATGTTTATTTTATTCTCTTTATAGGTTCCTGTAAATTTTGTTGTAGGTTGTAGGTTGGTACCTATAGCACCTAATATGATAAATAGTTATTTATGCAACTAGTGCAAAAAGTGTAAGTTTATTGCACACGGCATAGAAATTATTCACCGAGACGTAGTCGAGCAATAAGCACACTTTTTGCACATGTTACATACACTATTTTTTCTACGATCGTTTTTTTATTTAACAAAAAGTTTAAAATCGCTCTGTATTACCTCTCCTTTGCGTGCAAAAGTTGTAATTCAAATTTGGCAATGGATCATAGATCTTTGACTTCAACATAATAAAATTATGGCGCCCTGTCAACGTGAATTCTATTTCGATAGGGTATCGACGGTGTGCAACGCACAATACACATACTATAAACAAATTGTTCGTTTCCTAGGTAATTTACTTTATTGCACTAGGGCAAAAAGTACTTTTTCTAATTTTGTATCATAACAAATCTATTACGATACGCATTTGCGTATCGTAATGAAGCTATTTCGATGCGCGTTTTTTCTTTATTTGATGTTGGTAACATTTAAATGTTTTATTTCATTGACTTGCGCGGCCTTTGTGACTTACGAAAAAACTCATTTTTCGCAGAGGAAAAATAGCTTGATAACCTACTTTTTTTATTCTGTGTGAATAAAAGTCATGTATGTTGGTTGCATAAATCTATAAATCAATCTTTTGTAGATGCTTCAAGCTATCATTTTCTGCCAAATCCTATCCAAAATTCAATCTACTAACCTTCCAATGTCGATTTTAACTTCAACTTTATTTGAATTTTCCATCTTCCCTATACTAAATTGCAATGCCGTGACGTAAAATCACGTCTTTTGAAATTCGAAAAAAAGTAGCAAAATCGCCCGAATTTCCGAACGCTCTGTATAGGTACCGAATGTACAAGAATCACACAACGTATTCCGTCCAATTTCAAATCTCATATCGCTAAAATAATTTTAGAATCTCGTGGTGAAAATGGGTCAATAAATCAAAAAATGACAGTTCGCAAAATAATTTTTGTTGTCCAGAGGCTACTATGATAAAAAATAGTATTACCAACATAAAATTTAGACATAAAAATTTACAAAATTTGAAGGATTTATTTTCTTTTTAAATATGTGTTTTTTATTGAAAAAACTACAAATTAGAAAAAATAGTATAACGTACGTGTTATATAAAGCAGTTTTAAGCACTTGTCCCGTTATAAAACTCTCGTTTTTTAACATGGACGCGCGCTATAAAATGATGCTTTATAAAACGTGTACGTTAATATACTATTATTGCATAGTATGCAATAAAGACCTACTTTTGTCATTAGAAATTCATACACAAAATGACATTTTTTGAACGATCGTAGAAAAATAATGTTTCGTTAATGTAATGGTTTGTTTATTTTTCGATAATTATGAGTATGAATAAATAGTTTGTTGTACAGGGTGTCCAGTTTTCGACACTTTTGACGGGTATCTCAGTTATTAGTACAGATAGAATGATGCGGTTTTCGCAAACCTGTGTCACTTTTTTATGAAACAAACGATGCCCTTAACGGATTTATCATGGCCATCTTGGTTTTTGAGATACAGGGCGAAATTAAAAACGGTGCATTTTCAGACACCCCTTCTATTTTAGTTATCTTATACCTTATCGAAAATGTAAGAACGTGGTGTTATACAGTTTTTTACGTAGAATCCAGTGGCGTAGTTAATATTTTTCCAGGTGTCCCCATTTTTGAGAAATATACCAAAGTTATGTTTTTTTAAATAGAACACCCTGTATATTTTATCATATTTGCATTCTGCTTATTGAGAGCTTTCCAAAAATATATAATAGTTGGCACTTTGTTTTACCAGGAAGGTTAAAATTCTTATTTTTTAAATAACAAGCTTTAAGTTGACAGTAGGCCGTGTATTTTACTTAAATAAAAATAAATTGACGATACACTACACCATCAATTGGTTTGGCAATTGATAGTTTAATTTCAAATTTTTAGGTTTTTTAATACTTACAATAGTAAAAAGTAATTTTCTCTTATTGTTGCGTAGGTATATTATCGGAATAAACAAAAACATCTAGTAGGCCTTGACTTATCCAGGCTATAAAACAAAATTTTCATAATGGCGTTTAGCTTTTGTCAGAATTGTATTTAGGTATTTAAGGTTGAAAAGTTACTGGCTTGTATAAAGCATACCAGCATATCGTATTTTTCATAATTTTCATACTTTTGGGCCATCGTTGAAATTGAACAATATCATAAATAAATTATGAGTAACTTTTCAACCTTAAATACCTACCTAAATACAATTCTGACAAGAGCTAAACGCCATTATCAAAATTTTGTTTTATAGCCTGGATAAGTCAAGGCCTACTAGATGTTTTTGTCTATTCCGATAATATACCTACGTAACAATAAGAGGAAATGACTTTTTACTATTGAAAGTATTAAAAAACTTAAAATTTTGAAATTAAACTATAAAGTAATATTGATGGTATAGTGTATCGTCAATTTATTTTTATTTAAGTAAAATACACGGCCTACTGTCAACTTAAAGCTTGTTATTTAAAAAATATGAATTTTAACCTTCCTGTTAAAAAAAAGTGCCAACTATTATATATTTTTGGAAAGCTCTCAGTAAGCAGAATGCAAATATGAAAAAATATACAGGGTGTTCCATTTAAAAAAACATAACTTTGTTATATTTCTCAAAAATGGGGACACCTGGAAAAATATTAACTACGCCACTGGATTCTACGTAAAAAACTGTATAACACCACGTTCTTACATTTTCGATAAGGTATAAGATAACTAAAATACAAGGAGTGTCTGAAAATGCACCGTTTTTAATTTCGCCCTGTATCTCAAAAACCAAGATGGCCATGATAAATCCGTTAAGGGCATCGTTTGTTTCATAAAAAAGTGACACAGGTTTGCGAAAACCGCATCATTCTATCTGTACTAATAACTGAGATACCCGTCAAAAGTGTCGAAAACTGGACACCCTGTACAGGTAGGTAGGGCCATGGCACTGTGGCCTTACTACACAAGCCGCCACTGTCTTCCTCTATCATTATTTATTTTTAGGCACGCTATTTTTAACAGCCTATATACGAGTAATACTTATATACGTTCAAAATGGAATAAAAAAAACTTATCATCTGTCCACACAGTTTACCTTACCCTTTAATTTGTTTTCCTTATATCGGCCTTCGGATTCGATTGGATATTCTAAAAACAACCGCCACAGCCCATCACATGAATTAGTAATTTCGTCCTATAATTTTGACATAAATTGACCACTGTTCATATAAAATCTAGTGGGCGTGTGGGTTATCGTTTTGAATTGGTTTAATTATTGATGAGGTTAATTTTTTGATGCGGGGGTACGGATCAGTGGTGCCTCGGAGTAGGGGAAGAAAATATTGTTATTTTTTTAGATGTGGTACGGTCCAGAGGCGTACAGCAAAAATTTAATGAATGGCAGAAAGTTATATAATTTAGGTGATTCAGCCAGGCGCGGATCTGGGTCAAAATCTAGGGGGGGGGGGGGGGGTAATTGAATCTCAAAGATATTTTTTTAATATAGTTATAGTTAACCCATATCTTTTAAGTATCTATATTTTTAGTGTCAAATTATTATTATTATTATTATTTTGTCCCTCGACACTTAATTATTTTTGTAAATAATTTAAAATTTAAGCCATATAATATACAGAGTGACCAGTAAAGTCCGCATCATATGAATTTTTTTTATTAATAGCTTTATTCGAAATTTGACTATGGCATCAAGTTCTGCTTCGATCGAGATAAAAATTTAGCAAAAAAAAAAGTAGTCACGTGATTCGCATTATTTATCAAATTTTAATTTTTTCCAAAAAATAATTCAAAAGTGGGGTTATTTTTGAAAGTATCGAAAAAAGTTATTAAAAAAAGTTTTTTTAAATTTATTTTCTAGCCCACATGCAAAATTTTAGCTGCATAAGATAATTTAAATTTTTTACCCATATTTTGTAAATTGCACCACTTTTTTAAAATAAGACTCAACGCAAAATACATAAAACTTCTTAGTTTTGACAATGGTTTATTTCAGATACGTTTTCTTTAAAGTAGCGCCATATTAAATGTGTGTTTTTCTACAAAATCAAAATTGGGCAATTGCTTACTACACTCTAGTATGGTTTTTATTATTGAAATCACACGTAAGATTGCAATCTAAAAAGAAATCTAAAAACACTTAATATTTCCGAAACAGTTGAAGATAGGTATAGGAGATTGTAAATGAAATATGTCCAAAGTTTTCTGAAGAATCCAAAAATTGAATAACATACAGGGTGTTATATTTAAAATAAGAAAGTTGGTATTGGCCACTGTTACATGACACACCCTGTATAAAAAGTTTTTACTGAAAAAAATGCTCAACTAAAAATACGTGTCCAAGCGTTTTTTCGGACACGCCCCCATGTATTTATTATCACTTATAATCTCCCTAGCAGCAGAATTATTACCGATATTTAATTATCGGGAACTAATTCTGCTGCGTGGGAGATTCGGTAAGAAAATTTCATAAATTGGAGTTTTTTCTTATTCTAATTTTTTTGCTAAAATGCTACAAAAACATATTTCCGGCGACTTTAGTTAATTGTAACTAATTAGAGTTTTAGAAATGAAGTTCATTTTAGCCGTTAGTAACTCATTTTTATTACTAAAATGTGAGAAACATTAAATAACAAATTTGTTATCTGAAATTCAATGTCTTTATAGTTTTAAATTCAAATAAAACTTTAAAAAACATATTTCCGATGAGTTTAGTTTAATAGGACGCACTGTATTTTTACAATAGAAGTTGATTTTACTTGTTAGTAACTAAGGTTTATTACTAAAATTTCAGGAACATTAAAAACATTACTTCGATTTCAACATAGTGTCAACTGAAACTTAAAAAAACATATTTCCGATGAGTTTAGTTAAATATGACGCAATATATTTTTACAATAGAAGTTGATTTTACTTGTTAGTAACTAAGGTTTATTACTAAAATTTCAGGAACATTAAAAACATTACTTCGTTTTCAACATAGTGTCAACTGAAACTTAAAAAAACATATTTCCGATGAGTTTAGTTAAATATGACGCACTATATTTTTACAATAGAAGTTGATTTTACTTGTTAGTAACTAAGGTTTATTACTAAAATTTCAGGAACATTAAAAACATTACTTCGTTTTCAACATAGTGTCAACTGAAACTTAAAAAAACATATTTCCGATGAGTTTAGTTAAATATGACGCACTATATTTTTACAATAGAAATTGATTTTACTTGTTAGTAACTAAGGTTTACTACTCAAATTTCAGGAACATTAAAAACATTAATTCGTTTTCAACCATAACATCTGAAATTACATGTCTACATAGTTTCAAATAAAACTTGAAAAAACATATTTCCGATGAGTTTAGTTACATTTTTGATGTGTCTCTTTTAGCCCCGGTGTTAGATATGTAAAGCAAATTGGTTAGTATCAATAAAAATTATAAGTTAGCAACAAAATGTATTTTAATTTTTTTCTAAGTGACTTTTGCCAATAGATATAAAGCAATTCATTTTTGACAAAAAAAATTATCACTTATTAATTTCATTAAGTAAATAGGTAGGTACTAACAAAGTTATCGCGATAATCTCCAGTTAACGACGTAAACAAAAAGGAGCCTTCTAATTAGTTGAAAATAAATTTATGTAATTTTCGAATTTATTCCATTTGGCTGATACACACTCTATACTATACCGGGTGTAACAGGGTCATGGTACACCCCCCGTATCTCCGTTAGTTTTAAATTGAAATTTGGGATATCCCATATACATAATAAGCGGCACTTTTTGACCTACAAATGATTTTTTTTCACTTTCGGTTTCACCGGAGGTGACACCAACTTTCGATTTTTAAATGGAACACCCTGTATATTATTACATTTTTGAATTCTGCATAATTTTCTGAATCCAATGATACCACAAAAGTGACATTTCAAGTGTAAGAAATATTTATTATTTAATTTTTAATTTTCCATTTAATTGTGCCATGACGGTTCCGATTTATTCCAATTGATTTATCTAATGCTAGAAAAATCGAAGTCTCGTCAAAAATACTAAATTGCGTTTTTTATAGGCAAATAAAATTCATCGTAATCGTTTTTGCGGTAAAACTCGATTTTTTTCAAATGGAACCATATTGGTACCGTGGTACCATTTCTTAGTACTATTAATAAGGAATTAATTCATACCTGGTAATAACATGTGCGATAAATACAATCAAAATTGTAGCTAAAAGAAAATACTTATTGTGTTCTAATTTAATGCTAAGAATTTACTAAGGTGGCTTTGAAAACAATGAAATTATTCAGCTTGTCAAATAAGTATTCGGTGGTGTATCGGTGTTTTTATTGTGTATTGGAAAAGTTTTTACATTTGTTGTTATTTTTGTTCACCTTAGTAACTTCTTAGCATTAAATTAGAACAAAATAATTGTATTTTCTTTTAGCAATAATTTTGATTGTATTTATCGCACATGTTATTACCAGGTATGAATAAATTCCTTATTAATAGTACTAAGAAATGGTACCACGGTACCAATATGGTTCCATTTGGAAAAATTGAGTTTTACCGCAAAAACGATTACGATGAATTTTATTTGCCTATAAAAAACGCAATTTAGTATTTTTAACGGGACTTCGATTTTTCTAGCATTAGATAAATCAATTGGAATAAATCGGAACCGTCATGGCACACTTAAATGGAAAATTAAAAATTAAATAATAATTATTTCTTACACTTGAAATGTCACTTTTGTGGTATTATTGGTTTTAGAAAATTATGCAGAATTCAAAAATGTAATAATATACAGGGTGTTCTATTTAAAAATCGAAAGTTGGTGTCACTTGCGGTGAAACCGGAAGTGAAAAAAAAAATCATTTGTAGGTCAAAAAGTGCCGCTTATTATGTATATGGGATATCCCAAATTTTAATCAATTACTTTTAAAACTAACGGAGATACGGGGGGTGTACCATGATCATGTTACACCCGGCATAGTATATTATTTTTACATAATAGGTACACATCACAAATGTATCAAATATAATTACTAATATAAATATTGTTTTTAAACCCAGGAGGTAGTTCTAGGGCGATCAGCAGAAACATTTAATCGTTGATTTTTGTTAAATAAGATTTCGGATCGGGATAATAATGTAAACAATTTGGTCTCGTTATATATTACCTACATGTCTGTGGTGTCAACATCACGGGCGTTTTTCGCAAAAACTCTCCCAGTTATATTTTAGTGAACTCACAATCATAAAATGTTCATTTCATGTCACTTCTTAATATAACATACAACTACTACACCGGATTTATTCAAGGTCACTAAAGGTCACCATACACTGTACCATGTTAGTGAACTTTACTCGGGATCCTTAATTATAGGTTGATACCTTAATAAAAAATGACCAGCTATTCATAACGATACGATCTCATCGGGATGCAGGGGCGTGCGCTTCGTGACGACACGGGATGCAATTATTTCCCCTATTTTTCTTACACCTCTGTAGAAAATGCTTATTCAACAGACGTTCAGACATGGCTTATCCACTTGTTCAGATTATAGATTTAATGTTCAGTTTGGTGCCTAATTTGAGTTGACGTAAATACAACAACGTTGGTCTATTTATTTAGTACATAGTAATCTGTTACGTTTTTGTGGAAAACAGGAAACTTATATTATTGTGGTATGGCAGATTTCAGTGAAAATGAGGAAAGTGATAGTAGTGATGAAGAAATTAAAGACAAGCAATTGATATTTGTTCACAAATTGAAGGAACATAAATAAATCTCTCTGACTACAACACTTTAGCTTCCACAACAGCTTTAGCACTTGTAGGAAATTTAATAAAAATATTGGCCTTCTCCAAAACTGCATCCATTATAGAAGTGTTTGCCTTACAGACAGTAGTTTGGTGAACACCGAGTTCTTTACCTACAGAATTTTAAAAGCCCGGACCGACAATTTTCGCAGAAAGACTTTAATCTTATTTAAAGGCGACAGTGCACCCCCTCGCCTTTTACCAGTATCAGTCAAAAAATAATTTGCCAACCACTCAACATTTTCGCAGTCAAATCGATATATTTCTGAAATCATCATATCTGCAATTTTTACGTACACTGTAGATTTTTCTTTTACGAACGTTCATATATTCAGCCATAATTGAAGACACAAATTTAAAGCAACGCACGTGTATGCCGCGGAGAATTAAAGTTGACTGCTACCAAGCAAATGATGCAGGGATCGACCTTTCTTAAAAAGTTCAAAGCAATCGCTACACTAGAAAAAGCAATTCCTTAATTTATTCATCACATTTTAAGCAAACGATAGCAATCGCTTCTATTTTTTAAGAAAAAGCATTGACTAGAAGCAATTCCTGCACTTTTAAGCAATCGCTGGACGCAAAAGCAATTACTTTCATTTTTATTCATTGGCTTTGAAGAAATTATTTCGATTTTATAAGAAAAAGCAATCGCTACATTTTTATTCATTAGGCTCAATATGTTTCATATAAAAGGGTGACCCGTTTCTTTTTCATAACGCTGTATTCAAAATGAGAAAATAATTCCATATTAATTGTGTTTCCAATTTAATTTCAGTACTACTACTGCCCTGCAACAACACTTTTTGATAACGATTTTTAAGTTAATGTTAGCACTAAATTTTTTACACAATTAGCGGCTGTATCATAAACCTTAAGACCGCACTAACTGAACTAATAACAAAGTATTATTTTATTGTATTATTTTATTGTACTATTTTATATTAAGAAGTACCTCTGTCTTAGATACCGCAAAACTATCCACGTCACTCTGTGAGATAAGCATCAGGAAAAGAAGATTTTGTTGTAAATAGTTAGTCATTATTCTAAAGAATCGGTCTATAATTAAGGATGTCAATTAAGGTTCACTAACATTACATGGAGTGCTGACCTTCGGAAATCTCGAAGAAATCCGGTGCGGTGTCGGTGTTGGCAATTGAATGATACTATATATGGAAAAGATACAAGCAGGACTTTTAATGCATTTACTTAAATATAATTGTACTTTAAAAAAATTCTTACAGAAGGCAATTACCTCGGCTATTACATTACAGTTCTAATATTATCATTATTATCATATGATAATAATGATAATAACTAATTATGGTGACCAGTTTGTACATTGTAGGTAAACGTTGCATCCATTGAGCATTTTAAACTTTGCAAAACAATGTTGGGATAACAACTGTTGATGACACTACCTTTTTTTGATAATTTATATTGCTTCAATGCATGCTATTAACTTCTCACGAACAAGTTATCGAAAATTATATCGACCATGTTAATAAAGCACATAGCACATTAAAACCATAATAGTCTACGTCAATTAACTAATGTACTATTGATTTACTTTGATCGATGTTCGATGTTTTGACTGTTATCAGTCAATAAGAGAAGGACAAAATACCTGTTAACATATTCCGGATATGTGACGAAAATAAATTAAATGTGTTAATTAGAACCGAAAGTACCATTCTTAAAGTACCAGGTAGATTACATCTCAAAGTATATCGTCTTGTCTATAATTAATTTTAATAAAACCTCATTGTTGTATACCTGAAAGGTCTACAGGGTGAGATATTTATTATATTAATAATGTCACCTGTTTACCATTATTTTGCATAAAAATTTTGTCCTTGTAATCAAGAGCAGGAAGGTACATCTCGTATTCGATAAATTTATGGCGTTTGAAATGGTTATTTAGGTTAGGCACCCTTGTTAATTGACCCCAGGGGCGGGCCTGTTGCAATTAGGATATATAAGCAGTCTTGTGTATGCAGTGCTTCTGCACGCCAGTTCATATTACGCAAATGTGGCCAGGCAACACATTACAAACCACCTACATACCCTGCTCCCCTGGTATAAAAAGTGGAAATTGAAACTCAATGAAGATAAATGCGAATGTGTAATAATAACAAGAAAACGAACAAACAACCACATAAACCAATACATAACAATAAACGACAGACAAATAATACCCAAAGATAACATAAAATACCTTGGAGTAGTACTGGACAAATCGCTTAGATTTAATAATAATACAACAAAACTAATACAAAAATATTATGCAACTACTCACAGACTATGCATACTATTAAATTACAGATCTCCTTTATCACCGACAAACAAACAAATTATTTACAATCAATGCATAAGACCTATACTAACGTACGCAGGACCAGTCTGGTGTAGCATGGCCGATACTTATTTTTAAAAATTGCAAGTCCTGCAAAATAAAGTCTTAAGACAAATATTATTAACACAAATAAGAACACCAGTACGGTATCTACACCAGGCTACAGGCACCCCTTACATTACAGATTACATAAGACAAAATGCAATAAATTCTTATAATACCCAACACCAAAACTCAAGACAAACAGAACATAATATAACAGACTTAAGATATGACGAACATCGCATTCATCCCCCAATACATTCTAAATTGCCAATTTATTTTCAAGATAATTAAAACTTAGTTTCAATATCCACTGAAAACCGCAAAAATCCTAAAATCCAAAACCACGCCCCCATAAACTTAAGACCGCCCCTACCAAAAATTTTTAAAGCTATCATTAGCAAAGCTACGGTGTACCTGGTAACATAAGTCAAGCTGGTTTTTCATCTGTTTTCCAGTGACCCCAATGCAAACCCATAACAGTCAAAATTACATAACAACAAAAATTGTTTCTAAAATTATAAAAAATCGAACTCTTACATAGCAGTAAAAGGTTACTTACTGAAACTGTCTGAACAAAAATGCATTTAAATGCATTTATTAGTACCAAGGCCAACACCAGCCACCCTGCACTGTAGGGCGTATCCCTGGTAACTAAGAAACCAGGAAGAACAAAATACAATATTCTAAATTGTAAAATAGTACTAGTAATACAAAGTGAAAATAATATTAGAATAAATAAAGAGATTTTAAAAGTAAAAAGTAAGTCTTGAGAAAGCCTGTGTATTGTTGAGAAATTTGTTGAAGTGTTGATTCTGTAGTGCATAGAAATATTAGTGTTCAACTAGGTTTTTATTATGAGGCGCCCGTGGGAAAATCACAGTGTTCAAAGGATAGATCGATTCCAGTTCAAAGTGTCAGACGAAAACACCTTCAAATAAAGGAAAAATAATTAGATACAATAATTCAGGCTGGATCGTAAGATGGATGGGTTCCCAACCATTTGCTGTTGTCTGTAGGGTTGCCAACCGTCCTTTATTTGAATGGACAGTCTTTATTTTAAAATTATGTCCTTTGTCCTTTTGAAAGTTGTGAAAGGACTGCAAATGTCCTTTAAAATCCGAAAATAAATAAATCCATTTAAGAAACCACAAATAAACTGAAAAATAAAAACCGTAGTTCTTAATTTTTTAGTTACTATTACTTACTAGGTTAGTAATTTGTTAGTTTCTACGTTATTTTTTGTGAACATTTTTTACGTAAAATTAATAATGCATATGCATTGATTGCATATTTTAGAGTTTTTAATTATTTTTATAGTTACTTACTAGTTATGTAATATGTTAGTTTCTGCGTTATTTTTTCTAGCCCCTAATTTAATAGCCCAAAAATGTTATTCGAGAGCACAAAATGGAGGTTTTTAGAAGTGGTACAGTCCGTACAGCGGCACCCAAAAATATTTCCGAATGTGTCCTTTATTCGAATATCCGAAAGTTGGCAACCCTAGTTGTCTACCAAAAATATTAAGGATTCGAGCTTGGATTACCATGAAGACACAAGTGCGGAACTTAATAAAATTGTTACCTGTCGCACGTTTTGTTTATCTCACCAAATTCGAAGAATTATGTCCTTACCACAAACCACAACCCAAAGTAGGTAAAATCTCCGCCGAACAACCATTAAATAGACTTATTTAAAAAATGTCGACTCCATAATTAAATTTTATCGTTAGTGTTACCCCCCTTCCCCTGACAAGAAGCCCAATCTGCCCTTGATCTAATACATATTTCATTATTTTATTGTTAAATTATTTTCTATCTCTCGTTCCCAACGAAAAACTATTTTACAATAGGTAGTAGAACAAATCTAACTAGTTTTGCCTGTAAACGTATCAGTCCGTAATTATGTAAAGTTCAGTAACTTTTAACGATGACCTTCAACTATCTTGATGAAATCCGGTGTAACAATAATAATTGAAGAAGGTATACAATTTATATTAGGAAATGATGTACAAATAAAATATTTTTTAATTTAACATTGGCGTAACTAAATAGTATATTAAAGTACGAGTTTCATAAGAAGCGGTTTTAGCGCCCGCGTCTATTTTAAAAAACCAGCCACGAAGTGGCGAGTTTTTTTATTGACACGGGCGCTAAAACGCCTTATGAAACATGTGCTTTATACATTTTTTTCTATTTCACCTTTTATAATCAAGAAAAATACATTTTAAAAAGAAAATAAATCCTTCAAATTTTGTAAATTTGTATGTCTAAATTTTATGTTGGTAATACTATTTTTTATCATAGTAGCCTCTGGACAACAAAAATTATTTTGCGAACTGTCATTTTTTGATTTATTGACCCATTTTCACCATTCTAAAGTTATTTTAGCGATATGAGATTTGAAATTGGACGGAATACGTTGTGTGATCCTTGTACATTTGGTACATATACAGAGCGTTTGGAAATTCGGGAGATTTTGCTACTTTTTTTCGAATTTCAAAAGACGTGATTTTACGTCACGGCATTGCAATTTAGTATAGGGAAGATGGAAAATTCAAATAAAGTTGAAGTTAAAATCAACATTAGAAGGTTAGTAGATTGAATTTTGGATAGGATTTGGCAGAAAATGATAGCTTGAAGCATCTACAAAAGATTGATTTATAGATTTATGCAACCAACATACATGACTGTTATCCACACAAAATAAAAAAGTAAGTTATCAAGCTAGTTTTCCTCTGCGAAAAATGGATTTTCTCGTAAATCACAAAGGCCGCGCAAGTCAATGAAATAAAACATTTAAATGTTACCAACATCAAATAAAGAAAAAACGCGTATCGAAATAGCTTCATTACGATCCGCAAATGCGGTTCGTACTGAGCTTATTATGAACGTGAAATAGAAAAAATACTTTATAGACTAAATCTATTTCAGTTTGTGAAATCCTATTTGGATATTTGACAAAAAAATTTGGATATTTTTGCTTTAAATATTATGATATTATAATATACATACACATATTTTTATTTAGCTTGTATAGGTAAATATGTTATTAAAAAAGCTTAAAAAACATAATATTTTATACATTAGGCTTGAATTCTGAATGTCGTTCAATTTATTGCCAACCTATAACCTATTTCGCTTTGGATTTTCAAGTTTATTATTCTTTAAACTAACATTTAAATAAAATCAGTATCGTCGGCACATTACTTAGGTAATATCTGATATATTACAAAAATATCAATTTAGTTCATTGCTAATTTTGGAAGAATTGTATAGTGAAAGAACAGTGAGTGACAATAACATAATAATGTTAAAAAAAATCTTACCCGATATTTTTCGCTATACAATTATCCTAAAATAAGTTAAGAAATTCATTGATATTTATTAAATATGTCTATTTACCTATAGAATATCAAGTCGATACTGATTTTCTTTAAATTTTGTATAAAAGCTAGAAAACATAAATAAATCTACGCGAAATAGGTTATAGGTTGGCAAGCATGTGGAGACTCCCACCTTAAAGATACATGCACAAACCTTATTATGTAAGGGAAATAAAAAAAAATCTAAAAGTCTTCCTCCACAAAATTTAATAGAATAACATATTCTTAGTTTAAAGGTATCTACATGTTTCGAACCTAGAAACGTTCATCATCAGGAGACAGAAAAATTTATTTTATGCTGATGGTGTTAGCAAAAGAGAAAATTAGAACCTTAATGGAGCTATTATAGAATTATAAAATTGAAGTGTAGAAGAGACATAATATGAAGAAAAATGATAAAGGTTAAACCATACTGAGTATGTGAAAAAGTTATCAATGGGGGTCTAAGCCAACCAAATAAACTGGGGAAGAAGAAAAAAACACCCTTTCTAAGAAGGTGTCGGAGATTATTTAAAAACTTTTAAAAAACTTTCCAAACATACTAATATGTCTGTATGACATTATGAGGATAAAATTGAAGGAATCATAATCTGTAAAAAATAGAAATTGAAATTAAAATCAAAGAGTGAAGGAGTACAATAGTTTTTGAAATACTTTAGAAATATTTTTTTGTAAATAAAAAAGGTAGGTAAGTACTTACAAGATTACGTTCTAAAAAGAGTTTTTGGGGTACTGAGGATTAAACCTCAGTAACCCCGCGAGAGGGTATTTAAAACCAAGAAAAACAATTAAAAAGTTGCACATTTTTTAAAGTAAAAGTCAAAAGTCAAAAGGTTATTCACGTCCACGCATAGACAAGCGAGTTGCGCGCTCTCAAGGATAGATAGGCAACTTAACATACTAAATTGGTTCCCTGATAGCGCCACATGCGACCGGGGGCGAAACTAAATATAGTCGTGGTGGGGGTAGGCGCCAAGCATAAAAATTTAAATTTTATTATTACTTTGAATTCAAATTTTCGCGCTTTGAGCGAGTTTGAAGCGCGAAACATCTGATTCAAGTTAAAATAATTTGGGAGAACGAAAGGAAATTATAACAACGTTTCTGATATGGCGACAAGATTTATTAATATTAGATATTTACATAAATAGGTTTTAAATAAAAAAACAGCTTATATTATTATTTTCTGTAGATTTTTCTAACAATTCCGTGTTGTTTTCAAAGTTTTTATTCAATAAACTAGTGATTGTACCTTGTAGTTCATTAAGTTGTGAAGTAAAGTTTCTTTCTATATCTTTAATAGCTTTCTCTGTACTTTCCAATCGTTGGGCGACATTAATGAAGTCTTCAGGAGGTTCCACGCTTTTGTTAATTGCCTTGGTTTTCCTTCCCGATTTCTTTGGTCGCGACATATTAAATATATACCTATTTACGATTCTCAAACTACCGACTGCGCCATGTTAAGTTTATAAATTATATATGAATAATTATTTAATAATAACTTTATTTTTTATATATTTTCAAATCAATCATAAAATGACAATGACAATCTTTTACCAGTCCAGGTAAGACTTCAGGATCTGTCACAACAAACCATATTTTTATCTTTCTCGCACATATGCTGGTACAGTTTAATACAGAGAGAGAGGTACAGAATGTTGGCCATGCTTATTCTAAATGAATATTCTGTTCCTACCAACGTTAGGAGATGAACAACCTTATAAAACAAAATTCCTACAATAGCGCCACTAGCGACCGGGGGCTAAATTAAACGAACAGGGGACGACCTCACCATTTAAGTTATCCTGGCCTGCGTCCACGTGCTCGGGCAAAAGTGAAAGAGACAAAAATTGATTGACAGATCTACTGACAGGTAGTATGGCGGTAAAATTTAAAATTAAGTAAAAGAAAAGTTGTTCATAGAGGAAAAGCTCACTTAAGGTTAGGTAGATATAATACTACTAACCAATTACCTAAAATAAACAATATAACTTAAAAACTAAGAAGTGAAAGGAACTATGTTTTTAATGAGGGAGAAAAATCATTTTGGTGGATGAAGGGTAGGTGTCCTAAAATTTCTTTGTGTAGTGGTAAAAGAAAAGATTAAATGGTTCTGTATACATGTCACAGAGAGATGGTATTCTGCAGTGTATGGTTCTGCCATCTATAAATGGAAAAACGAGTGTGAAAGATATTAGATACTTTTTAAAGAATTGATTGACTCGTCCGTTACTTTGTGACAATACATTTTAACTATGTAAAATGAAACGAAAAGTATACTTTGTTATTTGTCACTAATTTTTATTTAAATTTTTTTTTGACGTTACGGCCGTTTCGTAGTACAACCACAGAATATTAACAGCAAGCAGAAGCGACAATACCTGTCGGTACCTTTGATATCGACTGGTCGTTTTTCAGTGACCTTCACACAACGATAACGATCGATCCACAACTTAATACTCCGAGAAAACTTGCTTATTTTCTACACTGAACGACATTACTTTTTAGTACAGGTGCAAATGTTATAACTTGATTTATTTCTTAAACATAAAAACTTAAAAAAAGTTGTAAATTTGTTAGTCTTGGGAATTAAGAATATTATTGAAGTAGAAAATGAAAAAAATTATTATATTAAAAAACTTTTAAATTTCTAACGCTTTTACAGATTTGTTTGAGTTTCCTTCGATTTGTGACGGGCAAAAATATGTACTTATATATTATAAACATGTTATAACATAAATTATAGAACACTATTAGGTACGTCAAAATATATCGTGACTAGGTATAATTTATCCAATGTCAGTGTGATGACATTCCAATCATTCCATACGGCGGTAAACGTCGGTCTCATTGAGACTGTTTACCGCCGTATGGAATGTCATCACACTGACATTGGAATAACAATATACGTAGATATGGGGTGGCGTGAGATAAATATCATTTTATTAAAACGTCAGTAATTTGTTACATAGTTTTTTGCGCTTTAAAAACTACAGTGACGTTTTTGACAATTGCTTTAGTGTCATAGTTACTTACCCATGGATAAAAAAAAATATGGTCCATCGGGGATTAAAAAAAAGGTTAATTCACCCGGAATAAGTAAAAAGCTGTTGTAAAAAAACAAAAATTTTATTCAGAAATACATGTTAATTCTGAAATTACTAGAGGAATAATAATTACATATGTTGTTTTACATTTGCCTATTTAAAAAAATTTTATATATTTGATAAAATTCGTAGCTTTCGTATAACTTTTTAAGTTCTTCATGTCTCTAAACAAAAAAGAGCCTAGGCAAAACTAGTAAACCGAGCCTCACTGATGAGCCGTAATAACGGCGAAACGCGTCTGGGGATGGGTTTGGCGGAAGGAAACAGAAAAACCTTTTTCGAATTAATATCTGTGGTCCGGCACTTATACCGGTTTTGAGGGCATCTTGCATAATTTTCTGTTTTTACAGAATAACCCTTTACGACTGACCTTTTCTAAGGTACCGTACTGGGACGCAAGATGTCGCACTGGGTTTTATAAATCCCGTTGATGATCGATCCTGACAAGTGATTTGTCTTTGAGTCCTGTTTCCTTCTGCCAAACCGAGCCTCACTGATGAGCCGTAATAACGGCGAAACGCGTCTGGGGATGGGTTTGGCGGAAGGAAACAGAAAAACCTTTTTCGAATTAATATCTGTGGTCCGGCACTTATACCGGTTTTGAGGGCATCTTGCATAATTTTCTGTTTTTACAGAATAACCCTTTACGACTGACCTTTTCTAAGGTACCGTACTGGGACGCAAGATGTCGCACTGGGTTTTATAAATCCCGTTGATGATCGATCCTGACAAGTGATTTGTCTTTGAGTCCTGTTTCCTTCTGCCAAACCGAGCCTCACTGATGAGCCGTAATAACGGCGAAACGCGTCTGGGGATGGGTTTGGCGGAAGGAAACAGAAAAACCTTTTTCGAATTAATATCTGTGGTCCGGCACTTATACCGGTTTTGAGGGCATCTTGCATAATTTTCTGTTTTTACAGAATAACCCTTTACGACTGACCTTTTCTAAGGTACCGTACTGGGACGCAAGATGTCGCACTGGGTTTTATAAATCCCGTTGATGATCGATCCTGACAAGTGATTTGTCTTTGAGTCCTGTTTCCTTCTGCCAAACCGAGCCTCACTGATGAGCCGTAATAACGGCGAAACGCGTCTGGGGATGGGTTTGGCGGAAGGAAACAGAAAAACCTTTTTCGAATTAAAACTAGTAAATATTGCGCTGTATACGAGGGAGAGGTGAAAACGTTAAATTCACTCAAGAAAAAAGTGCCCTTATTTTTCACTGTAGAAAATTTTGTTATAAGGAAATGTTGTTTGCACTTAAAAGTTATCCATAAATACCAAATTTCAGCTCAGTACCACAAAAAAAGTGTCTTTACTTTTTTTTTAGGCCCCCTCGAACGAATCGATAGAAGCTATGCAACCTATAAATTCAATTTTTTAACACCTCTTGGGCAATTAGACACATAACTTACTTAACTTTGTTTAAATACGCGAGAACTGGACGTTTAATAAAATAACGTCAAAAATAATTCAACTTTTCTGGTGTTTAAACCCTTACAATAAAATTCGTTTTCATTTAAATCTAGTAGCCACGAAAAATATTTATATTTGTGCTACCGAGCTAAAATTTGGTATATTTGGATAAGTTTAAAGTGCAAACAACATTTCCTAATAAAAAAAAATTCCACAGTGAAAAATAAGGGCAATTTATTCTTGAGTGAATTTAACGTTTTCACCTCTTCCTCGTATACGGCGCAATATTTACTAGTTTTGTCTATGCCCTTTCTTGCTTAAGGACATGCAGAACTTTTCAACCGCCAAAAAAATTTGGTAAGTTTTTAAATAAAAAAAAACCCCTTGGTGCGAACTTTCTGCCGGTCACTGTATAAAGCATACAAACCTGACAATAAAATAATTTTTTTGGAAGGCTCTCCTAATAAAGGAATAATTTCTTCAGGCATTTCTTCACATGTTGGCGAAAGGTTAGAAAACTTTGTGGGAACTGATTGCGGAAATAAGGTTTTTTTAATAGTTGCACTTCTTGAAAAATATTTTTCTTTGAAATGTTTTCACAAAGCCGATAGTTTTTGTGTGCATTTATAATCTTTGACAATAAATCTGGCCTACTGCAGGCGCCTATCCACAATTTTGCACTATAACAAAATATTGTATTTAAAGCAACATAATATCCATTATTTCTACACCTTTTGAAATAAATCTACCCAAAAACTATTTTAACCAGACCTTTACAACTTATATCTTATTATTTTATTTTATCATATCAACAATTATTCGCGATTAAACATAAAAACATAAGGAAACTAATAAGCTCCATCTTTATTTATCAAGTCTGTTAAAAATATGTACCTACATCCCAAAAAACTTTAAGATAAAAAATTTTAAATCTATTATCCATTTTATAATTAATTGATTATCATAATAATTACCGTTCGTACTACTTTGGAAAACTAAATAAACTTAATCCTTGGCCGGTTTTGACTGAACAATACGAGTAGGCACAATAATATCCTGACCTTTTACAACACAGAACGAAAACAACATAATATCACAATTAGCTAGACGCAACGTCAGCTCGCGGACTAAACACAATTTAGACGAGCACATGTTTTTTAGCGATACACAACATCTTTGCGACATGCGCGTACCAAAACAGGACCCGCAAAACGCCGAGCTGTCGCTTCTCGTTGGCTGTGTGTTCTCTGGTACAACTACGTCTTCAAGACGCTAATATTTAAATTTTTAATGTTTGAAGAGATTAGCGTCTTGAAGATGTAGCTGTACTACGAAACGGCAGTAAAGCCAAAAAAAAAATTTTAAATAAAAATTTGTGACAAATAACAAAAGTATACTTTTCGTTTCATTTTACATACCTAGCTATATTACTTTTTGTCGGTAATAAAGATTAGTTTTGTGATGTATATATGAAAATAGTGGTGATGGTGATTGTTAAATGGATTTTGTAATCGTATCAAATAAGAGGAGAAAAATAATTAAATTGTTTTTTGAAAATTGTGATTGACAAAGAACAATAGAGAAGGAGAAGGGAAAGGCAAAAATTATAATTGGTAATTATTATGTAAATTCGGTTTTATAGATAACCGCTAATTTTTTTATATATTTTAGTTTTGGATCTCTTGATCTAAAGCCCTTATGGGCGCAAAAACTCATCTAGCAGTTTCCGAGATATAGGCCTCGAAAGTTGAAATTGGAGTATTCTATGGGACATGTAATTAAGTTAACTAGAAAAAAAAAATGTTTTGGCTTTCTCTTGTCGTGTATTTGGTCATTAACTCAATGCAAGTAACCGCTGGCAATCATAATACACATTACGTTGTTCCTGAACTTAAATCACCATATATAGTGTGTCACAAAGGGGTAACATATCATATTCTATTCCTTTATCTGACCTGCAAAGTTTAAAAATACTTATATACAAAATAAAAATAAATTAATTTAAACAGGTATTGGTACGATCAATAGAATTCAAATTCAGACAGAACAGCTAGAAGACAGACGATGTGACCTGCGCAACAAATAGGGTAAAAAAACTAATAATACGGCGCGCGGCGGCTGCCGATCGTTACGAACCCCCACCAACGTCTTGTGGATTATAGGTTCTAACAGATACAATTCGTTTTTGTGGCCGCTGTTCTACTTTCTTAATTGTGGAGAAACACACTTCCCAATCGGTAGGTCATAGAAAGCGCGAAACCAATGGTTGATAGCCCTTGGGGGGTGCTTCTAATGACTGAGGATCGTGGTTCGGAGCCCACGTTTAACTGTAGGTCCCCTCAGGAATGGCCCTGGCAGCGAACGAAGAGGAAAAAAATTCGAAAATAACAACAACGTTTACTATTAAAAAAAAACACTTATTTTTACTCTATTTATTAATAAAACTTACCCACGGAATATCAGCATAAATAAATAGGTTAAAAATAAAAATATTTATAAATATTAAAATTTCGGGGTTAATAAAAATTCCAGCGGATTGACTTATGAATACAAAACATTTACGGAATGTTACACGTTTACGAAATTTTATTTTTTTTAAATGCATTCACTTCTAAAAATATTTTATGATTAAAAAGTGTCAAATAAGATTTTAGATATTAAATATATAAAAATATCGAGTCTAAAAAAATACACCGTACGTCACTGGTGTAGCTGAAATTTAGTCTTGGGTATAGAGCCTAACGATAACGCCACAGTAACATTAACATAACACGCCCAAATTTTACCAATAATTTATTTTAGATAGTCTAGTCTAGTACTCTTACTATTTATTAAATACAACCAATATTTAATTATTTGTTTATGGCTCTTAAGGGAGGTAAATGCTCTGGTAACACAGAATTTTTTTAAAAATGTTTCTTTATTCTGAGCGACAATATCTATACGACCACACGTTTGTTTCATTACTATCGGTTATTGTAATAATTCTGACATATTGACAGGTGTCAAATGTTGACAAGAGAATTTTTTGCGTATTTTTTTCAACTTTCCACCGTCAATATACAAATGACCTTATAGTTTTTTCATTAAGGTTGAATTGTCAACGTCATTCAATCTATTGCCAACCTATAACCTATTTCGCGTTGATTTTTTGAGTTTATTATTTTAATAACTAACATTTAAAGAAAACTAATATCGTCGGTAAATTATTTAGGTAGTATCTGATATATTACAAAAATTTCAATTTATTTCATTGCTAATTTTGGGAGAATTGTATAGTGAAAGAACAATGAGTGACAATGACATAATAATGTTAAAAAAAATCTTACCTGATATTTTTCGCTATACAATTCTCCTAAAATAAGTTATGAAATTCCTTGATATTTATTAAATATGTCAATTATTACCTATAGAATATCAAGTCGATACTGATTTTCTTTAAATTTTGTATAAAAGCTAGAAAACATAAATAAATCTACGCGAAATAGGTTATAGGTTGGCAAGCATGTTGATACTCCCACCTTAATATCATTTTTTTAAACGATTTGGCATAATGACAGCTGTCAAATTTTGACAGGAGAATTTTTTGCTTATTTTTTCCAAAGTCTCTGCATCAAATACTATACGACCCCATAATTTGTTTCGTCAAAATCGCTTCTTGGTTTTATAGATGACAGCTGTCAAAATTTGACAGGAGAATTTTTTGCGTGTAGATTATTGTATTGTCAGCGGTTCTTCATAAGTCTACAAGATTTAAATAAAATCTGACCGTTTAAAGTGGGTCAAAATCGGGTTCAAAGAAGTCAGTTACGGACAAACAAACAAACAAACATACAGGCTAATAAAAGTGTGTTAAAAAAAAGAGGAGTCGAGATTATGTGCAGGTCAGTCGGTCTGGTCTGTTTTTACTATTGATAATATAAAATATATAACAGGTAACAGAACAATAAATAATAATTTAATTCTATAACAGTAGTTTCAAAATAATTTCAGTCCCTGTTTTTCAAAAAGTTTTTGAGATTATGATACACTTCCTTCTCTCTTCCAATAAAAATAGTTTCTGGCATAGTATTATATTATGTTTGTACACTTCTATGGATTGGGGAATCCTGCGATTTTTTTGTCCTAGAAAAGTTATTCCTTAATTTTTTTGTCCTTAGGTTATAATTGTGATAGTCTTTGTTTTGTTTGAGTATTACATTAGTTTTTATTAAATTGTTATTCACTTTACAGATAAGTTTCGCCTGTTCAAGCATTTTAAGACACTCCAACTTCAAGAAAGGATAGTCTGTATAAAGAGTTTCACTTGGTACTTGGTGTTTTATAGCTATAAGACAGAATATTGTTTTTATTGATTTATTTTGTAGTCTTTGAATTTTGTTCAAATCACTGGCATTTTCATAACAGGGTAACAAGTATCTCATAATGTGGCTCAACGAAGCTGTTATATATTATAACATATCATTTGAGTTTGTATTTTTAGCATATAGTCACACCGTTTAATTGCTCCCAACATTGGGCTACTTTTTTAATAATGTTATTTACATGTGGGGACCATGTTAATTTGTCTGATATTGTTAAGCCTAAGCAAGGGCGTTCATAGGGGGGGGGGGGGCAAAACGGGCACTTGCCCCCCCCCCCCTCTAGGCGCCCACATTACTATTTTATTTCATAATTCAGTATAAATATTGAATAGTACAGTAGTTAGTTAGTAGACCAACAAATCACTAAACTGAACAATTACATAATAAAAAACATATGAATAAATTAATACATTAGGCATAAGTTAAATAAATAGTCTTATAGTGTCACCAGTAAAGTCCGCATCATATAGGATTTTTTTTATTAATATCTTTATTCAAAATTTGACTTTGGCATCAAGTTCTGCATCGATCGAGATGAAAATTAGGCAAATAAATAGTAGTCACGTGATTCGCATTATCTGTCAAATTTTAATTTTTTTTTCAAAAAATTATTCAAAAGTGGGGTTATTTCTGAAAATATAGAAAAAAATTATAATTTTTTTTAAATGCAGTTTCTAGCCCACATGCAAAATTTCAGCTGGATAAGATAATTTTGATTTTTTACCTATATTTTGTAAATTGCACCACTTTTGCAAAATAAGACTCCCCCTCCCCCCTCCTGAAAAACGCTCTATGGACGCCCTTGAGCCTAAGTATATGTATTTCTGGACTCCTTCCAGAACAGCATCATTTAGTTTAATCACTAGAATTATGTCTTTTTTTCCACGTTGTTGCAAAACCATATAAACATGCAGTCTTTTCGGTGTTAATACTTAGTTTATTGTAGCATAGCCAATAAAAATATTTATTCAAATCACCATTAACATTTCTTCCAGTTCATTTTTGCTTTTTCCAGAATAAATCAATAGGTACAGTATCGTCACAGAACTTAAAATATCTGGCTTTTAATCCGGCATATTTTAAGCTTTGTACATATACCTAGCAGATACTGTAAAGGTCCCAGGACCGATCCCTGGGCGATTCCTACAATAACTTTTGTGTTTGTACTAATTTTGCCATTTTGCTCTCTTCCTGTTGAATATGTTTCTAGCAGCTTGTGACACTTTCGACAAAAGCCCATTTTCTGTAGTTTTTGTATAGTGGAATGTCTACAGTGTCAAAGGCCTTCTGTAGATCAACAAACACATACACAACATAGTTGTCGGTGTCCAACTCAACGGATATGCATTCAAGAAGATCAACTGTCGCTCCAAGAGTACTGCGTTTTTTCTGGAAACCATATTGATTCTGATCAAATTTGAAGTTTGAGTATGAATTTTGTCTTTCCTTGATTACTTTTTCCAATATTTTACCGAAAGTGCTTACTTAGTAATGATAAGTATAGCAAAGCAACATTTAAAAATATTTTTCTACGATTTGTTTCTATATTAGGATTTACGGGTTTAACTATAATGAGGCGCCTCCATAAAACCTTGTGTGTTCTAGTTAACCCCAATCTCGCAACCAGATACTACCTAATTGAATGATTTTCTACTTAATAACAAATTAAAAATTAGAATTTTAAATTTGACAACTAGTGCTAATAGAAAACAGGAAACTAGATATTATAAAACCTGTTTATGCAAATAATCCTAATAAAATTAAATATAAATATTGCAAATGTCGGGCGCCAGAATCTTCGAGATTGGACTGTTGTTGAAGCGGAAACCACAACATATTATTCATCTATTAATTTGTACGCCGTTGATACAATATACGATAAGTCTATTTTAGTAAAACGAGTTTGATCTTATACCTAGGTACTTATTATTAATGTAACATAACCAATTTCTTTTATGTTTTTGAAGGTCTCACGCACTTTTAGGATTGTAGGAAATGGTTTTATGTTATCCTTTAAAGCAGCGGTGTTCAAATTATGGATCGCTACCATTTTAGTGTACTTAAAGAGTAAAATCTGTAAAATAGTAGTAGGGGAAGGTTGCCCATATTGGACCAATTTCCAGATTTCTTATCATAGATCCTGATAATAACGCAAAATCGATCTTGAAGCTACACCTAAGTATACTTTAGTATGTTGTTCAACTGTAGGATTTTTAGCAGAATTTTATTTCATAGTATCTATGATATACAAGGCTATAAAAAAACCTCTGCAAGTGGTTTAATATAGGAAATCGGTTGCCTAAATTGCACCTGGGGGTTCCAGAATTGGACCACATGATTTAAATCGGAAGCTTAGGTGTTAAATAAATAAATAAAAAATTAAATTGTTGGTATAGGAAGTTTTATACTTATATTTCAAAAAAACATCAAATTTACAATCAAAATTTCGGTAGTAGTTTCCTATATTGGACCAGTCATAGTTTCATTTTTTAACTCAAAGAAAAAAGGTTTTAGCAATATTGAAATGGTGTTAGTTCATGACATTAACTTATTTAAAGAGAAAAATTATTTTTGCACAATTTGGAAAAATTGCCTAAATTGGACCGGTTCAATTTTGGCAATCACCCAGTGGGCCAATTTAAGCAACTACCACGTGTTTTACAAAATCACCCAGAAAAGAAACAAGAAAAAACAAATATGGCATTGTAATAGGAGAAATAGAAAAACTTACTTGAAAATTTCCATAAAAAAGATTTTGCTTAGAGTTTTATGGTTCTAAGGTAAATTCTTAGGAAAATCCTAAAAATATTACAATAAAATTGTGTAAATTACGTTTTGCTCTGTACACGCTAAGCACTAACGGCCAACTAGTTGAGTTGAGTCTGTTGCGGATCAAAGGTTCTAGGTGGAAGTATGTTACAGTGTTGCCAGATGCTATGGCACTTGTTTAGTTTCGGAGAAATGTACTGTGGTCCAATTTAGGTAGCGGTTCAATATAGGCAACCTTCCCCTACCTAGAATAGTTTTTTGTTTCATTTCATTTCATCAGAACCAGACGCGTTTCGCCATATAATGTCCCATCAGTGATGCTAGGATCTGACGAAAGAAATGAAACGGTCGGTTCAACTTAAAGTAGGAGGTTTCAAGTATCAACCTTCAAGTTCAATTCAGGCTATTATTCGACTTAAAATTGTTACCACACGACTGTGTTTAAGCGAAAAAAAGATGCGCGACTTGACAGAATGCAAAACATAACCTAGCAACATTTAAAAACGAATAGTAACCGGGATACCAAACACAAAATGTGATTGGCCAGTTTCTTATCCTACACTGAGGAAAATGATCTAGAACAACAGGTTTGCTAAGACATAGTTTGTTTTGATAGCTTATTTTTTATTAACCCATATTAAATAAATTGCTAGTGTACCAAACCAGCTAAAACAGTGTTTTTATTGGTAGTAAACAGTTCCATTAGCAGCACAGTCTTGTTAAATAATGAACAACTTTTAATACAGCAATTTTGTTACGTATAATAAATTGTATCTTCTCAATGCGACGCATTTTGTTTCCAGTAAAGCGCTTTTACTACAATTAAGAAAGCAGAACAGTGTCCCCAAAAACGATTTGTATCCGTTAGAACCTATAATCCACTGAATCCACAAGACGCTGGTGGGGGTTCGCAGCCATGGGCAATCGCGGAACCATTAGATTTATTGACTATTGGCTAAAATAACTTGATATTATCATTACACAAGGGTTTAGCAATTTTCGTTGTCCTACCGTAGGAAAGCGCGTTGCTGTCACATATAGTATTAAACAGTTGTATAAAGAGTGTGTGTATTCTTATAAGGAATAGAAGGATTTTTTCTCAGTGTAACAAGAGTGGATATGAGACTAAATCCTGTTTATGAAAAAAAACCGCAAAAATATATCTGAAAGTAGAAAAACTGTTTATGTTTATACCATCGTCTCTGCTGTCCATCCAGAACTGTCTGATGCAGCACTAGACAACATTGCCCTTACAGCAAAATAGAATCTGAATTATTAATAAAATCGTTAATAAATAATAGGTTCATAGGTCTCATCAAATGGTTTTTTTTTTGAATTGCTTAATGTTGTTATAAATAAGTTAGATCCTTAACTATTTATTAATTTTTTAGTCATAATAGTTTTTTCATTAAAGACTTGTTTTCATTTCAAGAATGGTTTCAATAAAATAAATCACTATTATTATTAATATCATAATACTTAATAATAGAAGCTCAGTAATAATAGGGTAACTAAGTAGGTAGGTAAGTACTTTTGATTTCTATCCATTCAATAGTTTTGTTAAGATTACGTAACTTTTAAATTTTGTCCTTTTGTACGCCGACTACAAATTGGATAAAAAAGTGTGTGTCAAAAGCGTCAAAAAGTTTGAAAAAAAAGGTATAATTTATCCAAACTTAGTTTGATAAAATTAAAATAGCGTTTAATGGGTTTCAAAGAGACCAACTTCACAACCAGGGTTGTCAGATTATATTTTTAATTCTTTAGGTTTTTTTTTTATTAAAAATGTTCTTTTTATATCAGTATCCAATGATTACAGATGATGATCTAATACAACAGGTTCGAAAAGACTTGTATTGATGGCATATTTTTTATTAACCCATATTAAATAAATTGCTAGTGTATCAAACCCGCTTTAGTGTTATTTCAATTCCAGATTAGCTAGAACAGTGTTTTTATTGGTAGTAATCAGTTCCATTAGCAGCACAGTCTTGTTGAATAATGATCTACTTTTAATACAGCAATTTTTTTAAGAAATAAACTGTGTCTTCTCAATGCGACGCATTTTGTTCCCAGTAAAACGTTTTCTCTATAATTAAGAAAGCAGAACAGCGTCCCCAAAAACGAATTGTACCCGTTAAAACCTATAATTCACAAGACGTTTGTGGGGGTTCGTAGCGATCGGCAATCGCCGCGCTCCGTAGTATTAGTTTCAACATTTTTGTTGCGCAGGTCACATCGTTGTTTAGAGTATTTTAGCGGTCCTGTCTCAATTTTATTGATCGTATAAATACCTGTTTCAATTAATTTATTTTTACTTTGTATTTAAGGTTTTTAAAACTTTGCATAAAGTATAAAGCAATGGAATATTCTTATTTTGAACAACCCATCACTAGTATTAGATTTTATAATCTAAGGACAAATTTTACAATCCATATAATAGATAATCATTTGAAATGTTAAACGACAAGAACAATATCACACTAGAAGCTATTTAAATTTTTGAGAAATTCAGTACTGATTTTTAGTGGTAAGTATATGCTTTATTAAACGTAGCAAGCAAATATTATTATGATTAGTGTCAACTTTCATTACAACTGCTAGTAGGAACTAATATCTTAACATAGTATAAAACAAAGTCGCTGTTGCCCGTCTGTCCCCTTATGTGCGTAAATCTTTAAAACTACGCAACGGATTTTGAAGCGGTTTTTTTAAATAGATAAACTGATTCAAGGGGAAGGTTTTTATGTATAACTAGCGACCCGCCCCGGCTTCGCACGGGTGCAATTTCAGAAAGTGGCATGCCGGGTACTAATATATCGGGTTTGTTCGGGGTTGTATTTATACCATCGGGTTGCAACGCATGCCGGGTACACGCTAGTAGTATATAAAACCAGATTACACTCCCAATAGAGCTTGATAATTACTGTGAGTATCCAGAGCAATAATGGCTATAAACTGGTAGCGATAACTCCTATTTTCTATTGCCTAAATTACCGCGATATTATCACTACACAACGGTCTAGCAATTTTTGTTGTTTTACAGTAGGAAAGCGCGTTGCTGTCACATGTATTAAACAGTTGTTTAAAAAGTATGTGAGTTTTTATAAGGAATAGAAGCTTTTTTCTCAGTTTAGGGGGTAGAAATGGAGGGGGTAATTTTCTAATGGAGAAAAATATATAAAAATTGGTAGACGTCATATTCTTAGCTTGGAACAAATAAGCACGGGTTAAAGTATTTACGAATACCATCGAGTAGGGCAGGGCGATATTGAAATTCCGAGATCAAATATCGATATTTAAAAAAATATCGATATAGTCGATATAGCGATAATATCGATATATCGATATTTTATTTTTCAAATATTGTTATTCGATATTATATCGATAAATATATTATCGATAAAACATAAAAATATTATATTATAAATATATTGGTGTCCTGTAAAACTCCGTGCCCTCATTTCAAGGGGAGACTCTAATTATGAAAATATGAAAAAAAATTATTCAATTAGATATTGGTCCTTAAATGTGGTATAAGTAGGGCTGGGCGATAATGAAATTCCAATATTGATAAATATCGATAATATCGATATATCAATATTTTATTTTTTAAATATCGTTATTCGATATATCGATATATCAATAAAAATATCGATACTTATATCGAATTTTTGCCCAGCCCTACCATCGAGTATATCATTATTATTGTGCTCTAACCAGTTACTTTTCTTTCAAAATAACTAACAATATTCAGGAGTTGTTTTGGTAGGAATGGGTGACAGGAAACATCGCAGGGGGAGGGTCCATCATATAATGACTTTCAAAAAACTTCAATTTAATTTTAATATAAAATTTATAAGGGAGCCAATATTTGACTGTAGAAAAATTAACATGGGATGTCTTATGACAACTCTTTCAGTGAATCTTCCGGTATATGAACTGCTCTCCCTAACCTAACCTTAAAATTACCTATTTCCCGGTTTGCTTAGCATAGTTTTAGTGAATATCGTGCACTCAAAACAAGATAATTAAACAGTTTATGCCTATAGGTAGTCAGTTGTATTATCAAAAACGTATTAAAGGCGCCAGGTCTTGTAGCAGTACTGGTTTCCATAATCGTATATTAAATCAAAACGATTATTACTACACACGTATTAAGGTCAATCTGCACATAAATTTTAACCTGCGGAAGTTTTAAAATTAACATCGGTCTTAAAAAATGCAGTGGCGGCTTCTGAAACTTCCTGGTCTTGCAAATCCTGATATGAAAGAAAATTGCAGAAGAATGTTCTTCTTGTATTTCTTAGACTTGTAAGAGAATTACGCTAGGCATAATACACCTAGGACTACACTGAGAAAAAGCCTTCTAATCCTTATAAGTATTCACATATTTTATTATACAACTGTTTAATACATGTGACAGCAACGCGCTTTCCTACTGTAAGACAACGAAAATTGCTAGACCTAGGTGTAAAATCACGGTTATTTAGCCTACAGGAAATAGGAGTTAATGCTACCATATAATGAGTTATAGCCATTATTGCTCTCAAGGCCCTAGCCAGAATAGTAGATTCTGTAACGAGGTTGGAATGAAAATTCGATCTGAGTGGAAGATTCCGAACGCGAGCGTAGCGAGCGTGAGGAACCACGAGTATCGAATTTTCATTCTAACCGAGTAGCAGACTATATTTTCTCCACGACCATCCAGTTCCATATCTGATTCGTCCGATTTTTCACTCATTTTTTGACTTGCACTAAAATTTGTCTGAAAATAATTATTACAACGCGGCCATTTTTATCTGACACTGACGGTTTCGAAATTCATGGCAACCTATGTCGTTTATATCAATTACAGAATATTCATTCCGTATCTTGTTATGGAGTGAAAATACACGCAAAACGCATAAGAAGCAAGTGTTTCAGAATAAATATTCCAACTCAAGAGCGAGAATTTTTACATTTTATTATCAAAAATGATTTTTGAATTATTGCATTCAGTAATGGTCGTGGAGAAAATAATTTCGGAAGGCGCTCTTTTGCGCCACGGGCGAAAAATTTTTGGGTGCCACGCCCTTTTTTGGGTAAAATAACCGTAAAGCTTAATCTGCGGCAATATGCCAGACTTTAAAACACTCTTTTAATTTAAAAGTAATTCGAAATTTGAAAGATCGGTCGACAAAATAAACAATAAACTATTTATTTTACTAATTAACATGTCTCTTGTATTAAGTCATAATTATATCTAAGTATAATAATTATTATAATAAATTATTTTATGTAATAATAAGATCAAAAACAAAATAAGAATGAAAACGAAAAATAAACAATAAGAACAAAAAAAATATTTGAAGTACCTACCTACTTACTTTGTAGGGGACCGACGGGCAAAACGGGGTACTTAAGCCTTAAAATGTCATATAAAAGAAACTATAAATTTTAAGGAACTCAAAATAAGGCAACAATCTTATTGTACCATTGACTATTTATTCATAATATTTTAACTTAAAAAAAAGTAAACGTGAACGATAAAACAAGAAAATAACATAACTATGTAACTTACCCCATTTTGCCCGTTGTGTAGGGCAAAATGGGGTAGTATAGTAAAGGTGAAAAGACATTACTGATAATGCTCACAAACAAGTACTGCTTCGTCGTCTTCATCTTCTACCCCTGCACAAGAATTATGAGCCCAAATGTGGCAACCTGAACTGCATTCTGTTATAGTCAGACCAAATAATCGTACCTCCATATCTTTAAGATAACTGACAAGTTCGTCTTCTTGTTGGGAACTAAAAACGGGCTTTTTACTGCCCAAAACTTTTGAAACCGAGTTAGTTAGCCACGTTATCTCGATGTTTCTTAACATAACGCTCTAAGGTAGTATGTGGAACAGAGAAGAAAATAGATGCGCGATGGTAATCCATATTACCACTTACTACAGCATTTACGCCTGTTGCATACTTTCTGTTGACCAACTTTGCCTATCAGTCTTTCTGCTGTACTTGAACACCATCTGAAAATTAAACCAATAACTTATACCTACATCTTTATTTAATATATTACGTATACCCCATTTTACCCGACAATCCCCATTTTGCCCGACCATAGGGTATCCCATTTTGCCCGATGAGAAAATTTTGTGGTTAGTGCTTGTTTTTTGAACTAAAAATTTGTGTTTTTTTAAATATAATAACAAAGAAAGATGTTAAAAACTATACACTTTTAGTTGACAATAATATTATTTAATTATAAATTGATTTAATATTACTTACTCTAAATTTAATCTGTCGAAATATTATAACTTTGTATGTTAAAAACGCACATATGCTCACCAAAACAGTTTAGTAGCAACTGAGGTCCTCAACCGTATGGCACAGAACGGACCCAAACGTGATGACGATATTCCGAAGACGTAGAATAGATGGAGCGACTGGGTTAGAATAAAAGTAGGGTACCCCGTTTTAGGCGCCTACCCCGTTTTGCCCGTCGGTCCCCTACTAAATTACAAAATCAAGTTTCCTGTTCTTAGAAGAGAAAATATTTATGATTTTGTTTACATCTACGTTTATATCACGGTGGACATATAGGAAAGCCAGACCATTATGGCGATCTGCAGCCATTGTAGCCCGTAAATAAGATTAACTATTATGTTGTGTAACAACAAAGTGAGACGGGCGCACTGTATATAACTGCAGTCTCATAAATACTTATTAAAAGTCTAAAATAAATATATTTTTTTTATTTCGGGGGAGAATCAATCCCCCTTGATCCCCCCCCTGGCTACGGCCTTGATTGCTCTGAATACTCCCAGTAATTATCAAGTTATTTTGGGGGTGTAAACTGGTTTTAAATACTGTATTAATTCCGACTGGCACTTGTAATGAAAGTTTACATTAATCATAATAATATTTGCTTGCTACGGTATACTTACCACAAAAGATCAGTACTGTAGTTGTCAAAAATTTAAATAGCTTCTATACTTAAAACCCAATATTATAGGCAGTGACGTATTATTCGAAACCATGGAAACTAATGCAAACCGCCAATGACCATACTGTATTTTGGTCGTTTCCATGGTTATGAGAGCTACGTCACTGCCTATATTTTTGGTAATAGACTATAATGCGATATTGCTTTTGTCGTTTAACATTGCATATGATTATCTATTATGCAACATGGTTTACTGAGATGGTAAAATTCGTCCATAGATTATAAAATCTAATACTAGTGATGGGTTGTGCGAAATAAGAATATTCTATTGCTTTATGCAATCTTTATGCAAAGTTTTAAAAAACTTAAATACAAAGTAAAAATAAATTAATTGAAACAGGAATTCATACGATCAATACAATTCAGACATGACCGCTAGAAGACTCCGAACAACGATGTGACCTGCGCAACAAATACGTTGAAACTAATACTACGGTACGGAGCGCGGCGATTGCCGATTGCTACGAGCCCACACAAACGTCTTGTGAATTATAGGTTTTAACGGATACAATTCGTTTTTGAAGATGTTGTTCTGCTTTCTTAATTGTAGAGAAAGCGCTTTACTGGGAACAAAATGCGTCGCATTGAGAATATACAATTTATTTCTTAACAAAATAGCTGTACTAAAAGTAGTTCATTATTCAACAAGACTGTGCTGCTAGTGAAACTGATTACTACTTACCAATAAAAACACTGTTCTAGCAATCTTGAATTGATATAACACTTAAGCGGGATTAATACACTAGCAATTTATTTAATATGAGTAAATAAAAAATTGTGTGTGCTTAAGACCACACGACAGAAGTGAAAACTTCAACAAGGTGAAATTAACAATATCAAATACAATTTTTCAATTTTGTTTCTTTTATGTTAGGTTCGTAAGCAATCATAAAAATAACATAAACTTGGAATACGGGATAATTTTACTGCATACGAAAAAAGATATTTCCTAAAATTGAACAACCCTTGAATTTTTACATCTTCAACAGAAGTCAGAAATCATAATAGATTAGGTCCACGGAATAAGCAATTACGGTAAACCTTACTTCACCCTACGTAAATATATAATTTAAAAAATGCCAGAACATACCTGAGACGCAGACGAGTGTCTATACAACGCACACTGTTTGCGGCATGCTCTTGCATATAACGTTCATTCGGGTCAGGGTCAGTTCGGATTGAATATAGCAGTTGAATTCGAGCGTTACACAGCCGAGTGTGACGCGTGACGGCTCAGTTTAATTCAGTGCCCACAAAAAGTGCTAAACGCGTCTAAAGAAGTTTTCACTTCAAAAATAAGCTATCAATACAAACTATGTCTTAGCAAACCTGTTGAATTAGATCATTTTGCTCAGTGTGTAATTCTGAATTCGTAATAACCAAAGAAACCACAATGTTTTAAGAACCAAAATACCCATACTGAGGATGGTGATTTATACAGGGTTACAAATTCCATGCAATAGTATTGCTATCACGGTAACTATAAGAGATAGAGAGTTCGTTAAATGGAAGAAAACTTGCATACATAAAAGCTAAATAATTTGTTAAAAAAAAAATTAACAAAATTCCTATGGCTTCCGAAGGTATTCGGTATTTTCTTAGAACAAAATACTGATTATTTCAAAAAACCTAGAGCATTTTCTTAAGGCACTTTTTTATGCTCATCAAGGAAAAAATTGTATTATTTAGATGACAGTTTGTTTTAGATACCGACATCAACTTAATTTTTGAAGTGAAAACTTCTTCAGGCGCGTTTAGCACTTTTTGTGGGCACTGAATTAAACTGAGTCGTCACGCGTCAGACTCGGGTGTGCTACGCTCGAATTCAACTGCTATGTTCAATCCGAACTGACCCTGACCCGAATGAACGTTATATGAAAGAGCATGCCGCCATCGGTGGCATTCAGTATCGACGTATCGACGTGGAAACAGTCAGTGTGCGTTGTCTAGACACTCGTCTGTATTCTGTGCTCGTCTGCGTCTCAGGTATGTTCTGGCATTTTTTAAATTATATATTTACGTAGGGTGAAGTAAGGTTTACCGTAATTGCTTATTCCGTGGACCTAATTTATTATGATTTCTGACTTCTGTTGAAGATGTAAAAATTCAAGGGTTGTTCAATTTTAGGAAATATCTTTTTTCGTATGCAGTAAAATTATCCCGTATTCCAAGTTTATGTTATTTTTGAAGTGCAAACTTCTTTAGGCGCGTTTAGCACTTTTTTGTGGGCACTGAATTAACCTTGTTGAAGTTTTCACTTCTGTCGTGTGGTCTTAAGCACACACAATTTTTTTTTAATTTTTAAGTAACTTTTCACCTCCCAAAATGAATGATGCATCACATTTGCCACTAAATTGTGAGGGCACGTTCTCAAGACAATTTTTATGCTACTCAAGAAAAAATCTGACTTGTGTCTCCAATTTATTCAAATTTAAAACTAATAAAACCAATATGGTGAATAACCCTTGTTAAGACCTGACTTTTAAAAATTTTCAAAAGATATAGGAGGGGGATTTAAATTGTTTATGTTGATCCCATAACACATAATGTGTCACCCTACTTGGGTAGTCAGAAAATCAAATTTTTAAAACCGGCTCTGAACAAACAAGTCCGAAAATTACCTAACCCAATACATTTTAAATAGAACATTATGTTATTTAAATTTTTTCTTGTTGTAGTTATTAATATAGCATCCTACTATTACAACTCATTTGTTTAACCGAATTAGGCATAGTGTTTTAAAAAACTTGATCTTGATAATATATTATTACCATTTTAAATTAACTTTACACACAACTCGTGATTCAAGTATTAAATCAATTCATTTTTGTTTCTTTGACGTACCTTCCATCCAAGACATAGACGTGCACCTTTAAATAAGCAAACAATAATCACCGAAGTGGCAAATTTTTCGCCTTGGGCAATTCTGCCGTCCAAAGAAAGAACGCAATAAGTCAATTTTTTCGATTTTGAGATTTTTTCATATTTTAGTGTAAAATATTAAATTCTGCATCTGATAAAAATATGTTTTTGTAGTATATTTTTGAAGTGAAAACTTCTTTAGGCGCGTTTAGCACTTTTTGTGGGCACTGAATTAAACTGAGCCGTCACGCGTCACACTCGGCTGTGTAACGCTCGAATTCAACTGCTATATTCAATCCGAACTGACCCTGACCCGAATGAACGTTATATGCAAGAGCATGCCGCAAACAGTGTGCGTTGTATAGACACTCGTCTGCGTCTCAGGTATGTTCTGGCATTTTTTAAATTATATATTTACGTAGGGTGAAGTAAGGTTTACCGTAATTGCTTATTCCGTGGACCTAATTTATTATGATTTCTGACTTCTGTTGAAGATGTAAAAATTCAAGGGTTGTTCAATTTTAGGAAATATCTTTTTTCGTATGCAGTAAAATTATCCCGTATTCCAAGTTTATGTTATTTTTATGATTGCTTACGAACCTAACCTAAAAGAAACAGAATTGAAAAATTGTATTTGATATTGTTAATTTCACCTTGTTGAAGTTTTCACTTCTGTCGTGTGGTCTTAAGCACACACAATTTTTTTTATTTTCGTATTAAATCAGCTTTGAAATTTGCAGTAAGTTAAATATATGCAACTTTTCAAACCTAAAACGCAGTATGTAATGTTTTCCCAAAGTAAAGTGCAGTAACGCACAATTACCAAGCTAAACCGCAGTATGTTATGGTAGAAAAAAACATACCGTGTTTTAAAATTAAAATATGCTTGTCGGTATACATCAATTTCCAAAGTAACGTACAGTAAGTCAGGCCCAGACGAACATAAAATAAAGTCGTTTGAATGCCTCGACTATTACGTCACAATTTTCAAAGCGAAAGCGCAGTAAGTAAGTACTGTTTTAAGGCAAACGGTCTTCTCGGTCAAATTTATTAGTTTCAGTGTATTTGCATACATAACATATAAAGGCAGAAAAAATCCTAATTACATTTTTTGAACCTGGCCATACATTCATGAGTGCAGATAGCTTTCATCACCAAGTCGAACTCTCGATGAAATTTAAAAAAAATTTATATGATTTTGCAAATTTTGCGAGTGCTGTTCAAAATGCCAATTCTGGAAAAACTAAAGTCATAGAGATGACGATTCAACATTTTGGCTAGTTTTATCAGCTCTGTCCCAAATTTAAAAAAAAGCCTAGGCCATATTTAGCTAATTTTACCTCAGTTATGGTAAAAAGAGGAAAAACATCTTTAAGTTATACCGAAAACTATAATTTCGAAGACGTAAAAGAGTCTGAATTCTTAAAAATTAAAAATCAAAAAGAAGGCGTTTTATTACCTGATGCAAGAACAGAACCGCGAGGTATTTTTTCTGATAAAAAAAACAATATCATAAAAAACCTTTGTCCACTGATGACAGCAGATCGCCAAAAATTTTGGATTGAACTCAGTGAAAATCAATTATCGAATGATTTAAATGTTTCTATGGAATAATCCGTCTTATACGTATACCAAAGTATTATTATTAGTTTCATGTGTTATTGTATTATTCATTTGCAATAGTTTTGATTTTTTACATGTTTCCTGCGCGAGTGGTCTAGCTAGCGAGAACAGCATTGGATAAAAAGAGACTGGTCACAACACCTGGAAACAAAAGTGTAATTCGCGAAAGTCTTATTGACCCTCAAAAAGTTTTACTTCCACCACTTCACATAAAACTTGGACGTATGAAACAATTTGTTAAGGCATTAAACAAAGAAGGATATTGTTTTAAATATTTGTGTAAAACATTTCCGGCTCTATCAGAGGCAAAATTAAAGGAGGAAATCTTTGTAGGGCCGCAGATTATCAGCTTGATGAAAGATACAGAATTTGAAAAGGTAATGAAAGATAAGGAAAACATGCATGGAATGCTTCTAAAGAAGTTGAACATAAATTACTATGTTGAGATCGTTGAAAATATGCTGGAAAATTTCAGGAATTTCAGAATATGAGCATAAAAATTCACTTTTTACATTCCCATTTGGACTAATTCTCGGAAAATCTTGGGGACGTGGGTGAAGAGCAAGGTGAAAGATTTCATCAATATATTAAAGAGATGGAAAAAAGATACCAGGGGCGCTGGGACACAAAAATGATGGCCTATTTCTGTTGGAACAGAAAAACAAACAAAAGAAGCTTTTCTGAAAAAAGAAAACATTTTTTAAAGAAGCGTAACGAATAAATAACCATTTATAATAGTTTATATGTGTATATTTTGTATATTTTTGAATTTTTTTCCTTAATATATTTAAAAACTAGCTTATAAATGAAATAAATCGTGTTTTTTCTATATTTTTGGATTTTTCCGGTTTAAAAAATAACCTTACGTGATATAAAAAAACTGAAAGCAGATTTGAAATCAGCGCTACCCAATTACTAGAAAACAGTTAAAATTTTAAAATCAACTTTCAAAGTGTTAAAAAACGCAGGCCTGTGTTATTCAACAAGACTATGCTGCTAATGGAACTGATTACTACCAATAAAAGTACAGTTTTAGCAAATCTAGAATTGATATAACACTAAAGCGGGTTTGTTACACTAGCAATTTATTTATTATGGGTTTATAAAAAATAAGCTATCAATACAAACTATGTCTTAGCAAACCTGTTCCGCAGTATACAACAGAAAAATGAAGAACTGCGACTTACACTTTTTCGAGGCTAAGCAATGGGAAATTGCGGGAGCTTTCAAGCTACTATTCGGTGCTGTTCAGATAAATTTAATATTTAAAGTTAGGTAAGTATAGCGCCCTTACTAGTAGATTCGAATAAGTATAGCGGGAATAAGGGCAGGAAATACACAAATGTATTTGTCCCAACGTTTTGTTTTATATAAATATGTATGAATATACAGGCTTAAAGACATTTTTATTGACCCTTGAAAAAGTTTTTATATAAAACGAAACGTTGGGATAAATATAATTGTGTCATTTCATTGCCTGCCCTCATTCCCGCTATACTTATTCGAATTTAATATTTATATTACATAATGAAAATAATATTTTCAACAAGTTTTAGCTTTTTTGATCGGACTACTTTAAAACCTTTACAGTAGGAATAGAATGTAACAAAGTTTTCCTCAGCATATTTTAAATCTCTTTTTGTGCAGATTTAAGTCGATATGGCGTTTGAAAGAAAATGAGGTGATATTTAATATTTTACATTTAAATTAGTTGTGATAAGGTCAAACAAGGTCGAATAGTCTATCCCGTGCAGATATAAATTTTGGTAATTTTTCGCCAGCCATTTTAAAAAAATGAAGAATACGCGAGGCCTAAGGGAAAATTTTAAATTGTCTCGAACCAAATCAATTAAAAGATTAGAAAAAAAGAAAAGCACAAAGTCTTTCTCTACAATTTTTTATTAGAATAACTAGGCGAACCTAGAATAATTCATAATAATTAAATTCGACATGTTTCGAGTGTAGAAACACTCATCATCAGGAAAACAAAGTGAATGGTACAATGCTGATGTTGTTAGCAATAGAGAAAATAATAATGGGATTGAGCCGTAATGGAGCTTTTAAAGGTGTACAAGAGGTGTAAAAAATTGAATAGTCAAAAACCGACAATCAAGACTTCAGCATACTGGAAAGTCAGGGGCCCTGTCTTGGGCAGAAAAATGAAGAGTGTAAAAGAAAAATTAGGGAGTTTTAACAGACTTTGTGGAAAATATTTGTTAAGTAGTGAAAAATCTTAAGTTTTATTCAGCTTTGTTAGAGACATGTAAAAAGAATTGAAATAAGAGGGAAAGAAAAAATTGTTTTTCATAAAAGTCGAAGCATCATTTAGCTCGAAGTAAAATACTGTTGGGGTACCAGGCTTTTTACGGCCCAGTTTTTTTAAAACTTAATTTTTTTGCACGCAATGTGTTTTGACTCCTGCCGGGGTAACTGGGCCGTGAAAAGCCTAGTACCCCAACAGTATTTTACTTCGAGCTAAATTATGCTTCGACTTTTATGAAAAACAATTTTTTCTTCTTCCTTTCCTTTTGTCTTTAACAAAGCTGAATAAAACTTAAGATTTTTCACTACTTAACAAATGTTTTCCACAAAGTCTGTTAAAACCCCCTAATTTTTCTTTTACACTCTTCATTTTTCTGCCCAAGACAGGGCCTCTACACTAACCCCTGGCTTTCCAGTATGCTGAAGTCTTGATTGTCGGTTTTTGACTATTCAATTTTTTACACCTCTTGTACACCTTTGAAAGCCCCATTACGGCTCAATCCCACTTTTATTTTCACTATTGCTAACAACTTCAGCATTGTACCATTCACTTTGTTTTCCTGATGATGAGTGTTTCTACACTCGAAATATGTCGATTCAATTTATTATGAATCATTCTAGGTTCGCCTAGTTATTCTAATAAAAAGTTGCGGAGGAAGACTTTGTGCATTTCTTTTTTTCTATACATTTAACTTTACTTTGAGTATGGACTACTTCCTCAAAGTTAAAAGATTGTTCTTGTTCTTAATAACTGAGCCAAGTTGCTTGCTTGTATCATTAAATGGCGTTTTTTCGCAATATTATTTCACCCGAACGAAATACACTATAATTGATGATTTTAAATAAACTTGGGCGCCTCTATAAGTGGATCTTACCCGAACACTTTACAATCTGCCCCTGTAAACGAAATACCTTTATTACAAACAGAATTTCCTTTAAATAATTATTACACTCCGTATATTTTTCGTTTATTTGTATTTATGTAATATTCAAATTGTAGGCCTAGATATTTATTCATTTTTTATTAAGAAAACCAGGTCCTTTATCACATTTTAACGAGGGTGTGGTATTTAATGTTACACAAATTTGATGGCAATAGACTATTGTTTAAGTCCAACAAATTTTTTCATGTTTAATTTAGTTTATGACTAATATTAACACTAACGTAAAAGTTATACTTAAATTCTCATTAAAGGTACCTTAACAGGCATCTCTAAATATTTAATTAATATTCTTTCTCCTACAGAGTGTTGAAGCGCCTATTCTCATCAAGTGTATAAAATGATTTTACCAATTTTTAACACATAAAGTCAAATTGATCTAAGAATTCGCCGCATCACCCGTTATTAATAGCACCCTACTGAAGTCTGGTATATTTAAGGTTAAGCGGTTGGCTACAGAAACAGAACCGGACTAAGTTATTTTACCTTCGCCTTCGCCATCTATTGAACTTTGTAAGGGAGTCTTAATATTTTGTAAAGATGTAGCGTAGATTCTGTATTTATTACGCCTTTAATAGATTTGTACCTGTCAAGACTTTTAAAACCAATAACTTTCCAAGTTGGTTTTCTCCAGAACTTTAAAAATTAATTGTCAAAAAGAAAACTGCACATAAAAAATTTAAACAAACAAATAACCCTGACCACTACTTTTGTTTTTCCGAGCTCCGTTCTTTATGCAATGTACTGCATCGAGAGTGCTATAATACTTACATTCATAGAGTAGAAAATGAGCTTCATGATCGTCCCCAATTATTTTGGAGATACATGAATGGTATAAGACAGTCTAACGACTTTCCAGAGATCATGTACTTGAATGGACAAACGGGTTCTAGTGGGCAGGATAGTTAATCTTTTTGCTTCTTTTTTTAAGTCTGTTTACTCTAAGGAAAGCATGAATCGCATCGTATCACAACGTTAAGTCAACCTTTCATGTAAATGCAGTATCAATAAGATTGTCCGACCTGTCTACAGAGCTTTCCAGTCTACCATCAGCTTTATCATTCGGTCCTGACGGTGTTCCTCCCTTTATAGTAAAAAATTGTGCTTATACCCTCTCCTACCCCATATTTAAATTATATAATTGATCCCTTCAATTTGGAATTTTTTCGTGCTTCTGGAAATATAGTTACATTCAACCAATATACAAATCTGGTGATCGAAACAATATACAAAACTGTAGGGGTATTAGTTTACAGTCTGCAATTCCGAAAGTCTTCGACAAACTAGTTACCGACCAATTATCGTCGATCTGTAACAGTGTTATAGTAAACAGTCAGCATGAATTTTATCCCGGACGGTCGACTCTGACCAATTTGTTGGAATACCAGCACTGTTTAATAAATTCATTGGAACAGGGTTTCCAAGTCGATAGTATTTATACAGACTATTCAAAAGCCTTCGATCGCGTAGACCATAGGATATTGTGTGAAAAATTAAAACTTATGGGGGTTGAGGGTCTTATATTGAGATGGTTGGAGAGTTTCCTGACAGGCAGATATTAATGTGTCAAGATAAACAACTTCTTGTCAAATCAATTCATAGTAACATCTGGGGTACCGCAGGGCTCCCATTCCGGTCCCCTACTATTTCTTTTGTTTACTAATGACATCAACCTTTCCTCCCTTCATCTGCGGTTTGCAGACGACCTAAAATTATACCGAGTTATAAGAAACATTCAAGACTCCAAAGAACTACAGGGTGATTTGGATGAGCTGTCTGAATGGTCGTGTCGTGAAAATGCGCTTCATCTAAACATTTCTAAGTGTTCTGTGATAACATTTGCTAGGAACAAAAACTATCAAAGATTTGTTTATGACATTAACGATGAAAGCTTGGCACGGAGGTCGGAAGTTAAGGATTTAGGAATTATATTTGATAGCGAATTTAATTTCAGAAGTCATGTTAACTATATAACCGGCAAAGCTTTTAAACAACTTGGTCTAATTCTCCGCAATAGTAAAGATTTTTCTCCGAATACCCTAAAGCTTTTATATTGTACTTACGTTCGTCCATGTTTGGAGTATGGATCGATCGTCTGGTCCCCCTATTACCAAACTCATATCTACTCTATTGAGCGAGTACAAGCTAAATTCTTGAAGTCATATGCATTTAGAACAGGAGCATATTATGTCTTTGACACGGGATATCTGGAAAGGTGTGAGACTTTGGGTTTTCAGCCTTTGGAAGCGCGTAGGCACTGTCATGAACTCATGTTCCTATATAAAATTGTTAAGGGCTTGATTAATGCACCGAAATTGCTCGAGCTCCTTAATTTTAACGCACCTTGCCACAGTCACAACACACGTAACTGTGACCTTTTAAACCTCCGGTCCACCGGACAAACTATGGAATCAACGATCCCATGACCAGAATCCAAATGAGGTATAACATGGTAGCTGGAGATTTGTTTGCCAATGCCCATGAGCTCATACAAGAGAGCATGTTTTAGTTTGTATTAGTAGTGTCTAATCTGTTTTATATATATGTTTCTTTTTGTAGGTTATATTTGTTCATTTTCATTTCGTCATCTTGTAATATGTAACTTTATGTACTTTGTATCCTTATTGTAAAAATGGAGCTATTCCGTATACAAATAAATAAATAAATAAATAAATAGATACTAATTTAATTTTTCATAAAATAAAATATTGACAGATCCGTACCTACCAAAATAAGTATGTGAAAACATTATAAAATTAAAGGAAAAGAAGAGAACAACGCTTATTTATTTTAGTATTTGTTTATAAAAAGCAAAATATGTATTTATGTATTTATTATACAAGGAAAATAGTACATTTATTGGGAGGCGTAAGCTTTCTTTAATTAAAACACCATGTTGGGAACCCTTTTGGTATTGAAAAAAGAAAAGCACTAAGTCTTTCTCCACAATTTTTTATTAGAATAACTAGGCGAACCTACAATAATTCATAATAATTGGAATCGTCATGTTTCGAGTGTAGAAACACTCATCATCAGGAAAACAAAGCAAATGTTACAATGCTGATGTTGTTAGCAATAGAGAAAATATTAAGTGGGATTGAGCCGTAATGGAGCTTTCAATGGTGTACACGAGGTGTAAAAATTTAATAGTCAGAAGACCGACAAGACTTCAGCATACTGGAAAGTCAAGGGTTAGTGCAAAGGCCCTGTCTTGGGCAGAAAAGTGAAGAAAGCAAAAGAAAAATTAGGGAGTTTTAACAGACTTTGTGAAAAATCATTTATTAAGTAGTCAAAAATCTTATGTTTCAATAAACTTTGTCAGAGACATGAGAAAGTATTAAAATAAGAGGGGAAGAAAAAGAAAAAATGTTTTTCATAAAAGTTAAAGCATCTGTAAAATATAAAAAAAGGGGAATGTAGCAAATGAAATTTAATAAAATCAGGTAGATTGGCTTACCATTTAGCTTGAAGTAAAATGCTGTTGGGGTACCAGGCTTGTTATGGCCCAGTTACCCCGGCAGGAGTCAAAGCCTTTGGGTATTGTTACTTTTGTGGGAATTTTATATATACCCGAACAAACCCGTAACTAAGGGGCTAAACAGAAACAGGAGATAAAGTCGATTCAGCCAGTAAACCTGCAAGATGGCGGCGGATAATCCATGTCAGCGCTCTCCAATCACAAATAAATTAAGGCAAAAAGTTACTAGGATTTCACACCAGAAATTATTAAAATTCAATTCCAAACATAAGTAAAAGCAACTTTTATTAAGTCCCTAAATCATATATCTTTCTTGTTTCTTCGTATATATACCTGTGCTAACCAACACGAACCGTTATATGATCACAGGGCAGGCCAGGCATTGCTGTTGTAAAGCGCAACGTAGAGACCGTTTCCGGGGTTTCCAGGAGTAGCAACACGTAATACGTCTTGAACGGAATATAACGTGTTAGACAGAGATATAATTATTATAAAGTAATATTCGAGTTAATGTTTAAGGTTTTAGTTGACATTGTTCAATTTTGATGTTTTGATTTGTCGTTTTAATTCGTTTTTATCCATTTTTGTGCCTTGAAACTTTATTTAATTCTAAAAACAGTTCTTTTCAGAGCTATTTCATTGTGTTATTGTGTTGCCGGTAAGTATTTTTAGACATTTGTAATTAATTCTCATTTCTGACCTATTGCTGCCAATATTAGTTGCTTATTATTTGACCAGTTGTCTTGGCTGAGCTAACTAAAAGAAATTTCTTGACTAAATTGCAAATAAAACAACCATTGACAGTGTTGACACACCTAACCTAGCGTAGGTAAGGGGGGAGGAAATTTGACTGAGATAATCTGACTTACTTGGTCAAATAAAACGGCAAGGTAGTCAGTTTAGGTCAGCTCAGCCAAGACAAGTGGTCAAATAATAAGCAACTATAATTCTTACTAAAAATTAAATATGACATGTCATATGACTTTTGTCATATGACATGTCGGCCATCTTGCAGGTTTGCTGGTTGAATCGACTTTGGTGGACTTGGAAATATGTCATTTAATTTTATTTTTTATACGGTTAAAGAGATACAGGGTGATCCAAGTAAATATTTACTTTATAAAATTGGCGATGATTTGATGTTAAGCGGATATGAATCAAATTGGATGTAGTTATGTTTTTGAGGAAAAAATGAAGATTCTATAATGAGCTTGAAGATACCTCCTAGAGAACGCAAGCTACACAATATGAGTTTGATAAATTCTCGCATATATTTTTTGTCGCTTATATTTCTGACCTCTTTACCTCAACTTATGGAAAAAGGAATATTTTATATGTAAAAAAGTTATACTTCATTAATATTTTAATTCGTTTTTGAGATAATTGCATTAAGATGCTAGATGGCAAGAGACATTTAAATAATCACATTTCTTAACGAAACAGATTTATTGAAAATTAACCGTGCGTTCTTAAGCATAAATTACTTATTTTCAAGTCTACTACCTCCTGTTGCTGTATTTGCCCCTTAGTCATGAGACATCCTGTATATAACGAGAAGAAAATGGTTTAAGGCAGTTTATTGATTTGATTATCAATGAGTTAACTAAAATAGTGTTTGTACTCACCATTAAACTTAAATAATAAACACCAAGGAAATTTGTCTCTGAAATATATAAAATCCAAAAGTAAAATGTTTAAAACACACACTATCTACATAAAAAGCAGCCACAGAAACCACTTAAAAACACCAAAATCGAAAGAAAATAATATGATGCAACCTGACGCGTGAGCTTGCTACGGCCCACTGCTGGTCTGGGAACTTTAAGGCGCGTTGACACGGGTCAAGTGACTTGATCAACTCACTTGAATTCAACTGAATAGAACGCTTTTTAAACGTGTAAACCTCCAATTCATCTGAGTTGATTCATTTCACTTGAAAGAATCGCCAGTTGAACAAGCTTCAACTTTTTCGTTCAAGTCGACCAAATTCAAGATGGCCGGCACTAGGTGGACCGAGGAAAAGTCGCTGAAATTTGTTTAAGCCTATCAAAAATATCCATCATATCATCACAAAAAGTGTAAATGATAGAAATAGAGATTTGCGAGAGATTCATGTAATTATGTAATGTATCAGAAATTGCTTCCAGGGTATCAGGAATAAAACGGGATATTGTGCTTTTTGGTATTCGATAAAGATATTCCAAACTTTTAAAAGAGTCACCATTGCTAAGTACTCAAGTTTTATTTCTAATTTTAATTTAGAAAAAATCGCTTCTCGCATAAAAGTGTTAGTTTTTGATAGTTTTGGTATTACTCTTTCCAGAAGAAAGTTAAGCTGCTCCTCAAACATTCTAAAAATTTCGTATAATCTTCTGGTTCTTCATCTTTCAGTTCTTGTATTAACCTTGCCAATGCCCCTAGTTCATTTCTCCGTTTAACGTTTAATCCATTCTCTACACCAAAATTTTCTTTTGCGTCGAACAGTTTTATTAACAATACCTTTTTTTATTTCATTAGCAATACCTAAAACTGCTTGTAAAATAACGAGATGAATCTTTCTCGGCGCCATTTTTTTTTTACTGAAATGCCTACATGTCACTTTTTCAAGCGTTCAATTCAGTTGAATTCAAGTGAGTTGATCAAGTCACTTGACCCGTGTCAATGAGCCTTTAACGACGAAACCAAATCATCAATTAATGTCAAATGTCGTTGTCTTCCATCGAACAGCTTTGTTTTAAGAAAAACTTAACTGTACCTACCTATACCGGGCAGCATCTAGACATTCCGCTATAGGATTCGACACCCGTCTATTCTGATTGGATGATTTCAATTCCATCTAAAAGGTATATTGGCAACCGGTTTGTTCGTTGTTACCCAGAGCATTTTTTTTTAATTCAATTTTTTCAACTAATATTATTTTATAAAAATAAAATTTTAAAAAAATGCTCTGGGTAACAATGAACAAACCGGTTGCCAATATACCTTTTAGACGGAATTTGAAATCATCCAATCAGAATAGAGACGGGTGACGAATCCTATAGCGGAATGTCTAGATGCTACCGGGCAGCCGATCTAAATGTTGTTACCCTCAAATATTGGCCCTCCTATTAATTTTACATCAAAATCGTATAAGACCTTTTTCCACTACTAACCTATAACATCGCCATTATTGACCGATTAATTAACGCCAGAAATCGTTTTTCCCTCCCTTCTCAGTTGCTATTGACAACGGTCAATAATAAAGCATTGAAATCCATTATTGACCGATCTATTTAAAACCAGGTAACTTGATTTGTTAATTCCCCAACAAATAACATGAAAGGTGATTTCTTCTGGTTAGGCAACCAACAATACACATCAGATTATCAGAGATGCTTGATATTGTAAAGTATCGATACTGTTAATAACAAATATAGGGTATGAGACAAAATAATGCGCCATATTTATTAGGACAGATTCGGGTCCTAATAATGCTTAAAATTATTAATGTCATAAATTAATTAAAGACGGACTTTGTCACTTTAATTATTATTTTTTTTAAATATCGACCCTTTGGTATATCGACGAATAACTTACCATTCCTAACATAACCTTAAATAATCTCAAGACCAGGATAATATAAAAACATTAAAGAACACAATAACTTCGTCTGAGACAATAACAAATTATATTTTTATAAAGAAAATTTAAACAGAACGAAGTAGATAGTTAGTCTTATTGATTTGTATTACTATTCATATAGTAATTTATGGTGCAATTGTTATAATTAATATTAATAACCCCTGTGCTTGCAGTGTTTGTAAGGGTTTGAGGCCGAAGCTGTGGTACCCTAGACCATACTAGCAATTCTCTTTTTGCTTGCCAATGATTCCTCTATATAGCCTTCGGCCACTGCAGCTGATTTCCAGCCTCCGTGCTGCTTTAGAGTTAATATATTGCCACCATTTTCAATCAATACAGTAGCCAAAGTTCTTCGAAAAGAGTGACCAGTGTACTTTTCTGCATCTGGTAAGTTTAAATATTTCGCAATCACCTTTGGCATTTGACTAATTGTATTATGACCAATATGCTGCCTGGTTGGTTTGATGCCATTAAACCTAATGAATAGTTTAGGCAAGTCTGGAGTAGGCCTATGTTTAATATACTTTTTAATCACTTCCATCCAAAGAGGTTCCATTACAACAAATTTTCTAGCAGAAGCATTTTTACTTGTGGGAATATTAATAATTATAATGTCATCCCGAACATCTAAATCTTTGACAAGCATTTTGCACAATTCATCGGTTCGACATGCTCCTGCCAAACCGATGACAAACACAACCTGGAATAATAAGGTTAGTATTAATAATTATTAACTTAAGTTAAGTAAATATTTCCATACCTTTGTTGATAAACATTTTTCATCTGGTACTTGTTTGAAAAATCGTTCAATTTCCATTTTAGTGAATATTACTAGTGATTTTTTGGCTCTATAATTTGTATTTTGTCGTTTTAAAAATGCCACTAGCTTAAAGTATTTCGAAATATCAATATTATCTTTTAAAGAAATAGTGGATTTTAGCATTGAGTAGGTACAAACTTGATGCTTTCTTACTTCTAGCCTGTTTTTGAAAGTACACTAATAAAATATTCTCTGAAATTTTTTCAACTTTTTTAGTTTGGCACCAAGGTTTCAAATTTGAGTAACTTTTTAAATACAACACTTTTGATTTTTGGGTAGCAACACATCATTAATTTTTTCTACTTCCATCCTTAATTCTGGAGGTGTACACATAATAACATCACACATTTTCTTCACTCATTTTTTAAAAGAAACAGAAAACTTGTGAAATCTGATGACGTAAATAAACCAAAATTGACATTAACAAAGCCAACTGACAAGAAAACAAATTATCTTGCCAATATGCCAAAGCAGGTAACTTGATTAAAATATATATTTATACCTACCTAATATTTTTTATAATTTATTAATACTGTACAAAATAAAAGTGTTAGTGGTGGAAAAAAAATTATATTAACCACGGTTTAGACAGCCTATAGCCCTCGCGCCCTAAATCCCTCGTCGCTCCGCTCCTCGTGAGTTAAACTTGACGCTCGGGCAATAATGATGGCTGTCCAAACCTTGGTTAATAATATACTATTTAACGGTCATTGTATAATGGCCTCCAAAGAAATCGTTTTCTCAGTGCAGGATATAATTTTTTTAGAAAATTCTTCTTTTTGTTTGATCCGAGGTTTGATCACTATAGTTATGCCCCCTCAAGCGGTCAACCTAGAATCTTAAAAATATTTTCTGGCAATTTCTCTTAGCCACTTTTGTTGCAAATATTTTTTTCACAAGCTTTACGGTCTGAGATATAGCCGGCGGTCATTGTTATTTTGAGTACAATTTTATAATTTTATTAAATAATTTAACCGTTTGTTATCATTTCTATAAATTTTAACAAAATTATTGGAAACTTATCATGCTCAAGAAAAAACTATTTAATTAATTTAATCATTTAGTCATCGGTTTAACGATTATATTCCAGCATCTATTATGTTCGCCATTCTATTATCACAAATTTAAAATAAAATTAATTTGCAAATATTTAAACAATAGATGACTACCTATCAGCATGCAATAATATGATATCATATCTTTTTGTTCAAAGATTAAGTATTTCTGAGCCATTTATCAGTTATTAACATTTTAAGGTATTTGGTTGAATGACGTGGTATAATACATCCTTAAATAAATTTAAAAAAAAACCTTTTTATTAAAAGAGCAACAAAATTGTTGTTGTGTGGAAGGCATTGGCGGAGAAATGCAAGATTCCAGTAATAAATATACAAATAAATGCCCAAAGTTTTTAAAATGTTTTTAATAAAATATGCCAAAAATAACAGCCATATAAGAAAGAAGCCTTCTATTCCTTATAAGAATTCACATACTCTTTACACAACTGTTTAATACTACCTATATGTGACAGCAATGCGCTTTCCTACTGTAAGACAATGAAAATTGCCAGACCGTTGTGTAGTGATAATATCACGGTAATTTAGCCGATACGAAATAGGAGTTAATGTTATCATAGAATGGTTTATAGCCATTATTGCTGTGAATAGGTACTCATAGTAAATTATCAAGTTCTATTGGGAATGTAATCTGATTTTATATACTGTATTTACTGTATTAGTTCCAATTAGCAGTTGTAATGAAACTTGACATTAATCGGGGGTAATATCATAGGTTTAGTGCATCTAATTTTTCCGAAAAAATTTGGAAAAACAAATTGCTTGTCAACGAGTTATTTAAATTTTTTCATAGGAAAAATTAGAAGCACGAATGATGTTTGGCAAGATTATTTCCTGACTGAACAGAAAATTATTTAAAATGAAAGCGTTGTTAGGTTGCTATGTGCTAAGGTCATTCGCTGATAACTAGATAGAAATTCAACAATTTTTTATTTCAACAGTACATATCAAACATTCTTCCGGAAACATTACTGACACGAGCTGTCATGCAATTTTTCCACTTGAAAATTAAATATGACATACGAATTCTTGTCAGTGATTGGTCAAAATTGAAGGAAATAATTATAATAATATTTGCTTATATTTACCGCTAAAAAACAGTACTGTAGTTTTCAAAAATTTAAATAGCTTCTAGTGTGATATTGTTCTTGTCGTTTAACATTGCAAATGATTATCTATTATGCAACATGGTTGCATATTAAAAAATAGCATTTTTTTTGCTGTAGGTCGAGGCATTTACAATATTATGCTCGATGTAGTGGAAATGCACTATTTGTTCGTAATGACTCACCAATTACTGTTTGCTTTTAAAAATTGAATATTTTTTCTATCAATAAAATTTTATCGTTCCGCTAGTGACTGTGCCTTATCTACTAATCTTGTTTTGAAGGTTGAGTTTTTTTAAATTACGTCCTTGGAAACAATGCAGAATGTCGCCAAACTTTCTAGAACACAACATCGTGTTATCTTATCGAATATAAATAACAGTAATGATACGCAAATAATCCAATTTTTTTTAAAGTTTTGTTATCTCGATGTACATATTAGACTACTCGATAACTGGTATATTGACATGTATACCAAATGCATATCTCATCATCATATCTTTAAATATTTTCTTAAAATTAAAATACCTAAACTACTTCTAAGCCAAATTATTAATAAAAATGCAATTTTCAAGTTTTATTGTGTTTTTAAATTTTTTACAAACTTTTTAACTTTTTGAAAAGGCTTTTTTCCAGAGAACTCAATATTTTCAAATTTTTTCCAACAAGTTGATATTACACATCTTTACGTCAAGTTAAAAAAGGAGAAATAATTTATGAAAATTACCAATTTATAACAAAAAATAAAACAAGCAGCGCAAGCGGCTTGGCATTTATGTTGGTACCCATGCAGCCTTAATGCTAGTAAACAAATAAAAAATGTATAGTATATAAAAGCATAAGTGGATATTAAGGTCTTTAAAACACGCGCGATTTTGCAAGCACGACGGCGCAGCCGGAGTGCTTGAAATAAAGCAAGTGTTTTAAAGACCTGTTATCCACGAATATATTACATTATTTTTTTTATTGGTACACTTATTGGTATTTATATCACAAAAAATGGAAATAATAACTTAGTAAGTAAGTGAAATGGTCGAATTCGTGATGTGATATACCTGTCGTTGTCATGAAAATAAGGAGAACAAAAATAACTTCCAATCTGTCACATAAGATTCATTGTTGTAACCGTTGACATTGATTCTGTATTGCTTAAAAAAATATTTTATTTGACGTTAAAAGGTAATTCTGTCAAATCAATAATTAAAAAGTTGACATATTTAGACTTCACGTTTCACGGGTTGTTGATGTTGGCATGGTAACTTTAAAACACGCGCGTTTTTGAAAATGGGATTTAAACACGCTGAGGCGTACTTTAAATAGGTGAAATAGGGTATCAATAAAAAAAAATATTACATCATGGCAATTGGTTTTACATGACTATAGCGTTTATAGCAATCTAGATGAAAAAATAAAATGATTTAAAGTGTCATAACAAAAACTGACGTATGAGGTGTCGTTAAATTTGAATTTTGCTGTTTTAAATCGATATAGATAGTTGATCCATTTAAAAATCTAAAGTTGAGTTAATTTCCGCTATACCGGAAGTGACAAAATCGCATCCGGCATTATCATAAAATGCAAAATAATATCACATACAGTGTGACCAGTAAAGTCCGCATCATAAGGCATTTTTTTAAAATAACTATTCTAAATTCGACTTTGGCATCAAGTTCTGCTTCGATCGAGATAAAAATTAAGCAAAAAAAATAGTAGTCACGTGATTCGCATTATATGTTAGATTTTAGTTTTATCCAAAAAATATTTCAAAAGTGGGGTTATTTCTAAAAATATCGAAAATACGGAAAAAGATTTTTTTAAATACAGTTTCTAGCCCACCTGCAAAATTTCAACTGCATAAGATAATTTCGATTTTTTACCCATATTTTGTAAATTGCACCACTTTTGCAAAATAAGACTCAACGCAACCTACATAAAATTCTTAGTTTTGACAATGCTTTATTTCAGATACATTTTCTTTAAAGTCGCGCCATATTAAATGTGTGGTTTTCTACAAAATCAAAATTGGGCTATTAAAATTTGGTCGCATGTGATGCAAAGTTTATTTGTTTTTGACCCTGTATAAGGTAACTTTATAAAATAAGTATTTTTGAAAATGTAGTTTGTGTTTGAAAGTAACACACGTTAACGTTAAGAAAATAAATTGTTCTAATAAAAAATCAGGTAAAAATTAATTTTAATAAATTTTGATTTTGTAGAAAAACACACATTTAATATGGCGCTACTTTAAAGAAAATGTATCTGGAATAAACCATTGTTAAAACTAAGAAGTTTTATGTAGGTTGCGTTGAGTCTTATTTTGCAAAGATTGATTATTTTGCGGGTTTAGTTTGTTTTTATATACGATTTTATAAGTTTTATAGTTTATTTGACTTGTTCTCTTCCTTTTTACACTAAAAATACGACGACGAATCATTTTTAAACAAATTTTAGAAACATAAAAACAATTTTCTACCTTCAAAATCTGATAAGTTTGCAACTACTAAGAATGCCAGAAATCAGTTTCTTTTTTCCCAACTTGATCAAAGATTGAGATGAAATTCCAATTTTTTTGGCAAGAATTTGGAGTAAATTTTAGCTGTTTACACGTAAAAATAAATTGAAGGTCAACTTTTACAATTTGTTGAACAAGAACTTCAATTTTTTAGCCCGGGCCTGTCGTCCAATGATAATGTTTCAGTGCGCGTGTCTAATCGTGTGTAGCTTTGTTTACATGCGTGAGGTCATAAATTTGCCACTTTCGTGATTATTGTTTGCCTATTTAAAGGTGAATATCCATGGTAAAACTATGCTGTTGCCTTGTAATGCGAGGACAAAAATTCTATGGAAATTTTTTTGAACCTGAACTAACAAAAGCTTGTAACAAAATCCGCACAAAAATATTATTTGTGGAGCGCTTCCCACATCAATAGTATTCAATATAACTCGGCACGCCACTAGTACTTATTCACCGATTATTGACAATATACCCAGAGGCCTCAATCATTTTTAGTATTGAAAATACTATTGGGATCGTGTTTACGCAAACTTTGCATTGCATGTTACTGTCGCTCATGTCGATGTCGCTGCCAACAGCGCAATATCTAGATCGGTCTTGTAACATAAGACTCTGATAAGAGTGATAAGACTTGGTAGAAATATAAATATGAATCAGCGTAAAGTCGGCAAGTAAATAATGAATAATGTTTAGTTTAGTTTGTGTTTGAAAGAACGCCATAGTAACTTTGTTAAAAAGTGTTTTATTGAGATAAGTTATAACTAAGGTAAGTTCACGTTATTTAAATCGGAATATTATATCGAAAAAAAAAGCGGGAGGCAAAAAGTTGGAGCACAATAATTGCATATTACAGGGTCCGCCCAAATTTGGTTAACAAATGGGATAATTTTTTTATTATTGATTTCTTAGAAAATGTTATTGTACCGGGTGATTGGTTATATTTTGCACCCCTACCTATCTCATGAAAATCTTCATGGTCTATTTTGAACGCTTGGGTAAATAAGTATAATTTAAAAACATAGCATAAGTAGGCTTAGACAATATGACCGATTGAATATAAGGCAATTGTTCACCTTGGTTGGTCTGCTATGTGAATATTATTGTTTATAAACAAATTAATATTAATTATTCTTAGAAATAAAACCATACATTTAATATAATATGTTTTAGTTAATATACAGGGTGTCCCAAACGTAATGGGACACAGAGCAACAGCAGGCTCCTTAAGGCGAAATAATGCGATTTATTTAAACTTGCATTATCCCAAAATTGATAACAACCAAGATAAAGGGTGTCAAACTTTTATTTTTGTTTTCGTTTTTTTGGGATTATTTATAGTTCACCTTGGTTGGTCTGCTATGTGAATATTATTGTTTATAAACAAATTTATATTAATTATTCTTAGAAATAAAACCATACATTTAATATAATATGTTTTAGTGAATATACAGGGTGTCCCAAACGTAATGGGACACAGAGCAACAGCAGGCTCCTTAAGGCGAAATAACGCGATTTATTTAAACTTGCATTATCCCAAAATTGATAACAACCAAGATAAAGGGTGTCAAACTTTTATTTTTGTTTTCGTTTTTTTGGGATTATTTATAGTTCACCTTGGTTGGTCTGCTATGTGAATATTATTGTTTATAAACAAATTTATATTAATTATTCTTAGAAATAAAACCATACATTTAATATAATATGTTTTAGTGATTATACAGGGTGTCCCAAACGTAATGGGACACAGAGCAACAGCAGGCTCCTTAAGGCGAAATAACGCGACTTATTTAAACTTGCATTATCCCAAAATTGATAACAACCAAGATAAAGGGTGTCAAACTTTTATTTTTGTTTTCGTTTTTTTGGGATTATTTATAATATGTTTTAATTAATATACAGGGTGTCCCAAACGTAATGGGACACAGAGCAACAGTAGGCTTCTTAAGGCGAAATAATGCGGTTTATTTAAACTTGCATTATCCCAAAATTGATAACAACCAAGATACAGGGTGTCAAAGTTTTATTTTTGTTTTCGTTTTTTTGGGATTATTTCCTAACGAAATGACATAGGTAGCAGCACGAAATTAAGGATTTTGGGGTTTTTTGAGGTGAGGAATTTAAAATTATCCATAGTTTTTATGTAACCAGTACTGTAAAATTAAAGAACATTTTTTAAACTTTTACAAAATCCAAATTAGAATGTGGGCTTTAATTACATGACATAGGTCATTAAAATTTTAAAGCTGTGTCAGGTATTTTCAATACATAGGATGCTTGCGTAAGGTGCAAGATCTGTGAATTTTTCCTTTCGATAGTTCCTTGACGTCTCGATAAGAAAACATAAATGTGCCTCCAATAATCGTAATAATATTTTCAATCAATATGAAATACTAAAATTGATGTATTGTAAGACCGTGTGAATATCAATAGACAGCTATTATACGTATTGTAAATAATAATTAAAAAGCATTCAATGGCCTTTTATCATTAAAATGTTAAACAAAAGGAAGAGTTGTCGGTTATATTTATTCACGTGCTGGATATTTTGTAATACTTATTATGGTCTATTATTTTATTTTATCAACTTACGAGGGGAGATTATTATACAGGGTGTTATTGAACTAGACTGGGTACATATCGCTAATCGTCAGCCGAGAATGCATCTATTTTTAGTACTAAAAATTTGTATTTAAAAAGTATTTTTCTTAGCTTCTTTTTTCTATGTTTTCTATTGCTTTTTTTGCCTCACCTTCCTGCGGAACGTGCAGGGGAAACATATCGCCAAATTGTCATTATAACAACTGACAAAAACTAAAAAATAAAAATAACGGGTGCAAAATTTTCGTTTTCTCGTATAGATAGGTAGTTTTTGAAGACGGCATCGTATAGTGCTCGATGTCCCGTTTCCAATGCCGTCTAGCTCGATTTGCTACGACTTTTCGTTACTGAAATATATGATATTTAATATTATGATATTGACATTGAACCTGTCAGCACCGATTCTTTAAAATCGCACAGCAAAGGGTGTAATGTGAGATATATTTTCCAAGTTTGTCCTTTAAAAATATTTATTCAATCAATTTAAACATAAGGAAAATAAACTATTCTTACATTGATAGCTGATAAATTGGTGAAAATGTTATTGTGCCGAACCCTTCGGGCACGGCACTGTTCGAGTTGGTTCATTTAATTTCATACTTTTGACAAAACCATCTACACGCATCTAAAGTTTAACTCCATTAAAATGCTTTTTGGCACCTGTATCGCGCCACAACGAAAAAAAAAATATTTTTCAACTTTGACTTTAATACCTATATATATATTGTATATTGGAAATTGTTTCCAGAACGTGCCCCGACTATTCCTCTCTACGTCCAGAAAGTTTGAATCGTTTTGCTCTAACCGTTTCCGAAGAAAAAATTCGCGAATATCGAAATGTCGAACAGCCTCCTACCACGTGACGACGGATTATCAATATCGGAACGCCATTTTTAAAATCGAGATTACAACTATTTCTGAAACATTTTGGTCAATAAAATTAGAAGAAGGTTCAAGGTAGATATTCCACCCGATTTAAAATCTGGAAATGTTCTTATTATTCTAGCAAGTCAAGCTGAAAACACCCATTTTCGCCATTTTTGACAGCCGGATTTTTAGTATTAATTTACATCTAAATCAAGGCCCACTTATTCAAAAGTGAATGGTGTTAGAATTTGTAAATTTTGCCTGTTTCCGCACCCAAAAAAGCGACTGTTCTCAAATTTGCGAATATATTTTTATAAGTTTAGATATGCAGCAGTGTTAAGAAGATATGAGCGCGTCTTTTGGGAGAAAAATAAAACGGTTTTGTTAAAAATTGAATAATTTATAGTCGATGTAGTAAAACGCCAGCTTCTTGATCTCTTGATAATTATTCATAAATAAATTTTTTTGAGCTACAAAATATGTTTTCCCAGAGCACGTTTATTATGCAAACTAAAGCTTGTTTATCGGTCGATATGGTGGACCAAGAAAAAATTTAAAAAGTTATATATAGACACTTGCAGAAGTATCTAAGCAAACCAGTGCGACGCCAACCGAAATTACGGGACTTAAAATTCATAAGCTGCCGTTTTTTCGTATTAAAGATAAAGAAACGAAAAAATATCTTATCAATACAATTTGACGAGCTCTATCCGCTAAAGTATACAACGTTTCGATCAAAAGTCGTTTTCCGTACGAAAAAATATAAAAACCGTGAAAAAATCACGCCTAAATATTTGGTTTCCAGTTTCTTACCATTTTCGGCAATTTCCATTCCAGTTAGGTATAGAACGATGTATTGGAAAAAGGTAGTTTTTGAGATGGCCTAAACGATTATCCAAACCGAATATTGATCGGATGCACCCAATTCGACTTATTAACAATCCAAGAGGTACCATTTTCGACCAATTTTATACTTTTAAAAAATAAAAACAAATATTTTCAAACTTGTGATCACGCTCACAAACAACAGGGTTCTGAAGCCTACGGTCGTCTACTCGTCGAAACGGTTTAAATCGAAAAAACTCATTTTTACGACCTGTATCGAATGCCAACGAGAATCCGATATTTTTCGACTTTGAAAATTAATAACTTTTTTCCGGCACACCCTGTATATTCGAAATTTTCAAACAACGTACCTCCACTATTCCTCTCTAAACTGAAAAAGTTTCAATCGTCCCACTCTAACCGTTTCCAAGAAAAAAAATCGCAAATGTGAAAATGTCAAAAGAGACGACGGCGGCGACGACGACAACATACATTTTTTAAATGTAGCCGCCTATATAGACGAAAATTTTCGAGAGGCGTCAGGGGTCGAAATTTCACATGTAGAGGACGTATAACATATGGCGTGTTTGCGCGATATGTAATGAATGTCACGTAGATATTTAAATAAGTAATAGTGCAGTATATATATTTTTGAGATACCGACAATTCCACTCTCTGTACTTTTTTGGAATACTCTTTCTTTATTCCTGTATAAATAAGTACTGATATAATAATTTGGCATCCCGTTTTTTTCTCATTCTTTTTGGTTCCATACATTTTTGTCGTATCAGTCAGCGTTTTCTAGATACTAGCGGAAATAGCCGACGATGCTAGTATTATCGAATTAGCAGCTGCTGTGCTGCTGAGCTTCTGTGCTGTTGTGCTACTGTGCTGTTCATCACATTTTTCTCTGTCCGAATCATAGATATTTACCTTTAGAGAGAAGCAGCTAAACTTATTTCCTTATAAAGTGCAAGTATTCCAAGAAATACAAGCCGCAGATTTTGAAAGACGCAGGAATTACTCTCAATGGTTTACCCAAAATGTATTGGAAAGAAATGATTTATTAGAACTGACATTTTTTCGGATGAAGCCTGGTTCCACCTCTCCGGTTATGTGAATTCTCAGAATACACGCATGTGGAGTAGTGAAAATCCCCATTTTTTGTAGAGTCCACATTGCACCCTCAAAAAATTGGTGTCTGGTTAGCTGTTTCCCGAAGAAGAATTGTTGGTCCTATTTTTTTCCATGACACAGTTACAGCACAGCGGTATAGAGACAATATTTTGAATCCATTTGTGGAGCAATTACTTGATGACGAACTATGTTTTGGATATTTTCAACATTACGGTGCAACCGCCCATACAGCCGCCGAAACTATTAACTACTTACACAATTTTTTCGACGACAGATTGATCAGTTTTCGATCAGACATTGAATTCTCACCTAGATCACCTTGTTTAACGGTTATGGATTACTTCGTTTTTCCTCATTTCAAGAACACTATTTTTAAAACACCAGTTGCAAATTTAGAACAATTACAAGAAAGGATTATCCAAGAATGTGGTAACATTTCTCCAAAGATGCTGGCCAACACTTTCGAAAATATGAAGAGACGTGTGAATTTATGCTTGGAGCATGGCGGTGGCCGATTTCAGCAATTTATGTAATTATTTTTCTTTTTCTTTCTGTATATTCTTACCTTGTTAATTTTGTCAACAACAAAAATAAATTTGTATTTGCCTACTTATTTTATTGCTCATTAGTTTGGCATATCATGTCATAATATGAATTTGACAAAATTTTAACCTAGATTTGGTTAGATTTATCGTCCTCATATTATTGTGATCTAAACCAAGCCCCACGTTTTTTAATCCAATCCCTCTTTGATGCAAATACTTTTTGCTCGCACGGTATAACTTTACAGGCTCGTGTTTAGCAAAACTTATAAATTGCGTAGTTCACTTGTCAAAACGAGTCAAATGCCCGTCTGAACTTGCAGTAAATTAAACTTAAGAAACAATAAAATATTTAGTTTTGGCATCAGCAACACGTGTTAAATTATTAGAGAGTTTTTGCTGAGATTAACGGAGAAACCGTGTAAAGCTCGGTTAAAGAATGTTTTTAATAATAACAATAAATCATCTTTATTAGTTAAAGAAACTTTAAGTAATGACAATATTTTATGATAAAAATAACAATCTTAAGGGCGAAGTTTAGCCGAGTCAAGGGATAAAACGGCTATTCTTACACTTAATTCTTATGAGGCTTACACAGCTTACGCTTAAAGAAGCAATGAAGTAGACTTACCAATCGAAAAGTTAAAATTTGGGTAGAGATGACAATAACAATAATTTTAATGATTTCTTAAATAATACTTAAATTATCTGAACAAACAGGCAGACTACTAAACATAATTACAGAACAGCCGGAATAGTAGATTCTGTTACGAGGTTGGAATGCAAATTCGATCCGAGTGGAAGATTCCGAACGCGAGCGTAGCGAGCGTGAGGAACGAGGAACTCAGAGGAACCACGAGTATCGAATTTTCATTCTAACCTAGTAGCAGACTATATTTTCTCCACGACCATCCAGTTCCATATCTGATTCATCCGATTTTTCACTCATTTTTTGACTTGCACTAAAATTTGTCTGAAAATAATTATTACAACGCGGCCATTTTTATCTGACACTGACAGTTTCGAAATTCATGGCAACCTATGTCGTTTATATCAATTACAGAATATTCATTCCGTATCTTGTTATGGAATGAAAATACACGCAAAACGCATAAGAAGCAAGTGTTTCAGAATAAATATTCCCACTCAAGAGCGAGAATTTTTACATTCTATTATCAAAAATGATTTTGGAATTATTGCATTCAGTTATGGTCGTGGAGAAAGATATTTCTGAAACAGGGCTGTTCGGTGTCGACGAATATGAAGCGAAGTTCGTGATCTGACAGTAGGTATTTTCCATTTGCTCTATCTTTTAAATAGCATAGCAAAGTAAGCTTAGCTAAGATGTTAAAGGAACGCTTCCCAAACAACTTCGTATAGTCCGTATGGGAAATAAAGAGGACTCCGTACACCTATAAAACGGGATTTCACGCCAAGGGTTTATTAATCGATTAAGAAAAAAATGCTTCATACAAAAGTTTTTAGAAATTAAACAAAGAATATTGCAAAGTCCCTTTCCTTGTCGTATATGTATATACACATTTTTACGTCATTTACTTTTTAACTTACCAACTTTATATTGACTTTGCAATAATCTGTAATCAATTCTAGACAAGTTTTATCAAAACATTTTTTCATAAAAACGAATAGTTTTTTTATATAGTGAAATCCTAGATTTTTGCCTAATTCTAAAACTAATTTATAAGCCATCTCACTCGCCCACTGATGCTCTCTCTCTCTAACGTCAGTGGTGGAACGCTACTCTTATGAAGCGCGACGCCTCGCTAACCGGCGGAATACCTAGAAAATGATACAATCCACCGAATCGGTTGTACAGTTTTACGGAGCTACCAGTTATAGTGACAATTTATGTGGACGATTGGATTATTATTTAGAGGTAAAATAATTATATTTGCATTTTTAATATTTTTATGTTGGAAATCAGATTTTTATTTAGATAGTGCCTGCGGTTTTGATTTTCTGTGGGGATTATTTTTTATATAAAGTGCAACTAGTGCATTGTTTTTTTTTTGTGTCGTTTTTAGATTTTTATTTTGATAGTGCGTGCGGTTTTGATTTTCTGTGGGGATTATTTTTTATATAAAGTGCAACTGTTTATTTTTTTTGTGTCGTTTTTTTGCTAAACTGAACTAATAAATATGGGAAGGTACAAAAAACACGAAAAAAAAAAGGAAAGTTTAAAGGTCTTTCCACTAGAAGAAAAAATAGAAGGAGAGCTCAATTATTAAGGTGAGTAGTATCTTGATGTTCACATTGTCTACTGGAGCGGTTTCCAAAAGGTAGTCCGCGGAAGCCTGGGGGGGGGGGGGGGCGTGGAAGAGTCGAAGGGGTTCTGAGTTCCGTCCGAGAATTAACTAAAACGTTCGTAGAAAACAATCATAACATAACTGAATGCAGCATTAAGCCTAATAAATGTTAGTGCTATTATAAGTAAATATGTGAAAAAATGTCATTCTTTACATTAAATAGTTACTACGTTGTATTTTTTCTACAGTAAATGTTTTATAATACTTATAATAATTATTTTTTTATTATAATTTATGCTTTCTTTTCATGCTAAACATGAAACATTCAATCTACAAGGTACAAACACTTATTATCAAAATGGGTATCCGCAAAAAAAAGTAGGTATCATAATTAGGGTTACTTGGTCAAAAAAATTGGTAACCGCTGGTCTACTGTATATAACTTAATAGGTACCTACGTATTAATTTCTTATTTTGAATAAACATATATTTACAAAAATATGAAATTATAATAATTTTTAGAATACAAAACAAGGAGAATACTGAAATTAAGCTCGACAATGAGAACGGGGCTCGGGCTACCTCAAGAAGGTAAATATTTAAATGGAATTAACTTTATATTAAAATCTTATATTTGTTTGCTAAAAATGGGAAAAAGTTCAGGTTCAACTTTTTACAGTTTCCTTTTGAATATGTATGAATTATTGTCCTATTTAGGGGTAAAACCAACCCCAATGGCTTGTTTAAAAAGACATTAAAAAAAATACGATCTAGTCCAAGAGCTAGTAACACCCGTTTCATGAAGTGTTTGATGCACTTCAAAATTTTGTGTCATAGTATCTACTGGATAGATAAGCAGGTAAGCAAGTGTTGGCCTGCTCTACCTGGGGACACCATGCAGGTACTGCGCATAGGGGAAAGGTGTCCAAAAATTTTGCCCAAAAAAAGTGTTTGATTCAGAGGCCAACAAACAGAAATCAAAATTTAAAATGACACAAAACACAAAAATTAATAAGGCAGACACTTTTGAGGGGGTTAAAATTGAATAAAAACACCCCCAAGTTGTTTTTTTAAAAATACAAAATGAAGTGTTTGATTCACGCTGACATTTTAACAGTGTCTTAATTACATATAATAAAAAATAATTACAAAAAGGCAGACACTTTTGAGGGGGTTAACATTTAATAAAAACACCCCCAAGTTGTTTCTTAAAAATACAAATAAAGTGTTTGATTCCCGCTGACATTTTAACCGTGTCTTAATTACATATAATAAAAAATAATTACAAAAAGGCACACACTTTTTTTGGGGTTTACAGGGTGTTAACCTTTTAATTAAAAAAATATTTTTTCATTGCCATTTTCAAACCACTCTACATATTTTTATGAAATTTGGTACACGTCTTTTAAGCATCGAAAGGCATTTTTCGGTGTAAAATAATTTTTTTAAATTTTAGCAGTGGCGTCCGTGCGGGGCTTGCATTTAATATTTTTGAAAAAAAAATGGTGCACCACTGCTTTTTCTTTAAATAAAAATTATTTTTGAAATTCCCGTCTAATTTACAGCAAATTCGGTCTCTTGACTTATTTTCGTACGGTGCACCGTTTTCGAGTAAAAAATAAAAATCATTTTAATGCACATTCCTGGAAACACACAACCCATTTAATTAACAAAGGTAAGTAGGTTTAACAACAGTTTAAAACATTTAGGTTTTAATAATTCTTGGAAATATTCGATGATCAGGTACTACTCTATTTGGATAACGCTCCATGTAAAGACGTCTGGCTTCTCTCGCATTTCCATTTGCAAGACCATAGATAAAATGCATCTCAGCCATTTCAGAATTCGTAAAAATTGCTATGGAAAACAATACTGTAACTAATATGTAAAACACTTTTGAACCTTACAAACTCTAATTTGTACACAACTTACGATTTAAAAATTAAAATGGCACGTGTCAGAAATAATAAAAACAAAAATTATCCAAACAACGCCATACCTACCCTACTAGGCCATTTTCAAAGAAATAGGTTTCGTTTAGGTAATTAAATAAATCGTTTTTAAATGAAATAGAAGAACACCCGGAGACCAGCACTAAAAAAAACGCCTTCTTTCCGAAATACAGGGTTAAAGGTAATTAAATGGGTTACGTGTTTCCAGGAATGTGCATTAAAATGATTTTTATTTTTTACTCGAAAACGGTGCACCGTACGAAAATAAGTCAAGAGACCGAATTTGCTGTAAATTAGACGGGAATTTCAAAAATAATTTTTATTTAAAGAAAAAGCAGTGGTGCACTATTTTTTTTTTAAATATTAAATGCAAGCCCCGCACGGACGCCAGTGCTAAAAAATGCCTTTCGATGCTCAAAAGACATGTACCAAATTTCATAAAAATATCTAGAGTGGTTTGAAAATGGCAATGAAAAAATATTTTTTTAATTAAAATGTTAACACCCTGTAAACCCCAAAAAAAGTGTCTGCCTTTTTGTAATTATTTTTTATTATATGTAATTAAGACACTGTTAAAATGTCAGCGTGAATCAAACACTTCATTTTGTATTTAAAAAAAAACAACTTGGGGGTGTTTTTATTAAATGTTAACCCCCTCAAAAGTGTCTGCCTTATTAATTTTTGTGTTTTGTGTCATTTTAAATTTTGATTTCTGTTTGTTGGCCTCTGAATCAAACACTTTTTTTGGGCAAAATTTTTGGACACCTTTCTCCTATGCGCAGTACCTGGTGTCCCCAGGTAGAGCAGGCCAACACTTGCTTACCTGCTCATCTATCCAGTAGATACTATGACACAAAATTTTGAAGTGCATCAAACACTTCATGAAACGGGTGTTACTAGCTCTCGGATTATCCGTTATTTAGTTTTGCACTTCGGTAACCTAGTAGAACAAAAATCTTCTTGAAATTTACCATGGAGTGAAAGCCAAAAATGCATTAATATATATATATATATGAATATGTAGGATGTTTGGCTTAAAATTTTAAGTTGTATTCAGATATCCGGAAATTTGACACCATGGACTATTTTTTAAAAAAATCTCTACTAGCGCGTAAATTTTCCAAAAATGAATATTTTTTTGTTCTTTAGATACTTTTAATGAGTGGTCATGATCGCTATAGAGGCTGTATTGATAATATTGATAAACGTACAATTATTAATCAGTACAAATTACATTACAGAACATCAACTGATTCTCCCTCTATGACTATTGAAAACGATTTTCAGAGCAGCGGTGATTGGTAATACTTTTATTTTTTGTTATGTATACATTACTGTGTAATACATTTATTTTAGTAATCAGAATCAGAAGTTTATAGGAGGGATTCCTGTGGGAAGAAGAATGTTTGACGTTCATCATCTGTTTTCTCAAATATTTGGCAATAAACATCCATTATTCGATTGTTCCATTGCAGATATGGAGGTAACAGATAAAAAAAGAAAGGGATTTTTTAGTGCCTTTATTTTAAAATGTAAAATGTGTGGATTAGAACAAGAATTAACAACCGAAAAGAGCAATGAAATCAATGAAATATGATGTTTCAAAAAATAAATCTAAATAGTGAAACAAAATCGGCAGATTCCATGGAGATAAATAAACAAAGTAAGGAGTTATCATTTTATTTTGATAGGTGTTTACAAAAGTTCTCCTTAATTTTTTAAAAATTATTTCTTACCTAATTAAAATTTATGCTATATCCATCAAAAATGCTTATACCAATGCTGAGGCTTACGATATGCTTTCCGTATATATCTCGAATGTTTTCAAAGTGCTTTATGGAAACCTGCCGATTTTGTTTCACGGCCATCTAGATTTATTTAAAAAAAAAATATAATATTAGAATAATATGCCCAAATTATAAATTTTTCCTGATTATGTCATTAATTCTAAAGTAGTTCTTTAGGCCATTGGAATATTGAGTAACAAAACTACACATTACACAATCATAAAGTTTAAAAATATTTTTTGGCGTCGAATGCTTTGGCCATAAAGCTAAAAAACAATAATTTCTTCGATTTAAAGTATTCAAAATTATTGTTTTGGCAATAACTCTAAAACAAACAAAGGTTTCGAACTGCGGTCTTCACATTTTTTCTTACAACCAAACCATTTAATCTTCTTTCCGATTGTGAAGTCATAGTTATACCGTATGATTTGATTTTTTGGGATAAAATCAAAAAAACCGTTATTATTACACATAGCGCCGTTTAGCAATTTTATTAGAAACTATTATGTACCAGTATGACAATTAAAAGTACTTAGGTTTCTTTTCCAACCAAGCTTAAATTTGGTAAAATCGGATAAGTCGTTTAGAGTTACAGCGATTTAAATGATGACACTTTCAAAAGCTTCCCCCACTCTTATCAAGGTCGGTACGCCAATGAGCCTTAAACCAAAATGATGCAGAATTGTTTAAGCTTTTTAATGATGTAACCAAAGGTATACCTTAATATGGGAATTTTGGAATAAATTCAGAATTAAAAAAATGTATTTTTAATTATGCCCCCTTGAGGCGAAATGCTGAACTTAAAAATAATTTCCACAAATTTCTCATGGCCACTTTAATAATAAATTTTTGTTTGCCAAGTTTCTATGTTTAGTAGTTTCCGAGATATGGCCGGTGGCCACCCTTAATGAAACACCCTGTATAATCTAAATACAAATAAATATATTTATTATTATTATTATTATTAATATTACTAATTTTATAAATTATTGTTGGTCGCGTTATTATCTACGCCACTGGCTTCCGTAAACTGCTCTCATCCACGATGCCCTTGCACGTCGGCCGACCGCTCGCGACGTGGAGTAAACAGCCTGAAAACTGTAAATGCGGGTAGCTACGGAATCCTCTTAGGGGGGAGGAAAAATCTTTGCTTTGCTAAGATAAAGTTTAAAAAGGGTCGCTCAACTTACCCGTTGGCTTTGCTTTGCTGTTTAAAAGTACTAAAAGGAACTCAGTCTGCATATTGCGCAAGCAAAAGATATCTCTGCAACAATCTTTTGGATTCTTCTCCTATCAAAAAACAAGCATTTAAATAGTTGCTATGGTTATAAAAACCTCGCCGCGTACTTAACCAGAGACCAAAGTATCACAAATAACTTTTTTTTAGGTTTATATGAAAATCATGCCTATTTGCATATAAAAGCTTCAAAAAAGGTAAGCACGCGTAAACAAACTGCTGATATGCTGAGTAAATTTTAGTTTACCATCGAAAATTAATCCCAAGCTCGTTGCACTATCCTGGCGAGGCAAAACATTATCTCCAATTCTAGCGGTAGAGTCATCCAGTTAATTATTTCTGCTTTTGTTGGCGAATATAATGACACTGGACTTAGCTACGTCATCTAGTAACGATAAGTTCAAGAAAAAACTTAAATTCTTCAGCGGCGCTAGTTCTGATAAAATTTTAAAGATGGCATGTTTGTGTAACCAAATGGTCACACAAGGTTTTGATGGGTTAATCATTGTACCTTTCTATCTATGTCAGGTTCTTTCAAAGTGTGAAAGGGCATACCACGTAAATCAGTCAGAAAACTGTTTACATCAAAGTTTTTAAAATTTCGGTAAGTAATATTTTTGTTCAAATTTCAATTTGAACTGTTTTACTATCAAGATACTTCGTCTGTCAACTGTTGGAGATTCCAATATTTTTTCGTATACCTAAATTATTACAACATGCTTGCAAAAACTCCTTATTATTTATTTAAACAAATCGAATAAATATAAAATATCTGATTGTAGGGTTAGTGACTCAGCGACAAAGGTACCTAAGTAAGAGGGACGTGTTGCAAATCTTTACTAGTTTTTCTAAGAAAAGAGTTCTAGAAAATCTCTTACATTATTCAGTAAAAAGTAGTTACTTACCCTATTAAAATTTTTCTTCCAGGGGCCGGTATAATGGCACTGTCAGAAATATTTTCGTTTAAATCATTTTTTAAAGTTGATACAATAAGTCCCCATTACCGAACCACTTGAACCTGTTTTTTCCCGTTTTATTGGGTGTGACGTGGGTGAAGTCATTCGAACCTTGCGAAATGTTGCAAAATGTAGCAACATTATCACGTTGCTTGTACCTGTCTGACGCAATATTAGAATATAAGTTTTTCTATTGGAATTTATATAGGTAAAATTATTTATTTATGTTGTTTTCGATATCCTAAATTGGTTATTGATAATGTTGGACATGAAAATTTAAAATCGTGGTTATTAACCTTACATTTTTATGACCATTTTACTTGACTAATATTATTCTTAGTTGATTTTAATTTTATTTACGAAAATGATTTTTATGGGACTCGTAACCTAATCATTATTTGTAGCATGGATTACCTATTCCTCTATCCAGGCCAAAAGAAGGTATGGTTTCAGCAGCTTGTCAGTGGAACGTGAGGAAAAGAGATGTTTCATATGTTAGATATTATGTAAAGTAAACATTTAGTTATTGCAGATAATGACTGCCCGAACCTATAGTTCCCAAGTGGGATTTTCCATTACTTGTTGTTGTATTTGATTTATATTTCTGTCATTTATGTATTGTTAATTTTTTTAAATAAACAGATACTCTTTAAGATATTATAATGTAGAATACTTTTTTATTTGCTCCTATAAGTCCTATAAGTGATTAAATATTGATACTCACTATGATTTACTTTTCAATTAAGTGATTAACCTTAGCACATCAAGATTTCATAACAATTGAACATAGTTTTTCTGAAAGCGGTTTTTGGTGCCATAATAATAGAAATTAATACAATTTACAAAAATTGAAAAACAAATATTTTATTATTTCAAATAAATATTTATTTTTAATAAAAATATAAATAAATTATAAGAAACAACATATTGTTTGTATTAAATATCGCCAGCTTGCGGACAACAAAACATTTATTTGAAAGAAATAAATATATTATATATAAATATGTCGATAGAAATAATTTCTTATTTGCTATAAACATTTATTTTTCTAAAGAAATAGTCCATGCTTAAAGTAGAGTTGAAAGTATGGGAAAGAAAGAAAAACTCAAAGTCTTCCTCCACAAAGTTTAATAGAATAAAAATATTCAACACACGTCTCTACATGTTTCGAACGTAGAAACGTTCATCATCAGGAGACAGAAATTATATTTGGTGCTGATGGTTTTAGCAAAAGAGAAAATGGTGTCGAACCTTAATGGAGCTTTTATTTAATTAAAAATTGATGTTTAAAGTAGACATGATATAAAGAAAATTGAGGAAAGTTTAACCATACTGAGTATAAGATATAAGTATAAAGGGGCTCATATCCGAACAGACAATTTATACTATCGATTTTTTTAAAATGTTTTGTATTGTTTTTAATCAGGGTTTAAAAACCTATCTTTATATAAAGGCCTCTTTACCCTTATAAACTATGTATTTACGGACATCCAAATTATTTCATAGAATATCTACCTACTTTCTGTCATAAAAGCTCCATTAAGGTTTTATACCACTTATCTTTTTCTCTTTTGCTAAAACTATCAGCAATACATTTTTCTGCCTCCTGACGATTAACGTTTCTACCTTCGAAACATGTAGAGTTGTAGAGACCTCTGAGCCAAAAATTTTTTGTTCTATAAGAAATAATGCAAAATACGCCAACAAATTGTATAAGACGCCTGTCCCATGAAGTGGGAAGATCTGATGGAACATGCAGGACTATTCTTAAGAAGCAGCTAAATTTATTTCCTTATAAAGTGCAAGTAGGTATTCCAAAAATAAATTTGTATTTGTCTACTTATTTTATTACTCATTAGTTTGGCATATCGTATAATATGAATTTGACAAAATGTTAACCTAGATTTGGGTAGATATATATCGTCCCCATATTATTGTGATCTAAACCAAGCCCTACGTTTTTAATCCAAGCCCTCTTTGATGCAAATAATTTTTGCTCGCACTGTACTATAACTCAAAATGTTAATACTCGTGCTCAAGCATTTTTCCACAATAAAACTGTACTGAATTTACTAAATCTATTCCACGTTACAAATTCACAGTGTATTGTTCTTCAATACAGGATGTTGTATTTAAAATAAAACAGTTAATATATTTTCTAACCCTGTATAATAATAATTACAGGAACGTTTCCATCCTTCCTAAGTTTTTAACCATAACGACTTTTTTGACACCCATGTGTAATACTATTACTCAAAGTAAGTAAGAGTAACAAGTAAACTCTTAAAGAAATCTACAAGCCCGTCACACCCTACATGAGCCCCCGTCATTAATAACATATTGATAGGTTTATATTGATTTCCATTATCAGGCAAAATGATAACTAAAAAAACATTTATTCGTCGCATTATGTTGCAAAAATTAAACTATCCAATCATTCCTGTCTATAGAGGCTCTCTTGGGGTGTTACGAGTTTCGTAACAAATAAATATTATTTTTATTATTATTTATATATCTAATTGTATTACTTATCTTGCTTTGTTTAAGAAAAAAAAATATATATATAGGTTCAAATTGTACTCAATCCGCTTTAAGGCTTGTACAATACGATAAATTGCCATCTCCAAATTTTAAAAACCAGGATTACAAAGTTAGAATATCAGGGCAATTTAGTTAAAAAAACAGGACGCAGTATAGGAGTATTGGTGGCTTGTAATAATTGAAACATATAGGACCGAAACACAGGCCTAACCTCATACCTAACCTTCAACAATAATTATACAGTGTGACCAGTAAAGTCCGCATCATATGGGATTTTTTTTTATTAATACCTTTATTCGAAATTTGACAATACGAATCACGTGACTACTATTTTTTTGCTTAATTTTCTCTCGCGATCAAAGCAGAACTTGATGCCAAAGTCAAATTTCGAATAAAGCTATTAATAAAAAAAAATCCCACATGATGCGGACTTTACTGGTCACACTGTATTTTACAGTTAATATTTTGACAGGGAACCCCGTATTAAAAACACCTGCCATCTAGTATCTGGTAGCCGTAGCAAAGACGAAGGACTAAGCCGATTGGTCCTAGTCGGCAGATAAAATAAAACAATTGTGTTAATCCGCCAATTGCGGCCTGACTTGGGATCTGGCTATGGCACAAATTCCCTACGAGCCTGTAAGAGAAGGTAATATATTTAACTTTCTCTCTCCGTTTTATGCGACAGTCTGGCCAGGCCTAGCCATATGAATTTTTTTTTGGGAAAGCGGAACGTAAGGGAGTTTTTGCCCGTTAGCCGTTAAGCATCAACGTCTTAAATTTAAAATTATTCACAAAAATAATTAAGCGTCAAAAAATAAAATAATAATTAGGACTATGAATAAATAGTTTGGTAGGTAGGTAGGTAGGTAGGTAGGTAGGTAGGTAGGTAGGTAGGTAGGTAGGTAGGTAGGTAGGTAGGTAGGTAGGTAGGTAGGTAGGTAGGTAGGTAGGTAGGTAGGTAGGTAGGTAGGTAGGTAGGTAGGTAGGTAGGTAGGTAGGTAGGTAGGTAGGTAGGTAGGTAGGTAGGTAGGTCGGTAGGTAGGTCGGTAGGTAGGTAGGTAGGTAGGTAGGTAGGTAGGTAGGTAGGTAGGTAGGTAGGTAGGTAGGTAGGTAGGTAGGTAGGTAGGTAGGTAGGTAGGTAGGTAGGTAGGTAGGTAGGTAGGTAGGTAGGTAGGTAGGTAGGTAGGTAGGTAGGTAGGTAGGTAGGTAGGTAGGTAGGTAGGTAGGTAGGTAGGTAGGTAGGTAGGTAGGTAGGTAGGTAGGTAGGTAGGTAGGTAGGTAGGTAGGTAGGTAGGTAGGTAGGTAGGTAGGTAGGTAGGTAGGTAGGTAGGTAGGTAGGTAGGTAGGTAGGTAGGTAGGTAGGTAGGTAGGTAGGTAGGTAGGTAGGTAGGTAGGTAGGTAGGTAGGTAGGTAGGTAGGTAGGTAGGTAGGTAGGTAGGTAGGTAGGTAGGTAGGTAGGTAGGTAGGTAGGTAGGTAGGTAGGTAGGTAGGTAGGTAGGTAGGTAGGTAGGTAGGTAGGTAGGTAGGTAGGTAGGTAGGTAGGTAGGTAGGTAGGTAGGTAGGTAGGTAGGTAGGTAGGTAGGTAGGTAGGTAGGTAGGTAGGTAGGTAGGTAGGTAGGTAGGTAGGTAGGTAGGTAGGTAGGTAGGTAGGTAGGTAGGTAGGTAGGTAGGTAGGTAGGTAGGTAGGTAGGTAGGTAGGTAGGTAGGTAGGTAGGTAGGTAGGTAGGTAGGTAGGTAGGTAGGTAGGTAGGTAGGTAGGTAGGTAGGTAGGTAGGTAGGTAGGTAGGTAGGTAGGTAGGTAGGTAGGTAGGTAGGTAGGTAGGTAGGTAGGTAGGTAGGTAGGTAGGTAGGTAGGTAGGTAGGTAGGTAGGTAGGTAGGTAGGTAGGTAGGTAGGTAGGTAGGTAGGTAGGTAGGTAGGTAGGTAGGTAGGTAGGTAGGTAGGTAGGTAGGTAGGTAGGTAGGTAGGTAGGTAGGTAGGTAGGTAGGTAGGTAGGTAGGTAGGTAGGTAGGTAGGTAGGTAGGTAGGTAGGTAGGTAGGTAGGTAGGTAGGTAGGTAGGTAGGTAGGTAGGTAGGTAGGTAGGTAGGTAGGTAGGTAGGTAGGTAGGTAGGTAGGTAGGTAGGTAGGTAGGTAGGTAGGTAGGTAGGTAGGTAGGTAGGTAGGTAGGTAGGTAGGTAGGTAGGTAGGTAGGTAGGTAGGTAGGTAGGTAGGTAGGTAGGTAGGTAGGTAGGTAGGTAGGTAGGTAGGTAGGTAGGTAGGTAGGTAGGTAGGTAGGTAGGTAGGTAGGTAGGTAGGTAGGTAGGTAGGTAGGTAGGTAGGTAGGTAGGTAGGTAGGTAGGTAGGTAGGTAGGTAGGTAGGTAGGTAGGTAGGTAGGTAGGTAGGTAGGTAGGTAGGTAGGTAGGTAGGTAGGTAGGTAGGTAGGTAGGTAGGTAGGTAGGTAGGTAGGTAGGTAGGTAGGTAGGTAGGTAGGTAGGTAGGTAGGTAGGTAGGTAGGTAGGTAGGTAGGTAGGTAGGTAGGTAGGTAGGTAGGTAGGTAGGTAGGTAGGTAGGTAGGTAGGTAGGTAGGTAGGTAGGTAGGTAGGTAGGTAGGTAGGTAGGTAGGTAGGTAGGTAGGTAGGTAGGTAGGTAGGTAGGTAGGTAGGTAGGTAGGTAGGTAGGTAGGTAGGTAGGTAGGTAGGTAGGTAGGTAGGTAGGTAGGTAGGTAGGTAGGTAGGTAGGTAGGTAGGTAGGTAGGTAGGTAGGTAGGTAGGTAGGTAGGTAGGTAGGTAGGTAGGTAGGTAGGTAGGTAGGTAGGTAGGTAGGTAGGTAGGTAGGTAGGTAGGTAGGTAGGTAGGTAGGTAGGTAGGTAGGTAGGTAGGTAGGTAGGTAGGTAGGTAGGTAGGTAGGTAGGTAGGTAGGTAGGTAGGTAGGTAGGTAGGTAGGTAGGTAGGTAGGTAGGTAGGTAGGTAGGTAGGTAGGTAGGTAGGTAGGTAGGTAGGTAGGTAGGTAGGTAGGTAGGTAGGTAGGTAGGTAGGTAGGTAGGTAGGTAGGTAGGTAGGTAGGTAGGTAGGTAGGTAGGTAGGTAGGTAGGTAGGTAGGTAGGTAGGTAGGTAGGTAGGTAGGTAGGTAGGTAGGTAGGTAGGTAGGTAGGTAGGTAGGTAGGTAGGTAGGTAGGTAGGTAGGTAGGTAGGTAGGTAGGTAGGTAGGTAGGTAGGTAGGTAGGTAGGTAGGTAGGTAGGTAGGTAGGTAGGTAGGTAGGTAGGTAGGTAGGTAGGTAGGTAGGTAGGTAGGTAGGTAGGTAGGTAGGTAGGTAGGTAGGTAGGTAGGTAGGTAGGTAGGTAGGTAGGTAGGTAGGTAGGTAGGTAGGTAGGTAGGTAGGTAGGTAGGTAGGTAGGTAGGTAGGTAGGTAGGTAGGTAGGTAGGTAGGTAGGTAGGTAGGTAGGTAGGTAGGTAGGTAGGTAGGTAGGTAGGTAGGTAGGTAGGTAGGTAGGTAGGTAGGTAGGTAGGTAGGTAGGTAGGTAGGTAGGTAGGTAGGTAGGTAGGTAGGTAGGTAGGTAGGTAGGTAGGTGGTAGGTAGGTAGGTAGGTAGGTAGGTAGGTAGGTAGGTAGGTAGGTAGGTAGGTAGGTAGGTAGGTAGGTAGGTACCGAGCCTCACTGATGAGCCGTAATAACGGCGAAACGCGTCTGGGGATGGGTTTGGCGGAAGGAAACAGAAAAACCTTTTTCGAATTAATATCTGTGGTCCGGCACTTATACCGGTTTTGAGGGCATCTTGCATAATTTTCTGTTTTTACAGAATAACCCTTTACGACTGACCTTTTCTAAGGTACCGTACTGGGACGCAAGATGTCGCACTGGGTTTTATAAATCCCGTTGATGATCGATCCTGACAAGTGATTTGTCTTTGAGTCCTGTTTCCTTCTGCCAAACCGAGCCTCACTGATGAGCCGTAATAACGGCGAAACGCGTCTGGGGATGGGTTTGGCGGAAGGAAACAGAAAAACCTTTTTCGAATTAATATCTGTGGTCCGGCACTTATACCGGTTTTGAGGGCATCTTGCATAATTTTCTGTTTTTACAGAATAACCCTTTACGACTGACCTTTTCTAAGGTACCGTACTGGGACGCAAGATGTCGCACTGGGTTTTATAAATCCCGTTGATGATCGATCCTGACAAGTGATTTGTCTTTGAGTCCTGTTTCCTTCTGCCAAACCGAGCCTCACTGATGAGCCGTAATAACGGCGAAACGCGTCTGGGGATGGGTTTGGCGGAAGGAAACAGAAAAACCTTTTTCGAATTAATATCTGTGGTCCGGCACTTATACCGGTTTTGAGGGCATCTTGCATAATTTTCTGTTTTTACAGAATAACCCTTTACGACTGACCTTTTCTAAGGTACCGTACTGGGACGCAAGATGTCGCACTGGGTTTTATAAATCCCGTTGATGATCGATCCTGACAAGTGATTTGTCTTTGAGTCCTGTTTCCTTCTGCCAAACCGAGCCTCACTGATGAGCCGCAATAACGGCGAAACGCGTCTGGGGATGGGTTTGGCGGAAGGAAACAGAAAAACCTTTTTCGAATTAATATCTGTGGTCCGGCACTTATACCGGTTTTGAGGGCATCTTGCATAATTTTCTGTTTTTACAGAATAACCCTTTACGACTGACCTTTTCTAAGGTACCGTACTGGGACGCAAGATGTCGCACTGGGTTTTATAAATCCCGTTGATGATATTCTAGATTCGCCTAGCTATTCTAATAAAAAATTGTGTAGAAAGACTTTATGCTTTTCTTTTTTCTATACATTTAACTCCACTTTGACTATGCACTACTCTTCAAAACTATAAAATTATTTTTAAATTATAAAATCATACAATATTTAAAGGAAATAAAAAACTAAAAGTCATTCTTCACAAAATTTAATAGAACAAAAAATTTTTGGCTCAGAGGTCTCTACAACTCTACATGTTTTGAAGGTAGAAACGTTAATCGTCAGGAGGCAGAAAAATGTATTGCTGATGGTTTTAGCAGAAGAGAAGAAGATAAGTGGTATAAAACCTTAATGGAGCTTTTATGACAGAAGTAGGTAGATATTCTATGAAATAATTTGGATGTCCGTAAATACATAGTTTATAAGGGTAAAGAGGCCTTTATATAAAGATAGGTTTTTAAACCCTGATTAAAAACAATACAAAACATTTTTAAAAAATCGATAGTATAAATTGTCTGTTCGGATATGAGCCCCTTTATATTTATATCTTCCAAGTCGAACAAGTATCGACATCGATAAAAAAAAAATGCCCATGAAGAGGTTCAAGTTATCTTCTCGTTTCTTTGAAATAAAAATATGGCAATTATTTATTATTTTTAAGAATTCGTGACTTGGCAATAATAAACCTATTTTTTTTTCTGTGACAAAAATATCAAATTCTAACTGCCATTTTGGTTTGCTTCTCGACTATACAGTTTGGTTTGTATCTTTGCTTTACAATTTTAAATATTTAGGGTTAATCATTGATTCAAAATGAAAATTTTTTAATTATTTTTTTTAGTATTTTATCGAAGATTGCCGGAAAAGTAGTAGGTTATTTTCAAAGAATCAGTTCTAATTTAAGATTGTTTTCTATAAAAACTGTATTTAATACTATTATATTACCACATTTTCTTTAGTGTTTTTCCATTTTATATTGTGCTAGTGAGGAAATATTTGATAAATTACAAATTTAGAAAATAAGGCAATGCGGATTATTTTAAATTGTGACAAATATACAAAAATTAATTTTATGTTGAAAAATTTAGATTGGTTAAATGTCAGATATTTAATTTTTTTATTTAGTATGTATCATTATACATAAAATTAAAAATAATTTATTGCCTGATTGTTTAAAAAAATTTTGTTCTTTTAATTATGACCATCATAATAATTATTATAAAACAAGAACTAATCAAAATTTTTATGTGTCTAAAACATTAGCTTATAAATCTATTTTTTCTACAACTGTCAAAAAAAGATGACTTTTTTTGGTTACTATGGATGCACAAAACGTCGCTTTCTTTCACCTTAAAAAAATGTCATTTTTTCACCGTGAAAAAATGATATTTTTTCACGGCAAGCTCAGCTGATTGATGTTTTCGTATTAAAAATTAATTTCCAAAACATTTTTTATAAAAAAATTTATTATTAAAGTGAATTAAATTAACAATATTTATTAGAATAGTAATTAACGGTGAAGTTAGAGCAATTGTTCCCTATGTTAATTCCAGTAGGCGATGTTACACATTGTTGTTCGGAAACGCAAGAACTATTAGATATTTTGTGCGATACATTTACTCCAGATGAACTTTCTAAGATTTTATTGAAAGAACTTTCTAAAATTTTATTGGAAATCTCAACTTTGTTCACCAAACTATCCTCTATGTAACCCTCCGCCACTGAACTAGATTTCCAACCTCCGTGACGTTTGATAGAAATCAGGTCGCCCCCTGCATTAGCTAGTAGCGTCGCAGAACTTCTTCTGAAACAGTGGCCTGTATAACTTTTGAAAATTTCTTTGCCGTGCCATTTTGCAATAAAACTTGACATTTCTCCTATTTTATTGACTCCAACATGTTGATTTACACATTTTCCTTTAGCAATTTTTAGAAATAATCGGTTACTTAAAGTGTGGGACGGTCGCGGAGATTTATACCTTCTGTAGATATCGATATATTCCAAATTGGATATAGTAAAGGTTCGTTCACAGTAGGTTTTTCTATCTGGCATTTTTACAATTAATATAGTTCCAACATCTTCAATGTTATCAATGGTCATCTTGGTTAATTCTTCGCGACGGCAAGCGCCACTTATCCCGAAGATTAAAACAACCTACAATAAAATAGTTAAATAAGTATTTAAATTACTTAAATATTTGCTTGTAAATGTTGTATACCTTCATAAGTAAATGTATTTCATCATCGGATTCCTTTATAAATCTTGCTACATCCTCCTTTGTTAATACTTTAGACTTCTTTCCTCTATATCCAATGGATTTGCTCTTTGAAAATGGAACCAATTTAGTAAACCGCTGCAGATCAACAAACCCAAACTTTTAAGCATCGAATAGTTACTCCATAGTGTAGGTGGCTTTAAAATTTTCGACTTTTCCTCCAAATAACAGAGCGAAACATTTTCCTATAACAAATAATACCTTAAATGAATTATGATTTTAGTTTTTTTTTCTAAACACGATATAAAAATAGTTAACAACAAACAGTTGTAGAAAAAATGTTGTTTTTATTTCGCGCGCAATGTGTTTTTATGGCACATTTGATTGAATTTTTAACCTCGACCTAACCGTCTCGGTAAAAATTTACAATCTCATGTGCCATTAAAAAAACACCTATTTTGCGCACTTAATACAAAAATAACTATTTTATAAAGGTTTGATAGAATATAATAATTTGGAAAATTCTATTAAATCTCAAAAATCATTAAAACTGTTTAAAAAAACTTTAAAATTACATTTCATTCAAAAACAAAATGATACGTTATATTTGATACAATTGCAAAATGTTTAACTTTTCTGTCTGTTTTTGATAAAAGAAGGTTGCGTTTTAAAATTTTAAAATAAATCTATAAAAATCTGTTAAAAAATGTATTAAAAATGTAGCTTTTTGCTAAATAAAACATGTTTCTACTACTACTACTACCACGTGTTAAACGTAAAAATTACATTTCTTTTTGAATGAACAGACCTGTGATCTGTTTTACTTATTTCTCAGAAGGTCCTGCTGTTACTGATATACATGCTGTTACCGACGACGTGACAATGTAGAGCTGACTGTATGATGATAACATTGAAAACTGAGTGTATTTGAATAATTTAGTATGGGAAAAGGGGAGAGTTAAATTATTTCTTTAAATATAATTCTTCACTGTTTACCAAGGAAGTATCTAATTGTTTTGTGAATTCGTGCGTTTTGCTCCATAGGGGGTTGTCGCTACTACACATGACTGCATCATAAATGATTTTTTAATTATATAGGCCTGCATGGCCCACGGTGCGTCTAATTAATACTTGTCAGATTTTCACAATGATTTATACAAAATAGAACAGGCAATAAAATTTTAATTGCGACATAGTCATAATTCTTCATTTTACGATCACTTCCCTTATTTTCTGCTTAAATTAATGCAACATTAATAAACTCTCATATAGGAAAATAACACTTCTTGCACGCACGCACATTTATAATTAAAAGTCGGTACATGTTCAAAGAACTCATTTTGTTGTGTAACTCGTATAATCAGTAAAAATTATAGTAATAAAGGAAAAATCAGGAACTTTAAAAATATCAAGCCAAAAGGATATACTTACAGGGTGACTTTTTAAAAATGTACAAGAGCTATACAGGGTGTTTCATTAAGGTCGAAGAGCGGCCATATCTCGGAAACTATTGGGCATAGAAACTCAGGAAAAGAAAAATGATAATAAAAGTGGCCATGAGAAAATTATGGAAATAATTTTCAAGTTACGCATTTTGCCGCAAGAGGGCGTAATTGAAAAGTAAATTTTTAAATTTTACATAACTCCGAAAATTCCACATTAAGGTATATGTTTGATAACACCATTTTAAAGCTTGGACAATTATGCATCATTTTGGTCCTATGCTCATTGGCGTACCGACTTTAATAAGAGTGGGGGAAGCTGTTGAAAGTGTAATCATTTAAATCGCTGTAACTTATAAACGGCTTACCCGATTTTAGCAAACTAAAGACTGTTTGGAAGAGAAATGTATGCACTTTGACCAATCGTATTTAGTTGTCCATAATAGTTCTCAAAAAAAAATGCTAGAGGGCGCAATTTGCAATAACAATACATTTTTTGATTTTCCTCCGAAAAAATAAATCATACGGTATAATTATGATACCATAATCGAAAAGTAGATGAACTTTGCTAGAAAAAATATAAAAACCGCAGCTCGATATCTCCGTTCGTTTCTGAGTTATTGCCAAAACAATAATTTTTAACACAAATTACGCCCTCTAGCAATTTTATTAGAAACTATCTTGTACCATTAGATACGACAATTGAAGGTTCTTCCAAACAAGCTTAAATTTAGTACAATCGGATAAGTCGTTTAGAAGTTACAGCGATTTTAATGTTTAAACTTTCAATAGCTTCTCCCACTTTTATCAAGTGAAACTGTAAACATTAAAATCGCTGTAACTTCTAAACGACTTAACCAATGTTACTAAATTTAAGCTTGTTTGGAAGAGAAAGGTAAGTACCTTTAATTGTCGTATCCAATGTACAAGATAGTTTCTAATAAAATTGCTAGAGGGCGCAATTTGTCTTAAAAATTATTGTTTTGGCAATAACTCTGAAACGAACGGAGATATCGAGCTGCGGTTTTAATATTTTTTCTAGCAAATTTCATCTCCTTCTCGATTATGGTATCATAATTATACCGTATGATTTATTTTTTCGGAGTAAAATCAAAAAATGTATTGTTTGTAGAAACTGCGCCCTCTAGCATTTACAACTATTATGGACAACTAAATACGACTGGTCAAAGTGCATACATTTCTCTTCCAAACAGTCTTTAGTTTGCTAAAATCAGATAAGTTGTTTATAAGTTACAGCGATTTAAATGTTTCAACAGCTTCCCCCACTCTTATTAAAGTCGGTACGCCAATGAGCATAAGACCAAAATGATGCATAAATGTCCAAGCTTTAAAATGGTGTTATCAAACATATACCTTAATGTGGAATTTTCGGAGTTATGTAAAATTTAAAAATTTACTTTTCAATTACGCCCTCTTGCGGCAAAATGCGGAACTTGAAAATTATTTCCAGAATTTTCTCATGGCCACTTTTATTATCATTTTTCTTTTCCTGAGTTTCTATGCCCAGTAGTTTCCGAGATATGGCCGCTCTTCGACCTTAATGAAACACCCTGTATTTTCGACACTAAGGAAGATATCAAAAACCCAAAAATGCTATTCTACAAAAACGCGGGGCAATAAAAATGAGGTATTTTGCAAACCATCCTCACCCATCCCTGAGGCAATATCATCATCCACTTTAAAATCTTTGATGGCACTACGCCACTTATGACACCTCTATTATAGGTTATCAAATGCGTTTCAACGATACCAAAATTAAGAAATTTAAATACGAATATACAAGAATACGTTTTAAAATTGGCTTTTGCAAAATTTGGCGGAAAAAATTAGAAAATAAAAGTAAATGATGGAAAATAATCCTTAGCCTAAATCAAAACACTATTTTAGGACTGTATTTTTTGCAATAACTGCTTCTTTATGTCTTATGCCCATTTGTGAAATCCTCAATAAAATTTGCATCTTTTTTCAATTTTTTTTTTTTAAATGGTTTATTCAAGCATTTTTTTTTCTTTACTTTAACAATACATGACACATACACATAAACTGTTTATCTATCACTATGGTAATAAATGTATAAAATCTTATAAATCTATAATGAACACTTGAAAACCGGTGAGCTCCTAGACAAAACATCTAGTACTGGTATCGGAGGCAACACTTTTCGAATGACAATCAATGTGATTAAGTATCGTGCGAGCAAAAATTATTTGCATCAAAAGAGGGCCTTGCATCTAAGGACGTAATGCTTAGACGTAGAGCTTAATACCTGTTGGGTGTCAGTAACTACCTGAACTAACAATCAATCAGTTATTCCGTCATCTTTGACAGTCGTTACAAGTAATTTGATTCATCGCTAATTTTTCCAATTTCCTGAACAATTTACACAATGGGCTTTACGCAACAGCACAAAACATTCATGGTTGCCTGAAAAGAACCGTGGCTGTGTTTAGGGAAACAGGTTCTATACAACACAAAAAAGGAGCAGGAAGACCATCTGTAAGAACAGAAGAACTTGTTGCAAACGTTTGTGAAATAATCCAAAATGCGCCCAACAAATTATATAAGACGCCTGTCCCAAGAAGTGGGAAGATCTTATAGAACATGCAGGACTACTCTTAAGAATCAACTAAATTTATTTCCTTATAAAGTGCAAGTATTCCAAGAAATACAAGCCGCAGATTTTGAAAGACGCAGGAATTACTCCCAGGGGTTTACCCAAAATTTATTGGAAAGAAATGATTTATTAGACCTGACATTTTTTTCGGATGAAGCCTGGTTCCACCTCTCCGGTTATGTGAATTCTCAGAATACACGCATGTGGAGTACTGAAAATCCCCATTTTTTTTGTAGTGTCCACATTGCACCCTCAAAAAATTGGTATCTGCTTAGCTGTTTCTGTTTCCCGAAGAAGAATTGTTGGTCCTATTTTTTCCATGACACAGTTACAGCACAGCGGTATAGAGACAATATTTTGAATCCATTTCTGGAGCAATTACTTGACGACGAACTACGTTCTGGATATTTTCAACAGGACGGTGCAACCGCCCAAACAGGCGCCGAAACTATTAACTACTTACGCAATTTTTTCGACGACAGATTGATTAGTTTTCGATCAGACATTGAATTCCCACCTAGATCACCTTGTTTAACGGTTATGGATTACTTCGTTTTTCCTCATTTAAAGAACACTATTTTTAAAAGACCAGTAGCAAATTTAGAACAATTACAAAAAAGGATTATCCAAGAATGTGGTAACATTTCTCCACAGAGATGCTGGTCAACAATTTCGAAAATATGAAGAAACTTGTGAATTTATGCTTGGAGCCTGGCGGTGGCCAATTTCAGCAATTTACGTAATTATTTTTCTTTTTGTTTCTGTATATTCTTACTTTGTTAATTTTGTAAACAACAAAAATAAATTTGTATTTGTCTACTTATTTTATTAGTCATTAGTTTGGCATATGATGTCATAATATGAATTAGACAAAATTTTAACCTAGATTTGGTTAGATATATCGTCCCCATATCATTGTGATCTAAACCAAGCCCTACGTTTTTTAATCCAAGCTCTCTTTGATGCAAATAATTTTTGCTCGCACGATAGCAATATTTCGTAATACAATTAGCTACAAAATTTTAATGTAAGTCACGGTATTTTTTACGACAAGCAGAGCTAGGAATTTCAGGCCACCATCTTCTTAACTAAATGACAAGCTCTAAAGTGCTCACGGGCTGAACGATAGCGCGATGTGCACTCTACTAGTAGGCTCTATATATATTTTTTTTATTTTGTCTTTGATTCGCAATCAGTAATATTACACGGTCTAATATTCACACCACTGATTAAAAATTTATGACCCTTGAGGCAAGATCCTTTAGTTTTCTCTGTTTTATGGAATCCTAAACCGTTTTAAAAAACTTCATTATGTTTTATGTTAAATAGTGCACCAAGCAAACCGATATACTTAAAATTGTAGCATAATATAAAAAGTTTATGCGTTTCCTTTGTCTTGCGATAACAATCATTTGATTAGTTTAAACATATGCATAATATGCTAAGTAATTTTTTTTTCGCACCGTGAAATGGTTGTTTTTTCGCATCATGAATAGATAAAATGTTAAATCTGACGTTAGATTAGAATTTTATGAAGTTATAATTTATACCGTAAGGTACTGGCCAATTCAAACTAACAGTGGCATTTTATGTAGGTATGAGAGAATGAATGGTATGTTCAAATGCCCGCAATAAGGATAACAGATTAATCAGTGTTGTCGACGTGACCAACGCATGACCAGACAATATCCTTCGGTTAAAGAGAGGGGACATTTGTGCTGGCCACGTTTGACGAAATTTTATCACTTCGGCAGAAATGCAGACAATGAGCCTAATGAATAAAAATTAAGCAATTACTTGAAGCAATAACTTTTTAGTAAAAGCAATTGCTTGACTAGCAAATGCTATAAGTAAAAGCAATTGCTAGATCTGGATATGAATACAATTTTGAAGCAATTGCTGTTTTTCTTCCACCTCTGTAGCAAATGCTTATTCAACAAGTTCAGACGTGGCTTATCCACTTGTTCAGATTATAGATTTCATGTTCAGTTTGGTGCCTAATTTGCAAAAGAGTTGACGTAAATACAACAACGTTGGTCTATTTATTTAGTACAATATTAATATGTTACGTTTTTGTGAAAAATAGGAAACTTATATTTGTGATAATATGGCAGATTTCAGTGAAAATGAGGAAAGTGATAGTAGTGATAAAGAAATTAAAGACAAGCAATTGTTATTCGTTCACAAATTGAAGGAACATAAATAATTCTCTCTGACCACAACCGTTTTGCTTCCACAACAGCTTCAGTACTTTTAGGAAATTTAATAAAAATATTGGCCTTCTCCAAAACAGCATCCATTACAGAAGTGTGTGTCTTACAGACAGTAGTTTGGTGAACACCGAGTTCTTCAACTACAGAATTTCGAAAGCACGGATCCGACAATTTCCGCAGAAAGACTTTAATCTTATTTAAGACGACAGTGCACCCCTCGCCTTTTACCAGTATCAGTCAAAAAATAATTTGCCAACCACAACATTTTCGCTGTCAAATCGATATAACTCTGAAATCATCTGCAATTTTTACGTACACTGTAGATTTTTCTTTTATCTTCGTATATTCAGCCATAATTGAAGACAAATTAAGAGCAACGCACGTGCATGCCGCGGAGAACTAAAGTTGACTGCTACCAAGTCGACCTTGTTGTGTTATGAGAAATAAGAATCTTCTATTGCTTTATCTGACATGCAAAGTTTTAAGAAACTTAAATACATAACAACAATAAATAATTAATTGAGACAGGTATTGGTACGATCAATAAATTTTAAATTCAGACAGGACAGCTAGAAGACTCCCAACAACGATGTGACCTGCGCAACAAATACCTATGTTAAAACTACGCTACGAACCCCCACCAACGTCTTGTGGTTATAGGTTCTAGCGGATAGGTTTTTGGGCACGCTATTCTGCTTTATTAATTGTAGGGAAAGCACTTTACTGAGAACAAAAAATTTGTCGCATTGAGATGATAAAATTTATTTCTTAACACTCCTAATGGAATTGATTACTATACCAATAAAAACACTGTTCTAGCAAATCTGGAAAAAAAACTATGTCTAAGTAAACCTATGGTATTAGATCATTTTCTTCTGTGGGTTTGTTAGTATGAGAAAGTACAATAACCTGTCGCGGAAATTATTTTTTTAAATTCAAATAAATAACTGTATAGAACAAAGCTTTTCTCGTGACTTACCTACATATTATTACCATTAAGTAAAAAAAAGGTTTAATAATAAAATATGCAAGGAAACCACAGAAATGTTACTTTTTGACCTTTTAATTTATTTGCCACAGAATTATAACTTGTTTCGGAATTCAGGAGTAACAATATTATAATGATAACCTCTTACGACGTAGGTCATTACTCTAAATTAGCGTATTATTATTTGTTTACAATATCTAATTATTAATTTAAATTTATCATTCCCAGTAAAACTATCTCGAAATTAAATAATTAATTATTGTTTTCAGTCCTAAGCACACATGTTTAAATTGTGTAATCTCTTCTGTCTATTTAACCTACCTATTATCGATTAAAAGGTCATATGACCAATTGGGGAAAATGGAACAGCCGGTCAATCACTTGGAAACGTGTACGGTTTTAGATAATGATATTTTTTCACTAGACTCTTTATTTAATAAACTTTAGGAGTTAGTGCTACTGACGCTTTTAGTATTACATGTTTGGATCAAGGAGCTGGTACCTATAGATGAAAGAATAACAAATTCTGAAGTAAATCAACATGCAAATTTCACCCTTTCTGCACTTTGTTTGGCAAACTTACGCCGTTAAACGTATTAACAGGATGTGGAAAATTTAAATCTTTGTCTAAAACCTTCTTAAATGTCTGCAGTATGGCAACGCAGCAGTAAGAGATCCACCCCCAATGATTTGTTTTCTTTTTGGAACAATGAATTAATTCTTTCGATTCAGTGAAGTGATTTATTCGTTTTGAACGAATCGTTCGCGAATAACACACCTCTACTTCTGGCTTATTGTGCGCCCCGCCCCGCCCCAGTCTTGTTCTTGTTAGAAAAGGTTTGTTCCTTCTACGAGGTCCAGTAGTTTTCTTCCAAATTTGTCACGCGGCCGCCACTGACTATAATGATAGCACGGTATAATAAAGAATATGTAATGTGTCGATATATGTACTCTGATGATAGTTTATATATATATTGTTTTTGAAATTGCTAAGAAAATCCGACGAAAATTAAAAATTTACTTGATTTTTATATGTATATATCAAATTACAGTTGAATGGATAAATTTCCGAATGTCTATACAATTTATTAATGTCCAGCTGCATTATCGTTAACGTGAACTAAATGTGGCAAAAAATTAAACTTCGAAGATGTCATTAAAGATTTTGTAAAAGATCAAATCAAATTAAATCAAATCAAATCGTTTATTTTCCCAGAGACAATTTACAATTGTAGGGTAATAGTCAGGGTACATTTTCAATTTTAAAACTAGAAACTTAAGTAACTATTTAAAAATGAATAACAGCAAACAAAACATTTCAATACGCAATATAAATAAAACATGTACAAGCGTTAAGACAGACAATTAAAAAACTCATCCAAGCTGTAGGAACATTCAGATATTAAAAATGATTTTAATGACTTTTTAAAACATTGTATACTATTACAATCCTTAATTTTTTCGGGCAAAACATTGTAGACTCTAACACCCAGACATCATTTAGGAGATTTATAGGCTACTAATCCTCTAGAGTGCGGAGCACGAAAACTATTTTTGTGCTTTGTATCAAAACCGTGCACATCCCTGTTTTGTACAAATTCACCTTTATTACAAAAGACAAGCACTGCTAATTCCAATATGTATAGGCTAGGAAGAGGTAGTATATTAAATTTTTTAAAAATCTCTCCACAACTATACCGATTAGGAACACCTAATATACATCTTAAGATTTTTTTTGTTTTGCAAAAATATTTTTAAATAGGGTCGGCTTTGTTCGAGTTTAGACATAACATGTTCACAATGTACCTTCCATGTCAAACATTCATCCAGATGAATACCAAGAAACTTAGTGCTCTGAACTTGGCACAAGGACTTATCATCAATATATAAATTAATACTATCATCCGTTTTTTGTCTATTATGAAATCTAACAAACTGGGTCTTGTCTACATTTAGTAACACCGAATTTTTCCCCAACCAGGCACAAAGTTCAGACAGAACACCGTTTGACATCTGCTCCAAGATACTTGAAAACCTGTTTGAAACCAGGAATGATACTTCATCGGCAAAAACCGTACGATGAGCCCCCTGTACAAGATCAATGTAATTTAAGTATAATCAAAATAACACAGGGCCCGGAACGGAGCCCTGTGGAACGCCAATATTAGTTTTCAGAGGTGGCGAATCTGTCATTTGTTTGGACTTACCATCAAAGTTGCTTAAACTAACACACATGCATAGATAAAATAAGAAAGAAATGTTTGTAATTTTTGGTAATATAAATTGTTTAATACAATTTTACACCCCTTCACACCAACATACTTAAAGGAGCCCATTAATCATTCAGCCCAGGGGCCCGTAAAAGCTTAATCCGGTCCTGGTCATGTCCATAACTCCCTGTATAATATTCTTCTATTTCAAAAACAACTCGATTATACGGTCCAAATTTTATTCTAAGTAAAAGACCAACAAATTATATTTAAAAAAATGTAAAAACATACGATATACAACAGGTAGAAGGCAATCTCCTCTTTATTTTCGATTTTCTACAAACTTAGTTATTATTCACTTTGCCGAGATGGATGCAGATAGGCTTCGTGCGCTACATAAATATTAATATTCTTTCGAGGGGCTTAGACGAGACGTAAAACGTTTCCTTATTCGTCATGCAGATTTTCTTCGGCAGGAGATTAATAATGAATTACACGAATCGTACCGGTTGAATAATAGAAAATGTAAAATTGGCTAATCTACCTTCTAAAAGAATTTGTTAGTAGCTTTATAGGTCAACTATACTGACTTTAAATAATGAGTTTTAAGTATATTGACCGAATTTTAATTTTTAAACAGAGTTCGTCACTTCAGAGCAGTACTAGCCTAATTCGGAGTTTAAACCGCCCCGCCGGATTTATTTGCAGATGAAGTTTAACCCGGGCTGAATTTCTGCATAGATTGAGTGCAAAATTTTAGAAGCGAAACTGAAAAAAAATCTACTATTATTGACTACTACGATAAACATAACGGATCAGCCTTTTACATACGCTGAGAAAATAGTATATTATTTTTGATGAGAATGTAATAGTAGCTATAACTCACGAGGATGAAGTTTGCGACACGAGCCGAAGGCGAGGGTCTTAATCATCTGAGGGAGTTATAGTTATTACAATAACTCTTGAGATGTAGCTTTAGCTTGGTGTGCAAATAATGTCCTCTTCGTCACTTAAACTCATTTTTTTTATAAGAATAAACTGACTAATATGTAATAAATACTTACTGTCACAAAAATATTCCTTGACAATTTACCTTTTGACAGAACATTGGTGTTCCATGGCAGCCGCGACCAATTGCTATTCGCTTAAAACTGTTTGGATATAAATCAATTTAATATTCGATATTATGATTGGTCGAAGACTGACAAGACTGTTGGGTTATGAGCTCATATCACAACTGCTATAACTCACTCTGGATTATGACTAACATAACTTTATCGAAATTGCATATTATTATGTTATACCTGTATTGTTCAATGGTCGTAGAAAAACTATCTAAAACAACAAGTTTGGTAAAACATAGTTTGTACTAATAGCTTAGTTTATATTAACTCATATTAAATAAATTGCTATTATATCAAACCCGCTTTAGTGTCATATTAATTTCAGGTTTGCTAGAACAGTGTTTTTATTGGTAGTTATCAGTTCCATTAGCAGCACAATCTTGTTGAATAACAAACTACTTGCAATACAGCAATTTTGTTACGACATAAATTGTATCTTCTCAATGCGACGGATTTTGTATTCCGTAAAGGGCTTTCTCTATAATTAAGAAAGCATAATACCGTCCCCAAAAATGAATTACATCCGTTAGAACCTATAATCCACAAGACGTTGGTGGGGGTTCGTAGCGATCGGCAATCCCAGCGTGCTTTAGTATTAGTTTTAACGTATTTATTGCGCATATCACATCGTTGTTCAGTGTCTTCTAGCTGTCCTGTCTGAATTTGAATTTTATTGATCGTTCCAATACCTGTTTCAATTAATTTATTTTTACTTTGTAAGTTGTGCATATCAGATAAACTAACAGAAGCTTCTTATTTTACCGTCTTAGTAAACCATGTTGCATAATAGATAATCATATGCCATGTTAAACAACAAGAACAATATCACACTAGAAGCTATTTAAATTTTTCAGAACTACGCTACTGATTTTTAATATTAAGTATATGCTTTATTAACCGTAGCAAGCAAATATTATGATGATTCATATCAAGTTTAATTACAACTGCCAGTCGGAACTAATACAGTATATAGAACCATATACACCCCCAATAGAACCTGATAATTACTGTGAGTATTCATAGCAATAATGGCTGTAAACCATTCTTCATTCTGGTAGCAATAACTCCTATTGGCTAAATTACCGTGATATTATCACTACAGAATTTTCACACAATTTTCGTTGTCTTATAGTAGGAAAGCGCGTTGATGCTGTCACATATAGTATTAAACAGTTGTATAAAGAATATGTGAATTATTATAAGGAATAGGAGGTTTTTTTCTCAGTGTAGAAGACCGCCCACTTAATTAAAAATCGCTGGAATCCGTTAAATACATTTTATATATAGCATTTTATAAATGTGACGTCTTATTGAGAGATGAAACGAAATGAAAGTGCGTGATCTCTTGTCTCGTAAAACGTCAGTTTTGTAAGTTTAATTCCACTTTTTTTACAGCACCTGTACTTATTATATGTCTAAGCTTCACTTTTATTATTTTTCTATTACTATTTGTTGTTTTTACCTTTGTATAAAACCACAAACCTTTAATTAATTCAATCTTAGGAGAAACCGTTTAGATAACAATAATTTTGGATAATTTGTGTGTCTAGACTTAACTCAACGTTCGTAAACAAGAATTGGTCAGGTGGCTTCAAAACAAAATATTTTTTGGTCTATGAAAAGGTTTAATTTGATGAATTTCTATTTTGGCCGTTGCTCTAACTCTTAATAACAAATAATTATTGGAACAGACAAAAATAAAATTTCTGAATTTAATAAAAGCGGTAAAGGTTTTTTTTTTATAATGTATAATGGGTAAATAGGTTTACAATTTACAAACATCGGGTATAGTTAACTTTTTCTTAAAACAAAGCTTTTCGACAGTTGACAGACAGGTGTGACATTAATAGCTGATACTGGTTTCTGCTTAAAAGTTCCCAGTTCAGTAATGGGCCGTAGTAAGCTCACGCGCCATTTCGCATCATATCATTTTTTTCTGATTTTGGTGTTTGTTGAGTGTTTTTGTGACTGTTTTGTCTAAATTTATTATAGCAAATGACGATAAATAAAATGTTATTACCAATATTGTACAAATCACTTATCGTCACTTGCTATTATACATTTAATATAAATTATAGCGTTTTTGATTTACTGCTCTCGGGCGCTCTGAGAGTGCTCTCCCAAAGATTTGTCAAAGTACAGTGATCTCACTCTGAGTAACAAGTTTAATTTAGTTATTAGGTTACTCTGAATCCATTAATGATCTAAAAAATTGTAGGGAGAAAAGAGCAGCGCCTGCGCAGTAACACACAAATATGTTTTATTTAAATCTTTGCGAGGACAACCGCTTTCAGGGCTACGACATATCTCAGGCAGATCTATGACGTCACAGTGCTCTCTCTGAGTACTCTCGGAGTGGTAAGCTTAATTTTAAGCCAATTGTTTATAGATTTACTAAGTCTGTACCAGAGACAATTTACCTTTAGATACGTACAGCTTATCTCCTGCGCAAACAAAAGTTACGTTTTATGGATAAAAAAATGCGTCCGAGCGCATGACTCGCCGGTCAGCTGCCTTCCCTCTGGACACCATCGTGCATGCGCACAAACCTCGTGTTATCGGCCTGCCATGCCGACATGCTCAAAATCCTCTCCCAGAACCGGCTCGGCTGCCATTGTGGTTGTGTTTTAAGGTTTCTCTGTGGATTCCTTGTAGTTTTCTTAGCTATCGTGGATTGTGGGTGTTTAATATTTACGGATTTCTAGTTTTTGTGTAGTTTAGTGAATCGTGTCTGATTGTGAGAAAATTAGTTCTATCAAAGTTGCTGGTTGGTTAATTTTTTGGTTAAAATCTGTACACCCCGACATTAAGCTTTTAACAAAGCCAGTATTCCAGGCACGGGTCAAGTTCTCGGGCAAACACTTTTCAAATTCTTGAACAAGAAATTTTGCTTGAAAATGTTTTACACGTACCTACCCAAGTTTTTACCAAATTGTAAAAATCAATACAGGTTTATACCTATACCAACTAATATTTGACTTGAGGTTAGGCACGCGATAACACCGTAGATTGGTTATTTTGCTGGTTTTGTTTGTGTTCATATTCGATTTTATAAGACTCGTTTAATTCACTTGTTTCTTGTTCTCTTCCTTTTCGAACTAAAAACACGACGACGAATCATTTTTAAGCAAATTTTAAAAACAAAACCTTAAAAACAATTTTCTATCCCTAAACTCTGATAGGTTTGCTACTACTAAAAATCACTACCTTTTTTCCCAACTTGATCAAAAACTGAGAAGGAAGTCCAATTTTTTGGCAAGAATTTAAATTTTAAAGCCCGGACCTGTCTATTTTCCCATTCGTCAAACGATAATTTTGTAGTGCGCATGTCTAATAGTGTCTAGCTTTGTTTACATGCGCGAGGCCATAAATCTGCCACTTCCACTTTCGTGATTATTGTTTGCTTATCTAAAGGTAAATTTTCTATGAGTCTATGGTCTGTACCTGTTTGGCCGAATAAAGTGAGCCGAACTTCTGCCATAGTTAATATATTACGTCGGAGTTATGTTGAAAGTTATTATTATTTTTATGGATTTCATGTAATTTTTTAATACATTTTAATATTTCTCACACTAAAACAGGAAAAAATGATTAAAACAACCTATGCGTTGTGGCTGTATCCATATATTCTCGAACTGAATGAAAACAGTGACGCCGAAAAGATTTTTTATTCATAGATTTGAATTTTGAATAACTAAGCAGCTGTACATTTTCAGGCAGTGCATTACACAATAAGATATTACCAGAATTATCCTTGGCCTTCTTGTAGCAAATTTTTTTAGGTCTGATTAAGTCAGAACCTCTAGTTTAGTAGTTTTGAACATTAGAATTTAAGGAGAAATTATCTTTCTCTTTATAATAAATTTCGAGCAGTTGAAACAGAGTAGGTAAAGGCTAAATTTCAAACCTCTTAAAAAGGGACTGATAGTGATCAAAGTAACCTGCATCGGCAATCACACAAACAGCTTTCTTCTGCTGTCTATTTTAAACATATTTGATTTCCTAATGCAGATTTCTATGCCCCCTCCATCCCTTATAGCTGCGCCATTGCAACGAACTAACAGCACATATTATTTATAGATAAATATAATTTCGTAATGCCGAGCCATTGCAGAATCTATCAGTTTTAATTAAATTAGCATCTCGTATTTCCATTATATAATTTAATGCCCACACATAAAATTATCCATAAATTTAAATTTCATTTTCGTGTTACTTATTATTTTCATATAAAGTACTGTATTGTATAATTACGCCCCCACGTGTAAATATTACGATATTTAAATTTACACAAAATGAAATATAATCACGATTACAATAAAAGCAATCATTTATTCGGTTCCTCTATGGTAAACTTCGGCGAATGAAATGGACAAAAAGTAAAAAGTAAAAGATCTTAGCGACCTCTAATTTGGAGAAAATGACCTATTTTTTACTTACAAATCGGCTTTTTGATCGAAACGACCAAAGAGACTAACTGACTGTTTGGTCAAAAGAAAGTGATTTGAACTTATTATTACGTCTTCAACGTCGGAAAATATTATAAGAGGCCCAACACATGGTCTAAAATAGTAGATATTTAACTTGAAAATCGACTTGATAGTTAGGTGTAAGGAAAGTCTTTAAGGCCCATAAATGAGAATAAATTACTTCGTTTTGTCTTTAATATATCGTCATGGTCAGGTTACAATGTGAACATTTTCTGAGGTGATGTATACTCTATATTACTAATTTACTATTACATTTTGTAGTCAAAGCCCAGAAGGCTTTAAAGTATAAAATAGATTATAGTATTGACTGGAAATCATTCCTTAATAGCCTAACAGTCCCCTTCTTTTGGAAATCATGACCTTTAAAAAAAATATTTTATTGACGCCATATTTTTTTACCAAGGTGTATTATCTTAAATTACTTGTAACACTAAAAGAAAAACAAAATATATTACAAAAACCGAGCACATACAGGAGTTAACTTATTCGTTCAATGCCAAAATATTGGCTAGGTATATGTTATTTTTTTTGTATTTTCAATTTTAATTTACCTTGTTTTTTTTAATTAAATGGTTTTTTTTTCGGGGGCGTGGTTAGTTTTTCAAGGTACAATTAAAATCTATACGAAATTTTTTTACGTGCACCTAATTTTTCACCTCACATTATTGATGAAATAGTGATTTTATAAGTATCTAAGTATATACTACCACTCCATTTTAAACAAATCAATATCGTCTGACATGAAATGTTCTGATTTAAGAAAACTACTGCCTTATTATTTAGATGAGGAAAATTTTGAACTTCCCACCTCATCGGAGTGCCCTTAAAAACATAACTACATTAAATTTGATTCATATCCGCGTAATATTTTTCATGTCATCGCCAATTTTCTAAAATAAATTTATACTTTTATCTTTTATCATCCTGTACTACTTGAACATTGGACATTTTATCATAAAAAATGAAGCATAAATGTTGCCAAAAAACCGAATTTTTATGCCCCTAGGACATCTGGATCTCGAACTGGAAGGTGTGACGGGTAAGCTAGGCTACACAGCATTTTTTCGAATACATCATTTTACCATGAGAGGGTTTAATTGCATCTAAGGGCTTTCCACCTCTCGGTTTACCCTCAATGGATTCTGGAATTGTTTTAATTATTATTTTTGTTGTTTTGTCAGTTGATCCATTGCGTATCCTTCAGGGGATGGGAATAATGGGGATGCAGATTTGAGGTAGTTGACGACGTCGCCTAATGGCATTTTCTTCATATCTGCCAAGGTATACGCCAGTATACAATCACAGAGGATATGTTTGACCATTTCATCTTTCTGTTTACACCCTCAACATAAAGGTGTGTCGCTTAGATTATTATTGACAAGGTGTTTACGTAGCTGACAATGTCCGTTTTTGATACCTATTAATTGTTAATCGCAGATTCTTCCTGAAGATCATTAGGTATTTCTTGGTTGTGACCGTGTCTGAATTTATTAATAACTGTGACGAGAATTGGCAGTTTGTTGTTTCATCTCATCGTTTTTTTAAATTTTTGTAGGAGCGTTATTGTATTAAATCCGTGACCGCTGTTTCTGTTAGGCGCAATGGTGGCTCTGGCCCAATTAGCATGAGTTTGGCCGCTTTTTTTGCCATAAGTCAACGATCCGATTTGATTTTTCATGTATTATGACACAGCTAATTGTGATTACCTTCTTCTGAGTGGCTGATGTGACCAGGGCTCGGTGACATTCTAGTACTAGTCCTGAGGTGATTCGTGGTCTTTCGAGGGCTAGTAGTGTCTGTGCGATTCGGCATATATTCCACATTCTAAGTCTGTTTTTGTTTTGATTTCGTTTGTAGATGAATATTGAAATACTGCGTTAATACAATTTTTTTCCTAACCGCTAATATTTAATATCCATGTTTGGGGCTTTCCTGAATTTAATTAATAATAATATAATAATAAATTTGGTAAATCTACCAGCAATTTTATTTATTGCTGTAAATAAATAGACCAGAAATTAATCGGCAGTCCTGAAAAACATGGAATTAAATTTTATTAATAAAGACAACAAAATATTTATTTAAATTCAATCATTTTATACCGTTTAATTATCTATTGCAGTGACATTTTTGTAAAATACATCGTTGTTAATAGTTCTTAATTGAGAATTAATATTAAGACTATACCAAAACCCAAAACCCTTTAAATAAATTGAATTTATTTCGAAATACCCGAGTAATCTTTGACTTATATACTAATAAAGTAGCATACAGATTGCGGCTTTGTTGGCTGCTTGGCTCGACGAGCCGCTCGACGAACAGTCTGTTCGAACAAAAGTGAAGCAAATTGTTTTATAGTATACTAACCCACAGACCGCACACTGAGGAGAATGATCTGATACAATTTTTTGCCAAGACATAGTTTGTCTTGACCCCGTATTAAATAAATTGCTAGTGTATCAAACCCGCTCTAAAATATATCAAATCCAGATTTGCTAGAGCAGTGCTTTTATTCGTAGTAATCAGTTCCATTAGCAGCACAATCTTGTCGAATAATGAACTACTTTTAATACAGCAATTTTGTTAAGAAATAAATTGTATATTCTCAGTGCGACCCATTTTGTTTCCAGTAAAGCGCTCTCTCTGCAATTAAGAGAGCAAACCAACGTCCCCCAAAACGAATTGTATCCGTTAGAACCTATAATCCACGAGACGTTGGTGGGGGTTCGTAGCGATCGGCAATCGTCCCGCGCCGTATTATTAGTTTTAACGTTTTTGTTGCGCAAGTCACACCGTTGTTCGGAGTCTTCTAGTCGTCCTGTCTCAATTTGAATTTTATCGATCATACCAATACCTGTTTCAATTAATTTATTTTTACTTTGTATTTAAATTCTTTTAAACTTTGCATGTCAGATAAAGCAATAGATTCTTATTTCGCACAACCCATCATTAGTATTGGACTTTATAATCTATAGACGAATTTTACCATCTCAGTAAGCCATGTTGCATAATACATATGCAATGACGACAAGAACAATATTACACTAGAAGCTATTTAAATTTTTGAGAACTTCAGTACTGATTTTTAGAGGCAAGTATTTTTTTACCGTATAGCAAGCCAATATTATTATTATTAATGTCAAGTTTTATTACAACTGCCAGTTCGAACTAATACATTATATAAAACCAGAAAAACCCCCAATATAACTTGACAATTACTAAGTCAGACCAATAATGGCTATAAACTACCAATCAAAAAATTGAGGTTATCGATAATTATTAATTTTTACCAAACATTTTTATAAACATCGGTTGTAGATAAAAATCCTGTGTGTAATTCAAGCGCAAAGTGACGTTGTCTTACAGTGCGTGTTGCTGTCACATGTCACATATAGATAGGTATACAGGGTCCTGCACCTCACCTCCCGTCTTCTATAGCTCACTTAGTAAGTAAGTTAGAATTTTCATATTTTGCAGACCTTATCTATATCTTGGGGCGCATTTCAGAAAAATATTTTTTTTCATACAGTGTGTTCCAAAAAAGTGTAATGTAAAAAAGTAAGAATTCACAATTTCTTTATACAACTGTTTAATACTATACAGTATACAGGGTCCTGCACCTCATCTCCCGTCTTGTATAGCTTAGTTAGTAATTAAGTTAGAATATTTATATTTTGCAGACCTTATCTTATCTATATCTTAGGGCGCATTTAAGGAAAATATTTTTTTTATACAGGGTGTTCCAAAAAAGTGTGACGGCATAAGGATGCATTTTTTTAGATTACATGCCATATATTTTCTTACTTATTTGGGTGCCTCCTATAGTTATTTACATACCCCTAAAATTTTATTGAAATCTATTCAGCATTATAGACGAAAAAAAATAAAAACTGAAAAATATCCGTTTTGCACCACTGGTATTAAAAATAAATAAAAAATAAAAATAATGCCTCGTTAATAAAATTATACAAAGGTATTTATTAAACAAGGTATAACAGTCTCGTCAACCAAGTTTGATTACTATGAATTGTACAGGGTGTCTAAAGTTTAGTGTCAAACTTTGCAAATTTTAAAGCAATTTATTTTTCTTATTTCAAATAAGAACCCCTGTATCTTTTTATGTCATTCGATGCAGAATTAAAAATCAAACATTTTTCCTATTTGCAACCCTATCGCAATTTCTAACGCATCAAGACTTATTTGCAGAAAGCTCATTTTATCAACTATTCAAACAGTCATTATTATGAATAAATATCGAAGGTGGCTTTGAAAAACAATTTATGGGTATTAAAGTTTATTAAAATGACCAGAGACCATTTTGACTTTAGTAATCTAAAAGTTTTAAATATTGGTAAATTGTTAGTAATAATTTTTAACTGGAAATGATAATCGTAGATATGGTTATTCTTTAAAAATCGTTGAACTGTTCTTTCGTTTACATCTACGGCATCAGCGACTGCTTGTTGACTAACTGAAGGATTTTCTATAACAGATAATAGCACAGCCGATTGATTTTGTTCGGACCTGTTTATTTCTCACTGGTTTTGGGTAGTTTACATTTCCCGTTTGTAAAAACCACTCTAATATGTTTTGCAGGCTCCGTTTGTCTGGATGTCGTCGTTCCGGATAACGCTGTGCATAAACTCGGCTTGCCAAAAAAGAGTTCTTTTCGCATGTTCCTAATATAAAAATCATATCTACGAGCTCTTCTTGGTTGTAGTCCATCACAAAAAAACGATATAAAGTAATTATAACAGCTTAAATAATTACTAACAATTTAACAATATTTGAAACTTTTAGATTACTAAAGTCAAAATGGTCTCTGGTCACTTTAATGAACTTTAATACCTATAAATTTTTTTTCAAAGCCACCTTCGATATTTATTCATAATAATGACTGTTTGAGTATTTGATAAAATGAGTTTTCTGCAAATAAGTCTTGATGCGTTAGAAATTGCGATAGGGTTGCAATTAGGAAAAATGTTTGATTTTTAATTCTGCATCGAATGACATAAAAAGATACAGGGGTTACTATTTGAAATAAGAAAAATAAATTGCTTTAAAGTTTGCAAAGTTTGACACTAAACTTTAGACACCCTGTACAATTCCTAGTAATTAAACTTGGTTGACGAGACTGTTATACCTTGTTTAATAAGTACCTTTGTATAATTTTATTAACGAGGCATTATTTTTATTTTTTATTTATTTTTAATACCAGTGGTGCAAAACGGATATTTTTCAGTTTTTATTTTTTTTCGTCTATAATACTAAGTCGATTTCAATAAAATTTTAGGGGTATGTAAATAACTATAAGAGGCACCCAAATAAGTAAGAAAATATATGGCATGTAATCTAAAAAAATGCATCCTTATGCCGTCACACTTTTTTGAAACACCCTGTATAAAAAAAATATTTTCCTTAAATGCGCCCTAAGATATAGATAAGATAAGGTCTGCAAAATATAAATATTCTAACTTAATTACTAACTAAGCTATAGAAGACGGGAGGTGAGGTGCAGGACCCTGTATACTGTATAGTATTAAACAGTTGTATAAAGAAATTGTGAATTCTTATAAGGAATAGAGCGCTTTTTTCTCAGTGTAATAGTCTTATTTCGTGCAAGTATCTTATACCATAGGGAAGCAAAACCAAGAGACACCGTTCAATGTACATCTGTCAATGTACACAACATCTTACTGCTCATATCTTTCTACGACGTACAAATATGTTACGAGTTACGCCAAACGTTGTTTATGGTGAATGTTTTGCGTGCGCGAATATCCATCTGAAGTCACTTCGCTTCTTGGCATTTTCGTGGGATGTCTACGTTTACTTAGTTTGTGCTTATACTTATGTTAACCGATGATAAATTATGCACTTCTGGCAAGTTTAAAAATAATTACAACAAGTATCATCATCTGATTTTATTTAGCAATTATGTCCAAAAAAAAACAAGCTTATTGTAAAATTTTTATGTGAATGCTGTATGGGGTGTTCCAAAATTTAGAATAATTTACAAAATTAAATAAACTTTCAAATCATTTTCTTCCATCAAATAATTTTTAATATAAATTGAATAATTCCAATAAAATTATTTACAGCAACATATTATTGCAAATTATAACTATTGGCTATATTTACTACCTTATCAGTCGTTTTTGCGTCTTACTGTCTAAGGCCGTCCAACTGATAGCTTGATAACTGATAACTGATAATACTTTTGATTTCTCATACACTTATTGCAAGTTATTGCAAAATGTGTTGTAACTACCTAAGTCAGCATTATTTGGGCTATTCTCTGCATAATGCAGACTTAAGTATATTTTTTAAAGTATATCCTTTTTTTAATAAGTCTTATAGAGCTTGTTGTTATTTGTTTCAAGTGTTGGATTCTTTCCATTGCTGCCATCATCAAGGGTAACTTGTTTCATTGGGATCTATCTAGACCTCTTTTATAAGATTTTAATAATTTATTAACATAATAACATACATTTAAAACAAATTATTAACATTTACAACTATTCTATTGTGTTATTTAATAGTTTGGTATAAACTAACCGTTTTACGATAATATGTTCTTTTATATCTATTGCAGGTTGCACGCCATTATCAGGGGCCCTATTTTTGATTGGACATAGAAAGCTCTCAGGAGATGACATCTCCGAATAAAGTTGACTTTTCTTCTAACAAAGAAGTTGTAGCTGACAATTTCGTGCTGCACAAATACATAAATATATAGGTTATAAGAATAATTATTTCCAAAGTGGAAAATGATTGTCTACAACGAGGAAAATCATGCAATACAAGTTTTGTTTGAATATATGGGTTACCATAAAGAGAATTCCTTTAATCCCTAAGATATTTCGCTAGGCGCATACGAGGTCGTTTTTTTGACAACATTTTTGCGCCTATTCGATATGTTTTTCTGGTAACAAAATAATGTTTAACCACTAAAATATGTATCAAATAAATTATTTTTAATAGAATATTTCTTAATTCCTACAAGGTCCCTAATTATCACAAAAAAAATTAAAATAAACTTTCTTTTATAACTAAAATGTCGTTTTTAGGAACTAAATAGTTCCTTTTTTAATATATGGAGAAATCGTTTAGGTAAGTTTCAGCGAGCGCTATATATTCTATCCCTTACTACAACGGAGCAGAGAGGGACGAACAAACCTAAAACAATGATCTGTCGTTGCTCCGCATGGTTTAAGTTAAACGGAGTAATTCAAAACACATCATTTGATTGCCGTTGTTGGTGGGTGATTGATGTCTGATGGTATGGTGTACTTTTAGTGCAAATGTGAGGTGCATGATTGCAAACCTAATTTTGTATTCCGTGATATTTGTTGTGTAGATGTGTCCTTATATTTAAGGTTTATTTGTGTTTATTTTTCCCTTAACCATAAACTTGATCCTCTGTTATTATTGGCATACTTTATATTTTGTTGTGTATGTATTTACAAAGTGTATTTTTACAGTCAGCTGGATTTTATTTATTATACCACCACGTTACAAGATATTATTTCGCAGAATAACCCATTCTAGGCATTTGCGAAGCAGCTGCTCCTCACACGTTTTTTTATTGTTATTTTATAATCTTAGTTTTGCTACTGAATATGATGATCCTTGCAGTTTTATCTCCGATATTTGCGTCGACTTGTCTAGCACATACATTTTCACTTTTGTCGATTTTGCGCTTTATTATAACGCTTTCTGAAACTATTGTTTAAAAATTAATGCATATTGCATTTCTGGAAAACCTCATAAATATTTGATTTGAATAAATAAAGAATGCGATATATTGACACTTGATGCCGGAATGCCAGGAACTTGTTGGAGGTTGAAATTAAGCTATAGGAAAGTATCGATCGATAATTCGATTTTTACCGAAAAGCCCATTTATGTACTGTAAAAGCAATAACATGGACAGGGTGTCTGAAATTCAAGGGTGACCATTGAGATATCGGAAACTATGAGAGATACGAACAAGTTAAAATTATGACAAAGTTGCACAATTTGGTGCTCAATCAAATGGCTTTTAAGAATTTAAGAATTTCCTAGTACTTATTGAGCTATCTGGAAAAAGTGTAATTTTAAAAATATGTTTTTATTTTTCTAACGGTACAATAACATAACAAATATGATACATATCTGTTTTTAGAATGATAAGCTCTTTCCAAACTCAAAGTAAAAAATCCAGGTCCGTATTTGAAAAGCTTGATAATGGGCGCAAAAGATCGAAACGTCGGATATCAAATGTGATGATGCAAGTTTGTAGAGGAGAAAAAGTGGAAACGAAAAGGTCTAATTTATCTTAAAATTTCTCCTTAAATAAAGTCAGGAAAAAATAAAAACTAATTTTTAAAATTTTGCTTTTTTTCCAGATATCTCGAGCAGTACTAGGAATTTTCTAAACTATTACCAGGCATGTCACTGGGCATCAAATTGTGCAATTTTGCTACAATTTAAACTTGTTCGTATCTATTATGGTTTAGGAGATCCTAACAGTCACCTTTGAATTCGGGACACCAATGACACGATAGTATCCACCTTGCATGAAAAAAAAGCTCTTCATTAGATTGGTTACGTATGCAACAATGGTCAGTGGCGGAATCAGAAACAGAATCCAAAAATACTTTACTTAAAAAACCAATAACGCAATGTATGTAAGCAATCAATTAAAATAATTCAAACCAAACATAGCCATACTCCAACGGGCAAGTTATACCGAATAAGCATTTTCTATTCGCACAAGCAAGATAATAATAATATATGAAGCGCATTGTCAATGTTACAAACTACATTTTAGTTGTAGACCTGCATTTTGCATTGAAGTACACAAGGATGCCAAAAACAATGGACTTCCTGGGGCCGAGTAGACATTGACAGCTGTTTCGTCCTTGTAAGAAAGTCATTAGAATGCCACAACCTGAAGCAACTCCACTCCACCGATAACACCGCAGCGCATTTAAACCCTGCTTAATAAAATAGCAAGTAGTAAATAAGCCGCAACGCCATCACGTTGGAATCAACAACAATGAATACAGGTACCATGAAGTGTGGATGTGAAAGGACTCAAAACCAATTTTTTTATAAATGACCTGTCCAACTGCATCAAGTATTCAATAGACCTTCTGTTTGCTGATGACGTCAAGATCTTTAGACAAATCACTTCATTTCAGGATTCTTACAAATTACAAATTGACTTAGACTCAGTTACTAAATGTTTTAGGGAGAATGGAATGTCTCTCAATGTTGATAAATGTGCTATTGTGACCTTCACTAGGAAGCAAAATTTCATAAACAATCAATATTTTCTTGATAATTCAGAGTTGATTCGGAGGGATGAGTTTAAGGATCTGGGAGTTCATGTGCAATCGGACTTAAAATTTAATACCCACTATGATTGTATCGTTAATAAGGCCTATAGGATGCTTGGCTTTGTAATTAGAAATACAAAATTTTTTAAACATATAAATTCTATTATAAAACTGTATAATGCCTTGGTAAGACCTCATTTAGAATACGCATGTATCATTTGGGCGCCTCAAGCTAAGACGAATATAGATCTCATTGAAAGAGTACAAAAAAGATTCCTGCGTTATTTGTATGTCAGGAAAAATAATGAATATCCATATATGATATCGTATAGGAGTATGCTTGATTCTTTTAATTTTGTAACTTTAGAAAGTAGAAGATCTATGCAGGCTGTATTATTTGTATTCTTTATCATTAATAATCTTAAGTACAAAGACTTGTGTTTAATCAACAATATAAATATATTGGTACCTAAAATTAATTTGAGAATTAGAAGTATGAGGTTGTTTTATGCAAATCCAATGGATTGTTCACCGCTTAACCATATGTTAGAACAATGTAATCAATTAATTGATAGGGCTAATATTGATTTATTTAAGTCAAATGCTACAGAAATTAAGTCTTATTTCCTTAGATAACTACTACAGATCTAAATGTTAAATAGTAAAGCGCTTTAAAAATGTTGAAATTTTCTTTAGTCTTCTAGTCCGTAGTTTTAAGCTCTCTCTTACTTGTTAATACTACCTCTTTGTGTTTGTAAGAGATTAAATAAATAAATTAAAAAAAAAAAAAAAATGGAGCAAACACACTCCAGTAAGTACTTCTAATTTATAATATAAAATAAAGTTGATATCATAATACTAAAATATTGGTGAAACTTTTTTTTTCACAGTTTGAACAGCTGGAGGCTACCCCCTTTAGGACGCCGATGATACAAGGCTAAATAATTCCACTAGCAACATATATTATTGACTATATCATTATCTTTATTACATTATCTTGAAACGTTTATTATAATAATACTTTGAGGTAAAGGATAGGTGAGCAAGCATATATTTTTCCTTCATTAAAAATTAAACATGCGGTAATAATATAAAATGGGTATCAAAAATATCGGAAAATTTAGAATCGTCGGAAAAACCAGCAATTTGGCAGCATTAAACCTGTGTTCGTTTTCGGTAATAGAAATAACATTGCTTACACTTTATATTGATGTCAATGTAGTCAGTTATTATTTCAATTTTCAATTAGTCTTTTGCATACGGTTTCGTAGATTATATCTTACTCTAGAATACTCTAGATAATCTGATAGAAACAGCAGAGTTTGAACAAAAGGAATAAGTTTGTATAAGAAAAGTTAGCAGATGTAAAAGAGCATGCAATGGATGGTATGCATAAAACGTAGTATAATTTATCCAATGTCAGTGTGATGACATTCCAATCCTTCCATACGGCGGTAAACGTCGGTCTCTTTGAGACTGAGACTGAACTGAGAACAATACATGTTAATGCTTCAAGTATTAACTTAATGCCTGCTTCACCAACGAGGTATTGGCTGCTCTCAAGTAGTATTTACTACTTGTACAGTATACGTAGAAAAATGTACTTCGCTTCCGAAGTGTCTACTCCATTATTTTGTAGCATTTCCTAAAATAGAATATTTTAGTACTATTTACTTCAATTTGAATTCGAAGAAATGGTTGCTTTAATAAGAGTCCTAGAAAAGTGTACAATCAGAGAAGGAAATACAACGACAATGTTTATCGTAAAATTACTTTATAATTTGGTGTTTAAGATTTAACAGAGAAACTCTTAACGGCTGATTGACTATTTTCTTGATAATAATGTTGAAACAAAAGGTGGTGCTTTATCAAATACTCTTTTTAAGAACCTTAGATAGTTTTATGAGAACCTGGAGAAATATAAAAAAATTACATATTTTTTTACATTAGATTCTGGATTTCAGCAAGCATTGATTGGTATAAAAGAAAGTACTGTATCCAGATCCCTAGTTTCAATATCGGAGGCGATTTTCTTAAACCGAAATTATGGGATTAAATTTCCAAACACAGATTGCTGATGCTATGATTGAATGGGCAGATGTAAAGCAAATGCCTACACTGATAAAAAGGAAATGTAAATTTACACACTGAACTGTTGGTTATTTTGATGCCACGTTCAGTGATGGTAAGAATACATTTCATATGTAATATTACACTTTTAGTGTGTTTTTACATTTTTCATGTAAATAATCGCAATTTAAAGTTACATACTGAATCGTAAAATGTCGTATCTAATTGTAATTCTACAATGTAAATTTCGATTGTATTTACAGTATTACTATAACGGAATGTGTATTACTACCATGTTTTTTTTAAACTACGATGTAAATGTTGCATAATAATTGTGAACGTATTTTTACTACTGGTGCCTAATTTGTTATATGTATTTTTACATAAAAAAACGTTCAATAAATTTGATGGAATCTTTTCCCATGGTACATCCATATGGGTCCAGGCGTATTCCATATTTGCATCGATAATAATTGGTATAGCGTTTAACACTTCAGACTCCATCTGCACATTGGTATCAGTTGATGACTGAAAGCTTTGCGATTCAGAAAACTGTGACGAATTGACGGTCAACGTGGTAGCAGTTAAAGCCTCATAGGTTGATTGATGTTCTATCGGAATCCAACTCTCATTATTGTCGAGTAGTATTAATATTTCGGGCTTAAGTAATAAAATAATTTCATCTTCGTCCACTGGTGTACCATTCGTTTCCAACACTAAGGAGACTCCAATATTATCCAGTTTTTCTGAAGCTTAAACACTTTTTCCGTGTAGAACACTTTAAACCGCACGTGTGCAGAGTAAACAAGAAAATGGCAACTTAAGAAACGGCGCCGCGAAGTTGGTCACGCGTACGGCTGCGTTTAGCCAATAAATACATTATTTATGTAATTTTACGTAGTAAAATGTATTAATACATACTAAGATGTAATAATACAAAGTTCAATGTATTAATGCATAGTAAAATGTATTAATACATTTTTTTATGGACAAATTTACGCTTACATTGAAAAATTACAACTGAATATGAAAAAGTTCACCTTCAAATGTAAATATTATACCATATCAAATATGTTTTTGTGTTGGATTTACATCTATCTTGTAAAAACACTGTAGCAAGTATGTAAAATAATGTGTAAAATTCCATTCCATCAGTGTATAGTATATAGGGTAATAGGTGCTAGTGGCACATATAAATAAGAGAATTATCTATTCATGGTGGTGAATATGTAAACCGAAAAGGGGTATGTTGGCAGCTTGCGATTGCATGCAGCTTTTCCATTTCCTCTGTAGCCAACAATAAGCATGGGAAACAAAACAAGCCGCACAGCCAATAGTACTTTTCATAGAGTTCCACTTTAAACTTCAATAACAAAATATATAGATAATTTTTTTAGCTCAATGATAACGATAATTCGATAATTTTCACGTGTCACTGATCGATAATAAATCATTTGCGATCTATTCGAAGATGGAGAAAGTCCAAGATAACCTACCGGCACAGAATATATAGCTTAGCTATTAGTAGATTCTAACCGAGTAGCAGACTATATTTTGTCCACGACCATCCAGTTCCATATCTGATTCATCCGATTCATCCGATTTTTCACTTATTTTTTGACTTGCACTAAAATTTGTCTGAAAATACAACGCGGCCATTTTTATCTGACACTGACAGTTTCGAAATTCATGGTAACCTATGTCGTTTATATCAATTACAGAATATTCATTCCGTATCTTGTTATGGAATGAAAATACACGCAAAACGCATAAGAAGCAAGTGTTTCAGAATAAATATTCCAACTCAAGAGCGAGAATTTTTACATTCTATTATCAAAAATGATTTTGGAATTATTGCATTCAGTAATGGTCGTGGAGAAAATTTATTCTGTGCTACCGGTTAATCAGTACATGAAATAGAAAAAAAAAGAATTTTAGACCCAATCAGGTAGAAAGAGAAGAACCCAGTAAGCGTCTGTTTTCGAAAGCACAGTTCAGTAAAACAATCGAATGGCTGTACAGCTTGGGCTCATTGGCGTTGGTAAAAAAAGCGGGACTATTAATATAAGGATATTTAAAACGGTGTTATAGCGAGACGTTAATTGAATACAGAGTTTATAAATCGATGTCATTATATTGGATAATTGGACATGTTTTGTACCAGTCTGGACTAACGCTGTAATACCGAAGCAATTCCGACCAGTCCAGTATATTATAGCAGACATCCCTAATATTATGGTCTGTATGTAAATAGTGAAAATGAAGCTAGCTTGTTTTGATTGACAACGACGTTATTTAAAAATAATCATGACGCAAACAAAACTTGCCATGTTCCAAGATGCAAATCAACTTACCATACCGTCTTAAAATATGGTAAGAGACTTTATCTACCTTCAAATTTCCGGCCAGTTATTATCTATACAAGAAATGGTTAAAAGCGATTCCCCGAGACAACTGGACCCCAATAAAACAGTATTCCTCCCTATATTTTGCTGAAACTGACATAATATTATACTTAACACGCGACGACGATTATCGTTTATCAAATGGTTCTCTGTATTAAAACTTTGTACGTTATAAAAAAAGGTACATTTTTCTTTGGGTCCTTTGTTTTTTGATTGTTTTCCTGGCCACCTTGTAATATCGGTATTAAAGATAGATTTTTCTTCGAGTGATACTAACGGGATTCTTTTAAAAATTTATCTCAAATCCTAATCAAAATCTAATAAAGATTTTGCGAGATTTCTGGTTCTCGCACATTTTTGACTCGTCTCACAAGATTCTTGCAGAATAATCTTTCGTCTTGTCACGCATGAGACCGGACCACTCTCGTCTCGTTCTCGTCTCGTCTAGTTCTCGAGAGACGAGAGCGAAACCGAAAACCGAATCTGTCGAAACAATTTTGATATATGTTGTAATAATATGTAATAAGTAACATGTAAAGAGTGTTAGAGCTGTTTCAATTTTTTTACAAGAAGTGGTCAAGTGGAAGTAGTTTAGAATTAGGTATTTCCTATTAACCACGCGCTGTAGTATATTCTATTTAAGAAGAGCAGGAAAATGCTACGTAGTATATACTTCTTTGAAAAGCATTAACATGTTACAGTGACACTCGCGTCCGCTTATTGGAGATGTCCGCTTAAGAGAGAAAACTGCGAAATTTTAAAACATATTTATTAATAAACGTACATGGTTGTATTACTTATACTAAAACAGGACAGCACAAACAGAAAACTAAATAACACTTAAAAATAGAAAAAATCAGGTAAACTTAAGAAGTTTCTTAGCACATAATAACAAAGCTAGTTATCTACTTATTATACTAAACTCTAAAATGCTTTGTTCACGCACATTTTGTATTTTTTTCTTTAAAACAGTAGATTGAAAATGATCTTCTAAATTTTTGGGATGTTGAAATGCAATTTAGTCCTCATTTGCAAACATTTTTAAGTCGTTAATCACTTTCAAAGCCCCACTATACGTAGTTATTGTGTTGCTCCCTTCAACACTGTCATGCTGGAGATCGCTATCTTCTTCTGATGCAGAATCGGGTTCAATCACATTTTGAATTTCATCGTCAATGTTCAAACTTATCTCTTCCGTGGCTGTAGTATCGTCAATTCGAACATAATTTTCAAGATTTTCTTGTGTTATGTTTATTTCTTTGGCACACCTTTCCATTTGAGCTACCGTAGATAAGGGAAGATAGTCTTAAGTATTTAGTCTTCGCATTAAAACGGAAAAAAGTAATTCCCGGCTGCAGAGTGCGTTGTCGCCAACATACTACATAACATTTATGCCATGTCTTGCGACGCACCGTTGTCAGAGGTTCGCGTCCGGTTAAGGGAAGTTCCAGAATTTTTTAACAAAAAAAAATTGCCCGCGTCCGGTTATTAGAATATCCGGTTATAGGAGTGAATTTTACTGTAAAAAAATAGGCAAAAGCTTGGTTCCAACAAATTTGTCTGCCTAAAGGGAGTGTCCGCTTAATAGAGGTCTCCGCAAGGAGAGGTTTCACTGTACCAAGTTTTTCTGCATACCTCCTGATGACACATTAACCCATTAACGCCCAGCGTCATCGTTTGAGGACACCTAAAATTATTTGTTGCTGTATTACTAAAAGACAATAAATCAAATCTACTTTTAGCCTAAGTGCAAGTGCATCAATTTAGCTTTGCCTGAAAAGGTTTAGTTACGCCGTAAGTTCTATAGAAGTCAGTCATTTTATTTTTTGAAAATCTTTTATTTTTAGTGTTTTGTCTATAAGTGAAGTTTGTGGTCATATCTAATACAATATTTGGAGGTAAGCGATCATTTTTTTTTTCATTATAAACTGAAAACACATATCTTTTGTATTATTATATTGAGCTTTTATAATTTGCTTTAAAATTTTAAAAAATCATTAAAAAATTATAGCGTCTTCAAATGAGGACGCTGGGCTAATTGTGATATTTTATTTTTCAGTACTAGCCAATATAAGTACATCAAGACGAGTTTTTAAAACGCTTGAAGAGGCTGTTGATTACTTGTATTCGAAACAAATCGAAGCTGATCTAGTAGCTGTACCACCGGAAGTTGATGATCTTACAGATGAAAATATTACTAATGACGAGGATCTGGATGTACCAGTTGTATTAGATGTTGTAATGTTGCTAACAATTGGAAATAGACTTGCCATCAGATGATGATGACATTCCCTTATCAAGCTGTGCCAGGCGAGCACCGTTACTTTCGCATCAACTGTAGTCGAATTTCTTGGGCGATAGGAAAATTACATGTGAAGAGAATATTAATAATGAGGACCCAAATGTACCTGTTGGGAACGAATTTATTAGACAATAGAAAAGAAGAATCCGCTCAAAAACGAAGAAAAACCACAAAAATTGAAAGGGAAGGTTTGATGAGAGGAATCGTATTATGGGTAAAAGAGACAATCAACGTCGATGCCAGTTCATTTCGTGTAAAGGAAAAAGGCGTACTTTGTGATGCGACCCTGTGCATTCCATTTTCCAAAATTCCACAACAAATCTTTCTATCCCTAATTTTTACATTTTTAGTTTTATTTTAAAATTTTTATATTTGTTTTTCGTAATAAAGTACTTTTTATACTATTAATATCATAAAAAATGTTTTTCTTTAGTTTACCAAATTTATCATACAACGCCCAGCGTCCTCATATCGTCGTTAATTTCACAAACTGACGTATCTCAAAAAATCGCTATTTTGAGATACGATCGAAAACGTTTACCTTATATAAACCTTTTTCATCTCACAAAGTGTCGTAACTTTACCGGCTATACTTTTCTCGTAATTAACATTTGGTCGGTGACGAATCTCATAATAGTAAACTTTATAAATCTCACAAACCGACCTAACTCGAGTTAGGTCGGTTTGTGAGATTTACTTTTTGAATAGATTTGTGCAGGTCGCCGACGTATCTCAATTTGACGAGTTAGAACTCGTATTATACTTGACCAGGTCTTTTATTTTACGGCAATTATTATGCATTTAGTCTAGTTTTAAACGTAGCCGGGTGCAGTAAAGCAATATTTGACGGTGAGAATAATATATTTTTACGATGGATGCACTTGTACTATGGGAGGATGGCACAAAAAATGTTGTGTTATCAAGTGAACTTATGTTTCGTGGTGCATTGAAAAAAGGAACTAAAGTAAAAATGTTTTACGAAAAAAAGTGGTATAATGGCAAAGTGATCTTAACGGAGTGCGACATTAATATTTTCGATGAACATAATTCAGATTATGTACCTGTACCTACGCAGGAAGTGAACAAGCTAGATGTCAAGTTTGTGAGTGAGTTTAGAAACCACGTGGACATTTCAGATGTCGATTCCTTGTCGGATTCTTCGGACAATGTACCTCTAGCCCAAATCAGGGCTTTGATTTTGAGTGAATCTTTAGGTTATCAGAAAACGGCAATTTCTGACAATAAGAGTGAAATAAGTGAAGAGCCTGTTTACGATTCCGATGCCGATCCTCCGTATACAGCCACCTGTGAATATTACCGATGTAAGGGAGAAGTATGGAGTTCCTGTCATCGTTGTTGGATTCTTTTGTGCTACGATCACTTCATGGATAACCCACATTGTGACTACCATACAACACGTATACTAAAAAAGAAAACTACAAGAATAACCAATGTTAATAGGGACTTGCAGCCTGAACAGCATCAAGTGGAAGGAAGTAAAAAGGAAGGCGCACCGAGTCAAAGAAAGAAGGGAATAGTTAACAAACAAAAACTTACTACCACATTAAAAAAATTAAATGTTCACGATTTTTTTTACCCATTTTTACGTGTTCATATTTCTTTTTGTGTTTTTGCTAGTTAATGTAGCCTTAATATTTGCATAAAAATGCCTGCAAAGTTTCATTTAACTGTTTTACATACTACGTCAAGATAGTTTTGTATATTTATATTCTAGTTTAGGTATTTAAAATAAAATTTGTTCATTTCGAAGGGTTTGCCTTATTTTTCTATTATAAAATAATATATTTTATCATAAATATCAAAGACATATCTCAACATACAGATAAAATTTTATTCTCACAAATGGTCGTATCTATTTTTTTTCTTCTTAACTCAGGGTAAAAAAATCATATCATATGTTTTATCATAAAACTACAAGAAAAAGTCCTAACACTATAACACAAGACCGAATAAATATTATAAAACAAATGCCTTTTTACTTTTATCGAAAGCCAAAACTTACGAAAATCTTTAAACCTCTGTCCTGAAAAATTACAATAAATGAGATACGACACTTTGTGAAATTAACGACGATATATGAGGACGGCCCTTAAAAGCAAAACTGAGTAAAAAAAAATTATATAACCACTTAGACCTTAACTACAATACCATACGAGTTACCTCTAAGAATATTTTCCAATTTGAAAAGAAAAAAATAATTTGGGCGTTAGTGGGTTAAGATTAGGTAACTTTTTCTAATTACAACAATAAATCATAGTTATAGCAAAACAGATACAACAAATTTATTTTTCTACTAGTCTAGTTCTGTGGATAAAAGCAATAAGTAAGGTATGGAAGGTAGTTCAACAATTTCAAGAGACAGAATGTATCTACTTGATCTTTACATACTTTTAATTAGTAAAAGTAAAGTTATACTATTTGCCGCCACTACAAACATTTATTGTTTACATTGTAATCGCCCATCTTTCCGATTTGCTTTAAGTTGCAACCATTCGAAGCCAACAACAACGCAGGAAACTTTAATTCCCGAAGTTTATCAGTCTTAGCGGCGTTATTACAAGAGAGATATTATATCGTTGCTGTTTCGTGGAACATGATAAAATACACGAACATAAACCATTTATTTTCAAGTTGTTTATATTTTGCGGTCGCGCCGGTTCGTTATGGGATGATAAACAGAACCAGTCTAGCTATATTTGTGTGTCAAAATAAATAGCCAGAAATGGCATTTCGTTCCGTAGAATGTTTTAGTATTGTGATAATAGTGGTAAACGTAAACAGTTATCTTAATGTGGAAAGCTGCTTGTTGTTTTAGGGCTGGTAGTAAATACGAACAGCCCTTACTGGATGGCTAAAGGTCATGATAACTGCCGAAAAGAAAAATACGATCACAACAACTTGGAAAAACTGTTCCGAAATTCACGAGGAAACATCTAGAGCGATAAACCATTTAGGATATGTACAGGTTCTTTAATGACTTTTTTTTAACAGGTACATCATATTCCTAGCAAAAATATTCGTTAATATAATATAATACCGTGCGAGCAAAAATTATTTGAATTCAAAAAAAGTGTTGTCTGTTTCCTTCCGCCAAACCCATCCCCAGATGCGTTTCGCCGTTATTACGGCTCATCAGTGAGGCTCAGTTTGGCAGAAGGAAACAGAACAGGGCTCAAAGACAAATCACTTGTCAGGATCGATTATCGACGGGAATTATAGAACCCGGTGCGACATCTTGCGTCCCAGTACGGTACCTTAGAAAAGGTCAGTCGTAAAGGGGTTATTCTGTAAAAACAGAAAATTTTGCAAGAGCGCTCTCAAAACCGGTACAAGTGCCGGACCACAGATATTAATTCAAAAAAAGTGTTGTCTGTTTCCTTCCGCCAAACCCATCCCCAGACGCGTTTCGCCGTTATTACGGCTCAAATTATTTGCATCAAAGAGGGCCTTGCATCTAAGGACGTTATGCTTAGCCGTATAGAGCTTAATACCTGTTGGGTGTCAGTAACTACCTGAATTAACAATCAATCAGTTATTCCATCATCGTATTTTCGAAACGAGGTTAGAGTAAATGCTGACTGGCAATACAATCCGGGTTTGTACATGGACGATTTTCACGAACATTTTCCTAACGTTGCTTTTATCGCTGGGGATTTTTATCATTGCCTGAAAAGAACCGTGGCTGTGTTTGGGGAAACAGGTTTTATACAATACAAAAAAGGAACAGGAAGAAGACCATCTGTAAGAACAGAAGAACTTGTTGCAAACGTTCGTGAAATAATGCAAATGCTATTTTTTTCCATGACGCAGTTACAGCACAGCGGTATAGAGCCAATATTTTGAATCCATTTGTGGAGCAATTACTTGACGACGAACTACGTTTTGGATATTTTCAACAGAACGGTGCAACCGCCCATAAAGCCGCCGAAATTATTAACTACTTACGCAATTTTTTCGACGACAGATTGACCACTTTTCCTCGTTTTTTCTCATTTAAAGAACACTATTTTTAAAACACCAGTTGCAAATTTAAAACAGTTACAAGAAAGGATTATCCAAGAATCTGGTAACACTTCTCCAGAGATGCTGGTCAACATTTTCGAAAATATGAAGAGACGTGTGAATTTATACTTGGAGCATGGCGGTGGCCAATTTTAGCAATTTATGTAATTATTTTTCGTTTTCTTTCTGTATATTCTTACTTTGTTAATTTTGTAAACAACAAAAATAAATTTGTATTTGTCTACTTATTTTATTACTCATTAGTTGGGCATATCATGCCATAATATGAATTTGACAAAATTTTAACCTATATTTGGTTAGGTATATTGTCGCCATATCATTGTAATGTAAACCAAGCCCTACGTTATTTAATCCAAGCCCTCTTCGATGCAAATAATTTTTGCTCGCACGCTGGTATATAATATGAAATAAGGTCGGTGTCTTTACCTACCTACACAGACGTCGTAAAAAAAATAGATGTCTGTTGTATACTTCGCGCCATTTTGTGTGCAGACTTTCGACAACAGTTTCTACTATTTGAAAGGGTTAAAGCGTTGGTGACATCGCGTTTTAAGTCGAGTGTCCAGAAACATCTCAAATTTAATTTATTTTGATATGAGTTGGGAGTTCTAAAATTTCTTTTAAAAAGTTTGGGCCAATGGCCACTAAATTGTAAACCAAGCAGGGAACAAATGGGCTAAAGAATATTGGTTAGCTCGTGTTTACAGACGGTCGATCGACCAAGACAATTAGTAGTAGTTGGAGTACATATCCCTGGTGCCCTTAAACCTGAGATTTATCAAAATAATGCCATATTTCCACACAATTTTTTTGACTGAAGTATACGAAATCTACTGTGCATAGACACTAAAAAAAAATGGGAATAACAATAACAAAAGAAGTAATTTTCTCTGATTCAGCGTGTACTAGAAAAACAACAACTACCTACAGGAATTACATAACAGCAAGGAACATAGACATGGTAATCCTAAAAAAAGGAAATTACTTAAGAGACCTTAATAGCTGTTCTGGCCTGAATACCCAGCCATACACACGTCAGAAGAAACGAAGACTGAAGAAGCCATCCGAACTGATAAAAGCGGAGTGCTATTGCCCAAAATTCAGGAATGCCTTTTTCCAGGAAATAGATACTCTTGAAGATCGACATGAACAGAGGAAAAAATATGTAATTTCAGTAGTAATATCGGATAATAAACATAAATATCTCACACGTAAACAACTAGTGACGTGACACTGTAGACTACGTTCAGGACACTACCTGATTCCTACACACACAAAAGCATTGGTATCCAACAATATTATCTTTCTAGCCTATTTCAGAAGCAACGGTACTTGGCTGAAAATTTTGTGTTTAATATGTACAGGGTGTTTTTTTAAGGTCGACGAGCGGCCATATCTCGGAAACTACTGGGCATAAAAACTCAGGAAAAGAAAAATGATAATTAAAGTGGCCATGAGAAAATTATGGAAATAATTTTTAAGTTCCGCATTTTGCCACAAGAGGGCGTAATTGAAAAGTAAATTTTAAAATTTTACATAACTCCGAAAATTCCACATTAAGGTATATGTTTGATAACACCATTTTAAAGCTTGGGCAATTATGCATCATTTTGGTCTTATACTCATTGGCGTACCGACTTTAATAAGAGTGGGGGAAGCTGTTGAAAGTGTAATCATTTAAATCGCTGTAACTTATAAACGACTTATCCGATTTTAGGAAACTAAAGACTGTTTGGAAGAGAAATGTATGCACTTTCACCAATCGTATTTAGTTGTCCATAATAGTTCTAAAAAAAAAAATGCTGGAGGGCGCAATTTGTAATAATAACAGTTTTTTCGATTTTATCCCGAAAATTCAAATCATACGGTATAACTATGACATCAAAATCAAAAATTAGATGAAATTTCCAAGAAAAGATGTGAAGACCGCAGTTCGATATCTTTGTTCGTTTCAGAGTTATTGCCAAAACAATAATTTTTAATACAAATTGCGCCCTCTAGCAATTTTATTAGAAACTCTCGTGTACCATTAGATACGACAATAAGGTACTTCCAAACAAGCTTAAATTTAGTAAATTCGGATAAGTGTAAACATTAAAATCGCTGTAACTTCTAAACGACTTAACCGATTTTACTAAATTTAAGCTTGTTTGGAAAAAAAAGGTAAGTACCTTTAATTGTCGTATCCAATGGTACAAGATAGTTTCTAATAAAATTGCTAGAGGGCGCAATTTATATTAAAAATTATTGTTTTGGCAATAACTCTGACACGAACAAATATATCGAACTGCGGTCTTCACATCTTTTCTTGCAAATTTCATCTACTTTTCGATTATGATGTCATAGTTATACCGTATGATTTGAATTTTCGGGATAAAATCGAAAAAACTGTTATTATTACAAATTGCGCCCTCTAGCATTTTTTTTTGAGGACTATTATGGACAACTAAATACGATTGATGAAAGTGCATACATTTCTCTTCCAAACAGTCTTTAGTTTGCTAAAATCGGATAAGTCGTTTATAAGTTACAGCGATTTAAATGATTACACTTTCAACAGCTTCCCCCACTCTTATTAAAGTCGGTACGCCAATGAGCATAAGACCAAAATGATGCATAATTGTTTAAGCTTTAAAATGGTGTTACTAAACATATACCTTAATGTGGAATTTTCGGAGTTACGTAAAATTTTAAAATTTGCCCGGTTTCCGAGATATAGCCGCTCGTCGACCTTAAAAAAACACCCTGTATATGCATTTGTAATTTCGAAAAAACAATTTTTATTGTTTAAACTGTGTTGTGGTGGTTGTAACTTTATTAGTTATATACGGAGGACAGGTTTTCATATCCAACTAATGGAAAAAGCTCTCACTTCTTGGTTGTACTTCGTTCATTGGTTGGTTAATTTTGAATTTGTATTTTCATATGTAAGTGTAAGATGACATATTATAGTATAAGGACCTTTTAAACTTTTATAGTGACCTACGTGCAATCTTAATTCGAAAACCTAATGGCCATCACTATATTATAAATAGTCTAGTTGATATAATAATTATTATCATTGATTCGAAGCTCTTAAATAAAAACCAAAAGTGCAGTGAAAGGTAACCAGTGTAGAACGGATTTAAATGATATTTTCAAATGGGTGCGTTACACGTGAATTGATCTTAAGTTCATTAGAGACTCCTTGCACATTCCGCTAATTAAGAAGGGATCTGTGAACTGATCAGAAGTGCTCTAAAATGCAAGTGCCAAAAAGTCACAGAACTTTGAAATATCGAAAGGTGGCGAAGGGCTAAAGGCGACAATAAATAAATGGCATAAATCGATTTTACCAACGAAAGAAGCTTGGTAAGTTTGGAAAATATAATGAGTATATTATCTATATTAACATGTCTAAGCCAAAGTTTAGGTTTAATCTTGGCAGTGTTAATAGCGTGCGACTCAACCAAGATTAAACCTAAACTTTGGCTTAGATATGTTGATGATACCTTTATTATCTGGACAGACGGCAACGAAGAGCTGATACGGTTTTTGGAACATATTAATAGTATAAGGCAATCCATTAAATTTACCATGGAAACAGAAAAACATTCCACTCTACCTTTTCTCGATGTTCTCGTGCGAACGAGTGCTGAAAATATAAAAACTTCAGTATACAGGAAACCCAGTCACATGGGGCAATACCTTAATCACGGATCGAATCATTCAAACTCCATAGAACAGGGCATAATTCAAACTCTTTATCACAGAGCATCTAACGTTTGCAACAATCCGGAAGACCTTAATATTGAAATTTCAAATATTAAAAAAGATTTTAAACAGAATGGCTTGTAACTACTTAATACCATTTCAAAACTTAAAAATCGCGAAGTAAAAACTAATACAGAAACCAAAGAGGAGCAAGCATTTCTTACAATACCTTATGTCAAGGGGATTTCAGAAAAGATTAGAAAAATAATCAAAAACTATAATATTAAAACAGCCTTCAAATCCGGAAATACGCTTAGACGCTTTCTTACAAAAGTAAAACCCCCCCGTAATGAAAGCACAAAAAATTGTATCTATAAAATTCTTTGCGAGTGTGGCGAATCGAACATTGTAGAAACAAAAAAACCTCTTCCCATACGAGTTAAAGAACATCTGAAACATACTCAAAGAGGTGAAACTTCGAGATCAGGTATAGCGGAACATGTATGGACCAACCAACATAATGTACAGTGGTCTGAAGCCAAGGTTTAGGACACGGAACAGCACTGGAGAAAACGAAAATTCAAAAAAGCCGCTTTCATGAATCAAAATACCCATATATTTAGTAAACCAAGCATAGGTATCCCCAATATCTGGAAACCTCTTCTTGTCCAAAATCAACAGCTCAAACTTCACACTCCAATAAGCACATAGGCGGAGTCATCAAGCTTCATTGCACATGGATTGTATTTAAGACTTTCTAGCCTTAGAATTATAATTTAGTTTACACTTGAAAACGGATAGATATACTAACTAACCGAAACGTTATGTTAAGTAACAAAATAAAGACAATGGAAGTCCGACAAGGATATTTCTTTGATATTACTTCATTATCTACCACATTCAAACAAACACTGCCATCTGGTATCTCAAAGACGAAGGACTAACTCGATTGGTACTAGTCGTCTAAATAAAATAAAGCACGTGAAATCTGCCAATCGTTGCCAGATTTGAGATCTGGCCAAGGCATAAAATCCCTATGAACCAGTAAGAGAGGGACATATATTTATCTCTCTCTTTTTATGTGATAGTCTGGCCAGGCTACAATTAAAAAGATAAGCAACGTGCAATAAGAAATAGGTGATAAGAAATAAAAACTTCATTGCTTATTACTTATCGATCAATGCTTATTTTTTTAATTGTGTCTCGGCCTTTAGGCTCCTTTTATACAGGGATTCTGAATCTCGGATTCTGAATCTCGGATTTCGGAATCTCGGCTTCACATTTAAAGTAGCGAAGCGTTTAGACTACCGGTGTAGACGGGCGTCTTCTCGGAAACAGAATCGCGATTCTAAATTTCGGAATCGTACTAAACTTAGCCGCCCGGCTAAGTTTTTCTTCTTTTTACACACCATCTGATAATAATAATATAGCAACAGTGCTTCTTCTACTGCATTTATTTTAACACTGAATAGAAGCGTGCGGCCCTGGAAGTAATCGCCTCTCCACAAAATTTCCGAAACCGCGCAAGATTAGAAAAGTATGCATTCCGAATATCGTTAGAATTCGCGTGAGATTCTGAATCCCAGAAGATACTGAATCTCACATTCAGAATCTCAGTACAAAGGGAGCCTTACGCAACCACATCTTAAATTTGAAATTATTTACAAAAAGAATTAAGTGTCGGGAGACAAAATATTTATTATGATTATGAATAGTTTGGTGTGTTTGGTGTACGGGTAGGTAGGCCCATGCACTGTGTTGCTACTAAACGAACCGCCGTTGCATCCTAGTACGTTTTATTTCAGCTGTTTTTTGACACCGTATATATTCCGAAACCGCGCAAGATTAGAAAAGTATTCATTCCGAATATCGTTAGAATTCACGTGAGATTCTGAATCCCAGAAGATACTGAATCTCGCATTCAGAATCTCAGTACAAAGGGAGCCTTAGGCAACCACATCTTAAATTTGAAATTATTTACAAAAATAATTAAGTGTCGGGAGACAAAATATTTATTATGAGTATGAATAGTTTGGTGTGTTTGGCGTACGGGTAGGTAGGCCCATGGCACTGTGTTTCTACTAAACGAACCGCCGTTGCATCCTAGTACGTTTTATTTCAGCAGTTTTTTGACACCGTGTATAGCTGCGAAGCAGTCGTAAATGAATCAAAATATTTGAAATTTAATTCGGCGACCGCCTGGAGGGACTTATGAAAGAAGAGGACGCAGTGTAACAAAATGGGGCGACACACCCAACCCAGCCTTAAACCAATCAACCCAATATTCTAGCTTTTTTCTTATATAAATGCATTTACTTCAAGTTACCTGCTTTCTTTTAAAGAACCTATTAGAATAACGTGATTGACAGGAAGTCCCCATTGTTACCTACCTATAAATGCAATCGCCTCGATAAATGTACCACTATTAGGAAAAGGAAAGAAGGAATCCGTTAGATTAATTTTCATTGGCCCTGATAAATAATTATATTTTTAATTAGTTTTTTTATTGGTTTACCGACAAATAAAAAAGTTTAAATTGTAGTTACAATTTAACAAATCAAGCACAATTGGAGCAATGTGATGTTAATCCGTGGGCGGTAATAGCGGTTATAACACACGAGCGTCAGAAAATATCCAATCGTGTAATTAGGATGTTATACAGCATAAAAAATAGTATAATTTTTTTTCTAAGATTATAATTTTCTAATATTGGTGTTCGTATATTATTAGTATTATTTAAAGACTCTCTTAAATTTTAAGTTATTTTGGCCTTTGATATCTCTCATAATAATATTATTTTGTTAGTATTGTGATGCCAGGACCAGTCTAGACGAGAACTACTACGATTTAATGTTGGTGCCGAACCACTATACTCGGTGATATACAACCGGAAAAAATTTAAATTTGACAGATAATGCGAATCACGTGATTACTATTTTTTTGCTTAATTTTCATCTCGATCGAAGCAGAACTTGATGCCAAAGTCAAATTTCGAATAAAGTTATTAATAAAAAAAATCCCATGTATGATGCGGACTTTACTGGTCACACTGTATTATACAGGTGACAAAATTTAGAATGAGAGCGGCAACGTCGCTTTCTTCACGCGTCGGTCATTCACGGGTAGTAACAAAAACAGCTGTAGTCATCGAACAAGCCCTTCTTTTTTTCTGTAAGTAATCGTAGTAGGTATTTGAAAAGTTTTTGTCTTTTTTTAGTTTTTTAGTTTTTTGTAAAGAATTTTTCATTTTATTGTTATAAGTACTTAACAAAAGGGTGCGTCAGTGTCAGGTTTGTGGAAAATTAGATTCGTTTAATCCGGAATTATCGTTTTACAGGTAAGGTTCTCATCTGTATTATTTGCCCATTTTGTGGTGTCGTAATCAGGAAAAGAGTAAATAAAAATAAGTAATTCATGTTAACATTTTTAACTGCGAGATAACATAACTTCTAAGGATACCATTAGTGGAACAATTGTTGTCATGGTAGTTAGGAATAGTTATGTGGGTTGAAGCAGGACATTAATAATGTGGACCTTAGGCATATATTTCACTCATTTTCTATGGAATTTGAAACATTTGATCGTAAACTAACATATACTTAGGGCTGCCTGATAAAAGCAGGAAGCAAGAAACTGTTACTTCCATTTATATCCTGGCATGTCAACAAAAATTCACAGATCTTGCACCTTACGCAAGCATCCTATGTATTGAAAATACCTGACACAGCTTTAAAATTTTAATGACCTATGTCATGTAATTAAAGCCCACATTCTAATTTGGATTTTGTAAAAGTTTAAAAAATGTTCTTTAATTTTACAGGGTCCGCCCAAATTTGGTTTTAACAAATGGGATAATTTTTTATTATTGATTTCTCAGAAAATTTTATTCTACATAAAAGTTTTGCATCTTGAGTAAATCGTTTTGACGTATTCAAATCTTCTGTGGCATAGACAGGGTGAATATAAAAGAGAAAAATATGACGTCAGTTACTCAAAAAATTTTAAAAATTTAAAAACTGAAACAGCCATATTAACAGTTAATGTGGAAAGTTAATATGAAAAGTGTAAAAATTCAATAAGGGCAAAAATTTGATTTTTAACTTGACTTTTCTTGAAAACTATTAGCACTAGAAAAAAACTTTATTTACCTTTTTATCTTGGATTTATTAGTTCTTTAATATGGCTGTTTCAGTTTTTAAATTTTAAAAAAAATTTTGAGTCACTGACGTCATATTTTTCTATTTTATAGTCACCCTGTATATGCCACAGAAGATTTGAATACGTCAAAATGATTTACTCAAGATGCAAAACTTGTATGTATAATAACATTTTCTGAGAAATCAATAATAAAAAATTTATTTCCAAGAATAGTTCATAGAAATTTGTTTATAAACAATAATATTCACATAGCAGACCAACCAAGGTGAACTATAAATAATCCCAAAAAAACGAAAACAAAAATAAAAGTTTGACACCCTTCATCTTGGTTGTTATTAATTTTGGGATAATGCAAGTTTAAATAAATCGCATTATTTCGCCTTAAGGAGCCTGCTGTTGCTCTGTGTCCCATTACGTTTGGGACACCCTGTATATTAACTAAAACATATTATATTAACTGTATGGTTTTATTTCTAAGAATAATTAATATTAATTTGTTTATAAACAATAATATTCACATAGCAGACCAACCAAGGTGAACAATTGCCTTATATTCAATCGGTCATATTGTCTAAGCCTTCTTATGCTATGTTTTTAAATTATACTTATTTACCCAAGCGTTCAAAATAGACCATGAAGATTTTCATGAGATAGGTAGGGGTGCAAAATATAACCAATCACCCGGTACAATAACATTTTCTGAGAAATCAATAATAAAAAAATTATCCCATTTGTTAACCAAATTTGGGCGGACCCTGTAATATGCAATTATTGTGCTCCAACTTTTTGCCTCCCGCTTTTTTTTTCGATATAATATTCCGATTTAAATAACGTGAACTTACCTTAGTTATAACTTATCTCAATAAAACACTTTTTAACAAAGTTACTATGGCGTTCTTTAAAACACAAACTAAACTAAACATTATTCATTATTTACTTGCCGACTTTACGCTGATTCATATTTATATTTCTACCAAGTATTATCAGAGTATTATGTTACAAGACCGATCTAGATATTGCGCTGTTGGCCGCGACAGACGGCAGAGCGACATCGACATGAGCGACATCGACATGCAATGCAAAGTTTGCGTAAACACGATCCTAATAGTATTTTCAATACTAAAAATATTTCTTTTCCAACAATTTGAACAATTAAAGTACTTTTACCCATTGCTGCCATGCAGCATACCAAAGTGTGTTAAAACATACTACATCAGTGGCGTATTTACCAGGGGGCTCAGGAGGGGGTTGGGCCGCCCCCCCAGATATGTATAGTACAATTGTATAAACAAAGTTCATCTGTCACGGATAATGCCCTCGAAGCTTTTAAAACTTGTTTATTTTATCGCCCTTTCAAATTTCTTTTAAATTAAAAGAGTGTTTTAAAGTCTGGCATATCGCCGCAGATTAAGCTTTACGGCTATTTTACCCAAAAAAGGGCGTGGCACCCAAAAATTGGCGCAAATCCTTAAAAGTAGCCCCCCCGAAAGACGTTCCAGGACCGCCGTTGATTTCCCGGGCCACTTCAAAAAGTTCGTCCAACCCTGATGCAGCTTGACATTCCTGAAAAACCATTCATCACCATATAAAATATAATTGTATAATTTGAATTCCCCCAAACCCCTAGTTATTGTCGAACAGCATCAAACGATTTTTAATTTTAAATTATGATTACAAAATGCCGTATTTCAAAATCGGCATTAATAATTTGTAGTCATCGAGAAAATTATACTGTGTAATTTTATAATGCAATATGACTTATTCAATTCCGGCAACAACTGTGTGTAATGCATGCTCAAGGATATACCATTTTCTGTATTTGGAATATACATATTTTGCATGTTGTATTTTAAGTTATACATTATGGAAAACCAAGCCTTGATCGAATCGCTTTTTTTTTCTCCGTTCAGTTAAAACGCAATAAGTTTATGAAAGTTGGTGAACTCTTTTAATCTTTTCAATGCCATTTGAATTGTAGATAATCTTTTAGTGGTTGTATATTGTACCTATATGAGTCAGCGTATGCGATGTATGATTAATTTCACATAATATAATAATAGTGGTCACTTTATTTTTAATTATACAGTGTCCGCAAGAAAGTCTGCATCAAATGGGATTTTTTTTTATTATAAGGTTTAGGTAAAAATTGGAAAAGCAGTTAGTTTTTGCTTACCTAAAAACAAAAAATTACGTATACTGAAGCAGCTGCACGATTTGCGTTACCTGTCAAATTTGACATTTTTAATAAAATAGGTTCAAAAATGCCATTATTTATCAAAATATCGAAAAACTTTATTCGAGAAAGTTGTTTATTTAGGTATTTTTAGCTTCTGTACGAAATTTTGACAGTCTAATACAATTTTTATTTTTTGCCAGATTCTTGAAATTTTTGATCATCCCCCGTAGATTTACTTTTATACATCAATGTAAAACCATTTATCTTTACTTCATTTGTAATCCTAATGCAATTTTGTGTAAAATTTTTTGTTTCCAATTATTCATTTTGCTTCAAAAACTGAAATTGTTAATGATCAGTATGTAATGTTTGATGCAAAGTTTATCTAATTACATCAGTTTTGCCAAAACCGACGTTTCTCATTTTTCCTAAGTTAGTAAACAGATGTACAAAGAGAAAATATTAGGAAGCTTTCGTTGAAATTTTACTTAATTAATATTGGATCAAAAAGAATAAAATATTAATCGCTCGAAACATATTATTCAACAAAAATATAGCTTAATATAATTAATTTAATTTAATATTAATTAAGTAAAATTTCAACGAAAGCTTCCTAATATTTTCTTTTTGTACATCCGTTTACTAATTTAAGAAAAATAAGAAACGTCGGTTTTGGCAAAACTGATGTAATTAGATAAACTTTGCATCAAACATTACATACTGATCAATAACAATTTCAGTTTTTGAAGCAAAATAAATAATTGGAAACAAAAATTTTACACAAAATTGCATTAAGATTACAAATGAAGTAAAGGCAAATGGTTTTACATCGATGTATAAAAGTTAATCTACGAGGGTTGATCAAAATTTTCAAGAATCTGGCAAAAAATAAAAATTGTATTAGACTGTCAAAATTTCGTACAGAAGCTAAAAATGCCTAAATAAACAACTTTCTCGAATAAAGTTTTTCGATACTTTGACAAATAATGGCATTTTTGAACCTATTTTATTAAAAATGTCAAATTTGACAGTTAACGCAAGTCGTGCAGCTGCTTCAGTATACGTCATTTTTGGTATTTAGGTAAGCAAAAACTAACTGCTTTTTCAATTTTTACCTATACCTAATAATAAAAAAAAATATCATTTGATGCGAACTTTCTTGCGGACACATTTTTAATTTTCATTGAATATATATTTTATATTATTTGTAATGTCCGAATATCGGGTATATAGTGAAATAACATTTTACAGGTAATTAGTAGGTACTTTACACAAGGGGCATACACACTAAGGAAAATGATCCAATTCAACAGGTTTGCTAAGACATAGTTTGTATTGATAGCTTATTTTGTATTAACCCATATAAATTGCTAGTGTATTAAACCCGCTTTAGCGTTAGATCAATTCCAGATTTGCTAGAACTGAGGTTTTATTGGTAGTAATCAGTTCCATTACTTCCATTATCAGCACAGTCCTGTTAAATCATGAACTACTTTTTTAAGAAATAAATTGTATCTTCTCAATGCGACGCATTTTGTTCCCAGTAAAGTGCATACTCTACAGTTAAGAAAACCGAACAGCGTCCCCAAAAACAGTACCTATACGTTAGAACCTATAATCCACAAGACGTTGGTGGGGGTTCGTAACGATCGGCAATCGCTGCGCGCCGTATTATTAGTTTCAACGTTGCGCAGGTCAGATCGTTGTTCGGAATCTTCAATCTGTCCTGTCTGAATTTGAGTTTTATTGATTGTACTAATACCTGTTTCAATTATTTATTTTTACTTTGTATTTAAATTTTTTTTAAACTTTGCATGTCAGATAAAGCAATAGAAGATTCTTATTTCGCACAACCCATCATTAGTATTGGACTTTATAATCTATGTACGCATTTTACGATCCCAGTAAACCATGTTGCATAATAGAATCATTTGCAATGTTAAACGACAAGAACAATATCACACTAGAAGCTATTTAAATTTCTAAGAACTACAGCACTGATTTTTAGTGGTAAGTATATGTTTTATTAACCGTAGCAAGCAAATATTATTATTATTAATGTCAAGTTTCATTACAACTGCCAGTCGGAACTAATACAGTACCTATATAAAACCAGATTACACCTCCAATAGAACTTGATAATTACTGTGAGTATTCAGAACAATAATAGCTATAAACCATTCTATGGTAGCAATAACTCCTTTTTTCTATCGGCTAAATCAACGTCATAACGGTCTAGCGATTTTCGTTGTCTTACAGTTGGAAAGCGCGTTGCTGTCATATATAGTATTAAACAGTTGTATAAAGAGTATGTAAATTCTTGTAAGGAATCGAAGCCTCCTCCTCTATACTATACATAGCTGTAAATTATTGTATGTACGATTATGTACCATAAGTAATAAGTAAAAACGGTTTGGACGCAGCTGCTCGATTTCTTAATTCGGAACATTGTCTTACTCGGCGTTGCGCAGTTCTAGATGAAGCAGGGAATCCTGTTATGTGCATAGCGGACATTGCAGTTTCAAATGGATTTTGCCTTAAGGTTGAATTCTCAACGTCATTCAATCTATTGCCAACATATAACCTATTTCGCGTTGGATTTTTTGAGTTTATTTTTTTTATACCTAACATTTAAAGAAAATCAATATCGTCGGTACATTATTTAGGTAGTATTTGATATATTACAAAAATATCAATTTATTTCATTGCTAATTTGGGAAGAATTGTATAGTGAAACAACAATGAGTGACAATGACATAATAATGTTAAAAAAAATCTTACCCAATATTTTTCGCTATACAATTCTCCTAATATAAGTTATGAAATTCCTTGATATTTATTAAATACGTCAATTATTACCTATAGAATATCAAGTCGATACTGATTTTCTTTAAATTTTGTATAAAAGCTAGAAAACATAAATAAATCTACGCAAAATAGGTTATAGGTTGGCAAGCATGTTGATACTCCCACCTTAAATACTCCACCAAATTTCGGTCTTCTTCATTTAATGATTTTCTAATATTTAAACCAGACCCAACAGACCTTTCAAGTGTTTGATGATAGCGCCATTTTTTTACAATTCCTTGAACGGTACTTCTAGGTACTCTAAAATGATCAGCTATTTTTTCATAAGACCACCCTATTTCTACTAAATTCTTGCTTTTTCAAAATACTTAAATGAGGCTTTTTTAAATAAAATAAGATAATGACAATACTTTGACATAGGTAATATATCATGATAACAATTCACACGTTACAAAGGTAATAAAGGTAAAAAAGCATTCACACTGTCACAGTTTAGTGTATGAAATTATCTGTCGTCAACTGTACGATTGTAATCCAGGGATTTCATAATAATTGTAGCCCCCACTCCCCCACTCCCCCACCCACCACTAATGTTACAGGTTTTAATTATTGTTTTGCCCATTTATTCATACCTATATATTGTTTCACGAAAAAGCATACTCTCATAAACAGAATATGTTGACATTTTATTTTCATTTGTTTCCACGCTAGGAGAAAAGTTAAGAAAATGACTTTGCTCGAATGTAGCGTCGTTAAGTTGACAAATTATGATTACCCAAAAAGTAGCGAGGAAAATATACGGTAGAGTTTTTAGATGTAATGGCGTGATATGTGTTTGGTCTCTATTTTGTGATGTTTTGTTTTTTAGTTTCAACAAACAACATTAATGAGAAGAAGCGGAAAAAAGGTTAAAATACCACTTGACTAAACAAGAGCTAAGAACATGGTGCGGTATAAAATAAACTCTTTTTACAATTTGAGCGTAAGACGAAATAAAATTGTACTATAATATACAACGATGGGGCACGTTAAAACAAATTGGAGTGTGTGAATAGAGTTTTTTTATTATAACTTAAAAATTCAATAAACATCGTAATTTTATCAAAGGGTTGCAATATCTAGGGCACACTAAGAGAAAATCCTTTTATTCCTGATAAGAATTCACATATTCTTTATACCGTGCGAGCAAAAATTATTTGCATCAAAGAGGGCCTTGCATCTAAGGACGTAATGCTTAGCCGTAGAGCTTAATACCAGTTGGGTGTCAGTAACTACCTGAATTAACAATCAATCAGTTATTCCGTCATCTTTGACAGTCGTTACAAGTAATTTGATTCATCGCTAATTTTTCCAATTTCTTGAACAATTCACACAATGGGCTTTACGAAACAGCACAAAACATTCATAGTTGAAGCGTATTTTCGAAACGGGGTTAGAGTAAATGGTGAGTGGCAATACAATCCGGGTTTGTGCATGGACGATTTTCACGAACATTTTCCTAACGTTGCTTTTATTGCTGGGGATTAATTATTGCCTGAAAAGAACCGTGACTGTGTTTAGGGAAACAGATTCTATACAACACAAAAAAGGAGCAGGAAGACCATCTGTAAGAACAGAAGAACTTGTTGCAATCGTTCGTGAAATTATACAAAATACGCCAACAAATTGTAGTATAATACGCCTGTCCTAAGAAGTGGGAAAATCCTATTGAACATGCAGGACTAGTTTTTTCTTTTTCTTTCTGTATATTCTTACTTTGTTAATTTTGTAAAAAACAAAAATAAATTTGTATTTGCCTACTTATTTTATTACTCATTAGTTTGGCATATCATGTCATAATATGAATTTGACAAAATTTTAACCTAGATTAACTTACTTAAAAGTGGCAAGACCTTCTGCGATTTAAGTAAAATGGAATACAGGCCTGTTCATTTAAAAAGTAACTGAAATTTTGACACGTGGACTAAGTAGATCACAGCTTTCTACTACTAGAGTAAAGATTCAAACCACTTATATAGCAACGAAGCAAACCAAAATAGCAGTTGATTTTTGATATTAAGACGCCTTGTCATGATTTAACAAACAAAACTAAAGTCAGCTTTAAGACGCGTCCTGTGGTGGACCTCACCTCTCGGAGACGCCCTCCCACGTGGATCCGTCAGAGTGCCTCTATCAAGAGGCTAGTATGTCATGCTCTCTCAGTCACTTCTTGAAATTCGAGACGGCTATAAAAAAATGGTAACGTTATAGTGGCAACAACTCCCAAATGTTTCGTTTTGGGCTAAATACGGCCCATTGCTGATCTCGCTAAATTATAAAGTTCCTATCGCAGCTGATTGATTACACATATTAATATCATGGTGTCAAGTATACTGTTTAAAAACTGCAGGATTCGCTTAAACGATTCTTTATTACTTACTTATTTGTCATTCCAATCTAATTGCAGTGATTATTTAAAAAGGATACATTTAAAAACAGTGCAATCTGCAACAATTTTGCAAAACGCAATATTCTCAACATGCATACAAGGCTACAATATTTAATTAAATATAATTTCATTTACTTATGGATATCAGTATCAGTTAAACTGACCTACACATTTATAATTACTGTCATATCTTCGCATTTTATTTTATAAACTAAAGATCCTAACCCTACATCAAGCAATAATAACCATTATTTAACATATCATTAATTAAGTTTCTTTGCATCATCATTTTAATCACAACCTGCCTGACAGATAAAGTCCTCATCAATAAGTCCCATCTAAAACGAGAAAAACCCGATCGTTTAAAACGAGACAACGGGGGCAAGTTTTTAAATGCATTTAATATTTTTTTAGAAATTTATTTACTAGTCAACGTTTAGCCAAACAAACTTCATAAAGTAAAAGGAATTAAAGCTTAAAGTAGCCCACAGACTGCGGCAGCAAAGAGGCTGCTGATGTGCTCGCCAGGGAGGGCGCAGGCATGTCTGCCGAACTAGCAGAGAATACTATTCAGAGGAGATGGATCGTATAGCTTATAAACTTGCGCCAAGCAGATAGACAGAACTAACAACCTGTAGCATCTCCAAGCAACTGTGGCCCCTAATTGATAACAGAAAAACCGCAGCTTTATTACAGCTTAGTTGGAAAAACCTAAGAATTACCACTGCCATAGGTCAAAAGTGATAGGTTAAAAGTGAGTGGGTTACAGCTTACAGCTAACCCTCCACTGCGATCATGCGGTCTATTGTGGCTACCACTGCCATAGTCACCGGACATTGCCTTTTCGGTAGACACGCTGAACGTATGCAAATACCAACTAACGACTTCTGTAGAAGTTGCAGAGATGAAGAAGAGGAGGAGGAAAGTATTCAGCTTTTCTTGTGTGAATGCCCTGGTCTCGCGAGAAGAAGGTTCAACGCCTTGGGCGAACTATTCTTTAATGATCTGGAGAAAGCAAGCCGCTTACAACTGGGTCGACTTACTAAGTTTATAAACCGTAGTGGCTGGTTTGAATGAGCTGCCACGATTCTTCTATGTTTTACCATTAACTATCACGAAACTGATGCGGTTAGGTTCCGTGGAACACGAGTGGTATCACAACGGTCCTCATAGGATTACGTAAGATTGTTTGGACATTGACAGAAGTCTGCCACTCTAACCTAACCTAACCTAAGCCATAAAAACAACCATAGAATAGGACAGGATTTAAATACGCTGCAGTGTTATCAGTAAAGTTGCTTCGGGTTGTGGCATTCTGATGAATTCCTAACAAAGACGAAGCAGCTGTCAATGTCTACTCGGCCCAAGGGAGTCCATTATTTTTGACATCCCTGTGTACCGAGTGAGTCAACGATTGCGCGGAGTAATTTTATGCCTTGAACATAAGATATGTCATGTATGTGAAGTTAGCAAAATAACTCCGGACAACCAAGTTAAGTGTAACGGTAAAATTTACCGCTAATTAGCCGCTAATTAACCGTAAAAAAATTTAATTTTGCCGCTCGTCTTTTTTAAAAAATACGAGGTGTTTTGCCAAGTTCATATAAAGTAGGAAAAACAACTTTGGACCGTGCAATATTTTTGGGTGTTCAATACTATGAAAATTTACCGGTAATTAACCGCTAATTAACCGTAAAAAAATTAATTTTGCCGCTCGTCTTTTTTAAAAAATACGAGGTTTGCCAAGTTCATATAAAGTTGGCAAAACAACTTTGGACCGTGCAATATTTTTGGGTGTTCAATACTATGAAAATTTACCGTTAATTAACCGCTAATTAACCGTAAAAAAATTAACTTTGCCGCTCGTCTTTTTTAAAAAACACGAGGTGTTTTGCTAAGTTCTCGAGAAGTTGGCAAAACAACTTTTTTAGACTAGCTCGTTAGGATTTATTTTTATACTACCTGAACAAACCCGAACCAACCCGAACGTGCAATATTTTTGGGTGTTCAGGTTTGTTCGGGTTTGTTCAGGTAGTATAAAAATAAATCTTAACTAGCTAGTCTAAAAAAGTTGTTTTGCCAACTTCTCGAGAACTTGGCAAAACACCTCGTATTTTTTTAAAAAGACGAGCGGCAAAATTAATTTTTTTACGGTTAATTAGCGGTTAATTAACGGTAAATTTTCATAGTATTGAACACCCAAAAATAATGCACGGTCCAAAGTTGTTTTGCCAACTTTATATGAACTTGGCAAAACACCTCGTATTTTTTAAAAAAGACGAGCGGCAAAATTAATTTTTTTACGGTTAATTAGCGGTAAATTTTACCGTTACACTTAACTTGGTTGTCCGGAGTTGTTTTGCTAACTTCATATACATAGATATGTCGATAATAAGCTTTTGTATTAAGTTATGATTGGATATCTGGCACATTTTAAAATATTTTCAATTATACAGGGTGCGCCCAAAAAGTAGGGTGTCATAAAGTTATTTTTTTTTTTAAATGGGACATCCTTTATTTGAATACATTTATTAATTCTACGTGTTATTTCATAAATTTGTATTAATGGTTTAATATACAAAAAAGTTCTAGTTTTTAAGATAATTCTACTTTGAAAATTTTGCATTTGCAAGCATCTCGTTGTTGTGAAAATGCTACTTAAATTTTGACTCTATATAAGCCTAAGCGATTAATAATTCTTATATGTATTAAATAAAGTGAAAAATACATATTCACTATGAAATATTTGACGTCTCATTTACAGGGTGTTAACTTTCTAGGACCAAAGTCACAAAACTTCTAATATAAAACCCTATATATTTTTCTGTCATTTTCTAGCTCGTCATAAACTCTTCAACTTTCGTGAAGAAAGTCCTATCCCTTTTTCTAATAGTTTTTGAAGTATTATGATATACGAGTCCTCGTTATAATAGCATCTTTTGTCAATGGATCACAGTAACCATGGAAAATAAATGAAAATAATGGCAGTCGATGACATTAAGAATCAGATCAATGTAAAAATTAAGCCTTTTTACGGCGAAGTTTAATTGTCATGTCATGTTATAAGTTGGTACTCAAAATAATTTTTTTAAGAAATTAATTCATCGATATGATTTATGTTTGGATCGAGGCGAATGAAAATTATCTTTTTGCTGACCGACTATACAGGATGAAATATCCCGAGCGGCGAACACCCAGTCCGCAAAGGTTTCAAAATTTAATAGAAATTTTTGATTCATTGACAAAAAAAGCTATAACGAGGACATTAAATCTTGAAATATCAAAATATGTCAAAAACTATTAGAGATAGGGATAGAACGTTCTTTACAACAGTTGAAGAGTTTATGACGAGCTATATGATGACAAAAATATATAGGGTGTGTGGAGTCAAAATTTAAGTAGCATTTACACAACAACAAGATGCTTGCAAATGCAAAATTTTCATTATATAAGTCGAATTATCTTAAAAAAAACTATAACTTTTTCGTGTATTAAACCATTAATAAAAATTTATGAAATAATACGTAGAATTAATAAATGTATTCAAATATAGGGTGTCTCATTTAAAAAAATGTAACTTTATGACACCCTACTTTTTGGGCGCACCCTGTATAATTCAAAATATATTTAAAATGTGCCAGATATCCAACCATACCTTCATAAAGCTCATTATCGACAAATCAAGGCATAAAATTACTCCGCGCAATCGTTGACTCACCCGGTACTTCAATGCAAAATGCAGGTCTCTTCACACTTTAAAGTCCGCTAGCCAAGAATATTTTTCGTTGATATTATTATTTTGTATAAATAACAGTATAAAACATACAATTGATTTACGACTGGATTAAAAATATTTTTTTGATTGATTTAAAATTATTTTAATTGCGGAAAAAATTAGTTATTTTAAAAGAATAAGTTTAAATTTAAAATTTTATTCAAAAAAAATTTTATACAATACTTTAATTTTACCACATTTTCTTTATTGTTCTACAATTTTGTTTATGGCGGATGAAGGTGTAATAAATAGATTACAAATTTTACAAAATAAAGCAATGCCAATTTTACTTAATATGGATAGATATACAAAAATTAATGTGATGTTAAAAAAATTAGAATGGTTAAATGTAAAAAATTTAGTATTATTTTTGGTTCTAATATTTATTTTTAAAATTCAAAATGATTTGTTACCGCCACATTTAAAGCAATTGACTGTTCTAAATAGTGATCAACATAATTATTTAACACGAAATAACAATAATTTTTTTTTTAATAATTTTTCAAAAAATATTGCATATAAATCAGTTTTTCATAAGGGTCTTATTGAATTTAATAAATTAAACAAGTCAATTAAAAATCAAAAAAGTTTAAAATCTTTTAAAAAAAGTTTAAAATCTTTCTTATTAACTCAACAGGACAAATAAAGTTTCAAAAGGTCATTTAATTCAAAAAATAAATAAAAAAAGGGTATAAACTTGTTAAAATGTATCATGTAGCCACGTGCTAAATAAATCTTTTTACTACTACTACTACTGCTACTTGCCGCATCGTTAGTCTAGCGTCGAAAATGCAAGTAATTTAAAAACTTGCCCCGACATTACTAAATCCTCTCAAACCTCCAATTAAATATGGCCTTAGTTCAGTGACTGTGTTTAATTTTATATGAATTTATTGACGCCTCATTGCCATTTGTGCCATAGCAATAGCAGTGTCGGTTCAGCGACTGCATATTAACGAACCAAAACAAATAAACATTAGCGACTTTTTGCAAAGCGCGATTATAATTTTTTAACAGCAAAAATCTCCAAACCTATTCATACAATTATGCAATTACGTTGATCTAATTCAAGTGTAAACACCTCTTTGCCAGGTGAGTGAAAAATTTCGCTTCAAAATGTAAGCGCTTTTCGAGATTTTTGGGTTTCAAAAATCCTTAACGTGACTTGCGAAAAATCCCTATTACACGCACCTTTGCGAGAAAGAGAGACAGAGGATGCTGTGTACAATAATCTGGGATCACAAGTCAAAACATTGGATTCGATGCATTCGTTGCTCCATCGGCCATGAGATTGTTTTGCCATCGATGCAGTAAAATTGCAGGAAATTAAAATTACTGGTGATGCATTTTTATAAATCACCTCAGGCGAGTTTATTTTTTTTAATACAGTGACTGGCAGAAAAAGGCATGGGAAAAATGACTATTGTTACATTTGAAAAATATCTTTCATTTAATTAACAATGCATCATTTAAAACTTAAACAAATGTTGTTTTGGGAAAGAAAGAAAAAACTAAAAATCTTCCTCCACAAAATTTAATAGAATAAGAATTCTTTGAGGGTCTCTACATGTTTCGAACGTAGAAACGTTCATCATCAGGAGACAGAAAATATATTTGGTGCTGATGGTTTTAGCAGAAGAGAAAATGGTATAAAACCCTAATGGAGCTTTTATGGAATTAAAAAATTGAAGTGTAGAAGTGACATAATAAGAAGAAACTTGAAAAGGTTAAAACATACTGAGTATGTGAAAAAGTCAGTAAAGAAGGTCTTAACCAACTAAATAGACTAGGGAAGAAGAAAAAGGCCTTCTAAAAAGAAGGGGTCGAGGGTTGTTTTAAAAATTTTTTGTAAAATTTTTAAACCGTGTCTGTAAGACAATATAAAGGTAAAATTTGTCGAAGAAAGGTATATGAAGATATCATAATGAAGATATTGTAGAAAATGGTTGTGGGGTATTAAGAGTTAATTTAATGACTCCGCTAATCATGTAACAAGGGAAACTAACACAAGAGTACCTCAGCCGATATATTTTCTCTTTTTTTTTGTGGAATTGTTCTACAATTTTTTTGAAAATTTATCAAATAAACACCAAGCAGGTGGTATTTGAGGAAAACTAGAATTGTCGAAGTAAAACATTTGGATTTTAGAAAAATATTCGAAAATTTTTCGTTCTGAGGTACGTTTGTACCCCCCTTGGTACGATGAAGGTTAACCGCGGCAAAGGAACAGGAAAAAATCTTGAATCAGAAAAACTAGCTCCAAACGTTCGTGAAATAATGCAAAATACGCCAACAAATTGTATAAGACGCCTGTCCCAAGAAGTGAAAAGATCTTATGGAACATGCATGCAGGACTATTCTTAAGAAGCGACTAAATTTATTTCCTTATAAAGTGCAAGTATTCCAAGAAATACAAGCCACAGATTTTAAAAGACGCAGGAATTACTCTCAATGGTTTACCCAAAATTTATTGGAAATAAATGATTTATTAGACCTGACATGTTTTTCGGATGGCCTGGTTCCACCTCTCCGGTTATGTGAATTCTCAGAATACACGCATGTGAAGTAGTAAAAATCCCCATTCATTGCATCCTCAAAAAATTGGTCTCTGGTTAGCTGTTTCCCGAAGAAGAATTGTTGGTCCTATTTTTTTCCATGAGACAGTTACAGCACAGCGGTATAGAGAATAGAGACAATATTTTGAATCCACTTGTGAAGCAATTACTTGACGACGAACTACGTTTTGGATATTTTCAACAGGACGGTGCAACCGCCCATACAGCCGCCGAAAATATTAACTACTTACGCAATTTTTTCGACGACAGATTGATCAGTTTTCGATCAGACATTGAATTCCCACCTAGATCACCTTATTTAACGGTTATGGATTACTTCGTTTTTCCTCATTTAAAGAACACTATTTTTAAAACACCAGTGCAAATTTAGAACAATTACAAGAAAGGATTATCCAAGAATGTGGTAACATTTCTCCAGAGATGCTGGTCAACACTTCCGAAAATATGAAAAGACGTGTAAATTTCTGCTTAGAGCATGGCGGTGGCCAATTTCAGCAATTTATGTAATTATTTTTCTTTTTGTATGTTCACTTTATTAATTTTGTAAACAACAAACCTAGATTTGGTTAGATATATCGTCCCCATATCATTGTGATCTAAACCAAGCCCTACGTTTTATAATCCAAGTCCTCTTTGATGCAAATAATTTTTGTTCGCACGGTACAACAGTTAATATCTACAAACAACTTAACAACAGCCTCTTTTCTTTCTGTGCTTTAATTTGGTTCAATACCTTTAAGAGTGTGAAAATTAATATAATGTATGTTATTCATATGCACATTTTTACCGTTGGATGGTACATTTTTACTCGTACAATAGATTCGGTGTTAATAATAACAACATATTATTATTATGGTGTTATTTTCGTATGCTGTGTATAGTAGCTTACTTTACACCAGCCCTGTTCTCAACTGTGTACAATAAATTAGTAATCAGATATTTTTAAAACGTATGATTCAATCTCAGAACTAAATAAGTAAAAATATTTTCAAACCAAAAATAATGTAGCCTAAGTTTTCTGTTCTGTAAATCCAGTTCGCATGACCCAATGTCTTAAAGAGATGATGCAGAAAGAATGGGTCTAGTAAATTACTGCAGACGGCTGTGCCGTGACTGACTTATACCTACAGGTACTGTTATTTCTAATCAAAATATTTTTTTATAGGTAAATCAAAGAAGATAGCTTTATTTGTTTGAAGGTGGTAGACAATGAAGTAATATCAAAAAAATTACCTTGTCGGACTTCCATTGTCTTTATTTTGTTACTTAACACAACGTTTCGGTTAGTTAGTATCTCTAACCGTTTTCAAGTGTAAACTAAATTGTAATTCTAAGGCTACTGTCTTAAATACTATCCATGTGCAATGAAGCTTGATGACTCCGCCTACGTGCTTATTGGAGTGTGAAGTTTGAGCTGTTGGTTTTGGACAAGAAGTGGCTTCCAGATATTGGGGATATCTATACTTGGTTTACTGAATATATGTGTATTTTGATTCATAAAAGCTGCTTCCTTGAATTTTCGTTTTTTCCAGTGCTGTTCCGTGTCCAAAACCCTGGCTTCTGACCACTGTATATTATGTTGGTTAGTCCATACATGTTCCGCTATACCTGATCTCGAAGTTTCACCTCTTTGAGTATGTTTCAGATGTTCTTTAACTCGTACGGGAAGAGGTCTTTTTGTTTCTCCAATGTACGATTCGCCACACTCGCAAGGGATTTGATAGATACAATTTTTTGTGTTTTCATTACTGGGGGGTTTTACTTTTGTAAGAAGGCTTCTGAGCGTATTTCCGGATTTAAAGGCTGTTTTGATATTATAGTTTTTGGTTATTCTTCTAATCTTTTCAGAAATCCCCTTAACATAAGGTATTGTAAGAAATGTTTGCTCCTCTCTAGCTTCTGTATTAGTTTTTACTTCGCGATTTTTAAATTTTGAGATGGTATTAGTTACAAACGTTTCAGGGTAACCATTTTGTTTTAAATCTCTTTTGATGTTTGAAATTTCAATATTTAGGTCTTCCGGATTGTTGCAAATGTTAGATGCTCTGTGATAAAGTGTTTGAATTATGCCCTGTTTTATGGAGTTTGAATGATTCGATTCGTGATTAAGGTATTGCCCGGTGTGAGTGGGTTTTCTGTATACTGAAGTTTTTACGTTATCAGCACTTCGTTTGACGAGAACATCGAGAAAAGGTAGAGTGGAATGTTTTTCTGTTTCCATGGTAAATTTAATGGATTGTCTTATACTATTAATATGTTCCAAAAACCGTATCAGCTCTTCGTTGCTGTCTGTCCAGATAATAAAGGTATCATCAACATATCTAAGCCAAAGTTTAGGTTTAATCTTGGCAGTATCAATAGCGTGTGACTCGAACCATTCCATGTACAGGTTAGCCACCACCGGAGAGAGAGATGAACCCATTGGAAGACCGTCATCCTGGGCATAGAACCTATCTTTTACTTGAAAGTAGGAACTACGTAAACAGCACTCCAATAGTTCCATCACTCCATCCAGCGGCAAACTAGTGCGTTCTGAAAGGGTTGGGTCGTCTTGTAACTTTTGTTTAATGATATGCAGTGATTCCCCTATTGGGACGTTGGTATATAAGCTTTCTACATCAAAACTAACAAATGTGTCTTGTGGTTCTAAATTGACGGTTTTCAGAATATTTACAAAATGATTAGAGTTCTGAACAAAAGAAAATGACTTACCCTGTAACGGTTTAATTATCTCAAGAAGAAATTTTGACAATGCGCTTGTAGGAGAATCCCTGGAGCTGGTGATTGGTCTTAGTGGCATGTTGTTCTTATGAATTTTAGGAAGACCATAGAGATGAGGAGGTTTGCTATGGTGTGGTGTTAGTTTTGTTCGAAGGGCATCTGGAATGTAGGCTGAGTATTTCTTTAGCGTTCGGTATATCCTTCCCTCAATCGTTGCTGTTGGTTCCTTGGTTAGTATCCTGTATTCTCCTTTGGTCAATACTTCTTCAATCTTTTGGTCATATGTTTCGATGTCCATAATCACAGTGGCATTTCCTTTGTCAGCTGGAAGAATTTTTATAGATCTGTCCTTCTGAAGATGTTTTAGTGCTATTTCCTCCTGTTTAGTAACGTTCTTATTGAGTTTTTTGTTCTTCTCTATGGCAACTCGTACCTCGTATCGGAGTTCGTCTGCGACCGTTGATGGTAGGTTCAAGGTTTCTATGGATGCTATAATATCCAGGGTAGGTGACTGTTTAGGTGTAATTGAAAAATTAAGACCCTTTTGTAAAAGTTGTTCTTCTGCATCACTCAATGATCTCTTCGAAGTATTTATTATTGTTCTTACCGACTCCGTTGTTGGTTCTATTTGGTTATTTGGTTGAAGTCTTTGTAGTTTTCCTTTATGTTTAGCTGATAGTGCCTCTCGTAATTTGTTGCAGGTGTGGTCAATTTTATTAAAGATTGGTGCGTAGTCTTCCTCCAAAGTGAGTTCCTTGATTTCCTCAAAGCGTTGGGTGACTTCAGTTTCAAGGATTGATTTCTTCCATCTGTGGTAATTAATCTGTGAGCGCATCAGTGCTTTGCTAGCGTTATCTAGAATACGTCGGGCTCTGGTTCCAGGTATTGGAGCTTTAAGTCTAAATCCAACTGGTATGACGTCGCTGTCTCTGGCTTCGCATAAAAAAGCAATGTGCGTTTGTTCCTTGGTCATCTTGATCTTCGTCTTTTCGTAGCCTTTGAATTGTTCGCTGATACCGGGTCCGTACCGGGATTCCAGTGTTTGTTTGAAGGTGGTAGACAATGAAGTAATATCAAAAAAATTACCTTGTCGGACTTCCATTGTCTTTATTTTGTTACTTAACACAACGTTTCGGTTAGTTAGTATCTCTAACCGTTTTCAAGTGTAAACTAAATTGTAATTCTAAGGCTACTGTCTTAAATACTATCCATGTGCAATGAAGCTTGATGACTCCGCCTACGTGCTTATTGGAGTGTGAAGTTTGAGCTGTTGGTTTTGGACAAGAAGTGGCTTCCAGATATTGGGGATATCTATACTTGGTTTACTGAATATATGTGTATTTTGATTCATAAAAGCTGCTTCCTTGAATTTTCGTTTTTTCCAGTGCTGTTCCGTGTCCAAAACCCTGGCTTCTGACCACTGTATATTATGTTGGTTAGTCCATACATGTTCCGCTATACCTGATCTCGAAGTTTCAAAATCGCGAAGTAAAAACTAATACAGAAGCTAGAGAGGAGCAAACATTTCTTACAATACCTTATGTTAAGGGGATTTCTGAAAAGATTAGAAGAATAACCAAAAACTATAATATCAAAACAGCCTTTAAATCCGGAAATACGCTCAGAAGCCTTCTTACAAAAGTAAAACCCCCCAGTAATGAAAACACAAAAAATTGTATCTATCAAATCCCTTGCGAGTGTGGCGAATCGTACATTGGAGAAACAAAAAGACCTCTTCCCGTACGAGTTAAAGAACATCTGAAACATACTCAAAGAGGTGAAACTTCGAGATCAGGTATAGCGGAACATGTATGGACTAACCAACAATATACAGTGGTCAGAAGCCAGGGTTTTGGACACGGAACAGCACTGGAAAAAACGAAAATTCAAGGAAGCAGCTTTTATGAATCAAAATACACATATATTCAGTAAACCAAGTATAGATATCCCCAATATCTGGAAGCCACTTCTTGTCCAAAACCAACAGCTCAAACTTCACACTCCAATAAGCACGTAGGCGGAGTCATCAAGCTTCATTGCACATGGATAGTATTTAAGACAGTAGCCTTAGAATTACAATTTAGTTTACACTTGAAAACGGTTAGAGATACTAACTAACCGAAACGTTGTGTTAAGTAACAAAATAAAGACAATGGAAGTCCGACAAGGTAATTTTTTTGATATTACTTCATTGTCTACCACCTTCAAACAAACACTGGAATCCCGGTACGGACCCGGTATCAGCGAACAATTCAAAGGCTACGAGAAGACGAAGATCAAGATGACCAAGGAACAAACGCACATTGCTTTTTTATGCGAAGCCAGAGACAGCGACGTCATACCAGTTGGATTTAGACTTAAAGCTCCAATACCTGGAACCAGAGCCCGACGTATTCTAGATAACGCTAGCAAAGCACTGATGCGCTCACAGATTAATTACCACAGATGGAAGAAATCAATCCTTGAAACTGAAGTCACCCAACGCTTTGAGGAAATCAAGGAACTCACTTTGGAGGAAGACTACGCACCAATCTTTAATAAAATTGACCACACCTGCAACAAATTACGAGAGGCACTATCAGCTAAACATAAAGGAAAACTACAAAGACTTCAACCAAATAACCAAATAGAACCAACAACGGAGTCGGTAAGAACAATAATAAATACTTCGAAGAGATCATTGAGTGATGCAGAAGAACAACTTTTACAAAAGGGTCTTAATTTTTCAATTACACCTAAACAGTCACCTACCCTGGATATTATAGCATCCATAGAAACCTTGAACCTACCATCAACGGTCGCAGACGAACTCCGATACGAGGTACGAGTTGCCATAGAGAAGAACAAAAAACTCAATAAGAACGTTACTAAACAGGAGGAAATAGCACTAAAACATCTTCAGAAGGACAGATCTATAAAAATTCTTCCAGCTGACAAAGGAAATGCCACTGTGATTATGGACATCGAAACATATGACCAAAAGATTGAAGAAGTATTGACCAAAGGAGAATACAGGATACTAACCAAGGAACCAACAGCAACGATTGAGGGAAGGATATACCGAACGCTAAAGAAATACTCAGCCTACATTCCAGATGCCCTTCGAACAAAACTAACACCACACCATAGCAAACCTCCTCATCTCTATGGTCTTCCTAAAATTCATAAGAACAACATGCCACTAAGACCAATCACCAGCTCCAGGGATTCTCCTACAAGCGCATTGTCAAAATTTCTTCTTGAGATAATTAAACCGTTACAGGGTAAGTCATTTTCTTTTGTTCAGAACTCTAATCATTTTGTAAATATTCTGAAAACCGTCAATTTAGAACCACAAGACACATTTGTTAGTTTTGATGTAGAAAGCTTATATACCAACGTCCCAATAGGGGAATCACTGCATATCATTAAACAAAAGTTACAAGACGACCCAACCCTTTCAGAACGCACTAGTTTGCCGCTGGATGGAGTGATGGAACTATTGGAGTGCTGTTTACGTAGTTCCTACTTTCAAGTAAAAGATAGGTTCTATGCCCAGGATGACGGTCTTCCAATGGGTTCATCTCTCTCTCCGGTGGTGGCTAACCTGTACATGGAATGGTTCGAGTCACACGCTATTGATACTGCCAAGATTAAACCTAAACTTTGGCTTAGATATGTTGATGATACCTTTATTATCTGGACAGACAGCAACGAAGAGCTGATACGGTTTTTGGAACATATTAATAGTATAAGACAATCCATTAAATTTACCATGGAAACAGAAAAACATTCCACTCTACCTTTTCTCGATGTTCTCGTCAAACGAAGTGCTGATAACGTAAAAACTTCAGTATACAGAAAACCCACTCACACCGGGCAATACCTTAATCACGAATCGAATCATTCAAACTCCATAAAACAGGGCATAATTCAAACACTTTATCACAGAGCATCTAACATTTGCAACAATCCGGAAGACCTAAATATTGAAATTTCAAACATCAAAAGAGATTTAAAACAAAATGGTTACCCTGAAACGTTTGTAACTAATACCATCTCAAAATTTAAAAATCGCGAAGTAAAAACTAATACAGAAGCTAGAGAGGAGCAAACATTTCTTACAATACCTTATGTTAAGGGGATTTCTGAAAAGATTAGAAGAATAACCAAAAACTATAATATCAAAACAGCCTTTAAATCCGGAAATACGCTCAGAAGCCTTCTTACAAAAGTAAAACCCCCCAGTAATGAAAACACAAAAAATTGTATCTATCAAATCCCTTGCGAGTGTGGCGAATCGTACATTGGAGAAACAAAAAGACCTCTTCCCGTACGAGTTAAAGAACATCTGAAACATACTCAAAGAGGTGAAACTTCGAGATCAGGTATAGCGGAACATGTATGGACTAACCAACATAATATACAGTGGTCAGAAGCCAGGGTTTTGGACACGGAACAGCACTGGAAAAAACGAAAATTCAAGGAAGCAGCTTTTATGAATCAAAATACACATATATTCAGTAAACCAAGTATAGATATCCCCAATATCTGGAAGCCACTTCTTGTCCAAAACCAACAGCTCAAACTTCACACTCCAATAAGCACGTAGGCGGAGTCATCAAGCTTCATTGCACATGGATAGTATTTAAGACAGTAGCCTTAGAATTACAATTTAGTTTACACTTGAAAACGGTTAGAGATACTAACTAACCGAAACGTTGTGTTAAGTAACAAAATAAAGACAATGGAAGTCCGACAAGGTAATTTTTTTGAAGATAGCTTTAATCGTTAAAAGAAAACTCTGGTAAATTGCGTTCAACGAATAGCCAATCAAGACATCATGAATCATGCCCATATTGCTCATGGGTGGCATATCGAAATAAACCTCAACTCACGTGAATAAAAAAAACGTCGGGACAAAGAGACGTGCCTCAATAAAATATAGGAAATTTGCGCTGTGCATCTGTAATAGACACGTGCATGTAATAGATCTAGAATATTTTGTAGAAATTTTTTGTACCGTGCGAGCAAAAATTATTTGCATCAAAGAGGGCTTGGATTAAAAAACGTATGGCTTGGTTTAGATCACAATGATATGCGGACGATATATCTAACCAAATATAGGTTAAAATATTATCAAATTCATATTACGACATGATATGCCAAACTAAGGAGTAATAAAATAGGTAGACAAGTACAAAATTTATTTTTGTTGTTTAGAAAATTAACAAAGTAAGAACATACAGAAAGAAAAAGAAAAATAATTACATAAATTGCTAAAATTGGCCACCGCCATGCTCCAAGCATAAATTCACACGTCTCTTCATATTTTCGAAAGTGTTGACCAGCATCTCTGGAGGAATGTTACCACATTCTTGGATAATCCTTTCTTGTAAATGTTCTAAATTTGCAACTGGTGTTTAAAAAATGGTGTTCTTTAAATGAGGAAAAACAAAGTAATCCATAACTGTTAAACAAGGTGATCTAGGTGGGAATTCAATGTCTGATCGAAAACTCATCAATCTGTCGTCGAAAAAATTGCGTAAGTAGTTAATAGTTTCGGCGGCTGTATGGGCGGTTGCACCGTCCTGTTGAAAATATCCAAAACGTAGTTCGTCGTCAAGTAATAATAATTGCTCCACAAATGGATTCAAAATATTGTCTCTATGCCGCTATGCTGTAACTGTGTCATAGAAAAAAATAGGACCAATAATTCTTCTTCGGGAAACAGCTAACCAGACACCAATTTTATAAGGGTGCAATGTGGACTCTCTTCTTTTCAATAAATTTTGGGTAAACCATTGAGAGTAATTCCTGCGTCTTTCAAAATCTGCGGCTTGTATTTCTTGGAATACGTGCCCTTTATAAGGAAATCAATTTAGCTGCTTCTTAATAGTCCTGCTTGTTCCATAAGATCTTCCCACTTCTAGGGACAGGCGTCTTATACAATTTGTTGGCGTATTTTGCATTATTTCACGAACGTTTGCAAGTTCTTCTGTTCTTACAGATGGTCTTCCTACTCCTTTATTGCATTGTATAGAACCTGTTTCCCTAAACACAGCCACGGTTCTTTTCAGGCAATGATAAAAATCCCCAGCAATAAAAGCAACGTTAGGAAAATGTTCGTGAAAATCGTCCATGCACAAACCAGGATTGTATTGCCACTCACCATTTACTCTAACTCCGTTTCGAAAATATGCTTTAACCATGAATGTTTTGTGCTGTTCCGTAAAGCCCATTGTGTGAATTGTTCAAGAAATTGGAAAAATTAGCGATGAATCAAATTACTTGTAACGACTGTCAAAGATGACGGAATAACTGATTAATTGTTAATTCAGGTAGTTACTGACACCCAACAGGTATTAAGCTCTACGGCTAAGCATTACGTCCTTAGATGCAATGCCCTCTTTAATGCAAATAATTTTCGCTCGCACGGTATTAGATGCTACATATAGTTAACTTTATTATTTTAGAAGTTCATTGTCACATGTAAAACAAATCGGGACGTAGGTACGATTTAAATTAATTTTTCTACAAATGTATTAAAATAGCTATTTATGCCATCAGTTACGAAATGCCTAATTTTGTGTAACGCGTGAGATTTTTGTGGAACGAACGAAGTGAGTTTCGCAAAAACTCACAAGTTACACAAAATTTCATTTCGTAACGTATTGCATACAAGATTTTTCTAATTTTGAAGAAAGTAATAAAAAAATAAAATTTAATATAATTGATAAAAATTTGGAATACATAAATTTAGTTTTTCTAATTTGGACATATAACTGATGGCATAAATAGCTATTGTTGCTGTTACTTCATGTGAGTTGTCAGTTTGACATTTTGTAAAAAAATCTAGACGGAAGGTTTTTAGCGAGATTGATATATTTTTAGTTTTATTTTTAAAAAATGAGTCATTCAAGTTCTGAAGAGCTACTAAGCGATATTGAAGAGGCAGCAGGTAATGCTCTATTATCAGTAATTCCCAAAAAGTCAAAGGCAGTTTATGATTTGGCATACGAAAAATTTGTTACGTGGTGTGATGAGAAGAAAATTAAACATGTTAATGAGAAAGTTTTACTTGCATATTTCGAGAGTAAGAAGGATCTAAAAGTTTCCACATTATGGACACTTTACTCAATGTTAAGGTCTGAACTAAATCTGAAAAGGAATATTGATATTAAAAAATATACAAATTTGGTAGCATATATTAAAAGGCAAGCGGACGGGTACAGTGCTAAAAAGTCAAAAGTTTTTATTAAAAAAGATTTTGCCAAATTTTTATTGGAAGCTGATGACAAAGAATACTTAATGGCTAAGGTTGCAATGATAATTGGAATGGCAGGAGCATGCAGAAAAGCAGAATTAACTTTTCTTCCAGTTGAAAATGTTATAGACGAAGGAAGCCATTTTCGTGTTGATATCCCACCTTCAAAAACAAAAGTTATACGGCAGTGTGCAATTACCACTGGAGACATTGAAAATACGAATCTTGTTGAAATATTAAGAAAATATATTAAGTTGCGTCCCCAGATTCTTAAACACAACAGATTTTTTGTAAAATATGCGAATGGAAAATGTACCTGAAATCCTGTGGGAATTAACACATTTAGCAGTCTGCCAAAAGTTATTGCACAATTTCTTGGTCTTTCAAATCCTGTTCTATATACTGGCCACTGCTTCAGAAAAAGCTCTGCCACTTTCCTAGCAGACAGTGGCGCTGATCTTTTAAAATTAAAGAGGCACGGAGGTTGGAAATCTAGTTCTGTTGCGGAGGAATATGTTGAAAATTCCATGAATAATAAAAAACTTATAGCGCAAGAAATATTTGGTGAAACATCTAATGCAATGTGCGTCGCTTCCCAAATAACAGCAAGTTCGAGCAATGAAAAAAATATGTCGTCGGGAATTAATTTTAATAATTGCAATAATTGTGTTAGAGTCGATTCACTCAGTAAACCTGCAAGATGGCCGACATGTCATATGACAAAAGTCATATTCCAGCTAAATAAAATAAATTTTTGCATTTTCAATGACTTTTGTCATATGACATGTCGGCCATCTTGCAGGTTTACTGAGTGAATCGACTTTATCAATATTTATAACAATTAATTAATTTATAATTTATGTTTTTAACTTGTATTATAACAGTTTAATAAATAGAATAATTCTTTTTGTCACTAATTTTGAAATACATTTTTCGTCACCAATTGCATAAAATTTTACTTTATGCAACTAGTTACAAAAAGTAAGACGTTTCATAATGTCAATCAGTTTTAAAAAGTGTCACTTTATATGTCAAAATTAGAAAAATGTAATTTTTAACACCCCCCACACTGAGGAAAATGATCTAATACAACACTAGTGCTACGACATAGTTTGTATTGATAGCTTATTTTTTATTAACCCATATTTAATAAATTGCTAGTGTATCAAATCCGCTTTAGTGTTATATCAATTCCAGATTTGCTGGAACAGTGTTTTTATTGGTAGTAATCAGTTCCATTAGCAACACAGTCTTGTTGAATAATGATCTACTTTTAATACAGCAATTTTGTTAAGAAACAAATTTTCATTAACTTAATTTAGTTTTGATATACAATTTTGCCGTTCCTTCTTCCCCCTATAAACTAATTCTTTTTGTTCTTCTAAAACTGATATTCTGGCTGGCCTGTTTTATAGTTTGGAGTGGGAAAAGGAGTGGGGTAATACCCTGAAACTACCATTCGTTTAAAACTTTTGAGGATTACATCTATAAATCTCTTTTATAATGTTAATAATACCATAAAAGTAAGTAATTTAATTTCTTTAGAAGAATCATCAACCGCAGACATTTTATAACCTCATACTATCAACTGACAATAAAAATGATAATTTTTATTGCCAGTAACGTTTTCACTTCATTTTTTATTGTCGAAATACATGACCTACCATAATACGCCCAAACACATATATATGTGCGAGCCTTAATTTGTTAAGTTTTAATATTGCGACTAATAATAATTTTAAATTTTCCTTTTTACAACCGTCTCAGTATTTTATTAGCACGACATAAGGATGGGAACAAGGTGTCGATATCGGTTCATTATTTCAAATCGATATAAAGTCTGTTCAATGACCGCTGACGTTACGACTAGTGTTTATCTCTCTAACATTCGTGAACTAGGTGAGATACCGTGCGAGCAAAAATTATTTGCCTCAAAGAAGGCCTTGCATCTAAGGACGTAATGCTTAGCAGTAGAGCTTAATACCTGTTGGGTGTCAGTAACTACCTGAATTAATAATCAATCAGTTATTCCGTCAACTTTGACAGTCGTTACAAGTAATTTGATTCATCGCTAATTTTTCCAATTTCTTGAACAATTCACACAATGGGATTTACGGAACAGCACAGAACATTCATGGTTGAAGCGTATTTTCGAAACGGGGTTAGAGTAAATGGTGAGTGGCAATACAATCCGGGTTTGTGCATGGACGATTTTCACGAAAATTTCCCTCATGTATAAAAAATGCCATAAGAGGTGTGCAATTTCCACTGAATTACAATGGAAATTGCACCACTGGAAATTGCACTGTAGCAACCATAGCAACAAGTAATAAAGAAGTCAACATTGACGGTTCTATTTTAATAATAATTATTTGTATGTTTAAATAAAAACGCCCCAAAACCATAGCAACAAATAATAAAGAATCAACTTTGTCGTTTCTTCTTTATCATAGACAAGCGAGTTGCGCGCTCTCAAGGATAGATAGGCAACTTAACATACTAAATTGGTTCCCCGATAGAGCCACATGCGACCGGTGGAAAAACTAAATATAGTCGTGGTGGGGGTAGGCGCCAAGCATAAAAATTTAAATTTTATTATTACTTTGAATTCAAATTTTCGCGCTTCCAACTTAACGGAAAAGTTTGAAGCGCGAAACATCTGATTCAAGTTAAAATAATTTGGGAGATCGAACGGAAATTATAACAATGATATGGCGACAAGATTTATTAATATTTGATATTTACATAAATATGGTTTACATAAAAAAACAGCTTACATTATTATATTATTATTTTCTGTAGATTTTTCTAACAATTCCGTGTTATTTTCAAACTTTTTATTTAATAAACTATAGTTATTTTACCTTGTAGTTCATTAAGTTGTGAAGTAAAGTTTCTTTCTATATCTTTAATAGCTTTCGCTGTACTTTCCAATCGTTGAGCGACATTAATGAAGTCTTCAGGAGGTTCCACGCTCTTGTTAATTGCCTTGGTTTTTCTTCCCGATTTCTTTGGTCGCGACATATTAAATATATACCTATTTACGATTCTCAAACTACCGACTGCGCCATGTTAAGTTTATAAATAATATATGAATAATTATTTAATAATAACTTTATTTTTTATATATTTTACAAATCAATAATAAAATGACAATGACAATCTTTCACCAGTCCAGGTAAGACTTCAGGATCTGTCACAACAAGCCATATTTTTATCTTTCTCTCACATATTATGCAGGTACAGAGCGAAATAGAGGTACAGAATGTTGGCCATGCTCATTCTAAATGAATATTCTGTTCCTACCAACGTTAGGAGATGAACAACCTTATAAAACAGGGGACGACCTTCACCATTTAAGTTATCCTAGCCTGTTCTTTATTAATAATTATTTGAAAGCCGATCGTTTGAAAAATGGATCGTTTTGGTGAATTTAGTGAAGATGCGATTGATGTAAATATAGAAAAAACTATCCCACCCAATACAAAGAAAAGCCGATCGTTCGTATGGTAACAATTCATGGAGTTTTGTGTTGTTAGAAGCTATAAACTAGAGCGGGAAACATCAGTGCATGAGATTGCTAAAGTACTTAAAGATTGGGGCTACAACATGCGAAAAAATAATGGCGATGAATATAAAGAAAGCACAATAAAAGTAATGTGAAATTTACCTGCAAAAATGGTGATGGAGGAATACTTTGAAAAATATGGTATTAAAATAGACCCATTTGAAGATCAAGAGTTTAAAGCTGCCAGGAATGCAAAAAATGCTAAAAGAAAAGAATTGCAAAAGCACGAGGATAAAAGAAAGGTCAGTTCAATTTCCCTAAAATATAATGAAATGAAAATGTTAATTGACAATTGCAACGAATGTACCCCAGAAGGTCTGCAAAAAAGTTGTTTTTTATATTCTCCTATGAATTGGCATGAAGAGGAGGAGAAGGCAGCAAAACCTTATTGGAATTTTTTAAAAAAGAATTTGACATTGGGGGGCAAACAACAGATAGAATAGAATACAATCCCATATTCAGCATAACGACACAAGGTGGCTCCAAACCGTGCGCTCCATCTAAATGGCTAGTCGCTAATAAGAAAATTCCCGATCTTTGTCCAATCAGATTGTTTAACTTGCTAAAATCAAAACGAGAAGGTATTGAAAATGATCGTTTATTTTTAACGGTCAATCCATTTTGGAAAACTGGAAGTCGATGGTATAAAAATAGTCCTCTTAGACGTTATAAAAACAAAAATTACTAATCACTCACTTAGGGCTACAGCCGTGTCAAAACTTGCAAAAAGCGGTATTGCAGAACAGGAACTTATAAAAATGACTGGCCATGCTAGTTCCAAATCAATTGCCAGCTACCTTCAAATGGATCAAGAATATCATGAAGCCATTGTAGAAAAAATAAGAACAGATAGCACCCCAAAATCCAGTGAAAAAACATCAAGCACTCAAGAGAACCTATGTATTATGGACTCAAATAAGACCACACAATATATAATAAATTACAATAATTGTAATATTACTTTTAATAAATAAAAAACTAAGATACAATGTTAACGTGTTAGCTATTTATTCTGTAAATTTTCTATCGAATACCATTCGTGCATAAAAATTTCCAGAAAATTCTGAAAAATGAAATGTTTTTTGGAAACCGCATTCGTTTATTTTCATCGTTGTTTCCAAAAATAGCCCTCCTTTTGAAACAACGATGAAAATAAACTCATGCAGTTAGCAAAAAACATTTAATTTTCCAACATTTTCGGAAATTTTTATGCACTTATGGTATTATCCCCGAAAATTTTCCTAACGTTGCTTTTATTGCTGGGGATTTTTATCATTGCCTGAAAAGAACCGTGGCTGTGTTTAGGGAAACAGGTTCTATACAAGACCAAAAAGGAGCAGGAAGGCCATCTGTAAGAATAGAAGAACTTGTTGCAAACGTTCGTGAAATAATGCAAAATATGAAAACAAATTGTATAAGACGCCTGTCCCAAGAATTGGGAAGATCTTATGGAACATGCAGGATTATTCTTAAGAAGCAGCTAAATTTAGTTCCTTATAAAGTGCAAGTGTTATAATTTTGTAAACAACAAAATAAATTTGTAGTTGCCTACTTATTTTATTACTCATAAGTTTGTCATATCATGTCATGTCTTTGCTACTGTTATAAAGCAGTAAATTATCTCTCTTTTCCGTTGTTTATAATTATAACCCTTTTTTTTTGTTTGCCTTTTATCCTTCCTTAATCCCTCTCTATATTAATGTGATAATGAATCTACTGGTCGGTCATGTGAATGTAAGATCATTATTAGCGAATTTCGACTCCTTTGTAAGTCATGTGGAGGCAAAGAAATACGATATTATTGGAGTGACGGAGACTTGGTTACAACCTGGATCTGATGCTGCTGTAAGTATCGACACTTATAATTTTTTTAATCAAAACCGTATAAAGAAACGTGGTGGTGGGGTTGGTGTCTATGTTAAGAGTCATATTGTCACCGAAACACTAATCTCTACATCTTTCGATTACATTGAATGTCTATGGATAAAACTTAAGCTACAGAGTGACAATGTTGTTATAGGAATTATATACCGTCCGCCAAACTCAAACACTGCACAGTTTTTAAATTATTTAGAGGACATGTTATCAAATTTATACACTGAATATGAGAATATTATATGTTTGGGTGATTTTAACATAAACATGATTAACTCAGAGGCCAGCCAAAGCGCGCAGCTAGAGAATGTGTTTTCTCCATTTAATATGTCACAAATTATTAGGGAACCAACTCATGTATCTCTACTTTCCATGTCTCTGATAGATCTAATATTTACAAATATTAAAAATATAATGGATTCAGGGGTAATTGATTCTAATATCGCCGATCATTTTGTAACGTTCGTAAAGGTTGGATCAGGGGAGGTAAGTGATTCGTCGGTGGACTTTTTCTATAGATCTATAAAGCGTATAAATTTAAACCAATTTCAAGCAGATTTGGAACGATTTGATTGGCATAATATGTTATATATGCGTAATATAGACGAAAAGTTAAATTTTTTGAACTCTGCCATTTTAAGTCTCTTTGACGCACATGCTCCTCTTAAACATTTTCATAAAAACAAAAACTACAGCTATGCTCCGTGGATTACAGAAAACATTAAACTAATGCAAAAATTAAGAAATAAAGCTTTAAAAAAATTCAAAGATACAAAAAACCCTGCGCATTATGAATCTTACAAACAGCTTAGAAACTACACGACATTTGCCATTAGATCCGAAAAAAAGGCATATCTACATAATAAATTTCAACACTCTAACGATCGCGAAAAATGGCAGGAATTAAAAAAATTAAACCTAATAAAAAAAAAACTTTAATCTACAATCTAATCTTAGCAACCCAAATACTATAAATAATTTTTTCGTTAACTCTGCTTCTAACTCCATTCCAAACCCTGAGATTTTAGATTTTTATAACAATAATGTTCTGGAAAACATCGATGAGCCCTTTAATTTCAGATTGTCAACCGAAAATGAAATATTACAAATTATAGAAAGTATACGATCGAAGGCTGTTGGTGATGATAAAATCAATATAACAATGATTCTTCTCTGCTGTCCTTTTATAATACCTTTTCTTACACACATTATTAATGATTGCATTCTTAATTCCTACTTTCCTGTTCACTGGAAAAAAGCTCAGATAATCCCCCTTCCTAAAATAAATAATCCAACTGAATATGCACACTTGCGCTGCATAAGTATATTGCCCGCTTTATCTAAAATACTAGAAAAAATAATGGAAAACCAAATTAGGCTTTTCCTTAACCAATATAATATTTTACCAAAACAACAGTCAGGCTTTAGGGCAAATCACAGCTGTGAAACTGCTCTGGCCATATAACTGATATATCGCTTGATTTTAGCAAAGCATTCGATTTGCTCAATCACCGGATTCTTTACTCTATCCTTCATTATTTGGGTTTCAGCGATGGTGCCCGAAACTTTATACTCTCCTTTTTATCTGATCGTACCCAGCAAGTGGTTTACAATGGAGAGCATTATGATCCTTTGAATGTAAATGTTGGCGTGCCACAGGGAAGCGTTTTGGGCCCGCTCTTATATATGATATATACATCCTGTTTCTATAAATATCTTAAATATTCTAATTCTCACTTTTATGCGGATGACACTCAGCTATATTTCTCCTTTTTAGAGCAACAAGCAGCAGAGGCACAAAACTGTATAAACTCTGACTTACAACGATTTTATGAAGTAGCTTCGGATCATTTGCTTAAACTTAATCCCAACAAGTCAACCGTAATAATTTTCGGTAACCAAGCCCAGACCGACTTTGTTAAAAATAATGTTGAAATTAAACTTAACAATGACACTCTACCTTATTCCGACACCTGCAAAAGCCTGGGTCTAATACTTGATTGTAAACTTCGTTTTTAGGAACATGTTACATCGAAACTAAGAGCTGCCTACGGAGCTTTAAAATTGATTTTTAGTAAAAGACATTACCTTTCTAAGGGGGTCAGAAAGCTCCTATGCGATGCTCTCGTTCTGTCTCAATTTAACCACTGCATTGGCGTATATTATCCTTGTCTTGATGCGACGGATCGATACCGGATTCAGAAAGTTCAAAACTCATGTCTCAGATTTATACATGGCATAAGACGAAGAAACCATATAACACCGTTTCTTGTTGCATCTAAATGGCTTAACATGTTTAACAGGTATAGATTGCATATGTCACTGTTTAGCTTTAAGATTATAACGCATAAAACACCACCTTACTTGTATGAAAAAATACATTTTAGAGCTGATGCTCATAATAGGAATCTACGCAGACGTTGTTTACTAACTGTACCACCACACCGAAAAAAGATATTTGAAAAATCGTTTTCTTTTAATATTGCTTATTTACTCAATTCACTGAATAATATTAACTTTGGTTTATCCAACCCAGCGTTTAAAAGATCAGTAAAAAAACATTATCTCCGCACGCAGTAGTTTCCACAATGAACGTCACCAGTCCATGTGGATTATGAGTCACATTATTTTCCTGCTCCCCTACCTCCTGCTCCCCCTCCTTTTTCCTCTCATAAAATCAGTAATATATTTTTACAGCACCAAAATATTATATGTACTACATAAATTTAAGGCTTGAACAGTATCCAGATCCTTGGACTGGATGTCTGCCCCACTAAGGCCTATTGTTCTACTCTCTTAACAAAATACTAACCCTTTATGTAATTTACATTATAGTAAACAATAAATGTATTATTATTATTATTATTATTATTATTATTATTATTATTATTATTATTATTATTATTATTATTATTATAATAAGTTTTATATATTGACAAAATTTTAACCTAGATTTGGTTAGATATATCGTCCCCATATCATTGTGATCTAAACCAAGCCCTACGTTTTTTAATCCAAGCTCTCTTTAATGCAAATAAATTTTGCTCGCACGGTAGTAAATTTGCGTCCATAATAAACGTCGTATAATTTGAACAGACAAAAAAGTTTTATTGTCATTTTTGTCAGTGACATTTTTAATCAATCATTATTTCAAAAATGTCACTGTATATACGAACAAACGTTATTTTTAAAATTATTTGATTATTTTCAAATGGAAAGTGATGACGGAAAGACTCTTTTATCCTTTAACGCAGTTTGTGAGGTAAGTAGCTATAATAAAGCATGAATTATAGAAACATAAATATTAAACATGAAAAATATATATGGCAATGTTTTTATAAATACCTACATGTTTTAGAGAGTTTCTGATGTTTTGGGAGTTTTATGTTTAACAATCAAACGAATTAAGGCAAGATGTAGGATGTAGATTTTTAGAATCGCAATAATCTAGTTATTTTGTCATCCCGTGGTCGACAACTTCACAAAATTTATGAACATACCATAAGAGAGCGTATTAATGGGATGTATAGAGCAAGTGAAAACGTTACCATTCGCTTAATACAACTAAACCGTAAAATCATTGATGGTGTTAAAATATCCACTGGTTCATTAGCGGACTGCTTAAAACTTAAATGCCGTAAATGTACTATATCAAACAGGCGTTCTTTAATAGAGCAATCTCAAATAGCCCGAAAAACAGTAGATTTTTTAAGAGAATTTAAGAATGACGGCCCAATTTCAATTGCCTTAAAACCTATTTTTCTGGATCAAACCTAGATATAGTAAACATAAATTGAAATCTTGTCTTTTATCACAAGTATATAAATAATATTATAACTATGATTTTATGCTCAGCTTCGGGGGATTGAAGAATAGGTTTATCGAAGACAACATAAACATTTTTATTATACTTATTATTAAATTTTAAATAAACTTATTCTTATTATTATTATTAAACGAACTGTCTCTAATAAAAACCATTTAATTGTGTTTTATTAATTCTAAATTAGAGTATTTTATGCCGAGTTTCAAGAAATTCGGACCAAAACAAATTTTTCCAATATATAATTTTATACTCCTTTTTTCACCCCTTAAGAGCAAAATTTTTTAAAAATGCCCAACTACATGTTTATTTGAATGAAGAGTTTTGGACTTGCACACTTCATTCAAGAAACATTGTATCCAATCTTTGAACAGACACAGAAAATTTTTTTTACTTATATATTTTTCTTTACCGGTTGCGTTGGAGACTAACCCCGTCCATTTCTACCCCCTTGGGGCGAAATTTTCCAAATCAAGACTCATAATTGCTTATTTTAACATAGTAAGCATAGTATCAATTTTCAGCAATATAGCTTAAAATTATAGACAGTTATAGGGTACCTCCTCAAAATGAACTACAATTTTTTCGGTAATTCCTTTTTTCTCAGTGAATTTTGAAAAATGACAAAACATGTAGTTATATTATTTTACCCAGTTTTATTTTTTCAACCCCCTAACAAATTGTAAATGATTTATTATAAAATAAATGTACAATTAGGGAAACATTTGAAAAACTAAGCTATGCTGTTAAATTAGATTAGATTTATTATACACATTTTTTTTAAGCTTGCAAGTCAAATTAGACAATATGTGGTGCATTTAATATTTTTTTGTTACGAATTTGTAAAATGTATTACCACTTCAATAAATGAAACCTTTATTGTTAAATTTATTTTTGCCTTTTCTTTTCTTCTTCTATACTAATATCGTACACCGATCGGTGTTCCATCTAAATTTCATTAGCAGTGGCGGCTCGTGACTAGTGAGTCAGGGGGGCGCTGGCTTTAACTAAAAAAAAATTAAAATGTCTATTATTTTCGAAAGTACGTGTCTGTTTTTTCTAACCTTCTCGTTGTTTTTAATTTCATCAGCATAAGCACTACTTAAACAAGTTAAAATATTAGTTTGTCCTAATATCTCAAAACTTACCACATTATAACGATGTTTTGCACTATTTTCATGTTTTTTTTATTTTCTCTGAAAGATGTTTTAAGTCCTGCACCCCATTTTTAGTCCAATTATCATCCCCGCCAAAAAGAAGACGCGAAACAAAAAAAAGAATTTTTGTCCTAACAACCGCATATCCAGAATATTTTATTATATATTTCTTTGTCAAACTTACGCGTAAACTGTGCCTTACTTTTACATTTTGATTGCACTTGTACAATGTTCAATATTGGCAGTGGCCGCCCTGCATTTTTTAAATCAAGTTTTTCACTTAAGCTCAGAGAACTAAACACAACCTTCTGTAACTCACTGACCTTCATATTAGACGAAATTTTCCAATTTTATAACAACTAATAAATAACTCAAAACAAATAAACAAAACGTCAGCGAGTCAGCGGCATCGACAGACGACAGGTCGCATCGCGATTCGCGAACAGTGGGCGCGGAAAATTGGAGCTCTCCGTGGCCGCTCGTTGTGCGATGTGTAGGTGACGTCAGGCCTCCATCGTCATGACAACCCATCGAGAAGGCGCGTTGAATCGGGATGGATAATCAGTCGCCCGCCGCCGCCCGCGCTTAGTACAACCTTGAGAGCGCGTATCTTGCTTGTCTATGAGTATGGCCTGCCCGTTAGAATAGGGCTACGTTTGGTTTGAATTATTTTAATTGATTGCTTACATACATTGCGTTATTGGTTTTTTAAGTAAAGTATTTTTGGATTCTGTTTGAAATAATTGCAGGAAGGGCGGCGCCCCAGAGCCTTTCATTAACCAGCCGCCACTGTTCATTAGTAAATAAAGTAGAATAGCACATCTCTTGGTTCAGATGAAAGGGCGCAAATCACAGCATAACAAAGTCAAACTTTATTTTGTCAATGTTTCCCGAAACGGGAAAAAAAACCTCCTAATATTTATTTCATAATATCTGCGTTGCCCGAAACGGACCTGAATCTAGTAAAGCGCCAAGAACCGAATGAACCCTGATATTTATTTATCGATAACTACATTACTTGTTCGACCATTCCTAAAGTTTTATTAGCTAGAGTGTTGCGTCTCTGCATTTAATTTATAATTTAAACCTTGTTTACGTTCAGTTTCTAAGGTCAAGCGACTTTTAGTTTTTACGAGCAGAAGTTAAAGAGTTTTAATCGTTTTTCTCGTCGAATTGTGGACACTAGACGGCATTTTTATTCAAGGAAATTTGAGTAATCATCACAGGTTTTATGTTATTTGAGGCTTGTTATAATATACTAATCAAGGTAAGATAAACATTTTTTTACTGTTTCACCCTTTATCAGATTGTTTTAATATAAAGGATCATGAAATAACTAAATAGCATTTTTCCCAACGAAACATTTAAACTCAAAAATATTTTTAAAAATTTTCCGGTTTTACAAGTTTAAGAGTAAAACCAAATATTGTACATGCTTCAGGGTCTACCCAACGATGCGATGATATGTAGTAATATATTAAGGGATGGGGGAAATTATCGAAAATCATTCCGAAGATTTCCTAATGGCAAAAAATCTGAGAATGATTTTCTGATTATTTTCCAATCCCGAAATGTATTTTGAAGATTATTTACCAAATAAAAAATCAACGATTTATGTTGCACAATTTAATGTATTGCAATTAAACACACAATTAGTATACTGTATAACATAATGCTGAGGGGTGGAGTTTGAAGAAACAGAGCCATTTTTTTAATTTCATTACCAGTCAAAGCATTGGCACTACATTTTATTACCATGATTTTTTTTATTTTATTACCAGTCAAAGCATCGGCACTACATTTTCTTTTTTCTGGAATTTTTTGAAACTTGTGCAATTAAACCACTCGGCTGACGCCTCGTAGTTTAATGTTGCACACGTTTCATTATAGTGTTCATCGAACTAGTATAGTATCATTAATAACTATCTACTAACTGTTCTCAGACTTCTACTGTTCTCTCTCCCGGCCATAAATGCCGAAACCCAAAACAATACAATATTAATACTCCGCAGATGATGTCATCGATCCTGTGCTGCTCGGATGTTTGTTTAGACTTCACCGCGGTGTTATTTATGTGCATGTCGCATGTCGCGTTCATATTTCATGAAATATACCCGTATATACGCACCCAGTAGTATTTTCAATACTAAAAAGTTGTATAAATAATAATATGTGAATTATTAAAAGGAGTATAAGACTTTTTCTCAGTGTACAAAATAATCCCCAATGACCAATGATTAGCGGAGGGCAAAAAATGTGTTAATTTTAGGTACGATGCTGACGAACAATTATTGTCAAGTGTAAATATTCAAATGAATTGTTACTGAACGACTCATCCGTCTCTAATATTTCTTTTTATCCAAGAAATTTCAAAGAAGGAATTAATTAAATAGTTCTATGCCGTTTCATTATCATATTGGATTACATGCACCTTGCCATTGCTCTATGCAAAGTGCAGGAAAACAATAATAAAACTTCTCGGAATACAATATTTTTATCGTACAACTACATCAAGTTCACTGACATTTCAGAAACGAGCAAAAGCCCGCAATAGAATTAGTAAATAATATTTTAAACGCGTAATATGACTCACAGTTGTAGTTTTAATGTAATTTTATTATAAAAATTTAAATAAATTTGCAATAGTTGGATGGATATAATCTGATTATACTTCTTCTGGTTTGTACTGTGTTTTTTTTTCGTTATAACTAATAGGGAATGTGAATTTTTATAAATACTACTTAGTGTTATATAGTACGCAGTGGCGCAGCAAGAAAATCCGAGGTCTCTTATAATTCTTTGCCTAGAGAATTAACTACAGTCTCCAATCAATGGTGTACTAAAAAAAGGTATATCTACCTAAACAACTTTTTTTGGGATTACAAAGTAAGTAGTTTTGCATTTCAATTTGCTGGGTTCTTTGGAAACTATTATACTAAAATGTCCATAAAGTGTATATCTTTGAGTTTATTTGGTAATTGACAGGCAGTCAATAAACGATGTTTCTTTTTAATATATTTAGTCACAAGTTCTCTTATTAGCATTTATGTTACTTTGGTGTGGTTCTACCTATAATTTACAGTTTTAAATTAGTAGCTGATGATAATATTTTTTTTAAGTTGTTCTCATGCGTGCCAGCAGAGTAGCTATTTAAAGCTAGACTGCACCATAAAAAAAATTATGGAAATTCGTCAAAATTCTTATTTTTCTTATTGTTTTTTTTCCTTCTTGGTAAAATAAAGGTATTATTTATTTATTTATTTATTTATTTAACCCGCAATATCTTCTGGAATATTCAATGCGGCGACAACCTCCCGCATAACAAACTTGGTATAAAACTATTGGACCTTACAAAAGACTGGAGGGCAAAATAAGCCAGAAGGCTGCAGTGCAAGAAGCTTGGGCCTCATACCCAACCAACCAACCCATGACCAGTTTGGCGGTAGTACCAGGAAACTGCGGCGAGATTTAAAGGAAGCAATTTTTATTTATTTAAATAACAATTTAATAAAATTATAATTATTCCTGAGCTTGGGTATAAACTATTAAAGAGTGGATGGTGGATATCCTCATATATACACTGAGAAAACCATATCTTTACATTAAATTAAATTTATTAACTGCTATCAGTAAACAAATATTACTTTATTCCTAAGAAATAATTTGTTCTTAATTGGTAAATAAATATAACTTTATTTACAACCATACATGTAATGTTGACATTACAATATTTTTAAAAGTTTGGAAGTGTCACATTACCTACGTCTACTCTACGTTCCCTCTTCTACTTCCCTCACCCACTTCCCTCACCCATTTTCCTCACTCATTTCCCTCATTCTTGTCATTCAACCAGCATATTTTTGTTTGGCGTCAAAACAATAAATGTCATATTTTGATATTTTTACTACATTTTTTGAAAAAATCAAATATTATCTAATTTTCAATTAACGGTGTGGTTGTAAATAAAATAGTATACCTACAAACCTCAGAGGAAAGTTTTTATTACTGTCACGAGATTAAAGTTAACCTCGACGCTTCGCGTCTCGGGTAACTACCTAATCTCTCGACAGTAATGAAACACTTTCCTCTTCGGTATGTGATATACTATTAATAATAACAAATAATTGTTTACCATCCTAACATAGAAACAGTTATATAGATCATTAATTAATTATTAATAAGATTTATTATTTGGTAAGATATATTGTTTTACTTTTATAATAATAAAGTTTGGATAACTCAGTTGCTTGTTAATTGTTAAGACACGCAAATTTTACATAAATATACTCAACTAAATTTAAATTTATATCACTTTATAGTAAAAATATCGCGCTTTAACTATTAAAAAATATATACATCCAACAGGCGAAATTAATAATAAATAAACTATACAAAAAAATGGCAATTAAAGCTGTAATTAAAACTTTTTTTATTGTAACATTTATTAATAAAATTAAAACTAAATTGTTACAGTTAAAAAATACGAATTAAAAACAAACCTGTAAGGAAAATTATAAAAATTCCCTTGCTTTCTACTTATTTTTCCTATTATTTATGGAAAGTTGTAATTTAGTTTTGACAATTTTTATAATCTCAGCCCCCTGCGCTCCCCCCCCCCTTCTGGACCCGCCGCTGCACTCCTGCTACTTATTTATATATATTAATCAAAAGTTAAAAAAAAATATCATGTAGTTTTCACGCTTAGTTGAAACTACACTGGATAAAATCATTTAACTACGAAATTTTTCTTTCGCCAAAATTATTATGTTAACGCGGCATGATAATGCTGTTTAATTGAATCATTTTATAAGATTACTATTTGTCTGCTTCTATACGCATTACGCACCCAGACTTTTGGTCTGAATTTCAAGTGGTAACGTCAGCTAATTGAAAAGTTTCCTTGTCAACAAGCAAACCACAAACCTATATATAGACACACAACTTTTATCTCATCCGATTTGACTTTTTAAGAAATGGAATCCTAAAAAAGCCTCTATAATCTTTTATTTACTAATTTTTTTCTAATCAAAACATCAAAACCAACTTATTGATTAAAATTGTTTTGCAAAAAAATAGTATAGAGTGACATTGACCTCTGAAGTGTATTCAGTAAAAATTCTTTGAAAATTAGTTTTTTTGCATAAAGGAATAATTATACCATATTATGTATTATAAGAAACATCTATTATCTGTTAAATTAATGCTGGTACATTGTTGCATATTGGGCTTCTTCCCTAAATTTTGATTTTTAAACTACCGCATAGAGCAAGAAAAACAAATGTTTTTACTGTTTCAGTTTTTAAAATTTACAATTATTTTTCTGCCAATCACCCAGAAGCCGTGTTGGTTAACAAAATCCTATCTGCCCCCGTCCCACCCTTAATTCCACCCTTATCATGAATGGAACAGTGAGGGTTACTTTCTACGTTTAAATCACTTCTACCGGAAGTTATTTCCAACCGTTCTTGAGATAAAAACATATTCACTTTGCTACTACAGCTAAATATTTAAAATTTTGGTAGCTTTTAAGTAAAATAATCTTTATATTCCATAACTTAGGTTTTACGTTTTTCATACAGGGTTTTTTAAAAATTGTGCCAATCTAGCCTTTTAGATAGAGAATCAAATTTCCGATATAAATGTTTAATTTGTCATTATTGACGATTTTAGTCGTTTTGGAATTGCAGTACAATCTCGGTAACGTTAACACAAAAAATTCTAAGGAGTTCATATTAATGGAACGTTTATATTAGCAAAGTTTACAAAAAATACATAGGGTCCTGCAATAGTGCGTCAGGCTTCCATAGCTGCTATACGAATTAAGTTAGGAATTTTATTCATATGCAGACTTACACTGTATTATAGGGTGTATTCCAGGAAAATATTTTTCCATATACAGGGTGTCCCAAAAAAGTGTGACAACAAATTTTTATATTTTTTTAAATGGAACACCCAGTATTTTTATGCATATTTAGGTTCATATTACTGTCCTTTATAATATTCCAAAATTTTATTTAATTTGCTCTGGTAGTTTAAGAGTAATAAATTAAAAACTGAAAAAAAAAAGTTTTGCAGTCCTAGAAAAAAAATCAATAAAACAATTTAATAACGTTTTTTAAACCATAGCATTAAGTGAGATTTATGACCAGGGGTCTAGAAATACTATAAATCTAGTAGTGTTTATTTATGTTATACAGGGTGTTCATAATAAGATTTCAAAAACGACACATTTTAAAATATTTTTTCTCGAGTTTTTTAAATGGAACACCCTGTATATTATTTGGCTATTTGATGTAGAATTCTAAAGCCATTTTTTTTTGTAATACAAGCATGTAAGTTATTTCCAGCCGTTTCCGAAATAATTGCAAATTTCATAAATTATGTTGTTTAAATGGATTATTTATTATTAAAATGAAGCATAGGCGACTAGGATAATCATTGTAAACTACAGTAAATGTTCAAAATGCCTTCCATTTTGATCTGTACACACATCAATACGTTCTTGAAAAGATCTGTTCACATTCCGTAACATCTCTGGTGAAATACTAGCAAACGCGTCGCTTATTCTTTGCTGCATATTAATTGCAGTTGTTGGAGCATCTTCATAAACAATTTGCTTTACGTGTCCCCATAAAAAAAAGTCAAGTTTTGTTAGATCCGGCGATCTAGCTGGCCAGACGGTAGGTCCGTTTCTACCAATCCACTGGTTGCGAAAAGTATCATCTAAATGAATTCTTACATCAAGTGCAAAATGTGCCGGAGCACCATCCTGCTGAAACCACATCCTATTCCTAGTATTTTGAGGAACGTCTGCCAATAAACCTGGTAAATCATTTTGTAGGAAGTTTAAATACATGGGCCCATTAAGATGACCTTCAAAGAAATGCGGACCTATCAAAATATCACCAATGATTCCACCCCACACATTTAATGACCACCGGTGCTGTCGATCAACTTGTCTCATAAATTGCGGATTTTCTGTGGCGTAATAATGAAAGTTATGCCTATTTACACAACCGGTGTTATGAAAGGTTGCTTCGTCGGTAAATAAAACATAGTTAAAAAACATAGGATCCTCTTGTATTTTAATTTTTGCCCAGGCACAAAATTGTGATCGATTTTGAAAATCTCTATCACTAAGCGCTTGATGTAATTGAATGTGATAGTCATGGAATCGATGCTTTTTTAAAATCCGTTGTACAGATCGTTCACTTATACCTGTGGCTTTGCTGATTTTATCTTGGCTTACATGTGGATCTTCTGTTACCGTTAATAACACCGCAAATTCATTTTCCTCGTTGGTAGCAGTCTTTGTTCTTTCTTCTTTTGTGTACACAACATTTCCCGTTTCAACAAATCTTAATAATAATCTTTTGAAACTTTTTTCTTCCGGATGTCTTCTTTCTGGATAACGTGATGCATAAATTCTACTTGCTAAAAAACAATTTTTTTCGCTCTCACCAAGTACAAAGATCATATCAACTAACTCATCTTTAATAAAGTTCATTTTAATATCTTATAACTTATTCGCCCTCAAAAACAAGTTTTGAAAATTGACTTAAGAACTTGTCAAACTATAATAAATAAATGATTGTTTATTTTATTTCAAAGCCTACCGTGGTTTTTAGGCATAACCCTTACTATAGGGAACCATTTTGCTAGTATTTCACCAGAGATGTTACGGAATGTGAACAGATCTTTTCAAGAACGTATTGATGTGTGTACAGATCAAAATGGAAGGCATTTTGAACATTTACTGTAGTTTACAATGATTATCCTAGTCGCCTATGCTTAATTTTAATAATAAATAATCCATTTAAACAACATAATTTATGAAATTTGCAATTATTTCGGAAACGGCTGGAAATAACTTACATGCTTGTATTACAAAAAAAATGGCTTTAGAATTCTACATCAAATAGCCAAATAATATACAGGGTGTTCCATTTAAAAAACTCGAGAAAAAATATTTTAAAATGTGTCGTTTTTGAAATCTTATTATGAACACCCTGTATAACATAAATAAACACTACTAGATTTATAGTATTTCTAGACCCCTGGTCATAAATCTCACTTAATGCTATGGTTTAAAAAACGTTATTAGATTGTTTTATTGATTTTTTTTCTAGGACTGCAAAACTTTTTTTTTTCAGTTTTTAATTTATTACTCTTAAACTACCAGAGCAAATTAAATAAAATTTTGGAATATTATAAAGGACAGTAATATGAACCTAAATATGCATAAAAATACTGGGTGTTCCATTAAAAAAAATATAAAAATTTGTTGTCACACTTTTTTGGGACACCCTGTATATGGAAAAATATTTTCCTGGAATACACCCTATAATACAGTGTAAGTCTGCATATGAATAAAATTCCTAACTTAATTCGTATAGCAGCTATGGAAGCCTGACGCACTATTGCAGGACCCTGTATAAATACATATGGAACAAATTATTATTATTATTATTGTACCTAGCATACTACATAGTGTGTATTGATACAATAACCTAAGATATTTAACTAATCTTTTATAGCAAAATAAGATGTTAATTTAGATTGTGTTTTTTTTAGCAGAAATGTTTGCTAAAACAGCTTACTCATGAATATTTTTTAAACTCGCAATTTCTGTTATGTTTAAGTCATTCTGCTTAGCCCATTCTATTGCTCTCCGAAGGGCTTCAACTGCTTCACCATGCTTAAGTTTACCACTTGGCTGGTCTTGGATTTCAAAATCACTTTCATCCTCTTCATTCTCATTTACGCCTTCTTCCAAGTTTAAGTCTTTAATTGCGTCCTTGTTCCAATCTTCCATCTCTTCAGCTTTTATTAACATCCTCTATGATTTTGGCTTTTTCGGAAAGAGAAAGGCATTTTGATTTTCCTTTGACTTTAACCATTTTGAACTGATTAATGCATAAAATTAAGTACGATTCAACGTATAACACTCTTTAGCACTTAAGATAAACACTACACTAATCTGATGTTCACTTTCACAAGCTACATATTATACTACAATGAATCAAGAAAGAAATGCTAAGGCGGCGAAACAAAAACAAACAAGATTTAACAAGCTGTTAACATTTTTTTTTAAATTTCGGATTCTTACAGCTATAATTTTAGATACAAGAAAAGCTTTAAAAAACTTGACATTTACCTGTCAAAATGACAGCTGTCGTATAAAACTTTCTTATTTATGTAATAAAAATGATTGAATTTTAGATTCTTACTGCGTCAAGCATCAGTACGAAAGAAACGAACTTGAGCAGTAAAAAAATTACACATACTTATATTTTTATTGCGACCTGGGTTGTGAAGAAACTACACATATTTTTTTGAACAAGAATCGAAGTGCTTTACAGTTAGGGCTTGATAACAAATGGTTTTGTCAAAAGTATAAAATTAAACGAACGAACTCGAGCAGTGCCGTGCCCGAAGGGCTCGGCACAATAATATTTCCACAAATTTATTAGCTGATAATGTGATAATGATAATGAAATATGAAAAGTATATCCCATATTGCACAAAGGTGTGGGAGTTTAAAAAGCACCTATAAATGTCCATATCAATATCATAATATTAAACAACATATATTTCAGTAATGAAAAATCATAGCGAATCGAGCGAGACGGCAATGGAAATAGGACGTCGAGCACTATACGATGCCGTCTTCAAAAACTACCTATCTATACGAGAAACCGGAAATTTTGCACCTTTTTTTTATTTTTTAGTTTTTGTCAGTTGTTATAATGACAATTTGGTGATTTCCCCTTCACGTTCCGCAGGAAGGTGAGGCAAAAAAAGCAATAGTAAATAGAGAAAAGGAAAAGAAAATTATTTTTTTAGTACTAATATTAGATGCACTCTCGGCTGACGATTAGCGATATGTACCCAGTCTAGTTCATATTACCGTAATTAAACACAAACACTGCTCATACAGAGCAGTTAATGCAAAAAATATTATGTTCATATTACTGAGTCGTTCATAAAAGTGTATATTCATATTATCGCGATTGTACTGTATAATCAATTTAAAGAAAATTTAAAATCTCTGTATGTAAAAAAATATCGATACTATTGATAATATCGATTTTTCGATATTTTATTTTTTAAATATCGTTATTCGATATGTCGATATATCGATAAAAATATCGATATATCGAATTTTCGCCCAGCCCTAGTCAGTAGTAAATTTAAAAAATAAGCATACTTAAAAATACAAATAAATAGCTTACCATTAAATGAAGCATTAAATTCTCTTGAATTTCAGGTCATTCCTTTGTTTTTATTTGATTTTCTGCACTACCGATATTTTCATTCGCACACAGACCATATAAATAGTATTAAATTATTACAAAAAAAAAACAGTAAACAATGAAAATACCCGAAACTCAAATCAAGCGCTGCGAAGTGCTACGGCTGATGATCCGACCCGCGCTAATAGATTCAATTAACGTTTGGCTATCGGACGCCAGCCCATTGGCCGAGTTTGATCAAGAGGGACAGTAAAATAAGTTAAATTAATTTAATTTACAAGTAAAATAATTTAAGAAAGCACATAACACTTATTTCCTGATATATTTTGCAATATTTTTGGGAGGTCATTGACCTACATGATCATATGGAAGAGCCACCACTGCTTATTTCTACTGTCATATTCTAGTTAACTTATTTAAAACCACTTTCATTATTTGTAAAAAAATGGCAATCAAAGCCTTACTTTTTTAAATATATTATGTAACATCTTAATTTTCTTAATCAACTAAATCGTATTAGCAAAGTTACTTAACTAGTTGATTAAAATTATTACCCAAAAAAAACCAACAAGAAAGTGACATTGACCTCTTAAGTGGTTAAACAGAGGTTTACGATGACGCTGAACTTTTCAATTATTAATGACAAGCGAAAAAGGACTTTGGAATAATTTATGGTAAAACACTAACTTTTCTAACAGTTTTCCAATAAAGCCGAACATCTTGGAGAACCGCTTTCATAATTTATGATGGAAAATGCAAGAACGGAAAGAAAACAGAATGGTCCGTTGGGTGTTTGTTTCGAAATTATATATAAAAATATTTTATAGGTGGATGGTAGGATGTCAAAAGTTTTAAAATTGTTTTTTTTTAATGTCTGATTGATTAGGGTTCATATCATATAATATGTTTGATATTTTCAATATTTATAACTTTTACCTGAAACCGTCTACAGCTATCGAATTTATTTCAAGATAATATACTTGACGTCAGCGGCGGATCATACAGTGGGGACATAGTGCCATACTAATTTTTTTTCTGAGGGTCCGTCCGTGTGCCTGATGCACATCGGCCAGGTTTAGCCCATTAGGCTCACTCTATTTGAGGACCAACTGTGCAAAACGCATTAAATCCATAATATGTTGTTTTAAATAAAACTTAAAAAACTAGCAAAGTAAGTTAAAAGAAAAACTAAGATTTTCATGTGCAGAATGATATTTATGTAATAGGGTTAAAGGAATATTTCCTTTTTTAATCTAAGTTTTCGATTTTTACGGCAATATGGTATATTTTTTAGTGGATTTACTGCATTTTGTTTAACCAGAATGTGGATTTATGTCATTTTGCCAAGTTAGTATGGATTTATTCCTTTTTGCTTAGTTCTTATTTGGATTTATTGCGTTTTGCTTGAAGTAATTAAGTTTACATTATTTTAAAAGGCCAATAAAATTTAAAAATTCAGTGAAATAATTATTTTATTAACAAAATTAGAAAAAGAACAATTAAATATGTAAGCCAACATTTTCTTCTAGGCAGTCGCAGGTCTTTTTGGCTTCGTCTTGTTGGCCTTCTTCTATTTCAACTGCAGTAGTTTCTAAAATAGTTTTGTACCATGCTAGATCATCTTCTTGTTCCCATTCTGCTCCAAACTCTTGGGTTAAAATGCTTTAAGGATTTTTTATTTTTCTCCTTAAGAGGTCTTCCAAGTTGAAGAAGTTCAATTTTTAACTGGGAGTCCTTCTTACCTTTTTTAAGAAGGGATTTTGGAGTATCAGCTATACTTTCATTCCGAAAGTTTTCGAAAAAGGATATAGTGATGGGTGCATATTGATTTTTTCGCAACACAACAGATTACACTGTGTTTGTTTGGATTTTGCTATCAAACACAATGCATATTACTAACGAAATGCCCCAAAATACTTTAAAGGAATTTCTAATTGATGTAGGTTATGTTAAAAGTGAGTGGGTTACAGCTAACCCTTCACTGCGACCAAGCGATCTATTGTGGCTCACACCTTGTTTATATTTCCCCCAATAGGTCTAACTTTTTAATGAAGGTAATGATGGTATTGGGAAAGACATTTTTCATGTCATCCGGCAGCAGAGTCACCTCGCCGAATAGGGCGAATCTGATTCTTCCTGCTGCGGGGCAAGTGCACAGTTAGAACGTGTTCTGCTGTTTCTGTATCTTCCATGCAAAGCCGGCATGTATATTCCATGCAAAGCCGGCATTCATTGATGTATGAAGAAGAGACTACATACATTTTATACAATTAATAAACTTTCAAATAATGGTATTTTGGTAACTTTAAAAGGTACGGGTACATAATGTGGAAATAATGATATAAATACTATTAAAATGGTACGTCTGGCAACACTTACCCCGATCGACTTATTTCTTGATTGCATTTTTAACAAATTTGACTGTATTCTTTGTTTGTTTTTAATATTTAACCTTTTATTTGTGTTTATGTATTTTGTTTTTTTTATTTATTGGATGATTTTTTTTATTAAATGTTTAGTTTTTTTGAGTTTCTTAATATTTTCATATATTTCCAATGTTTTCAAAATATTTCCAAAAAAGATGTTTCGGGAAACTTTATAGCATACTAGTGATGGCAATAGAATCATGTGAATTTTGATTTTGAGGGTTAATCGGCATCTTCGAAACTGCACGTACCTGTTCATTAAATTTTCAACTTGGCAACACTGCATTATCCCTCTGCATCTAAAAACCCTAAGCCGCATTTGGGCTGCAACTCTCCTCCAGGAATGATGCCATATGCAATATGCCGCCATATCGATATGTCAATCCTATTTATTAAATTCCTGACTGAAAAATTGTTTTTAAACTTTGCTACTTCTTATGGCTTATCGATTGTAGATAAGAAAAAAGGAGTAATACCATTTCTTGTGCAAAATGTAATTCTCTACAACATTTGTAAAAAAAAATTTTTCATATTATTTTTTAGCTCAAAAAGATATTTTTAATCCCATTTAAAGGGTTTTTTTAACTCTCCTGCAAAGGCTGGACACATAATAGTACTGAAGTGTTCTTTCACATAATAAATTATTTCCTCCTCCAAAAAGCAGCTTTCTAACTAAAATTCCTTTTAAGTTTTTCGTTTACTGAACTAGTGGCAGCAAGGATAGAAATGCTATCGATTATACATGTCCTTGTGTACTTACTCCCAAAGTGTCATTGATGTCCTTAAATAGATTATCATATAAATTAAATCATATAGAAGTATTTTCTTCTTGTGGTGCCCTATTCGTTGCGGACGTTGGCGATTAACATGGCTATTCTAACTTTGTTTGCTGCACTCCGAAAAAGTTGTACTGAAGTGAGTCCGAACCATTTACGCAGGTTATGCAACCATGAATGTCTTCGTCTACCCGGTCCTCTTTTGCTGTCTGTTTTGCCTTGTAAGATGAGTTGCAGGATACGATACTTCTCATGGCGCATTATATGCCCAAGGTATTCCATTTTACGTTTTTTAACAGTGAATGAGATTTCTTTCTGTTTACCGACTCTGCGGAGAACCTCCTCGTTGGTGATGTGATCGGTCCACGATATTCGTAAAATGCGACGGTACACCCACATTTCGAAGGCCTCCAGTTTCTTCATCATTCGGTATGTCATCGTCCATGATTCTACCCCATATAAAAGAATTGAAAATATGTAGCACTTAGCTAATTTGATTTTTGTCTGCAAGGATATATCCCTGCTTATAAGTAATAAAAATATGAAATATAAAATAAATAAAACAACGCTGCATTTATTGTTATTCTAAATAGTCAATTTGCAGTTTTTCTTCTTCCGCATTATATTTCCTCAACTTCAAACTCTGTTGGGCGTCTTAACTTATCGCCATAATTACGTTAGTGTTTACCTTAATTCATATTCATGAATCGTAAATTCATATTTAACGGTGGTTTAAACGCGCTCGCAGCACATTAAAATAATAAAAATAAAGCATTATTTCTTCCTGTATAAAAGACATTTCATGGAGAGTAGTCGCAGGAAATTTAGCACTTCAAGGAAAACTGCTCGTTGTATGTTCTATAATGGGACGTACTACACAACGCTTCCAAGGTTGTCACATATTATATTGTATTATCTATAGCGAAGTGTTTTCACTTGTAGAAATGTCACCTGTATTTTACGTAGGAGATAATTATTAAATTAACGCAGTTCTCATTTGTACCTTCATTAATTAATAATAATGCTGCATGTTTAACCCATTAATGCTTAGCGTCCTTGTTTGAGGACAGTAAGTTTAAGATGCGATAGCAGTGCCCGTTAGTTCTGACGGACGTCTTACTTGCTACCATAGACAATTTACCTTTAGATACGTACATCTTATCTCCTGCGCAAACAAAAGTTACGTTTTATGGGTGAAAAAATACGTCCGAGCGCATGACTCGCCGATCAGCTGCCTTCCCTCTGGGCACCTTCGGGCATGCGCACAAACCTCCTGTTATCGGCCTGTCCTACATTAGCGACATGCTCAAAATACACTCCAGAACCGGCTCGGCCGCCATTTTTGTTCATGTGTTTTAAGGTTTCTCTGTGGATTCCTTGAAGTTGTCTTAGCTATTGCGAATTGTGGGTGTTTAATATTTACGGATTTCTAGTTTTTGTGTAGTTTAGTGAATTGTTGTTGCTACTAGGTACTTAAAATGCCAGAAATCACTACCTTTTTCCCCAACTTGATCAAAAATCAAATCAAAATCAAAAAAGAAAGTCCAATTTGTCTGTCTATTTTCCCATTCGTCAAACGATAATGTTGCAGTGCGCATGTCTAATAGTGTCTAGCTTTGTTTACATGCGCGAGGCCATAAAACTGCCCCTTTCGTGATTATTGTTTGCTTATCTAAAGCTAAGCTAAGTCTATGCTTCCTACTCGGACCTGTTCAGCTCGGGTCTTAGACAATTTATTTCGCTTGTTTACGATTTTTTTGTTGTCTTGGCTACAACAACTTTGTTCAATTGGTTATTTAGCTGAGCTAGAGTGAATAACATTTAAAGATCTTGTGCAATTTTTTTTTCTAAATTAAGGTAAGGCCATTATTACAATCTTATTTTTAGGTACACTTGCATGTTTAAAAATAGATTAGTTTCTAGTCGTCAGTTGTTATACTTGTCCTATAATAATCTGTCAAATTTAACTGTCCTCAATTGAGTTCGAGTACGCTGGGCTAATATAGGGTGTAATTTTTTTTCCAACTGTAAATAGAAAATATTTTAGGAATTTTACCGAAGCGGTAGATTACCTATAACATAAAATCTAATATTTTGGCATTACCTTCTGAAGTCGACGAGTTAACTAACGAGGATGATATAAATGATGGTGATCTAGTTCTAGGCGGTACCGTGGGTAAAGATATTCCGGGAGGCCTAGAAATTTTTATATACTCTGAAATCCACGATGATTCGGAAGTCAGAGAAAATAGGAATTAATCTCACCAAGAAGAAAAGTCTAGAAGAGCGTAAAATTTCCAATATTTTTATTTTGTATTTACGATTTTTTAAACTTTGCATGTCAGATAAAGCAATAGAAAATTCTTATTTCGTACAACCCATCATTAGTTTTGGACTTTATAGTCTTAGGACGAATTTAACTATCTCAGTAAACCATGTTGCATAATAGATAAATCATATGCAACGTTAAACAACAAGAACAATATCACACTAGAAGCTATTTAAATTTTTGGGAACTACAGTACTAATTTTAAGGGGGTAAGTATATGCTTTATTAAGCGTAGCAAGCAAATATTATTATAAATAATGTCACGTTTCATTGCAACTGCCAGTAGGAACCAATACAGTATATAAAACCAGATTACACATCCAATAAAACATGTACTGTGAGTATTCAGAGCAATAAAGGCTATAAATCATTCTATGGTAGCAGTAAGTCCTATTTCCTGTTGGCTTAATTACCGTGATATTATCACTACACAACGGTCTAGCAATTTTCGTTGTCTTAGTAGGATAGCGCGTTGCTGTCACATATAGTATTAAACAGTTGTATGTGAAATCTTATATAAAATAGATGCCTTTTTTCTCAGAGTAATATTTTTTAAAAAATTATTTTCATAAAAGTTGTTTAGAATTAATAACAGAATATTGGAAACTCAATATATTGTTGCTAAATTAATAAATAAATGATTTAAAAATATATACATGTATAACAAAACCAAGGACTTTCCAATATTCTTTGTTAAATTTCTAAAAACTGTTATATACAACATTTTTTTCTTAATCGATTATTACAACCGCCAATAGAAATTCCGTTTTCAAAGTGCCCCAGAGTTCACTTTTTTTAAAGTTTATAGTTTTTTACTTTCGTCGCTTTTCTTGCGTCACCAAACTTGTTTTTATGTTAAAAGAGACAAATTATTGAATTTTTCTATATACTTTTCAACTAGCCCAGTAACAGTACCTACAAGGAATACTTGCTTTTAGTTATTCCGAAATATCTAAATACATCCTTATCGTGGAGTATCACAGCTTTTAACTGACACATGGACTAATGTACCTGCATTACATAGCGACGTGTTTTCGTCTGTATAAATGTCTCCTCTATTATTTAAAATGAAGTTTTAGTCGTTTTCTGTAAACACGAGAGCTATGCTTTAGTAGAGTGTATATAGTGTGTCTTAAAGACTAACTGCAGAAGGGAGTTGTTCAACTTGGAATATGTGTGCTACATTAGGTTACCTAAAAGGTGGAATAAGTTATGTTGTCACGTACAAACAGAAAAGTATATGTAGTAGAAAAATGAACGGTTGAGGGAACAATTTTATTATAAAAAATAATTATTAAATGGTTATGGATTTAAAGAAAGTGGTATTTATTGGCGCTCCAAAAAGAAACAGGAAAATACAGAGTTATAATACAAAGATATATCTTGATAAAAAAAAACTAGCTAATTAGGTAGGATGAAATTAAAAATACACCGGAATAAAATGTTTATTTTAAGTTAAATAAATTATTTGTTTGATTTTGATTTGTTTTATTGAAACCAAATAATTTTTTTCTCCTCCCTATAATGTAAACAACGCATTTTGACACTGTTTTGAAGGGCGTAAGTAACAATTACCAAAAAGGTTTCGATTGCCCTACACGACGGGTTGTAATTCAACTTACCACCCTTGGGTGCCATATAAAAACAATGATTTATAAAAATTGAGTAATATTAAATGATATGAATATTAATAGTACAATTATTACAATTATAAACATTATTTACAAAATTTAGATAAATCGATTAATTCGGAATAAATAAAATTGTGCGATTATTGTGTTAAGTAAATCCAAAATTACTGAGTTGGTCCGGACTACCCCGCCTTCCCTCCAAAGCCGCCTCTGCATCATTACTCATTGTTTTTCAACGATCTACTATTTCTCTTATTTCTAGTTTCCACATATTACATCCACACATAAAATTTAAAAAGTCTGATTGTAAAGAAAAATAGATTTTCACGTTTAAAGTCGTAAAAAGCAAACCGGCCTTATTTGCCATAAACCCATTTAACAACCTATGGCTGTAATAGTATGTTAAACTGTCAATAAAATACAGCTACGTTATGAAAATTTAAGTCAACTATTCGCGCCGTTTATTTATTATTAAGAGTCGGAACTAGCTCTGTCGTTAACTTGCCGTTAAATATTTCAATTTACACGGCAATCGCTAAAACGGGAAGGCCGTGCGACTTGAGAAAAACGCATTATAACGCGTGGTCCAGAATGTTCAGAGGCCTGGATGCCGAAAGAACAGGTTAACAGAATATTTAATTCTGCTGCCGGACTTGGTAATGAAACATTCCTCGTTTCCTCCCAAGGATTTTCTATACAGGGTGCTACAAATTCGTGAACACACTGAAAAATAATTCTATTAGCAGTAGCTAGAAATCCATTAGTAAGAGCAAAACATGCATTAAATGGGCGCCGAATAAATAAAATAACTTTTTAACTTCAATATGGTATTAGTTTTTTGCTGCTAAAAGACAAATCTACTGCCCTAAAATCTAAAATAATATATGATGCAGTGGTAAAAATCATCTCTTATTTATAAAAAAATATGATTCTGTGATTAATTGAGGTCATGTAGTTAAAAAAAGTATTGCTTTTTAATCCTAAAAATTTGCTGCCAAATACCGTGCGAGCAAAAATTATTTGCATCAAAGAGGACCTTGCATCTAAGGACGTAATGCTTAGCCGTAGAGCTTAATACCTGTTGGGTGTCAGTAACTACCTGAATTAATAATCAATTAGTTATTTCGTCATCTTTGACAGTCGTTAAAGTAATTTGATTCATCGCTAATTTTTCCAATTTCTTGAACAATTCACACAATGGGCTTTACGGAACAGCACAAAACATTAATGGTTGAAGCGTATTTTCGAAACGGGGTTAGAGTAAATGGTGAGTGGCAATAAAATCCGGGTTTGTGCATGGACGATTTTCACGAACATTTTCCTAACGTTGCTTTTATTGCTGGGGATTTTTATCATTGCCTGAAAAGAACCGTGGCTGTGTGCTGTGTTTAGGGAAACAGGTTCTATACGACAAAAAAAAGAAGCAGGAAGACCATCTGTAAGAAAAGAAGAACTTGTTGCAAACGTTCGTGAAATAATGCAAAATACGTCAAGTGCATGGAGATGGAGATCTTGTGGAATATGCAGAACTATTCTTAAGAAGCAGTTAAATTTATTTCCTTGTAAAGTGCAAGTATTCCAAGAAATATAAGCCGCAGATTTTGAAAGACGCAGGAATTACTCTCAATGGTTTACCCAAAATGTATTGGAAAGAAATGATTTATTAGACCTGACTTTTTTTCGGATGAAGCCTGGTTACACCTCTCCGCTTATGTGAATTCTCAAAATACACGCATGTGGAGTAGTGAAAATACCCATTTTTTGTAGAGTGCACATTGCACCCTCAAAAAATTGGTGTCTGGTTAGCTGTTTCCCGAGGAAGAATTGTTGATCCTATTTTTTTCCATGACACACTTACAGCACAGCGGTATAGAGACAATATTTTGAATCCATTTGTGGAGCAATTACTTGACGACGAACTACGTTTTGGATATTTTTAACAGGACGGTGCAACCGCCCATATAGCCGCCGAAACTATTAACTACTTACGCAATTTTTTCGACGACAGATTGATCAGTTTTCGATCAGACATTAAATTCCCACCTAGATCACCTTGTTTAACGGTTATGGATTACTTCGTTTTTCCTCATTTAAAGAACACTTTTTTTAAAACACCAGTTGCAAATTTAGAACAATTACAAGAAAGGATTATCCAAGAATGTGGTAACATTTCTCCAGACATGCTGGTCAACACTTTCGAAAATATGAAGAGACGTGTGAATTTATACTTGGAGCATGGCGGTGGCCAATTTCAGCAATTTGTAATTATTTTTCGTTTTCTTTCTGTATATTCTTACTTTGTTAATTTTGTAAACAAAAAAAATAAATTTGTATTTGTCTACTTATTTAATTACTCATTAGTTTGACATATCATGTCATAATATGAATTTGACAACATTTTAACCTAAATTTGGTTAGATTATATCGTCCCCATATCATTGTGATCTAAACCAAGCCCCACGTTTTTTAATCCAAGCCCTCTTTGATGCAAATAATTTTTGCTCGCACGGTAGTTAATTTAAAAAGCAAGTGTCATCTATAAAATACCGAAAATAATACACATGAGATCGTTTTTTTAGTATTCCTCGTTTATTTTTCCTGATTTTAATAAACACATTAGTTTTGAAGGTTACGCCAGATAAAACTATTTATAAAGCCCCCCAGCAACAAGTTAAACTTCTGAAAACTACTTCAAAGTGATTATTTTAGTGCTCTTTTATAGCATGCACTGCTAATGTTATCTAAAGCTGCAGTTGCACAAACTATTTTTATTATCAGTAAACAGACATTAGTTCAATAAAAATAAATCAGAATGCGTATTAGCCTTTTAACATACCTAATTACAGTTTTTTTTATAAAAAAAGATAAACTGATTTATACACTGCAATTGGCGACGAATGAGAAACTTTTTACACTAATTTTACGAAAAAAAAAATTTTTTTTTTAAATTTTCTGCATGGCCCAAAACCTAAATGCAACCATCAGTAATTTTCTCAAATTACCGACACCAAGAGAAATTTGTGAAAATAAAAATATTTATTTTTTATTTTTGAAGTAGTCCAAACTCAAAGTGGAGTTAAATGTATAGAAAAAGAAAAAGCACAAAGTCTTCCTCCAAAAATTTATTAGAATAGCTAGGCGAACCTCGAATAATTCATACTAATTCGACATCGACATGTTTCGAGTGTAGAAACACTCATCATCAGGAAAACAAAGCAAATAGTACAATGCCGATGTTGTTAGCAATAGAGAAAATAATAGTGGGATTGAGCCTTAATGGAGCTTTTAATGGTGTACAGGGTTTTTCCGTATATTTTGGAGCACCCCTGGAGCTTTTATTTGAAGACCTAGAAAAAACTTTAAATTAACAAAGTTGCATGATTTCTCCTGAACTGCCAGAATTTGTTATCGGACAAAACAAATGAACATCGTAAATTTGTTTAATAATGCCAGTATCGATTTTTTTAAATGGAACACCCTGTATATTAATTTTTTTTTAACTCCTCACTCTTTTCTGATTCCAAATATGTATATATGTTATATGTTTGTTTCATAAATTATTATCATTATTTATATTAATTATTGTTACTGAATAAGCATTATGTTCTAGCATGTTTTCCTCACACCAATATAGATTTTCTAATCCGCAATATTTTGAAATGAAATTTTGCCTAAACGACTAAAGTAAACATATAATATATATAAACATATTTGGAATCAGAAAAGAGTGAGGAGTTAAAAAAAAAATTAATATTTTTAAAAAAATCGACATTGGCATTATTAAACAAATTTACGATGTTCATTTGTTTTGGCCGATAACAAATTCTGGCGGTTCAGGAGAAATCATGCAACTTTGGTAATTTAAAGTTTTTTCTAGGTCTTCAAATAAAAGCTCCAGGGGTGCTCCAAAATATACGGAAAAACCCTGTACAAAAGGTGGAAAATTGAATAGTCAAAAGACCGACAAACAAGACTTCAGCATAGTGAAAAGTCAAGGGTAAGTGCAAAGGCACTGTCCTGCCGCAGTGGCGTAGCCAGGATTTTGGGGCGGGGGGGGGGGGGCGAAGTCCTTTTGGGGCGCCTATATTTTTCTTTAGCAAAGGCATTATGTCGTCACAAGAAAATATTAACATTAACCGTATAATCCGAAAGAATTCGTATTATCGCAAATAAATACACCGTAAGTAGTCAGTACCATCTACCGTCTTCACTACGTCAGTGACTGATAATAAATAATAATAAATCAAAACTAAAACCCTCATTGAACCATTTTCGGCATTTCCCTATTGCTATTTGTGTAAAATAAAAATGTTATTTTTAAATACTTATTTTCCGTCGCTCGTTTCTCGGTATTCACCAAATATAGGCCTAAATTTGATGAATACCGAGAAACAATCGAGCGACAACAGCTACATTTTTGATAAATGCCGACAAATGAGAGACCACAGAATAACTTTTGTTTTATTTTAAAACGGAGATTTATAGGCTTTGTGATTTTTTGTTATTTTGTTCTGCGTTAGGTTTATTAAAATTCAAATAAGACCGATTTTTTAATTTTATTTAAGTAGCAAAAGGGCGCCAAGCCAGGGGGCGGGGGGGGGGTCAACCCCCCCCTGACCCCCTTATGGCTACGCCTGGGCAGAAAAATGAAGAGAGCGAAAAAAAATTAGAGAGTTTTAACAGACTTTGTGAAATCATTTAGGTATAAAAGTAGTGAAAAATCTTAAGTTTCATTAAACTTTGTCGGAGACATGTAAAAGTGGTAAAATGAGAGGGAAAGAAAAAAGAAAAAATTGGTTTTCATAAAATTCAAAGCATCTGTAATGCTGAATACCACTAAGATGTCCCATTTAAAACACCAAAGTCAAGGTCACTTCCGGTCAAACCGGAAGTGCTAACAAATTAAAATTTATGCCAATAAATGCAGACTCATCTCTTATGCATAATCTCAAAATTTCATTTTAATATCTATAAATACAGAAAAGTTATAGGGGTGAACGTCTTTTGAGAAACACCCGATAGAGACTCAGTATAATTATTATAAAATTTAAAAAATGGCCTGTCATAAAGAATATTTGCAAAAAATATATTTTCGGTAAATTTTAGTAGCAAAACTTAAATTAAAATTGATTGCTTAAGATTCTGTTAATTTGCCTTTAATTATTTTATGTAACTGAAATTCAAGGAAGTTGTTTCATTTATGCCATAAATATCTAACGAATTCTTCGCAAATTATAGAGTTTCAACACAATTTAAATATTGTAACGCAAGTTGTTTAAAACTTAAATATATTATTAAGAAATAAAAATCGCCTGTTTTATACTTTTATATTATACCAAGTAAAGAAAGACAAAAAAACTTAATAATATCATTTTTGTTTTGTAAAGATCGACAGATAAAGTAACAATAATTTTTTAAAAAGCGTATAGATGGCTGTGCATTTGACAAAAAAACTATCGCTGTAATCACTCCTATAGGGTACTCAGGAGGAAAAAACCTCCGGAAAGGTTTGTGGTTGCTATAGTAACGAGTTGAAATGAAAGCTTTTTATTGGCTCAAAATTATAGGTGTGAAATTTTCTCAGTAATATCCTCTACCGTGCGAGCAAAAATTATTTGCATCAAAGAGGGATTGAATTAAAAAACGTAGGGCATGGTTTAGATCACAATGATATGGGGACGATATATCTAATCAAATATAGGTTAAAATTTGGTCAAATTCATATTATGCCATGATATGCCAAACTAATGAGTAATAAAAAAAGTAGACAAATACAAATTTATTTTTGTTTTTTACAAAATTAACAAAGTAAGAATATACAGAAAGAAAAAGAAAAATAATTACATAAATTGCTGAAATTGGCCACCGCCATGCTCCAAGCATAAATTCACACGTCTCTTCATATTTTCGAAAGTGTTGACCAGCATCTCTGATCTCTGGAGAAATGTTACCACATTCTTGGATAATCCTTTCTTGTAATTGTTCTAAATTTGCAACTGGTGTTTTAAAAATTGTGTTCTTTAAATGAGGAAAAACGAAGTAATCCATAACCGTTAAACAAGGTGATCTAGGTGGGAATTCAATGTCTGATCGAAAACTGATCAATCTGTCGTCGAAAAAATTGCGTAAGTAGGAAAACTGATCAATCTGTCGTCGAAAAAATTGCGTAAGTAGTTAATAGTTTCGGCGGCTGATGGGCGGTTGCACCGTCCTGTTGAAAATATCTAAAACGTAGTTCGTCGTCAAGTAATTGCTCCACAAATGGATTCAAAATATTGTCTCTATACCGCTGTGCTGTAACTGTGTCATGGAAAAAAATAGGACCAACAATTCTTCTTCGGGAAACAGCTAACCAGACACCAATTTTTTGAGGGTGCAATGTGGACTCTACAAAAAATGGGGATTTTCACTACTCCACATGCTTGTATTCTGAGAATTCACATAACCGGAGAGGTAAAACCAGGCTTTATCCGAAAAAAATGTCAGGTCTAATAAATCATTTATTTCCAATAAATTTTGGGTAAACCATTGAGAGTAATTCCTGCGTCTTTCAAAATCTGCGGCTTGGAATACTTGCACTTTATAAGGAAATAAATTTAGCTGCTTCTTAAGAATAGTCCTGCATGTTCCATAAGATCTTCCCACTTCTTGGGACAGGCGTCTTATACAATTTGCTGGCGTATTTTGCATTATTTCACGAACGTTTTCAACAAGTTCTTCTGTTCTTATAGATGGTATTCCTGCTCCCTTTTTGTGTTTTATAGAACCTGTTTCCCTAAACACAGTCACGGTTCTTTTCAGGCAATGATAAAAATCCCCAGCAATAAAAGCAACGTTAGGAAAATGTTCGTGAAAATCGTCCATGCACAAACCCGGATTGTATTGCCACTAACCATTTACTCTAACACCGTTTCGAAAATACGCTTCAACCATGAATGTTTTGTGCTGTTCCGTAAAGCCCATTGTGTGAATTGTTCAAGAAATTGGAAAAATTAGCGATGAATCAAATTACTTGTAACGACTGTCAAAGATGACGAAATATCTGATTGATTGTTAATTCAGGTAGTTACTGACACCCAACAGGTATTAAGCTCTATGGCTAAGCATTACGTCCTTAGATGCAAGGCCCTCTTTGATGCAAATAATTTTTGCTCGCACGGTATTTATCAACAATAACGTCCCCAAAAATTTCCAACTGAATTTTGTGTAGGTATATGATATTTTGTCGAATGCTATTTTTTTTTAGTTAAGAACTCATTGCAATGTTTACTTCCTAATTTTCTGTTCCCAAACAATATATTTTAATAACTTTGCGAATGGTGTGTCTATCAATACATTAATCTGGCATACATTAGTAGCTGAAACATATTTACGACGTTCAGTTCGTTCGTTCGTTCCTTCGTTCAGTTTAATTTCTATAGGCGATATTTCTTCGGCTCAAAGAATAACCCAAATAGTTAGATCATTAAAACCACAAATATTTCCTTTACAAAACCAAATCACATTTAGACACGAAACTACGGCGTTTGAATTCCATTATCAAAAATAATGATGCAGATAAAGATCTCTATATCTAAATCTTTTCTATTTTTTTAGACTTGCTCCTTGCGGTTAAAGGAATATTAATGGTACGCTATGAGAAAAGAATAATCATCTTACACGTGAAGGAGCAGGTAGAAAATGTATTGTCGAAAGGGTTTAACGTACCTTGTACCCATAAAACAACCTGACATCAAATCGTGTTTTTTTCCATTTAAAATTGCTGACATAAGCTGGACATGCCCAATAGCTGTAATCAATGTTAAATGATTTTTAACCAACAGTAAATATTTTCGTCCATAGTTTGTTTTTTTCGTAATATAGGTATACCAAAACAGAAACTATTACTATACCTATACAGAAAGAAATATCAAACATATATATCCAGTGTGACCAGTAAAGTCCGCATCCTATGGGATTTTTTTTATTAATAAATTTATTCGAAATTTGACTTTGACATCAAGTTCTGCTTCGATCGAGATGAAAATTAAGCAAAAAAATAGTAGTCACGTGATTCGCATTATATGTCAAATTTTAATTTTTTCCAAAAAATGATTCAAAAGTAGGGTTATTTCTAAAAGTATCGAAAACAGTTATTAGAAAAGGTTTTTTTAAATGCAGTTTCTAGCCCACATACATACTTTTAGCTGCATAAGATAATTTTTGTTTTTTACCCGTATTTTGTAAATTTGCGCCACTTTTGCAAAATAAAAATCGACGCAACCTACATGAAACTTCTTTGTTTTGACAATGCTTTATTTCAGATACATTTTCTTTAAAGTAGCGTCATATTAAATATTGTGTGTTTTTCTACAAAATCAAAATTGGGCTATTAAAATTTGGTCGCATGTGATGCAAAGTTTATTTGTTTTGGACCCTGTATAAGGTAACTTCATAAAATAAATATTTTTGAAAACGTAGTTTGTGTCTAAAAGTAATACACCTTAATATTAAGACAAAAAAGAATACAGTGTCATCAGTAAAGTGTTCATTAAGTGGAAAATAAATGTTAGTTTAATTTAACTAAGACAGTTGGGTTAATTGAATTTTGACAAGACGTCTTAAAATCCGTCAACTTAAAACTAAAAAAAGCGACCTTTAAGAAGTCAATTCAATTAAAAGGAGTTTGATATGAGTCAGCCAAAGAAGAAACGAAAAGATGCAAAAAATAGTACTAATGAGGATATTTTAGAAAATGATGTATTAAAAATTCAAAATAATGAAGTGGAAATTGTCAATATTGACACATTTGTCAAATCGGAAGAAAATCTATCAAAATGTGATTTGTTTTTAAAAATTATTGATGGAAAAGATGAACTAATAAAAGCTAAGGATGTTATAATAAATGAACTTCAAGAAAAAATTTTATTACTGAAGGAAAAAATAAATTATATTACCAAAATTCCAAGTACAATTTCCGAAAATAGTACAAGTAGTAGCAAAATTATAAATAATTTATCTTACAGTGATTGTCTAAAAAAAACTGAAGAAACAAATAGCATTAAAAAGAAATCAGAAGTAATTGCTAATAATAATTTTATAATAATTAAGCCAAATTCTATTCAAGAAAATAAACTAACAAGAAAAGATTTGGGAAAGTTTATAAATCCTGCAAAATTAAACGTAAATATTACAAAAATTGAAGATCTAAGAGGTGGAACAGTAAAAATTCAATGTAAGAATAAGGAGGAACTGGAAAAAATTGAAAATGAGGTAAATAAAAAATTAAGAAATAATTATGTAGTAACTCCAAAGGAAAATAGAATACCCCGAATTAAAATTATTGGAATAGAGGATGAAATAAATGAAGCAGAATTAATTAATGCTATACTAGAAAAAAATGAATTTTTAAAAGATGCAAAAATAAAAGTTATAAAAATAAAAAAAATGAAAACAAAGTTTATGGCGATATTGGAAATTGATAATATTAGCTTTAAAAAGGCAATAGATAAGGGAATTATTTTTGTAGATTTCTCTGTATGTACTGTGTTTGAACATCTAGATATTTTGAGATGTTATAAATGTACAGGGTATTATCACTCTGCCCAAAATTGTACTAAATCTCAAATTTGCATGAAATGTGGAAACCCGGACCATAACGCTATGTCGTGTATTACAGATCAGGCTCATTTAAAATGTCCAAATTGTTCTGAGGCAAATTCAAAATTTGATGCTGGTTATTTTATCAACCATAGCCCATTTGATAGAAATTGTGAAATTTTTCAAAGACATGTCAAAATTGTTCAATCTAAAACACAATATGATAAAGAAATATAGCCATTAAAAAAGCAGGAAATACCAAAACCGAATGATGAATTTAATAAAATATTTCATATAAATATTCAAGGATATTTTAGTTCAAAAGATGAAATTAAAATGTTTTTATTTAAAGAAAAACCTGTTGCATTATGTCTCTCAGAATCCCATATTACCGAAAAAACTGATGAATCAGAATTACAAATGGAAAATTATAACCTATATATTTGCAAATCCAATTCAAAACATACAGGTGGAGTTTTAATTTACCTACATTCAAAAATTTCAATAAATTATTTTCAAAAATTCTCTGTTGACTACCAGTTTTGGTGTATACACATTAAATTTAAAATTTGGAAAACTTATAATTTATTTGCATATTATAGATCACCAAATGGAAGTGTCAAAACTTTTTTAAACTTTTTTGAAGAGAAATGTGAAAGTGTGTGGGATGTTAATAGTATTAAAATACACATTGGAGATTTTAATATAAATTTTTTAAATGATGATAACTACGTTAAGAAATTTAAACAAATTATTAATATAACTGGAATGAAACAACTAATAACAGATTTTACAAGGACTACAAACAGAAGTAAAACAATTATAGACCTTATTATCACCAATGAACATTCTCTAAATTCTGGGATAATGAATGTTCCGAAACTAAGCGATCATGACTGGACATTTGTTCAAATTGAAAATATTACTGGAAATGAAAAACAAGTAACAAAAATGACATTTATTGACTATGAAAAATTATCAAAGGAACTTATTTTGTACAATTGGAACTATACTATTACAGATGTCAATATTATATTTGAAAACCTGATAACCAATGTACAGATTGCAATTAATAAAGTAAAAGAAGAAAAAACTATATTTCTAAGAAGACATCCAACACCTTGGTTTAATAAAAAGATTATGGACATTAGAAAAAAAAGAGATAATGCATACAAGAAATTTTCAATTTCAAAAAGTGAAGAGGATTGGAATGTTTATAAGAAAAATCGCAACATTTGTGTTTCAGTATTAAGAGAAGAAAAAACAAATTATTATGAAAAACAAATAGATAATAATAAAAAAAACAGTAAGAAAATGTGGAAAACCTTAAGGAATTTAGTTAAACCAACTACAAAAATAGATATTAAAGAAATAATATTTGAAGAAGGTAAAATATCAAACAAGAATATCATTGCTGAAAAATTAAACTCATATTATGTTCAGAGCGTTGAAGATATTATTGCCTCAATAAATGTTGGAAACCATTCTATATGTCCTAAAATTTCTAGAAATAAAAACATTATGGAAAATTTTTCTAAAGTATCTCTTAATCATTTAAGAAAAATTATAAATGATTTAAATTCAAATGAAAATTACAACGAGGTTTTAACTAAGAAATTAATGAAAGAAACATTTACAGTTATTGGATATCATCTTCTTTACTTTATTGAAGTTTGTTTAAACAAAGGAGAAATTCCATTAGAACTTAAATGTTCATATATTACTCCGGTTCCAAAGATTAAAAATTCAAAACAATGGAATGAAATGAGACCAATAAATGTATTATGGGATATAGAAAAATTAATAGAAGAAGTAGTTTATGAACAAGTTATGGATTTTTTGAATAAAAACAAAATTTTTATTTATTCTCAAGCTGGGTTTCGAAAAGGATATTCTAGTGAAACAGCCATACAATATGTAGTAGAAAATTGGAAAAGAGCCTTGGAAAGAGAAGAATATGTAATAGCAGTATTTCTTGATTTTAAGCGAGCTTTTGAAACGATTAATAGAGATATATTATTAGAAAAATTATTTGAATATGGTATAAGGGGTAAAGTTTATCAATGGTTTCAAAATTATTTAAATAATAAATCACAGAAAACTAAATTTGGTAATTTTTTTTCAACAAAGAAATTTAATAACATAGGAGTACCTCAAGGAAGTATTTTGGGGCCTTTACTTTTTATTTTATATATTAATGACATGCCATTAGTCCTAAAATTTCTTAAAATACAAATGTTTGCTGATGATACTCTTATCTATATAAGCGGTAAAAATCTTTTGGAAATTTTGGAAATTTTAAATTCAGAACTGATTCTATTGTCAAACTGGTTAAAAGTTAACAAATTAAAATTAAATGTTTCTAAAACAAAATGTATGGTTATGGGTGTAAATTTAAATAATTATACAAATATAAATATTTTAATTGATGGTGATAAACTAGAAATAGTCAATTCTTTTAAATATTTAGGTATATTGATTGATTCAAAATTAAAATTTAATAACCAATTCGAAAATTTAATTTCCAAAATTGCGGGAAAAATTAGTTATTTTAAAAGAATAGGTTCAAATTTAAAATTTTATTTAAAAAAAATTGTATACAATACTTTAATTTTACCACATTTTCTTTATTGTTCTACAATTTTGTTTATGGCGGATGAAGGTGTAATAAATAGATTACAAATTTTACAAAATAAAGCAATGCGAATTTTACTTAATATGGATAGATATACAAAAATTAATGTGATGTTAAAAAAATTAGAATGGTTAAATGTAAAAAATTTAGTATTATTTTTGGTTCTAATATTTATTTTTAAAATTCAAAATGATTTGTTACCGCCACATTTAAAGCAATTGACTGTTCTAAATAGTGATCAACATAATTATTTAACACGAAATACCAATAATTTTTTTCTTAATAATTTTTCAAAAAATATTGCATATAAATCAGTTTTTCATAAGGGTCTTATTGAATTTAATAAATTAAACAAGTCAATTAAAAATCAAAAAAGTTTAAAATCTTTTAAAAAAAGTTTAAAATCTTTCTTATTAACTCAACAGGACAAATAAAGTTTCAAAAGGTCATTTAATTCAAAAAATAAATAAAAAAAGGGTATAAACTTGTTAAAATGTATCATGTAGCCACGTGCTAAATAAATCTTTTTACTACTACTACTACTACTACTAACTTAAAGTAAATCTATTTTCAACGATTTAATTAAAAACCCCTTTATTAAAATTTGTTATTACGCTATGTCATAAAAAAAAGTAAAAATAGTCTTTTATTATTTAAGTGCAGTTTCCAAAAAATTAATTACAACGATACACCAAAAACACGTTTACGACGACTAAATATGGGTAAAAAATCAAAATTATCTTATGCAGCTGATATTTTTCATGAGGGCTAAAAACTGCATTTAAAAAAACTTTTTTAATAACTTTTTTGATATTTTTAGAAATAACCCCACTTTTGAATTATCTTTTGAAAAAAATTAAAATTTGACAGATAATGCGAATCACGCGACTACTATTTTTTTGGCTTAATTTAAATCTCGATCGAAGCAGAACTTGATGCCAAAGTCAAATTTCGAATAAAGCTATTAATAAAAAAAATCCATATGATGCGGACTTTACTGGTCACACCGTAAACATGCATTTTTGCATATTTTGTTAATTTTATAATAAAATGCATATTTTTTGTAAGTTATTATTTTAAGAGCATATTTTTATGTTTTCGGCTTTATCAAAAAATTTAAAACGTAAAAGGTTGAATCTCCAGTTCGGTACTTATTTCAGGGATTTTCCAATCTGAAGATTATAATAATTATTATACTTACATTTTGGTTATAGACAGGGTATTTATTGGGGGTTTCCGGGGTTTGCAGGTATGTTGTTATGAGTATTATTAATTGTCAGTTAATAAGGCGTTGCTTAACAACCTGTATTTATATTGATTTGAAATTTAAGTTAAAGAGACTCAATAATTAGTATTGTTGAAAGTTTTTCCGCTAAATGTAACAACATTCCGGGTAAAGTAGGAGGTCAAGTAAGGAACAAATTGGATGCAACTGTAAAAAAGATAAAAAATGAAGGATTTAAATACTTAAGTGCAGTAAAAAGCATTTATAAGGGTAAACCATCCAACGAAGTTGTTTCTTGGCCTTATATTTTGCTACCTAAGTTGCAGTATTGTCCGATTACATCAGTAGATGTTGAAAGAAGCTTATCTTTGTATAAACATATTTTTACTAATAGAATGCAATCCTTTTTCGTTGAAAATTTTGAAAAATATTTAGTAATAAATGCCTTTTATTTAGGGGCCGTTCAAAAAATAAGAAATACGTATTATATTACTAGTGTTTAGAGTATTTATGAGTTTCAAAAAATTTGGAACAATGATATTTTTTCCACTGTAAACTTTTATACCCTTTTTTTCACCTCCAAAAGGTAAAATTTTTGTAAATAATTTATATTTTACAAACCACAGAGTCGATACATTTAACACACAAGGGAATGGATATTTTTCGAAACATTTGTACATAAAATTGTGCAGTTATGTATGACATAAATGTGCGTTCCCAAATTATAGCCACATATTTTCCATTTAAGTGAACCGAAACAATTTGGTATTTTTCTGCTTCGAAATATTTACTAAACGATGGTGTCTATTCATTTACGAAATTTGTGAACAAAATAAGTTTCGAAACTTTCAAAAACATACCTACCTACACTCACACTCACTACCTGCTCGTCAAATCTCGGAACAAATTATAATAACAATAACCTATAAGTTTTAAGAAGGAAGAGAAGACTTTGATATCTATAATATACAGTGTCCGCAAGAAAGTTCGCATCAAATGAGATTTTTTTTTATTTTTAGGTATAGGTAAAAATTGAAAAAGCAGTTAGTTTTTGCTTACCTAAAAACCAAAAATGACGTATACTGAAGCAGCTGCACGACTTGCGTTACCTTTCAAATTTTACATTTTTAATAAAATAGGTTCAAAAATGCCATTATTTATCAAAATATCGAAAAACTTTATTCGAGAAAGTTGTTTATTTGGACATTTTTAGCCTTTGTACGAAATTTTGACAGTCTAATACAATTTTTATTTTTTGCCAGGTTCTTGAAAATTTTGATCAACCCTCGTAGATTAACTTTTATACATCGATGTAAAACCATTTGCCTTTACTTCATTTGTAATCTTAATGCAATTTTGTGTAAAATTTTTGTTTCCAATTATTTATTTTGCTTCAAACACTGAAATTGTTATTGATCAGTATGTAATGTTTGATGCAAAGTTTATCTAATTACATCAGTTTTACCAAAACCGACGTGTCTCATTTTTCTTAAGTTAGTAAACAGATGTACAAAAAGAAAATATTAGGAAGCTTTCGTTGAAATTTTACTTAATTAATATTAAATTAAATTAATTATACTAACCTATATTTTTGTTGAATAAAATGTTTCGAGCGATTAAAATTAAAATTTATTCTTTTTGATCCAATATTAATTAAGTAAAATTTCAACGAAAGCTTCCTAATATCTTCTTTTTGTACATCTGTTTACTAACTTACGAAAAATGAGAAACGTCGGTTTTGGTAAAACTGATGTAATTAGATAAACTTTGCATCAAACATTACATACTAATCAATAACAATTTCAGTGTTTAAAGCAAAATAAATAATTGGAAACAAAAATTTTACACAAAATTGCATTAAGATTACAAATGAAGTAAAGGCAAATGGTTTTACATCGATGTATAAAAGTTAATCTACAAGGGTTGATCAAAATTTTCAAGAACCTGGCAAAAAATAAAAATTGTATAAGACTGTCAAAATTTCGTACAGAGGCTAAAAATATCCAAATAACCGACTTTCTCGAATAAAGTTTTTCGATATTTTGATAAATAACGGCATTTTTGAACCTATTTTATTAAAAATGTCAAATTTGACAGGTAACGCAAGTCGTGCAGCTGCTTCAGTATACGTCATTTTTGGTTTTTAGGTAAGCAAAAACTAACTGCTTTTTCAATTTTTACCTATACCTAATAATTTAAAAAAATCCCATTTGATGCGGACTTTCTTGCGGACACTGTACACCTTCAATAATTATAATTTTTAAACTGTTTTCAGTTTGGTTTTTGAATATGTTCAATTTTATTTATTTTGAATCACTTTATCAACCATTTTTCATTGTTATTTGTTGTAACTTATATCAAATATTCCTGTGGGATATTCATATTTTAGATTATGTAAGTCGAAACAGAAACACTATGTATCTATTAATTATAGCTACATAATCATAATATACGAAACATTAAAACCCAATACTAGAAATTGTGTCTCGACTCCATTTTCAACCAGAATAATAACGTTACCATAATTACATAAGGTCGTATGTGAAATTTTTAGTGTTTTGAGATATTAACATCATCGTATGTAATTATTGTCTATTTTGCAATATAACAGAAGGTTGTAAGTGATTTATAATGGAAAAGTCTAAAAATTACCTATTCTTAAATCACGTACGTACCAAAATGAGTTTTACAGTACCACAGAAGGTCGTATGTGCCGACAATTAAACCTAATTTCCGATATCCAGGCACAAATTAATAATATGAGTATCACATAAAGTCGCATGTGCATGCATGCATAGTGCACATACGCTATCACAAATATACAGTGTCACCAGTAAAGTCCGCATCATATGGGATTTTTTTTTATTAATAACTACTCGAAATTTGACTTTGGCATCAAGTTCTGCTTCGATCGAGATGAAAATTAAGCAAAAAAATAGTAGTCACGTGATTCGCATTATCTGTCAAATTTTAATTTTTTCCAAAAAATAATTCAAAAGTGGGGTTATTTATGAAAATATCGAAAAAAGTTATTAGAAAAAGTTTTTTTAAATGTATTTTTTAGCCTACATGCAAAGTTTCAGCTGCATAAGATAATTTTGATTTTTTACCTATATTTTGTAAATTGCACCACTTTTGCAAAATAAGACTTAACGCAACCTACATGAAACTTCTTAGTTTGGACAATGCTTTATTTCAGATACATTTTCTTTAAAGCATCGCCATATTAAATGTGTGTTTTTCTACAAAATCAAAATTGGGCTATTAAAATTTGGTGGCATGTGATGCAAAGTTTCTTTGTTTTGGACCCTGTATAAGGTAACTTCATAAAATAAGTATTTTTGAAAACGTAGTTTGTGTCTGAAAGTAATACACCTTAATATTAAGACAAAAAAGAACACAGTGTCATCAGTAAAGTGTTCATTAAGTGGAAAATAAATTTTAGTTTAACTTAACGTAAACTTTATCTATTTTCAACAATTTAATTAAAACCCCTTTACTTTATTTTTAATTTTTTTACTTTTAGACCCAAACTACGTTTTCAAAAATACTTATTTTATGAAGTTACCTTATACAGGGTCCAAAAC